>CM049430.1:102708981-104168969 GCA_026929855.1 Poa annua | reverse complement strand
CGAGTGGATATAAACGATTCGGGGACCCCGTCACACGAGTTTCACGAAATCGTAGAAAACTCGTGATTTCGGAAATTTCTGGCCGTTTTCGGGAGGCTGTCGCACACAGTTTTGGGGACCGGGTGGGTTTAAACGGTCGGGGACGCCGTCACACGTGTTTCACGAAAATCGTTAAAAATCAAGATTTCAGTCATTTCTAGCCGTTTTTGTGGGCTATAGCACACATTTTTGGAGTCCTGGGTGGATTTAAACAGCCCGAGACCCCATCACACGTGTTTCACGAAATCGTAAAAAACTCGTGATTTCGGTCATCTTTCCGGTAGTTTTCGTGGGCTATAGCACACAAGTTTGGGGTCCGGGTGGATTTAAACGGCCAAGGACCCCGTCACACATGTTTTACGATTTCATAAAAACACGTGATTTCGGGCGATTTTTGGCCATTTTCATGGGCTATAGCACACAGTTTTGAGGTACCTGGGTTGATTTAAACGGCCCGGGACCCCGTCACACATGTTTCATGAAATCGTAAAAAACTCGTGAATTCGGGCATTTCGGTCGTTTTCGTGGGCTATAGCACACAGTTTTGGGTTCCCGGGTTGATTTAAACGGCCCGGGACACCGTCACACGAGTTTCACGAAATCGTAAAAAGCTCATGATTTTGGGCATTTCTGGGCCGTTTTTGTGGGCTATAGCTCACAGTTTTTGGGTTCCGGGTTGATTTAAACGTCTCGGGACGCCGTCACACGTGTTTAACAAAATTGTCAAAAACGCGTGATTTCGGGCATTTCTTGCCGTTTTCGTGGGCTATAGCACACAGTTTTGGGGTCCCGGGTGGATTTAAACAGCCCGTGACCCTGTCACATGAGTTTCACGAAATCGTAAAAAACTTGTTATTTCGGGCATTTCTGGCCGTTTTCGTGTGCTGTAACACACAGTTTTGGGGGTCCCGAGTAGATTTAAACGGCTCGGGACCACGTCACACATGTTTTACGAAATCGTTAAAAACTCGAGATTTCGATCATTTCTGGCTGTTTTCGTGGGCTATAACACACAGTTTTGGGGTCCCGGGTGGATTTAAACGGCCAAGGACCCCGTCACACGTGTTTTACGATTTCGCAAAAAACACGTGATTTCGGGCATTTCTAGCCGTTTCGTGGGCTACAGCACATAGTTTTGGGATCCCTGGTGGATTTAAACGGCACGGGACACCGCCACACGTGTTTACGGAAATCGTAAAAAAACGTGTAATTTCGGCCATTTCTGGCCGTTCTCGTGGGTTATAGCACACAATTTTGGGGTCCGGTTCGGATTTAAACGGGTCGGGACCGGTTCGGATTTAAACGGGTCGGGACCCCGTCACACGAGTTTCACGAAATCGTAAACAACTTGTGATTTCGGGCATTTCTGGCCATTTTCGTGGGCTGTAGCTCAAAGTTTTGCGGTCCGGGTGGATTTAAACGGACAAGGACCCCGTCACACATGTTTTACGTTTTCGTAAAAAATGCGTGATTTCGGGCATTTCGGGCCATTTTTATGGGCTATAGCACACAGTTTTGAGGTCCTGGGTTGATTTAGACGGTCCGGGACCCCGTCACACGTGTTTCACGAAATTGTCAAAACTCGTGATTTCGGACATTTCTGGCCGTTTTCGTGAGCTATAGCATATAGTTTGGGGGTCCCGAGTGGATATAAACGATTCGGGACCCCGCTCACACGAGTTTCACGAAATCGTAAAAAACTCGTGATTTCGGAAATTTCTGGCCGTTTTCGGGGGCTATAGCACACAGTTTTGGGGTCCCGGGTGGATTTAAAACGGTCGGGGACCCCGTCACACGTGTTTCACGAAATCGTAAAAAACTCGTGATTTCGGGCATTCTCGGTCGTTTTCGTGGGCTATAGCACACAGTTTTGGGGTCCGGGTGGATTTAAACGGCCAAGGACCCCGTAACACTGTTTTTTCGATTTCATAAAAGCGCGTGATTTCGGGCATTTTTGGCCATTTTCATGGGTTGTAGCACACAGTTTTGAGGTCCTGGGTTTATTTAAACGGCCCGGACCCTATCACACATGTTTCAATGAAATCGTAAAAAAAAACTCGTGAATTCGGGCATTTCGGTTGTTTTCGTGGGCTATAGCACACAGTTTTTGGTTCCCGGGTTGATTTAAACGGCCCGGGACACCGTCACACGAGTTTCACGAAATCATAAAAAGCTCATGATTTTGGGCATTTCTGGCCGTTTTTGTGGGCTATAGCACACAGTTTTGGGGTTCCGGGTTGATTTAAACGTCTCGGGACGCCGTCACACGTGTTTCACAAAATTGTAAAAACGCGTGATTTCGGGCATTTCTTGCCGTTTTCGTGGGCTATAGCACACAGTTTTGGGGTCCCGGGTGGATTTAAACAGTCGTGACCCTGTCACATGAGTTTCACGAAATCGTAAAAAACTTGTTATTTCGGGCATTTCTGGACGTTTTCGTGTGCTGGAGCACACAGTTTTGGGGTCCCGAGTGGATTTAAACGGCCCGGGACCACGCACACATGTTTTACAAAATCGTAAAAAACTCGTGAATTCGGGCATTTCGGTTGTTTTAATTCGCTTTAGCACACAGTTTTGGGGTCCCGGGTGGATATAAACAGTTAGGGACCCCATCACACGAGTTTCACGAATTCGTTAAAAACTCGAGATTTCGGGTCAGTTTCTGGCTGTTTTCGTGGGCTATAGCACACAGTTTTGTGGTCCCGGTGGATTTAAACGACCAAGGACCCCGTCATACGTGTTTTACGATTTCGCAAAAAAACACGTGATATGCATTTCTAGCCGTTTTTCTGGGCTATAGCACATAGTTTTGGGATCCCTGATGGATTTAAACAACACGGGACCCTGTCACACGTGTTTCACGAAATCGTAAAAAAACGTGTAATTTTGGGCATTTCTGGCCGTCTCGTGGGCTATAGCACACAATTTTGGGGTCCGGGTCGGATTTAAACGGGCCGGGACCCCGTCACAACGAATTTCACGAAATCGTAAACAACTTGTGATTTCGGGCATTTCTGGCCATTTTCGTGGGCTGTAGCTCACAGTTTTGGGGTCCGGATGGATTTAAACGGCCAAGGACCCAGTCACACATGTTTTACGATTTCGTAAAAAAACGCGTGATTTCGGGCATTTCTGGCCATTTTCATGGGCTATAGCACACAGTTTTGAGGTCCTGGGTTGATTTAGACGGTCCGGGCCCCCGTCACACGTGTTTCACGAAACTGTCAAAAACTAGTGATTTCGGGCATTTCTGGCCGTTTTCGTGAGCTATAGTACACAGTTTTGGGGTCCCGAGTGGATATAAACGGTTCGGGACCCCGTCACACGAGTTTCACGAAATCGTAAAAAACTCGTGGATTTCCGGAAATTTCTTGTCGTTTTCGTGGGCTATAGCACACAAGTTTGGGGTCCGGGTGATTTAAACGGCCAAGGACCCCGTCACACATGTTTTACGATTACATAAAAACGCGGTGGTTTCGGCATTTTTGGCCATTTTCATGGGCTATAGCACACAGTTTTGAGGTCTGGGGTTGATTTAAAACGGCCCGGGACCCCGTCACACATGCTTCATGAAATCGTAAAAAACTCGTGAATTCGGGCATTTTCGGTCGTTTTCGTGGGCTATAGCACACAGTTTTGGGTTCCCAGGTTGATTTAAAACGGCCCGGGGACACCGTCACGCGAGTTTCACCGAAATCGTAAAAAGCTCATGATTTTGGGCATTTCTGGCCGTTTTTGTGGGCTATAGCACACAGTTTTTGGGTTCCGGTTGATTCAAACGTCTCGGGACGCCGTCACACGTGTTTAACAAAATGGTCAAAACGCGTGATTTCGGGCATTTCTTGCCGTTTCGTGGGCTATATCACACAGTTTAGGGGTCCCGGGTGGATTCAAACAGCCCGTGACCCTGTCACATGAGTTTCACGAAATCGTAAAAAACTTGTTATTTCGGACATTTCTGGCCGTTTTCGTGTGCAGTAACACACAGTTTGGGGTCCCCGAGTGGATTTAAACGGCCCGGGGACCACGTCACACATGTTTTACAAAATCATAAAAAACTCGTGAATTCGGGCATTTCCGGTCGTTTTAATTGGCTATAGCACGCAATTTTGGGGTCCCGGGTGGATATAAACGGTTCGGACCCCATCACACAAAGTTTCACGAAATCGTTAAAAACTCGAGATTTCGGTCATTTCTGGCTGTTTTTCGTGGGCTATAGCACACAGTTTTGGGGTCCCGGGTGGATTTAAACGGCCAAGGACCCAGTCACACGTGTTTTACGATTTCGTAAAAAACACGTGACTTCGGGCATTTCTAGCTGTTTTCGTGGGCTACAGCACATAGTTTTGGGATCCCTGGTGGATTTAAACGGCACGGGACCCCGCCACACGTGTTTCACGAAATCGTAAAAAAAACGTGTAATTTCGGTCATTTCTGGCCGTTCTCGTGGGCTATAGCACACAATTTTGGGTCCGGGGTGGGATTTAAACGGGTCGGGGACCCCCGTCACACGAGTTTCACGAAATCGTAAACAACTTGTGATTTCGGGCATTTCTGGCCATTTTCGTGGGCTGTAGCTCAAAGTTTTGCGGTCCGGGTGGTTTTAAACGCAAGGACCCCCGTCACACATGTTTTACGTTTTCGTAAAAAACGCGTGATTTCGGGCATTTCTGGCCATTTTTATGGTCTATAGCACACAGTTTTGAGGTCCTGGGTTGATTTAGACGGTCCGGGCCCCCGTCACACGTGTTTCACGAAACTGTCAAAAACTAGTGATTTCGGCATTTCTGGCCGTTTTCCGTGAGCTATAGAAAAAAAGTTTGGGGTCCCGAGTGGATATAAACGATTCGGGACCCGTCACAACGAGTTTCACGAAATCGTAAATAAACTCGTGATTTCGGAAATTTCTGGCCGTTTTCGGGGGCTATAGCACACAGTTTTGGGTCCCGGGTGGATTTAAAACGGCCCGGGGACCCCGTCACACGTGTTTCACGAAATCGTTAAAAACTCGAGATTTCGGTCATTTCTAGCCGTTTTCGTGGCTATAGCACACAGGTTTGGAGTCCAGGGTGGATTTAAAACAGCCCGGGACCCCGTCACAACGTGTTTCACGAAATCGTAAAAAACTCGTGATTTCGGGCATTTCCGGTCGTTTTCCGTGTGCTATAGCACACAGTTTTGGGGTCCGGGTGGATTTAAACGGCCAAGGACCCCCGTCACACATGTTTTTCGATTTCATAAAAGCGCGTGATTTCGGGGCATTTTTGGCCATTTTCATGGGCTGTAGCACACAGTTTTGAAGTCCTGGGTTGATTTAAACAGCCCGGGACCCTATCACACATGTTTCATGAAATCGTAAAAAAACTCGTGAATTCGGGCATTTCGGTCGTTTTCGTGGGCTATAGCACACAGTATTGGGTTCCCCGGGTTGATTTAAACGGCCCGGGACACCGTCACACACGAGTTTCACGAAATCATAAAAAGCTCATGATTTGGGGCATTTCTGGTCGTTTTTGTAGCACACAGTTTTGGGGTTCCGGGTTGATTTAAACGTCTCGGGACGCCGTCACACGTGTTTCACAAAATTGTAAAAAACGCGTGATTTCGGGCATTTCTTGCCGTTTTCGTGGGCTATAGCACACAGTTTTGGGGTCCCGGGTGGATTTAAACAGCCGTGACCTGTCACATGAGTTTCACGAAATCGTAAAAAACTCGTTATTTCGGGCATTTCTGGACTTTTTTCGTGTGCTGGAGCACACAGTTTTGGGGTCCCGAGTGGATTTAAACGGCCCGGGACCACGTCACACATGTTTTACAAAATCGTAAAAAACTCGTGAATTCGGGCATTTCCGGTTGTTTTAATTGGCTTTAGCACACAGTTTTGGGGCCCGGGTGGATATAAACAGTTAGGGACCCCATCACACGAGTTTCACGAATTCGTTAAAAACTCGAGATTTCGGTCATTTCTGGCTGTTTTTCGTGGGGCTATAGCACACAGTTTTGTGGTCCCGGTGGATTTAAACGACCTAGGACCCCGTCACACGTGTTTTACGATTTCGCAAAAAAAACACGTGATATGCATTTCTAGCCGTTTTTCTGGCTATAGCACATAGTTTTGGGATCCCTGATGGATTTAAACAACACGGGACCCTGTCACACGTGTTTCACGAAATCGTAAATAACGTGTAATTTTGGGCATTTCTGGCCGTTCTCGTGGGCTATAGCACACAATTTTGGGGTCCGGGTCGGATTTAAACGGGCCGGGACCCGTCACAACGAATTTCACGAAATCGTAAACAACTTGTGATTTCGGGCATTTCTGGCCATTTTCGTGGGCTGTAGCTCACAGTTTTGGGGTCCGGATGGATTTAAACGGCCAAGGACCCAGTCACAAATGTTTACGATTTCGTAAAAAAACGCGTGATTTCGGGCATTTCTGGCCATTTTCATGGGCTATAGCACACAGTTTTGAGGTCCTGGGTTGATTTAGACGGTCCGGGCCCCCGTCACACGTGTTTCACGAAACTGTCAAAAACTAGTGATTTCGGGCATTTGCTGGCGTTTTCGTGAGCTATAGTACACAGTTTTGGGGTCCCGAGTGGATATAAACGGTTCGGGACCCCGTCACAAACGAGTTTCACGAAATCGTAAAAAACTCGTGATTTCGGGCATTTCTGGCCGTTTTCGTGAGCTATAGCACACAGTTTTGGGGGTACCGAGTGGATATAAACGGTTCGTGACCCCGTCACATGTGTTTCACGAAATCGTAAAAAACTCGTGATTTCGGAAATTCTTGTCGTTTTCGTGGGCTATAGCACACAAGTTGGGGTCCGGTGGATTTAAACGGCCAAGGACCCCGTCACACATGTTTTACGATTACATAAAAACGCGTGGTTTCGGGCATTTTTGCCATTTTCATGGGCTATAGCACACAGTTTTGAGGTCTGGGGTTGATTTAAACGGCCGGGACCCCGTCACACATGTTTCATGAAATCGTAAAAAAACTCGTGAATTCGGGCATTTCGGTCGTTTTCGTGGGCTATAGCACACAGTTTTGGGTTCCCAGGTTGATTTAAACGGCCCGGGACACCGTCACGCGAGTTTCACGAAATCGTAAAAAGCTCATGATTTTGGGCATTTCTGGCCGTTTTTGTGGGCTATAGCACACAGTTTTTGGGTTCCGGGTTGATTCAAACGTCTCGGGACGCCGTCACACGTGTTTAACAAAATGGTCAAAAACGCGTGATTTCGGGCATTTCTTGCCGTTTTCGTGGGCTATATCACACAGTTTTGGGGTCCCGGGTGGATTCAAACAGCCCGTGACCCTGTCACATGAGTTTCATGAAATCGTAAAAAACTTGTTATTTCGGACATTTCTGGCCGTTTTCGTGTGCAGTAACACACAGTTTTGGGGTCCCGAGTGGATTAAAACGGCTCGGACCACGTCACACATGTTTTACAAAATCATAAAAAACTCGTGAATTCGGGCATTTCCGGTCGTTTTAATTGGCTATAGCACGCAATTTTGGGGTCCCGGGTGGATATAAACGTTCGGGACCCCATCACACAAGTTTCACGAAATCGTTAAAAAACTCGAGATTTCGGTCATTTTCTGGCTGTTTTCGTGTGGCTATAGCACACAGTTTTGGGGTCCCGGGTGGATTTAAACGGCCAAGGACCCAGTCACACGTGTTTTACGATTTCGTAAAAAACACGTGATTTCGGGCATTTCTAGCTGTTTTTCGTGGGCTACAGCACATAGTTTTGGGATCCCTGGTGGATTTAAACGGCACGGGACCCCGCCACACTTGTTTCACGAAATCGTAAAAAAACGTGTAATTTCGGTCATTTCTGGCCGTTCTCGTGGGCTATAGCACACAATTTTGGGGTCCGGGTGGGATTTAAAACGGGTCGGGACCCCGTCACACACGAGTTTCACGAAATCGTAAACAACTTGTGATTTCGGGCATTTCTGGCCATTTTCGTGGGCTGTAGCTCAAAGTTTTGCGGTCCGGGTGGTTTTAAAACGGCCAAGGACCCCGTCACACATGTTTTACGTTTTCGTAAAAAACGCGTGATTTCGGGCATTTCTGGCCATTTTTATGGTCTATAGCACACAGTTTTGAGGTCCTGGGTTGATTAGACGGTCCGGGACCCCCGTCACACGTGTTTCACGAAATTGTCAAAAACTCGTGATTTCGGGCATTTCTGGCCGTTTTCGTGAGCTATAGAAAAAAAGTTTGGGGTCCCGAGTGGATATAAACGATTCGGGACCCGTCACACGAGTTTCACGAAATCGTAAAAAACTCGTGATTTCGGAAATTTCTGGCCGTTTTCGGGGGCTATAGCACACAGTTTTGGGGTCCCGGGTGGATTTAAAACGGCCGGGGGACCCCGTCACACGTGTTTCACGAAATCGTTAAAAACTCGAGATTTCGGTCATTTCTAGCCGTTTTCGTGGGCTATAGCACACAGGTTTGGAGTCCAGGGTGGATTTAAACAGCCCGGGACCCCGTCACACGTGTTTCACGAAATCGTAAAAAACTCGTGATTTCGGGCATTTCCGGTCGTTTTCGTGTGCTATAGCACACAGTTTTGGGGTCCGGGTGGATTTAAACGGCCAAGGACCCCGTCACACATGTTTTTCGATTTCATAAAAGCGCGGTGATTTCGAGCATTTTTGGCCATTTCATGGGCTGTAGCACACAGTTTTGAAGTCCTGGGTTTATTTAAACGGACCGGGACCCTGTCACACATGTTTCATGAAATCGTAAAAAAACTCGTGAATTCGGGCATTTCGGTCGTTTTCCGTGGGCTATAGCACACAGTTTTGGGTTCCCGGGTTGATTTAAACGGCCCGGGAACACCGTCACACCACGAGTTTCACGAAATCATAAAAAGCTCATGATTTGGGGCATTTCTGGTCGTTTTTATAGCACACAGTTTTGGGGTTCCGGGTTGATTTAAACGTCTCGGGACGCCGTCACACGTGTTTCACAAAATTGTAAAAAACGCGTGATTTCGGGCATTTCTTGCCGTTTTCGTGGGCTATAGCACACAGTTTTGGGGTCCCGGGTGGATTTAAACAGCCGTGACCCTGTCACATGAGTTCCACGAAATCGTAAAAAACTAGTTATTTCGGGCATTCTGGACGTTTTCGTGTGCTGGAGCACACAGTTTTGGGTCCCGAGTGGATTTAAACGGCCCGGGACCACGTCACACATGTTTTACAAAATCGTAAAAAACTCGTGAATTCGGGCATTTTCCGGTTGTTTTAATTGGCTTTAGCACGCAGTTTTGGGGTCCCGGTGGATATAAACAGTTAGGGACCCCATCACACGAGTTTCACGAATTCGTTAAAAACTCGAGATTTCGGTCATTTCTGGCTGTTTTCGTGGGCGATAGCACACAGTTTTAGGGTCCCGGGTGGATTTAAACGACCAAGGACCCCGTCACACGTGTTTTACGATTTCGCAAAAAAACACGTGATATGCATTTCTAGCCGTTTTCGTGGGCTATAGCACATAGTTTTGGGATCCCTGATGGATTTAAACAACACGGGACCCTGTCACACGTGTTTCACGAAATCGTAAAAAACGTGTATTTTGGGCATTTCTGGCCGTTCTCTTGGGCTATAGCACACAATTTTGGGGTCCGGGTCGTATTTAAACGGGCCGGGAACCCGTCACACGAATTTCACAAAATCGTAAACAAACTTGTGATTTCGGGCATTTCTGGCCATTTTTGTGGGCTGTAGCTCACAGTTTTGGGGTCCGGGTAGATTAAAACGGCCAAGGACTTAGTGATTTCGGGCATTTCTGGCCGTTTTCGTGAGCTATAGTACACAGTTTTGGGGTCCCGAGTGGATATAAACGGTTCGGGACACCGTCACACGAGTTTCACGAAATCGTAAAAAACTCGTGATTTCGGAAATTTCTTGCCGTTTTCGGGTGCTATAGCACACAGTTTTGGGGTCCCGGGTGGTATTTAAACAGTCGGGGACCCCGTCACAAGTGTTTCATGAAATCGTTAAAAACTCGAGATTTCGGTCATTTCTAGCCGTTTTTGTGGGCTATAGCACACAGTTTTGGAGTCCAGGGTGGATTTAAACAGCCCGGGACCCCGTCACACGTGTTTCACCAAATCGTAAAAAACTCGTGATTTCGGGCATTTCCGGTCGTTTTTGTTGGCTATAGCACACAATTTTGGGGGTCCGGGTGGATTTAAAACGGCCAACAAGACCCCGTCACACATGTTTTTGATTTGATAAAAAACGTGTGATTTCGGGCATTTCTGGCCATTTTTCATGGGCTATAGAACACAGTTTTGAGGTCTTGGGTTGATTTAGACGGCCCGGGACCCCGTCACACATGTTTCATGAAATCGTAATAAAACTTGTGAATTCGGGCATTTCGGTCGTTTTCGTGGGCGATAGCACCCAGTTTTGGGTTCCCGGGTTGATTTAAACGGCCAGGGACACCGTCACACGAGTTTCACAAAATCGTAAAAATCTCATGATTTTGGGCTTTCTGGCCGTTTTTGTGGGCTATAGCACACAGTTTTGGGGTTCTGGGTTGATTTAAACGTCTCGGGACGCCGTCACACGTGTTTCACAAAATTGTAAAAACGCGTGATTTCAGGCATTTCCTGCCGTTTTCGTGGGCTATAGCACACATTTTTGGGGTACCGGGTGGATTTAAACAGCCCGTGACTCTGTCAAATGAGTTTCACGAAATCGTAAAAACTTGTTATTCGGGCATTTCTGGCCGTTTTCGTGTGCTGTAGCACACAGTTTTGGGGTCCCGAGTGGATTTAAACGGCTCGAGACCACGTCACACCTGTTTTACGAAATCGTAGAAAACTCGTGAATCGGGCATTTCCGGTCGTTTAATTGGCTTTAGCACACAATTTTGGGTCCCGGGTGGATATAAACGGTTCGGGACCCCATCACACGAGTTTCACGAAATCGTTAAAAACTCGAGATTTCGGTCATTTCTGGCTGTTTCCGTGGGCTATAGCACACAGTTTTGGGGTCCCGGGTGGATTTAAACGGCCAAGGACCCAGTCACACGTGTTTTACGATTTTGTAAAAAACACGTGATTTCGGGCATTTCTAGCTGTTTTCGTGGGCTACAACACATAGTTTTAGGATCCCTGGTGGATTTAAACGGCACGGGACCCCGCCACACGTGTTTCACGAAATCGTAAAAAAACGTGTAATTTCGGTCATTTCTGGCCGTTCTCGTTGGCTATAGCACACAATTTTGGGGTCCGGGTGGATTTAAACGGGTCGGGACCCCGTCACACGAGTTTCACGAAATCGTAAAAAACCTCGTGATTTCGGAAATTCTGGCCGTTTTTCGGGGGCTATAGCACACAGTTTTGGGGTCCCGGGTGGATTTAAAACGGCCGGGGACCCCGTCACACGTGTTTCACGAAATCGTTAAAAACTCGAGATTTCGGTCATATTCTTGCCGTTTTCGTGGGCTATAGCACACAGTTTTGGGGTCCCGGGTGGATTTAAACAGCCCGTGACCCTGTCACATGAGTTTCACGAAATCGTAAAAAACTTGTTATTTCGGGCATTTCTGGCCGTTTCCGTGTGCTATAGCACACAGTTTTGGGGTCCCGAGTGGATTTAAACGGCTCGGGACCACGTCACACATGTTTTATGAAATCGTAAAAACTAATGAATTCGGGCATTTCGGTCGTTTTAATTGGCTATAGCACACAGTTTTGGGGTCCCGGGTGGATATAAACGGTTCGGACCCCATCACACGAGTTTCAAGAAATCGTTAAAACTCGAGATTTCGGTCATTTCTCGGCTGTTTTCGTGGGCTATAGCACACAGTTTTGGGGTCCCGGGTGGATTTAAACGGCCAAGGACCCCGTCACACGTGTTTTACGATTTCGCAAAAAACACGTGATTTCGGGCATTTCTAGCCGTTTTCGTGGGCTACAGCACATAGTTTTGGGATCCCTGGTGGATTTAAACGGCACGGGACACCGCCACAACGTGTTTCACGAAATCGTAAAAAAACGTGTAATTTCGGCCATTTCTGGCCGTTCTCGTGGGTTAAGCACACAATTTTGGGGTCCGGGTCGGATTTAAACGGGTCGGGACCCCGTCACACGAGTTTCACGAAATCGTAAACAACTTGTGATTTCGGGCATTTCTGGCCATTTTCGTGGGCTGTAGCTCAAAGTTTTGCGGTCCGGGTGGATTTAAACTGACAAGGACCCCGTCACACATGTTTTACGTTTTCGTAAAAAATGCGTGATTTCGGGCATTTCTGGCCATTTTTATGGGCTATAGCACACAGTTTTGAGGTCCTGGGTTGATTTAGACGGTCCGGGACCCCGTCACACGTGTTTCACGAAATTGTCAAAAACTCGTGATTTCGGACATTTCTGGCCGTTTTCGTGAGCTATAGCATATAGTTTGGGGTCCCGAGTGGATATAAACGATTCGGGACCCCGTCACACGAGTTTCACGAAATCGTAAAAAACTCGTGATTTCGGAAATTTCTGGCCGTTTTCGGGGGCTATAGCACACAGTTTTGGGGTCCCGGGTGGATTAAAAACGGTCGAGGACCCCGTCACACGTGTTTCACGAAATCGTAAAAAACTCGTGATTTCGGGCATTCCCGGTCGTTTTCGTGGGCTATAGCACACAGTTTTGGGATCCGGGTCGATTTAAACGGCCAAGGACCCCGTAACACATGTTTTTCGATTTCATAAAAGCGCGTGATTTCGGGCATTTTTGGCCATTTTCATGGGTTGTAGCACACAGTTTTGAGGTCCTGGGTTTATTTAAACGGCCCGGGACCCTGTCACACATGTTTCATGAAATCGTAAAAAAACTCGTGAATTCGGGCATTTCGGTTGTTTTCGTGGGCTATAGCACACAGTTTTGGGTTCCCGGGTTGATTTAAACGGCCCGGGACACCGTCACACGAGTTTCACGAAATCATAAAAAGCTCATGATTTTGGGCATTTCTGGCCGTTTTTGTGGGCTATAGCACACAGTTTTGGTTGATTTAAACGTCTCGGGACGCCGTCACACGTGTTTCACAAAATTGTAAAAAACGCGTGATTTCGGGCATTTCTTGCCGTTTTCGTGGGCTATAGCACACAGTTTTGGGGTCCCGGGTGGATTTAAACAGCCGTGACCCTGTCACATGAGTTTCCACGAAATCGTAAAAAACTTGTTATTCGGGCATTTCTGGACGTTTTCGTGTGCTGGAGCACACAGTTTTGGGGTCCCGAGTGGATTTAAACGGCCCGAGACCACGTCACACATGTTTTACACAAAATCGTAAAAAACTCGTGAATTTCGGGCATTTCCGGTTGTTTTAATTGGCTTTAGCACACAGTTTTGGGGTCCCGGGTGGATATAAACAGTTAGGGACCCCATCACACGAGTTTCACGAATTCGTTAAAAACTCGAGATTTCGATCATTTCTGGCTGTTTTCGTGGGCTATAGCACACAAATTTGTGGTCCCGGTGGATTTAAACAACACGGGACCCTGTCACACGTGTTTCACGAAATCGTAAAAAACGTGTAATTTTGGGCATTTCTGGCCGTTCTCTTGGGCTATAGCACACAATTTTGGGGTCCGGGTCGTATTTAAACGGGCCGGGACCCCGTCACACGAATTTCACGAAATCGTAAACAACTTGTGATTTCGGGCATTTCTGGCCATTTTTGTGGGCTGTAGCTCACAGTTTTGGGGTCCGGGTAGATTTAAACGGCCAAGGACTTAGTCACACATGTTTTACGATTTCGTAAAAAACGCGTGATTTCGGGCATTTCTGGCCATTTTCATGGGTTATAGCACACATTTTTGAGGTCCTGGGTTGATTTAGACGGTCCGGGCCCCCGTCACACGTGTTTCACGAAACTGTCAAAAACTAGTGATTTCGGGCATTTCTGGCCGTTTTCGTGAGCTATAGTACACAGTTTTGGGGTCCCGGCTGTCACATGAGTTTCTTGAAATCGTAAAAAACTTGTTATTTCGGGCATTTCTGGCCGTTTTCGTGTGCTGAAGCACACAGTTTTGGGGTCCCGAGTGGATTTAAACGGCTCGGGACCACGTCACACATGTTTTACGAAATTGTAAAAAACTCGTGAATTCGGGGCATTTCCGGTCGTTTTAATTGGCTATAGCACACAGTTTTGGGGTCCCGGGTGGATATAAACGGTTAGGGACCCCATCACACGAGTTTCACGAATTCGTTAAAAACTCGAGATTTCGGTCATTTCTGGCTGTTTTCGTGGGCGATAGCACACAGTTTTGGGGTCCCGGGTGGATTTAAACGACCAAGGACCCCGTCACACGTGTTTTACGATTTCGCAAAAAAAACACGTGATATGCATTTCTAGCCGTTTTCGTGGGCTATAACACATAGTTTTGGGATCCCTGATGGATTTAAACAACAAGGGACCCTGTCACACGTGTTTCACGAAATCGTAAAAAACGTGTAATTTTGGGCATTTCCTGGCCGTTCTCTTGGGCTATAGCACACAATTTTGGGGTCCGGGTCGTATTTAAACGGGCCGGGACCCCGTCACACACGAATTTCACGAAATCGTAAACAACTTGTGATTTCGGGCATTTCTGGCCATTTTTGTGGGCTGTAGCTCACAGTTTTGGGGTCCGGGTAGATTTAAACGGCCAAGGACTTAGTCACACATGTTTTACGATTTCGTAAAAAACGCGTGATTTCGGGCATTTCTGGCCATTTTCATGGGTTATAGCACACATTTTTGAGGTCCTGGGTTGATTTAGACGGTCCGGGCCCCCGTCACACGTGTTTCACGAAACTGTCAAAAACTAGTGATTTCGGGCATTTCTGGCCGTTTTCGTGAGCTATAGTACACAGTTTTGGGGTCCCGAGTGGATATAAACGGTTCGGGACCCCGTCACACGAGTTTCATGAAATCGTAAAAAACTCGTGATTTCGGAAATTTCTTGCCGTTTTCGGGTGCTATAGCACACAGTTTTGGGGCCCCGGGTGGTATTTAAACAGTCGGGGACCCCGTCACACGTGTTTCATGAAATCGTTAAAAACTCGAGATTTCGGTCATTTCTAGCCGTTTTTGTGGGCTATAGCACACAGTTTTGGAGTCCAGGGTGGATTTAAACAGCCCGGGACCCCGTCACACGTGTTTCACAAAATCGTAAAAAACTCGTGATTTCGGGCATTTCCGGTCGTTTTTGTTGGCTATAGCACACAATTTTGGGGTCCGGGTGGATTTAAACGGCCAACAAGACCCCGTCACACATGTTTTTGATTTGATAAAAAACGCGTGATTTCGGGCATTTCTGGCCATTTTCATGGGCTATAGAACACAGTTTTGAGTTCCTGGGTTGATTTAAACGGCCCGGGACCCCGTCACACATGTTTCATGAAATCGTAATAAACTTGTGAATTCGGGCATTTCGGTCGTTTTCGTGGGCGATAGCACCCAGTTTTGGGTTCCCGGGTTGATTTAAACGGCCAGGGACACCGTCACACGAGTTTCACGAAATCGTAAAAATCTCATGATTTTGGGCATTTCTGGCCGTTTTTGTGGGCTATAGCACACAGTTTTGGGGTTCTGGGTTGATTTAAACGTCTCGGGACGCCGTCACACGTGTTTCACAAAATTGTAAAAAACGCGTGATTTCAGGCATTTCCTGCCGTTTTCGTGGGCTATAGCACACATTTTTGGGGTACCGGGTGGATTTAAACAGCCCGTGACTCTGTCAAATGAGTTTCACGAAATCGAAAAAACTTGTTATTTCGGACATTTCTGGCCGTTTTCGTGTGCTGTAGCACACAGTTTTGGGGTCCCGAGTGGATTTAAACGGCTCGAGACCACGTCACACCTGTTTTACGAAATCATAGAAAACTCGTGAATTCGGGCATTTCCGGTCGTTTTAATTGGCTATAGCACACAATTTTGGGGTCCCGGGTGGATATAAACGGTTCGGGACCCCATCACACGAGTTTCACGAAATCGTTAAAAACTCGAGATTTCGGTCATTTCTGGCTGTTTTCGTGGGCTATAGCACACAGTTTTGGGGTCCCGGGTGGATTTAAACGGCCAAGGACCCAGTCACACGTGTTTTACGATTTTGTAAAAAAACGTGATTTCGGGCATTTCTAGCTGTTTTCGTGGGCTACAGCACATAGTTTTAGGATCCCTGGTGGATTTAAACGGCACGGGACCCCGCCACACGTGTTTCACGAAATCGTAAAAAAACGTGTAATTTCGGTCATTTCTGGCCGTTCTCGTGGGCTATAGCACACAATTTTGGGGTCCGGGTGGGATTTAAACGGGTCGGGACCCCGTCACACGAGTTTCACGAAATCGTAAACAACTTGTGATTTCGGGCATTTCTGGCCATTTTCGTGGGCTGTAGCTCAAAGTTTTGCGGTCCGGGTGGTTTTAAACGGCCAAGGACCCCGTCACACATGTTTTACGTTTTCGTAAAAAACGCGTGATTTCGGGCATTTCTGGCCATTTTTATGGGCTATAGCACACAGTTTTGAGGTCCTGGGTTGATTTAGACGGTCCGGGACCCCGTCACACGTGTTTCACGAAATTGACAAAAACTCGTGATTTCGAGCATTTCTGGCCGTTTTCGTGAGCTATAGCACATAGTTTGGGGTCCCGAGTGGATATAAACGATTCGGGACCCCGTCAAACGAGTTTCACGAAATCGTAAAAAACTCGTGATTTCGGGCATTTCCGGTCGTTTTCGTGGGCTATAGCACACAGGTTTGGAGTCCAGGGTGGATTTAAACAGCCCGGGACCCCGTCACACGTGTTTCACGAAATCGTAAAAAACTCGTGATTTCGGGCATTTCCGGTCGTTTTCGTGTGCTATAGCACACAGTTTTGGGGTCCGGGTGGATTTAAACGGCCAAGGACCCCGTCACACATGTTTTTCGATTTCATAAAAGCGCGTGATTTCGGGCATTTTTGGCCATTTTCATGGGCTGTAGCACACAGTTTTGAAGTCCTGGGTTTATTTAAACGGCCCGGGACCCTATCACACATGTTTCATGAAATCGTAAAAAAACTCGTGAATTCGGGCATTGCGGTCGTTTTCGTGGGCTATAGCACACAGTTTTGGGTTCCCGGGTTGATTTAAACGGCCCGGGACACCGTCACACGAGTTTCACGAAATCATAAAAAGCTCATGATTTTGGGCATTTCTGGTCGTTTTTGTGGGCTATAGCACACAGTTTTGGGGTTCCGGGTTGATTTAAACGTCTCGGGACGCCGTCACACGTGTTTCACAAAATTGTAAAAAACGCGTGATTTCGGGCATTTCTTGCCGTTTTCGTGGGCTATAGCACACAGTTTTGGGGTCCCGGGTGGATTTAAACAGCCGTGACCTTGTCACATGAGTTTCACGAAATCGTAAAAAACTTGTTATTTCGGGCATTTCTGGCCGTTTTCGTGTGCTGAAGCACACAGTTTTGGGGTCCCGAGTGGATTTAAACGGCTCGGGACCACGTCACACATGTTTTACGAAATTGTAAAAAACTCGTGAATTCGGGCATTTCCGGTCGTTTTAATTGGCTATAGCACACAGTTTTGGGGTCCCGGGTGGATATAAACGGTTCGGGACCCCATCACACGAGTTTCACGAAATCGTTAAAAACTCGAGATTTCGGTCATTTCTGGCTGTTTTCGTGGGCTATAGCACACAGTTTTGGGGTCCCGGGTGGATTTAAACGGCCAAGGACCCAGTCACACGTGTTTTACGATTTTGTAAAAAAACGTGATTTCGGGCATTTCTAGCTGTTTTCGTGGGCTACAGCACATAGTTTTAGGATCCCTGGTGGATTTAAACGGCACGGGACCCCGCCACACGTGTTTCACGAAATCGTAAAAAAACGTGTAATTTCGGTCATTTCTGGCCGTTCTCGTGGGCTATAGCACACAATTTTGGGGTCCGGGTGGGATTTAAACGGGTCGGGACACCGTCACACGAGTTTCACGAAATCATAAAAAGCTCATGATTTTGGGCATTTCTGGCCGTTTTTGTGGGCTATAGCACACAGTTTTGGGGTTCCGGGTTGATTTAAACGTCTCGGGACGCCGTCACACGTGTTTCACAAAATTGTAAAAAACGCGTGATTTCGGGCATTTCTTGCCGTTTTCGTGGGCTATAGCACACAGTTTTGGGGTCCCGGGTGGATTTAAACAGCCGTGACCTTGTCACATGAGTTTCACGAAATCGTAAAAAACTTGTTATTTCGGGCATTTCTGGCCGTTTTCGTGTGCTGAAGCACACAGTTTTGGGGTCCCGAGTGGATTTAAACGGCTCGGGACCACGTCACACATGTTTTACGAAATTGTAAAAAACTCGTGAATTCGGGCATTTCCGGTCGTTTTAATTGGCTATAGCACACAGTTTTGGGGTCCCGGGTGGATATAAACGGTTAGGGACCCCATCACACGAGTTTCACGAATTCGTTAAAAACTCGAGATTTCGGTCATTTCTGGCTGTTTTCGTGGGCGATAGCACACAGTTTTGGGGTCCCGGGTGGATTTAAACGACCAAGGACCCCGTCACACGTGTTTTACGATTTCGCAAAAAAACACGTGATATGCATTTCTAGCCGTTTTCGTGGGCTATAGCACATAGTTTTGGGATCCCTGATGGATTTAAACAACAAGG
The DNA here is from genome assembly GCA_026929855.1 of Poa annua. Lineage (NCBI taxonomy): Eukaryota > Viridiplantae > Streptophyta > Magnoliopsida > Poales > Poaceae > Poa > Poa annua. The sequence continues at coordinate 104,150,243 of CM049430.1, read as the reverse complement.
GACCCTGTCACACGTGTTTCACGAAATCGTAAAAAACGTGTAATTTTGGGCATTTCTGGCCGTTCTCTTGGGCTATAGCACACAATTTTGGGGTCCGGGTCGTATTTAAACGGGCCGGGACCCCGTCACACGAATATCACGAAATCGTAAACAACTTGTGATTTCGGGCATTTCTGGCCATTTTTGTGGGCTGTAGCTCACAGTTTTGGGGTCCGGGTAGATTTAAACGGCCAAGGACTTAGTCACACATGTTTTACGATTTCGTAAAAAACGCGTGATTTCGGGCATTTCTGGCCATTTTCATGGGTTATAGCACACAGTTTTGAGGTCCTGGGTTGATTTAGACGGTCCGGGCCCCCATCACACGTGTTTCACGAAACTGTCAAAAACTAGTGATTTCGGGCATTTCTGGCCGTTTTCGTGAGCTATAGTACACAGTTTTGGGGTCCCGAGTGGATATAAACGGTTCGGGACCCCGTCACACGAGTTTCATGAAATCGTAAAAAACTCGTGATTTCGGAAATTTCTTGCCGTTTTCGGGTGCTATAGCACACAGTTTTGGGGCCCCGGGTGGTATTTAAACAGTCGGGGACCCCGTCACACGTGTTTCATGAAATCGTTAAAAACTCGAGATTTCGGTCATTTCTAGCCGTTTTTGTGGGCTATAGCACACAGTTTTGGAGTCCAGGGTGGATTTAAACAGCCCGGGACCCCGTCACACGTGTTTCACAAAATCGTAAAAAACTCGTGATTTCGGGCATTTCCGGTCGTTTTTGTTGGCTATAGCACACAATTTTGGGGTCCGGGTGGATTTAAACGGCCAACAAGACCCCGTCACACATGTTTTTGATTTGATAAAAAACGCGTGATTTCGGGCATTTCTGGCCATTTTCATGGGCTATAGAACACAGTTTTGAGTTCCTGGGTTGATTTAAACGGCCCGGGACCCCGTCACACATGTTTCATGAAATCGTAATAAACTTGTGAATTCGGGCATTTCGGTCGTTTTCGTGGGCGATAGCACCCAGTTTTGGGTTCCCGGGTTGATTTAAAACGGCCAGGGACACCGTCACACGAGTTTCACGAAATCGTAAAAATCTCATGATTTTGGGCATTTCTGGCCGTTTTTGTGGGCTATAGCACACAGTTTTGGGGTTCTGGGTTGATTTAAACGTCTCGGGACGCCGTCACACGTGTTTCACAAAATTGTAAAAAAAGCGTGATTTCAGGCATTTCCTGCCGTTTTCGTGGGCTATAGCACACATTTTTGGGGTACCGGGTGGATTTAAACAGCCCGTGACTCTGTCAAATGAGTTTCACGAAATCGAAAAAACTTGTTATTTCGGGCATTTCTGGCCGTTTTCGTGTGCTGTAGCACACAGTTTTGGGGTCCCGAGTGGATTTAAACGGCTCGAGACCACGTCACACCTGTTTTACGAAATCGTAGAAAACTCGTGAATTCGGGCATTTCCGGTCGTTTTAATTGGCTATAGCACACAATTTTGGGGTCCCGGGTGGATATAAACGGTTCGGGACCCCATCACACGAGTTTCACGAAATCGTTAAAAACTCGAGATTTCGGTCATTTCTGGCTGTTTTCGTGGGCTATAGCACACAGTTTTGGGGTCCCGGGTGGATTTAAACGGCCAAGGACCCAGTCACACGTGTTTTACGATTTTGTAAAAAAACGTGATTTCGGGCATTTCTAGCTGTTTTCGTGGGCTACAGCACATAGTTTTAGGATCCCTGGTGGATTTAAACGGCACGGGACCCCGCCACACGTGTTTCACGAAATCGTAAAAAAACGTGTAATTTCGGTCATTTCTGGCCGTTCTCGTGGGCTATAGCACACAATTTTGGGGTCCGGGTGGGATTTAAACGGGTCGGGACCCCGTCACACGAGTTTCACGAAATCGTAAACAACTTGTGATTTCGGGCATTCCTGGCCATTTTCGTGGGCTGTAGCTCAAAGTTTTGAAGTCCTGGGTTTATTTAAACGGCCCGGGACCCTATCACACATGTTTCATGAAATCGTAAAAAAACTCGTGAATTCGGGCATTTCGGTCGTTTTCGTGGGCTATAGCACACAGTTTTGGGTTCCCGGGTTGATTTAAACGGCCCGGGACCCCGTCACACGTGTTTCACGAAATTGACAAAAACTCGTGATTTCGGGCATTTCTGGCCGTTTTCGTGAGCTATAGCACATAGTTTGGGGTCCCGAGTGGATATAAACGATTCGGGACCCCGTCAAATGAGTTTCACGAAATCGTAAAAAACTCGTGATTTCGGGCATTTCCGGTCGTTTTCGTGGGCTATAGCACACAGGTTTGGAGTCCAGGGTGGATTTAAACAGCCCGGGACCCCGTCACACGTGTTTCACGAAATCGTAAAAAACTCGTGATTTCGGGCATTTCCGGTCGTTTTCGTGTGCTATAGCACACAGTTTTGGGGTCCGGGTGGATTTAAACGGCCAAGGACCCCGTCACACATGTTTTTCGATTTCATAAAAACGCGTGATTTCGGGCATTTTTGGCCATTTTCATGGGCTGTAGCACACAGTTTTGAAGTCCTGGGTTTATTTAAACGGCCCGGGACCCTATCACACATGTTTCATGAAATCGTAAAAAAACTCGTGAATTTGGGCATTTCGGTCGTTTTCGTGGGCTATAGCACACAGTTTTGGGTTCCCGGGTTGATTTAAACGGCCCGGGACACCGTCACACGAGTTTCACGAAATCATAAAAAGCTCATGATTTTGGGCATTTCTGGTCGTTTTTGTGGGCTATAGCACACAGTTTTGGGGTTCCGGGTTGATTTAAACGTCTCGGGACGCCGTCACACGTGTTTCACAAAATTGTAAAAAACGCGTGATTTCGGGCATTTCTTGCCGTTTTCGTGGGCTATAGCACACAGTTTTGGGGTCCCGGGTGGATTTAAACAGCCGTGACCTTGTCACATGAGTTTCACGAAATCGTAAAAAACTTGTTATTTCGGGCATTTCTGGCCGTTTTCGTGTGCTGAAGCACACAGTTTTGGGGTCCCGAGTGGATTTAAACGGCTCGGGACCACGTCACACATGTTTTACGAAATTGTAAAAAACTCGTGAATTCGGGCATTTCCGGTCGTTTTAATTGGCTATAGCACACAGTTTTGGGGTCCCGGGTGGATATAAACGGTTAGGGACCCCATCACACGAGTTTCACGAATTCGTTAAAAACTCGAGATTTCGGTCATTTCTGGCTGTTTTCGTGGGCGATAGCACACAGTTTTGGGGTCCCGGGTGGATTTAAACGACCAAGGACCCCGTCACACGTGTTTTACGATTTCGCAAAAAAACACGTGATATGCATTTCTAGCCGTTTTCGTGGGCTATAGCACATAGTTTTGGGATCCCTGATGGATTTAAACAACACGGGACCCTGTCACACGTGTTTCACGAAATCGTAAAAAACGTGTAATTTTGGGCATTTCTGGCCGTTCTCTTGGGCTATAGCACACAATTTTGGGGTCCGGGTCGTATTTAAACGGGCCGGGACCCCGTCACACGAATATCACGAAATCGTAAACAACTTGTGATTTCGGGCATTTCTGGCCATTTTTGTGGGCTGTAGCTCACAGTTTTGGGGTCCGGGTAGATTTAAACGGCCAAGGACTTAGTCACACATGTTTTACGATTTCGTAAAAAACGCGTGATTTCGGGCATTTCTGGCCATTTTCATGGGTTATAGCACACAGTTTTGAGGTCCTGGGTTGATTTAGCCGGTCCGGGCCCCCGTCACACGTGTTTCACGAAACTGTCAAAAACTAGTGATTTCGGGCATTTCTGGCCGTTTTCGTGAGCTATAGTACACAGTTTTGGGGTCCCGAGTGGATATAAACGGTTCGGGACCCCGTCACACGAGTTTCACGAAATCGTAAAAAACTCGTGATTTCGGAAATTTCTTGCCGTTTTCGGGTGCTATAGCACACAGTTTTGGGGTCCCGGGTGGTATTTAAACAGTCGGGGACCCCGTCACACGTGTTTCATGAAATCGTTAAAAACTCGAGATTTCGGTCATTTCTAGCCGTTTTTGTGGGCTATAGCACACAGTTTTGGAGTCCAGGGTGGATTTAAACAGCCCGGGACCCCGTCACACGTGTTTCACAAAATCGTAAAAAACTCGTGATTTCGGGCATTTCCGGTCGTTTTTGTTGGCTATAGCACACAATTTTGGGGTCCGGGTGGATTTAAACGGCCAACAAGACCCCGTCACACATGTTTTTGATTTGATAAAAAACGCGTGATTTCGGGCATTTCTGGCCATTTTCATGGGCTATAGAACACAGTTTTGAGGTCCTGGGTTGATTTAAACGGCCCGGGACCCCGTCACACATGTTTCATGAAATCGTAATAAACTTGTGAATTCGGGCATTTCGGTCGTTTTCGTGGGCGATAGCACCCAGTTTTGGGTTCCCGGGTTGATTTAAACGGCCAGGGACACCGTCACACGAGTTTCACGAAATCGTAAAAATCTCATGATTTTGGGCATTTCTGGCCGTTTTTGTGGGCTATAGTACACAGTTTTGGGGTTCTGGGTTGATTTAAACTTCTCGGGACGCCGTCACACGTGTTTCACAAAATTGTAAAAAACGCGTGATTTCAGGCATTTCCTGCCGTTTTCGTGGGCTATAGCACACATTTTTGGGGTACCGGGTGGATTTAAACAGCCCGTGACTCTGTCAAATGAGTTTCACGAAATCGAAAAAACTTGTTATTTCGGGCATTTCTGGCCGTTTTCGTGTGCTGTAGCACACAGTTTTGGGGTCCCGAGTGCATTTAAACGGCTCGAGACCACGTCACACCTGTTTTACGAAATCGTAGAAAACTCGTGAATTCGGGCATTTCCGGTCGTTTTAATTGGCTATAGCACACAATTTTGGGGTCCCGGGTGGATATAAACGGTTCGGGACCCCATCACACGAGTTTCACGAAATCGTTAAAAACTCGAGATTTCGGTCATTTCTGGCTGTTTTCGTGGGCTATAGCACACAGTTTTGGGGTCCCGGGTGGATTTAAACGGCCAAGGACCCAGTCACACGTGTTTTACGATTTTGTAAAAAACACGTGATTTCGGGCATTTCTAGCTGTTTTCGTGGGCTACAGCACATAGTTTTAGGATCCCTGGTGGATTTAAACGGCACGGGACCCCGCCACACGTGTTTCACGAAATCGTAAAAAAACGTGTAATTTCGGTCATTTCTGGCCGTTCTCGTGGGCTATAGCACACAATTTTGGGGTCCGGGTGGGATTTAAACGGGTCGGGACCCCGTCACACGAGTTTCACGAAATCGTAAACAACTTGTGATTTCGGGCATTTCTGGCCATTTTCGTGGGCTGTAGCTCAAAGTTTTGCGGTCCGGGTGGTTTTAAACGGCCAAGGACCCCGTCACACATGTTTTACGTTTTCGTAAAAAACGCGTGATTTCGGGCATTTCTGGCCATTTTTATGGGCTATAGCACACAGTTTTGAGGTCCTGGGTTGATTTAGACGGTCCGGGACCCCGTCACACGTGTTTCACGAAATTGACAAAAACTCGTGATTTCGGGCATTTCTGGCCGTTTTCGTGAGCTATAGCACATAGTTTGGGGTCCCGAGTGGATATAAACGATTCGGGACCCGTCACACGAGTTTCACGAAATCGTAAAAAACTCGTGATTTCGGAAATTTCTGGCCGTTTTCGGGGGCTATAGCACACAGTTTTGGGGTCCCGGGTGGATTTAAAACGGCCGGGGACCCCGTCACACGTGTTTCACGAAATCGTTAAAAACTAGAGATTTCGGTCATTTCTAGCCGTTTTCGTGGGCTATAGCACACAGGTTTGGAGTCCAGGGTGGATTTAAACAGCCCGGGACCCCGTCACACGTGTTTCACGAAATCATATAAAACTCGTGATTTCGGGCATTTCCGGTCGTTTTCGTGGGCTATAGCACACATTTTTGGGGTCCGGGTGGATTTAAACGGCCAAGGACCCCGTCACACATGTTTTTCGATTTCATAAAAGCGCGTGATTTCGGGCATTTTTGGCCATTTTCATGGGCTGTAGCACACAGTTTTGAGGTCCTGGGTTTATTTAAACGGACCGGGACCCTGTCACACATGTTTCATGAAATCGTAAAAAAAACTCGTGAATTCGGGCATTTCGGTCGTTTTCGTGGGCTATAGCACACAGTTTTGGGTTCCCGGGTTGATTTAAACGGCCCGGGACACCGTCACACGAGTTTCACGAAATCATAAAAAGCTCATGATTTTGGGCATTTCTGGCCGTTTTTGTGGGCTATAGCACACAGTTTTGGGGTTCCGGGTTGATTTAAACGTCTCGGGACGCCGTCACACGTGTTTCACAAAATTGTAAAAAACGCGTGATTTCGGGCATTTCTTGCCGTTTTCGTGGGCTATAGCACACGGTTTTGGGGTCCCGGGTGGATTTAAACAGCCGTGACCCTGTCACATGAGTTTCACGAAATCGTAAAAAACTTGTTATTTCGGGCATTTCTGGCCGTTTTCGTGTGCTGAAGCACACAGTTTTGGTGTTCCGAGTGGATTTAAACGGCTCGGGACCACGTCACACATGTTTTACGAAATCGTAAAAACCTCGTGAATTCGGGCATTTCCGGTCGTTTTAATTGGCTATAGCACACAGTTTTGTGGTCCCGGGTGGATATAAACGGTTAGGGACCCCATCACACGAGTTTCACGAATTCGTTAAAAACTCGAGATTTCGGTCATTTCTGGCTGTTTTCATGGGCTATAGCACACAGTTTTGGGGTCCCGGGTGGATTTAAACGACCAAGGACCCCGTCACACGTGTTTTACGATTTCGCAAAAAAACACGTGATATGCATTTCTAGCCGTTTTCGTGGGCTATAGCACATAGTTTTGGGATCCCTGATGGATTTAAACAACACGGGACCCTGTCACACGTGTTTCACAAAATCGTAAAAAACGTGTAATTTGGGCATTTCTGGTCGTTCTCGTGGGCTATAGCACACAATTTTGGGGTCCGGGTCGGATTTAAACGGGCCGGGACCCCGTCACACGAATTTCACGAAATCGTAAACAACTTGTGATTTCGGGCATTACTGGCCATTTTCGTGGGCTGTAGCTCACAGTTTTGGGGTCCGGGTGGATTTAAACGGCCAAGGACTTAGTCACACATGTTTTACGATTTCGTAAAAAACGCGTGATTTCGGGCATTTCTGGCCATTTTCATGGGTTATAGCACACAGTTTTGAGGTCCTGGGTTGATTTAGACGGTCCGGGCCCCCGTCACACGTGTTTCACGAAACTGTCAAAAACTAGTGATTTCGGGCATTTCTGGCCGTTTTCGTGAGCTATAGTACACAGTTTTGGGGTCCTGAGTGGATATAAACGGTTCGGGACCCCGTCACACGAGTTTCACGAAATCGTAAAAAACTCGTGATTTCGGAAATTTCTTGACGTTTTCGGGTGCTATAGCACACAGTTTTGGGGTCCCGGGTGGATTTAAACAGTCGGGGACCCCGTCACACGTGTTTCATGAAATCGATATAAACTCGAGATTTCGGTCATTTCTAGCCGTTTTTGTGAGCTATAGCACACAGTTTTGGAGTCCAGGGTGGATTTAAACAGCCCGGGACCCCGTCACACGTGTTTCACAAAATCGTAAAAACTCGTGATTTCGGGCATTTCCGGTCGTTTTTGTGGGCTATAGCACACAGTTTTGGGGTCCGGGTGGATTTAAACGGTGTAGCACCCCCGAGAGCCAGGCTAGACAAATCCCAGATATCTTTCTGATATAAGCCTAACCATGATCTCGATAGCCAACAGTTGAACATTCGGTAACACAACAGTGACTCTACGACTCAAAGCAACATTACACAAACTCTTAGCAGAGTGAAGATAGCAAATATTACAAGCAAAGGTCACTGACCCAACGGTACATCAAACAACGAAAGCAAATTATGTTATGCTACATAACAAGAACCAAAAGGCCTAAGAGGCCATAACAAAGCGAAGTCCCGCCCACCGATTCCAGGCTGCTGCCCAGGAACCCCGATCTACTCGTCGATGTCCATGTAGAAACCCGCAGTGGAGTTGGAACCTTCACTTGTCCAAAAAGTGCGCAAGGCTGAGTACAGGAGGTACTCAACATGACTTATTTAACCTATTATATATCTGCCCGTTCAGAGAGTATTCATGATTGTCTTTGCATAAAGCCATCTTTGTTTTCAAATCGAGGGAGGAGAGAATCTCGCATCAATAGACTTTTTAAATGGGATAAGGAAACAACACCTCTGACTTCATCCTCCATCTTCTGTAGCCACCGAGATGTCATCGCTTGCACCACCCTCAAGAATCACCCCCTCGCTCAACCCGAGGAAGTAACCCTAACCACCCTTAGTTGACAGTTTTATGATTGATTTTAAGTTGTCTATGATCACCGAAATAAGGTACCAGGTCGTCCATATCCGTGGACACGGCTTTCCGAAAAGATTTACCCTGCAGGGGGTGTAACTACCCACACGCGCCAACCAACCGATACGCCAGACATTAGCACTCTACCTGGGAGTGCTGGCTGGAGAGTTGGCCACGACCTTTCCCAAGCTTCGCCTACGTCCATGAGCCACAGCAGTAGATCTGACCACGCGCAGCGGTCTCTAGTGCGGGTTGCCAGGGTCAAGATCAGAGCGTCACACTCTCCTGACCCGAGCCCTAAATTTTTCTCCTCAAACCATTTTACCGCACACGCAGATGGAACACTCGAACTAGTGGCTTCACGTAGTAGGCTAGGCAAGTTGGAGTCGAGGGGTTTCCGAGCCCCGTGTGGATGCACAAATGGTCTTGGTTCCGAACCCAGGAACTCAGTTCCTAATGTCGACGAGAACGAGACAATCCACCACAATCCCAATGTGGCCTCTCGTCCAAGTCCTTATTAATGAATAAATCATGTATACTTATTCCATCCCAGTCTTCTCAACTGGATGGAGAAAGGAACAACTAAGCAAGTCTAAGCGGCAATGCAACGCAGGTGACACTCTATACCTTGACCAAAACATCTTTGAACCGTATGCATAACACAAGAATCAAATACTTTGGAAATCTTATATGTGCAGATATAAGGTTATGCTTGCCTTGCTCTGCAGTGGCTGGATATTGATCGTCGGAGGCGTTGCAAATACTCTCGGGCTCGAATCATATCGCGAAGAACCAAATACCGGAAAGGAATGACACAGTCAATACAATATTGATGCAATGCACAATCACATGAATGATATGTCATTTTTAGAATATCCTAGATGCAAGCATTAATTAAATGGGTGAATAAAATATACCCATAACTAAAATTAGGGTTTATTAATGTGAGACTAATAACATTATTTTCCTTGTATGGTATATGTATGATTAAATTATAATTGAATAGATTTTATTTTTCTGAATATTTTGATATAAAAATCATATTTTTCTGAATTAAAATGAATTAGTTATGAATTTTTCAAAGTTTAAACAATTTAATTCAAATTTCAAATTTATTTAAATAAGTTGACCCCACATGTCATACTTTTAATCATTTCAGAAAATAGTAATGGAAAAGATTAAAACTCTGACAACATGGTCCCACCTGTCATTTAATTAAATAATTACAGAAAAGAAATAATGATTTTCAGAATTAAAAAGGAGATGTGACGTCATCACTGCCCAAATCTCTCCTGCCGATCACGAACTGCTCAAATTCGAGCAGGTTGATCGAATTGCCTTGCGGCAGTCGCTAGAGGGGGCCGAGGCGGACCGAACGGAGGCGGCGCCGCTCGGAAATGGTCACCGGAGCGCGGCCACGGCGCGGCGGAGCGGCGGCCGGAGCTGGGGTCCGTCGGCCGGAAAAACTAGAGCGAACGGGAGGAAGAGGGAAGGTCCATGAGGACCAGTAGCTCACCCTGGTGCTCGTAGGAGACTTGAGGAAGCGAGGGGAGGTCGGGGTTCGCCGGAAAACGAGCTCGACGGCGGCAGACCGGCGGAGGAATTCGGTTGATTTCTCCGGCTTCGCGGCTTCCCGGCACGAACGGCTCGAGGAGGATGGAGAGGGGAGCACGGCGGTGCTTCTGAGATGCTCGCCGGGGTGAGAGATGGCCGGAATCGGCGGCGGTCGCCGGAGAACCGTGGAGGTCTACGCGGCTAGGGTTTGCAGAAAAGGGAAGAAGAAGAGGTGAGAAGAGAAGCTAGGGTTTTCCACGGCGGCAGGCGGTCTCCTTGTAGCCCAGGGGAGGGCGGCGGCGTGCATCTTGGCGCAGAGGAGGCAGGGGACGGCGGGGAGCTCGACAGCGCACGGTGGCGCCGTCGGAAGGAGGAAGACGGCAGTTTTTTTTCCGGAAAACCCCCTGACAAACTTAAAAATCTCCAGTTTTCTTTACAAACAGGCCCCTGGTTCCTTATTTAAATGGTTTGGGGCTTTTTTGTAAAGAGGAAAATTTGCAGAAAAATACTAGGAGATTCAAAATTTCACAAGGAAGCCATTGGCAGTCTTAGATTTTGGAAATTTAGAATATTTTGAGTTCACCAAGAATAACAAGGGTTTACCCCTTTCTTTCAACAGCAAACATATGAGTTTTAAATGCAAATTCTTGTCCAAATTAAATGAGATGCATGCAATGCTCAAAACACACCTTATATTCCATTTAGCAAACTTGGGATGTTACAGATCTACCCTCCTTACAAGAATCTCGCCCGAGATTCCTAGGTTAGAAAAGAAGTCGGAATACTCAGATCGGAGATGATCTTCGCGTTCCCAGGTTGCTTCCTCCTCAGAGTGATGGGACCATTGAACTTTGAGGAACTTGATGCTCTGACGTCGAGTTTTACGCTCGGCTTCATCAAGGATACGGATAGGATATTCACGGTAGGTTAGATCCTCTTGAAGGTCAAGAGTTTCATGATCAACACCACGAATGGGATTTTTGAAGCAACGCTTCAGCTGGGAAACATGGAAGACGTCATGGACGTCTGGAAATTTTGAGGGTAGTTCCAATTGGTAGGCAAGCTTTCCACGCTTAGCAAGAATGCGAAAGGGACCAACATAGCGAGGAGCCAGTTTGCCTTTGATACCGAATCGGCGGACACCCCGAAGAGGATTGACCCTTAGATAGGCATGCTCGCCAACTTCATAGTGAACATCTTGATGATGGCTGTCATAGTAGCTCTTCTGACGAGACTGAGCTGTTTTGAGACATTCACGGATTATATTGACTTGATCTTCTGCTTCTTTGATGATATCTGGCCCAAAGAGTGATCTCTCACCAGTTTCGGACCAATTCAAAGGAGTACGACATCTCCTGCCATACAAAGCTTCAAAGGGTGCCATACCAATGCTAGATTGGAAACTGTTGTTGTAACTGAATTCAGCGAATGGAAGACACTTCTCCCAATTCTTTCCGAAGGATATGACACAGGCTCTTAACATGTCCTCAAGAATCTGATTGACTCGTTCTGTCTGACCACCGGTTTGAGGATGATAAGCAGTGCTAAAGGAAAGATGTGTTCCCATAGCTTGTTGGAAGCTAGACCAGAATTTGGAGGTGAACAGGCTTCCACGGTCAGAGATGATCTTCTTCGGAATACCATGAAGAGCAACTATCCGGGAGACATACAGATCTGCTAGCTGAATAGCGGTAATATCTTCTCGAACAGGAAGGAAGTGAGCACCTTTAGAAAGGCGGTCCACGACTACCCAAATAGCATTGTTTCCCTTTTGAGTCTTTGGAAGACCAGTGATGAAGTCCATACCAACTTCATCCCACTTCCAGACAGGGATAGAAAGGGGTTGAAGGGTACCAGCTGGCCTTTGATGTTCAGCTTTAACGCGACGACAAACGTCACATTCTGCCACAAACTTAGCAATTTCTCGCTTCATCCGGGACCACCAGAATCTTTGACGAAGATCCCTATACATCTTAGTGCCACCAGGATGGATAGAAAGAGGTGACTCATGAGCTTCTCGAAGGATAAGCTGTTTCAGATCTTGTTTCTTTGGCACCACTAGACGCTTGCCGAAACAAACAGTACCTTGATCATCGATGGTGAAGCATGTAGCTGCTCCGTCAGCAATGTTCCGCTTAATCTGGGTGATGTCAGAATCATTCTTTTGGGCAGCTATGATCCGTTGTTCAAGAGAGGGTTTCACCTCTAGATTTGCCAGGAATCCACTAGGAACAACTTCAAGGTTGAGGCGTGCAAACTCCTCATAGAGGGAGGGTTGAGCTTTCTTAAGTATCAGATTGTTGCAGTAAGACTTCCGACTTAGCGCGTCGGCAACAACATTCGCCTTGCCGGGTTGGTAGTTGAGACCCAAATCATAGTCCTTGATGAGTTCCAACCATCTTCTCTGTCTGAGATTCAGATCCGGCTGGGTGAATAGATACTTCAGACTTTGATGATCCGAATAGATCTCGCAGCGATTACCGAAGAGATAATGCCGCCATTGCTTTAGAGCATGTACAACAGCAGACAGCTCTAGATCATGGGTTGGATAGTTTAGCTCATGTGGTTTCAATTGCCGAGAGGCATAGGCCACCACATGACCATCTTGCATTAGCACACATCCGAGCCCTTGAAGAGAAGCATCACAGAAAATAACGAAATCCTTGCTCGTATCTGGAAGAACAAGAACTGGGGCAGTAGTCAACTTGGTTTTCAATACCTGAAAGCTTTCTTCTGCCTTTTCTGACCATTCAAACTTCTTTCCTTTCTTGAGAAGATCAGTCAGGGGCTTTGCAATCTTGGAGAAGTTCTCGATAAAGCGACGGTAATAACCAGCAAGTCCGAGAAAACTCTGAATCTCTTTAGCTGATTTAGGTGTCTCCCAATCCAAAACAGCTTGAACTTTCTCCGGAATGACGGTAACACCATCGGCTGACACAACATGACCAAGAAAGATGAGCTTTTTCAACCAGAACTCACACTTGGAGAACTTGGCGTAGAGACGATGCTCACGAAGCTTAGTCAACACCAAACGCAAATGTCTGCGTGTTCTTTTTCGGTTTTTGAATAGATTAGGATATCATCGCTGTAGATCACGACGAACTTGTCAAGGTACTCCATGAATACTGAGTTCATAAGCCGCATAAAAGTGGCTGGAGCATTGGTAAGACCACAGGACATCACAGTATACTCATAGAGACCATAACGAGTTTGAAATGCCGTCTTTGGAATGTCATCCTCCCGGATTTTGATTTGATGATAACCAGACCTCAGATCCATCTTGGAGAAGACAGTAGCACCAGATAGTTGGTCAAATAGATCATTGATCCGAGGAAGAGGGTACTTGTTCTTGATTGTCACATCATTCAACGGTCGATAGTCAACCACCAGTCGAGGAATGTTGGTGTCCCGCTTCTTAACAAAGAGTGCAGGGCATCCCCAAGAAGAGGTGCTAGGTTGGATAAATCCCTTTTCTTCCATCTCCTCTAACTGTCTCTTTAATTCCACCAACTCTTCCTTAGGCATGCGGTAAGGTCTTTTGGAGACTGGAGCAGTTCCAGGAACCAACTCAATAACAAACTCCACACTTCGATCAGGTGGCATACCAGGCAACTCCTCAGGGAAAACATCTGGAAAATCACAAACCACCTGAACATCTTGAATTTCAAGGGTAGGTGAGGCGTCCATGGCACACAACTCTGAGCTTGGAAAAGAGGTTGTCGAGGAAGGTACTGAGGAAGGAAACCAGTACCGAACAGTTTCACCGGAGGGATGGGTCATATCCACAGATCTGGCTGCACAGTCAATAATGGCGTTGTACCGTACCAGCCAATCCATGCCCAAGATGACGTCAAGGTCAGTTGACTTGAGGGCAATGAGAGAAATGGGATAAGATAGAGAGCCTATAACAATGTTGGGCTCAGGGGCAGTCCCGATTGCCCGCCAACGAGACCCCGGGGTATTAATCTCCATAGAGATAGACATTTCCTCTAGAAGGATACCATGCTTTTGAGCAAACCCTTGCGAAATGAATGAATGCGATGCTCCGGAATCGAACAAAATTGTAGCTGGAATTGAGTTGAGATGAAGCGTACCAAGAATGACGCTTGGATCTTCTTCAGCAGCCTCAGCGGTGACATGGGTCAGACGACCACGTCCAGCACCAGATGGTTTAACATCCTTCTTTGGCGGAGGAGCTGCACCCTTAGCAGCATTCTGTGGGCACCCATAGGAGAAGTGGTCGGGCTGACCACAAGTGTAGCAGATAAGTCCAGCTGGAGGAGCACCTGAGGGACGATAACCTTGCCCACCACCATAGGTCGAAGTAGAATGGGGTGCAGTTGGGCGAGGAGCATAACCAGCAGGCTTGGGTGCATATGGGTGACGTGGGGCTACCTTGCGGGTAGCCCACGGTGAGGCTACCTGGGCCGCGCCAAGGATGGAAAGGCCCGCAGAAGGCCCACTCGGGGTACCTTGTGTCCTAGTCCAACTCGGTTAGGACTTTAACCTACCGTATCTGTACCAACAACCCGAGACCTGGCTGCCTATAAAGCCAGGAGGGTTGCCCGTCCTAGAGGAAAAAAAGAGACACACGTACGCTCAGAACCACAAACCCTAGCGAGATCGCAATCTCGCCATTGTAATCGCTATTCGCATCAATAACCAGACAAGCAGGAGTAGGGTGTTATCCTCCGGGAGCCTGAACCTGGGTAAACCTTGCTTGTCAGCCGTCGTGATCACCTTGCACTCTCCTATCTCCCCACCAATCAACCCGGGGTGTACAACCCTGGGACTTGCCGAGTTAGAACCTCGTCAATTGGCGCCGTCTGTGGGAAGGTTCAAACAAGTGCTAGGATCATGGTCACGCTGGCTCCATCCGCAATGAAGATCGGCGCACCCGCCATCAGGTAGTCGATCCGATTCGGCTCCTTCGAGTACGTCATCCACTCGAAAGCTCATCAATCGGTGTACGCCGATTTGGACAAAGGTATACACACCACCTTCGGCTCCATATTGTGTTGCATCGATAGTCGTGGCATACTCAGGTCTACGACTACGGTGTTATGCGCGGCGGCATCATCAAAATCGCCGACCACCGCGCCCGCTGGACCCGCGAAGATCGCATCTGCCGCACCCGCGGAGACCGCAACCGCTGGACCCGCGAAGATCGCATCTGCCGCACCCGCAAAGATCGCGACCGCCGGACCCGCGAAGATCGCATCTGCCGCACCCGCAAGGTTTGCGCCAGCGGTACCCGCGAAGAGGGCATCTACGTTGACAATCTCGACAACGACCACGCAAATCGAGTCTACTACCCCAACCTCGATCGCGCGGTCAATCATGTCAAAACCCACCTCCACCATCGCACCCGCACGTGCGACCGGGGGCCCGCGTCCGACATCAACATCACGCGTGCCCTCATCTTCCTGGAAGTCCCAGGTCTACCCCAAGCCACTCGCACTCACCCCGTCAAGTGCGGGCGCATGGACAATCGCGAAGAGACGCGACAGCGGATGCGCCGCGCGCCACGTTGCAGCAATCTTCGACCCCGAGCAAGAAGCGGGCGACATAAGTAGCAGCGGCAGCACCAACTCTCCAATCCATGCCTACCCCAGGCAGGTCTTCATGGCCGGCACAGCGCCGCATGACGACGACGACGAACCCGCATACCCACTAGAGGTGGACATGCCGGACCAGACGAAGCTTGTCATCACGCGGGATATGGCGATCCAAGCAATGAAGCATGTGGACGAGGGCACGTTCCCGCCACCCAACGCATCTCGAGACGATCACCTGGCAGTCCAGTACTTGCTACGCAAGGAAGGCGAACGAATTCGCGCCGAAAAGGCCGAACTTCTCAGGCGCAAGAGGGACGCGGATGCATCGAGTGCCAGGCGAGCTGCTCTTTCCTTCACATCCTCCACAGAGGTGAATCAGGGAGCACGGCGAACCAGAGCCCGTATCCCCCGCATGGGAGAAGCTGATCGAACAAGGCTCACCCGCAACCTCGACTCTTCCTTCATCACCGAAGATGAAAACGGGATACCCGTCCCAAAAACGGCAAACGCTGCATTAATAGCAGTCGAGACATACCTTCGGCTCACGCAGCCACCGGAGGGTGACACGCGCTCCCTCCTCCACAAGCAACAAATTGCCTCCATAAGGGCGATCGAAGAAGCTCTAGCGGCCAAGGGGCCAAGTATCCAAGCTCGCGAACCAACGACGTCGGGCATCCCGGCGGCACAGCAACAACCAATCAAGGACCTCCGTGACGTCCTGACACAGAAGACGGTGGACCGCAGTCGCAAGGAACGTTCGGCTAGCGCGGCACACGCAAACGACCACGCCGACCGCGACTTCGAGCCGTGCGGCGCAGCATGTTTCTCCTTCAACATCCGCGACACCCGCATGCCTAAGGGCTTCAAGTTGACGGCGGGCACACCAAAGTACGATGGGAAGCAAGACCCGAAGTTATGGCTCGAGGATTACCTTATTGCTTGCACCTGCCAAGGCGGAACATCGACCACGGCAATGCAGTACATCCAGCTCATGCTGACAGACTCTGCACGCGGGTGGCTCACAAGCCAACCCAAAGATTCTTTCCGAACGTGGGAAGAGTTCCAGGACAACTTCATCAAAAGTTTCTCGGAAACATTCGCCAGACCAACGACCTACATCGAGTTGCAGGCCTGCAAGCAAGGGAAAGACGAGTCGCTCCGATCTTACATCCAAAGGTGGACACTCCTCCGCAACACCATGGAACCCGTATCAGAGGACAGGGTGATGGACGCCTTCATGCATGGCGTTGCTCGCCGCGACCTCCGGGAGGAATTTGGTAGGCTCCAGCCGAAGACCACAATAGAGTTAATGAAGACAGCCAACCAATGGGCCGAAGGAGAGGACTACGTCCGCGAGACTTCTCCCAAAAAGGAAGGCGAAACAAGCAGCTGGCGCGAGTCGCGTCAGAAGAGGAAGGCACGATACACGCACGACTCAATCGAGCTAGTAGCGGCGGGTTATGAAACCCCCCGCGAGGTCAAGCGTGAGGGCAGCAGACCACACGAGCAAAGTCGACAACCCGGCTCAAGTCAGTACAACCGCGGCAGCAGCAGCATCGACCACAGCGATGGAGGTCAGAAGCGTGAGTGGAAGCGCCCGTTAACCCCGGCAGAGGAACTGATGCAACCCTGTAAACATCACTCGTTCCGCAACCCGGTAACGGGTAAGTGGGGTTCAAACCACCTGTTGAAAGATTGCCGCAAAGCAAGAAAGATCTACCATGCCATGCAGCAAATCATCGCCCCGGTGCAGGCCATACAAGCGGCACCGCAGCTAGCCATCCAGGCAGCACCCGCAAACAACAATCAACTGCAGGCGGCAGGAGCGTTCCCCCAGCCGCAGCAGAAGCAACAAGGTCCGCCGGCAGCAGCCGACGCGTACCCAGCCGCACGGGGACAGTTGAACATGATACAAAAGGGACCCCCGTCGAACAGGAGGCAGAAAATTATCACACGCCAAGTACTTCAGGCCATCAACAGCCCGCGCGCGGTACCAGACTACCTGCGCGGGTCGGAGACACCAATCACATTTTCCAGGGCAGATCACCCAGCGGAGGTAGTCCGACCAGGGCACGCCGCACTCGTGATTGAGGCTTTGATCGGCGACTACAGCCTGAAGAAAGTGTTCCTGGACGGGGGCAGCGGCATCAACATCATATTCGCCGACACCCTCAGGCGAATGAACAGGTCGACAGAGAAATTGCCGGAGTCGGAGACCACCTTCCACGGCATAGTACCAGGGCAGCCAATCACACCCATGGGAACCATCACGCTCGACGTCATCCTCGGAACACCCGAGCACTTCAGGAAGGAGTCGATAGACTTTGAGGTCGTCGACTGGAAGTCACAATACCACGCCATCCTCGGACGCCCAAGCTTTGCCAGGTTCATGGCAGTACCCCACTACGCCTACCTGATGATAAAGTTACCCGGGCCAAAAGGAGTAATCACCGTCCGCGGTGACTTTGGGCTCTCCAACAGCTGCGACCGCGAGTTTGCTAAGATCTCCTAGTCCTTCGGCGTCGAAGAGCGGTTCAAAGCCATATCAGCCGACAACGACAAGACCATCTTCCCGGCTCGCAAGAAGCCTGCCAAAGACGCAGCATTCAACACGAACGACGATACCGTCACCCATCAAGTCCATCCGACTGACAGTGGAAAGACAGTCAAGGTCTCATCAAGCCTGACACCCTCGTAGGAAAGCGCGCTCGTCGAGTTACTACGTGAGAACTGGAAAATCTTCGCATGGCAACCTTCTGACATGCCGGGGATACCCAGGGAACTCGCCGAGCACTCTCTGAAAGTACACAAGGACGCAAGACCTGTCAAGCAATCCATGCGACGCTTCTCAGGACCCAAACGAGACGCCATCACCATGGAAGTCGACAGATTATTGCACGCCAAGTTCATCCGAGAGATCAAGGACTCAGACTGGGTCGCTAACCCGGTCCTAGTCGAGAAAAAGAAGACGAAGAAACTACGCATGTGCGTGGACTTCACCGCAGTCAACAAATGCTGCCCCAAAGACCATTTCCCGCTCCCGCGGATAGATCAGATCATCGACTCGACTGCAGGTTGCGAACGCCTATCCTTTCTGGACGCCTACTCAGGTTACCAGCAGATCAGGCTGAAGGTCGAGGACGAAGAGAAGACAGCTTTCATCACACCCGACGGCGTCTTCTGCTACCAGACGATGCCGTTCGGGTTAAAGAACGCAGGTGCCACGTACCAGCGGACAATGCAAGCATGCCTCAAGGGGCTAATCGGGCAGATCGTCCAAGTCTACGTCGACGATATCGTCGTCACTACCCGGAAGGAAGATACCCTAGTCGACGACCTACGCAAGGTCTTCGCCGCACTAGACGTGTACCAAATCAAACTCAATCCAGAGAAGTGCGTATTCGGCGTGCCAGCCGGAGAGCTGCTAGGGTACCTTGTATCCGCAAGAGGAATCGAAGCAAATCCCGAGAAGGTGCAGAACATACTCACAATGCCAGCACCCACGAAGCTCAGGGAGGTGCAGCGATTAGCCGGCCGAGTCGCAGCCCTTAGCCGGTTCATTAGTAAGTTGGGAGAAAAGGCCTTACCCTTCTACCAACTGATGAAGAAGTCAGACAAGTTCGAGTGGACGCAAGAGGCGCAGGACGCATTCGACCATCTCAAGAAGACACTGACAACCTCTCCGATCCTCGTGGCACCGCTGGAAAACGAGCCGCTCTACATGTACGTCTCAGCAACAAACAGGGTGGTGAGCACGGTACTCGTAGTCGAACGCGAAGAAGAAGGGCACAGCCACCCGGTGCAGAGGCCCGTCTACTACCTTAGCGAGGTGCTCACCTTGTCCAAACAGAATTACCCGCATTACCAGAAGCTGGCATACGGAGTCTTCATGACCTCCAGAAAGGTCGTCCACTACTTCTCCGAGCACCCGATCACGGTGGTAAGCTCCTCCGGACTAGCAGACATCCTCACAAACCAGCGCGCGACAGGACGAGTCGCCAAGTGGGTTGTCGAACTAGGACCATGGGGGCTGAAGTATGCTCACCCGAAGTCCATCAAGGCCCAAGTCCTCCCAGAATTCACCACTGAGTGGATAGAAGCCCAGCTACCGAACGTCCCCGACTTGTCCAACGCATGGACAATGTACTTTGATGGTTCCAAGAAATTCAAGTCAGCCGGGGCAGGAGTCGTGCTCGTTTCCCCCAAAGGCGACAAGCTCAAGTACGTCTTGCAGATGGACTTCCCGAAGCCGTCCAACAATGAAGCCGAGTATGAGGCCCTGATCCACGGCATGCGGATGGCCAAGAACTGCGGCGCTACGCACCTCATGATCCACGGCGACTCCTACCTGGTGGTACAGCAAACCATGAAGTCCTGCGACGCCATCGCTGACAACATGATAGCCTATAGAGACCTCTACAATCAGATGGAAGGAAACTTCGACGGCTGCGAGCTACGCCACATCGGCCGTGAAAGCAACGAGGAAGCCGACGCCCTAGCTAACATGGGCTCGGACAGGGTACCAGTCCCACCCGGCGTCTTCCTCGAGTGCATCACGCAAAGATCCATCAAGACTCAGGGTACAGCCAGCACTGCAACCACAAAGGGCGATGTCAACCCGCCAAGCCAAGACAAAGTCCCCATGGAAGTCATGCTAGTCGAAGCCACATGGACAGGACCATACCTGGCATACATACTGCATCAGAAGCTGCCAGCTAACCCAGTCGAAGCAAAGCGCATCATCAGACGCTCCAAAAGTTTCACCGTCATCAACGGGGAACTCTACAAAAGAAGCATATCAGGAATCCTGCAAAGGTGCATACATCCAGTCGACGGCCAAGCCATCCTACTCGACATTCACGCGGGTACATGCGGACATCACGCAAGCAGCCGAGCACTGGTGGCCAAGGCGCTGCGAGCCGGGTTCTATTGGCTCACAGCCATGCAGGACGCTGAGGAGCTGGTGAAGAAATGCACAGGGTGCCAGGAATTCGCCAACAAGCCGCACGCCCCAGCATCAGAGCTCAAAACAATACCACTAGCCTGGCCCTTCGCCCAATGGGGCCTGGACATGGTGGGCCCGCTGAAGAAATCCTCACCCGGAGGTCATACCCACCTCCTGGTCGCAGTCGATAAATTCACAAAGTGGATCGAAGCCGTGCCCATCACAAGTTCGACTGCGTCCACAGCGGTCAACTTCATCAGGTCAATCATCTTCAGATTCGGAGTACCTAATGGGATCATCACCGACAACGGCTCGAACTTCACAGCCGAGGAATTCAAAGACTTCTGCTCAGAACAGGGGATCAAGCTCAACTACGCATCTGTCTCGCACCCGCAATCCAACGGACAAGTGGAGAAAGCCAATGGCTTAGTCTGCAACGGCATCAAGAAGCGACTGCGCGTACCCCTGAAACGCGCAGCGGGCGCATGGGTGGAAGAACTGCCGTCAGTCCTCTGGAGTCTACGAACAACGCCGAATAGATCTACCCAGTACACGCCATTCTTCATGGTGTACGGCGCAGAAGCGATCCTCCCCTGCGACATCAAGTTTGACGCACCAAGAGTAGTCGCCTACGACGAGTCAGAAGCAGAGGAAGCACTCGAAGACAGCAGAGACACCCTCGACGAAGCACGAGACATCGCCCTAGCACGATCAGCCGTGTATCAGCAGGACCTGCGTAATTATCATACTCGGAGGCTGCGGCCAAGAGCGTTCGTGGCAGGAGACCTGGTCCTTCGACTCAAGCAAAAGAAGGTGCACAAGCTCGCCTCCCCATGGGAGGGCCCGTACATCGTAACAGAAGCAATAGGCAATGGAGCATACCGCCTAAAGGACTCGAAGACAGGAGCAGACTGCAGCAACCCGTGGAACGTAGCACAACTCCGCCGGTTCTACGCCTAGTTCACGTCAAGCATTGTACAAGAAAGGCAACGCGGCAGGTTTCAGACGCACTCTTTTCCTTACCAGGGTACCTGAGGGGACTGGAGGGTTTTTAATGAGGCGGCCTGTTCGCAGGAATCAATAAAGTGACTTGAAGAAAAACTGTCTCCTCCCTCCCGTCACTCAAGAAGCTCAAAATCCTAGGCAGCCACTCGATCCACTCGGGGGCTGACCACACAGGTTGAAATAATAGCTTAGGCCGCCACCCGAACCACTCGGGGGCTGCGCCATACAAGCATGCCAAAAATCCTAGGCCGCCACCCGAACCACTCGGGGGCTGCGCCATACAGGTTGAAATAAAAGCTTAGGCCGCCACCCAACTCACTCGGGGGCTGCGCCACACAAGCACAGAATCAAAAATCCTCGGCCGCCACTCGAACCTACTCGGGGGCTGCGCTGCACAGGTCAAGTTCAAAATCCTAGGTCACCACCCGACATACTCGGGGGCTGCGCCACACAGGTCACACTTGCAATCCTAGGCTACCACTCGACTTACTCGGGGGCTACGCCAAAACAGGACTCAGAAAAATCCTCGGCCGCCACTCGAACCTACTCGGGGGCTGCGCTGCACAGGTCAAGTTCAAAATCCTAGGTCACCACCCGACATACTCGGGGGCTGCGCCATACAGGTCGCACTTGCAATCCTAGGCTACCACTCGACTTACTCGGGGGCTACGCCAAACAGGACTCAGAAAAATCCTCGGCCGCCACTCGAACCTACTCGGGGGCTGCGCCGCACAGGTCAAGTTCCAAATCCTAGGTCACCGCCCGGCATACTCGGGGGACGCGCCACACAGGTCACACTTGTCATCCTAGGCCGTCACTCGACCTACTCGGGGACTGCGCCAGACAGGAATTAATCAAAATCCTAGGCCACCACCCGAACGACTCGGGGGCTGCGCCGCACAGGTCAAGTTACAAATCCTCAGTCGCCACCTGATAAAACCAGGAACCGCGGCATACAGGTAACACTTGCAAAACCTAGGCCACTTCTTGGCATACTCGGCAGCTGCGCCACACAGGTCGAATCAGGCACCCTCACTTTCGAGTAAACATAGCAATTCTCATTACTCGAAAAAATGCTGTAACTTGTCACATTATACTTACACAAGCAAATTTGCCCCCTATAGCTAACCCTGTACATCAGACGACAGCTACTTTAAACTGCAGGCTCAGCCTTCGGCGCATCGAGAGGACCTACAAGCCGCTCGCTCAAGTCCTGAACTTGCCGTATAATCCGGCGCGCAGCCGGCAAGGTCTCGTCGAAGTCGTCGTCACCTGGCAGGCCTTCAAGCACTCGCTCAAGCGGAAGATGTGGCCGGTGCATCCGAACATACGCCAGCGCCGCGTTTTCACCAGCCACAAGCTGAGCGTCGACTACTTCCTTCAGCCCTTCGCCATCACGGAACCTCTCCAGCAAGGCAGGCAACCCGTTCGGCTGCGCATTGTGCGGGAAGTACACGCGGTTGACGTGCCAAAGTGTCGTCCGGCAGCGCTCCAGAAGAGCGGCAGCGCGCCACGTTCGATCAAGCATCGTGGCAAGGACGCGCCCCCTCGACTTGTTCACCCAGAACTGGCGAGCTTCATAGGAGTCGCCGGACGCCTCTCGGGTGACTCGCTCTTCAACGCGAGTCCGCTCGGCCTCCCAATCGGGATTAACATCTGCGCACACAAACTGCAAGTCAGAAGGAGAAGGACTAACAACAGCGAAGGCAGCCGCCAAAACATGACACATACCCTGCAACTGTCGACTGATCAAGTCCATCTCTCCAAGCAAAAAATCTTCACGGCGTGAGAACTCCGCCGTGGGATGCGACTGGGAGCGCTGCAACAGCCGCTCCGCATTCTTCAGGGTCGCCTCGAGCTCCACCACCTTGTTCTTCAGATAGGTGATTACCCGCTGGTCATTTGCACTGCGCGGAGGAGCCGGCGCCGCCCGGCGACAGCGAGCACCCGAAGAGGAAGCCGCGCCACTCGGCCGTGCCAGGGGAGAAGGCGAAGCATCATCGCGCATGTCACTCTGTCAGAAATACGCAGAGTCAATACAGAAGTGCAACGGCCAAGCACAGTTCAGCTCAGAAGGCAGAAAGTCAGCAAGATCAATACTAAAGAGCAAAAGACCCGACAGGGCAATATCCATTACAAACAGGGAGTTCAAAATACAAGCCGCAGCGACTGCTGCATCCCTACACCTATGCCTACTCTAAGGCCGCGGACTGCGACCGGGAGCGGCCCTTCCGGGCAGCCGCTTCAGTCGCCTTAGCAAGGGCCCTCTCGAAGAGTGCCACAAGCTGCGCAGCCAGCTGCGAGGCGCGCTCCTTCACGCCACTCAGCGACGCGGTCCGACCGTCAGGCTTGCGAGGAAAACCGCTGACGATCTTCTCGAAGTCACCTGGAACTTGGTGGCCTAAAAGGAGCTGGAAGGTGAGCTCGGAGCCGCGTACCGTCTGCGACCGCGCGAAGTCGGCGATGGTGGTCGCGTCCCCAAACGGCGCGGCCAGAGCGTCCACGGTCGCTGGCGGCTGGCTGCCCGGAAAAATGCTTTGATGCACCACGGCCAGAGCTCCGGTCGACTTCTCCAACGCGGCGGAAGACTTCTTCAAGGCATCCGAGGCGTAGGCGCATACGCGGTCGAAGAAGCCAACCGCGGTCGACGGTGTCACTCGAAGCGTCTTCCGGAGGAACTCCACCGCAAGTCTCTGCGACAAAATTCAAAGTCAGGACGAGAAAAGGAATGAAAAACTCAGTAAGCGAAATGCTGATACTCACCCCCAAGAACAGCGGCGAGTGAAAGGAGACGACCAATCTGAGTCTTCTCCTGGGCGACCCGCGCCAGCTCCCGCTCTTGAGACTCACGAAGAGTCTTCTCGAGCTCATCCACCCGGCCAGTAGCCTGGTCCAGCGAGGAACGTAGTCGGTCCCTCTCGTTCTCCAGGCGAACATAAGCCGCGGCTGCGTCAAGCTGCTGGCGATAGTATGGCTGAAAACAAAAGATGCATGATGTCAATAAAGTTGCGGGCGACTATACTAGTCACCCACACCTTCGGGGGCTACTCCCATCGGGAGCGCTGATCGCGCACCCGATGAGAAAACAGAAGAACAAAGAAAACAAAAGAAGACTCACGTGGTCCAGGAGCTCAAGGTCATCGACAGTCGAAGGAGGAGCCCGGCTAGACGAGGCCATGCCGATGGCCTCCGCGTGCACCTTCTCCCCCACCACAGGCGTCTCCAGCCCAGTCGAAGGGCCAGAAGTAAGCTCTGTGTCCCGAATGGGGGAGCCGATGTTGTCAGAGCGATGGCTGTAGCAATATCAAGAACACAAAAGTCAATAAAACGGCGAACCCGCAAAGTAATACTCGAAGAATATGTTGCAAAGAAACCAACCTGGGGGAGCTGGCGTCGTCGAAGCTCGACAGCGACGGCGAGGGCATTCGCGCGAAGGACCGTGGCACAGCAGAGGCGACGGGAGGAACGCTGAGAGGTTCCTCCCAGCCACCCGAAGAATGCGCACCCGGGGACGTCGCCACGGCCTCCTCCTCAGCAACACCCGCATCCCTAGCAGGCGACGACGCAGAAGCAGACTCGCCGCGGATCGGAAGCTTCCGCTTCTTCCTCGCGGGTTCCTCCACTTCGTCTTCCTCCTCCAAATCATCGCGGGGAGAGTGTGCGGAGGGGATCTCTTCGTCATCACCCTCATCCTCGATGAACTTCGACTCATCGTCGGGCCCATTCTCAGGGAGGGGAGGATGGCTGATGAATAAATCCCGACCCTAAAAGCAAAAGTAGACGCAAGTCGAATCAAAATACAAAGTAGACTCCGGTCGAACAAGTACAACAAGAAAGAGAGAACAGACTCACCTCAGGAACGGGGTTCGTAGCCCCGTAAGGAGCAATGGGGCACTTGACGTTGCAGGCGTCCGCGACTCGAAGATTGGTGATGGACCTGACGTTGGCCTCCACCTCCTCGTCGTCCAGCGGTTTGTCGCTAACGCCCTCGGCGGCCCACATCGGGTGGGGCCGGGCGCTCAGCGGCTGCACCCGAAGGCGGAAGAAGGTGGCCATCAGAAAGACGCCACCCGCTTCACGCCCAAGGGTCTCGGTCAGCTCGCGCAGCAGCACCAACAGGGGCCGCACTGCCTCCTTCTCCCCGGCAGACAGCGGGTGCGCCCAGGCGCCAGTCTTCCTCAGCCCGCGCCTGCCGTCGAATGCGTCCAGGCCATCTCCGGACGACTGGACGTAAAACCATCGCCGGCGCCACCCTTGGACGGAGTCGGACTTCTTCATCGCAAAGTACGCGGTATCACCGCGCACCTGGATTCCGAAGCCGCCCACTGGGTAGGTCAGCCCAGTCTTCCCCACGTTCTTGCGAACGAGGAAGAGCGACTTCCACAGTCCCCAGTGGGGCGCGACCCCCAAGAAGCACTCGCAGAGCACGATGAAGCCCGCGATGCTCAAGACGCCATTGGAGGTCAGATCATGGATCTGAACCCCGTAGGCGTACAGGAGCCCGCGCACGAAATCGTGCATGGGGAACCCGAAGCCACGCGGAACGAAGTCCGCGAAGCAAACGCGCTCCCCATCGCGAGGGGTAGGAAAAGCCTCTTTGCCAGGGAGTCGCACCTGGACTTCGTCCGCAGGTGGCAGCAGACCCTGCGCGCGGAGTACATCGACGTCGGCCTTCTTCGTCATCGACCTTTGCCAGTCGCCCTCGGGCTTCTTCATCAGCCCGGCGGCATCGGCGGCGGTGGCGGAGGAGCCAGCAGTGCCCTTCGGCTTGCCCATCGCGCAGGTCGGAGAGTGCGGGGAGAAATCGCTTTGAGCTCGGGACGGCGGCGGCAATGGCAGAGCGCAATAGGAGAGGAAAAGGAAAGAATGGATTGGAGAAGATGACATCCCAAACGCCAGGGCGCAGTACTTATTCCTCGAGGATCGGCATCTCAACCGTCCATCGCGAAAGAGCTCCGAGCGAAGCCATCCAGCCGTCCACGTGTCGCACGGAGAAGCCAATCGTCGCCGCCAACTTCCTCCACTACGCACGAAAACCGAGGCGTCGTCGCCGCGCCGCGCAAATTTCGCGCCCAGTTCGGGGACGTGACAGCTGTGGGCGTGGTCATCTCTGACAGCGGGGCCCACCACGTCATGTCCCATCGGGCGCAGAGGCGTGCAGCAAAACCGTCATCAGTGACGTCAGCAAGCCAACGGCTCCGAAACCAACTACAAAAAGAACTCGACAGATTCATTCGAGTGGTAAGCTTCACAGCTGAAATCAACAAGGTAAGATCAGCAACTGATCTGAGCACCCGAAGTAACCTTTCGAGTGGCAAAACAGTAAGATCAATCAGCCGAATCCATCCAGCAAGTAAGACAAAGCAGGCTGAATAGAATCAAGCTTCACAAGAAGAAGTCAAAGTAATTCGACTGCACAAGATTACTCCCATCTGGAGAGGCTGGTTCGACTGAAGAAATTCGAGTTCAGGCTCAAGATCAAGCAATCCAATGGCGCGTCCAGGAAGAAGGAGTCCTTTGTCCGACTCTGAGACTCGATCAAGCACTCGGGGGCTACTGACGTGGGGCTACCTTGCGGGTAGCCCACGGTGAGGCTACCTGGGCCGCGCCAAGGATGGAAAGGCCCGCAGAAGGCCCACTCGGGGTACCTTGTGTCCTAGTCCAACTCGGTTAGGACTTTAACCTACCGTATCTGTACCAACAACCCGAGACCTGGCTGCCTATAAAGCCAGGAGGGTTGCCCGTCCTAGAGGAAAAAAAGAGACACACGTACGCTCAGAACCACAAACCCTAGCGAGATCGCAATCTCGCCATTGTAATCGCTATTCGCATCAATAACCAGACAAGCAGGAGTAGGGTGTTATCCTCCGGGAGCCTGAACCTGGGTAAACCTTGCTTGTCAGCCGTCGTGATCACCTTGCACTCTCCTATCTCCCCACCAATCAACCCGGGGTGTACAACCCTGGGACTTGCCGAGTTAGAACCTCGTCAATGGGGCTCTTGGAACAGCGCTATATGGAATGAACACACGGCGCTTCTTGAAGCCGGAGCCAGATGCACGAGGATCCCCGGAGACAGACTTCATAGCAGAATCCATTTCCTTTCTTCCATTCTCAAGGGTGATAGCCTGGTTGTACAGATCCTGGAAGGTTTGGAACTTAAAGGGTAACAGCTCATACCGAAGTGCTGGGTTCAGGCCCTTGCGGAATAGCTCTTGTTTATCCGCATCATCAGTAACATCTCGAGGGGCATAGCGAGCGAGACGAGTGAACTCACGCCCGTAAGCCTCGATATTCAGCCTTCCCTGGGACAGTTCCAGGAACTCCTTTCTTTTGATGTCCATTACTGCCTTAGGGATATAGGCAGCACGGAAAGCAGTACGGAATTCTTCCCAAGTGACCTCATGTCCCGGCGCCTGCAACGCCAAGAAACCTTCCCACCAAGCGCCAGCTGCACCCTCTAGCTGGTAGGTGGCGAAGTTCACACGGTCATTGGCTTGAACATGGAGAGCAGCGAACTTACGCTCAATTGTACGGATCCAGTCATCAGCTTCAAGGGGCTCCTTGTATTCACCAAAGGTAGGAGGCTGAGCTTTAAGGAAATCTCCTAGTGTAGCACAGACATTGGGACGACGCTCGGTGTTCTGGGCCACACGCTCAAGGAGATGTTTAGTCCTCACGCGATTGTTCTCGATGTTCTGGAGAACCTGCGCCATTGTGGGAGGTGGCGGTAGTTCATCATCACCATGGTGACGACCACCACGGCCCTGGCCACGAGTACCACTTGACATCCTGATAGAATAGAACAGAGACCACGAGGATTAGATCCACCGGTAAACAGGATAGATGAAAAGACGTGGAAAGTAACAGGATATCAATGATAAGAGATAGTCAAGCAGTAGAATTCAAGCTTGGAGGAAGAAAGATACATGCTTCAGCGGAGTTGAAGCATATAGAACACTCTGAGAATCGCAACCGAGAATAGGTACGAAAGAACACTACCCAACCTTCGAAATCCTAAGATTTTGAAATATGGGATAAGATGGTAAACTTTTAGAAATCAAATCAAGAAAAGAGGCTCCAAGAATAGATTCATGGACAAGGAGAAAAAGCATCCTATCAAGATTTTTGTAGATAGTTTTAGCTTTCAAATAGTTTTCACAAACACTAAACTCAGCATCGACCAACAAAAAGGGTTTCCTACAGGCATTCCTGCTCTGATACCAAAACCTATAGCACCCCCGAGAGCCAGGCTAGACAAATCCCAGATATCTTTCTGATATAAGCCTAACCATGATCTCGAGAGCCAACAGTTGAACATTCGGTAACACAACAGTGACTCTACGACTCAAAGCAACATTACACAAACTCTTAGCAGAGTGAAGATAGCAAATATTACAAGCAAAGGTCACTGACCCAACGGTACATCAAACAACGAAAGCAAATTATGTTATGCTACATAACAAGAACCAAAAGGCCTAAGAGGCCATAACAAAGCGAAGTCCCGCCCACCGATTCCAGGCTGCTGCCCGGGAACCCCGATCTACTCGTCGATGTCCATGTAGAAACCCGCAGTGGAGTTGGAACCTTCACTTGTCCAAAAAGTGCGCAAGGCTGAGTACAGGAGGTACTCAACAAGACTTATTTAACCTATTATATATCTGCCCGTTCAGAGAGTATTCATGATTGTCATTGCATAAAGCCATCTTTGTTTTCAAATCGAGGGAGGAGAGAATCTCGCATCAATAGACTTTTTAAATGGGATAAGGAAACAACACCTCTAACTTCATCCTCCATCTTTTGTAGCCACCGAGATGTCATCGCTTGCACCACCCTCAAGAATCACCCCCTCGCTCAACCCGAGGAAGTAACCCTAACCACCCTTAGTTGACAGTTTTATGATTGATTTTAAGTTGTCTATGATCACCGAAATAAGGTACCAGGTCGTCCATATCCGTGGACACGGCTTTCCGAAAAGATTTACCCTGCAGGGGGTGTAACTACCCACACGCGCCAACCAACCGATACGCCAGACATTCGCACTCTACCTGGGAGTGCTGGCTGGAGAGTTGGCCACGACCTTTCCCAAGCTTCGCCTACGTCCATGAGCCACAGCAGTAGATCTGACCACGCGCAGCGGTCTCTAGTGCGGGTTGCCAGGGTCAAGATCAGAGCGTCACACTCTCCTGACCCGAGCCCTAAATTTTTCTCCTCAAACCATTTTACCGCACACGCAGATGGTGAAGGGGATCGTGTGCAGAAAACAAAAATTTTCCTAGCAACGATATCCTTAAACTAGCCAAGATCTATTCTATGCAGACATAGTAGTACGAACGGAGATCGGAATACGTACCCTTGTAGACCGAAAGCGGGGATTACGTTCCCGCACAAACGTTGTCGATGAAGACCGACGTAGCCGACCTCAAGGTCGTGTAGAGGAAGCAGGCCTCCGAGTACCGCTAGCGCAGCACCTCGCAGGGAGTCGCACACGTACGGTGGAGACGACGCCTCCGAAGCTCCAGTCCAGGACGAGCAGCGGAAGACTTGGACCGGAACACCAGCAGCGCGGCAGCGGGCTATGGTGGAGGAGATCCCCGACTCCTCTTGCTCGGCGCGGCTCCGACTTGGGAACCACGAGATCGAGAGAGAAATCAGGAATTAATTGGTGAATTAAAAGGCTGGGGGTGCCCCTTCTTATATAGGCTCCCAAGGGGAGCCAACCTTGCCAGCCAGGCAATGTGGGACTAACCCCCCACAGCCTGGTTCGGCCAAGGGGGTGCGTCGGCCCCTTGGTGGGCCCCTTGTGGCCCACCTAGGCCGGCCCCTAGGCTCCCACCGAATTCCCAAGGGGGTTCCCCCCCCCCCCCTCTTGGGCCTTCTTTCGTCCGGAAGGCCCATTTAGGGAAATCTGCCTTAATAAATTCGAAATTAAATATATAAAATCATATTTGCATATTAATAATACTAATTAATATCAAACATAATATATATAATATTTCCTAGCTCCGAAAACTCTTTCGGCGCTGCCCGATCTCCATCGGACCTCTCCCGGGACGCTCCCGGAGATCTCCTTCCTTTCCGGTTGTCTTGTCGAAACCCCTTAAGTGTGTTACCCTAGCGGTTCGATATAATATCAGGTATGATCAAGACTCCTCAATGATCAACGACTAACCCGTAGGCCTGGACCCCATGAATTAATCCCTGAGATATAACGAATGACTTTCATCTATCAAACCTGAACGTAAAGTCTTAGACCCTTTGCCATGGCGATACTTAGCATGTCCGAGCGTCGTTCCATAGATATCTCCATACCTAATCCCGACCTCGTTACCGACGACGCTATCTTCTACTCGTTCATGATCTCATGTCTCCGTGACCTAGTCACATGCTTGCAAGCTCATTAGACATGATCTCACCGAGTGGGCCCGAGAGTATCTATCCTGCTATGCGGACTGGCAAATCCCGCTCTTGACCCCTCGTCTTAATACTCCCTTCCAATACCCAAAAGTATCACCGTTATTGTCATACTAAATAAGATACGACGTTTGGTGCAATAAAAGTATCTTCCGGAAATATCAATAAGAGTTGATCTCACGGTCAAAGGCGTATCGACTACGTTCTCCAAATCTGGGCATGTCCATCACATCGCTCTCCATCGATATGACTCTCATTGCCGACCGGCGCCATGCCCCATGACCGGGAAACCTCGATCATCAATCGCGCAACGAAACTAGTCTTAGTAGAGGCTACTAGGGACCTGGTTGTTTACGTATCACACCCGCATTAATGTTCCCGCTTAATACGGTTCTAGCATGATACAAAAACCTATTATGAACAAACGAGATATGATAAAGAATACACTTTATTAATTGCCTCTAGGGCATATCTCCTTCAGTCTCCCACTTGCACTAGAGTACAATTTAATCTAGATTACAACTTGGTAAAAGCCTAACACCCATAGCTAACTGGTGCTGTTCATGCTTATCAAGCGGAAGAGGCTTCGTCAGCGGATCTGCCACATTCAGATCCGTATGCACTTTGCAAATCTTCACATCGCCTTCTTGTACGTACTGACGTATCACGTGGAAGCGTCGGAGAATGTGTTTGGCGGTGGAGTGAGACCTTGGCTCCTTGGCGTTAGCAATGGCACCCGTATTGTCGCAGAAGAGGATCACGGGGTCTTGCGCGCTCGGGAACACTCCAAGTTCGATGACGAACTTCCTCAGCAAAACAGCTTCATTCGCGGCCTCGCAGGCAGCAATGTACTCCGACTCCATTGTAGATTGTGCGACTATGGGTTGCTTCCCACTTCTCCAGCACACGGCGCCTCCATTCACCTTGAACTCGTAACCTGTCTGTGACTTACAGTCATCGGGGTCTGAGCAGAAACTTGCATCTACGTAACCCGTTACGCCAAGTTCCTCATCGCAGCCACCATACACAAGGAACATTTCCTTTGTCTTATTGAGATACTTAAGAATGCTCTTAACAGCTACCCAATGCGGCATTCCAGGATTACTCTGGAACCGACTTGTCAAACTTAGAGCTAATGCCACATCCGGTCTAGTACTCAACATTGCATACATGATCGATCCTATGGCTGAAGCATAAGGATGTTTCGTCATTTCGGCCTTACCCAGTTCCGTCACCGGACACTGCGCCTTACGCAATATCTTATTCTTGATAACCGGCAGAGAACCCTTCTTTGCCTTCTCCATTTGAAAACGCTTCAAAATTTTATCAAGATAAGTACTCTGACTTAGTGCTAATAGGCGCCTTGATCTATCACGATAGATTTTTATGCCTAAAACATACGCAGCTTCTCCTAAGTCCTTCATGGAAAACTTACTGTTTAAATATTCCTTCACGCTATTCAGAAGTTCCACATCATTCCCTATTAGCAATATGTCGTCAACATACAGTGCTAAGAACACAACCGAGCTCCCACTCATTTTCTTATAAATACAGGTCTCTTCCACATTCTGGATAAATCCAAAACCTTTGATTACCTCATCAAAGCGAAGATTCCAGCTCCGAGATGCCTGCTTCAATCCATAGATGGATCGCTGAAGCTTGCACACCTTGTTAGCACTTCCTGGATCGACAAAACCTTCCGGCTGTACCATGTACAACTCTTCCTCAATGTTTCCATTCAGGAAGGCCGTTTTGACGTCCATCTGCCAGATTTCATAATCATAGTAGGCAGCTACTGCTAACAAAATCCGAATAGACTTAAGCATCGCTACCGGTGAAAAAGTTTCATCGTAGTCAATTCCATGAACTTGTCGGAAACCCTTTGCGACAAGTCGAGCTTTATAGACGGTCACATTACCATCAGCATCAGTCTTCTTCTTAAAGATCCACTTATTCTCGACGGCCTTGCGCCCTTCGGGAATATCCACCAAGGTCCACACTTGGTTATCATACATGGATCCTATTTCGGATTTCATGGCTTCAAGCCATTTCTCGGACTCTAGACTCTCCATCGCCTCCTTGTAGTTCGTAGGTTTGTCTTGCTCAACTAGCATGACGGTGCAAACCATATTGCCATACCACTCTGGTGCGATCCGAGATCTACCAGACCTACGAGGTAGAACATCTTCCTCGACAGTTTCTCCCACTCCTTCCACGGAGGACGTTTCCGGAATTGCTTCCGTTGCGCCACTCGGAATCTCGAGTTCAGGATCAACGATTTCATCGAGGTCTACCTTCCTCCCACTTACTCCTTTCGCGAGAAACTCCTTCTCTAGAAAGGTACCGGTCTTCGCGACAAAAGTTTTGCCCTCAGCTTGGTTGTAGAAGGTGTACCCAACGGTTTCCCGCGGATATCCTACAAAGACGACTTTCTCCGACTTCGGTTCGAGTTTGTCGGGCTGTAGTTTCTTGACGTGCGCCTCACAACCCCAAACCTTCAGAAACGATAACTTAGGCTTATGGCCATACCATAATTCATACGGCGTCGTTTCAACGGACTTGGACGGAGCCCTATTTAAAATGAATGCGGCTGTTTCTAACGCATAACCCCAGAAGGACACTGGCAGATCGGTAAGAGACATCATAGATCGGACACTATCCAGTAGAGTACGATTACGTCGCTCGGACACACCGTTACGCTGCGGAGTTCCGGCGGGCGTAAGTTGAGGCACTATGCCACAACTCTTCAAATGCGTGCCAAACTCAAAACTCAAGTACTCTCCACCGCGATCGGACCGGAGATGCTTGATTTTCCTATTAAGCTGATTCTCAACTTCACTCTGGAATTCTTTGAACTTTTCAAACGTTTCAGACTTGTGTTTCATCAAATAGATATAACCGTATCTACTCAAGTCATCAGTGAAGGTGACGAAGTAACGATAACCATTGCGTGTCGAAACGCTCATTGGTCCACATACGTCTGTATGTATGATCCCCAACAAATCCGACGCCCGTTCTACGAAACCTTTGAACGGTGTCCTGGTCATTTTGCCCATGAGGCATGGTTCACATGTATCGAGGGACCCGAAATCCAACGAGTCCAAGAGTCCATCGGAGTGGAGTCGCTTCATGCGCTTTATACCAATATGACCAAGACGGCAATGCCACAAAAACATGGCGGTATCGTCACTACACTTAATTCGTTTGGCCTCTATGTTATGGATGTGAGTACTACGATCGAGATTCAACAAGAATAAACCATTACTCTCGGGAGCATCAACATAAAAGATATCATTCATATAAATAGCACAATTGCTTGACACTGATTTAAATGAATAACCGTCTTGTAACAGGCAAGACCCACTTATAATGTTTACACTCAAGGATGGCACAAAATAACATTTATTTAAAACCAAAACTAATCCCGATGGTAGATGCAGAGGGAGCGTGCCGACAGCCACCACGTCGACTCTCGATCCGTTGCCGACGCGCATCGTCACCTCATCCTTCGCCAGACGCCTTCTATTCCGTAACTCCTCCTGAGAGTTACATATATGAGCAACAGAACCAGTATCAAATACCCACGTATTGCTCCGGGCGGATGTAAGGTACACATCTATAACATGTATATCAAATATACCTTGCTCTTTGTCGACCGTCTTGCCAGACTTCCTATCCTCCAGATACTTGGGGCAGTTGCGCTTCCAGTGACCCTTCCCCTTGCAGTAGAAGCACTCCACACTAGCTCTGGGACCAGATTTGTTAGTCCTGGACTTGGCAGCCAACTTTGCCTCCCTCCGGGACTTCCAGCTCTGCTTTCCCTTGCCACCGGACTTCTTGAAATCGACGGTCTTGTTGACCATCAACAGCGTGTGCTCCTTCTTAATCTCTACCTCGGCAGTCTTGAGCATCACGAACACTTCACCCAGGGACTTAGCCATGCCCTGCATGTTGTAGTTCATGACGAAGCCTTTGTAGCTCGGTGGCAACGATTGCAACACCCTGTCAATCGCCAGCTCATCGGGAATCTTGCACTCCAGAGCATTCAGGCGTTGAACGTAGCCAGACATCTTGACTACATGCTCGCTCACACTGCTATGCTCTTCCATCTTGGCTGAGAAGAAAAGCTCAGAAGCCTCATATCTCTCAGCCTTAGCCTGCGGCGCAAAGACAGCCTTAAGATCCGAGATGATCTCAAAGGCGCTCATCTTCTCAAAGCGCTTCTGCAGGTCGGCTTCCATGTCGTAGAGCATGCCACTCTGGACAAAGGCAGAATCCTCCGATCGGGTCTGGAAGACCTTCTTCTCATCCTCAGAGGCATCATCTGCAGGAGGGTCACCTATGGCGGCCTCAATGACGTAGGCCACCCTATGGGGAGTGAGGAGGATCCTCAGGTTGCGGAACCAGGCCATGAAGTTTGACCCATTGGTCTTAAGCTTTTCTTTCTCAAGGAACAGACCTAGGTTAAACGAGGGGCGAGACATCTACAATGGAATTTGCAACAACATAAGACTTTGTTCATAATAATTTTGAGTTATAGTATTTTAGAAAATAACTAACATAACTCCCACTCAAACGAACATCCCTCCTGGTCGTTTAAGCGATTACACGACCCCCATCCATTGCACCACCCCTCATCATCAAAGCCGGCGGCACAACTTCAGGAGTAGACAAAATCGTCCGCCACACCAATTTTGTGACTCGTGCTCGACCTTTCGGTCTTCCTGTTCCGAGGCCATACTTCTGAGTATGCTAGGCTCGCCACCAAAGACCTCCACGCTGACGCTTGTGCAACATGGCTTACACCCACCGTATGCGAACGAAGATATGTCTGACACCCGATCATCACGGCCTGCCTCATAACGTAGAACTTTATTGGTGGTGCGCGTTGGAGGGAGAACACTAGTGGTATTTTGAAGGGATCATCTTATTCAGCTACCGCCGTGTAACACACAATCACACAAAATAAGATGCACACAAAACATCAAATGTAATGCAATGTGATATAGTCCATCGCGCCATGGTCTTCTTGGCGCCCGCAGTTTATAAACAATTTAATAAACCTACCTTGACCATATCACATAGCCCCTGCAAAATAAAGTTAGACGCTTCTACTTTATCTTTTGCATATTTTACGTGGCTTGGGGCTTTCGTAAATAGAACCGCTTCATACCTACGAATCTTATGACCACAACAACGATCCAATAATTGCATATTTAAGCATCCCTTTCGGGCCCTCCATTGAAAATGCGAAGACCAACTAAAGAGAGAGAAACTGACACCCGCCAGCCACATATACGGTACAAGCCGTATGTCAGTAGTGGAACCAGTCTCGCGTAAGCGTACGCGTAAAGTCGGTCCGGGCCGCTTCATCAACTCAATGCCGCTGGTATACACAAGTGCACGCTAGAGGGTAGCAAATAATAGGAACGGTGCCCCCGTGCAGAGCACGGGTTCTAACAGCGTACAGCTATATCTACGATAGATCGGCTCTGTTACCACTGAAGGGGATCGTGTGCAGAAAACAAAAAATTTCCTAGCAACGATATCCTTAAACTAGCCAAGATCTATTCTATGCAGACATAGTAGTACGAACGGAGATCGGAATACGTACCCTTGTAGACCGAAAGCGGGGATTACGTTCCCGCACAAACGTTGTCGATGAAGACCGACGTAGCCGACCTCAAGGTCGTGTAGAGGAAGCAGGCCTCCGAGTACCGCTAGCGCAGCACCTCGCAGGGAGTCGCACACGTACGGTGGAGACGACGCCTCCGAAGCTCCAGTCCAGGACGAGCAGCGGAAGACTTGGACCGGAACACCAGCAGCGCGGCAGCGGGCTATGGTGGAGGAGATCCCCGACTCCTCTTGCTCGGCGTGGCTCCGACTTGGGAACCACGAGATCGAGAGAGAAATCAGGAATTAATTGGTGAATTAAAAGGCTGGGGGTGCCCCTTCTTATATAGGCTCCCAAGGGGAGCCAACCTTGCCAGCCAGGCAATGTGGGACTAACCCCCCACAGCCTGGTTCGGCCAAGGGGGTGCGCCGGCCCCTTGGTGGGCCCCTTGTGGCTCCCGTAGGCCGGCCCCTAGGCTCCCACCGAATTCCCAAGGGGGTTCCCCCCCCCCCCCCCTCTTGGGCCTTCTTTCGTCCGGAAGGCCCATTTAGGGAAATCTGCCTTAATAAATTCGAAATTAAATATATAAAATCATATTTGCATATTAATAACACTAATTAATATCAAACATAATATATATAATATTTCCTAGCTCCGAAAACTCTTTCGGCGCTGCCCGATCTCCATCGGACCTCTCCCGGGACGCTCCCGGAGATCTCCTTCCTTTCCGGTTGTCTTGTCGAAACCCCTTAAGTGTGTTACCCTAGCGGTTCGATATAATATCAGGTATGATCAAGACTCCTCAATGATCAACGACTATCCCGTAGGCCTGGACCCCATGAATTAATCCCTGAGATATAACGAATGACTTTCATCTATCAAACCTGAACGTAAAGTCTTAGACCCTTTGCCATGGCGATACTTAGCATGTCCGAGCGTCGTTCCATAGATATCTCCATACCTAATCCCGACCTCGTTACCGACGACGCTATCTTCTACTCGTTCATGATCTCATGTCTCCGTGACCTAGTCACATGCTTGCAAGCTCATTAGACATGATCTCACCGAGTGGGCCCGAGAGTATCTATCCTGCTATGCGGACTGGCAAATCCTGCTCTTGACCCCTCGTCTTAATACTCCCTTCCAATACCCAAAAGTATCACCGTTATTGTCATACTAAATAAGATACGACGTTTGGTGCAATCAAAGTATCTTCCGGAAATATCAATAAGAGTTGATCTCACGGTCAAAGGCGTATCGACTACGTTCTCCAAATCTGGGCATGTCCATCATATCGCTCTCCATCGATATGACTCTCATTGCCGACCGACGCCATGCCCCATGACCGGGAAACCTCGATCATCAATCGCGCAACGAAACTAGTCTTAGTAGAGGCTACTAGGGACCTGGTTGTTTACGTATCACACCCGCATTAATGTTCCCGCTTAATACGGTTCTAGCATGATACAAAAACCTATTATGAACAAACGAGATATGATAAAGAATACATTTTATTAATTGCCTCTAGGGCATATCTCCTTCAGATGGAACACTCGAACTAGTGGCTTCACGTAGTAGGCTAGGCAAGTTGGAGTCGAGGGGTTTCCGAGCCCCGTGTGGATGCACGAATGGTCTTGGTTCCGAACCCAGGAACTCCGTTCCTAATGTCGACGAGAACGAGACAATCCACCACAATCCCAATGTGGCCTCTCGTCCAAGTCCTTATTAATGAATAAATCATGTATACTTATTCCATCCCAGTCTTCTCAACTGGATGGAGAAAGGAACAACTAAGCAAGTCTAAGCGGCAATGCAACGCAGGTGACACTCTATACCTTGACCAAAACATCTTTGAACCGTATGCATAACACAAGAATCAAATACTTTGGAAATCTTATATGTGCAGACATAAGGTTATGCTTGCCTTGCTCTGCAGTGGCTGGATATTGATCGTCGGAGGCGTTGCAAATACTCTCGGGCTCGAATCCTATCGCGAAGAACCAAATACCGGAAAGGAATGACACAATCAATACAATATTGATGCAATGCACAATCACATGAATGATATGTCATTTTTAGAATATCCTATATGCAAGCATTAATTAAATGGGTGAATAAAATATACCCATAACTAAAATTAGGGTTTATTAATGTGAGACTAATAACATTATTTTCCTTGTATGGGATATGTATGATTAAATTATAATTGAATAGATTTTATTTTTCTGAATATTTTGATATAAAAATCATATTTTTCTGAATTAAAATGAATTAGTTATGAATTTTTCAAAGTTTAAACAATTTAATTCAAATTTAAAATTTATTTAAATAAGTTGACCCCACATGTCATACTTTTAATCATTTCAGAAAATAGTAATGGAAAAGATTAAAACTCTGACAACATGGTCCCACCTGTCATTTAATTAAATAATTACAGAAAAGAAATAATGATTTTCAGAATTAAAAAGGAGATGTGACGTCATCACTGCCCAAATCTCTCCTGCCGATCACGAACTGCTCAAATTCGAGCAGGTTGATCGAATTGCCTTGCGGCAGTCACTAGAGGGGGTCGAGGCGGACCGAACGGAGGCGGCGCCGCTCGGAAATGGTCACCGAAGCGCGGCCACGGCGCGGCGGAGCGGCGGCCGGAGCTGGGGTCCGTCGGCCGGAAAAACTAGAGCGAACGGGAGGAAGAGGGAAGGTCCATGAGGACCAGTAGCTCACCCTGGTGCTCGTAGGAGACTTGAGGAAGCGAGGGGAGGTCGGGGTTCGCCGGAAAACGAGCTCGACGGCGGCAGACCGGCGGAGGAATTCGGTTGATTTCTCCGGCTTCGCGGCTTCCCGGCACGAACGGCTCGAGGAGGATGGAGAGGGGAGCACGGCGGTGCTTCTGAGATGCTCGCCGGGGTGAGAGATGGCCGGAATCGGCGGCGGTCGCCGGAGAACCGTGGAGGTCTACGCGGCTAGGGTTTGCAGAAAAGGGAAGAAGAAGAGGTGAGAAGAGAAGCTAGGGTTTTCCACGGCGGCAGGCGGTCTCCTTGTAGCCCAGGGGAGGGCGGCGGCGTGCATCTTGGCGCAGAGGAGGCAGGGGACGGCGGGGAGCTCGACAGCGCACGGTGGCGCCGTCGGAAGGAGGAAGACGGCAGTTTTTTTTCCGGAAAACCCCCTGACAAACTTAAAAATCTCCAGTTTTCTTTACAAACAGGCCCCTGGTTCCTTATTTAAATGGTTTGGGGCTTTTCTGTAAAGAGGAAAATTTGCAGAAAAATACTAGGAGATTCAAAATTTCACAAGGAAGCCATTGGCAGTCTTAGATTTTGGAAATTTAGAATATTTTGAGTTCACCAAGAATAACAAGGGTTTACCCCTTTCTTTCAACAGCAAACATATGAGTTTTAAATGCAAATTCTTGTCCAAATTAAATGAGATGCATGCAATGCTCAAAACACACCTTATATTCCATTTAGCAAACTTGGGATGTTACAGATCTACCCTCCTTACAAGAATCTCGCCCGAGATTCCTAGGTTAGAAAAGAAGTCGGAATACTCAGATCGGAGATGATCTTCGCGTTCCCAGGTTGCTTCCTCCTCAGAGTGATGGGACCATTGAACTTTGAGGAACTTGATGCTCTGACGTCGAGTTTTACGCTCGGCTTCATCAAGGATACGGATAGGATATTCACGGTAGGTTAGATCCTCTTGAAGGTCAAGAGTTTCATGATCAACACCACGAATGGGATTTTTGAAGCAACGCTTCAGCTGGGAAACATGGAAGACGTCATGGACGTCTGGAAATTTTGAGGGTAGTTCCAATTGGTAGGCAAGCTTTCCACGCTTAGCAAGAATGCGAAAGGGACCAACATAGCGAGGAGCCAGTTTGCCTTTGATACCGAATCGGCGGACACCCCGAAGAGGATTGACCCTTAGACTGCATAGGGACCCTGTCAAACGTGTTTCATGAAATCGTAAAAAACGTGTAATTTCGGACATTTCTAGCCGTTCTCGTGGGCTATAGCACAAAATTTTGGGGTCCGGGTCAAATTTAAACGGGCCGGGACCCCGTCACACGAGTTTCACGAAATCGTAAACAACTTGTGTTTTCGGGCATTTCTGGCCATTTCCGTGGGCTGTAGCTCACAGTTTTGGGGTCCGGGTGAATTTAAACGGCCAAGGACCCAGTCACACATGTTTTACGATTTCGTAAAAAACGCGTGATTTCGGGCATTTCTGGCCGTTCTCGTGGGCTATAGCACACAGTTTTGGGGTCCGGGTCGGATTTAAACGGCTCGGGATCCCGTCACACGAGTTTCTCGAAATCGTAAAAAACCCAGTGATTTCGGGTATTTCTCGCCGTTTTCGTGGGCTATAGTACACAGTTTTGGGGTCCTTGTTGGATTTAAACGGCCCGTGACCCCGTCACACGAGTTTCACGAAATCGTAAAAAACTCGTGATTTCGGAAATTTCTTGCCGTTTTCGAGGGCTATAGCACACAGTTTTGGGGTCCCGGGTGGATTTAAACGGCCCGGGACCCGTCACACGTATTTCACGAAATTGTTAAAAACTCGAGATTTCAGTCATTTCTAGCTGTTTTCGTGGGCTATAGCACACAGGTTTGGAGTCCAGGGTGGATTTAAACAGCCCGGGACCCCGTCACACGAGTTTCACGATATCGTAAAAAGCTCGTGATTTCAGGCATTTCTGGCCGTTTTTGTGGGCTATAGCACACAGTTTTGGGGTCCGGGTTGATTTAAACGTCCAGGGACGCCGTCACACGTGTTTCATAAAACTGTAAAAAAACGCGTGATTTCGGGCATTTCTTGCTGTTTTCGTGGGCTATAGCACACAGTTTTGGGGTCCCGGGTGGATTTAAACAGCCCGTGACCCTGTCACATGAGTTTCACAAAATCGTAAAAAACATGTTATTTCGGGCATTTCTGCCAAATTCGTGTGCTGTAGCTCACAGTTTTGGGGTCCCGAGTGGATTTAAACGGCTCGGGACCACGTCACACATGTTTTACGAAATCATAAAAAACTCGTGAATTCGGGCATTTCTGGTCGTTTTAATTGGCTATAGCACACAATTTTGGGGTTCGGGTGGATTTAAACGGCCAAGCCCCGTCACACGTGTTTTACGATTTCGCAAAAAACATGTGATTTCGGGCATTTTTAGCCGTTTTCGTGGGCTATAGCACATAGTTTTGAGATCCCTGGTGGATTTAAACAGCACGGGACCCCGTCACACGTGTTTCACGAAATCGTAAAAAACGTGTAATTGCGGGCATTTCTGGCCGTTCTCGTGGGCTATAGCACACAATTTTGGGGTCCAGGTCGGATTTAAACCGGTCGGGACCCCGTCACACGAGTTTCACAAAATCGTAAACAACTTGTGATTTCGGGCATTTCTAGCCATTTTCGTGGGCTATAGCTCACAGTTTTGGGGTCCGGGTGGATTTAAACGGCCAAGGACCCCGTCACACATGTTTTACGATTTCGTAAAAAACGCGTGATTTCGGGCATTTCTGGCCATTTTCATGGGCTATAGCACACAGTTTTGAGGTCATGGGTTGATTTAAACGGTCCGGGACCCCGTCACACGTGTTTCACGAAATTGTCAAAAACTCGTGATTTCGGGCATTTCTGGCCATTTTCGTGGGCTATAGCACACAGTTTTGGGGTCCCGAGTGGATATATACGGTTCGGGACCCCGTCCCACGAGTTTCACGAAATCAAAAAAAATCGTGATTTCGGAAATTTCTGGCCGTTTTCGGGGGCTATAGCACACAGTTTTGGTGTCCGGGTGGATTTAAACGTCCCGGGACCCGTCACACGTGTTTCACGAAATCGTTAAAAACTCGAGATTTCGGTCATTTCTAGCCGTTTTCGTGGGCTATAGCACACAGTTGTGGAGTCCAAAGTGGATTTAAAAAGCCCGGGACCCCGTCACACGTGTTTCACGAAATCGTAAAAAACTCGTGATTTCGGGCATTTCCGGTCGTTTTCGTGTGCTATAGCACACAGTTTTGGCGTCCGGGTGAATTTAAACGGCTCGGGACCACGTCACACATGTTTTACGAAATCGTAAAAAACTCGTGAATTCGGGCATTTCCGGTCGTTTTAATTGGTTATAGCACACTGTTTTGGGGTCAAGGGTGGATATAAACGGTTCGGAACCCCATCACACGAGTTTCACGAAATCGTTAAAAACTCGAGGTTTCGGTCATTTCTGGCCGTTTTCGTGGGCTATAGCACACAGTTTTGGGGTCCCGGGTGGATTTAAATGGCCAAGGACCCCGTCACACGTGTTCTACGATTTCGCAAAAAACACGTGATTTTGGGCATTTGTAGCCGTTTTCGTGGGCTATAGCACATAGTTTTGGGATCCCTGGTGGATTTAAACGGCACGGGACCCCGTCACACGTGTTTCACGAAATCGTAAAAAACGTGTAATTTCGCGCATTTCTGGCCGTTCTCGTGGGCTATAGAACACAATTTTGGGGTCCTGGTCGGATTCAAACGGGTCGGGACCCCGTCACACGAGTTTCACGAAATCGTAAACAACTTGTGATTCCGGGCATTTCTGGCCATTTTCGTGGGCTGTAGCTCACAGTTTTGGTGTCCGGGTGGATTTAAACGGCCAAGGACCCCGTCATACATGTTTTACGATTTCGTAAAAAACGCGTGATTTTGGGCATTTCTGGCCATTTTCATGGGCTATAGCTCACATTTTTGAGGTCCTGGGTTGATTTAAACGGTCCGGGACCCCGTCACACGTGTTTCACGAAATTGTATAAAACTCGTGATTTCGGGCATTTCTGGCCGTTTCGTGGGCTATAGCACACAGTTTTGGGGTCCCGAGTGGATAAAACGGTTCGGGACCCCGCCACACGAGTTTCACGAAATCGTAAAAAACTCGTGATTACGGAAATTTCTGGCCATTTTCGGGGTCTATAGCACACATTTGGGCTCCGGGTGGATTAAAACGGCCCGGGACCCCGTCACACGTGTTTCACGAAATCGTTAAAAACTCGAGATTTCGGTCATTTCTAGCTGTTTTCATGGGCTATAGCACACAGGTTTGGAGTCCAAGGTGGATTTAAACAGCCCGGGACCCCGTCAAAGGTGTTTCACGAAATTGTAAAAAACTCGTGATTTCGGGCATTTGCGGTCGTTTTCGTGGGCTATAGCACACGGTTTTGGGGTCCGGGTGGATTTAAACGGCCAAGGACCCTGTCATACATGTTTTATGATTTCTTAAAAAACGCGTGAATTCGGGCATTTCTGTCCATTTTCATGGGCTATAGCACACAGTGAGGTCCTGGGTTGATTTAAACGGCCCGGGACCCCGTCACACATGTTTCACGAAATCGTAAAAAACTCGTGAATTCGGGCATTTCGGTCGTTTTCGTGGGCTATAGCACACAGTTTTGGGTTCCCGGGGGTTATTTAAACGGCCCGGAACACCGTCACACGAGTTTCACGAAATCGTAAAAAGCTCATGATTTCGGGCATTTCTGGACGTTTTTGTGGCCTATAGCACACAGTTTTGCGGTCCGGGTTGATTTAAACGTCCCGGGACACCGTCACACGTGTTCCATAAAATTGTAAAAAACGCGTGATTTCGGGCATTTCTTGCGGTTT
Organism: Poa annua; assembly: GCA_026929855.1. NCBI lineage: Eukaryota > Viridiplantae > Streptophyta > Magnoliopsida > Poales > Poaceae > Poa > Poa annua. The sequence goes on along the minus strand of CM049430.1, from coordinate 104,106,080 downwards.
TCGTGGGCTATAGCACACAGTTTTGGGGTCCCGGGTGGATTTAGACAGCCCGTGACCCTGTCACATGAGTTTCACGAAATCGTAAAAAACTTGTTATTTCGGGCATTTTTGCCGTTTTCGTGTGCTGAAGCACACAATTTTGGGGTCCCGAGTGGATTTAAACGGCTCGGGACCACGTCTCACATGTTTTACGAAATCGTAAAAAAAACTCGTGAATTCGGGCATTTCTGGTCGTTTTAATTGGCTATAGCACACAGTTTTGGGGTCCCGGGTGGATATAAACGATTCGGGATCCCGTCACACGAGTTTCACGAAATCGTTAAAAACTCGAGATTTTGGTCATTTCTGGCCGTTTTCGTGGGCTATAACACACAGTTTTGGGGTCCCGGATGAATTTAAACGGCCAAGGACCCCGTCGCACGTGTTTTACGACTTCGCAAAAAACACGTGATTTCGGGCATTTCTAGCTGTTTTCGTGGGCTATAGCACATAGTTTTGGGATCCCTGGTGGATTTAAACGGCACGGGACCCCGTCACTTGTGTTTCAAGAAATCGTAAAAAACGTGTAATTTCGGGCATTTCTGGTCGTTCTCATGGGCTATAGCACACAATTTTGGGGTCCAGTCAGATTTAAACGGGTCGGGAAAAAAACTTGTGATTTCGGGCATTTCTGACCATTTTCGTGGGTTGTAGCTTACAGTTTTGGGGTCCCGGGTGGATTAAAACGGCCCAGGACCCCGTCACACGTGTTTTGCAAAATCGTAAAAAAGTTGTGATTTCGTGCATTTTTTGCCGTTTTCGTGGGCTATAGTCCTCGGTTTTTAGGTTCGAGGAGGATTTCGATACACCGTGACCCCCGGTACATGACTCTAGTGGCATCGTCAAAACTCGTGATTGCGGGCATTTTTTGGCCGTTTTCGTGGGCTATAGTCCACGGTTTTCGGGTTCCGGGAGGATTTCGATACCCCGTGAACCGGTACATGACTCTAGCGGCATCGTCAAAACTCGTGATTTCGGCCATTTTTTTGGCCGTTTTCGTGGGATATACTCCACGGTTTTCCGGTTCCTGGTGGATTTCGATGCCGTGTGACCCCCGGTACATGTCTCTAGCAGCATCGTCAATACTCGTGATTTCGAGTATTTTTTGGCCGTTTTCCTGGGCTATAGTCCACGGTTTTTGGGTTCTAGGAGGATTTCGATGCCCCGTGACCCCGGTACATGAATCTAGCGGCATCGCCAAAACTCGTTATTTCAGACATTTCTGGCCGTTTTCGTGGGCTATAGTCCATGGTTTTTGGGTCCCGGGAGGATTTCCGATGCCCCGTGACCCCCGGTACATGACTCTAGCGCCATATTCAAAACTCATGATTTCGGGCATTTTTGGCCGTTTTCCTGGGTTATAGTCCACGGTTTTTGGGTTATGCGAGGATTTCGATGCCCCGTGACCCCGGTACATGACTCTAGCGGCATCGTCAAAACTCGTGATTTCAGACATTTCTGGCCGTTTTCGTGGGCTATAGTCCATGGTTTTTGGGTCCCCGGAGGATTTTTGATGCCGCGTGACCCCCGGTACATAACTCTAGCGGCATCGTCAAAACTCGTGATACCGCATATTTTTGGCCGATTTCATGGGTTATAGTCCATGGTTTTTGGGTTCCAGGAGGATTTCAATGCTCGGTGACTCCCTTGTACATGACTCTAGCGTCATCGTCAATACTCGTGATTTCGGGCATTTTTGGCCGTTATCGTGGGCTATAGCACACAGTTTTGGAGTCCCGGGTGAATTTAAACGGCCCGGGACCCGTCACACGTGTGTCACAAAATCGTAGAAAACTCGTGAATTCGGGCATTTCTTGTCGTTTTCGTGGGCTATAGCACACAGTTTTGGGGTCCCGGTTTTATTTAAACGGCACGGGACCCCGTAACACGTGTTTCACGAAATCGTAAAAATGCGTGATTTTTGGAATTTCTAGCCGTTTTCTGGGGCTATAGCACACAATTTTGGGGTCCGGGTCAGATTTAAACGGCTCAGGACCCCGTCACACGATTTTCATGAAATCGTAAACAACTTGTGATTTCGCGCATTTCTGGCCGTTTTCGTGACCTATAGCACACAGTTTTGGGGTCCCGGGTGGATTTAAACAGCCCGGGACCCTGTCACATGTATTTCACGAAATCGTAAAAACTCATGATTTCGGGCATTTTTCGTCGTTTGCATGGGCTATAGCACACAATTTTGGGGTTCTATGTTGATTTAATCGGCTCGGGACCCCACCACACGTGTTTCAAGAAATTGTAAAAAACTCGTGATTTCGGGCTTTTCTAGCCGTTTTCATGGGTTATAGCACACAGTTTTGGGGTCCCAGGTGGATATAAACAGTTCGGGACCCCGCCACACGAGTTTCACGAATCGTAAAAAACTCGTGATTTCGGGCATTTCCGGTCGTTTTCGTGGGCTATAGCACACAGTTTTGGGGTCCGGGTGGATTTAAACGGCCAAGGACCCCGTCACACATGTTTTACGATTTCATAAAAACGCGTGATTTCGGGCATTTTTGGCCATTTTCATGGGCTATAGCACACAGTTTTGAGGTCCTGTGTTGATTTAAACGGCCCGGGACCCGATCACACATGTTTCATGAAATCGTAAAAAACTCGTGAATTCGGGCATTTCGGTCGTTTTCGTGGGCTATAGCACACAGTTTTGGGTTCCCGGGTTGATTTAAACGGCCCGGGACACCGTCACACGAGTGTCACGAAATCGTAAAAAGCTAATGATTTTGGGCATTTCTGGCCGTTTTTGTGGGCTATAGCACACAGTTTTTCGGTTCCGGGTTGATTCAGACGTCTCGGGACGCCGTCACACGTGTTTAACAAAATTGTCAAAAACGCGTGATTTCGGGCATTTCTTGCCGTTTTCGTAGGCTATAGCACACAGTTTTGGGGTCCCGGGTGGATTTAAACAGCCTGTGACCTTGTCAAATGAGTTTCACAAAATCGTAAAAACATGTTATTTCGGGCATTTCTGCCGTTTTCGTATGCTGTAGCACACAGTTTTGGGGTCCCGAGTGGATTTAAACGGCTCGGGACCACGTCACACATGTTTTACGAAATCGTAAAAAACTCGTGAATTCGGGCATTTCTGGTCGTTTTAATTGGCTATAGCACACAATTTTGGTCTCCGGGTGGATTTAAACGGCCCGGGACCCCGTCACACGTGTTTCACGAAATCGTTAAAAACTCGAGATTTCGGTCATTTCTAGCTGTTTTCGTGGGCTATAGCACACAGGTTTGGAGTCCAGGGTGGATTTAAACAGCTCGGGACCCGTCAAACGTGTTTCACGAAATCGTAAAAAACTCATGATTTCGGGCATTTGCGGTCGTTTTCGTGGGCTATAGCACACGGTTTTGGGGTCCGGGTGGATTTAAACGGCCAAGGACCCTGTCACACATGTTTTATGATTTCATAAAAAATGCGTGATTTTGGGCATTTCTGTCCATTCGGGCATTTAAACGGCTCGGGACCACGTCACACATGTTTTACGAAATCGTAAAAAAAACTCGTGAATTCGGACATTTCTGGTCGTTTTAATTGGCTATAGCACACAGTTTTGGGGTCCCGGATGGATTTAAACGGCCAAGGACCCCGTCACACGTGTTTTACGATTTCGCAAAAAACACGTGATTTTCAGGCATTTCTAGCTGTTTTCGTGGGCTATAGCACATAGTTTTGGGATCCCTGGTGGATTTAAACGGCACGGGACCCCGTCACTTGTGTTTCACGAAATCGTAAAAAACGTGTAATTTCGGGCATTTCTGGCCGTTCTCGTGGGCTATAGCACACAATTTTGGGGTCCGGTCGGATTTAAACGAGCCGGACCCCAACACACGATTTTCACGAAATCGTAAACAACTTGTGATTTCGGGCATTTCTGACCATTTTCGTGGGCTGTAGCTCACAGTTTTGGGGTCCCGGGTGGATTAAAACGGCCCAGGACCCCGTCACACGTGTTTTACAAAATCGTAAAAAAGTTGTGATTTCGTGCATTTTTGGCCGTTTTCGTGGGCTATAGTCCACGGTTTTTGGGTTCGAGGAGGATTTCGATACACCGTGACCCCCGGTACATGACTCTAGTGGCATCGTCAAAACTTGTGGCCCCCGGTACATTTCTGTCCATTTTCATGGGCTATAGCACACAGTGAGGTCCTGGGTTGATTTAAACGGCCCGGGACCCCGTCACACATGTTTCACGAAATCGTAAAAAACTCGTGAATTCGGGCATTTCGGTCGTTTTCGTGGGCTATAGCACACAGTTTTGGGTTCCCGGGGGTTATTTAAACGGCCCGGAACACCGTCACACGAGTTTCACGAAATCGTAAAAAGCTCATGATTTCGGGCATTTCTGGACGTTTTTGTGGCCTATAGCACACAGTTTTGCGGTCCGGGTTGATTTACACGTCCCGGGACGCCGTCACACGTGTTCCATAAAATTGTAAAAAACGCGTGATTTCGGGCATTTCTTGCGGTTTTCGTCGGCTATAGCACACAGTTTTGGGGTCCCGGGTGGATTTAGAAAGCCCGTGACCCTGTCACATGAGTTTCACGAAATCGTAAAAAACTTGTTATTTCGGGCATTTTTGCCGTTTTCGTGTGCTGAAGCACACAATTTTGGGGTCCCGAGTGGATTTAAACGGCTCGGGACCACGTCTCACATGTTTTACGAAATCGTAAAAAAAACTCGTGAATTCGGGCATTTCTGGTCGTTTTAATTGGCTATAGCACACAGTTTTGGGGTCCCGGGTGGATATAAACGATTCGGGATCCCGTCACACGAGTTTCACGAAATCGTTAAAAACTCGAGATTTTGGTCATTTCTGGCCGTTTTCGTGGGCTATAACACACAGTTTTGGGGTCCCGGATGAATTTAAACGGCCAAGGACCCCGTCGCACGTGTTTTACGACTTCGCAAAAAACACGTGATTTCGGGCATTTCTAGCTGTTTTCGTGGGCTATAGCACATAGTTTTGGGATCCCTGGTGGATTTAAACGGCACGGGACCCCGTCACTTGTGTTTCAAGAAATCGTAAAAAACGTGTAATTTCGGGCATTTCTGGTCGTTCTCATGGGCTATAGCACACAATTTTGGGGTCCAGTCAGATTTAAACGGGTCGGGAAAAAAACTTGTGATTTCGGGCATTTCTGACCATTTTCGTGGGTTGTAGCTTACAGTTTTGGGGTCCCGGGTGGATTAAAACGGCCCAGGACCCCGTCACACGTGTTTTGCAAAATCGTAAAAAAGTTGTGATTTCGTGCATTTTTTGCCGTTTTCGTGGGCTATAGTCCTCGGTTTTTAGGTTCGAGGAGGATTTCGATACACCGTGACCCCCGGTACATGACTCTAGTGGCATCGTCAAAACTCGTGATTGCGGGCATTTTTTGGCCGTTTTCGTGGGCTATAGTCCACGGTTTTCGGGTTCCGGGAGGATTTCGATACCCCGTGAACCGGTACATGACTCTAGCGGCATCGTCAAAACTCGTGATTTCGGCCATTTTTTTGGCCGTTTTCGTGGGATATACTCCACGGTTTTCCGGTTCCTGGTGGATTTCGATGCCGTGTGACCCCCGGTACATGTCTCTAGCAGCATCGTCAATACTCGTGATTTCGAGTATTTTTTGGCCGTTTTCCTGGGCTATAGTCCACGGTTTTTGGGTTCTAGGAGGATTTCGATGCCCCGTGACCCCGGTACATGAATCTAGCGGCATCGCCAAAACTCGTTATTTCAGACATTTCTGGCCGTTTTCGTGGGCTATAGTCCATGGTTTTTGGGTCCCGGGAGGATTTCCGATGCCCCGTGACCCCCGGTACATGACTCTAGCGCCATATTCAAAACTCATGATTTCGGGCATTTTTGGCCGTTTTCCTGGGTTATAGTCCACGGTTTTTGGGTTATGCGAGGATTTCGATGCCCCGTGACCCCGGTACATGACTCTAGCGGCATCGTCAAAACTCGTGATTTCAGACATTTCTGGCCGTTTTCGTGGGCTATAGTCCATGGTTTTTGGGTCCCCGGAGGATTTTTGATGCCGCGTGACCCCCGGTACATAACTCTAGCGGCATCGTCAAAACTCGTGATACCGCATATTTTTGGCCGATTTCATGGGTTATAGTCCATGGTTTTTGGGTTCCAGGAGGATTTCAATGCTCGGTGACTCCCTTGTACATGACTCTAGCGTCATCGTCAATACTCGTGATTTCGGGCATTTTTGGCCGTTATCGTGGGCTATAGCACACAGTTTTGGAGTCCCGGGTGAATTTAAACGGCCCGGGACCCGTCACACGTGTGTCACAAAATCGTAGAAAACTCGTGAATTCGGGCATTTCTTGTCGTTTTCGTGGGCTATAGCACACAGTTTTGGGGTCCCGGTTTTATTTAAACGGCACGGGACCCCGTAACACGTGTTTCACGAAATCGTAAAAATGCGTGATTTTTGGAATTTCTAGCCGTTTTCTGGGGCTATAGCACACAATTTTGGGGTCCGGGTCAGATTTAAACGGCTCAGGACCCCGTCACACGATTTTCATGAAATCGTAAACAACTTGTGATTTCGCGCATTTCTGGCCGTTTTCGTGACCTATAGCACACAGTTTTGGGGTCCCGGGTGGATTTAAACAGCCCGGGACCCTGTCACATGTGTTTCACGAAATCGTAAAAACTCATGATTTCGGGCATTTTTCGTCGTTTGCATGGGCTATAGCACACAATTTTGGGTTTCTATGTTGATTTAATCGGCTCGGGACCCCGCCACACGTGTTTCAAGAAATTGTAAAAAACTCGTGATTTCGGGCTTTTCTAGCCGTTTTCATGGGTTATAGCACACAGTTTTGGGGTCCCAGGTGGATATAAACAGTTCGGGACCCCGCCACACGAGTTTCACGAATCGTAAAAAACTCGTGATTTCGGGCATTTCCGGTCGTTTTCGTGGGCTATAGCACACAGTTTTGGGATCCGGGTGGATTTAAACGGCCAAGGACCCCGTCACACATGTTTTACGATTTCATAAAAACGCGTGATTTCGGGCATTTTTGGCCATTTTCATGGGGTATAGCACACAGTTTTGAGGTCCTGTGTTGATTTAAACGGCCCGGGACCCGATCACACATGTTTCATGAAATCGTAAAAAACTCGTGAATTCGGGCATTTCGGTCGTTTTCGTGGGCTATAGCACACAGTTTTGGGTTCCTGGGTTGATTTAAACGGCCCGGGACACCGTCACACGAGTTTCACGAAATCGTAAAAAGCTAATGATTTTCGGCATTTCTGGCCGTTTTTGTGGGCTATAGCACACAGTTTTTCGGTTCCGGGTTGATTCAGACGTCTCGGGACGCCGTCACACGTGTTTAACAAAATTGTCAAAAACGCGTGATTTCGGGCATTTCTTGCCGTTTTCGTAGGCTATAGCACACAGTTTTGAGGTCCCGGGTGGATTTAAACAGCCTGTGACCTTGTCAAATGAGTTTCACAAAATCGTAAAAACATGTTATTTCGGGCATTTCTGCCGTTTTCGTATGCTGTAGCACACAGTTTTGGGGTCCCGAGAGGATTTAAACGGCTCTGGACCACGTCACACATGTTTTACGAAATCGTAAAATACTCGTGAATTCGGGCATTTCTGGTCGTTTTAATTGGCTATAGCACACAATTTTGGTCTCCGGGTGGATTTAAACGGCCCGGGACCCCGTCACACGTGTTTCACGAAATCGTTAAAAACTCGAGATTTCGGTCATTTCTATCTGTTTTCGTGGGCTATAGCACACAGGTTTGGAGTCCAGGGTGGATTTAAACAGCTCGGGACCCGTCAAACGTGTTTCACGAAATCGTAAAAAACTCATGATTTCGGGCATTTACGGTCGTTTTTGTGGGCTATAGCACACGGTTTTGGGGTCCGGGTGGATTTAAACGGCCAAGGACCCTGTCACACATGTTTTATGATTTCATAAAAAAATGCGTGATTTTGGGCATTTCTGTCCATTCGGGCATTTAAACGGCTCGGGACCACGTCACACATGTTTTACGAAATCGTAAAAAAAACTCGTGAATTCGGGCATTTCTGGTCGTTTTAATTGGCTATAGCACACAGTTTTGGGGTCCCGGATGGATTTAAACGGCCAAGGACCCCGTCACACGTGTTTTACGATTTCGCCAAAAACACGTGATTTTCGGGCATTTCTAGCTGTTTTCGTGGGCTATAGCACATAGTTTTGGGATCCCTGGTGGATTTAAACGGCACGGGACCCCGTCACTTGTGTTTCACGAAATCGTAAAAAACGTGTAATTTCGGGCATTTCTGGCCGTTCTCGTGGGCTATAGCACACAATTTTGGGGTCCGGTCGGATTTAAACGAGCCGGACCCCGACACACGATTTTCACGAAATCGTAAACAACTTGTGATTTCGGGCATTTCTGACCATTTTCGTGGGCTGTAGCTCACAGTTTTGGGGTCCCGGGTGGATTAAAACGGCCCAGGACCCCGTCACACGTGTTTTACAAAATCGTAAAAAAGTTGTGATTTCGTGCATTTTTGGCCGTTTTCGTGGGCTATAGTCCACGGTTTTTGGGTTCGAGGAGGATTTCGATACACCGTGACCCCCGGTACATGACTCTAGTGGCATCGTCAAAACTTGTGATTGCGGGCATTTTTTGGCCGTCTTCGTGGGCTATAGTCCACGGTTTTCGGTTTCCGGGAGGATTTCGATACCCCGTGAACCGGTACATGACTCTAGCGGCATCGTCAAAACTCGTGATTTTGGCCATTTTTTTAGCCGTTTCCGTAGAATAAACTCCACGGTTTTCCGGTTCCGGGTGGATTTCGATGCCGTGTGACTAACGGTACATGTCTCTAGCGGCATCGTCAATACTCGTGATTTCGAGTATTTTTTGGCCGTTTTCCTGGGTTATAGTCCACGGTTTTTGGGTTCTAGGAGGATTTCGATGCCCCGTGACCCCGGTACATGAATCTAGCGGCATCGTCAAAACTCGTTATTTCAGACATTTCTGGCCGTTTTCATGGGCTATAGTCCATGGTTTTTGGGTCCCGGGAGGATTTCCGATGCCCCGTGACCCCCGGTACATGACTCTAGCGCCATATTCAAAACTCATGATTTCGGGCATTTTTGGCCGTTTTCCTGGGTTATAGTCCATGGTTTTTGGGTTCTGCGAGGATTTCGATGCCCCGTGACCCCGGTACATGACTCTAGCGGCATCGTGAAAACTCATGATTTCAGACATTTCTGGCCGTTTTCGTGGGCTATAGTCCATGGTTTTTGGGTCCCAGGAGGATTTTTGATGCCGCGTGACCCCCGGTACATAACTCTAGCGGCATCACTAAAACTCGTGATTCCAGATATTTTTGGCCGTTTTCATGGGTTATAGTCCACGGTTTTTGGGTTCCAGGAGGATTTCAATGCCCGGTGACCCCCTTGTACATGACTCAAGCGTCATCGTCAATACTCGTGATTTCGGGCATTTTTGGCCGTTATCGTGGGCTATAGCACACAGTTTTGGAGTCCCGGGTGAATTTAAATGGCCCTGGACCCGTCACACGTGTGTCACAAAATCGTAGAAAACTCGTGAATTCGGGCATTTCTTGTCGTTTTCGTGGTCTATAGCACACAGTTTTGGGGTCCCGGTTTGATTTAAACGGCACGGGACCCCGTCACACGTGTTTCACGAAATCGTAAAAATGCGTGATTTTTGGCATTTCTAGCCGTTTTCGGGGGCTATAGCACACAGTTTTGGGGTCCGGGTCGGATTTAAACGGCTCGGGACCCCGTCACATAATTTTCATGAAATCGTAAACAACTTGTGATTTCGCGCATTTCTGGCCGTTTTCGTGGCCTATAGCACATAGTTTTGGGGTCCCGGGTGGATTTAAACAGCCCGGGACCCCGTCACACGTGTTTCACGAAATCGTAAAAAACTCGTGATTTCGGGCATTTTTTGTCGTTTTCATGGGCTATAGCACACAGTTTTGGGGTTCTAGGTTGATTTAAACGGCTCGGGACCCCGTCACACGTGTTTCACAAAATTGTAAAAAACTCGTGATTTTGGGTATTTCTGGCCGTTTTCATGGGCTATAGCACACAGTTTTGGGGTCCCAGGTGGATATAAACAGTTCGGGACCCCGTCAAACGAGTTTCACGAATTGTAAAAAAACTCGTGATTTCGGGCATTTCTGGTCATTTTCGTGGGCTATAGCACAGAGTTTTGGGGTCCCGGGTGGATTTAAATGGCCCCGGACCCCGTCACACGTGTTTCACGAAATCATAAAAAACTCGTGATTTCGGGCATTTCCGGTCGTTTTCATGAGCTATAGCACACAGTTTTGGGATTCCGGGTGGACTTAAACGGCCAAGGACCCCGTCACACGTGTTTTACAATTTCATAAAAAACGCGTGATTTCGGGCATTTTTGGCCGTTTTCATGGGGTTTGAGGTCCTGGGTGGATATAAACGGTTAGGGACCCCGTCACACGAGTTTCATAAAATCGTAAAAAAACTCGTGATTTCGGGTATTTCTGGCCGTTTCTGTGGGCTATAGCACACAGTTTTGGGGTCTCGGGTGGATTTAAACGGTCGGGGACCCCGTCACACGTGTTTCTCGAAATCGTAAAAAACACGTGATTTCGGGCATTTTTGTCCGTTTTCGTGGAATACAGCACACTGTTTTGGGGTCCCGGGTGGATTTAAATGGCCCGGGAACCCGTCACACGTGTTTCACGAAATCGTAAAAAACTCGTGATTTCGGGCATTTCGGTCGTTTTCATGGGCTATAGCACAAAGTTTTGGGATTCCGGGTGGATTTAAACGGCCAAGGACCCCGTCACACGTGTTTTACAATTTCATATAAAAAACGCGTGATTTCGGGCATTTTTGGCCGTTTTCATGGGCTTTGAGGTCCCGGGTGGATATAAACGGTTCGAGACCCCGTAACACGAGTTTCATGAAATCGTAAAAAACTCGTGATTTCGGGCATTTCTGGCCGTTTTCGTGGGCTATAGCACACAGTTTTGGGGTCCCTGGTGGATTTAAACGGCCCGGGACCCCGTCACACGTGTTTCACGAAATCGGAAAAAACTCGTGATTTCGGGCATTTCCGGTCGTTTTCATGGGCTATAGCACACAGTTTAGGGATTTCGAGTGGATTTAAACAGCGAAGGACTCCGCCACACGTGTTTTACAATTTCATATAAAAAACGCGTGATTTCGGGCATTTTTGGCCTTTTTCATGGGCCTTGAGGTCCCGGTGGATATAAACGGTTCGGGACCCCGTCACACGAGTTTCATGAAATCGTAAAAAACTCGTGATTTCGGGCATTTCTGGCCGTTTTCGTGGGCTATAGCACACAGTTTTGGGGTCTCGAGTGGATTTTAACGGTCGGGGACCCCGTCACGCGTGTTTCACGAAATCGTAAAAAACGCGTGATTTCGAGCATTTTTGTCCGTTTTCTTGGGCTATAACACACAGTTTTGGGGTTTGGGATGGATTTCAACGGTCCGTGACACCGTTACACGAGTTCCACGAAATCATAAAAACCGCGTGTTTTCGGGCATTTCTTGCTGAAATATTGGGCCTTTTAGCCCATTATCAATTCCTGAAAATCCCTAAGGCCCATGTTATCATGGCATGTGATGGGAGTTTAGTCCCATACTGCTAGTTGGATGAGATGTGCATCAGCTTATATACTGAGGCACTCTACTACTAGTATGAGTTGGTATGAGGTATGAGGAGAATGGCTGTGTACCACACGCGCGCTCCTCCTCCTCCGTCGCCCGCCATGCGACGCCTCGCCTCATCACGACACGTCACGACGCGCCGCGCCGCGGGTTGCAGGAATCTCGCCGAGCCGATGTATTCTTTTTGTCACGCGGGAATAAAATGTCAATGGTCACGAAACGCTCTGCGGTAATGGAGATTGATTGCTAGCTGAAACGTCATGTCTTAAATGCTCTTAAGTACGTGCATTTTCAGTCTTAACGATCATTCATTACGTGCATTTCGGCTGGACCCTTTGTCTCCCGCGTCTGTGCATAAAAGGAGAGGTCGCTCCTCTCCGAAGACACACCTGACAAACAGAATCATCTGCCCACAGCCGCCACCATAGTTCCTCCTCGCTGCTACTGCCTCTGGTGATCCCATCCCGTCCGCCGCGTACACGGTCGACGGGAGAGCAGGCCTCCGAAACCCCGCCTCTCAGTATCCTGTACGAGAGAGGGGCGGTTAGGTTTTTGGGGAGCGTCTCTTACGCGACTGCTCGCCAATCTACATCCACTATGTCGGCTACTTCCTCTACTTCAACTATGTCCTCGTCGCCTTCATCATCACCATGAGCATTGACGCCGAGATCGAGAAGGCTGCCGCTGACAAGAGGGATGCCGACGACGCTGCTGCTTCCGTTTCGGCCAATTGGCCAACTATCGGGTACGATGTGTTCATACCTCTCCTAATTATTTCCATGTTTGTAGTATTAGTCACATGTGTAGATGTTTCTACTATCTGTGTAGTACGTAGTCTTATCATCAAGTTTCAGTACGTCATTAGCACTGTTTATGTCATGTTCATGATTCATTATTGGATTAGTTTAATCGAACAATTACCTATATTCTCAACATTTTTTGCCATTTTCATGGGCTATAGTACACAGTTTTTGGGTCTCGGGTGGATTTAAACAGCCCGTGACCCCGTCACACGAGTTTCACGAAACCTTTAAAAACTCATGATTTCGGGCATTTCTTGCCGTTTTCATGGGCGATACCACACAGTTTTGGGGTCCCGGGTGGATTTAAACAGCCGGGGAACCCGTCACACGTGTTTCACGAAATCGTTAAAAATGCGTGATTTCGGGCATTTCTGGCCGTTTTCGTGGGTTATACCACACAGCTTTGGGGTCCGGGTCGGATTTAAACGTCCCGGGACCCGTCACACGAGTTTCACGAAATCATGGGTTCCAGGAGGATTTCGATACACCGTGACCCGGTACATGACTCTAGCGGCATCGTCAAAACTCGTGATTTCGGTCATTTTTTGGCCATTTTCGTGGAGATTAATCCAAGGTTTTTGGGTTCCGGGTGGATTTCGATGCCCCGTGACCCCCGGTACATAACTCTAGCAGCATCGTCAAAACTCGTGATTTCGGGCATTTTTTGCCGTTTTCGTGTGCTATAGTCCACGGTTTTTGGGTTCTGTGAGGATTTCGATGCCCCGTGACCCCGGTACATGACTCTAGCGGCATCGTCAAAACTCGTGATTTCAGATATTTCTGGCCAGTTTCGTGGGCTATAGTCCATGGTTTTTGGGTCCCGGGAGGATTTCCGATGCCCCGTGACCCCTGGTACATGACTCTAGCGGCATCATCAAAACTCGTGATTCCGGGCATTTTTGGCCGTTTTCGTGGTTAGTCCACGGTTTTTTGGTTCCATGAGGATTTCAATGTCCGGTGACCCCGGTACATGACTCTAGCGGCATCGTCAATACTCGTGATTTCGGGCATTTTTGGCCGTTATCGTGGGATATAGTCCACGGTTTTCGGCTTCCCGGAGGATTTCAATGCTCCGTGACCCCGGGTACATCACTCTAACGGCATTGTCAAAACTCGTGATTTAGAGCATTTTTTGTCGTTCTTGTGGGCTAGTCCACGGTTTTTGAGTCACGGGAGGATTTCGATGCCCCATGACCCCCGGTACATGATTCTATCGGCATCGTAAAAACTCGTGATTTCCGTCAGTTTTAGCCGTTATCGTGGGCTATAGTCCACGGTTTTCGAGTTTCGGGTGGATTGCGGTGTCCCGTGACCTTCCAGTACATGATTTTAGCGGGCATCGTCAAAACTCGTGATTGTCAGACTGAACAGAATATCAAAACTGCAAATGACAAGATAGTGGATCTCAAGCTTTGGCGCTCTAAATAGAGTGATGGTAATTGTGGTATTCTGCTCTCCATATAATAGATCGTTCTTCGTCAGAATGAACAGAAAATTAAAACTGCAAATGACAAGATAATAGTTCGTGCTTTGTCGGACTGAACAGAATATAAAAACTGCAAATGACAAGATAAAGTCAGATCTCAAGCTTCGGCGCTTCAAAAAAAAAGTGATGGTAATCGTGGTATTCTGCTCTCCATATAATAGATCGTTCTTCTTCAGAGTGAACACAAAATTAAAACTGCAAATTACAAGATAAACTCTCACCAATTTCTTGGAAGTTTTCATGGATCCAGACATCATTGCTACTCACTACCTCGGTGGTAGCGGTACTAAGTCAATCGGAAACAACACTTTCTTTCCACATATATACAAGGAACTGACCAACACAACAATAAGAAATATGCAGGTCGCCCATACCTTTATCACTACAGTCAAGATATTTCAGTAGAGAAACGACAACTACTCTGTTAAACTTCTAATCTGATGCCTTGTTCCTTTTGATCTTCATATGAAACCCAAGCACTTGGCGCCTCAGAGAGATGATTCTAGAAATATTTGTACGTCATGCTACCATGATTCCATACACGGACATGGACAAGACTTGAGAACCAATTTACCATTCAGACATGAGCTGATATGGTAAAAGCCCAACCAAAGTCTGTATGTAAGAAAAAAAAATTGCATCAAGAAATAGTACATGTTCGTTGGATCCTCGCAACTTGAACGAAGGAATAGGTTTCTTTTGTAGAAAAAGGGCTGAAGAAACCAGTCCATGACTTAACATAAGTAAAATGCTACCCCCAATTCCGATCTGACCTCTTTCCTGGGCTCTGCTTACTTTGAGTACAAAGGAATAGGTTTCATATTGTTTAACTCACACAATATGAAACTATCAAACAGAGAAATTGGATTAGACTAACTATTTTTTAAATTTGAATACAAATGATTAAATAAAGATTCTACTAGGTCTACACATAATGGTAAATCTGTTATTTTATCCAAAATAGACCAATGAAATATGATGTACAGTGAATATTGAAAAACTGATCAAAAAAATAATGAGGCCTTGGTGGCTGCAAATACTAATGTGCTAATGGTGGAACATTTCACTAAGTTGGACATACAAAAATTAGCCGCGGTGGCACAATGCACATCACTAAATAATCGGAAAACTGATATAAAGAGGAAATGTTTAGCTTTAGTTCAAAACTGGGATTTTCCTTTTGATCCATATTATAAGATGAAACTTAGTTGCCTAGATTTTGATCTTCATCATCACTCAACATCCCAGCAAACTCAACCTGATTTTCCATGTAGCGGGAAAAAACCCAGGATAGATTTCTGGCGTGAAGCACATGACTTCATAGAGCATAAGATAATCGAGTATTGAGAATTTGGGAAAACCAGTACAACAGCAATATATTTACAGCCAGAAACTACAGTGTACACTAGACACTGGCAGTTGAACGCATAAGTTTGCAGGTGATGATCCCTAAGGGCTATGGGTGACATAACATTTCTAGATCATGTAGGATTGTTGGAAAATATTTGGATTTTAACATGCTCCAACGTGTTGGTTACTTGGTTAACCACGTGCACGATCAGCTTGTGAACTAAGTCTCCATCCACATTTTTTTGGTTGGTTAGTTGAATAATTTTGTTACTTACAGGAAAAGGAGAAGGCTAGCGATCAATTTTGCCAGCAACTGCGCTTCAGGGAAAGTCATAGCCGATATAGTGTAACATGAGATGATCGATTTGGCCAACAACTTCACTTCAAGAAAATTCATAGACGATGTAATGTAACACCAGGCATCGAATGTCTGGTTTACTGGCTGGAGCCGATCTCAACACACGCAATGCACTAAACACCAGGGGGAGATTAATTTATCACGTTTTATCGAATGGATGGATATAACCCCACCGGAACCCAAGAAAGATCAGAGCATGTTAACTGAATTTTCAATAAAAGAACTAAACTCCAACCTGACCAATTCATCTAAATAGAATGAAAACAGAAATATTAATAACTTGTACCATGACATAACACTATCTGACTGGACAAAAAGAGGAAAGTGACACGCAAATACACCAATCAATGAACGTAAAGCCTTATAAGCTGAGGAGCTTGCTAACATCAAGATGACAATCACCAGCCAAAGGCCAATGTGACAGCGTTCTGCAACTGCCACGAACTTCATGTTAACTTCAGTTTCTCGAACCTCAAATAAATATATTTGTCAACACTGTGTGGAGAAAGTTCTTGTTGTTATATTAAATTCAGATCTGATACAAACTTCATATATTAACTTCAGTTTCTCGAACCTCAAATAAATATATTTGTCAATACTGTGTGGACATAGTTCTTACTGTTATAATAAATTCAGATCTGATACAAATTATCCAAGTTGCTTAAAAAGATCAACCAAGCATTCCCTGGAACAAGAAGAACTTCAGTTGTCCTTTTTTCTTTGCTTAAAAATGAGATTTGATTAGATAGGGAAAAAATAAGTGTGTGGGGGAACAACTGCAATAGCATGCGTTGTTGCTTCATAAGAGGCGAACTTGATCAGTAAAGCTGGATTAAAAAAAGTAGGTGCTACAATTATCTAAGCTAATCAAACAGTATTACAGGAAGGATGAGGTAGTACTGAAGTGAATACATTGACCATATGCCCAAACATACAAATCTATATTGTGTTTTCTTCTAAAGCAACAAGGGAGTTCCCACAATTCCAAAAGTAAAAAATCTTGCAACTACAAACGCACCAATGCTACATATATCCAACGTCACAGCAAGAAAATAACTAAGATTTGTTTTATAATCAACTGGCCATGAGATAAACTTAGAAAAATAGAAGGCGACACTAATAACCATGGCTTGGAATAGCTAATTATTCAGCAAGTGAAATATTCAGATGATTGTGAAGGTACCATAGCTAATATGATCTTCTGACGATTGAATTCTTGTCTACTAGGTATATTTGAACATTTACTATGTCAATTTCAGTCCTTGTTAAATAGTTTCAATCACCTGCAAGTAAGGCTGGTGTCTGCTAGGTGATCCACAAGCACCAAGCCTAATTGACACAAAAAATACAAGTATGGTTTACAAAAGTGACATTCAGATACATGGACCGGAACATGAAAGAGTAATAGAGGTGATGTGAGTAGTTTAGGGTGCCTGACCTCACCAACATCAGCTCTCGAGCACCACATATTTGATCAAAGAGGCAGTTGCAGACATGCAGCCGACTTGATCTGTGCAGCGCCTCCATCCCCTCCGAGCTGAGATCTGCAGGGTAGCCAACCAATCAACTCCACAACCAAGAATTTCAAAGGGTTCGAGGGGTAGAATGTGTAGGGGAGACATGCTGCCGTTGTTTGTGCCGAGAGCTCATGTTGGTTGCCGTGGGACTTTATTGCTCCCTGGAATTCACAACTTCGATGCTCCTTCCTTCCGTCCTCGGGTCGTCGGTGTCGTATCGAGGAACCACACCGATCTCTTTTGACCGCTACTCCATCGGAATCTCTCTCCCTCTCTCTTTGGTGGCGGCGCCCGACCGGCATGGTCGGTGCGATGTGGGATGTCGTATTGTGCGAGAAGGACGCGGTGCGGGGAGGTGGGTATGTTGATCCATATCTACCTCTATCACGACTGTCCAATCTGGATCAAATGAGAGACGAGCAATTTTACCTCCAGAGTAGCCGGACTGGGATATTAGGCAAGCTCATCGGACAAACAAGAAAGTCCTAAACGCCTGATAGGACGGACAAAGCCGCAGATGGCGTAAGAGCGCTCCCTCTTGTAGCAGTTTTAATATCACTAATGTTTCACTAGCGATGGAGAACCTTGTGCTGCGATTATCCATAGAAAGTCACATCAGTAGATAGTAGATACTAATATGTGTTGGGAGGTTCACACACTTGATTTTCAGGCAACGAATGCCTTCCTTTTCTATTATCTTTTATAGCAACGAATGCTACACTACACAGGCAACAAATGCCTGCAAGCTTGGCAACCTATGCCTAAGCTTCACCACAGCAACGAATGCTGGCAAACCTTAGCAACCTATGCTTGCCCTCAGCAACCTATGCTAGGACCTTGGCTTGCTACCTTTTCACCCATAGGGTGCTTCTCCTTATATAGAGGATTCATGGTTGGTGCTACTGTATTCTAGAGTGTTCTACTACTACCTATCTTACTGGCTAAGAGTTACAGTATTCTAGAGCCTTCTACTCCTTTCTACTGCCCAGCCTAAGAATTACCAACTTGTAGAGTAGTCTAGAACATACAAGCACCTACTGACTTAGCTCCTTCTACTCTCACACAACCTATGTGTGTCCACACTAGCCTGCACACAACCTATGTGTGCAGTTTACACTATGACAAGATTATATCAGGCGAACAATCACCCCCCTAATCTTGTCATCTTCAATCTTCATCACAGCAGTGCTGGATGCTCATCCGCTGACGCCAAGAGCGCTTGTTCTTTCTTCGGGTTGCGGCACTCAGACGAGTAGTGGCCACGGACACCACCATTGTAGCACCTCCCCTTCTTCTTCCGACCCTTGCGCCCACTACGCACACTGGTGTCGGAGTCGCTGCTATCGTCCTCGTCGTTATGGCCGCCGGCATGACCACGGACTGCACCACGATCACCCTTCCGATATGATCTCCCCTGTTTCTTGGACAGCAACAAATGTTGCCCACCAACAGGGTTACCAAAGCGCATTCGTACTCGCTCGTCATGCGCCTGAAAGCGCCCAAACAGATCCTCGACCGTCAGCGTCTTGAGGTCGATGCACTGCTCCAGTGAGGTCACAAGATGCATAAACCTTGACGGCGCGGCCTGGAGAACTTTCTGGACAACCGTGAGCTCCTTCAACTCATCTCCAAGCGCACGGATGGACGCAACCATCTTGTTCACGCGCGCTGCGAAGGTGTCCACGGACTCGGTGTCCTCCATCTCCAGTGCCTCAAACGCCTTGCGCAATGTCTGCAACTTTGTCTCACGGACTCGATCATGGCCGATGTTCATAGCTTTGATGGCCTCCCATGCCATCTTTGCCGTATCCTTGCCAGCAAGCGATGCCAGCACATCCTCCGGTACGCCCTGGTAGATGGCCAGCAGCGCGTCACGGTCTTCCTCGAAGCTCACAGTTTCAGAGCTCACCGCTGACCACACGCCGGCTGATTGCAGCGCCACCCGCATCTGCATCGCCCACAACGTGTAGTTGGTGCGGGTCAGCTGAGGGTAGTTAATTGGTCCCCGGGGCCTCACCGTCAGCACTGTTGCCACCAGAACTAACTCATCGGATTTTGCTGCCCCATCTGCCTTCTTCCCCTTCAGCGCCTCCAGCTCTTCCTGCGCCGCCTTAGCTTCAGCGAGAGCCTCCTCCAAAGCCTTATGTAACTCCTGCGTTGTCTTTGCCATCTCCGTTGATCTCCTAACCTACGGCTCTGATACCAATTGTTGGGAGGTTCACACACTTGATTTTCAGGCAACGAATGCCTTCCTTTTCTATTATCTTTTGTAGCAACGAATGCTACACTACACAGGCAACAAATGCCTACAAGCTTGGCAACCTATGCCTAAGCTTCACCACAGCAACGAATGCTGGCAAACCTTAGCAACCTATGCTTGCCCTCAGCAACCTATGCTAGGACCTTGGCTTGCTACCTTTTCACCCATAGGGTGCTTCTCCTTATATAGAGGATTCATGGTTGGTGCTACTGTATTCTAGAGTGTTCTACTACTACCTATCTTACTGGTTAAGAGTTACAGTATTCTAGAGCCTTCTACTCCTTTCTACTGTCCAGCCTAAGAATTACCAACTTGTAGAGTAGTCTAGATCATACAAGCACCTACTGACTTAGCTCCTTCTACTCTCACACAACCTATGTGTGTTCACACTAGCCTGCACACAACCTATGTGTGCAGTTTACACTATGACAAGATTATATCAGGCCAACAATATGTGCCTAACAATTTTGTTTCATTGGTTTGAAAATATCGAAACAATGCCTAATTTGTTTTCCAACACTATCCTAATCCACGGATTCTTATGTTTATGGAAACATGAAACAGTTTCCTTAGCAGCCACCAATTCTTCCCTGTTAATATAAATTCCAGTACCTAGATTTTTAATTCGGAAAGCTTGCATTGTCCAGCCTCAGCTGAGCATCGATCAAATTAAAGCTTGCATTGTCCAGGCTAGACTGAGCATGGTTTACATCAAAATCTGCACCTGTATTAAAAAAAGGCACGTACCTCCAAGTGGATGAGCAACTCATATCCAGTCCCAGACCCTCTCTGCAGATGATACCCTGGCGCGCTACCATCCAAGCACACTGCATCACAGATGAAATCCATAGCAGAAACACAATCAAACCCATAGAATTCCAATGAAGCATGAACTAGTTGACTAAGACAGTAGCAAGCGGTACAACAGTAACCTGAAGTGTAATAGCCCAAGTAAGACAAAAAGGGTGGTGACTGAAACTGAGGGAGGAGGCACTCACGCGCTCCTTGGCACAGCAGAGGATGGTGAAGGGGACGAGTGCGGAGGAGCGGGGAGGCGCGAAAGACTGGGAGGCGTAGGAGGAGAGCGAGAGGAGGAGCGTCGTCCGCCTGCATATCAAATGTCTCTCATAGAACATGTTTTACAGAAAGTGTGAAACTTAGATTAGATCTCAATAACTCTGCAAGCACTAAAATATCTGACAGATAATGACTTACATTAATAATTTGGTATCTTTATAATTCTATGACCAACATGCACACACACACACAAAATGCCCTCTAAATGCTAAGAATGTAGAAATATAAACCTGGGACCACTATTTAAAGTTGAGACTAAGATTCAAAAATATGAAAAGGGCCAGAGAGAAAAGAACATGGTGTGATATAACAAGAAAATGTATTCGTACATCAACTGTAAAACTAAGAGTTGCAGACTCATACTATGAAAAGAAGAAGGCTGGCGCCAATTCATGGCCCCAAACTGCAGCGCCAACCTTGCTCTAATGGTCGGATAGAAGGTTCCTAGCCTACTTTAGCCAGACCCTCCATGGTCCTCTAACACTGCCAAATACTACATTTGCAGGCTAACGGAGAAGAACAACGGTGATCAGATTTTGGTGGATTCTTGGAGGTAAAGGAAACCAAATTTGGAGACCGGAGGTGGATAAAGAGAAGTCAACCTAGAAGGCAAACACATGACTCGGACTCCTTGTTGCCCTTGCTACACAAGACTGCAAACCATTCATATTGCACCAAATAATTGGGACCACTGCCCTGACCTACCATCCCGAGCGACTCCACAGATGGCTTCGATTGAGCGTACAAACTCATACTCACATCATGGACCTACCCCCATAGAAATGTTGATGCATAACCATCTGTGGCCACTGCCTCGACGTACAACCATAGTCCGATATCCACCGAGCCCACTAAACTCTAAAGTGCCTTGCTGCCGACTGCCAAACACACCCACACGACACAGTAACTGCGGCGCCTCACTCCACAACAACCGTGCCATTCCATATTCGCGCTCAGCCACTGATCTGCACACCACCGTCCAGCGTCGCTCTGTCGCCAGCAAAGGGAAATCCATAGCAACCGAAGGCATCCTTTGTCGCCCTATGCAGGAATGCCTCCATAGACGCAAGCTCAGCAACCACCACCAGCGGGCGGCGGAGCATAAGCATGGGCAGTTGACACCGCCGTGTCTGACGCACAGGACATAGAGCACCTACAAGCACGGTGCTTCCTGTCGCAAGGGCCAGGGGCGCCCAACAAGGGAGTGTGGGATCCGAGATAGGCGTACCGATCAACCCTTAGCCAGGCAAGAGCGACCACCGAGACAAGCAAATGAGCAAAGAGGGCACGGGTGTGTAGGAAGGGGTAAATCGCTGTGAAAAGTGGCCCGCTTCCATCAGCCTTTGGGCCTGAGCCAAGCGACAAGGGAATTGTGGCAGGGAACATTGGGAGAAGGTGTTAAGAGGATAAATGTGCAAGATACTATACCGCCCTAGGGAACTCGATGCTGCCAGCGGTTTCTACGAATGGATTTTGTCAAAACAGTGATGCTATATTATTCAACTGCCTACAACTCAGTACTATCAGCACTAGTTTACGATCGACACAATTTAGCTTCGAGAGGAGCATTCACGGCACTGTATTACAAACCTACAATAATTTCCTCTTTTGGGACCACCCCCTTCGTACAGGTGCATGGTCATATAGGAAATGAAGAAATGAATGATGGCGTTCCTACTCTTAAATAATGTTCCTAGCCTACTTTAGCCAGAACGTCCATATGGTCCTCCAACAGTACCTAAGACTACATTTGTAGAGTACCGAAGAAGACAACGGTGATTAGATTTTGGTGGATTCTTGGAGGTGAAGGAAATCAGATTTAGAGACCAGAGGTGGACAAAGAGAAGTGAAACTAGAATGCAAACACACGACTCAGACTCCTTGTTGCCCTTCCTACACAAGACTGCAAACCATACATATTGCACCAAATATCTGGAGCCACTGCCACGACTTACCATCCCAAGCGACCCCACGAATGGTTTCGATGGAACGGACGAACTCATACTCACATATTATCAAGACACTATCCATCATGGACCTACCCCATCGAAACGGAACGTTCATAACCATCTGTGGTCGTTGCCTCAGCGTACAACCATAGTCCGACATCAACCGAGCCCACTTAACCCTAAAGTGCCTTGCCGCCGACTACCAAACACACCCACACGACACAATAGCTGCGTCGCCTCACTCCACAACAACAATGCCAATCCATTTCCACACTCAGACACTGATCTGCACACCACCATCCAGCGTCGCTCTGCCACCAGCCAAGGAAATCCGTAGCAACCAAAGGCATCGTCTGTCACCCTATGCAGGAATGCCTCCATAGCCGCAAGCTCAGCAACCACCACCGACAGGCGGCGGAGCATAAGCACGGGCAGTTGACAACACCGCGTCTGACGCACAGGACATAGAGCACCTGCGAGCACGGCGCTGCCTGTCGCGAGGGCCAGGGGCGCCCGACAAGGGAGTGTGGGATGCGAGATCGGCGTACCGATCAACCCTTAGCTAGGACATGAACGGTCACTGAGACAAGCAAATGAGCAAAGAGTGCATGGGTGTGTCGGAAGGGGTGAAATCGTTGTGGAAAGTGGCCCGCTGCCATCAACCTCTGGGCATGAGCCGAGCGGCAAGGGGACTGTGACAGGGAACGCCGGGAGAAGGTGTTAGAGGAGAAATCTGCAAGATACTATACCGTCCTAGGGAAATGGATGCTGACAGCGGTTTCTACGAATGGATTTTGTCGAAACGGTGATGCTATATTATTCACAGAAAAAGGCCATGACCAAACTCATAGGGTTGCACTATCAATTTCAGTAAAAAAGAGGAGCTGACAACCAAGTTGTAACCAAGTTGCAGACGCTTTGTCCCGAATTGGTCATATTCGGAGCTTGCAATCAATCTCATCCTTCCAACCTGTTTGGGTGCAAGAGGTGCTAAATTCCTATGCAACTGACCCTGAAGCACAATTGTTCAATTGTTAGGTATTCAGAGCCTGATGACGGGTACTCCTTATTTAATGGCTTGATTTAATTGGGTAATAAACTTTGGATTGGACAAAATTCCCAACTACAAACCAGATCAATACAAGTGTTCCATTCTTCTCCTATTGGTGGCCATTCGGGCATACAAGCTACTTACCAGGGAATTCACAAGCTCTTCACATGGAAAGGTATGAAACGAGCAGTCACTGACTTGGTTAATCAATATGAGGTATGCCATACTAGAAAGTACCTGGCTGTTACAACCTCTTCGTCCACCAAAACATCCTTGGCAAATTCCTCAGGTTTTACTGCTATCTTGGTGGTGGTGGACAGATATACCAAGTATGCTCACTTCTTTCCACTAAAGCATCCTTTTACTGCCCTGCAAGTGTCCAAGTTATTCTTTGCCGGGATACTTACAACATCATATGCATAGAGCCCAGATCAGGATGAAGCTTTCAGCTGATGGACATCGATCTTTCAGGGAATTTCATGTGGGGGAGCAAGTGTACGTCAAGTTACACCCCTATGCTCAGCGGTCAGTGGTTTCTAGACCTTATCCAAAGTTTTCTTAAGTACTATGGGCCTTACAGCATCCTCAGCAAAATTGGTTCAGTGGCGTACAAGTTGCAACTCTCTGATGCAAGTCAAATACATCCGGTTTTTCATGTTCCACAACTGAAACAACATGTTCCTGATCATACACCAGTATTTTCAGAGTTGCCTTCCAAGGCTGAAGTGTATATTTCAGAGGTGTTTCCTGAGAAAGTGCTTGATTGCCGCTTGCTCAAAAAGAGGAATTCATCTTTGTTGCAAGTTCTGATCAAGTGGTCTACACTAGCTGATGCAATGGCGACCTGGGAGGATCACAACATCGTCAAGGCTTGGTTTCTTGGGGGCAAGTTGGTTCTTCAGGCGGGGGTAATGTCACACCTGACATGTGTGTGACACCAGGATAGGAAGGTGCCAAGCAAAGCAGAGTTGGGTGTAGCATGTGTGCCTGCCGTGGTGGCTGTAGGGGCATGAAAGAAGTGTAATCTGAATCCTATCCCTAAACTTCTTCTTCTTCCTCCCCAAGACTACTTTCTACCTACCCCGATCCCGAAATTCTCTATGTATCCTGTTGCATCCAATCAATAGAGATTTGGGTCTCCCATCCCAAAAGGGGGAGGGGAAGCCAAAGCGACGGGAGGATAGTCTCATGAAGGGATCCACATGCAGCACAGATCGGGCAAAGAAACAAACTTGTAGTGGAGCGGTAGCGCATGAACTCGAGGGAGGGACGGAGATCGATCGATGAGGATGGGAGAGGGATCGTCACCTGGGCCGGATGGAGAGGAAGACGGCGGCGCACTGTTCCCGGGTAGTAGCAGCGGTAGCTTGCCTCCGCCGTACCCCTAGGGATAATCCTAGGACCAGGAGGCGCTTGAGCGTGTCGACGGCGGCGGCGAGGCTGGGAGGCGGAGAGCTCGACGGCGTGTGCGTGTCCAGCGTCCACAACGGGTCCAACGGTCATCCACAACCTGGGCCGCCCATTTAGAGCGCCTGATGGGTTTGGCAACTCCTATACACTTATGTTTCTCTCATTTCATTTCATCTTTTATGGACTAAGACAATTCAAATAATGTTTATGAGGTTTAAAAAATTACTCGTGGTTTAAAAAAGCATGTTCACGGATTTGAAAAACCATTGTTACCTACTTAAAAAATCATTCACGAATTACAAAAAAATCACAGAGTAAAAACACGTCCATGTAATTTTAAAAATTACACACACAAAAAACATAGTGATGGGTTCAGAAAAGAATCTTATATGTTACTATTGTTTATAATGTTTGAAATAGTGTTCGTCTGGTTTAATTAAACGCCCCCAAGGTAAAAATAAACAGTTCATGGGCTCAAAAAGACACGTCCACGTAATTAGCGAACTTTCACAAATTTTAAAAAGTATTTATGAAATATGAAAAATATTGATTTGTTCAAAAGATATGTTCATGGATTAAAAAGATGTTTTAAATTTTAAAGTTTGTTCACCTTTGTTTGAAATAAAGTGTCACGCAATTTAATGAAAGTCCCCCTACGTTAAAAAATTCTTCATGGGCTTGCAAACACATCCACATAGATAAAAAAAATCACAAATTCGAGCAAACATATTCATGGATAGGAATAAATTAATGATGGATCCGTAAAATAAGATCATGGATTTCAAAATGGTTTCCCATTGACAAAATCATGTTGTTTGAATAATGTTTCACAAGATTTAATCAAACGTCCCCGAGGTTTAGAAAATAGCTCATGGGCTCAAAACGCGTTCTCAAAAGTTAAACGATTCACGAATTCCAGAAAATGCTCATGAATCTACATCTATCTACACTACTATTAAAAGAGCAAACTTGTCGGGATACATTAAATCTCACGCGTACAATTCTCTATCAACGTAATGATGTTCGAGTAGCAAACAACTCTAACCAGTCAAAACTTTTTTAACCATCCAGAACGTACGATCCATTACCAGAACAGAGGATCCATCACAATCACAAGGCAACAAATAGTCCTAGCCGGTCACGTAAGTCAGAACGGGAGAAAAGAAAAAAAATACAACAAAGAGTCCGAGAAAGGGTAATAGGAACTCTGATCGGTCACATACAGCAGAACTAGAGAAAGCTCTACTTCATTACAAGGCAACAAATAGTCCGGGTCGTACTTCATCTGTTCTAAATTAATTGACGCAGATTTCGTACAAGTTCTACTAAAATGGAGTCAATTAATTTAGAATAGAGGGAATATGATCCATCACGTTAAAACTTCTGATCGAACGCTATCTACAAAAAGGATTCAAATCCCTCGACAAAAGCCCCAACCCACCACCCCGACATCTGAAGTTTCCAATCCTGCCGTTTCGCCCGTGCGCCGGCATTACTTTTTGGAGCTCACCGGCCGACGCGTCCACGTTTATACCTACGTTGCCCCGGTGTCGCCTTTCATATCGCATCTCATCTGTGACGGCGGCCGGAGGAGGTCAGTCAAATCATCCTACAAGCTACCTTTTATTAGAAGGAAGCAATGTAGAATTGATAGTATAAGGATGATACGGAGCATGTCATCTACAGCCGGGACAAGTTGCATACAATTTAAACTTACTGCACGCATGTGATGTCTGCTTGATAATGACCAACAATTTCCATGCACTGAGCTCCTGGTCTCCTGGACGATATTGTATGATATTACTCTGAATATCAGCGCCTTTGAAATGTCTTCTTGCTGCATAGGATTGGGCTTTCTCTAAAAAGACATTTCACTTACTTATAATTTATTTGTTGAACTATTTTACTTTCTTGCATCTTTAACTTTTAATCTATACTTTCAGTTTTGAATCACTCTAAAGAATCATTTTAGTTTGTTTAGTGCATAGATAATAAGAGTAGTGACACTCACCTTTGAAAGAATAAACACTTACACATTCTTCTCCTTGTGGGATCGATATTAAGACTTACACATCGAAGATTTCAATGATCCACAATACTTGTGGGTATCAATCGTGAACCCGGGTACACGGTTATTCAGCCATAGTCAAAATTCATCGTTTCGAGCATTTCAGTTTATTTTCGTGGGCTATAACACAATGTTTTGAGGTATGGAGAAAACTTTGAAGGTCCATGAACCCCTATACACGACATAGTGATGTAGTCTAAACTAGTAGGATATAAATCTTGTTTTGCGGTTCAGAGAAGATTCCAAAGGTTCGTGAACCTCGGTGCGTGGCGTTGTGACATAGTCAAAACTCGTCATTTCAAACATTCCTGACCGTTTTCATGTGCTCTAACAGACTATTTTAGGGTCCAAAGAGGATTTCAAAGGTCTCTGAACCCCAATACATGAATATTGTGACGTACTCAAAACTCGGTGTTTCAGACATTTCTAGTCGTTTCATGGGCTATAACACCATGTTTTTGAGTCCAAGGTGGATTTTGAAGGTTCACGAACCGTGGTACATGGTTAACGTTGCCAAAACTCGTTCATTCGAGCATTTCTGGTCGTTTTCATGGGTCACAACACATGTTTTGGGGTTCCGAGAATATTTCGTAGGCTGGTGAACCCCGGTAGACGGCTATTGCGACGTAGTCAAAACTCATTTGTTCGGGCAATTGGTTCCCCCAACTATTTAGGCATTTTCCTGGAGTTACATGTAAATACATAGATAAAAACAATATATAACTTAATCATCGAATCTTTTATTTAGATTCCCGAATAACCAAGGATTAAGAGTAACACATTATTCCAGAATTAAACCATGTAAAGCACACAAATACTAGATTAGACTGGAGGGTGGTGGAGCTTGAGTAGAATATGCATATGGGCATCCTACTACGCACTCAGCTACTGAAGGGTAGCAGGTGTTGCCTATCAAACAACATACACACCCCCTCATATGTGTGCAGGATCCTTCTTGGCACAAACTTCCTGGAAAACCGAACTTGTTACCGTTTTCCATGTCTTGTTCCAAGTTTCTGCCTATGAAACATTAAAACCCTTTAATTTTCATGTTGTTAGAGTTATGTGCTAGCATCAATAAACATATATTAGTCGGGTGCTAATTTAATGTTAACGATACATGTATTATATCGACAAAACATTACAAAAATTAAGATGAGTAGCAATTGATGGACATTTCATAATTGCCACTTCCTCGAAGGTTTCATCGACATAATAGATAGTTGTTTGTTTCATTCGTCTGGCTACACGTAGTTCATGGTAGGTAGTGTTATGCTCTGTAATGCAGCACGGGCATCGTGTAGTATGGTGTAAAGAGAATTAGATAGCTACATTATTGCAGAAAGAGAGTTTGGTATAATTTCTATAAAATTCATTAGTGTAATTCAGTTTATCTGCATATTGAAAAAAATTAATACAATGATGGTCGCAGCTGAGAGAAATTGTAGTTCATTTTATCATCAGCGTAATGGAAGAAGCGGTTATGAAAATAGGGCAGGTAAATCATTTCTATATATCATGAGATATATTGCAGAAAAAATGATAGCCCGTTGCAACGCACAGTCATTTACTAGTCTATATAATATGCCTTAAAATGGTGATGGTTGTCGGTGGTCCGTCAAAGAGTTTTCGTTGTTTGGTGGGCCAGAAGTTACCAAATTCCGATCTGCCACCACTAATTCATTGTAATGGTTCGCACACCAAATCGATCGAGAAATACGACATTGCTACCTCTGTCCATCGCCGCATATGGTGTTGCTGTCGGAGTGCGGCATCCCCGCTTCTCAAAGTTGTCGGGGCCTCGCTCGAGCTCCCGAACGTTGCCTGACGGTAGGTAACAGGTTCAACATGCTTAAATGAGTGACAGATCATGATAGGATTCAACTCGACACGAATTCCTAGATGTGCAAGAGAAACAAACAAGGCGGCTGACATGACAACACAAACTAGAAGGTCTAGATATGATGTTTTGCTAGAAGAACCGCATGTGTTCTTGATTCCACAACTTGTGGAAGATGTGACCTTATTAGAGCAAAAATGAGTCATATGCATAACAAAACTATAATGATACGAACCACAATCGGGCACACCGACATTAATTAGTACATATTAAATACAACATGGTGGTACGTATGAAATACAAGATGTGCGTATTGCCACTTATCCATCCTCCGTCATCTCTATAGATATGCAGCGAGAGAAGAATTTCTACTGCGCAGTTTTTTCTTCAGTGTCTGAAGGAACATCATCAAGTTCTTCTTCTATGGTCTCATAATCGAGATTAAAACAATTCATACCAGTATATAAGCCATCGTCATAGTTATGAATCCTAATCTCTCCACTGTGCATCGTATCCTTCTGCGTGTATGAGTATGGAACATCCAATTTAGCTTGCTTTGCGATCCCAACTATTGTCGCTTTTTTTTTTGGTGGCACAATAACTGTGTAATCAATACTTCGTATATTGTTCTCTTCATGGCTAGTTCCCCAAGTGTTGGAATTTGTATATTCGTAACCAACTTGAGCTTGAATATCAAGAATCTTCAATTTTGGAACTGCTTCAAATTTGACGGTGGTCGAGCCACCTACTTTATGGGTACCAGTCCTATCCCATCTGCTTGTCTCCTTGGATGACACCGTCAAGGATGATTTGACAGTGTTCTTTTCAGTGCCCCTATTCCTAACTGTAGTTCTAGCCAGATTCATATTTGTGCTGTCATAAATCCTCTTTTGCTGGCTTATGTGATATTTAACATTGTAGAACTCTCGATAGAGAACTGGTTCTTCTATCTGTAGTTTTGCATTTTGCGTGAAGTTCTCAGCCGCAGCGAGG
This sequence comes from Poa annua, assembly GCA_026929855.1. Classification (NCBI taxonomy): domain Eukaryota; kingdom Viridiplantae; phylum Streptophyta; class Magnoliopsida; order Poales; family Poaceae; genus Poa; species Poa annua. The sequence goes on along the minus strand of CM049430.1, from coordinate 104,076,183 downwards.
AGAACATCTTCTTTACTTGATCTCATAAAGAAGTTACCGTTGTCCATGCTTTGAAGTGCAAAAAAATCACCAAATTGGACCACCTTAAACACTGCCGCGGGGCTAATCTCGACGTCAGGGAGAGCATCATGCCAGACCGCCGTGTTGCATACAAAAAGAAACCCATGTTTTGACTTTATACGGACAACTCCATGTGCATAATTGGAAACAGTGTACACTACAGATGAGTCTGTAATGTCACTTGATTCAAAACACGAACGTAGACGGTCATTATATGACATCAAGAACTTGCCATTATCGCCTTTGAAAGCCACATAGGGAGGCAATATTATTTGCTCACCCACATCAAAGGCCAAGTGTCTGATGTTAATAACATTCTTCGCTCCAGAACTAGATACTGTTCCAACTTCAGTTTCACGTCGAGGATGGGCAAACCTGTTTGACATAGAATGACATACAAAATTAGCGGTGCAGAAATAATTTCTATATTTAAGTTATTCTAAACCAATGAGAACAAAATTTGTGACATAAAGTTCATGCTTTTGATACACATTTTACCATGCAATACCGTTAAACATGCATGTTAACAGAAAACTAATAGCATCTCTAACTGACATGTTTTAATCCTAACGCACGGGCACCCGTTAAACTGGTTTTATGGTCTAGCGAGGTGTCGGCCGAAACAGATCCCGAAACTAATTAAACTATAAAACCAAATATTCATCTGAATTTATTTTTTCTTTAATAGTAGTATTTGTTTTCAGAATTTCAGACATACTTTCAGGATCTTTATTCTTCCTTTGTGAACTAACTAGAGGTTTTGTTTTGTTTCAGAATTTCAGAATATACCTACTCTAGTTTTGTTTGATGAAAATTAGAGCTAGGAGCTGGTTAACTTTCAAGAGCAAAATAAATGTAAAAGAAAAGCAAACCTAACATTACCTGACGGTGTACATTTTCACCTTAGTCTTGCCGTCTAGTCTCGGATCTTGGAAGCTCAGCTTAAACAAGGTACATGAGGGACTGGAGAGGTCCTCCTGCGGTTCGTCCGCCGTGCCAACCAGCAATCTACCGTCTTCTTCTTTGGGCAGCCAGTACTTGTTGTTGTAGGCGCACCTGACGTGCCGGAGCTGGGCATGCTCAGCATCGTTCTCCTTGGGCGGATCCAAGTAGAAGCGGGTGTGCGTATTGGGCGTGAGGGCGTCGTAGCAGGGTAGCTCGCCGAACGTGAGGATGCCTTGTTCGCTCCCGGCATGCTCAGGGCACATGTACAGGAAGAAGTGAGCACCGTCGCCACCAGCCATGAGAGAGATGCATCTTGGCAACGCCGACGCCGGGAGCGACGACGACATATCTGTGTGCTTGTGAGAAAAATTTAGCTCTTGTGCTCGGCCAAATAGATGTGTGTGTGTGTGTGTGTGTGCAGGTGCTAGCGAGTACTTGATGCATATATATACACGAGGCCATGATGGCACCACCATTTGGGCTGCCACACAAACCTTATCTTTTTGGCCTTCACACAGGCACGATGGGGTGTGAGAAATAGAGACAATGTGAAGTTAGCAACATCTCAAGCGGCACCACCTGTATTGCTATTTCGAGAGAGAGACTAGAAGCAACATCTCAAGTTCCACCTGTGTTGTTATACTCTGCAGATACAAAATCATACTCCTTTGAAAGCTTGTATGTGGTAGGATCGATGATTAGGAAGGTGGTTGTTCCCTCAAGGGCCAACTCACCATAGTTTAAACCCTAGGTTAACGACTTAACGTTGGTGCTTAGTACTAAGTCAAATATTTAAAATTTTGATCAAATTTATAGAAAAAAGTATAACCATATAGGACATAACATTGATATGTTTTAAAGCTTCATTTCAAGATGAATTTAGTGAAACTAATTTACTGTCATAAATATGGGTACTTTTCTCCTTAAAGTTGGTCAGATCTTAATAAATTTGACTTACGGAGGTACATTTTTTCATGGACGGAGGGAGTATATTTTTTGTTGACGAGATTACCAACAAGGTATGTCGTACTAATTATTTTCACAGCTTCTTGTATAATGTTACTAGTTACATTTTCAAAATCAGGTCTATATGTATAAACATTCTAAGCGAAAAATCTGTTTTAGCGTCCTAGCACACATGCACCCTATATCACATCCCTACAAACTCGCCAAGATCCATGTCGCACGGTTGCATTAGCTTCCTTTCCCCGTTTTCTACCGCAAAAAAATATACCGATGGCCCACGGTATTTCATAATTAAATGACCAATGTATCCCATAACATATGCACGGTAATTGTATAGTGTTTTTCCGTCTAACTGCACCTCTCCTCTCCCCCAGGCTGATCAGATGTGTTTGGATACGAAATTTCCTGGTAATTTTTTTCACTGAATCAATAGAGGCCACTACAAAAAATCGAAGAACTATAAAGTTGCTGCTCGTTTTTCACCCATTTCGCGAGAACATATCTTCATATGATAAAGTGTTTGAACCACTTAATGTTGATTTTGCAGAGTACTAAGCACTTTAATTTTCTAGCTTAAAAAGTAGCTCGATCCTAAGGGAGAACGAAGAAATCACACTCACATCACTACCTCTTCCTCCTAGCGCTCGACAAATGATGCAAGAACTAGTTTATCGACGCTAGATGAAGACGACAAATAATCCATGATCATATACCAATAATGTTTATTGTCTCGTGTGTGAGAGGATAGGAAAATTTAGCAGAGATCATACAAGGCATGACTGTCGCCTGAACTAGTTTGGTCCTCCACTAGCGTTTTATGCCCCATCTGTCCCGGTTTGCAGTACGACCGGGACAAATGGGGTTTTGGAGTTTGGTCCTTTAGCCTGTTTTCTACTAGTGTGAGAATTTTGGAAGAAATGTGGGAGGGGTAGTATAAATATATATCAGAAATGTAACCTATCCGTTTAAAATCTACCCGTTATAAACATTCGTGTTCTGATATATATGTTTCATTAAAAAACTGACTTGCGGTTGGAGGAAACAGGATAGTTCTATCTGCCTGATCTTGCGAATCTTGGTTGCCATCGGCAAGCTGACAAAGAGGATCGGAGGAAGAGAAGGACGTTGTTTCGATATGTTGAAATCCTTTTATGAACTGTACCATCACCGCAGCATATTATTGCAGCTTCGAGGCCCTTCGGGCCTCTTCCCGTTCAGAAAAAGACAGTATCTTAGCATAGCGTGATCAAGCATAACGCCAATACATGTGTGTCCAATGTTTTTAAGCACTCCACGCGTCACGCGTGCAGTATACGAAAGCAACTACTCAAGTCATGTAGATGGTCATGTACAGTCCAGGTCTCCGCTAGAAGACACGGGACAACGAGACTCACGACTCAAGCACCGACAAAAACATTAGTATCAGCCTCGCTGGTGAGATCCAGCAGATCCTGACTCACACACGGTAGCTAGCATGCCTAGGATTGCATGTTTCGCTTGAGCGGAGCGACGCGAGGTATTTTTCACATCGTGTTTGAGACAGTGTTTCACGTACTAGCTGGCGTTCATGATTTTTTTCTCTTCCATTATTGAAAGAATTGTCCATTGTAAATCTTATGTCCTGTTATGTCGATCCATCGTTCATCATTTATTTCCTATCATCTATAACACAAACGATGTGTAGTAAACTGGCGAGAGGATATATAGGGTCTTGTCTGCTTAGACGCATGCACCTTAGCCAGACTCACTGGATGTAGAAAACAATTGTGTGTTTCGTTTTCTACTTGCTTAACCATTTGTTTATTTCAAATTATGTGCTTATTTTTTAAAACAAAAAACACTATGGAGTAAAACACGTTAGCCTCACTCTAAGCTTCAGTGGGCCGGATGTACCAGTGCCTATTTTGGTTTTCATGGACTTTAGTGGGCTACTGTATTTGCAACTGCAGGCCTGGCCTCATAGCTGATTTTGTTGTCAAGTCGGTTCGCCTTGCTTTGATTTGGAAACATAACCGCACCGCGCGCCGACTTTTCCGACAGATCCGCCATGAACACCAGAGTGGATCACCACCAGCAGCCACCGCCATCCGACGATGCTTCGCCGGTGGCTGCCCGCCGGTACCCTCGCTGGGTTTTGCTTGCGAACGGCAAGCTCTGCGAGGATCCCGATGCCGAAACCGTCGCGTACGCTCGCACCGGCCGAGGCCGCCACGTCCGCTTCTCCTTCCACGTCGCCGCGCCGCCGGAGTTGTCGCGCTCGCACGTCGACATCGACGGATTCGAGATCTATCCGAGGATCATGGCGGCCCACGGCGACTCCATTCTCGTAGAGATCAGGACGCCAAAGAAAACAGCCTGGGACTCCGGAGACGATCCAGATTGCTTCGTTTATCGTGCTGGCGACGCCGCCGCTTGCCCATCCCGGCCGCCGTCGCTGTCTCTGCTACCCCCTTGCTACCTCACCAAGCAAGAGGAGGGGAAGGCGAAGCGGCAGCGCTCTATGCGTGGAGATGGCACCGGGCTTCTGCGCCGCGGCCGCACCGACGAGGTGATGGTGGCGAGGCTGGATTGCCTTCCTTTGAGTAAACAAACCAAATCAGAGGCGGTGGAGGCCGAGCTCTGCCTGCTACGTTCCGGCGAGTGGGAGTGGAATCTCAAGACGCTGCCGGTCATTCATGACCAAGGCAAGCGGGATGAGCTTTTATATTGGGACACACACAAGGTCATCCCCGTCGGCGAAAGGTTCTTGTTCTGGGTGGACTACTGCCACGGGATCATCTAGACGCCCGAGCTGCGCTACGTGTCTCTTCCCGTGAAGACCGACACCACCATTAACTACGACAATGAAGCGTACCAAGGGCCGTCCTACCAGACCGTCTGCGCCACCGGCGCCGGCGCCGTCAGGTTTGTAGAGATCTCCCGCCGTTGCTGTTGTGGTTGTCCTGGCATCACAGACTGCACTCGCTCCCTCTCCGCCTTCACCATAACCACGTGGGCGTTGAGGATGGACGACATGACGACGTGGGACAAGGTCGGCTTGGTCGACTGCGATGAGCTCTGGTCCCTCCCCGGCTACCATGGCGTCGTCCCGCGCTACATGCCGGTGTACCCCATCGTGAGTCTAGAAGATCCCGACGTGCTATGCTTCACGGTGCAAAAGAAACTTGAGGTGTGGATGATTGAGCTCGACACAAGGTTCATTAAGTTGCGCTCCATCTTCTACTACGACCCCGATTACTACTGGTGCCCTGATTTTGAGGTATCCGCGGTCTCCCAATACTTTGACGCCTCCCCTCGCAACCTTCATCCGACAACAAAGCACCATGAACAAGTAGCGAGACCAATTGAGCGGAGCTTGCCGGAGGTGGGGGTAACGGTTTTACCTATAGAGATGTTGAAGACGCTCCGAGAGATACCTGACTTGGCACATGCAGGGGCGGATCTAGGATTTGAGTATAGAGGGGGCGGACCGACAATAATTCCACCCTTAAAAGAAGATGTAGTTTATGACACCAATATATTGTCTTTTGTAATTTTCATTTTCATTGTTGATTTAGTACCGAGAATATTTTTGTCAGAAGTATGCGGGTGAAATAGAATCGAAGCTAACCCCTAACCCAACCAGATTGACATTTACAATAGTAAAGTGTTGTTAAATTAGTTTCTCTCTATTTTGAGGCATGGGAAACTTCAAAAACAAATACACCACAATTCAATCAATATGTACTTTTGTGTTATGTAATTCTATGTTAACTAGTTTACCACTAAAAGTTTATAACTATTTGTCTGTAACTTTGTATCGATGTGCAAAATAACTAGCACTCCTATGTACTTCATAATCGATCTAACAAAAATATGTTCATAAATATTTTGTACGATAACGTACCTTAGGTTGGAGGATTATGGCTCAGATTGACTGTGCAGCCAGGTTTGATACTTTGATAACTACTGTATAAGGCATCGTGGACAACAGGCAAGTAGCTATCATATTGCCGTGGAGATTTAAGCGATGGGGCAATCTATCAAATTCTCCCGGCGACGGCGGCGCTGTCCCTAGCCCTAGGCGGCTAAGCGGATGACGACAATGTAGTCAAAACCGTTTCTCGGGAAGTAGCTTTGTGAATAAAGCTGAACTGATCGCTCCTCTTGGCCGTCCTGCGGTAGATATTGCTGGGCTTTACATGCTCTAAATTAATCTCCATATGGCTGGCCGTCGCGGGGTAGAGATATTGCTGGGCTTAGTAAGCCCATTCATATGTTAGCTTCTTTGAGAAATTACGTGAGCTAATTGCCGCATACCAACTACGATTAACACAAGCGATTAAGCACTATAATAGCCCCCGCTGAAACTTGTTAGGGATGGCGAGACCATGGCGGGGGCCTGGCCACCGCTCGCCCCTCCCTGGATCCGCCCCTGGGCACATGACGACATGCTGAGAACGTATAGCGTGCTTAAGTGTAATGAGAGCCGGTTCAAGTTTAGATTTCTTTTAGCGCTTCCAATGGACATGAGGAAGGGTTACTGTTTGGTGCTAACCGAAAAATAGATGAAACCATTTTCGATGCCGACCGAATTCATCATACCGTGTTTTGTTGCATGTAACCTATAACTTTGATACGATTAGAATCTATTTGGTTCAATGAAAAACAATACTTCTGCATATAGGAGCATCATGTTTTTTTAAGGACCCAGCAATCGCTGCCTTTTTCGAGTGTGATTTCCTAAACATATATAGTGTGTGCCTCTTTCAGAGGTACCATACATCTCTAAACACACGAGGATACATAGTTTTCTTCGAGAGGCGTATAGACAAGTTAATTGTTTCACCGGTTTGGAAAATATAGAGGCTTCACAACAAATCTACAATAATTCTCCTCCCTAGAGTAGTCCTGCTCCACAATTGTTTTTTAATGCTTTGTAAGGATATATCCACTCATCATTTTACATCATTCAATCGTTGAATTTTATATTCATATAAAATAAAAGGAAAGTCTATTTGAAAATACTTCCATTTCTTGATATAAAGTGAATACAGTACTAGATTTTGAAAGACAATTCTCCCGGAATCCGGGAGCATCTAAAAGCCCACTAATTGACAAGGTCAGAAAAGAAAGCCCAGTAATTCAGAGGCGACACACGCACGCCCCGTAATCCGTAACCGCCGCCAATTTCCGTTTCCCTCCACACTCAGTGACTCCCCATTCTCCAACAGCCGCGCACTTCGTCTTCTCCGCTCGTCACACTCCCGGCCACCGTCTCCTCCCCCAAAATCCAAACCCCACGACCATGGCCGCCATCCTCCTCCTCCTCGCCCTCCCCCTCCTCGCCGCCTCCCCCGCCGCCGCCCAGTCCCGCCCCTTCGTAGGTAAACCCATCTACTCCGTACTCCAAACTCCCTCGCCCGAATTCGGTCCAGCGACGTCTGAAAATCCGTGAGATCTGGCTGATCCGTGTGTCCCTTCCTCGCAGGTGCGCCGCCTGGGTACGCGCGGTACGTGTCGGACGCGGCGGAGACGGGCGCGGAGGAGGAGTACGACTACATCGTGGTGGGCGGCGGCGCGGCGGGCTGCCCGCTGGCCGCCACGCTGGCGGGGCCCGGCGGAGGCCGCGTGCTGCTGCTCGAGCGCGGCGGCGCGCCCGCCGAGTTCCCGGCCCTCGCCACCGCCGGCGGGTTCGTCAGGACGCTCGCGCTCGCCGACCCGTCCCCCGAGTCCGCCGCGCCAGCGCAGGGGTTCAGCTCCGAGGACGGCGTCGCCAACGTGCGCGCAAGGGTGCTCGGCGGCGGCACCGCCATCAACGCCGGGTTCTACTCACGCGCGCACCCGGGATGGTTTCACGCCTCCGGGGAGGTCTGCTTCTCCGATCCTCCTCCCTGTTTATTTAGTTTAGACAAACATATGGTTGGTCAGTTAGTGCATACTTACAAGCAGAATTGAGTCATAAACCAAATAAGAACAACCACACAAATTCCGATAAAATATTCATCCCGAAATGATTTGGTAACCTGTCAAACTGATTGATTATTGGAGATTCAGGGTAACGAGGTGCCGGATTGGGACATGCGGCTGGTGAACACATCCTACGAGTGGGTGGAGCAGGAGCTCACGTTCCAGCCGGAGGTGCATGGGTGGCAGGCGGCGGTGCGCGCCGCGCTGCTGGAGGCTAACGTGACGCCGTGGAACGGCTTCACGGTGGACCATGTCACTGGCACTAAGATTGGTGCCACCACCTTCGACGCATCAGGCCGACGCCACAGTGCCGCGGACCTCCTTGCCTTCGCCCGTCCTGGCCGCCTTCGTGTCGGTATCCGTGCCACGGTTACCCGCGTCATCATTAACCCTATTGATCCTGGTGAGTGGTCACGTATTCTACTTCTTGCTTGTTTTTTCACTTGATTCTACATTAGGAAGAATAATTTTGGTTGCAATACTACTGCATAACTGCATGAGTCTGGAATGCATTTGTTTGACATCACTCCAATGGTAAGTGATGTCTGGAATACTTATTTAAAAGTTTCGGTGGCAATTTGTTTGATTAGGCCAACCATTTGAATGCTGAATTTTCTGAGACAAGCCATATTTTGTAAATGCAAATATGTAATGCATGTAATAATCATAATAGCTTTTGAATCTCAAGCACATACATAACTGTGAATTTGTAGAAATAAGCCATCTGCTCTGCTGTAAATGTAATGTATGATATGATCATATTAACTTTTGAATCTCAAACACATGCATGTGACATAACAGTGAAAGAATCTAAATTAATGCTGATTTCTGAGTGCATAAGCTCTGCCAAAATCCTGATGTTCACAGCAGCGTGAGCATACTTCTAGTATTTTTTGTTTCTGTATGAGATATGCTACTTCTGAAGAGCCTTACCTATTGCATTGAAGTTTACTTCAGCATCATAATAGGAAGACATGTATCAATGTGGCATTTTTTGTGATAGTGTCACCTTAGCAGCTAGCTAAAGTAGCAGCAGGTGCACTGGACAACTGGAGTTCTGTTTTTCTTTCAAGTTGTGCTTGAATTTCTGTCAAACAAACAATTTTAATAATCATCTGATCTAGTCCAATTCAAAACCCTCTGTTGTGTTCATTTTATGACAATAGTTCCTTTGATATACGCCAAAATGGTATATGTATTGAATGTGAATAGTTGGTGTTTTCCTCGTAGCTCTGCCCCCATAAATATTTAATTCAAGCTCCACCAGCGCCTCGTGTTGTCTTCAGTTTCCTCAGAACCATCCTATTCTTAGCGCCCCCAGCGATAAAGTACATGATCTTGGACAACCCGAAGTCTTGGCACAGCAAGCACCAGTTCTTTGTTTCCGAGAAAGGGCATTTATTACTCAAAATCGCGAGGATACATAAAGCACCAGTTCCAGAATGTCGATCATTTGTTAGAAAAACATTCTCTTATGTCCAAATATTCCACATAAAAATATTAGTTAGAATGTTAATGAGTTTGTTATTTGAGTTATGGATCCAAATGATCAATATATTCAGTGCCCACATGCCCATCATATATTGCAGAAATCGCAGGCAAGATCAAAATACTGAACACAGCTAACTTTTCCTTTACCTAACACTACAAGCTTAATTTTGTATCTATATTTATTATTGTTCACTTTAACTTGCTTTAAAATTTCAGGAAAAAAAGCTATTTAGTGGAATGTACTTGTACTAGATTAATTCGTTCCCATCTTAGGATGATATAATATCCTGAACCAATGGCTTTTCATGTACCAGCAAATAAAATTTAGCTGATATTTGTAAGTATGAGTGAACTCTGCTGACTTTTCAGTTTCTTTCAGCCGCTCGCCGTGGAAGGTCACGGCCAGCAGTTGGAGCAGTTGGCGTTGTGTATCAGGACCGTCTTCTCCAGCAGCACCATGCCCTGTTGCGTCCAGGTGGGGAGGTCATACTTTGTGCAGGTGCTCTAGGAAGTCCCCAATTGCTGCTTCTTAGTGGCGTTGGCCCTGCAAATGATCTTGCGTCCCTTGGCATCCCTGTTTCTGCCGATGCTCCTGATGTTGGGAAGCATATGTTTGACAACCCTCGTAACGGCATCTCCATCATTCCATCAGTCCCTATTGACCACTCCCTTATCCAGGTAGTTGGCATCCCTTCTGCTAATGGAACTGCCTCCTACCTCGAGGCCGCCTCATACATTGTCCCCCTATCTCCCTTGCTGCGACCTACTGGTCCTTTCATTAGCCCGTCTTCGCCACTCTATGTTACTATGGCAACTATCATGGAAAAGGTTCCTGGCCCTCTGTCTGAGGGTTCACTCTGGCTAGCATCGCCCAATCCGCTGGAGACCCCCTCTGTGCGCTTCAACTATTTCAGCCGCCCCGAGGACCTGGCACTGTGTGTCGTGGGCGTGCGACGCGTGGCACAAGTGCTCCGGAGCAGGACAATGGATGTATTTCGTTCGCCGTCGAGCCAAGGTAGGAGAGGGCCTGCTAGGAGGGACTTCAGAATTGTTGGGGCGACACTGCCACTTGACTGGAGTACAAACGACACTTCTGTGGCGGATTTCTGCAAGCGGACCGTGACGACACTGTGGCATTACCATGGAGGGTGTGTGGTTGGAAGGGTGGTCGACAAGGATTTCCGGGTGACCAGCGCGCGTTCTCTTCGCGTGGTGGATGGATCGACGTTCAGCGTGACACCTGGGACAAATCCTCAAGCCACGATCATGATGATGGGCAGGTATGAATTGGATTAGTTCTTGTACTACTCATTTTACAAGAGAAAAAACATGTCTGTATTTTTCAATCTAATCATTCTGAGCAAATGTGATGCTACTAACTGAAACAGTAATTGACGCGATGTGTTGCTCACTGGCATCTGGCAGGTATGTGGGGCTGAAGATGATAGGGGATCGGCACAGCAGGAGGCAAACGAACACATCGTCGTAACCAGCTCTCCACGAGTGCTTGCGATCGAACCGATCTCCAACATTACCAAGCATTTCACCAGTATCCTACAAAGTGCACCGCGTTGCTCTTACATCCATTGCGTAACATACTGACACTGCAACTTTTTTGCTGGCGATACACAAAGAGTAGAGGTAATAATGATCTGTATATACTACTGTACAGTGATAAGCATGCACGCATGAGGAAAGCAAAGCATGATTTGCCTAGTTATTACAGTACGTTTTTGCATAGGGAATGATCCGTATACAGGACAGGTGTTGCTGCTTTGCTCATCAATTACTGACAGGGGATACGTACACAACTATGCTGACACTGACAGTGTATTGGTGATAGATATTGCTGTTTGTTTAATCTGAATAAAGACCTTGGGCTGCTAAATTCTTAACCTTCTGGATAGAAAGTCATGCATCAAACCTGACATTCAGTCTGCTGGCGGTGTATGCTACCTAAACTTTGTTAGCACTCTGAATGTGCTTTGTTTCTGTTCATATTTAAAAAAGGTTTCTGTTTCTAACCTTCAACTGCTTAAGCTGGATTCCGGAGCCTTTTGTGTGGAGAACCATTAGGCGTGTCCTTTTGGGTGAGATTCTTTTCTTTTTATGGTTGAGGAAAATGCACTCTGTTTTGTCAATCCAAGTGCACCAAACACCTCTGATTTGTATTATCATGTGGAGGTATCAAATATCTCTATTTTCTTTCTTCTAGAAAAACCTTTTTTTTTACGGAAACACCACCGATGAGAGGTACCAGCGCTTTGTGTTTTTGCTTTGGCAAGCGCATTGGTTGGGCAAGCGCACCCTGACCGGAGGCAGGCAAGGCCGTTGAGATATGTCGCTCGCGCTTGTTCATCACTCATGCATGGTTGCACGCCTTTCTACTCCGGTGTCTGGAGATCACCAAACGATGTGTACCAACAATGAGGGACCGATGCGTCAAGAACGACGTGGACTCATGGCTCGTGGAAGGTGCATTGCATAAAGAGTAATACTTTTGTTGAAAGATGCAAATGTTTCATCAAACAAAAGAGCTGCACCAGAAATAATGATCTCCCTGAATTGATTGAATCCAACGAAAACACCAAAAGGTCTATATTCTTGGTTTGTGCCAAAAGTAATACAGAGTATCAAAGGTGATAACATCGTCAAAGTGAGCGTAATCACTGACCATCTTAGTATCAACCCAGAATATATTGGCAAGATTTTCTTCACAATCCAGTTGCAAAGCATATTGGAAAGAAGGGTTATGACAGTTCATACGCCAACTCTATTTGAGTAATTTTTGAGATCACGGGGAGTGTAGCTGAGATTCATTGGCCCTCCAACTTGGCGACTAGCGATCATGTGCAGCTTTTGGCCTGATTCTATAATCATTGACAGTCTCAGTTTCAAAAGGTTGCAGTTCTAAAATCTTCCTCTGTGATAACATCAAAACGGAAGCTTTGTGGCAAGTAAAGGCCGTGATTGTGAGCAAGCATTACATCTATAACTTCATAATGTCTTGGCAATTGTCACTCTATTTAATGAAAGACACATATGAACTTCACAACATGTTCTTGTTTCAGCTTGAGGTTTCTTTGTGAGATGATCCCTCTTGTCTTGTGCTCGACGACCCTCCTTCGCACACACATACTTACATGAAGTTACATTTTCATCCATCTTACTTATATTGGTACACTTTTTTCTGACCTCGAAACCTGCACGACCTCCATAGCTTACCCAAAAGGACCAATTATCCTCCAAGTCATTAAATTTCTGACTAATTTGAGGTAACCAAACAGGAATCTCATTCTTACTGCATAAAAATAAATAATTCTTATGGATACAAATCTGGATGCAAGCAAATCAAATTAATTTCGGATGAAAACTATCTTACCTTTTGAGTTGTGCCATTGAGTCTTTGAAATTGAAAAGGCAGGAACGTGGGCTGGGCCTGCCTTTTGGGCTGCATTTAGATACGTGGGCTGAGTCTTTGAATTGAAAAGTCAGACTCTGACATGGTATCCTTAAGTTACACAATCTGCGCAATTTCAAAAAAAACAAAGTTACACAATCTGCGCCGTCGTCTCCTCCGATCGAACACAGCCGCCGTCCCCTCGATCCCCTCGCCATCTCGGCGACGCTTCCCGGCGTCGCCCTGCGACGGCCGGATCTTCCTCCCCCCGCCGAACTCCACTTCCTCTTCTCCCCACCGATGGCGTCCAGCAAGAAAGCGTCGTCCCATCTGACGGACATCCCCGACCACCTCCTGGCGGAGATCTTCGTCCGGCTGCCCGCCACAGAAGACCTCGCCCGCGCCTCCGCCTGCTGCGTCTCCTTCCGTCGCATCGTCACCGACGGTTCCTTCATCCGCCACTTCCGCCGCCTCCACGCCGCGCCGCTCCTCGGCTTCCTCGAGCACGACGACTTCAGCCCCGCCGTCCCGCCGCACCCCTCCGCGTCCGGCGCCCGCGCGCTTGCACGCGCCGCCGACTTCTCCTTCTCCTTCCTCCCCTCCCACCATCGCTGGACCTTCAGGGACACGCGCGACGGCCGCGTCCTCCTCGACGGCAACCCCACTACATGCCCGCGTCAGAGGAGCCCGGTCCTGCCGCAGCTCGTGGTCTGCGACCCCTTGCACCGCCGGTACATCCTGCTCCCCCAAGTGCCCGACGACCTGACCGCTCCGCTCCAGAACCATCTAGCCCCCAACGCAGCCAACCCTGAATGCAATCCTTTCCTCTTTCCACTCCGCGACAAGGAGGAGGCTTTTCCGGCGGAAGATACATCAGCATTCAGAGTGATCTGGATGGCACGTTGCAAAACCAAGCTCTCCGCTTTCGTCTTCTCTTCGAGCACCGGGCAGTGGCGCCTCGCCGCATCCAAGGCCTGGGCCGATCTGGTCCACGGCGTGGACAGGCGGGAGTCGGACAGCATGGCACAAGCCCCCCATTTTTTTCTCAGGCGCCATTACGCTCACGGCTGCTTCTACTGGGAGTGGTCGCTTATGAGGAGGAAGAAGCTGCTTGTGCTTGACACCACCAGCAGTACCATGGAGTTCTCCATGACCGACCTCCCACCCGGAGAATGGAGCACCTCGCGCTATCTAGCCATCGTGGATGCTGGGGAAGGCAGGCTCGGGATGTTTGGTTTCCGTCGCACAACTGCATCTGATCTCACCTATATCATTGCTCGAAACAAATTAGGCGGTATTCCGAGCCAGTGGCAGGTGGAGAAGACGGTCGCGCTGGATTCTGGGTGCAAGTATCATATCAAAGATGAGACGGAGGGCTTCTTGCTCCTCAGAAAGACTGAACCTTGTTCCATACAAGATTCACTCGCTGAATACTCACTGAAGAACATAAAGATAGCTGAGAACTCATCCCTAGAGAATCCACTCGTCGAATACCTCTCGATGGACGTCAAGACGTTCAAGATCCAGAGGTTTTGTGTACAAGGCACAAACATGTATACCAAACTCATTTATACCAACTTCCCGCCATCGTTTTTGTCTTCACCGACAATATGAAGTGGTATGTAGAAAAAATTCTATCATGTCCTAGTTATCTCCTTTCTTTCATAATTATTAAGTATCACACAGATAGCTGGTCTACTGCTTGATTGTTTATTGTTACGACTGATGATACTTATTGACATGATTTAGTAGTGTTTATTTTCTTGTGCTCTTGTGTAAGCTAAGTGCGCAGAGACATTTAATCATGATACATTGTCTTGCTTGTTCAAATTGCATTTCTTCAAGGGAGTGCTAGTTGTATTCCTGTTATGCCAAATGTTCTTGTAGGATATGACAGAATGAAATTTGTATTGAATGCAGATAGTTATGTTTTCTCTCTTAACTTGTAAAGAGCAGTTAGCTTTTGGATGTCATGCATGATCACAATAGTGCAGAGTCTAGACTAATGTTGCTTTATGAAGCACAAGCGGTGCTAAAATCTGTATGCACACAGCAGAGAGAGAACTTACCTTTATTATTTTTGTTTTTGTACATGCTACTTCTTGAGGAGTCTTACCTATTCCATTCAAGCTTATTTGAAAATGAGAAAAACAAGTTTGTTCGTGACTGAATTACTCTAGGTGTTAGCTTACTACAAACCTTGTAGTTTGCAAAAGTAATTTTTCATATTTGAGATGTCTGTGTATAAAACAAGTACCAGCAGTTGTACTGGAAGTGGTAGATCTGCATCTTTCCTTGTTCAAATGTAAGCAACGCTTGATAATAATTTACTAAAAGAACAACATGAATAGTCCTCTGGTTTACTTGAAGTCAAAATTGACAACCCTTTGTTGCATTCCTGTTATGGCAAATGTTCAGGTAGGATATAGAATGACATAGTATTGAATGAAAATAGTTGATGTTTTTCCTCTTACCTTCACGCTCCAAACAATTTTCCTCTCCAGCATGCCTCGTTTTGTCTTCAGTTTCCTGAAAGCCTTCTTATCCTTAGCAATGTCCCAGTATATATATCTTGCGCACGTTCTTGAGTTTTTGCATTCCTTCCTATGAAAGATAAGCTTACTTGTGGAATTCATTTGTTTTGGATTAACTCCTCCCCATGTTAGCAACCATAATTATCACGAACCGATAGTTTTCATGCACCAGAACATTAGTTATTTATGAAATGTGCAAGTATGAGTGAACTTTGCTAACTTTTCTGTTTTCGTTCAGTCGCTCGCCGAGGAAGGTCAAGACCAGCAGTAGGAGCAGTTGGCGTTTTGTACCAGGACCGCCTTCTTCAGCAGCACCGTGACATGTTGCGTCCAGGCCCGGAGGTCATACTTTCTGCAGTTGCCCTAGGATGTCCCCAGTTGATGCTTCTGAGTGCAATGTGTCATTGGGCGTCCGAGTGATACAGTGTGTTGGTGACGGATGTTGCTGTTGGTTAACCTGAATAAAGCGTTTTCTGTAACCTTAATTTCTCAACTTTCTGGACAGAGGGCGCATCAAACCTAGCATATGCAATGCAATAAGTCTAGTCTACTCGCAGTAGATGTCCTCGAACTTACAGTTTCTATTTATAACCTTCAACTGCTTAATCTCGACTAGAAGAATCTCGTGCGTTGAGACTTGAGAACCGTCAGGCATAGGACCTTTTGGTTTTTTAGGAAATCATATGCCCTTTTGTTTGTATTATGTGTCAATCCAGGTCCAACAAACACCATCTTAAAAGAAGGTCCGGCTAGAAAACACCAGCACATTTTTCCACACTTAGGAAGATCTCCCCCGCTTATCTTGACCGTTGATTTTACATTCGACGAATGATATTGATCCTACTAATTGATGATAAAATAAATAAGAAAATGTTAGTGCGGGGTTTCATTTTATCAATGCATGTACAACAATCTCATGTTAATACATGATTCTAAAATTTAAATTACATGAATCCAAAAATTAGTGATACCACGTTGATATTTAAAGTTTCGTTATTGATTTGAGCACTGATATTAAAACATTTTGGACGTCTCGGATATGCAGGAGACATCTTCCTATATGTGGTTTTGCATTTCGGACCAACGCGGTTTTTCCATACTTAGGAGGATCTCTCCCGCTTATCTTGACCGTTGATTTTGCATCCGACGAACGATATTAATCGTACTAATTGATGTGTTGATAAAATAAAAAATGTTAATGCGTGTTTTTTTTTCTATAAATGCATATACATAAATTTCATGTTATTGCATGAATCTTTAAATCGTTTAGGGGAATTTCTTTAAATCGTTTCCCACTTATCCGAGACTTGAAATTAGTGATACTACGTTGATATTAATTATAATCTTTCAATCGTTCTTTCAAATTTCACCTCTGTTTTTCTTTCCGAGGGGAATAATATAAACACCTCTGATGAGCTTGGGCTTGGGCTTGACCGGTGAGACACGCCGCTGGCGCGCTCACTGATGCTGCCCACTCGTCCTGGCTGCTTCGTCCCAGGCGACATGAACGGACCTCGAGGCGCACGTGTCTTTTCTAAACGCACCAGCCGGCCGGCGGCAAGTTTGATAGATATGGCACGGCATGGGCGCCGGCCCGACTGTGGCGTTGGCAGCTGGGAGCTTAACGCGGCCGCACTAATGGCGGCACCCCAACGCAAGGTCCCAAAGCTGACCACCCCTCCTCGATCCCCAACAGGCTGCCTGCCTGCCTTGGCCATTCCAGGCGCAAACTCCCAACTGCCGCAATATCAGAGATCAGACTATGTTCCAAGTGCGAATGATCGACGTTCGTTCGTCACTTCTCTGACTGCTAACTGCTTCGATCATCTGCCGCTTGGCCAAATGCATGGAATGATCCACACGGCATCTGGCCATCTTCTTGCATACTCTACGTACATATAAGTTGCGTCTGTAGATGGCCAGTGTCCAGTGGGTACCAAGCTATACCGAGCGACCGAGCTACTCTACGTACGTCGCGTAACGCCCTCTCCGTCTACCCTACTCGTACAGATACACGACCGCGACACCTACACACAGGCTACAGCTAGACGATCATGCGTGCGTGCCCGGCCGGCGGTGGTCCTTCGCCGCCGCCGCGACATTAACGGCCCGCCATCGTCTGCTCGCTTTCAGAGCTTATCTTTATTTCGATCGAGGGGGTGCAGATTAGTTGGACTGCTCGACACGCCGCGCCTAGCGTGTTAGTAAGCGGCACTTAAGCTGCACCTGCCAACTACTTCTTCTACCCGGAGGCTGGCCGGATCGAGCGTGTATGCTTCAGCTGTCAGATCAAAAGGATAACATATTCAGGCATTCAGCTCGATCGATCGCCGTCGTGCCTTGCTAGCTAGCTACATACAGGAATTGATAGATGATCAATATGTGTGTGGACTCAATTATACACGAGCATATATACCAACGTGTAGAATTGTTTTTCTAAGGTAAACGATAACTATGACTTCTTCTTTTTTCATTTCGGCCTCTTTTGGCGAAGAAAATTGTCTCTTGTGAAAATCAACGAAGGCACTGTCAGTGATCAATATACTACTGGGGAAAGAGAAATCGTTTTTTTTTCGATTAAATGCCTCTACCCCACAATACTTTGAATTGCAAACATTTCAATGAAATAAAAGGACTATGTTTTCTCGAGTTCATTGGTCCTAACTCCTAACTTTCCTATCCTAATGACCAGAACCGATGAACTGCGTTCTTCCCTTTCCTATCTTTATGGAATTATTATGGGCGACGTGATAATCGATCATTGAACCTCACATGCCCCAAGTGAACGGCTGATGGTGAAACGTTTCATCAACACGTACACTGTAGCATTGATGATAGAAAAGGACACACTAATCGAACTGTTTCCAGTATTAATTAGGATAACAGTGTCTGGACTCTGAAAAATACCTAACTTTTAGACTCACCATCAATTCTGAAGATACACTTAGATATTATCGATGGAAATGACAGTTTTTTCTGACGTTAAGGTAATGGCAAGATCAGTAGGTGTCGAAGTTATTACTGTCTATATGGTGTTCTTGGAGCTCAGCAGAAACCATGCGGGTAATTATACCTGTACCAAAAACCGGAAACGGACAAATAAATTGATTTCTCTAGTTGCTATCTGAAAGGGAAGTGCCCTGTGCAGAGGGCAAGCTAGGCAGTAGCAGTAGTAAATCTGAATAGTGAACAGCACCTGTTCTTCTGTTGCAGTTTACACTCTACAGCGACGAGTATTTGCTTCTTGTTCTAGCTCGTGCTACTGTCCTTTATGTATGCTCCTTAAAGCACGCTCGCCGCATAAATTACATGTTGATTTTGAAATAGGGTTTTGTACTGATTTTATGTCAGCACGCCCGATAGCTCTATGGACGCGTCGGTGGAGATGCTCTAAGATTGAAATAAAAGAGATTTTTTTTACTAAGGCATATAGTGATGATTTCTAAGAACCTGCAAACTATCCGTGAAAAATGTGCTATATTTGGGCTACACAAAGAACCCAAACATGTGGCTCTAGGTAAACATTGAAAATATCATTTTTGTGTAGCTCGTACATGAAAACATAAGAAAACTGTATAAGTACATGGTAAACATCCATAATTCTGAAGTAAAAGTTGAAGTTTTCAAAACAAAACAAAAAACACAACCGGGGTAGCCCGGGATCTTTTGAGTTTCCGAATTGTTGGTCCTTAATTTTAAGTCATTTCATTTGCATGTGAAGAATATGACTTGTCCATATTTAGTTAGCAATATCTGGTCTACTGCTTTATATGTTTGTATGCTCCAAAACGGAAATAAGTAACATAACGACTAGATTATTTGGGGTGTGTCCGGTAGTAAGAAAATACCAAGCATTTTTGGAATATTATGGTTTAAAAAATACTAATAGATTAACATACTTTGGAGTTTAGCTCTAAAAAAATAGTTACAGTTTAAAAAACCATGGTATCAGCAAAACTGTTTTATTTTCTTCTGATGTATTGGACAAAACGGCACACCCTCTTTTTTTGTAAATCTGCGTAAGGACAAAAACTGAAGTATGGATTCGCTAGGCACCAAATACTGTGATATTGATATACTTTGGTTTAAGAAAGCTGAGTTTCCAAACGAATTCTTAGTGTTACGCCGAGTGGCGGAGCCATTTTATATTGACCCAACATCTATTTGTCAAATTCTTAGTATACTTGTGTAATTTTATATACTCCATCTGTCCAACAAAGGATGTCTTGACTTTGTCAAAAAAAAAAGTATCTATCTATACACTAAATCATGTCAAGATACATACTTTGACAATTTTAAGACCTCCTTTGTTGGACGGAGGGAGTAGAAAATATCAAAAATTGGGTAATCCATGACAATTATAGTTTTAATTTTTAAACCCAGAGGATTATTTTCCTGGCTCCGCTTACGCCCAAGTTTTTTTTAGGGATGGTGTTATACTCCCAAGTTAATGGTCTATGAACTAAGCTGTGCTACTTATGATTTATGACAGGTAAATAAAACTGCAAATAGCAGAACACAATGGTATAATGTGTGTTTACCAATTAAAAAAATCCTATTCAAATCGGACTCATAACTTGAGAAACAAAATATCAAATCATAGCACAGAAGGTTGATATTATCAAGTTGGTCTGTGAATTTAGCCCTTGAACACAATCAATACTGAAACCTTTTGTTTTCCAATCTATGCTACAAATAACTAAAAAAATTATGGCATGGTAGCTAGATGTATATTATGTCAATGTCCCATATATGTAAAAAATGCAGATATTTAGAGTATTTTTGGGCAGCTAATCAAACAAGATAATACCCGTTTCTTTGTACTCTTTTCAAGAAATCTCTGTGCCATCCAAATTACCCAAACACACAATGTTACACTTGGGCTAACTGCACTTTCAGTAAGAGGCCAATGTTACCTCGTTCAGAAACAGAAGATTGTCTCCTCTACGGCCTGGATGAATAAATAGAGAAGAATCGACGATCGAGTCGGCCGACGATCTCGTGTTTATCGATCGATCAGAGCTTAATTTCCATTTGGTACTTGGGTCGGTTGGCGGTGAGGTCCGTTAACTGTGCATTAACCACGGTCGGGCACCCACCTTCCCAATCACACTCGTCGCCGCCGTACGCACACCACTCGCCGTTCGCGGCGCCTATAAGAATTCCTCGTGATCTCCTTCACCTCGCTAGACAACCGGTGTCGGCGTCAGATACTGGGCGTAGTTTGGGAGGTCGAACCACACGCGCGTGCAGTGAAGAGACTCGATCGCGCCATGGAGGCAACCGGTGCGCCGGCGGCGGGGAGGAGGAGGACGGCGTCGGAGGTGAAGGCGGAGGGCCTGCTGCGTGGCGCGTGCGTGGTGCTGGCGGCGGCGGCGGCGCTGCTGGTGTCGCTGGACACGGAGACGGAGACGGTGCTGCTCATCAGGAAGAAGGCCACCGTCAGGGACGTGCGCGCGCTCTGGTACGTCTGTGCTGTGCTCGTCATGCATGCATGTACCCTGCGGGCGGACTGCGCAGCAGGACGTAGTAGACTGATGGTGTGACCTTCGAGCTGATACATGGCTCGATCGTGCAGGGTGCTTGCAGCGACGGCCGGCGCGGCGGCGGGGTACCACCTGCTGCACCTGCTCCGGTGCCTCTACCTCGGCCGCTGCTCCGCCGGCAACAACACATGCCGGAACAGCAGGGCCTTGTCCTGGGCTTGGCTCATCCTCGACAAGGTCTGAATCTTGCTCCTTCGTAATTTCCAGCCTCCCTCTCTAGATAGATCTCATCCACGATCTATCCGGTTTCTTTTTACCCACGATCGAGGTGCCAAATATAATTCAACACAGCATTATTGATTCTGGTTAGTATAGTCTAGACAAGATGGGTACTAACTCGGCAGCTTCTTAACTGCTCGACGACGACCTGACCTGAGCTGAGCAAACCAAGCGAAGCTGCTACTGCATGACCACTTCAATTCGACGACAGGAATAGCAAACAGTTAGCACTGCGCGATCCATCGATGATCCATCCCGTCGTCATACACATCTTGGCCTGCAAATGGTAGCTAGCATCTTCCTCTTTGTCGCGTCGGCGTTAGTGCGTTACCATTCTGGAGAACCTTACCTGCGGCTCACGGCAGCTAGCACACTACTACTACACAGAGCTAGCTAGAGTGTACTGAAATTCTGTAGTCCCGTGCCTACCGGAATTGCCAATCGTGCTGGCAAATTGTTAGACCAAGACAGCACTAGCTCCGGCCGTTGGTTGCAGCTGCACCACTACAAGAGTAACAGTCGAGCCCGACGGCAAGCCGGCTCATCACAGAAATCCTCGGCCTAAGTGAGCCCGACGGCCACCGTCGGGCTGTGATCCATCGGGATCACGCCGTGGCCGTCAGCGTCGCAAATACCGTCGGGCTCACTATAACCGTCGGCCTTATAACTACAAATTTAGTCAGCAATGCCGTCGGGCTCATAGATGGCTCTACCAATTTTTTTTTCAAAATTATTTTTTTTCAACTTTTTTATTATTATTTTAACTCCAATTTAGTCATATACACACACTTAATCATAATCTTATCTCAAACTATCAACTCACACACTTAATCATAATCTTAACTCAAACTATTCACCCTTAGTCAAACTTCCCAGACGGTCACCCATATTTAGAGTGCTCCAGGCCAAGCACGCTTAACTATTGAGTTCTATTCAAATGAGATTCCAGTTGAGATGTCATACCTTGTTGCTATTAGTATGATAGCAATCATATTAACCCTCATCTCAGATATTATATTTTTTAATCTTTAAAATTTCAAAAATAAGATTTGAATAAACAAAATAACTATGTTTAATAATACTTGAATAATAATAATAATAATCAATTATTTTATTTTTGTTTTGTCTTTTCCTTTAATAAGAAAAAATTCATATCTTCATATTGATATATCAGAATTTAATAAATAAAATGTCTATATCGATCATAAAAATGAGAGGAATCCAAATATGACATCCATGCCATCATTTTCATAATGAATAGTGTCAAAATGGAGAGCACTTTTTCATAATGAGAGGGTTTCTTTTTTTAGTACTTTTTCATATTTTTCCATTTCTTTAAAAAAACGGTCAAAATGGAGAGCATGGCTATTCATCAAAAGTGGTCGAATTTTTCAAAACTATAGATGGTTCTATGTTGTAACCACTACTTGTGTACCTTAAAATTATTTTTGCAAGAACTTCAGAGCAAACTATCAAACAGTTGTAGTTCAAATTTGAATTACTTCCGAAAAATTGACATAAAGTCAATTAAAGAGGCGAATTTAGATAGAAAGTAAGGAAAATCCTCATATTAAGATATTATCCATAAAATATGTTCTACTCTTTGTGAAAATTAAATGGGTGTCATTTTGGACCATATTTTATGTACTTGCTTCACAAAAAAAAGTCATTTTTCACACTTAAAAAATGGAAAATGATATTTCTAAAAAGAATTTTGAAAATCTCTTCGACGACGTTGTTTCCCATACCATGACACACATATGTGCTAAATATGGGCACTTTATCACAAACTATGACATGATAATGGCCATACATTGATCATTTGTCTTGAAACCTATGCATGTTTATAGATGTTTGACATTTTTATGAAGTTTCGTTTTGAAAATTTTGCCAAAAATCAAGTTTATCATTTTTCCTATTAACAAGTACACGTAGAAAGACTTCATGCCAAAGGGTTTCTTTTTTTGAGTATTTTTTCATATTTTTCCATTTCTTTCAAAAAACGGTCAAAATGGAGAGCATGGCTATTCATCAAAAGTGGTCGAATTTTTCAAAACTATTGACGGTTCTATGTTGTAACCACTACTTGTGTACCTTAAAATTATTTTTGTAAGAACTTCAGAGCAAACTATCAAACAGTTGTAGTTCAAATTTGAATTACTTCCGGAAAATTGACATAAAGTCAATTAAAGAGGCGAATTTAGATAGAAAGCAAGGAAAATCCTCATATTAAGATATTATCATAAAATATGTTCTACTCTTTGTGAAAATTAAATGGGTGTCATTTTGGACCATATTTTATGTACTTGCTTCACAAAAAAAGTCATTTTTCACACTTAAAAAATGGAAAATGATATTTCTAAAAAGAATTTTGAAAATCTCTTCGACGACGTTGTTTCCCATACCATGACACAGATATGTGCTGAATATGGGCACTTTATCACAAACTATGACATGATAATGGTCATACATTGATCATTTGTCTTGAAACCTATGCATGTTTATAGATGTTTGACATTTTTATGAAGTTTCGTTTTGAAATTTTTTGCCAAAAATCAAGTTTATCATTTTTCCTATTAACTAGTACACGTAGAAGGACTTCATGCCAAAGGGTTTCTTTTTTTGAGTATTTTTTCATATTTTTCCATTTCTTTCAAAAAACGGTCAAAATGGAGAGCAAGGCTATTCATCAAAAGTGGTCGATTTTTTCAAAACTATTGACGGTTCTATGTTGTAACCACTACTTGTGTACCTTAAAATTATTTTTGTAAGAACTTCAGAGCAAACTATCAAACAGTTGTAGTTCAAATTTGAATTACTTCCGGAAAATTGACATAAAGTCAATTAAAGAGGCGAATTTAGATAGAAAGAAAGGAAAATCCTCATATTAAGATATTATCCATAAAATTTGTTCTACTCTTTGTAAAAATTAAATGGGTGTCATTTTGGACCATATTTTATGTACTTGCTTCAAAAAAAAAAGTCATTTTTCACACTTAAAAAATGGAAAATGATATTTCTAAAAAGAATTTTGAAAATCGCTTCGACGACGTTGTTTTACATAACATGACACACATATGTGCTGATTATGAGCACTTTATCACAAACTATGACATGATAATGGTCACACATATGTGTTAAAACTATTACATATTTGTATATGATTGATATTTTTTGTAAAGTTTTGTTTTAAAAAGTTGTCAAAACTCAAATTTATCATTTTTCTAAAATCTAGTACACGTCAAAAGACTTCATGTCAAAGGGTTTCCTTTTTTTTAGTATTTTTTCATATTTGTTTTGAATGTAATCTAATTTTTTGAGAAAAACTGAAAAACTGTATAGTGAGGCCGACGGTTATACCGTCGGGCTTACAATGTGATCAGGTCGCTTCGTCCAGGACGCCCACGCGGGGGAGACGGGGGGAGAAGTCCGACGGTGTTTTGACGCCGACGGTGGCCGTCGGGCTCACATTAGAACACCGACGGTGTTTTGAGCCCGACGGTGTTTTTCTGGCCGTCGGTGCTAGATTGTGACGCCGACGGCCCCGACGTTTGGCCGTCGGCGTTATAATTGCCGTCGGGCTGGGCTGCCACTCCCGTAGTGAGCTGTACGCATTCATGCTTCCATCAATGCACTAAACGCCGGTCATTTCGATGCCGGGTCGAAAAAAGATCGGTGCTTTTATGTTCCAAGTGCCTGGTGCTGCTCCTTCAAACATGCATGTATCGAACCATATGTATAATTGTTTAACTTCCAAAAAGAAAAGTGAAATTATCGTAAAACAACTAAAATTCAAAAACTGGTTATAGAATTGCTGCACTAGACAATTATCTCAAAAGTCTGAACCGATGGAAAGGAGCTACGCACTATATTTATATTTAACACTAGTAAGTCCTGAAAAAAATTGAACATTTTTTTTTAAAAAAATTTGAACATAGTCCGGAAAATGATACTCCCTCGATCCCTAATATATAAAAGACGTTTTGTCAACCAAAACGTCGTATATTAGGAGAATGAGTGACTATCATACAACTTTGTTAGACAATGAAGTGTTTTGGTACTCCTTCGTCACCGTGTTAATAAGGTGGTGACCAGATACAAGAGTATCTCTGGCTCATGTGCGCAATTATCGCAAGCATGGCGCTCCGTGACGGTGTCATTTTTGCAAATCTGAGAGACTTTCAGTAGGTGGTGGTGGAAATTGAATGCCCGTAGGTTTTGGACCCTTTGGAACTCTCGCCATGACTCTCACTCCGTCGTCGATCCAATTCCACAAGAAGTTGGAGGATCTAGTTATTTATCTTTTTATGATTCAGCATGCATCTAGGACAGCTAACAACTAGCTAGGCACATCTTTGTGCTAAGCTCGCTTGCATACTGATGTCGACGAGCACCTGGCTTCATTGTATTCCAGACTTCTGGGTGGTTAGTCTCCAAGTTGATGAAGTATGTTATGTTCTAGTTGAATAAACCTCTCCGGTTACCTGCAAAAAATATTATAATAAAAAAGGGATTAACCTGGCCTCTGCACAGTAACATATTACACATGATTATTACAAAAAGTTTGCGAAAACCACATGTAAGTAACCTACCGTAATAGATGGTGCTAGTGATTAAGAAGCAAATAATAAATGTACCGACTAAGTTGGATATCATCACTGATTCTCCAATAAGTCAAATCGGTGGGTGAGTTAGGTACACATTTTAGATAGTTTTATATAATTTAATTATGATATTCTAACATGTGGTACACATTCAAGAGAGTTAAGGTTTTAGGTCATTATGCCACATGGCATGTTAACTTATTATTGTATCTCTTAGAAAAACTTACTTAGTTGATAGTGTCAAAAAAGCCGCTGGTGACCGACGGTAACCTGAAAATACTGAATTTATCCAGTATAATCTCGAGACTGTAAATCATACCTAAATAAACTTTGTGTAGAAAATTAACCCGAGTTTATCGAATTTGCATGAATTTTCAGTAAAATGGTTTTGTCCTTCCTCCTTACCAAAACCTGTAGCCCCAAACTGTACGTGCTGACGACTTGCAGTGCAGGGTTGCGCGTACCTGATGTTCGCGGTGACGGTGGCGGCGGCGCAGTCGTGCATGATCGCGCTCAACGGCACGCAGGCGCTGCAGTGGAACAAGGTCTGCAACATCTTCACCCGCTTCTGCCAGCAGGTCGCCGGCAGCCTCACCTGCGGCATGCTCGCCGCCGTCGGCACCACCGTCCTCTCCGGCATGTCCGCCCGCAACCTCTTCCGCCTCTACCCGTCGCTCTCCCGCTCGCAGCGGCAGCGCTCCCCGTCCTCGACCACCACCACCACCAAGTAGGCGCCAAGCTCAGCAGTACGAATGAGGATGGGGTTCCCGGCCGATGATCGGTAGCTAGCGCTGTTGAGCTGCAACACATGCTTGGCCCGACTTCCAGCCCGTGTTAATTAAGTTCTGTCTGGGCTCCTCTTATCTTATTGTGAGAAGAAATGACTGTTTTTAGAATAAAGAAGAAATGACTATGTATTAGTTTCCGCCCAAAGACAAAGTTGTTGTACTACTGCTGCAGTGTATTTACCCAGAATAGTACTATGTAATACAGTGTGTTTGTATGTATTTCCCGTGTATTACACCCAGCGCAGCACCAGGTTGGCCCTGTCTGAAACACCGGAGCTATGAATCCATCATTCCAGTGTCCTTGAGTTCGTCAAACTAATCTTGAGTCATATCGTCTGTAACATTGCAGATATTCGGAGTTGTTTATCCCATGGAAACCGGGGAGGGGCTCCCTGTATTTCTTGAAAACATTGCAGATATTCGGACAACCATTTTGGCACTATGCAACAGTTGAACAAAATGTACTCTTCTTCATGAGAAAACATCATTTCTAACCGGTAAACAACGGACCGAGTTAGGATGTCAATAATAATTGCAGTCCAATCCTGGTTCCCTTGATAAAAACGAATGATTATAATTTAATTAACTCGCGGTATACATTAGCCTTTGTTGTCAAAAAAGGCGGTATCTATCTATACATGACAGGATACACATCACCGGACCAACAAACAAACTATATCTTAGCCATCTATCAGAAAGAATCGACCATATGGCTGGCAGCCCTTCTATATATGTAATAATTTCCATTTGATTAAGAACATTACATGCTTTTGGACAGACTTAGCTTTCGGACTGTGTGCTTTCACTGCTGGGGGATGCCTGCGGCAAGCTTTGCTCTCAGGTCCTTCCTGAGGATCTTGCCGGAAGGGCTCTTCGGAATGGAATTTGTGAAGAACACTTTGTTTATTCTCTTGTAGAAGACCACCTGTAATATTGTACAAATCAGATTTAATTGTGGTGCATGGTTTGGACTGGCACTGAATTGGTAAAGGTGCCTGAATGAATGCAAACATTTATGCTCTCTTCAGAGTCTTGAAAAATACTTCCTTTGTTCAAAATTAATCGATGCAGATTTAGTACAAAAAAACTTAAAATCTGGTAAGTGGACGAGTCGTTATTACCTCTTTTGAGACGAACTGCTTGATCTCGTTTTCGCCGATCGCAGAACCTTCAATCAGCACAACAAACGCAACTGGAACTTCACCAGCAAGTTCGTCTTGCATCCTGCAACAATGAAAAAACAGTGTAAGTTTGTGAGTCTAAATCAAATTTTGCAAGGGCCAAACTGGATTCTAAGTTCTTTTAAACAATGTGTCAACTTACGATACAACAGCAGCATCCTTGATTTCAGGGTGCGTAATAAGAAGAGCTTCAAGCTCCGCCGGAGGTACTTGGTACCCCTTGTATTTGATTATCTCCTTCAGTCTGTCGACAATGAAGATCTCATCATCATCATCGACATAACCGATGTCTCCTGTATGCAGCCAACCGTCCTTGTCAATGGTGTTCTTTGTGGACTCCGGATCATTTAGGTAACCTGCAAATCATAGGATTGGTTATTTACATGAATTTTTATCTTTGAGTATCCTAGTGCTTACTGAGAATTATATTAGGGTCTCACAAAATCCAGTGCATATCAATGCCTAATACCATGTTACTGGTACATTCTTTTTAGATAAAAAACATATGTAGTTCAGGTGAAGAGACAGTATACTTTTGGTAGAAATACTACTGAATGGTGGTGAATGATAAATTCAGGTCTGAAAGTTGCTACACGTGCTGCCTAGGGATAGTTACGCTGCAAATTGCAGCCTATAGTAACCTCTATAAGCAATGTGTCTATTTTTTGGTATCAACATATTACCACTAAGTCACTAACTACGAAAAATTGAATATTTCTTCAGTGTCTTAGTCACTGAGCATGCAGACAGCTGTTTGGAAAGCAACAGTGATGAGTGATCATATCCAGTTCTCAGAATTTTTTTTCCGAGAAAACCAAACGAGTATTTGTTTTCATTAGGGTGTGTCGTCATTTCTAACAGTTTACATTGGCAGAATCAACACTTTTTCTAATGAAAGTACAAAAGCATTGCATCAAATATGCAAGGAACCAAGAAACCAGAAAGAGGTTTGTTGGATTGCAGTGGGCGGTGGTTCTGCCCTTGCCCGTTGGTTTGGAAAAATGAAGGAAAACCATACGAAATTGGCAGAAATAAGAATCATCAACTATCATGCATACAATCATGGGGGCCACAGAACAGGCTGTTGGAACGATGTATCAATCACACATAATGCAATGCGTCCATACGACAAGTCAGAACGAGCAAAACATCTCCACTTCACCACAATGCATCCATACATGATGTGCCAGGTCAAATAACTTATCAATAATAATTAAAAATGAGCAGCAAGGCAGGTTAATTTTTTTTATGTTATCGATAGATCTAAGCCTGGTTGTTTCCCCAAAATGAAGAGAAACACTTAAAACAGAGATGACTAGTCATGCATGGGGGTTTGTTCTGGATTCTGATTGTGTTTGGGAAATGCTTTCACATGGCCATCATGCTGCAACAATGAATGCAAGCTCCGAGTACTCCAGAAGATGCCAAATTTGATTTTTTTGTACTCAGGCAAGGTTGCGCTGCTGGACCTCATATAACACACAATTGGTGTGTGATCTAAGACTGGATTTTCAGTTGTCCACATTTTGGGGGTGATTAGTGCGACATCCTAACTAAAACTAAATGCTGGACCACGAAACAGTTCAGTCAGGTGACCTTTCCGAAGATCTACGATATATTTTTGGCCAAGCTACAAAAATAGAAACTTGGCAAAAAATTAAAAAGAGTAGTGACATTTTTATCTCCTTTGTTCCTGAAAAGGATCTTTTATTTGGCCAAGTCTTTGGAGTCCAACAAACTTGACTAGACAAACCTTGTCAAAATGGGGTCCTGTAGGTCCTATGATAGGTCAGACTCAGAGGCTGATAGCTCAACATACCAAACTAAATGATTTTTCCGCTTACTTTTATCACAGAAGAATAAACGAGCTACCATCTGAAGGCTCGGCGAAAACGGTGGTTGACGCTCTGGATACACATTTGGAGTGCTCATGTTGAAAACAAGCCAACCCCAGGTTGGACTCATGCACACATATATTGGCTTGTTTTCTTGTTGGAGTCGCATTGATGTGCATGCACCAATGAGCAAGCGGCGTCCATATCTGCATCTCAGATGCATGGCTTCAGCCAAGATTCCACTGATATGAGAAGCACCGATTTTTTACAAAACGACTCTAAGGAGCCGGGTTCCACTATCAGGAGGATAACAGAATAGAGTTTTTACAAACCAAAACCAACAGAAAATAAACCGAAACTAGCCTACTAAGTTTTTAAGCGACCACCGCTGGTACGCATAAGGCAAGCATGCGGATGGTGGCACCGTAGTCAAGATGTGCTGCCACTGAAAACCAAGGGATACCGACTATGCCGTCGTGGTCGATGAGCTGGCTGCTTAGCAAGCTGACGATGAAACGCCAACAGCTGCCAAGGACTACGCATGGAGACGTGCTCCAGGAGGGGATCATCTCCTGCGTGATGGTTAGGTTGGATTCAGGTACGCTCACCAGTCGCCAACTACCAAACTGGAGTCTGGAGATCGATGGATGCACATGCACTCTTCAGATCAGTGTACAAGAGAAAGAAGCTTTGGTTCAACTACTCTTCAGATCAGTCACTCGTTGGCTAGTGGCCAAACAGAGACAGAACATGAGCACACATGCTGGATTCCAGGATGTTTCTCTTCTGACTGACTAAAGGGATACCATCTCATACCTGTCTGAACATGCATGTTCTCAGAAAGGGAAGAAGGTTTTAGCAGAACAGAAGGTGCCAATAATTTGAGCGCTGGAGAGCTGTCCAAACCAATCACCTATCTAGCACACATCTACACATGAGAGCTACCTAGGCCTGATCGCAAGCCGCTCACCTAATTTAGTCGCAGAAGTGCAGAACAGTGGACTCACCTAATTTGTTTCACCTGGCACACATCAGTCCAGGGAAACATTTTTCTTGGACAGTGATGGATGAACACAAAGGGAATTTAGTGACGAGCTATGGAGTATTACCTTTCATGATCTGTTTGCCGCGGATGCAGATCTCCCCCGGCCGGTTGCGGCCCAGGGAGGCGCCGGTGTCGGGGTCGACGATCTTGAGCTCGGCGTTCCTGACGACGGTGCCGCAGGAGCCGGACTTGACCTCGAACGGGTCCTTGGCGAACGCCAGGCACATGGCCAGCACGGGCCCGGCTTCCGTCATCCCGTATCCCTGTGGTAAAACGTCAGATATCATAGCTCGGTCAGTTTTCGCTGACAGTTAGCACTCTGTAGTTTCAGTTCAGTCAAGGTGATGTTTCAGTTGCAGGTAAAGAAAAAATTCAGACAGCTGAGGATGACAGAACGTGATGCACTTCAATTGGCTTCAGTGGTGAGACACTGAGACTAGTACACCAGAAAATCTGACGACAGGCGGTTGATACTCAAATGCTTATCTTGCAGAGACGGGCAAGGGGCAACTCGCCGGGATCATGGCCATGGGGGCGGTGGCGTGCGCTTCCGGCCCTGCCAACGCACGGGAACGCACAGCCCATCTCCAATCGTCAGAGGTTGATGAGATGTCGCGGTAACGTGCAGCGCCCATGATGCCCCAATCGGCATCATCATCTCAGCCACCTCTATTTGGCGGGCAAAAGCGGCCGAAAAGCTCGACGCCACCATGCCACCCACCAGCACCAACTACGTACTCCTCTGACGATTAATCAGATGGAGTACTCCGGGCATGCTCCCCCCAATTAAGCCCACAACAACCTTGGATCATGATCATCCATCATCGTCGTTGGAGCTCGCTTGCCCGCGCACGATTTTACATCAATACTACAGCTTTTCTACTACTACGTACCTACTAATATAGGCAGTACCTTGATAATTAAGCTTTTCGATCATGAGCAAGCAAGCAAAGCAAGCAAGAAAGGAATCATTAATTGGAGGGACGAAACGGCACCTGTCCGAGCACGGCGTTGGGGATCTTGGCCATGAAGGCGTCCTGCAGCTCCTTGCCCATGGGCGCTGCCCCCGACATGACCATCCTGATGGAGGCCAGGTCCTCCGCGGTGACCCTGGCGCTCTTTGCGATCTCGACGACGATGGGCGGCACGAATGGCGCGATGGTGACGCGGTGCGCGCGCACCAGGTCCACCAGCGCGGCGTGGTCGAACTTGCGCATGATGACGATGGCGCAGCCGGCGCGCAGCCCCGCCAGCAGCACCGAGTTGAGCGAGTAGATGTGGAAGAGCGGCAGCACGCACAGCAGCACGTCGTCGGCGCCGTAGTGCAGGTTCGGGTTCTCGCCGTCCACCTGCACCCACCATTGCCATTGCCGCCCAAAGATCGAAATTCGTCGTCAGAAACTCGCAAAATTCACAGAATTCAGAAACAGAAATGGTACTATGATCAATCATCGGCGCGAATCTTGAGGTGGCTGGCGCGTGGGCCCCGTCGTGGGTGGATCGGGATCCGGTGATAAATGGGCGCCGACACGAAAGCGTGTGTGTGTGAAAAAAGAACGGCCCGTCCCGAGCTGGAAAGCGTAAAACGCCACGAGCGCCGAGCACGCCGGAGCAAGCTTGGTCCGGTGACGGAGATGGAAGCATGGCAGCGAGCTAGCAAGTGAGCTGACGGACGGACCTGCTGCGCGACGCTGGTGACGAGGCTGCGGTGGGTGAGCATGACGCCCTTGGGGAGGCCGGTGGTGCCGGACGAGTAGGGCAGCGCCACCACGTCGTCGGGGTCCACCTCCTCGTCGACATCGAGCGCGTCCCCGTGGTCCAGCAAGGTCTCGTCGAACGCGAGGCAGGCGCCGTCGTCGTCGCCGTCGACGGAGACGACGGGGATCCCGCGCTCGGCGGCGAACTCCCGGACCTTGGCGGCGGCGCAGGCCTCGGTGACGATGACCTTCGCGCCCGCCGCGGCGGCCTGGCGGTGGATCTCGTGGGGCGTGTAGAAGGGGTTGGCGGTGGTGGTGGCGGCGCCGAGCCGCGCGGCCCCGAGGAAGACGAAGGCGAACTCGGGCCGGTTGCGGAGGAGCGCCATGACGACGTCGCCCTTCCCGACGCCGAGCCGGCGCAGCCCGGCTGCGCAGCGGCGGGAGAGGGATTCCACGTCGGCGTAGGTGTGCACGGCGCCCGTGTGGCCGTCGATGAGGCAGGCGCGCGCGGAGACCTCGGGCAGGCGCGCGAAGACGTAGTCCTGCAGCGGCTGGTGGCACGGGATCTCGATGTCCGGGAGCTTGGACCGGAACACCAGCTGCTCCGCCGCCTCCGGGGCGAGAGCGGGAGCGTCTGTCGCGATGGAGCCCATGGGATGGGTGGATGGATGGTCTCGCTTGTCGGATTCGGTGCGCGGAGCTGGAAGGGGAGGAATGGTGGCCGGGATTTGGCGTGCTCCTCCGCAGTCCGGGCTCCGGCTGGGAAGAGCAGAGGGATTTGGGTAAATATACCGGCGAGGCGAGGCGGGGGAGAAGGCTAGCTTGGCTGGTGGGGGACTGGTCAGTGAGTATGGCTCGTGGGGCCCACGTGGTCAGTGGGAGGGGATAACTTTGACAGAGGTTGACTGCGGACAGTGGTGCCACGTCAGACTGTTAGTGAGCTTGCTTTGACTTTTTAACCTAACCATGCCCGTTGTTTAGGTACTGTGACGACCGTGACACTGACATTGTACTGTGATGACAGTGACAGTGTGTGTAGTAGAACTGTCACTGAAGTAATGCTGACAAGTTAACAAGGGACATGGCGTAGAGAGCAAATTTTGACATGTACATTTTCGTCTACGCCGAGTTCCATTGATCCTGGTCTTCTGAAACAAATTGAATGATAGTAGTTATGAGTTTCAAGAAAGAAAATCGTACATAGCCAATAGTGTATCCCATGAACTTGTCGAAAAAATCAGTTGCAAATACTTGTTATTTTGGGTACACAAAAATAACACAACTGTGGTCATGAGTATGCATATTATTAAATCTTCAAATTTATCAGATTTTGGCATTCTTGTGTAGCGCATAATACAAAGTATTTAAAATTGTTTTTACATGTTTATGGGATACATCATAGGGTACCTTTGTTTTTTTACTCTTAAATATTTTTTAGATTTTCTAGAAGAGCGAAAGACACTTTTCGCTTTGTGAATGGAGGTGTTACGATAGATTTCGTCTTGGTTGAAACTTCACCCTGGCCCCATAAACCCCTACATATCAGGGCATAAGCTATGGTAGAAGTAGCAGTTGCTACTCTCAGTTTTTATACTTCGTATGGAATGCATAGGCGTGCGTTTTATTTTCCATTCAACCACAAAAGCTGAATCATTTTGAACTATAAGTGTGATAAGTGAGATCCCACTAACACATTCTTACAATATCACCCTCCCCGCTAAAAATAACCGTGGTTTTCACCATTCTCTCTCCTCATCTATTCTACCCAAGAGTTGACTCTCGCAAAAGTGGCGGATATAAGATAAAATTGGTGGGTGTGCCATGCTTAAGAAGTTGCATGTTACTTACCATTTAGCAATAATTTGTGCAAATATGAATTTCTTCATATTTTAGGGGGTGCACCCCCACTAGATGGATACACCCATGGAGAATCTCACATGTGCGACACAACAACCCAACTTCCATTTTGACACCCGTGCCGGGTTAGGTCTAAGGACAACAAGTCCAGGCTACCTGTTGGCCATGCACTCATCCCATGCTGTGAATCAAAACCTCCAAAATGGTGCTACATCAGCAAACTTTGTGTTGGCTCAGCAATGGTTTGATTGGATCATTACATGTATGGCCTCAACGAGATATTTCGTAAACATCAACATAACATTGTTCGTTTAGTCGTCCTCCTTTGGTTGTCCCCTTCACATTTGGTTGGTTGTAGCTGGTCTTTCAGCATAACTCTGCATAGAGAGGTGTGGGGTCTTCATATAGATGCCACACAAGTTTTTCAAAGCGACTCTTGGGTATCACATATGCTTTATATGGAAGGCAGTCTTTTGTTTTTCAAGTACGGTTGTGTGCTAGGCTATTTGTGTGGAGTGATTAATATCTCGAACGAATAAGCTTTAACACAGGAGAAATTAAAAATCGTGAAAACTAAAGAAAATAGATGAAAATGAATGAAAGCAAAATATGCAAATCGTGATGTAATTTGTTTTGGAAATTATATCAAGAAAAAAAAACAAATGCCAGAATAAAGAAAGAGAATTGAAAAACTTAGTTGGTGTCGAAGAAAGAACACTAACCGTGTGCTTAAGTTACTATGATCAGTGGAGAAACGGAAGCACACGTATCAGTGACAAGGTTTAAAAAAAAATAGTGACAAGGTTTTGGAAGCAGGAAAAAGACCTGACGGAAAGAACTGGACCGGTTTTCTTATGGGAAAAAGACCTGGACTGCTGATGTGTCCTTCTGTTTGGATGGGCCTGTGGGCCGTAGTTCGGCCCAGGTAAGCCACGGGTGATTCATTGGTCTTGGTACTAAGAATTAAAAACATTTCAACGACAAATATCTACTATTTGTTGCTAAAAAATACTATTTGTTGCAAATCTTTCATAATCCTCTGCATATGAATAATGAATAGCTCAATATTATCTTGTATATGATTGTCATTATAATTAGAGGAATCTCCAAGATAATTGTCTGTAAGATGTGTAAGGTTATTCACGTTGAATTTAGAGAATAGGTTTCTAAAGTCAAGACAAAATAATTATATTTTTTGAAAATAATTCAGTTAACCAAAATCTTATGATAAAAGAGTCTCTAGCAATATAGAAGGTTTCCCCCCACTGTATAAATAAATAAATAAATAAATGACATGATGTTTTCTCATTTTCCATATTTCCCATATTTTGTAACCATTTATTCCATACATCATATCGTGATGGCATTGTCAGCGCAACTGACATATTTCAAGAGGGCCTGTGAACCATCTATTTCTAATGCAGTAAACATCTCCTCTCATCATTAAACAAATGTACCGACTGTGCTAATGCAATTAAAATTTTGTCCAATAAAGTATATGAACTCAAAATAGAATAATAAAACAAGATATTTTGACTATCAAGAGATGGTTCCGGCCACTCCACATAAGCAATCAAAAATACTGTCAAGCCATTCTTAAATACCACACATAGGAGAGTCGGATTTTGTTACACCGGGAAATAGTTATCGCACATAAAAGAGTTGGTTTCCAACTAGACTATATCTGGTCCTTGTTTTTGGAAACAGTTCTGTCCAATGTTTTCGAAAACACACGTAGACTTTCGCATACAAAGTTCATTTTTTTTATGTATGACCACTCAAATTGCTCAGAAACCCACGTGCAGAGAAGAATTAGGTTGAAAAACCAAAGGTAAGGCTGCGCCTGCCAAGAACAAGCCCGAGACTTAGTCGTGACAGACTGACAGGAAACAATGGAGATGAATTCTTCTTGCAGTTGCAGAAGCCTCTTCACCTACCTACCACCGCAGTTGCATAACACGATGTGATACGACCACTTCCGGTGAGAAAGCATGCACGAGCTGGCGGAGAAGATCACATCACACGAGTTAATCAAGGGCGGTAGCGTGCTCTCAGCTCATATACTATGTAAACAATCCCGATAATCATATAAACATGACTACTCCGTCTCCGTAGTATATAAACTAGGGGAGAGCACCTGACTGCATCTTGTACAACCTCACAGTGCTGTATAAACATTACTATCAGTTTCGTTCTCTCTCACACAAGCTCTCGATTGAGCACACAAATACAGAGACAAACCCGGCCGGCCGGCGGCCGACGCTCCAGCCATGGATTGGTCGCTGATTTCGGGTAACTTTCTCTTCTTCCCTACCTAACTGAACTGCACATTACGGCTACCTCTGCTAGCTTGTACTCCTTCCTCCTCGAATTTGATGAAGTTTGCTTGTTTCAATTTTTTTGATGAAGTTCGACCAAGTATAGAGCTAGCTACATCACACCGAAATATTTCCTAATGATTCTATTTTTACGCTACTGATTTGATATTGTAGAAATTCATTTTGTTTGCTATAAACTTTGTCCTGCTTTATAAAGTTTGAGTTTGATCAGAAATTATTCGCAACAATTCTAGGAATGAGGGGCTAATATGTTTGTTTGATCCCTTGAACCGGTTACAGTTCATTTTTTGTTTTGACATACAGTTTCCATAGTTTTTGTTTTTAAGTCTTACAATGTTTTTTTTTTGTGTGCTAAAGATAGGAGATCGAACCCTCTGATTTTCTTTACAAGAACTCAAGAAGCAAACATGCTCTTATGTCGTCGACGCTCGTACATAAAAAGTTGTGTTTCAACTTCGTTAACATGAAACTTTGTTGAAGGCATTTATACACTTTAGTGGAGGAAGAGGGGTTTTCAACCAAGTCTATCAAGATACCATAAAATAACACGTAACATAACAGATACGACTAGAATAATACTAGTAGCATAACTTCTTTACGGTTTACTTTAACTACACTCCCTTGTACTTGTACTGTAAATACACAACACATAGGTTTTCTCCGGTGTACCATACCCGCACAAAGTTGTTGGTCGGAACGAAATTTTCTGCCCGCGTGAGCTCCCATCGTGTTGCTCAGGTGGCCGCAACACCATCCATTCCTGTCAAATTACATTGTTTCGCTGCCGTCAATAGCCTCCATGTGCGGCCTCCATTCCGACCCCATGCCTCGTTAGCGACATGTCGTGATTTTTGCGAATGAGCTCCATATAGCCATGGATGTGCCAAGCAAGGTGAAGGTGAGGCGGGCGACCCGACTCAGCGAGCTTCACAATGTGGTCGACCAGGCGGAGGAGAGGAGAGCCACGACAATAGGCGAAGGCTTGGGGAGTCGGCGACACTCATAGTGAACCAGGAGAGTGGCAGGGAGATGTTGTGCCCTGATGGGAGAGATAAAATAATTTGGAGAAAATTTACCCAATAATAGGAGGGAAGAGGACTTATTTTAGTGCTCCGTAGATGTTTTCATATGAACTCAGTAAATTGAGAGCTAAAAAAATATAGCCTCCTCCCCCACCGTTTTCTTCCCGATCCGAGTCCGGCAACTCCGCCACGGATCCAGTCGCTTCGCTGCGAACCCAACCAACCCAATACTGCTCTAGGCGACACGGATCCAGTCCGCCGTCGCGTCGGAGGCGCTCGCTTCCGGCTGGAGCAGCGCGTGCCGTCGACTACGTCTCGGCGCCCAGTGTTGCGATCGAGCTGCGCACAGGTAGGCGAGCGGCGGCGACTGTGAGGGCAAACTGCGGCGACGTTCGGCGGAGAGCAGGAGATAGTGATGGCGGATGGCTGCCCGCGGGCGGCGGATGGCGGCCGGGTGCGACTGCGCCATGTCCTGTGGGGATGGAAGGAGGAGAGGAGAGGAGAGGAGGGGTCGGGGAGGAGCGCGACCTCGTCGGCGGTCATGGAGTGGCTCTCGGGGCGAAGGCAGCCCCTGCCACGGAGACGCCGGCGTGGGCAAGACTTTGCCCATTTCTTCAGAGCATTCAGTGTTTGCAGTTAGCTAGCTTCTTCAGGTACGCGTGACGTCCCTCCCCTCGCTGCTAGCTATAGCTAATTTGTGAGATATCCTGATGTCCGCTGTCTCTCTTTCCTCTTCCACTGTATTAACCTGTAACACAACTGACCGCCGCCACAAAGCCATGTCATTTTAAGTCTAGACTCTAGAGCATGGAACTGAACATGGGAGCTAATTTGTCGAATAATATACGTACCTTGATTCAACCTTTGGTATGCCATGTTTCATTTCGATATGTATGCCATTGTGGAGGTAAAGCATAAGAAGGTGCAATTCAAATTAATTTGATTTGTGGATTTCAAATTAGTTTGATGCGTAGTTGACCTTTCAATTTCCTTCATGTTGGTGCTCTGTTTGAAGATGCTCGCTTTGTCGTGCACTCAAAATCGTTTTTTGTTGTTGTGTTGTTACTCCAAACACATTTTGGTGGCCTGAAATAGGGCAGCCATTGGAGATGCTCCTATGTAGCTTGTACGTCCGACGAGGTGCATACATACTTTCGCTGCTTCGCAAATGTTCAAAGTACTCTGGAGCCCCCGGTACTCTGGCGAGCTTTCGCGGCCAGAGGTCTGGCTCCTCCAACCAGCGACTGGCGCCGTCAAAGCGGATAAACCCCCAGCCTCCTCTTTCCCTTGATGGTCCCTTTCTCTTCATCTTTGAACATAACAAAATGATAAAACACACAAATCAATAAATTAATCTACTGGTTTATGTATACTAGTGAACCAGATCAATCAGTATGCCTAATACGGCGATACCTTTAGGGTTCAGGCTCCAGTTAACGCAGAATGGCAGCCGCAGCGACCAGGCGACTGGTGAACGCGAAAACAGAATTATGCGGCGACCGGCGAATGCAGAATGGCAGCAGTGGTGTGCGGCGAGCGCCCTAGGCCATAGCAGCGAGATCGGGCCCCGAGCGTCGAGCGAGATGACGAGGAGATGAGTCACGGAGAGGCAGGAAAGCAGCCATAACTTTCGATCGATTGATCTGTTGCCGGTTGGTCTCCACGATGGGCTGTGCAGTGCAGCTGGGTGTATTGGGCTTAGTTTCTTGTGTGTGCAATGCAGCAACAACAATTGATCAATTAATTAACGATGGGCTTTCCTGAGAAACAAAATTAGTTAACACTGGGCATTACCTACATAAAAGCAACTAATAGAGATAGGACATCCAAAGGCCCAAATGACAAGTATGTGTAAACTGAAAGTAGCCACTAAATGTTTCTTTTGATTAGAGCGGGTACTTCCCCTAAAAAGTCCTAGGATGATAACAGAAAGAAGCATGTATTAGCTACCTTTTTTTATCTCCATGCAACTTAAAGCATAATTCTTCATGTTTTTGTTTCTTCATACCTAGATTAAATTTGGCGTCAATTATTGTGTGGCTAAAAAGGACTTGACATCAGAGAATAACTAAGAGAGACATTCAAACCCCATGCTTTACTTTATTCACTGAGGATATGGATTCGGATATTGATGTGTCAAATATTTTGTAGTAGTGGACTAAGCTCTTAAGTAACTAACGATATATTCCAAATGATCGGGGTCGTAGGGATTTTCCTATTAATGGTGTTTGGAGGAGTATTTTAAACATATTCTAAAAGAAAACAAGCATTTGTTCTCTACCCATATGATGTACTATTAGGCATTATTTAGTTTATGAGGAGTATTTATATGTATATGATACATGACTTGGTCATTGCCTTATAGGTATGAAGCTCTTATTACTTGTCGCCGCCACCCTAACCCTGCAATATAGTACTACGGCTTATGGGTCTGCAGAGTCCTCTGGGAGCATCCGCATGACACGCCCTGGCTGCCCAGACAAGTGTGGCAATATCAGCATCCCGTACCCGTTTGGCACAGGGAAAGGCTGCTTCCAAGACCCCTTTAGTATCACATGCAATGAGACTGGGGCGTATCTGGCCTCAACCGAAGTTAGGGTACTGGACATCAATCTTACGCTGGGTGAGATTCGTGTTTTGAACCCACACATAGCATGGGAATGCAAGTACACCAATGGCACCAATAGCAGCGGTTCGGATGGCTTATTTCTTGATCCTTTTCATAAGTTTTCCGACACCAAGAACAAGTTCATAGCAATTGGGTGTGATACGCTTGCATTGATCATGGGATCCAGCAAGGGCAAGAATCAGCTTGACTACAACACTGTCAACACGTGCTATTCATACTGCGTTGATGCAAGTAGCGTTGATGATAACCCAGAGTGTTTTGGCATGGGCTGCTGTGAGGCAACGTTTCAAGGAAACATCAGCTCCTTCGTCACCACATCCAGCCCATCAGACAACACTACCATCCAGTCTTTCAGCCCATGCAGCTACTCATTCGTTGTTGAGGAGAACTGGTTCAAGTTTGAACGTTCATATGCCAGCTCTACAAATTTCACCAGTAAATATACAGACGGGGTTCCTTTGGTACTTGATTGGGTTGTTGGTAATGGAAGTTGTTCGGAAGCCAGCAAGATGGGATCACAGTATGCTTGTCAAGCCATGTACAGTGAATGCATTAATGTGTCCAATGGCCCCGGTTACCGCTGCAACTGCACTCAAGGTTATGAGGGCAATCCCTACCTACCAGGAGGGTGCCAAGGTACGGATATGCATCAACAGAAGTCTACATATATTCTCCTTTAGCTTTATGCAACTTTATTGTTAAGAGGATGTCGTTTCTATTGATTCATGTTGATATTTCTCACACATGCTTGATAACAGACATCGATGAGTGTGCATCGCCAAATCAGTCCTTGTATCCTTGCAAAGGTAATTGCAAAAACACCGATGGAAGCTACACTTGCTTATGCTCAGCAGGATTCAGGAGCGATGATCCAAAGAGCATACCCTGCGTTCGAGTTGACCCAAACAAAGCTCGGAATATGGCCATAGGTAATTGGATTGTTGTGCACTCATGCTAATTACTATAGTTAATTCAAAAGCTCTTTTGAACTTCTTATGTGTGTTCTATAGATTTAGGTGCAGTTGGCATGTCATATAGCAAAGTAAATGGTGTGTATAGCACATGTTGGTTGTTTGTTTAGCCAAAGTTGGGCAATGTAGCTAGTGACTAGTTGAGCTGATGGTAATTAATCGTCATGATTGTCAGGCATATCCGTTGGCATCATCTTCCTCATGGTCTGTATCTTTGCTCTGCATGCTGAGTGTCAGAAAAGGAAGCTGGCGCAAGAGAAGGAAAGATTCTTCAATCAGAATGGTGGTCAGATATTATACCAACAAATTATGTCAAAACAAGTGGATACATTGAGGATATTCACTCAAGAAGAACTGAAGAAAGCCACGAACGATTTTGATGAGAGCAGAGAACTTGGCAGGGGTGGTCACGGCACTGTCTACAAGGGCATTCTCAAGGATGACAGGGTAGTAGCCGTGAAACGCTCAAAGCTCATGAGCGTTTCTGAAACTGATGAGTTCGTTCAGGAGATTATTATCCTTTCACAGACTAACCACCGGAATGTGGTCAGACTTCTTGGGTGCTGTTTGGAGGTGGAGGTCCCCATACTGGTCTATGAATTCATCTCGAACGGCACTCTCTTCGAGTTCATCCATCGTAACCACGAAACTCGGTCTCCTTCGCTGGATACCCGTCTCAGGCTTGCTCAAGAATCAGCAGATGCACTGGCCTATCTGCATCTGTCCACAAACCACCCTATAGTCCATGGAGACGTCAAGTCCATGAACATTCTCTTGGATGACAACTACATGGCCAAGGTGACCGACTTTGGGGCGTCAAGGACGCTCCCCAAGGATGAGGTTCAGTTCATGACATTGGTGCAAGGCACCCTGGGTTACTTGGACCCCGAGTACCTGCAGGAGCGGCAGCTCACAGAGAAGAGTGACGTTTACAGCTTTGGAGTCGTGTTGCTGGAGCTGATCACGGGGAAGACGGCAATCTACCACGACGGCCCCAAGCAAGGCAAGAGCCTGGTGTCATCCTTCCTGCTCGCGGTGAAGGAGGGCAACCTTGTGGGCATCCTTGATGCGAGCATAGTGCAGTCTGGGATGGAGACTTTGCTGGGAGAAGTAGCTGAGCTGGGGAGGGCGTGTCTGGCCGGCACTGGTGAAGATAGGCCTTCCATGACCCAGGTGGCCGACAAGCTGAAGGCCCTGCGAAGCACCTGGAGGGAAAAACTGGTGCTGGAGCATACCGGGAGGGATCGTTCGGTCATGCACTTGTTACCTCGAGCATCGGCGCCTTGGGACCCTCCGTCATCGAGTGTATTCTCGACGGTGCCGCACATGACTGGAATAGGTATGGAGACACCCAGATGATAGTTTTGGTAGATCTACACCAGGCGAGTTATAGCACCAAGAAAGTGTGTGCGTGTGTCTTGAGATTCGATCATACCATTCGTGTTCCATATATTAGAATTGGTTATTTTGACGACCTAAGGCAGGGAGTTCCTGCATTACATTATAGAATAGAGATGATCCAGTTAATTAGGGAAACCGGATCCAAAAACCATATAAAATGCGGTTAGAAAAACCGCCCACTCAACCTCATGGAATATCGTCCGTGCCTGAAACAAGGGAGGCTAAACCCAAGCGATCCAGTCCATTGCATTATAGAATTGGTTATTACAAGATATATTTCCTAGTTTTCATGATGCTTGTATGCATAACAGGTTATGTAATGTTTAACCTTTTTCACGTCTTATGTATCTTGCTGTTTTTCGATCGGCGTTTGTTATGCAATGATTATGTAAAGCTCTCTATTTTTTATAAAAGTCAATATCTCATGTTTGGAAAACCACTCGTGTTAGTTGTGTGTGGTGCTCGTTTCTGTGGCACCATTGTACAGGGTAGAAAGTTAACCAATTCTTTTCGGGGAAATATAGTGGCATTGTATCTAGAGGGAATACAAGGTCACACCAAGACTATATTTTCCTTGATTGTTCCGCAGGGGTGATAAACTTCGTGTTGACTAGAAACATCTCGAATGACTTAACTCGTGTGCTTACTGGCTATTATTTTTACCATTTGAGGGAATTTGTAATTGCGGTAGTTATCCTACTTTCCAGCCTCTTTCCCCGATCAACCTAACTAATTATTTTAAATCAATTGTATGGTAGCATAAATCGTACTCCCTCTGTTCCGTAATTCTTGTTGTGGTTTTATTTTAAATTCGAACTATATTTACGACAAGAGTGTGAAATGGAGGTAGTACCATGGATACCTTTTAGTCCTAAGTGGCATAATAATCATCAAGGTCAGGCCAATTAATGTGAGCAAGTCAAATAATAGTAATAAAGGTAAAAGAAGAAATCAAGCCAAGGCCCAGGGATGAAAGAAGCCCACTATTATGGAGGGACAAGGGCAGTAGCCGACTTACGGCAGAGTCCCAGGCTCCCAGCCCAGTAACAAATCTCATATCCCCCTTCCAGTAGAAGTAGAACCTAGACTCGCTTCCGCAGCACGAGCACCACACGGCTGCTTCTCCTCCTCGAGTTCCCCTCCGCCCACAACCAGCCGCGCCACCAGCTCGTCTCCTCCGATGGCGGTACGTTCCCTCTCTCCTTCCCTCATCTTCATCTTCCCGTAGCAGCCAGACCCCTCTTGGTACATCAAGTTAGTAGTTAGGCGCAGCGTAGTGTCTTCGAACTGAAGTAGTCTCCCGTGTTTTGGTTTAGTAAACCCTTCGTTTTGGTTAGCTCTTATACAAGTTTTACTCGGTTATTAACTCGATGTATATGGTTTGAAACTTTGGATTAATTAGAGGCGGTGTGGCGTCGTTCCCAAGTGAAATTGATGCAAATTTTGTGACCTTTTGTATCCTGCAATGCTATCTCTATGTGGACTGTGGATCACTACCTTCAAAATATTTTGTCCGCTATACTCCAAAGCACACCATTATTTTGGTGGTGCTACTCTCAATGCAAAATTGTAGAATACTGTTTCAATTTTATTTTTCCTGCCACGGACATGATTTGATGAATGCATATGGTACTTCGTAGCTGAGTACCGTGTTGTTGTTCTATAGATCGCTATGAATCT
Source organism: Poa annua (assembly GCA_026929855.1). Taxonomy (NCBI): domain Eukaryota; kingdom Viridiplantae; phylum Streptophyta; class Magnoliopsida; order Poales; family Poaceae; genus Poa; species Poa annua. Next base: position 104,032,024 of record CM049430.1, on the reverse strand, counting down.
TCTACATGTCATGTTCTAAAATGTATCAGTGTCCATGCTTACATGCAATCATCCCAATTGTATGGGACATGCCTACAAGTACAAGCGATCTCTTATAAGTGTTTTTATATAAGTGTGCTGACAGTTGTGGTGCTTTTGATTCAATGCAGGAGTTGAAAGGTTTGTTTCATAAGCAAACAATTGCTCAAGAAAGATATGAGATAGTCGCAAAACTGGCATTGCCTGCTTGCAAGATGGTTGAGGGTAGATCCGTGACCGAGCACCTAAGCACATTGTATGGTTACATGCAAAGGTTGAAAACACTAGGTTATCCGATCCCCGAAAAGGTGGGAAATGATCTTATCCTAGCTTCCCTCCCTCCAAGCTATAGTAACTTCATCATGATCTACAAGATGAATGAGGTGGATAAGAGTATGGTTGAATTGATCAGTATGCTCAGAATGTGGAAACAATGAGGTAACGGTGCGCTCAGGAACGGACTAAATTAACACTGTGTCCTCACTATCAACATCCTACCTCTACATCTACCTTCAAAAATTATTTTAGAGCTTACTATTATTACTATGTTCCGGCCTTGAGTAAATGTTGTTTTTGGATCATGTTTTGTTATGAGCTGGCTATTCGTTCAATTACTTGTTTGATTTATAGCAATACCATATTTTATGACCATGATATCGTTGTGAATGTATTGTTTATTATGAATCATGATGATGATACACACATACATAACTCTAACACTAAACGTCAGAAGGAAAACTCTTTGGATTCCACTTATTCATGGCAATGTAACCTGTAGATCATATCAGGTAGAAGTGCATGAAGAGACTCTACAGATGTTCGTCGCTAAGAACACTACTCAATCGAAATGGCATGAAAAATTCTGATGGTTAAATGCTTTTACGCATGACAGGTGAACCCTTTCAGGAATGGACATGTGACTGTGTTATACATACATACATACAACCGCTCTATGGTAACAAGCATATTATCGCATGATGCCCATCACATCTTGTCGACACTTCCCATGAGCGCTTCATGTTATCTAAACGTTACCTTAAGGATAAGATAACTTCAAATAGGTCATAGGTCAAGGTTTTGTCCTCGATTCCTCAAATGTGGCGTATAAAGTTAGTCATAAGTCGAAGAGTAAGTTCGACCAACCATATAAACGAAATAGAAAGATTTGTATTATCAATAAGTATCAATATACCGACCAAACATATTTTTTTGCAACATGCTTATTGAATTTTGAAAATGTGCACCCGCTCTCTCTCTAGACCCCTAATACTCCCTCCGTCCAAAAATAAGTGTCTCAAGTAACCGGGGAGTTTCAGCCTAGCTGCCCAGGCTCTATCTAGAATCTCTTTGCTAGTTCTAGCCGCTAATGAGGAAATAATCAACTATTTGAATGGGCAAAAAGGATGTTAATCAGGAGACTTACTACTTTACCCAGGCTACGTCGCTCAGCTGGCTCCATCACTGGACGGAGGGAGTATATAAATAGCCCATATGAGGAGTGAACCATTCACTCCCACTCGGAATACAACTCAAGGGGAGTCTCTCAAGATATCTGAGAAGAACTTGAGATCTAAAGATTGAGGCCGAGATCAGTTCGTAATTTAAAGTAGTCGATCAGGGCTGGTGGTCAAACGCATCCATGCAGCCTACGTACGTACGTGGTGGTTCGGATCCGTAAAGGGCGTATAGCTCGATCCAGGTGCCTGGATTCGTGTACGTATCGGTCTTTCTTGGCCTTCAAATATACAGCACACGTACACATGATAAAACCAAACAAAAAAATATACAGCACGGATCAAATCGACAATCCAAACTTTAGATCGATCTAGTGTTTCGACGAGGGATCGATTGAGCGTTCCTGACCATCGCCCTTCTTCCAAGCATCCCATCTACCTGCCAACAGTCCCCTCACCATGAATTCCCCTCGGACGATGAAAATCATGGCGACGGCAGCACTGCTGCTACTGGTTTCTCTGTCGGTGGCAGCCGCCGCCGCCACCCCCAACAACACATCCGACCGCTGGGAGAAGGAGATGAACACCGGGTGGATCTTCAACGAGCTGAAGGCCGAGCACGGCAGCAAAACCTGTTGTTTTATGTTGATCCAAATTCATATGACGACGTGAAGTGAGCGGCTAACTTCTAAGCGAAGCGGAGCCCCGTCGCCGAGAGGTTTGGGCCGTAGCGTAGATGCGGGATTTAGAGCTTTAGACCTTCCAATGTATAATCATTGGTATATACAAATACAATTAGAATATGTTGTTACAGACGAAGACTTAAGCATAAGAGAATCAGGCATGCACTTGTTCAGCTAATTAAAATCAAGTATGTATCTAACAATTAACATGCATGTAGTACTAACACTACGTTACGTGACTTATCATGTACTCAAAACCTGCACTGCAGCATCATCTTAGGGAGGAGTTGGTTTTAAAAAAGCGGTCTTGCTAATTCTAGGTTGGTGCTCAGTCAACTTATATATACCACTAGATTTGCATCAAGATTTGTCTACTATTTCGGAAATTCGTTATTTTTGCACTTCATGGTTTTTGTACTACGGGTTTCAGTATTTTGTATTGCAGTGTAATTTTAATCGGGTTCCTTTATTTTTGCACTTTGACTTTCAATGTTTTTATACTTCGGTGTCATTATTTTGTACTCCGGGTTTGGCGTTTGTTGTACTTTTGTACTTCGCTTACTTCATAAATAAAATCGTGAATTTTACGGTGTACTTTCAAGGCAAGAGGTGCAGGGATGATGCTAGACTCCATCCACATAAGATGTGCTTGCCAAGCGATACCAGCTTTTTTCGCATGAATCGTGCGCTGTGTCTCGTTGACCTTTTGAAAGGTTGGTCTTCCCCGAGTGGTACCCGAAAAAAGAGTTAAATGCATCTACAGTCCTTATACTTGTCCATGTGGTTTAATTTAGTTCATGTAATCAATATTTGCTTAACCATCACCCCATAAGTTGCATTAGTGACTCAATTTAGTCCTTAATAACTTCGCCCAGCTAATTGCCAGAAAAACTCGAGTACGAGCAATCTCGCCTTGTGTAGGAATCCTACTTGTCGGGTAACACGGATCACATAGAGCTCCGCGCACCCATCCCAGGTGTCGTGGGCCGGACCATTAGCTAATATGGATTTTTTCTTTGTTTCCAGGTTTTTTCATGCTTGTGTTTCTTTGTGTCTTATTGTAAAAAAATGATTCAGAATTTAAAAATGGTTCAGTTTTTAAGAAATGTTCAAAGCACTGTTCAAAATATGCAAAATTCCCAGAATTAAAAATTGTTTCAATTTATAAAAAAATATTCATATTTGAAAAATTCAGTTTAAAAAATAGCAAGTCCGGGCCAGACTCTGGGCCGGGTATCTAGAACAATGTCTGCTGCCGACTAACCGCAAAAGGCCCAGCCCAACAACAAATCTCCTATCCCCTTGCCATAGAACCCTAGACTCGCTTCCGCACGGCTGCCCCTCCTCCTCGTCGCCTTCGTCTCCGCCTCCGACCAGCCGCTCGGCCGCGCCGCCAGCTCGTCTCCTCCGATGGCGGTATGATCCGTCTATCCCTTCCTCCCACCCGCCTCATCTTCTTGTAGCAGACATATTCGTACAGCGAAAGTTAGTACTAGATAAGTGCGGAACCCTAAACTCGCGAGGTTGCGGCGCCACGGCGACCTGCGGCGGACTGTAGGCCAGTGAAGGGTGCGGGTGGGATTGGGGGTGGGGCGTCGTTTTGTGCGAGCTACTGAGTGAAAGCGCAGCGGGAGATCGAACTCGAATTCGAGTTTCTGGTCTTTGCACTGATCAGTTTACCTGTCTGAAACTCCGAGCATCCCGGTGTTGTTGATATTGATTTGTTATAATGATGCTCTGGTTGCGAGCGTAGTTCTTGACAAAAAGATTTAAACCTGTTTCCAGTTGTGTGAGTATTTCTCTGTGAATTTTAGATCCACTAGTGGCGAAATTTACATGTGCTATTTGTACTGCAGTACCTTGTTCAGAATTGACAACCCATAAATTTTTATTTTAAACTGATTTCTCTGTTGCAGCACAGTATTTGGATCTTAATACATTTATTATCAGCTCAATTCACCATCTGGCATCAGTACTATCTTGTTGGTTATATAAGCATAGTTTTGAACTTGCAGTAGTTGATTCACAACTATTTTTCATGAGTTAATATGATCGAGATGGGGTTTCCCGGCTGCTTGCTGCGCTGCTGTGTTTAAATTAGCTTGAACTGTTGATTTGTTTTGTATGCATCTTCCTGTTAAGGTTAGTAGTACTTGCTTCTTGATTCGCATTGTGTTGATTTAATGCAGTGCCCGCAAGCACATCTGTATAGGAAATTCCTTTGGTTATGCTTTTTTAGTGGTGTGATTGACATGTTAAGTAGTGAAATATGTTGCCGTGTCCATGCTTAGCTGCAAAATTACCCCAATTGTGTTGAATATCTTTTACATTTAAAAAATGACAAGCAGGGGCAAAGTGAGCAAAAATCTTCAATGGGGTCATCTTCATAATATGGGTCCATCACTAAATTTACCTTCATAAGCATTAAGCAACCACTTAGTACATGATTTACCAAATTTATTGTGGTCATCTGACACCAGGGTTACCGTGCTAGCTCTGCCCCTGGTGACAAGTGATATGATATGTAATGTACTTTACGCAAATACTTATTTCCTTGCATATTTTGTGTTAATTTCCCGTTTCTTTTCTTTGCTGCAGACTGTGCCTGTTAACCCTAAGCCATTCTTGAATAACTTAACCGGGAAGCCTGTCATCGTCAAGCTGAAGTGGGGCATGGAGTACAAAGGTACTTTTATGTGGTTTTCTCATTTGTTAGTTCCATGCATCATCTTATTTTCTTTTCCAGATGTTCCATTCTTGTACATGCCCATTTGTACTAATTTGTCAACTGTTCCTTTTTCTACCCAGGATATCTTGTCTCAGTGGACTCCTACATGAATCTGCAGGTAAAGTTGACAATGTTTGTCGTTAAACAATTTTCATGATGGGTGACATCCCCACCATTTCGTCATTTCACCACTCTAGTTACTTACACTTCCTAGTAATTGCAGCTTGCTAATACCGAGGAATACATTGACGGACAATTCTCTGGAAATTTGGGAGAGATACTGATAAGGTAATTCATTCATGAACCTCTAACCACAGCTAGAATGTATTCGTACTTAGTAGTAGATGGTTACACATAAAATTCCTTCCTTCCCTAATCTGAATTCTGTGTTGTACATTTGAAGATAATATTTTGAATCCACAACTGATAGTAGATGCAGAAATATCTTATGTCTGTTAATTAGTTCTTACTCACACATTGCATAGGCAAGTAAATGACATGATGCTGATTTGCTGCTCAATCTGCAGATGCAACAATGTTATGTACCTCCGAGGTGTTCCAGAGGATACGGAGATAGAAGATGCGGAGTGAAGAGTACATGGACTGTTCCTAGATCGATGCATGTTGTTCACTGCTGAAAAACAACTTTGTAGTTCGTCCCAATTGGCTCTTAGGACTGTGTTGCATAGTCTTTGAGCTCCTGTTAACTCGAGTTATGTATCCGAATTAATGAATGAACGATCAACTTGCATGTTCTAAACTGCTGATTGGTGATTGCTGCTAGATCCTGCTGTAGCTGTTGGATATGAATCGTTGTTTCAAATGTGAGCGCTGTATTTGCACAATTTGAACTATATATGTGCTAAGCTCCTGACAGTGACTCATTTAACATATGGGGTGCATGATCAGGCGTGAAAGGATATTCTTTTCCGATTAGATATTTGCTAGTAGGTGATCATGTAATTAGTGCCCAAATCTTAGAGTACTGATCACATTGTATTACATTTTTATTTGCTTCATGAAATCCTTTGTCACCTATTGTTGCTGTCGTGGAAACCAGTCATAAAATTGAATGGTTTTGATAATTAGATCGAACCATATTGAGCTTCAAGGTTGAAAAAAAGGCTTTTTCCTAGTACATTTTATACTAAAAAACAACATGGCACATTTGGAACATAGCAATGTCGCTGAGTTGTGACAATGAACAGGTTGTAAATCAAACCCTTTTGTGAACTGACTTACAAGATTTTACAGGTGTTCAGATATCCACTGCCTACTTCAATAAGCGATGATCACACCGTGTTCCATTCTTTTCTTGGCTTGATATAATCCCTTTTCCAACTCTGTTCGTTTACTCCACTGCAGATTTTAAAGTTCGAAATCTCAGATCGTTCCATCTTACTTTCATAGGATTTACTTCACTTGAGAATTGAGATGGCATGGCCTCGTCGGCTCGGTGTCGACGCCAAGCCGCTTCCACCTGACTCTCAGTGAGCGGCACGTCAGGGAAAACCCCTGTCATCCGAGCCATGTTGGTGAGAAACTAGAGGTGAAATTTCGATGATTTGTAGGATTGGAGTTTGTAAATCAAACTGTTTTTCAGAACTGACATTTTCCTAGATTTTACACTGAACGATCGAAAACCATAGGTCACACTTGAAACATAGCAATGAATTTTGTCTGAAGATCGTAGGAAACAATTCAACCTCTAAGAAAAACTTCCGAGCTAGTTCCAAAGGGTGCATGCTAAGATCAAAATTTATCAATCCTCTCTCCGATCGGCGGCCTACAAATGCGCCATCACGCAGGCCATCCCGAGCGCCACGCCGACGCCGGACCACCACCCCATGGTCGCCCGCAGAACGTGGCCCTGCGAAGGCGCCGGCGCGGCCGCCGGGATCTCCTCGGTTGGCTCCACCTCCACGGGCATCGTGACCGGCGGGCACGGCAGCGCGGCCGGCACCGGCGCGGGGCTCGGCGCGACGGCCATGGAGCTCATCCTCTTGGGCGGCGGCGGCGCCGTGGAGCGCGGCTTGCTGATGACCCCGGGCGGCACGACGAAGTTGCTGATCTGGAGCACGGAGATGTTGTAGGGCTTGGCGGTGACGACGCGCTTGAAGGTGGCGTTGACGAGCGCCCCCGGCGCGGCCGAGGCGAAGACCGCGCCGCCGTTGGGGGCCGGGACGATGGTGAGGAACCCTGACTTGTCGCCGGCGGTGGGGCCGAAGGTCTGGTAGAGCGTGGTGGCGACGACGGGGCGCGCGCCGGCGCCGCGGGGCAGGGCGGCGAGCTTGGCGGCGTCGTAGAAGTCGAGGATGACGTGGACGGAGAGGAGCTCCAGGAGCGCCTCGCGCGGGAGGCGGGCGCTGCGGCGGAGGAGCCAGTCGACGTCGGAGTTGGCGGGGGCGAGCACGGTGAGGGAGTTCCGGCGGTTGATCTCCTTGGCCACGCGGGTCTTGCCGAGCAGGTAGTTGAAGAGGCGGAACTCCGGGTACCGGCCCAGGATCTCGGTGATGTTGAAGCCTCCGCCGGGCGCGTCAGCGACGTCCGCTGCGTTGGCGCTGCCGAAGGCCGGCAAGAGGAGGAAGAGGAGCACGAGCAGGGAGAGCTTCGAGGGCGCCATGGCGTGTGCACGGACGGACGTAGATGGCGATGCCTAGTTCGATCTGCTTGTGTGTGTGTGTGGAGTGTCACTGTGTATATATAGAGAGAGTGAGGCCGTGGCGGGAGGAGAGTGAGAAGTGGATCGACGAAGAAGAATCAGTTGGCGGGAGCGGTCTTCACTCTGACCACTTCTCGTGGCGCCAGCATGCACGATCATCGATGAATCTAGGAGTTGCATCTGCCGTCTGATTCACATCGGATGGTCAATCATGATCGGCTTTAGAGTTGGATCTAACCTTTTTTTTAGGGAATTGCTGATCTTTATTCAAGAAAACCGACCAGTACCAGATTGGCCCCAAGTTGGCAGTGTGGAGCTTAAAGATTTGAAATTACTGCTTGGGGATAGGGCGCGGAGGCGACCACCTCTCCTTCGTAGCAGCCTCTCCCTCCAGACCTTCCCTCTGCTGCCGGCCCTGGCGACGGTGGCAGCGCCCATCCCGTCCTCGACGGTTGGCAGGGGAGGTGCCTCGCTGTTACGGCTCACGGAGGCGGTGAGGCGTAGGCGGCGGGCACAGGGCGACGTGATCAGCTGGCCGGCGTCTGAGATCTCCCGGCGGGGTGTTGCCAGTGCTCTTCTTCCAATTGGCGGAAGGGATCGGGGGCGTTCCGATCTGGGTCCAGATCCGATCTGGGACGCGGGCTGCAGCTCGGGCCTGTGATACAGGAGGTCCGGTGGTGGCAAATGGTCACGCACCGACGTCTCCTCAAGCTGTGCTCCTCCGTTGTCGCGTTCCTGCTGGGAGAGTGGCCTTGTAGCGTCGGGGCTTGCGAGGCTGAAGAATAATGGGTGTGATCCTAGGGTTCTTTTCGCGCTAAGATGAAAATCTGCCATGCGCCTGTCCTCTTTGATCTTACCAGAGTGTCGAGTTTCAGAAGGCTCCGCCGGCGATCTCCAACTGGCTAATGCCTAGAGACAACTGGATCGGGTGGTATTCGGTCCTACTGGAGGTAGCAACGCGAAGCTCTGATCTGTTGCTATCATGGGCAAATCCATGGTGAAACTAGAGGGAGAATGTCATGGAAGATGTGATCGAAGGGCTGGTAATGTCGTTCGGAGCCTTTGCGTGCATGAGGAACTAGCTCAGCGTTTAAGGACTCGTGGCAGCAGTATGTAAGCGGGGGTAACAACACAGGTGAAGTGCCAAGTCCTACTTTTCTGGGTAAAAATTCAAGGTACGTCTTTAAGTAATGTGTTGGGCCTGACAATGGTTTTGTTGAAGACTCTGTTTTAAAAGCAGGGACAATCTTCAGGGTGAAAACACAAGGTCTGGACTTAATTGGTCGGTCGTGACATCGTTTTGTTCTTGAAGGTGTTGCTTTTAAAGATTTGGACATCAGGTTTTGGCTTGGTGCTAGTTGTGCTGCTACCGCAAGGACTGTAACCCTGTAGCGGAACTTTTCTTTATTATTTCTTCTTTCTATTGACTTTTGGTTGTGTGCATCCGTAATAACTTTGTTTATTGCATTGTTGCAGAAGCTAGATGTAATTGTTATCTGTTCGATATTAATATATATTATTTTTCTAAAAAATAGGTACATCAATAATATCATGGGGGGCCTAGCCACACATGGTGACCCACTCCTAAAGAAACCTGGCCCAGATTGTGAGTTCGAGTCGACATAAGAGAATCTCAGCCACTTGAGACTTAGCAAAACCGATTTATTATTGTTTTCATTTCCGCTGCTATAGGTTGTACAGATCCTACACAAAAATCGAACGTTAAGAAATCGACTGAGACATGAGAGAATCTCAAGTCACCTTAGACATAGCAAAACCGTAAAAATAAGTGTACATCTCCAACGATTTTACTATGCATATATTTGTAATTCTTCATCAATAATAACATCCACTAATCAATTCTAATTGTATTGTCTATTCGATCGTCTACACATAATGAAAACCTAATCCGGTAGATTTTGGTCGTCAACCGAGAATGATTATTACATGGAAGAAGCTAGGGCATATGCTAGTCGTAGGGGCCCGGATGAAAGCAGGCAAGGTCCTCCAACGCCTCCATGGTGATGTTGCCGAAGGGGTCAATTTCTTCAATGTACCGGCTGATGTCGCGGAGATCAACCTTAAACCTGGCATAGCGGTGCTCCTCTTGGGCCATGGAGATGTAGGTCTTCCCGTTGCGTACCTTCCACTCCGCGAAGATGTGCTTCGTCTCCTCCTCGCTCATCTCCCTGTCCCACGACAAGGCGGGGTAGCCGGCGTCTCGCCATTGCCGGTCCATACGGTGGAGGTCGCGCTTGAACATGGCGTACACGCGCTCCCCCTCCTCGGCGGTGGAGCTGCCGGTCATGCCGATCTGGGCCTTCCACTCCGTGAAGATCCGCCGAGTCTCCTCTTCGCTCCTTTCCCTGTCCGCCGGGCTGTCTGATGATGTGTTCCTCGGGCTCGTGGTCGCCGCCAGCGATACCGCAAGCAGCAGCAGCAGCACTACCGCCGCCATGATCTTCATCACGATCTCTCGATGGAAGTAGCCGACCCTCGAATCGATCGATCAATCTAAGTTTGGACTGGCGATCGGTGGCGTGTATTTAAAGGCTGCGACCTTGCTTGGAGACGTACTACGTACAAGAGACCGACACGTACACGATTTTCACGCAGATCGAGTGCAAACCACGGTTCAGGTACTCTAGCTGAGTTAGAATCGATCAGCGTGCTATTCTAGCAGTGTAACTATTTTCCCGGTAGTCTTGTGAGAAATACATGGTAATTTTTTTTATTGGAATCTGATAAGCTCTTATTCATAAACAAGTTGGTTTGATGTACAACCTAGTAGTTTTGCGTAGCAAAAGTATGATAACTGTGTGTAAATAATCTGATAGTTGTGTCCAAATAAGCTGATAATTTTGTCTAACTAATTAATCTGGAAACTGGAAAGTTCTTGCTAAATAATCTGATAATTATGTCTAAAAAATTGACCTGGAAACTACCTAGTAATAGGGTCTAACTAATACAAAGAAAATGTGATAACTAGTTTTGGGATACTCTGGTAACCAGATAATTGTTGTGGCCGCGCAGCCGAAGCGCACCCAGACGAGCTAGTTCGTGTTAGATAGGTAGTCTTGACAGTTTGCCACACTAGCTGAATTTCCCCCTCTCTTTGGCGGTTGTTATGCGGAGTTTCATTTGATGTTACTCGCTGAGCTGAAGCATGAGGAGACACTTTGCTCGTACGTAGAACATCCAGTGCTACATCATCGTCATGACGCACCTAGCCAAAATTTGTTCCGCTGAACCTCCAGTGGTCTTCACTCTGACCACTTCTCATGGTGCCAGCAATCAGCATGCACCATCGATGCATACCCTTGAATCTAGGAATTGCATCTGCCGTCCGATGCACATCGGATGGTCAATCATGATCACCTTCAGTAGGGTTGAAAACGGAACGAAAACGGACGGAAACATGCATTATCATTTTCGTTTCCTTTTCTCTTATCGGAATCGAAAACAAAATCGGAAATCCCGGAAACGAATACGAAATCGGAAATATCCGAAAATGAATATGAAACGGATCTGGAACGGATACGATATGAAAATGGATATTTGTCGGAACACAATAGGAGTATAATATGTTGATCCATACGGCCCCCAGCATATAAATAAATAGCTAACAAGAAACAAAATTGTTCACAATCTCGAGGACAGTCTAATGTCAGAACCACACCCATAATTTAACACTTACACGCAAAAAAACTCCTATACAATAGTTTCACGTAGACACTAAGACACTCATTTTACTAATAAAATTGAGTCGTATAGAAATGTATACTTCAGCAACAACGAATCATCACATATATTTTAGCAATACTTATGCCTAACTAGCGTATGCTGGTCTTACGGAAAGTTTTCGTATTCATATTTTCAGAAGTTTCCGTTTCGTTTCCGTTTCCGCTGAAATCTGCTTATATCGTTTCTTTTATCGTTTTCGTTTTAACATATTTCGTTTTCGTTTTGTTTCCGCAAAATGTCTTTTTCGTTTCCGTTTTATGCTCTCCATTTCCTTTTTCTATGGAAACAACCGAAAAGTTTCCTTGTCATTTTCAACCCTACCTTCAGAGCTTTTTCCTCAGCAAATTAGCGGCATCAGATCATGCATGCCCGGAATAACTTGCCCAGGGGGAATCTTATTGGGCCTCTTGAAGAGGACCTCTTCCTTGCTTACAGATGTTGCTAGTGTCAACCTACCTTGTATTTGTTCCTGGGCTAGGCTGAGCACAACAGGAGAAACTGGACGCCCAACTGGATGGCTGGTACTTGTTTTTTCTCACTCTCAAAAACCAGACATTGGTGATTCAGCTTATGCTATCGTCGCCAACCGTTTCATCCAGCACATTATCCACGTAGATCGTAGTAATATATCATCGGCTAGCATGTCCCATCTACGAGACGTAGCAATCAAGTCAACGGCATGCAGGCATGGGCCTGAATATTCACACATGCAATAATCATACACGCCGCAAATACCACCATAGTGTTCCGGAGAAACATATCATACACACACAACACATGCACACGCATGAAGCCAATGCTACTAATTTCAAAATTCACTTGTTGCATATGCATAGAAAATAGCATGTCCAAGCCAGGGCGACATGATATGCGTACGTCGCGTCGAAACATCTTCATGTCCTTAAAACCTCACACGTGTCTGAACAAACATAGGAATGGAATATCTAGTGCTCCCGGCGCTTTAGTTACTCCCCCTTCTCTCACTAAAACAAATTCAAATGTTGTTACAAAAATCTAATTAAAACAAAGTGCGAGTGTTTACAAACTATGTAGTATTTACAACCTTCAATTTTTTTAATAAAAAACAATGAGAAACAAAAGGACAAATCTAGCATTAACAATATCATTTTTTGATTTAATTGACACTATTCATGCTAAATTTGTCTTTTTGTTTCTCAATGTTCTTTTCGAATTTGGATCTGAATATTTTGGAGGTTGTAACACTTGTGAGCCCTCACACTTTTTTCTAGAGATTTTATAATTGTTTTTTCAGTGAAGCACGGGAAACACCTATAGAGTATTGGGAGCACTAGATATTCTCTGTGTATCCGATACTCCTCTCATCGATCAGCTCCACTCCAACCTCCAGCCTTCAAGCTGGCAGTGTGGAAGCATCCACATGCACGCACGTACGCTCGGGCTTAATCGGCCTGGCAAGCGCTAGCTATCCATTTTGTCTGCATTTCTTGGCTTAAAACAAATCACACATGTCATGAATAGTCTAGAAGAACATGCTGGATAATATTATGGCCTGTATATCCTCAGAGATGGAGAGAGGGAGATAGTCTGAGAGATAACATAGTCTATGCGTGGATAAGGTAGAAACCCTGGCGATCATGATTTGATTAAGCTCAGGGGAGCAGTGAGATCGCCGGACGTGGCACGGCGTGCTCCACCGGTTAATAATTTTCCTCGTCGGCGGTGGCCGGGCGTGCTGCTGCGTGAACGGCGACAGCGTTTCATGTCCGGAACCAGGAAGAAATCTGGAGAGAAAAATATGTCACAAGCTTAATTACCAGAAGGAGTACGTCCGCACGCATCGCATGCAGTTTAGCAACCTGAATCCAACCCAGATCTAGCATCGAAATGTATGTATAGTTCTATATATACGCGCCGTATCCCCGAAAAAAATGACCTTTGTCGTTGGGCGCCTTTTGTTTCTTAGTTGAAGAATTGCAAAAATTGTGCTCCTGCTTGCCTCTAACAGTGACAGTGACAGTGACATTGACATCCATCCTCGCATGTTCTGCAAAATCTATACATCCAAGCATGAGAAGTTGGAGTGTGTCCAAGAGAACAGAGAACGAGAGAAGGAATATGGAAGGTGGTAGGATTAATCTCCATGGATCGCGAAGTGATTAATGACGAAGCAGAACAATAACAAAAAATATACAATGCTATTCTAATGTGGGGAAAACGAGTATTGTATTTTAACATTTCATGGCCATGGTTCAAAATATCAAACATTAGATTTGTATTTGTTTGACTCCGATATATCAGATGTCGGATAACAGACGAAATATCAGATTATATGCAGTTACATGGGAGAAACCATATTTGGTTTTTTCCTATTAGTATTCTTAGAAACATCCTTGTGAGTTGTGAATACCGAAAATGAACTATTTCAATGCTTGAGCATAGAAAATTATGATTTCAAGTTTATTATCTAGTCATTCAAGCAATAAAGTAGAAAGAATCACACAATCTCTTCTCTAACATCAAAAGGGTACATTATATATGTGTGTCTACAAAATAAGACTTTCATAAATTAGATAAGTTGTAAATACATACATTTATTTCCAGCAATTTATATTCTTAGAAAGAACTGTTTTTCTACACATTGGTCTATATCGTTGGACATTCAAGTAAAATACCACCCATATGAAATCAATATCGACCATATCAATAGATACATCAGGATGCTATGTGTGTGATATTTTGAGAAAATCATATAGTATTATTTTGTATGTGTGTGATATGCATGAAAAAACAATATTTGCAAGATGATATGTTACGTATATATCAGTTGTAACCCAAAATCAATGTTTATATTTTTTTATCGGGCGATTTAAAAGGTATGCAACCTAGCTTGTTTCCCATCCCAAGAAAGCCGTGCTCCATTGATCCAGCAACCATCAGCTAAATTACCAACATGACATTTCATGACCAAGTCAATCTTAATCATTTCAATGTCTCTAAGGATAGAACAATTATGTAATTCAATATGTCAATGGCTATTTGCACTTGAGATTTAAATTTAATTCTACGTCTACTGAGTTCTAGGAAACTTCCCATGCACAAAGAGAACACACAAAACTTGAAAAATGTGCAACTACTTGGTTTTTGATGGATAAATAAAAAACACTCTTGATCTTGTCGTACAAGATTTTCTTGCTCCGGAATCGCCGACTAAGCTTGAAGTCCCTCTGCATACTGAATGACGGAATGAGTGTGGAACATGATCGTTGGTCGGTCTTTGACATCATTGGAACCTCTCCTTCAGCTTTCATTTAAACTCAAACGAATGATGAGAGGGCACTTTGTGTCCTCTGCGTGATTGCTATAAGTCATATACAAGGGCAGAGCTTAAAGTAAGTCAGGGGGGCACTGCCCCCCCCCCCCCCCCCCCCTTTTTTTTTTGGAGCAAAGCCTTGGGAGGGATTAACTGAAGACGAAAAATAGTGTCCCCCACATGCACATGATTTAATCATGATTGTATATCATTGCTACGGTAAGTCTTAAACATATTTACAATCTTTGATCGTTTAATGCTATTACTATACATTTCTACATATTTAAATTAGGAATCTACATCATTTTATAGTATTTTTGTTGGACTAACTATTCACCAAGTACCACGAAATCACCGTAACTTTTCAAGATGGAGACAAAGAGCCAAGAGGAGGCATGCAACATGGGCTCATTACCTGACTCTACCTACTCGCTCCCCTCACCAAATCCCTTTGCCTATAAAGTTATTTTGTCATAATTCGACGATATCAAGAATCACCTTGCGAAAAATGTGATATAGATTCATCGCCGTTGTTATGACGGATCTAGAGCTCTCTTCCGGTACTCTATCGGAGGGAAAATTCATCGCCGAAGGCATCTACAACACTATAACTAGGTCCTTGATGCTATGGGTCCATAATAGTAGCTATCTCCATGTATGTCAATATAAAAGTCTCGTGAGCTATTTAACATGATCGACATCCATATGACGTAGTTTCTATTAATGTTGTGTTTGTTGACATATAATGAACTGTGATGTATCAAATCATGCATGTTATCAATACAATGTTATTTGCTATACGATTTATGTGTATGCTTTGGCTAACTTTATGTATAAATCTCTAAGAGGGGGGCATATGTTTGGTAGCGGGTTCAATATTGCTTTCTTGTGCATGAGTGACAAAAACGGCTAAGAGAGGTAATGTGTCCTTGCTACTAATGGTAAAATAGTGACAATTATGTTATGTCACATGTGATGTTTATTCTCGCCTACATAATGTATACTATGCTTAAGGTTGTTTTAAACTTAATTCATAGAGGTCGATGAAAACATAGAAGTGGTCTTGAAGAGGAGCAACAGTTTGAGATACTGTCTTGGTGCCGGTCTATATGTATGTAAATAAACTCAATCTATGCAACATGAGTTGTATATTACTGATCTATTCGTTCCTGAAAGTACGACGTGTATACTTATACAAATTTTTAAGAAAAAATAATTAACATTTACAATACCAAATCAATACCATCAGATACATCATGAAATATAGTGTTCATATATTAGTCTAATTGTTAGTCTTTTTCTCTCAAACCTTGGTCAAACTTTAGCTTGATTGACTTCTCAAACAAAAGAATGCTGTATTCAGTTAATCGACCGGATATGTATGCCTCAGTCAATCGATCTGTCTCGTGGTAACAAAGCAACCAGTAAATTAATCCATGCGTCAGATCATGACGAGCGAAAAAAAAAAGATCATGACGAGCGAAACATGCATGCATGCACGCAGTCGAGTGTGAAGCACATCCACGGGTTTAGCGTACGTCGAGAGCAAAACAAAAAAGGGAAAAAGGTTTATAGTAGCAGCTAGGCTGCATGCGAGGGAACAGCGGCCTCCATTCCGGTCAAGGAGACCGCCCATGCCACCCCATGCAGCGCCTCCACGTTGTCGACCACCATTACACTTACTTACACTAGTTACCTCTTTGGATTCTCATCTACTACTACAATCACAAAGCCATCGAGAGAGAGTAGACTAGCATGCATATAGCAGCATTAAATTAACTACTGCTACTCCCTAATTCACTCTCCCTAATTAATCACCCTTGGCCCTTGTGCACGCTCTCTAGTTTTCTTGGAAGCATTCACATGCTTGCATTCTCAAATGTGTATGAACAGTGCGCATTTCAAAACTAGCAAGCTCAAGAGACTGGCCGGCCAGAGTTTCACACAACTAGATTCTCTATATATACCACGCTTGACTATTCTCTCCAAACTCTCATTCCCCTCCTCGACCCCTTCTTCTAGCTAGTCTTCGTCTCTTTGAAGGCACACGGCCGCCATGGACATGGACATGAGCTCCACTGCCCACCCTCACCACTGGCTCTCCTTCTCTCTCTCCAACAACTACGACCATGGCCTCCTCCAGGCCCTGTCTAGCTCCTCCTCCAGCCACCAACTTGGTAAATAAGCATGGAGTTCTCAGTGATGTGCTACTAACGAGCAAGCTTGTACTTTGCAGGACAAGAGGGGCCGATGGATGAGGCGCCTAAGATGGAGGACTTCCTCGGCGTGGTAGGCAGCACCGGCGGCGCCACGACGGCCACGGCGGACCAGCTCGGCTGTGGTGAGCTGGGTAGCATCGCCGCCGGGTTCATGCACCGGTATACGCCGCCTGGGATGCCGGAGAACCCCGGCACGGTGACCGTCGCCACGGCTACGGGAACAGACGTGGTGGCGGAGTCCGATCAGGCGAGGAGGCCCGCCGAGACGTTCGGCCAGCGGACATCCATCTACCGCGGCGTCACCAGGTACCGAGCTCCTCACCAATCACATGATCTAGCCATCAGTAGTACAGTATAAGTTTGGTTCAGTAAAGTTCTTAGCTGCTAGGTAATTGTTCTGATGCTATTTGGAGAAACTAATCGCATGCACATCTACTGCAGGCACCGGTGGACGGGGAGGTATGAGGCGCACCTGTGGGACAACAGCTGCCGCCGGGAAGGCCAGAGCCGCAAAGGCCGCCAAGGTACATGCATGTCTTCACACTGCTTTGTCCAACAATCCTGCAAAAGGCACACATATTCTGATGATTTGATCACTAACATCTGCTGCCTTTTCCCCACAAATTTCTCCCCACCTGTGGGCGCATTGGTGATAATCCAATCTTCAGTCTACTTAGGTATGTCAACTGCATGACTCGTCAGCTGGAATGCTATAGATTTTGAGGCAACAAAATCTTTGAGACTTACAGTAAAAATTGGGGAAAATGCAGGAGGCTATGACAAGGAGGACAAGGCTGCGAGGGCTTACGACATGGCTGCACTGAAGTATTGGGGTGCGACGACCACAACAAACTTCCCGGTGAGTGATCGACACTGTCTGGCGCAACTCTACATGCATACAGTTCATAGCACTCCTGGACGACAATGCCTGATCGCTGATCGTGTACCTTTGCAATAGGTGTCCAACTACGAGAAGGAGCTGGAGGAGATGAAGTCCATGACACGGCAGGAGTTCATCGCTTCGCTGCGCAGGTGAGCGAGCAGCAATAGACACATGCTTAGCCCAGGCCTCACTGGACTGAGGCGTTTCTCCTTCTCTTCTCCACGTACACACCTCGCCGTACTTACACACACGCATGAACGGGCTCCCTACATGTGCTTTGCCTTTGCCTTGGGTGTTCTCACATGAATGTTGACCTCTTTGTGCGTTCCTACCCTTTTATCAGGAAGAGCAGTGGCTTCTCACGAGGGGCATCCATCTATAGAGGAGTAACAAGGTACTATAGTTCAGAATCGCTTACAAGGAATCAGCTTGCCAATGAAAATGTAGTAATGTGATTATTTGTTTTTTGGGGGTCAAACCTCTGACATATTGGACATTGTAATTTACCTGACAGGCATCATCAGCACGGCCGGTGGCAGGCGAGGATCGGCAGGGTGGCCGGAAACAAGGACCTGTACCTGGGCACTTTCAGTGAGTCTTCTTCATACCAAACTTGCATTTGTTATGAGTTCTGACACCACAGGGCTGAGGGCTCAATGTACACTGATAATTAAGCCACTGAGAACTTAAGATGTTGTCATAACAATGTGGTCCAATCTGATCATCTTCGCACCACAGGTACACAGGAGGAGGCGGCAGAGGCATACGACATCGCCGCGATCAAGTTCCGCGGTCTCAGCGCTGTGACCAACTTCGATATGAGCCGCTACGACGTCGAGAGCATCCTCAACAGTGACCTGCCGGTCGGCGGTGGGGCGGCCGCCCGAGCCTCCAAGTTCCAGCCGGACCCCTCACTGACACCAATGAACGTCGGAGTGGCGTCACCGGACATGATGCCGCCGTCAGAGAAGGACTACTGGTCCCTGCTTGCCATGCACTACCAGCAGCAGCAACAACATCAACTCCAGCAGCAACAGCAGTACCCTGCCTCTGCATTTGAGACCTATGGCTCCGGCGTCAACGTGGATTTCACCATTGGCACGAGCAGCCACAGCAGCAGCAACACCAACACCAACGGCGGAGCCATGTGGGGCGCAACTGGACACCTGCAGGACGGCGGCAACAGGCAGAGCAACAGCTACTCCAGCAACATTCCCTATGCTGCCATGGTGTCTGGGTCAGCAGCTGGGTACGAGGGCTCCACCGGCAACAATGGAACCTGGGTCACCAGCAACCCCAGCACGGCTCCTCAGTTCTACAACTATCTGTTTGGCATGGAGTAGGTAGGTGATCGCTGACTGCCTAGATAGCTACTGTAGCTGAAATTGGGTGATAGGCCTAGGGGACTAACATGGAACTGATCAAAATTTTGGCTGCTGCTGCATGCGTGCCTGCGTGCATGAGAACAATGTATGAATGCGATGCATTCTTATGCTATTCTTTTTTCCCTTCCTGACAAAGTCCTGTAGCGGAGAACTCGTGTATCTTCAGAATTTCTAATCCAAGTTATTCTTCTAGTTCTTTGGTCAGCTACAGTACGTGTGATTGAATAGTATGCTGTTTCTCCATGAAAACATCTTGGCCAAGTATGCATCAGGTGAATGACAGTAGTAGAGGAATTTTCCAAAATAAATATACTACTTGGAGAGTTGGAGTAAATCTTGGGACAAATGAATGCGAGCATTGGTATTTGAAAGTTCAGTCTTCCTTCCATCAACAGTTACCTGCACGGAGACAAGGGGAGCGGTCTTTAAAATTTTACAAAGACAATTGGATGTGTAGATTTCTGAACAGAATGAACAGAAAATCAAGGAGTACGTTTTCACCAAAAAAATAATAATTTAGAAAAAATCACCATAAACAATAGTAATAATGGGAAACATGTTTTTCACCAGTCAACAGCAATGATCGGCAGGAATGTGCCACACAGTTGGAATGAAGGAAAAAGAGTATATTGCTATACCACGAGGATAACTATCTTCTGCACCAGCAGGAGACATCTGATCTTATCCTATGAACATGATAGCAATCTTCTACAAGCATCTAAGGACATGTCTAAAGTCTTATCCGACTCAGGTGTATATAATGCCAAATTGCCAATACAATATATTAGTGAAGTTTACAAAAAAATCTCATCTGGTTGCAGTATCTGGTATCAAAAAAGATCTAACTACAGAACAACTTCCAGATTCCGTTAAAAATGTACTGGAGGCACCAGGTTTCAAGTGTGATTTTCCTTTCTGTCGATAATGCGCAATGCACACAAAAAATAGCACTAGCAGATACAGATGCAGGAGACCAAGGCTGGGGATCTCATTTCCCTCTGTAAAAGTACAGTAATCACTAATCAGTAGTTACATGGAATAAACCGAAGAGCTTCACATGGGATCAAGGACAATCAGTCTACAGCTCTAGCTATCCTTCAAGATTCTTACTGGGACACTGCACGCATTTGTAGACTATCTAGCCCATGAGGGGCCTAAACTACTACTTAATTCACTCCTTTTGATAAGCACGCTGGGGGACGGCTACTGCACCACGCAGCAGCAGGGCTTAATTACCTCTTGATCAGTTGACCAGTCAAAAAATGAGGCAGTTAGAATCGAACTAGGGCAAGTAAGAACAGTTACTTGATCCTACTGTTTCCTTTTCCCCCCCGTTGGACCAAACCATCTTCCTCATATCTGGAGTATCCAAGAACTGGAACCACGTCGCCGCGTGCATGCATAGCCTGCTTTCCTATACATGTCCCCTCTTAGTCTTGCAAATCCTAGCATATCCCACTTAATTTAGTACTACAAGATACTAGAGCTCTTTCAGTGGACACAGAGACAACAAGACAGTCCATTGACTAGACCGCATGCATGCTTCAGGCAGTGGTTTCCAGTGGTAAAGTGAAGCGTAAGAAAAGGGAATTTATTAGTAGCAACTTCATAGTGAGTGAAGTTGAACCAAAATGGAGTAGTAGTGTCCATTCCAACTTGGATGATATAGTAGCAGTGTGAAGAATTATTTACAGTTGGCGTAAATCCAAAGACTGAGTCTAGTTCAGAACAACCAGAACTAGGCACTCTTACAAGGACACACTTGGAGAATTATATCAGCTATATAGTGTGGACCAATGTGCAGGTTTAGGGTAGTTATTAGAATGTCCAAATATTCATTATATTCCAATGAAATCTTCATACAAAGTAACTATCAGCAGTTGCAAAACATGTCCTCCATACACAGAGTATTTTTGTGCTGCAAGACTGAGTAAATTCTCAAGTGCTGTTTTACATGCTCACTCTTTAACCAACCTTTTCTAACGGAAAATAGATATGGAAACCAAGCATTGCATTGTTCAGAAAAGCTAACTTTGACCAACTGGCAGCAGGCAGGAAGACAACATTAAAACGGCTATTTGAAAAATATACTTTATGATGTCTTTTTCCCACATAAACAGATTCGAACCCTGCAGATTCTCTCTTATGAACACTTTTTCCATAAATTAAGGCATGCAAACCCTTTTTGCTAAGAAAATGATGATTGACAATGTGGGTCATTAGTCAAATACAACACTGTAAAAAGGTGTTTCATTTGGCGGTTCTGTGGGGGAGCCTTTCCCTTGGTTTTAGAAAGAATTTGTTTGGTTGCCGCTTTTTTGTCTTGTTTCCCATTGGAAGTTACATTTGAGCTGCTCTCAGATCACCATACAAGCTGTACCCCAAGAAAGAACTAATGATCAAACTGAAATAGGTTGAAAAAAATAAACTGTGTACAGAATTAATACCTTGAAACACCAATTTTATTTGCTTTACTGGATTGATGGACATGAACAAACCAACT
The DNA here is from genome assembly GCA_026929855.1 of Poa annua. NCBI lineage: Eukaryota > Viridiplantae > Streptophyta > Magnoliopsida > Poales > Poaceae > Poa > Poa annua. The sequence continues at coordinate 104,010,453 of CM049430.1, read as the reverse complement.
GCAGTATAAATATGAAAGCCTACTTTAAAGTGGACGGGGAATTTTTCTTTTCTAGGACAGAAATTTATTGTACAGAATGAAATGGATCAGAAAAGTTTATCATTAACTGTTAGCAACTGCATGAAATATGGAGATCATTGACCAAGGAAATTGCACAGAAACGAAAATATCTCTTACAGTAGGGACAAGTAGAGAAGCCAAAATTAGTGAATTTCTAAACCATCTGACAATTTGTAATGAGATCCATCCATATGCTTTCCGCACCTGGACCAGGAAGTGATTGAAAGATACAGTTTGTAAATGGGCCTCAATCATGGACCAGCGCATGCCTTATGAAGACAACGCCTTGTATACTATTATATGAAGGAGGTAGTAATCTATGCATTCGGATTCTGTAGAAGAATCTTCCACAAGGTGTCATGGTGCTTGATTTTGTTAATTAACTGCACAGTGCCATAAGACTACAAAATGAAAACGGTCACCACGGAACCTAAAATTAGTAGCTCAAAGATGTTGCAAACTTTGCTGTGAATGTACAAGGCTATAGCCTATAGGTCATTATTTTGCCAAAATATGAAATTAAACTATGCCAACCTGACAAGGGAATGAAAGCCGCTCCTACATAACAGTGGTTTCGCTATTTGTAAACAATCTAACCCATGCCTACATATTTTAATAACATTATGGCAATAATTGCAAGCAGCTAAGGAGAAATATTCTCTGACAACCGAGTGGTATTCAGCACCAAGAATTGCTACCAAGGCTTTTCCAAAAACAAGTGCTACCAAGAAAAACAGCACCACAAAAAAGATACATCTTCCACAAATTTGAATAGAATCTAATGTTTAACCGAGGGGCTTTCTAACTGATGGCTATACAGTCTATCATACAAATCAAATACTCTAACCATGGAGTAATACTGATATCTTGTCACTGCAGTATAAAAACCTGAATTTGGTTCGAGGCACTGTTCATCTCTAAGACTCTAACCATGGCTTGCTGATTCAACAAGTCAGCATGAGCAGCATAGTTAGTATATATCATACCTCTATGATATTTAGGTCTTTCTAGATGAGAGAAAAGTATGCAGTTTTCTCGATGAAAAAATCTGTTGGTAGGTAAATAGGTAATCAAGGTCTCAGGTGGCGCAATTATTTACAGATGCAACCTACTCAAACAGATAGCTCGATCACCAAACCTAAAATTCAGGACAGTCCATTCAAGATTATGATACATATGTTTTCGCCGGTACAGTGTCACGGGAAAGGAATCTTCTGGATCTAAACTTGGGAAATCTTGTCTGCATCCAGCAAAGCCTTTAACTAGTTACCAGAGGACCCATCAGACAGATGCAGACATGACGATGTTCTAACAAAGAAACAAAGGAAAATACCTTTAAAACAATCATTTCTTTCCCTAATTCCATTCCACGGAAAGGGTAAACCAGTAGCGACAGCCTGAAACATCAAATATGGTAAACTTACTACTAGCTGAAGATTTCAGAAGATGTTCTCTCATAAAACAACATCGACAAGATGACTCACGAAAGTTCTAAGGGTCATGGAAGAAATGTGCATGTTTCTTGAAGTAACTGCAAAAGGATAGAAGAATCAGTAGCATAAATAAAATCACATCGATGCGCCAAAGTAAACGAAAACCTAGTATGTATTGCCTCTTCCCCAAAACAAAAGTTGAAGGCTCGCCTCTTTACAATTTCTGAAGCCATGGAATTATCCTTATTGAAGTTACTAATAAGCATTACAACGGCAGATGCTTAGAAGTAAGTACTCAGATGCGTATTATGTGGTAAGCATATAATTACACCTATAGAGGTGTGAACTGGTAGCGGTAGTCTGTCACCTCCTCACCCTCTTATGATGCAAGCCGTTAAACCTGTTACAAACGGCTGAAATTGTAGCAATGTTTGCCACTATGGTTGGATAAAGTTACTACCAAGTGCCACCATATAATAGTGGTATATGCAGTATAATTTGTCTAAAACAATATGTTGGGTAGTCTATTTTGTTTTATTTCCAGCAAGGCACGGGTAGGTTATTTAGCTAGTAACCAAAAAAGGATATGTACATCAATATCTGTAGGGTGTATATGGAGAAGCTAATAGACCCATCAACTGAACCATCACTAACTCCCAGACTTGAGAGAAACATCAGCAAATGAAACTGCTTACAATATGTTACATCAAGCTGTTATTCAGTATTTAAAAAGACTTGTCTATTTTTATATGATTAATTAAACTAATCTCTCATTAGCCACTGCCAGGGTGAATTCTAACAAGCCTGCTGATTACTACTCCCTCCGTTCCAAATTAAGTGTCTCTGATTTAGTACAACTTTATACTAAATGTGCGACACTTAAATTTGGAACGGAGGGACTATATAACATCACTTTCTCATTAACCTTGCACAACAACAAACGATACACAAGTTATACCATGCTAACTGCTCGAATATTACTCTGCTGCTACTCAGAACTCAGATACCTAGAAGACTGACACCCCTGTAAATTTAACTGTTGATCAAAAGAAGCTCTCAAATTCTCTCTTAAGTGTGAAGTAATAAAGAGGCTGAAGCACAAGAAGCAGCATGAATAAACCTTGCAGCCAATGTCTTTTCCAGTTCACAAATGAGCCTTGCAGCTAGATTCATTAATATGAACCTTGACAAAGTACAACACCTAACAAAAACTGAAGATAAATGGAAATCCAGATAATAACAGAAACATATGTTGGAGTTTAAACTCGGTATCAGATGCAAACTTAGACGAACGACAAGCTTTAACCTGCTAAACAAAACTTTCGGATCAGAGAATAAAAGTATATAATGGTAGATAACAAGATGTCTAGATGAGACAACAATGTAGAGAAATATGAAGATTACTGTCATACATACAGTGTCAAGATGAAGTTTAGATAATTTCAAAGCCTCCTTCCAAAATAGTCCACAATACACATAAACATTACTGCCATAAAGCATATATAATTTTTATATACACGCATCTCACTCATCTAGAGGTGGCCTATATCAGTTTTGAAGATATCAAGCAGCGAGCCCTTGCGTTTCGAGTAGCGCTCTTGCATACGGGCTTTGGCTGAATGCTCTTTTGGGGTTAAATATATATATACCTTTTTATACACAATTCAGGACAAAGTTCAGACGATTTGGAAGCCTACACTACCAAGTTTCTCACAATCCACCCGGATACAGGAGCCATGGAGACACATATACCTTGTTGTCACACCTCACAGTTTCACATACAGCGCCACAGAAGGCTCAGATCTTGCGGACAAGAACTTGGGCACCATACTGGGGTTGGAGGGTCATCAACATCATCGAAGCATGGACATAGGATGGCGAGACATCAAATGCAAACCGCTGGAGGACCATGGCAAGCGCCAGCTTTGCCTCAACCATTGCAAGATTCTGGCCAATCCCAAAGGGGAAGTACACGCCGAGGTGATAGCTCTTGCCATCTGCAAACCTCGATGGATCAAACTCCTCCGCATTAGTTCCCCATATGTCGGCATCGTGGTGAATGTCAATGATCGGCAGATTGAGCTGCGTGCCGGCAGGGATGTCGAGTTTGCCCAGCTTCACATCCCTAGTGACTGTCCTGTTGACAAACAAAGCTGGAGGATAGAGCCTGAGGGTCTCCTTCAACACCATATTCACCTGATATCATGCCAACATAGCCAGAGTGTTATTCAATATGTTTCATTATGGAGATGGCATCAAGAATATAAAAGGCTATAGTATTCATTTGCATAAGTAGGACTCACAATTTTGAGACTGCTCAGACTATCCCCACTTGGGTGCTCGTACTTGCCACACACTTGATAGACTTCATCATGGGCCTTGTCTTGCCATTCTCTATGCAACGCCAGAAGAAGTGTTGTCCATGTCAACAAATTTGCAGTTGTTTCTTTACCAGCAAAATAAAATGTCTTGCACTCATCAACGATCTCTTCGATTCCCATTTTTAACTCGTTGTCAGTTTTGCTGGCTGATAGCATCAAGCCAAGCAAATTTTTGGAGTTTTCACACTTTCTTCCATTGATTGCAATCAATTTACGCAGAGAATTTCGGATTTCTTGGTTTAGGCTATGCCTTCTTCGGTTCTTCTTTGTTGGTACAAACCTAAGAAAGAAATAGGTCATATTGTTTTTCTCTCAACTACAAAGTTTGATTGAAAAGCACCAGTACCAACAAAGAGAAGCAAACTTTATTTACTAAGGTACTACCTTTGTTCCTTTAACTACCAAAATGTCTTATATAAGTTAGATTAGGGAACAGAGAGAGTAGAAGTGAACATGTAGGAGGAACTACATGTTTATTGATACAGAAAGAAATGATGAACAAATTCGAGTGTATGAGTGAATCTCACCTAAAGCCAGGAAAGTAAACGGTTCTCATTGAAAGGATGGCAAATTTATCTGTTCTTCTTGCAATTGAAAAATCCGCTTTCCTTCCTTGTAGCTACTTCCAAATGCCACGAAGGAAATGACATCCACACTCAAAGTTTGGAATTCTTTACTTACATCAATCTCAAACTCCGCGCGGGTTCGTCCTTGGAGTTCCCATTTATCCAGCATAGATGAGATGATAGTTTATATTTCTGGTATCCAGCCCTACAAAGAAACGACAATGAATTTAGTGGTGAAATATATTTGGTCAAGTGCATTGTCTAGAGCACAACCGTCGATTACATCAACATGTTTGTATAGAAAAGAAGAAACGTAGACACCATAGGTCATGAGCAAGTCTGGTAGTTCTACGTGTAACATGTTTTGATAGGTAACATTTGTTATTAAAATCGCTTTCATTCACAAATATATATACTTATGATGATCTACAATCAAATTCTCCAATTTTATGTTTCAATTCGAGGTTTTGAAGAAACGCTTGCTGACCTTGACACTCTCCATGTTGAACGCGGGCGCGACGACACGGGTTGCCGCTGCCGCCGGAGCCAGCCTTATCGAAGGTCCCCGTGGAGTCCGTCAGCACGGCCTTGGCGACCTCGGGCCCGTGCGTAGACGACCAGCCGCGGGCGCGCGGGGCCCGAACCAGAACACGAACGGACGGCCGTACCGCGCCGCCTACTCGCCGTACCGCGGCCGACGCCGGCGTGGTGGAAGGAGGGCGAGCCGCGCGGACTCGGCGGCGGCGTGGAGGGCGCTGAGGTGGGCCCCGTTGCCGGAGATCAGGCTGCGCGGGGGCCCCCGGATGCGCTCCAGGCGGTGCGGGGCCCACAGGAGGGAGTAGACCAGTTGGAGCACGTACGCGAGCGCCGCGAGTAGGCCGGCCAGGAGGACTGCGGCGACGGCGCCCATTGCTTGCTTGCTGCTTCGCGACTCGCGAGTTCGCGTTGGCTCTCTCGGTCTCTACTTCTCCGGTAGCCGCTCATTTTTCTTCGAGTGAATGTCAATAATAATTTTAAATATTTTAAAATATTTATAACTTTTTTTATTCATACACATCTACACGTATTTCAGTGGGTAGTTCACTCATTTTACTCTGTTTATTGAAATATCTAAGACATTTTATAGTATGGAGAGAGAGAAGAGTTTTTTTTTAAATAATATGATTTTTAATAGAAATTCGGATTCTAGCGTGTGGAATTAAAAAAATTAAAAAATAGGGCGCCGATCGGCAGCAGTCATGCCGATCTGCATGTGCATCCTACCTGATAGTACTAGGTTCTACGTGATAGTACTAGGTTATTAAAAAATAATTGTGAAGTTACAAATATATATTTTTGCTAGTACTACCTGATAGTACTAGAGTTTCTTTCAAATATATATTTTTGCTATAGATACTACCGAAAAAATAAATACGTCCACTGAAACAAAAAAGTTACAACGTAACAGTTGTGAAGAATGGTGAGGTAGATGTACTCGTGCAAGGAAATTTAAAACGGTCAAACGAGTGCGAGAAATTTGACAAAATTCGTCGAATAATTGTACGAGTTGCGATTCAAAATTAAGAAGTTAGAGGCGATCAAACTTGAAACCGATCGCGGGAATGGAACCTACTCATCGATACGCACATATTTTATACATATTTCATCTCGAACCGAGACACGGTTTATCTAATCCTATATTAATCTAAAGGAAACTGGAACCTACGTACCATCAGGTACAGATCGGCATGACCATTACCGATCGGCATGGGGTGCTGCCGATCGGCACGACCCATGCCGACGACGCCCTATTTTTCAAATTTTTTGATTCCGTGCGCTAGAATCCAAATTTCTATTAAAAAATCGTATTATTAAAAAAAAACTCAGAGAGAGAATACCTACCGTCAGATGTATGTGATGTGTTCTCTGTAATTTATATGAAAAAGGAAAACACTACTCTACTCTACACAAAGATCTTGTAAAAAAATTACTCTACACAAAGATCGTACATGTAGTGTTGTGCATATAACAATGTCGCGTCAAGATTACACAAGATGTGTTAGGTTTGGGCATACTCCCCCTCGCTAACTTTCTTTCACTCAACATCCCAACACTATCGTGACATGACACTCCACAACGAGGCACGTTGTATCCCTGGACTATGTCGACCCGCACACCCTCCATTTTCAACGACCTCGCCTAGCATCATCTATACCCGACACCAGCAACCTTTGAAAGGTTTGTACTCTCTATATAGGTTTTGGATGATTGATGACACAAGGTTAAAAAAGACTACAACTTAACCAAAAAGGGACGTACCGCTTCGTAGGAAAGCTCTCGCGACAGGGCGATCTAGGTCAACAGCCTCCTGCCGGCGGCGCCGCCGGATCTGCCCGCCTCCGTGGCCTTCGAGCCATGGTTGCGCGGTGGATCCCGGACCCTGCCGGCGGGAGGGCTCCATTCTCACTGTTTTTTTTGTATTTTGTTAGATTTTATGTCTTCCTTGAATAGATCAAGCGGCGGCTGCTCTTTGAAGATGAAATAAGATCCTCCCCACCCAGCCTCCGTTCCGGCGACGTCTCTAGCGTTGTTGGAGGGTGTGTGGAGGTTTGTCTCTGGTGGATCTTGTCAGATCTGGCCAGTATGTGTCTTCGGTGGATCCGGTTGGATCCGGTCTTCGTTCGTCCCCGTTCATGTGTCAAAAAATTAGATGCTTCTGATCTATGCATCTCTTCATCGGCGGCGGTTGCTGTGCTGGTGCGCTGGTCCCATGGGACCGTAGCACGACGACTTCCCGACTGTCTTCTACAACAAGATTCGCCCGGCTCTGATCATGGAGGGGTGATGGCAGCGGCGCGCCTTCGGCTCGCTCTAGTTTTTGTAGTCGTCGCTAGGTGGTCTTCGGATCTAGATGTAATCTTTATTGCTTCTGATACCGCTTTGATTGTTGATGAATAGATTGGAAGTTTCTTCGCAAAAAAAAAAAGGTTAAAAAAGACTAACATGCTTGCTAGTGTACATATATATGAGGCTTACGTTGAGCTTGGTAAAAAAGTGGAAGGATCAAAGATCAAAGGTATTTCTAAAGATAGAAAAAAGATTCATAATTACTTCCTCCGATCCATATTAGTGGGCATAGTTTTATCTAAATTCATATGTATCTAGTTAAGTATTTAGACTAGATACATATGTACCTAGATAAAGTTGTGCCCACTAATATGGATCGGAGGGAGTACTAAATTTTATAAAGATAAATCAACTCAAGAGAACTCACATAGATATATGACGAGACTAATAATGTGATACAGGATACAAACTTGAAACAAGCTGTAATAATAACGAAGAAGACTATCTGACATAAAGGCATGTACGATATATGACGAGACTAATAATATGACGCTATTATTGATTTTGAGCAAAGGTATAAAGGCATGTGCAAATGAGCATTCCTAGTTTAAAACTATCGATATTTTACATGCTCCAAATCCAAAAACAAAATTCTCTACGTTTTTGGAACGCCGGCACGGCTCCCACACAAGACACACCCGATGACCAAAAACTGGGAACAACGTTTTCAAAACCGCTCCTACCCCCCGAAACCGCCGGCCCGGTTTATTTTCGTGTTTCCATTTTATTTCGCATCTTCCCTCCACTCCGCCCCCTCCCTACTTCCTCCTCCGCCCTCTCGCTCCCATGGAGTCGTCCGCTGCGGGCGGCGGCGCCCCACACCCGTCGCCGTACGGGTGCGCCGCCCCTCCCCCTCCCACGCCGGGCAGGTGGCTCGCGGGCCTCGTCTCCGGCGCTGGCCGCCTCCTCGCCTCCGTGCTCGGCCCCGACCCCTCCTCCCCGACGGGCTCCGGCTCCACCGCGTCGGGCCGGTCCGCCTCCTCCTCCCCGACCTCGCTCCAGCACCCCCGCGCGCGCGACAACGAGGACCACCACGGCGGTACCGGTACGCGAACCCCCCTCCTCGAATTGCGCTTCGGAGTTCGCGCCGCCCTCCGTGCCGCATCGATTCCCGTCCGAGATTTCCGCGTAGCTCGGCGTTTGGGCTAGGTTTCCGCCGTAGGCATTGCTACGGATCAAACGGTTTCGCGTTTCCGGTCATTATTCTCCTGCACGATACGCTAGCGGAGCCGTTGGTCTGCATAGAGTGAGAAATTGGATGGGATGCTTCGTGATTCCCGTTCTTCAGATATGAATGTACTACTTCGACGTTTGATTCGTTGGTTGTTTCGGTCATGGCAGTGGCATGTCGTGCAATGTTCAATTTTAACCCCGTTGCGGACTCGCAGTGTCGCCCCTGGCAAAAGTCAATCCATGTTCGTCTAATTTTTAAAAAATGACATGGCATCGGGTCGTGGATTTTAGTGCCTTGGCACCCACCAGGTCAATGATTAACTGGGACGACAGACCAGTTTATAAATTCCTGTGCTGAGCGTTCGTTTGGATGCATTTATTTTTGGAGGACTTTACCAATAATTTGGTTCTGAAAGTCTGAAGGGTCATACCAGCGTTCATAGGATGTTGGCATCCATCGTATAGTTCTGGAGCATATTAATGCCCCCATATCTGCATTTTCTTCCCAGTTTTTTTTTTGAATTGTTTGTTCCCAATTTTGAAAATTTAAAAAGTGGGATTAGATTAGAAAATAGAATTACCTAAACAGAGTTAGCACCCAGTGTTTCTCCATAATTTACTATTTTCTGAAGATGCGCCCTCCTTTGATGTTTGTAGTTTCTCAGCTTTGAACAACATATTTCCGCACTTGCATTTTTTCTGTGTTTATTACTTTATTCGGTATGATTTTCAGGCAAATTTGTAAGTACCGTTGTGCTTGATTGGTGCTAGTTCCTTACTTTGTAAATGAAGTGTTCTCTAACTTCGTTGGCATTGTATTTAGAAACTCACATGTGAATAAGTTATGTGACGTGCCTGCCTGGTCATTCCTTTTATTTTACAGATCTTGACGATTCCATGCGCTTTCCATCAAAAAATAATCAGTTAAACCAGGTATCCCACAACCTTTGTAATTGTTATCGTACCAATTACATTATTGTTATTCTGAACAAGAATTTATCACTGAACCTGGGAGCAACTTCTCAGTTATCTAAGGATTTCCATGGTGTCATGTTTTTTGCTTGTTTCTAGAGTGAGAAGGAAACTGTTCTGAAAGGCTATACTGAGGCATCTCTAGCAATTATCTCAGACATTGAGCCAAAAGATGCCATAATGCAGTTGCTCATGCAGGAAACCTATTCACGGTATTATATATCCTGTTCGCTTCCATTGATGTTCTTCAGGAAAGTATGTTTTAATTTTTATTTTGCTTTCTAGTGTCATATAGCTATTCTTATTTCCAGATATATACTTAAATAATGGGCGTTATCTGTACACTGTTTCGCACTCTGATGAAACAAAAATGAATTGCAGTCTTTCTTTTAATGCACTCTGCATTTTATTTACTACGATACTGAAAGTTGGGCCTATACTCAAGGGTTTTTTGGTTTCGTTGTGAACCATGCAATCCTGGATCCCTTGTTTAGTTTGAGGAATGGAACTCCTTTATCACATTAACATATACCTTTATTCTGTACAAAATAACAATAGTTCAACTGTGACGATTTAAGCTACACTGCTGATCGAGCATTTCGGGTTCTTAATTTTGATGTTAGGTCTGAGGGCGCTAAATTAATGAAGATAATTCAACAGCGGGTTGTGGATCCAGATTCAGGCGGAGCTGTTGATGGTGATATTGTTCTTCCAATCAGCTGGAAAGCTGAAAGACAACCAACCCTTGGATATTCTTCATTTAGTCCAAATGCGTCCTCACCTTCAGATTCAAATATTCCAATCCATGGCCATGGTTTTGACAATAGTGCTGCTGCAGACACAGTTCCAACATTAACTCCTGCCAGTCGACGCCTTTTCAACCATAATGCTGACAAGATTCAGACTGTGAGTGCTCTTAGCTTGTACAAAATTGAACTTGTCATTGTGTATGGTATTGGTGTCAAGCCCATAAGAGTATGTGCCACCCCTGTTTTCTGAGAGTACACTGGTCTGCAGGCTGTTAAACGAAGTTACTCTGTTGTGCGGGATACTCCTGAAGATCTTCGAAGAGTCAGGGCAAAGATCGATGAAACTCCGATAAACATCACAAAATTTAAGCAAATTGATGTAGTTAGAAATTGTCCAGGTACAGATTATAATAAAACTTCTGCCATTCTTTGAGAAGTGCCATTAAGCTCTGACAACTATGATTATCTGTGTATGTAATATATATTTCTTCACCAGTTGCAAGTTCCCATGAAAAACACAATTTAATTGTAATGTGTTCAAGGTTTTTCAGGAGATGCCAGTAAACTATTATCCGATATCCCCCTTTTTGAAACTTGGCACATTCTAACATTGTCTCTAAAGTTGAAAGGGCTGATGATATATCTGACTTTCCTAACAAAATTTCAGCAGTACCATCACAGCGTTCTGATTCAAATTCCTCTCTAGCAGGTGCTGACCAGAAAAACAATGAACCCACATTCTCCAAACCATGTCCCATTACGGTACTGGAACTGCTCTGAACACATGACTTTTTTGGTGTCTTTCTTTCGTATCAGTAAAATAACAAATGTAATAATGTGTGCTGACATGAAAGATTATACCAACTTTTATCATAGGATCTGAAGAATGGCTTTCCTTTGAAGGTGAAAAATTTGAATGATCTTATTCCTTTTGAGCGGAAGATGATGGACTTATCACACGAAAGGCATAAGGGTCTGTTGTGATCTTTGATTGCTATGTTTGCTGGTTAGCAATGAGCATGATGCCTAATATATGATTATGTTGGTTCCTCTTGAGCAGATGCTGCATGTGATGATTCGGGTTCTGTTTCAAAACTAATGTTCAAGGAGGATGTTGAGGCCACACCTTGGTATGCCAGACTGCACCTCATCTATTCCATTATTGTGGTGACTGTTCTTTGTCACTCAAGCTCGTAATATTATACTTCATCTGGATCATCTATTTTATCTTGTTGGATCGAAATTTATATTTCCTGTTGCCTACAAAAAGTTATCAGCTGATATTGCACTTATTATTAGGATGGCCGATAGCATTGCCGTTATCTACTGTATAGCAATAAAGCAACACCTGATTAAAATAGCTGCCCTTAACGATTATTTGTTGAATTTCAATTTCTAGTTACATATCGCAGTAGGCTTCAAACAAACTGATATTAGCTGTCCGGTTTGGTTTGTGTGATATTTAGGTAAGTAGAAGTTACTGTGAATGCAAAACTAACATGATTTATCCATTTCAGCCCACAAATGGGCTTGCCGCTACAAAATGGTGTGAAGACCCGAAGAAGAAAGCAATCCGACTCTCCAAGGACAGGTCCCAAAATTGTAGAGCCACCTGCCATCGTCACACGAAAGCAATCCAACTCTCCAAGGCCAACTCCAAAACTCTCAGATCCGCCTGCCATCGTCACACGAAAGCAATCCAACTCTCCCAGGCCAACTCCAAAACTCTCAGAGGCACCTGTCGTGGTCACAGGAAAGCAATCCAACTCTCCAAGGCCAACTCCAAAACTCTCAGAGCCGCCTACCGTCATCACACGTCGCAAAATCAGTGACGCCGCGGTCAAGACAGAGACTGACTTGCTGGAGCAAACCACGCCGGTGTCGACTTTTGACAAGCAAGATCCAGACTATGTTCCGGGGAAGAGACCCGCTACCGCTGGGAGGCCGAGGAAGGCGAAGTGAATGCCTGCTTGTGTAAACTATCTTCCATGTGGTAGTGGGAGTATGGTGTTATCGGTGGTCTTCCTTGTGCAGATTTCTTGCGATCGTTCAGGTTCTCCACAGGTGACGGAGGATTACAACCTGACAGGTCACAAGCCACAACAATGCCAGGAAATTCAAAGACGTTACTCTTGCAGAGACCAGCTGTTTAAGGTAATTAGGTGGTTCAGAGGGAGAAGGACAAGCCTGCCTGCAATGTGCCTAGTATAACCAAGTGGTTTAGTCTGACTAATGTGGTACATACATCATGGCATAGGGTTTATCGTGCTCGTGCTGTAACATCATTCAGTTACAGTTCATGTTAATGTTCTAGTGTGGAGAAACTGCATCGGTTCAGCCTTGAACTCTGTCTCATATGATCTGCCCCTATCTGTCGTTTTCGCCTGTGTTCTTCCATCACAACATTTGTAGCCTAGATTTTGCCCTGTCAGTGTCTAGTGTCTACTGGTTATAGAGTGTACTGAAGAGGCAAAACTGCATCTTGGCAGTGGATGATCGATCAGATAGATATTCCGAGGGAGGGAAACGGTAGGCGGGGTGTGAGGACGTCGCCGTTGGCAGATGGCGCTCGTGTGGCGTCATCCCTTCGCCGCCAATCCCCGTCCACCCGCTGCCACCACCGTATCCCCAAAGCTCCATCGTCCCTGCTGACACGCTCCACACTGCACTCCCACCCCGTGCCTCTGCTCCCTCAGCTCGCTCGCCGCAGCTGCCGCCGCCGGCGATGGAGGCCACGGGGCGAGGGGCGGTGTTCCCCAACAAGCCCACCCTCCCGTCCGCCCCCAAGAAACGCCCCTCCCCGTCCCCGCAGACGCTCCTCCCGGCCACGCCCCCGCCGCAGTCCCCCTCCTCCTCGCTCCCGCTCGACTCCTTCCTCCTCCACCTCACCGCCACGCCCGCTCCACCCCCCGCCCCCGTCCCGCGCCGCCACCACCAGCAGCATCCGCCCCACCACCACGCCACCCCAACCCCGTCCCGCTCCTTCCTCTCCCCGGCCGCGCAGGCGCTGGTCCTCGAGCTCTCCTCCACGCCGCTCCCGTCCCTGCCATCCTTCCTCCCCACCCGCCGCGACGCGCTCCTCCGCGCCGCCGACCTCCCCTCCCTGCTCAAGGCGCTCGAGCTCTCCGGCCACTGGGAGTGGGCGCTCGCGCTCCTCCGCTGGGCGGCGCGCGCCGACGAGCCGTGCTTCACCGTCGACGCCGCCGCGCTCGAGATGGTCGTCCGCGCGCTCGCCCGCGAGGGCCGCCACGACGCCGTCTGCGACCTGCTCGACGAAATGCTGCCTCTGCTCCCGCCCGGCTCCTCCCTCGACGTCCGCGCATACACCACCGTGCTCCACGCGCTCTCCCGCGAGGGCCGCTACGAGCGCGCGCTGCGCCTCTTCGACGAGCTCCGGCGCGAGGGGGTCCAGCCCACGCGGGTCACCTACAACGTCGTGCTCGACGTGTACGGCAAGATGGGCCGCTCCTGGCCGCGGATCGTCGCGCTGCTGGAGGAGATGCGGGCGGCCGGGGTGGAGCCCGACGGGTTCACCGCCAGCACGGTGATCGCCGCCTGCGGGCGGGAGGGGCTCGTCGACGAGGCGGTGGCCTTCTTCGAGGACCTCAAGGCCCGCGGCGGCTACGCCCCGTGCGTCGTCACCTACAATGCGCTCCTGCAGGTGTTCGGCAAGGCCGGCAACTACACAGAGGCGCTGCGGGTGCTCAAGGAGATGGAGGACTCTGGGTGCAAGCCGGACGCCGTCACCTACAATGAGCTCGCGGGGTCGTACGCCAGGGCTGGGTTCTGTGACGAGGCTGCCAGATGTCTCGAGACGATGGTCGGCAAGGGGATAATGCCGAATACGTTCACCTACAACACGATAATGACGGCGTACGGGAATGCCGGGAAGCTGGACGAGGCGCTCGCGCTGTTTGATCGGATGAAGAAGAATGGGTTTATCCCGTACGTGAACACCTACAATCTGATCCTCGGCATGCTGGGGAAGAAGTCAAGGTTCGCCGCGATGCTGGAGATGCTCGGGGAGATGTCGAGGAGCGGGTGCACGCCAAATCGGGTGACATGGAACACATTGTTGGCCGTCTGCGGGAAGCGGGGCATGGAGCACTATGTTACTCGGGTGCTTAAGGGGATGAGGTCTTGTGGTGTTGAGCTGTGCCGAGACACCTACAATACAGTGATAACTGCTTATGGCCGGTCTGGTTCTAGGGCCAATGCTTTCAAGATGTATGATGAAATGACCGCTGCTGGTTTCGCCCCTTGCATCACCACATACAACGCGCTGCTGAATGTGCTATCCCGGCAAGGGGATTGGACTGCTGCTCATTCCATCATAAGCAAGATGAAGAACGAGGGGTTCAAGCCAAATGATATGTCATACTCACTATTGCTCCAGTGCCATGCCAAGGGGGGCAATGCCGCAGGGATAGAGGCCATCGAGAAAGAAGTTTACCAAGGCACCATCTTCCCGAGCTGGGTTATTCTGAGAACCCTTGTGATCGCCAACTTCAAGTGCCGGCGGCTGGAGGGAATCGAGAGGGCATTTCAGGAGGTGAAGGCACGGGGTCACAAACCCGACCTCGTCATCCTCAACTCCATGCTCTCGATGTACGCCAAGAACGGGATGTACAGCAAGGCGAGCGAGATGTTCGACTCGATCAAGCAGGGAGGTCTGAGCCCCGACCTGATCACGTACAACAGCCTGATGGACATGTACGCGAAGAGCAACGAGCCGTGGGACGCCGAGAAGATACTGACGCGGCTCAAGAGCTCCTCTGACCAGCTGAAGCCCGACGTGGTGTCGCACAACACCGTCGTAAACGGGTTCTGCAAGCAAGGGCTGATCAAGGAGGCCCAGAGGGTCGTGTCCGAGATGATCGCGGACGGCGTGGCCCCCTGCGTCGTGACCTACCACACGCTCGTCGGAGGGTACGCGAGCAGTGAGATGTTCACCGAGGCCAGAGAGGTCGTCAGCTACATGATCCAGCGCAAGCTGAGGCCCATGGAGCTGACATACAAGAGAATGGTCGACTGCTACTGCAGGGCCAAGCGCTACGAGGAGGCTCGCGACTTCCTGGCCGTGGTCGCGGAAACAG
The DNA here is from genome assembly GCA_026929855.1 of Poa annua. Taxonomy (NCBI): domain Eukaryota; kingdom Viridiplantae; phylum Streptophyta; class Magnoliopsida; order Poales; family Poaceae; genus Poa; species Poa annua. Next base: position 103,995,137 of record CM049430.1, on the reverse strand, counting down.
ACCCGAATCCGGATCAGAAACTGCTGGGCACGCTCGCTGCTCGTGTGGAGAGCGCCCAGTTTGGGAGATGATTAAACTGTTCATAGAATTCAGAGTTGCGTCCTTTTGTAATATTTGGTAGAGAGGCTTGGCGTTTCCAAGTTTTGGCAGGGGAGTGGTAGCATATATTTACTTGTGAAGACAGTGCTGCGAAATTGTTTTCCTCTCGTCCTTATGAAGTTATGAAAGTCAAATTCTGCTGTACAGATGTTAGCTTTATACAGGGGAGAGTTATAGCTTATTTATGAAGACAGTGCTGCAAAATGTTTTTCCTCTCGTTTCTTATGAAGTTATGGAAGTCACATTCTGCTGCACAGATGTTTGCTTAATACAGGGGAGCGTAGCATCCATATTTACTTGTGAAGACAGTGCTGCAAAAATGACAGAGAATTAAGTTTTCCTCTCGTTTTTATTAAGATATATGAAAGTCACATTCTGCTGTACATATGTTAGCTTGATAATAGAGGGGAGGGTAGCATATTTACTTCGTTACTTGTGAAGACTGGACATCAAAGTTATCCTCTCGTTTCTTCTGAAGTCTGAAAGTCTCATTCTGCTGTTAAGAGATGTTATCTTGTACAGTACAGTATAAGAAGAGTCTGAGACATCAAAGTTATCCTCTCGTTTCTTCTGAAGTCTGAAAGTCTCATTGTGCTGTCAAGAGATGTTATCTTGTACAGTATAAGAAGAGCCTGAGACATCAAAGTTCTCCTCTCGTTTCCTCGGAAGTTTGATTCTGCTGTCAAGAGATGTTATCTTGTACTAAGAAGAGTCTCAATGAGTTCCCCCAGATGTATCGTTTGGTTCTACGCGTAGACTGCAGATTTCGACAGTATTCAGCTACTGAAGCCTGAATGCAACCTATATCAGCAGTAGGAGCGGACAATCTTGATGTGATAATAACTGATAAAAAGGAAGAAGTAGCCAATCTTGCTGTCACTGTTTTCTGCTCGTGCAGGATCTCCTGGAGCTCAAACTCCACCGAATCAATTGGTTTACAGTACACTCGCACACTGTCCAGACATTTGGAGTAGGAGTAGACGTGTATGCCACTTGGACAGCTCCATCATCGGTACTCTTACCTACCACACTGCTACTGCACTGCTCTGCTCTGCTCGGCTCCGCCACCAACAACAATGTCGCCGGCGCGGCGCCGAATGGAGTGCGGACACATGTCGTGACGGCGGCAGCGGCTCGTCTCCTTTGCTCTCGTCCACGTTGTACACGCCTCGGCACAAGCACCACCTTGGCGTGTGTGCCTGCGTTTCTACGCTGATCTGATGGCCGCCGCTGTCTCGTTCCTTTCCCTCGTCTTCACCCGACCTTGACGAAGGGTACTCTGCGATCGAGCCGACGGGGACTGGCAGCCACCCATCGTCGACGTCCGGGCACAGTGGCGAACTGGCGATCCATCGTCGTCGTACGGGCGCGGCGGCGATCTATGAGCAGTGGCGCCATTGGATTTGTTTACCGGCCGGCCGGTGGTCCTCTGGAAGCACGCAATCTCGTTTTAAGCACCATTTTTCTGACGGTTGTCCGACGCCATGGCAATATTTTTCCTTCATTGCAGGAAGATGCTTGTCACAGATGTGTAGCGCGTGTGTGTATGTCCGACAACATGCTTGCTGTATCGACCGAATTCTTCTGATGCGAGAGGGATGGCGGATTGGATCTATGCAGCCTCTCAAGATCGCAGCCAGTAATAAAATATGGGAATGACTAGGACTCACTCGAGTGAAAATTAAATTAGTTCTCACTCATATGACGTCAGCTATTTGCATATGCAACTCCGCAACTATTTCTTTTCAGTTTAACTCATGTGTAGTCTTGATTGCAACCCATATACAACCATGTTAATTGTAACCCATATACAACCATGTGCAACTCATATCCCACACGAATGAGGATGCACATCTACTGGGATTAGAGTTGAGTGAGCTCCAACTTAATTCTTACTGGAGTGAGGAATAGCAAAACCGCTAAAATATAAAGCACCCTTTGGTTCAAACTATTTTTCATAAAAGAAATGGACGATCTAGATTCCTTGGAAGTATTTTTCGCTGATGGTTGTTTGATTTCTAGGATTGGATGAATCCCATAGATTTTTTCCCAGACAAATGCGATCACGTCCGGTCGGTAACAGAAATAGTCTCCTTCCTTTTCGATGGCACCACCATTTTTGTCCACCTAGACAACGAGGTGCTTCGGGCGACCGCCGACATCCTCACTTGCTTTGGGGATGCAAGGGGGTCGATAAAAAACATGTTTTAGCACCTTTAAATCTACATGTAGTCTAAAATAAATAAAAATCCAAAACATTTTTATAATTCGATACATAAGGAGTGTCCTTTCGCTTACCTACCGTATTTCCAACAAACGCGACAACACTACGTGAGAGACAAATCCGCAAGCGAATTGGGCACGTGAAAGAGACCTGGCGAAATTTGTCATGTCAAAAAATTGACCGTGAAAGCAAGAACTAAACTACCAACACCAGCGTCGCTTTTCACCAAAAAGAAAAAAGAAAAAAAACACGAGCGTCGCTGTCAAGAGAAAAATGCCAATTACTGTGTATTATTTTGATGAAACAATCCAGTGTACTTGAACCTCCCCCTCTCTTTCCACTCGCCCCACACACACACTCCCTCTCGCCCTCGCCGCGATGGATTCGCTCTGCCTCCGCCCGTCCTCGCTCCGCTCCGCGCCCGGCCACGCCGCCGCCCGCCGCCGAGGTGAGTCCCTCGACCCCCCCTGCCGTCCCCCCTCCGCACGGTCCGTCCGTGTGACTGGTGCTTCGCGCGCGCCGCACGGTCAGCAGCTTTGACTAGATGCTGCTGTGTACTGTACGAACGGATGTACTTAGTACTAGTTAATTAGCAGGAGTCTGGGAGCGAAAGCGATTCGTGGGCTGCGAATCTTCTCCAGGCTATCCCTTTTCCGGAATTGGAGTAGTGCCAAGAGGGGTCGGTGTTCTAATCTATGGGAAAATGAATCACTACTACGACAGTTTTTGTTTTTGTTTGTTACTGGAAAATCGGTTGGAATTGCGCTTGGTTAGGTGTTCTGTGCTTGCTCTCGGCGTCATGGTAGTCTTGGTAGACCAGAGCCGATGCAGTTAATGCAGTGGTGGGCACTTTGTGTATTATAAACAATGCGTAATGGTCGTGCCATTCTGGTGATTTTGTTAGCCACCTCGTGGTTTTGCTGATGTTGAGAAGAGAGTATTTGAGGATGCATGCTTGTTTGTGTGTGTGTGTGTGTGTGTGTGTGGTCAATCTTGTCATGTACCAGGTGGATAGGTCAACGGGGAAGAGATTTATGGGGAAATATGCTGCAGGTTTTCAACTCGTGTGGTCGATATTGTCATGTTCAATTGAGATGATCCCCCATGCTGCATGAGAAAGCCTGTGAAGTATCAAGGAGATGCTGAGGCGTCTTTAGTTTCTGTTCAGGAAGCGCTTCATGTCGATTATGTCTGATGCAAATGGAGGCGCTGATGGCTTCCTGACATGTAGAATTAGCTTGCTAGATAGTTCCTGTCGTATCACAGTACTGTGTGCTCAGATCATCGTCGCTTGTCAAATTAATCACTGTGATCTTTGACTGATCCTGTTCAGTAGTAAAGGCCTAATCAGATAATAGATCCACCCGTATTTGAGCTTACATATTGTCACGTACCTTGCATCATGGATGAAGTTCTTCCATCTTTGTTTCTGGACTGCTTGACTTATTAGCTTTTGAATCTTGACTTTCCAGATCATATTCTACCATCATTTTGTTCTATCCAACGGAATGGTAAAGGGCGAGTTTCTTTGTCCATCCAAGGGTCCAAAGGTCCTACTGTTGATCACTGTAAAAAGTTCTTGGATTGGAAATACTCCTACCATAGGATATCACATCAATCAAGAAATACTTCTGCAATCGCCTCGGGGCAATCACTACAGCCTGAAACAGAAGCACACGATCCTGCAAGTATATGGAAGCCAGTATCATCTTCTCTGGATGCATTTTACAGGTTTTCTCGGCCACATACCGTCATAGGAACAGTTAAGTCATGCTGATGTTTTCATTTAGATAAAATCACTTAATGAAGTTATAGACTTGGGCTGTGGTGTGCTTTCACTCTCTCTGGATCTAAGAGAAAAATTCTTGTTTAGGCAGGCACTAAGCATAGTCTCAGTTTCCCTATTAGCGGTCGAGAGCATGTCTGATATTTCTCCCTTGTTCCTCACTGGTTTGCTGGAGGTACAACTTTGAGCAACACTTTTCTTCTGCAGTGATGGACCTGTATAAAAAATGATGCATTTTTACTCCCATGTAGGCTGTGGTGGCTGCTTTTTTTATGAACATTTATATTGTTGGATTGAATCAGATATTCGACATTGAAATAGACAAGGTACTGCAGATTTATTGTAATCTCAAATGTTTATATTTCGACTTTGCAATGCTACTTTTTGTTATGTCTGTTTTGAACTTCTGCGGGGACTAATGTTGGTGACGCACCAGGTTAACAAGCCAACTCTTCCACTAGCATCTGGAGAATACTCTCCTGCAACTGGGATTGCAATCGTGTCAGTATCTGCTGCTATGGTAACGTCTTTATAGATATTTGGTGCTATGGTATCTGTGGTTACATCTTTTTATAGTTGCAGTTGCTCCTTTTCTATTAGTTACTTGGCAGTGAAATAAAGTCTAATGCCATTGGTTTGTAGTTGCACTAATCTCGGAAGGAGGCTTTTTGCTGTCAGTTATGTCAGACTAATTTCAGGACCATTGCTGTTTGAATTGCAGAGCTTTGCCCTTGGATGGCTTGTTGGATCACCACCTCTGTTTTGGGCTCTTTTTATTAGTTTTGTTCTGGGAACTGCTTATTCAGTCAATGTAAGAGCTTACATCCTTATGATCAACAATTCACTACATATAACTTCAGTTTTTCCTTTATATTCATATTTCTATGTGATGGTTTTGTTGCCTATTCTGCTGTAGTACACTTCTTTTTTCAAAAATAATACTAAGCAACCTACTTTTGAAAAATAGTATCACAATCTTAGTGAAATGCTTGCACCAGCCAGCTTTTTTGTACTTCCACATGAGCCTGAAAGATGTGGACAAGTGACACCTGTGGAGTCCACCTATAAAGCTATATAACTGATATGCAGATTTAATGGGCTAACATGGTACTGCTGAAAAGCTTTTTCCATGCCTTCTGCACAACACTCAAATTGACAGGCTAAAATGGGCCTCAAAACTTTCGGGGCAGGCCTATGAGTTAAAGCCCAAAGTTGACAAATAGAAATCTGGATTTCATTAAATTGCAGAATGACGACTGCTTGTTTAATGTGAAAGTATTTTGTATGCTTGTTTCTATTCCTCTCTGTTTGGTGGGAGCTGTTGATACCGTGTATTACCTAAATAAAGAGAGCTGACATACCCATTTTGGTAATCTACAGCTGCCATACTTTCGATGGAAGAGATTTGCTGTTGTTGCAGCACTCTGCATATTAGCAGTGCGTGCAGTGATTGTTCAGCTGGCATTTTTTCTCCACATTCAGGCAAGTCTTCTGATGAGCTATTTGAAAACAAGAAGCAACTTGTAGTAAAAGATAATGTTATATCTGCAATTGTACTTACATTTTGCTGTGGTTTGCTCTATAAATATCACATGATAACTGCTGCACATGATTTATGCTGTGTCGCTTTGTTTTTCTTCCAGACATTTGTTTTCAGAAGACCGGCAGTCTTTTCAAAGCCATTGATATTTGCAACTGCATTCATGACCTTCTTCTCGGTTGTAATAGCATTATTCAAGGTAACAGTGTCTAGTTTCTGTACTGCATTAACTGCAGATCACAAGTCATAAATATCCTTTCATCGTTTGCTAATGGAACACTCGTTTGTTGCATTGCTTTTGATAAAAAAGTTGCACTGAATGAATTTTACTATTTCACAGGATATACCTGATATTGAAGGGGACCGAATTTTTGGAATTCAATCTTTCAGTGTTAGATTAGGTCAAAACAAGGTTAGTAATTAATATGATAATAAACAGTGTTGTTTTACTAAGGAACGTACTCCTGAATTTGCTGATTTAAACTTGTATGCAGGTTTTCTGGATTTGTGTTGGTCTACTTGAGATAGCCTACGGTGTTGCAATACTGATGGGGGCAACTTCTTCCAGTTTGTGGAGCAAATCTATAACGGTATGTATCACATCTCATAGATCTCACAACAATGTTCATCATTAGATGAATAATTGTTCAAGTTATTCATCGTTGCCAACCTAAACAATACAAGTATTAGGGTAGGTTTTGAGTTCATTATTTAGCTGAGAACAGTTTTGAATATCTAGCGACATGATCGAGATATTATGGGAAAAAATGTGTTACTTGTTTTACATAATCACAAGGCTTCACCTTGTACAAATTGTTGTAAATGGTTCTTTGCAGTTCCGTTCTGAACGGCTTATGAACATCTATTCCGCAGGTCGCAGGCCATGCAATCCTCGCCTCGATCTTATGGAGCTGCGCACGGTCGGTCGACCTGACAAGCAAAGCCGCGATAACGTCCTTCTACATGTTCATCTGGAAGGTAACCGCCGGCATCAGCACCTATTTTCATCCTTGTTTAAAATCCCTTCTAGGGCCAAATGTACTGCCCAAATCCAATTAGTTTTACCTTGTGCTGTTGTGCATGCACCTAGTGTATCCTGGAATTGTCAATTCACATCCACTCACTCCCCACATGCAGCTGTTCTACGCGGAGTACCTGCTCATTCCTCTGGTGAGGTGAAGGACGAACAACAACTCCACGGAGGAACTTCAGTGCCCGGAGCAGTCCGTTTGAAAACCGAATGGACACCCAATAAAATTCCCTGAGCTCGCCCCCGGTACCTCCTTGACATTCATTCATCCCTGACGAGACCCCTGTCTGAAGATGGATGGACGACCTCCCAACCCCCATACACAACGTACCCTGGCTGGGCCAGGCGAGTGAGCTGTAGTAGGTGGTAGAAACAACTCTTGCAGTCGGCATGGAAAATAAAGCTCAGCCCCCATTTCGTTTCGTTTCATTCTGTGGTAAATGCTTTGTGGCCTTACATTCCAACTGCACCGTTGACTTCCTGGGCTGGTATGATCTGTCGAAACCCTAGTGGTTCTCTAGAGAACTCGTGAAGAATTCTCCCATGGTTCGTCGTCTCCTGTGGTGTTTCCTGCGAACTCTGATACTCCCTCCGTCCGAAATAAGTGTCTCTAGTTTGTCAAAAAAATGGATGTATCTGGACTAGTTTTATATATAGATACATCCAATTTTTAACAAACTTGAGACACTTATTTGTGGACGGAGTGAGTACTATTCTCGACCTTCCAATACAAACTCCTGATGGAGTACAATTTTTCTGTTTTACGTACCCGTGCATCGTGTGTGTATGCAGGCTTGTCCTGTAGCGTGTAATTGGACGGCTACATTGGGCGCATGGCCCTACAGGATCTCCGCCGTATCGTCGAGGCTTGATCCTGATTCCTGCCCATCGGGCGGGCTGATCATGCATGCATGCATGTGCGTGCCAGCGAGTGGCATGCTGCTCTCGTCGCCGGTGATGCTGGAGTCACCATTGATCAGCATGGCCCTGCTCTCGGCCGTTGGCGCCGGCCCCCTCCCTCTCATCTCCATGCTGCTCCTCCTGGGATGGAGGACGTACGGCCGGCAGTGCGCCCTGCTGGCAGCGCTGGCCGCTGGACAATATCCGATGGAAGGAGCGAGATAGACGAGTGTTCATAATACTGTACTTGTCAGTATGGATTCTTTCTCTAGCTGTGGGTATTAGTATTAGGCTATTAGCGTAGTGAATCAGAGGCTGATCGTCGCCAAACTGCCTTTTATTTTACAGTGAGAGAAGAAGTCAGACTACTTGCCAAATTGCCCATGCGTGCCTGGCCCGGTGGGCTCCAACGGGTCACCATCAAACGAGGAAACGAAGGACGGGCCGCGATGGGGCCGCAGTTAAGGGAAAAGTCCTCCGCGGAAGAGCACCTTAATTGCCAAAGCTGCTGCATGCCTCTCCGCCGGATCCATGGCGGTACGGTACGGCGCCGGATCGTCGTGTGCAGTTCCGCGCACTCACGTCGCCGGCCGGCGAGTTAAACCGCCCCCGGCGCCGCCGCCGGTCCCGGTCAGATATACGCATATGTATAGCAGTATATATAGCACGCAGAATTCGCAGGTGGTAGTAGACATGCATGCGTGCACACAAATGAGCAGATTGGAGTAATGTACGTGTACGTTGCAGTCTATTGCAGAGAGACGGCGGCCTCGACCTGCAGGAGCCAGGATCGGGGTATAAGCTGAGCCAGATCAGTGTTGTACTGTCAGACCAAGGCATGCGCATGCATTGTCGACGATGGTACGTACGTACGCGCGTAAGAAGATCGCCCGCGAGCTCGCCGGCCGCCGGCCGGAACGGTACGCCGTACGCATGCGATGCGACAGTGGCGGCGGCCGGCTGGTACGGTCACCTGCCCATGCACGACGTACGTACGATCGACGGCTAGCTATAGCCAAGATCGAGCAAGGTACTACACCAGCAGTGGCCTGGCTATAGCTAGTTAGCTACATATAGGTGGCCTGGCAGGTACGACGTTCATGCATGCACAGTAGCTAGCTACCGGAATTGATCCGCCATGAACGAGAGCTAGGGCGCCTCGAGACGAACACGCCGGCCGGCGAAGGAAGAAGAGCCAAGACAACGTACGATCACCATGCATGCATGTTGTTCATTAGTTCATACAATGGCGCCGGCCGGCCGGCCGGCCGACCGATGAATTGAAGTAGTCCTCCTCCGGTCCCGAATCCAATTAATCTGGCACCAAATCAATCAGTCAATCGGAACGAGCGGGCGATCGATCGCGACGTGACGCGCGGCCTCCGGTCCCGGCCGATCAATCCAAAATTAAGGACCATCCATCCATGCATGGAGATTGAAGATCATGGTGTTAACGGTTTTTACTGGAGTAGTCCTCTCCTTGTCGCATGCTTTGTTTCATTTGATCACTCTCGTCTCGTGTGACAATAATGCCTCTCGATTTATAGGTATGTAATATGTACGTAATTCTAATGGTTGAACACCAGTATAACTAGATCGGTCAATCGCGTAAGATTGGCACAATACTTTATGACATTGAATTTGATTCTCTCATCTTTAGTCGTGTTGTAAGATCACATATGCCTTTTAATCTTCTAGTTTCGGATTTCTTTGACAACAGCCGTTTCAGTTTCACAAATCTGGTATCTTATTGCAGCAGTGGCGCCCCCTGTCAAAACCTGAAACTCGCCTAAAGATTGACGAGCTGACGAAGATGCTTCAAGCCTTGTACCGTCAAGCTCGCGAGGCGCCTCCGCCTTCGTCTTCCTCTGCTGCCGCCCCTTAGTCCTGGTCTACGCTTTGGCCCCTGGGGTGTTTTGTTTTGTGTCTACTCTATTTCGTCCTTAGTGTAAGGCCGTGCTTCCTACTCTAGGTTGTTGCTTACAACTTTGGCTGTCTTCTTGCTTCAGTGGCAGTGTGCTGTCCGTGCTATTTACGCTCGCCTGTAAGCGTTCACTTGTTGTAAAACTTTGTGCTCCTTGTCGGGTGTGTCCGTCCAGGCTTTATTAATTTAAAGTCGGGCACGTCGTTGCCTTTTATTTTTTCAAAAAGTTTCTGGTTCAAAACTTGCAGTTAACTCCTTTTGTCACCATCGTTATATCTTGGCGACAAAATGCAAGATACATTCTTCAATAAAAAAAGTGTCTTATATAGTGCACTAAAACATTATATGAGCAACGAGATGGATATATAGATGTCAGTGAACCACGTTCATAAGAACATTACGAGTTAAATTATGTCTAACTTTGGTTTTATGAATATGACTATCCATGGCCTTATTTATTTTTTTGAGTTTTAAAGTGGTCGTATCCGTCATCCGATTAGATAGAATATAATTTTATGTACAGAAAGTTGAGTTACGAACCAACTCTTTTAAAAGAAAAAATAAAAAAGGCAAAAAACGGAAAAAGAAGACTACAGAATCCCGTGTGTGGGCGAAAGCCCACATCTCCAACTCCTCCCGCAGCTCCAACTCCTCCCACGCGAAGGAGTGCGTAAGCATCAGAAACAACAACCTCTAGGCCACTCCCGGTGGCATATGCCGCTCGAACCCGGTTGTTCCTTGCGTCTTATTCTTCTTGGGCTTCTTCATGTTGAGAACGAAGTCATCAATGGCCACACACGCTTGGTCCGAAAGAGGCTCAGGTCCATCGAACAGGGCCATGAACTCTTGCCGCCGACTTTCTGAGGTGCTAGCCTCCTCAGGTCGTGACCCAAAACGGCACGCCACAACCTCCCTAGCCAATTACTCCATGTTGGCTCCTTCTAGGTGCATCTTGGCGAACATGCCGCTCTTCCGCACAGACGACGCCTCCACCTCCAACTCGTGGACCAACGTCATGGACGGCGTGCCCAAAACAGAGGTCACGAGCGGCACCGTGATCCGGGCGAGGAAGCCCGACAAGGGGCACCCATGTGCACCCACCTCCATGTCCCGTTGTCCAGGTCCAGGGCCAGACTGCACGGGTGTGAGGATGTTCTTCTCGATCTGCTGTCGGGCCTCCTTCTCAGCAACATGCTCATCGTGAGCGGACAACAGGATGGATCCCCCTCCCGCTACGGCAAAGCCCTCCTCGTCATGCACCACCTCCTCAGCGTCAAGTAGAGATGCCTTCCTATGTAGCTCTTCAGCATCAATATGTAGCAGGTCCATTGAGTTGGGTGCATCCGAATCCACTAGGTCCTCCGAAGCCACGCACACAATTGACTCCACAACAAGCTCCTGCAAGCCCATGTCACCAAAACCTTCCATGCAATCAACACCAATTTCAGCAAGTGGAGGCAGTGCTAGAGTCAACGAAGCCACCACGGGCGCGAGAGAGAGCCTCTCCAGAGCTTTCTCAGCCCTCTCCAAACAGCTCCCGAGTCTCTTCAGCAATCCATGCACAGCCTCCGTCATCACAACCTGAGACATGACCATCTCCTGGAAATGAGACACGACCATGCCTTTCATCTCCGCCCACAGCAACACAACCTGCTCCTCAACAAGGGATCTCATCACCGCTTCTGGAGGAGCTCCTGGGTTAGCAGCCGCCAAGCCCGCCGTTGGTTGTGGATTAATTGGAGTCGTCCGGTCCCTAGGCTTGGGAGGGGGCGCGGCAACAGAGGCCCAAGAGCAATCCAATGCACGACATGTTACGGACACCGGCGCCTTGGAGCACGGGGGTGCCTGTCCTGTCTTCTGGTGCTGCCGCTGCGAACATTCTCGCTCACGGTGGCCGGGGCAGCGACATACGAGGCAACAGATGTCGTCATGACAGTCAACAACCCGATGGACATGCTCAAGGCACCGAAAGCACAGGCCCTGCACCCTTCGCCGGAATGCCAAGGCGTGGTCTTCACCACTCCGAGGAGGAGAGGAGAGTAGGAGGTTATTCTGTGGGCGTTGCCTGTTGCGGACCTCCTGCCAAGCCAACGAATCATCATCAACCTCCGGGCCAGCAGACCTCGGCAGCTCCACCTCCTCCTGCATGAGCATGGATAGGGGACGAGCTGGAGGATGCTGCGGGCGGGGCGGGGCGGGCAAGCGGCCCACGTGGGCTCCTCCATCCCCTCCGGTCCAAGGAGAGGCACGAGCACGGGCACCTCCTCCGGCTGATTCTCGAGGACCTCCTGCAGCTGGGTCTCGGGCACCTCCATCACGCTGAGCAGGGAGCCGAGGTCGCTGACGACCACGGAACGGAGCAGAGGTCGCGGTAGATCTGGAGGGAGCAGAACCATGTGGGGGGTGAACCTGGCAGGGACCACGGCAGGCAGTGGCGGAGAGCACTAGTGTGGGCGAAGGGAGACGGAGGTCGATGCGGTCGGAGCGGCGACCGCCAGAAGGGGGCGGTGGTGGGATTCAGCTCCCCGCTCCGTGAGGGAGACTCGGGGCGCCTTCGCCATCGCGGGCGGCCAGCAGCACCCAAGGGAGGGAGAGGAGGAGGAACGGCCGGATGGAAGCCCGGAGGTGGATGGGGAGGCTCGACAAGACGGAGCTAGGCGGCGAGGCATCACGTTCAAAATATGTATAGTGTTATAGAGCCTCATCTATAAATAATACTCCATTCCAAAACCGTTATCCCGCATGCATTTCAAAGGATGAAGTTTATACAAATATAAAATTCTTTTAAGCAAGATCAAAGTGTGGGATAACAACACATTGCACGTTTTTTCACATTCTGTCAATGGTGGAGTTCTGTATAGGTGAGGGGGCGGGGGGCACCCGCCCCCTAGCCTATTTTTTCGTTTGATTAGTATGTATTATTCTTTAGCCAGATAGGAAAAACAAAGGGTTGACACCAACCCCACGTTGAAGCAATGGCGTCGGGCGGGAGTTCAAGCTCATGCCCCCGTTTTCGTCATGTTCCTCCGCTTTGTCGGCACAAACATCATAGTAAAAGGTGAGTTCGATGGCCTCATGAGCTACCAGATTTCTCGTTGCGTCCTCCCGCACGGCGTCACCAGATACACATTGGCGCGAGGTGGCCCCTTCTGTCACTGGGATATAGAGCAATGTAGGGTTGATCAATGCAGATAAAGTGGATAATGAAATGAGGAAAAAGTGTTACACTTCAATTGGTAAGGTATGTACTGCAAAATGGGAAGGACCTCTTGATGCAAAGTAGATTTAGGACAGGGCATTTGTTGCAAAATACGACTGCCCATATTCAAGCAAATAACAAAAATAGATTTGTCTGATAATTAAGCCCACTGCCCACATACACTTGTAGAGTTGTAGGACTGCCTTTTCGCTCAAGTGACTTCAGTAGTTGGAAAATGTGAGTTTGGTTAGGCACACGTGTGATTTTTTTAACAGATCGGAGATACATGAATAACAGAGCAAAATTAAACCGAGCTCGGATTAGATCTAGTAGCTATCTCTCGTCTAGCTAGTACACTATTTTCCGATCATACATAAACGCGCGAAATCTGCGTGTCCATGAACGCGCGAAATAGCCAACAACTATGCACCGTAATTAACTGCCTTGTCCTAGCCTTAGCAGGCAACCGAATCAGCCAAGACATATGCTATGAATGGTTGATGATCATCATCTATCAAATTTCATTAACGCAAAGCAAAACACTGTTTGCCATGACGTGCGCATGCATGCACGGTGGGCCCAGTTAGTTAATCAAACCTTGCGGCATTCAAGTTTCTGGCGCATGGGCCCGGCGCCACACACATAGGAGTAGTACGTACGATGAAATTAAAGCCACACGAATTGTACCAGCCTTGTACGACTTGGTTTGTAATTTACCTACGTTGTCCTCAAATATCTGTGCTAGATTTTGGCATAAAATACTATACCGTGAGCGAGCGCGAGAAATCAATTTATACAATGAAAATCGGCTAAGTTTTTTTTAAAAGGTATGATGATTTGATAGTCTTCTTAATTTCTATCCTTGGACCCCTCCCTCCTCCACGCCGCTGGAGCCGGACCGTTTTGCCTCGTTTTCCTTCTTTAATGTAACAATTATTGTCCTTGAGTTCACTGACGATAATACTGTTGTGAGTAGCCGGCGTTGGGTTTCGTTGAAGGTGGCTGTGCCGATCGCTGAGACGACAATGCAGTAGTGTTGATGATGGCCGCGAGGTTCCTCTGGTGACGGTTGTGCTCGGCTAGGCATCTCCAGCAGCTCATCGCGACCTCGTCAAACTCCGTGAGCACGTGGAGCCTAGCTAATATCCAAGCACATAATTTGAAGAACACCTCGGCAAAGAATGTTGACATGTACTACATAATTCGCTTGCAAAAGTCTTGCTAGTTGTGGTGCGAGTAACCCACTAATACAGAGGGAGGGGGATACAATATATGGACTCTTGGAACACATGAAACCTTATAATTTAAGTTGCTCGAAAAAGTGAATCCTTCACATATGTGCTAATCCTGGGAGGTGCTGCCCTTGTCACGTACACAAATCCCCGCCACTGTCTGGTACTATCGTTTTCCTCGCACGGACAATCATCCCTCTAATCGTAGAGGACATGACTTCCTTCTCCAACGCTCTGTGTCGCACACTCGACCATGCATGCAATGTTTCTCACCCAGCCTTAGTCGTTGCTCCACATTTGTTATCCCTTCTATTCCAAGCCTCACCGGTCTCCATCTCGATGCATCTCCGCGTGTTCGATGGTTGTGCTTCAGTCCAAGACTGCTTAACCTTGCGGCGGTGTCGCCACCTCACTTAGTACTCCACCATATGCCTCCATGGCCAACGATGCACTCATGTTTTTCTCACCTTCGCCCCGCAGCGGATTCAATAGGTGTAAGGGTAGGGCTAGGGCCACCCTAATTTTTTTGTCCAGTCTATGTACCAATAATAATGAAAATTCGTTAAAAGACCAGCCCATATAAAATGTGTCGACCTTGGTTGCCCCACCCTATCAGAACTCTCTGAATCCGCCTCCATGGACCAATAATAACGAAGAAATCGCACCATAAAAAAAAACGAGTCGCCAGATTTGCAAGAATTTCGGTGGCCTGAGCTATACATGTGTGCATTAATTAATGAACTCGAGGAGCATGCATGCATGGATGGTACACATAGCATGGTACGCTGCGTACGTACGTACTACCCCGTAGCTAGGCTTCTTGTGAAATTAAGGTTCATGTGTATCCCGGCAGGATCTGTCGGAGGCTCCACACTTTTCACATGCAGTTAATATGCGTGTATAGTCATTTGCATCGATCATTGCATGCATGAACTACAACAGAATTACTCCCACTCTCGCTCGATGCCAGTAAAAATGGCCAAGGCTTGAGAGTGAGGCAATGCCAGATTCGAAAAGATTGTGGAGTAATGCGAGTCGTTGGGACCTCTTAGCTTAATTAGGCATCCAGTAACTATAATGCACGAATTATGGAGCTAGTCACATCCCTGTTGATTAACTGTAGGAGGTTACACCGTTACACACATACGCCAAGGTAAGTAAGAGAATGTGAAAACAAAAACACAAAATATTATTTCCTCACTGAAACAGAAAAATGCATGCTTGCTTGCTTGCAGTTACTACAGGAGCACTGCAGCAGGGATGTGAGAGGAAAAAGAAAGTCCTGCATTGCTTAGCCAAGCACCAAAGCGAGCACGCAGGCTTTCCTCTTCACACGCACTGACTTGGCAGCTCATGACATCGCTAGCTAGCTTCATACTTTGGACTATACTCTCTTGATTTTCTGGCTCTCCTGTTTCGTTTTACCTACAGAGAAATTAGTTGAAGAGAAGAACACACAATACGAGCACACTCGCCGCTCGATCCATCCATGCATCTACATGAAGTCCACCTCGAACAGATGCATGTTGTTGTTGTTGTTGCCGCCGCCGCCGCCATTGTCGTTGTTGTGGTGCTGGTCGGAGGCCTCGCCGGCGGCCGGAAGCAGGCAGGAGCTCGCCGATGAGCACGAGAGGATGTTGCTGCTGTTGTGGAGGAGGGAGGTGATGAAGTGCTGCTGCTCCTGATGACGACGGTGGTGGTGGTCAGCCTGGGCTTGCGCTTGGAGATGCATGCCGCTGAGCTGGTACTCCTCCTTGTTGGGCGGCGCGCCGCCGCCGAGGGTGAGCGCCGTCGGCCTCGCCGCCACCTTGCTCTGGTCCTGCTGCTGCTGCTGCTGCAGGCAGCTGATCGCGCTCGTGTTCGACGAGATGGTCGACTTGGCCGCGCTGAAATCTGCTCGAGAAGATCGGACGTACGGTACGGTACGAACGGGATCAGTCAGTTATGTATCCATGATGATTGGTAGACGTTCGTATCAATCGTATTGCAATTGTTCATATTGTTACAGGTACAAGGGGTCACGTTTATGTAGCCTCAGGTGTCCAGCTCTACAGGAAGAGAGGGACACGGACTCGTACACAAGTCGTACAGAGTCCGGCTATGATACATGAAGTATATATCCTAAACATTGTCTAACAGCCCCCCTTAATCTCAGCCTATAGATAGGTTGAGATTACGCTTGAACTTATTTAATTTCTGAACTGGAAGTGCCTTTGTAAAACCATCTGCAACTTGATCACCACTGGAGACAAACTGGATGGCTAGCTGGTTGTTTGCAACTCGTTCTCTGACAAAGTGAAAATCAATTTCAATATGTTTAGTGCGAGCATGAAACACAGGATTAGCAGACAAATAGGTAGCACCTAAATTGTCACACAAAAGACTTGGCTTTTCCTTCAGTTTTACACCAAGTTCTTTGAGCAAGGCCTCAACCCAAATTAACTCAGCTGTAGCATTGGCAAGTGACTTGTACTCAGCTTCAGTGCTAGAACGAGACACTGTAGCTTGCTTCCTGGCACTCCAAGAGACCAGATTTGGTCCAAAAAAGATAGCAAAACCACCTGTAGAACGTCTGTCATCAAGACAACCTGCCCAGTCAGCATCTGAGAATGCACTGAGAACCATAGAGGAAGATTGGATAATAGAGATTCCGAGCTTCAATGTGTCTTTGACATATCTGAGAATTCTTTTGGCTGCTGTCCAATGCTCAGTAGTTGGGGCATGAAGATACTGACAGACCTTGTTCACTGAGAAAGCCAAATCTGGCCGAGTCAATGTCAGATACTGCAAAGCTCCAACCATGCTTCTGAACTTAGTACTATCTTCAGTTCCAAGAGGTGTACCAGCTGAAAGAGACAATTGTTCTGAGGAGGACAGAGGTGTAGGAGCCGCCTTGCAATATCGCATGCCAGCTTTATCAAGAATATCTGTAGCATACTTCTCCTGAGTCAGAAGTAGACCATGGTGTACCTTCTTCACCTCAATGCCAAGGAAATAGTGCAAATCACCTAGGTCCTTGATAGCGAAATTGTTATTCAAGTCACGAATTAGAGCAGTAATGGCCTGATCTGAAGAGCTTGTAACTATGATATCATCAACATAGACGAGCACAAACATAGTCACATCTGGCTTATGAAAGAGGAATAATGAAGTATCTGCCTTTGAAGATGTGAAACCAAGATCATGTAATTTTGAACTGAGTCTAGAAAACCAAGCTCTCGGTGCTTGCTTCAAACCATATAATGCTTTATCAAGCCTGCAAATATGATGTGGAGCATGAGGATGTTCAAAACCTGGGGGTTGCTTCATATATACCTCCTCTTCCAGAACACCATGAAGAAACGCGTTCTTGACATCTAGCTGCCGTAGACTCCAACCACGAGAAACAGATAGAGCCAAAACAGTCCTAATGGTAGCAATTTTAACCACTGGACTGAATGTATCCTCATAATCAATGCCATACCTTTGCTTGAACCCTTTTGCAACTAGTCTGGCTTTGTATCTGTCAATAGAACCATCTGCTCTTTTCTTGACACGATAGACCCATTTACAGTCAATAATATTCTTGTTGCTGCTTGGGGGAACAAGATGCCAAGTCTTGTTCTCAATCAATGCATTATATTCTTCTTTCATTGCTTCATGCCATTTGGAGTCATTGAGAGCCTCAGTCAAAGTCTGTGGTTCACCTGTTAAAGAAAGCATACCATAGCGAACTGTACCATCTTTATATTCCTTGGGATGACGTATACCTTTCATAAGGCGGGTGCGAACACCAGGAGGTGATGCAGCAGGTGAAACCACAGGCAAAGCCGGTACTGAATTTTCTGAACCAGAAATGTCATTTTTTTCGGAAGTAGCAGACGAACCTGCATCACCACTATCCGCAGAAGATCCAATAGCGGATTGGGAAGATCCAGCCGGATCCAGCGACAACGATGGCTCGTCACTTGGCGAAGCAGAACTGGTGGAAGGCGTGTGTCCGTCACGCGCCTCAGAGGGACCACGAAGCGCGGCCGGTGCAAGGCCGCCACGTGACGAGTCGGTCGTGGGCGAGGCGTGCGTTGCGGAAAGCGACGGCGACGCAGGCGTAGAAAGCGTCGGCGCGGTCGTGCTGGTCTGCACGGGATCCTCCGCTGGATCATCATCAGATTCTGTGCCAGTTTCGTCATTTTGTGAAGAATTTGTAACTTCATGTTCTGAAGCAGTTTCTTCACCGTTTTCACCCAGATTTTCACCAGGAGTGTCGTATACCTGTTGCACGTCAGTAATAGGCACAGTAGGTTGCATATGATCATTAAAATTTTGTGCACCTTCATAAGAATTTGATGTGGATGTGGGAAGTAATAGGATTTCTTTTCGAAGAAGAGGACCAGCATTAGGATTAAGAGATGCAAAGGGAAACACATTCTCATCAAAAACGACATCTCGAGATATGTACATGCGACCTGTGGACAAATCAAGACATTTGACTCCTTTATGAAGAGGACTATAACCCATGAAAACACAACGTGTAGAGCGGAAGGCAAGCTTACGTGTGTTATAAGGACGAAGATTTGGCCAGCAAGCACAACCAAAGGTTCTAAGAGCATCATAATTGGGTTTAACATGAAGGAGACGTTCACTAGGAGTTTCAAGATCGATGACTTTGCTAGGAAGCAAGTTTATGAGAAAGGTGGCAGTGAGGAAGGCTTCGTCCCAATATTTGAGAGGCATAGATGCATTTGCAAGCAAGGCAAGACCCACTTCTACAATGTGACGATGCTTTCTTTCGGCAGAGCCATTTTGTTGATGGGCATGAGGACAAGAAACATGATGAGTGATGCCAACCTTTTGAAAGAAGGCATTAAGTTTTTCATATTCACCTCCCCAGTCAGTTTGCATTGTAATAATTTTCCTATCAAACTTGCGCTCAACATACTGCTGATAATTCAAAAAGGCTTGATACACATCAGAACGCTTCTTGAGCAAATATATCCAAGAAAATTTACTATAATCATCGATAAAGCTTACATAGTATGCATGTTTCCCAGCAGAAAGAGGAGCAGGACCCCATACATCAGAAAACACCTGTTCCAAAGGAACAGTAGACCTACTAGTAGACACTGGATATGGTAACTGATGACTCTTAGCTAACTGACAAGAATCACAAACATATGGAGTAATCTCTGGGGTGTAAGCTATTTTATTTTTCCTAAGAATTTGTTGAACCACAAACGAAGATGGATGTCCTAAGCGGCGATGCCATGTAGAGGAAGACGGCTTGATGGTGATGAAAGCATGCTTGGAGGACTCATTGGAGATAGGCATCAAGGGATAGAGACCTTCCTGGCAAGGGCCTCTAAACAGAATTTGGTGGGTTGCTTGGTCCTTGATCAAAAAAAAGAAAGGATGAAATTCAATATAAACATGATTATCTAGTGTAAATCTATGAACAGATAGAAGATTTTTAGAAGCACTTGGAACATGTAATATGGAATTGAGATGAAAATCATTATGAAGGGTGCGCAAAACTGAATGACCAATATGACTAATGTGCATACCTGTGCCTTCAGCAGTGCGAACACGATCCTGTCCATGATATGTATCATGTGTAGAGAGCTTGCTCAGTTCACCAGTGATATGATCAGTGGCACCAGTATCATAGTACCAATTGGTGTCAACTCCATAAGCAGCAAAGTTGGCACCTTTGTTCCCACGGTCTCCATTATCACGCTGATCATTTCCATAACGCCACCAACAGTCCTTTGCAGGATGCCCATGTATGTTGCAAATTTGACAAGTGGTATCAACATAGGGAGTGGGGCGCCGATCACCACGACCACGCCCACCTCCACCATTATCACGTCCACGGTAGCTGCCTTGGTAGCCACCACGGTAGCCACCTCCATCACGTCCACGATCATCCTGACGACGGCCTTGGTAGCCCCCTTGGTAGCCACCACGGTAGCCACCTCCATCACGTCCACGGTATCCACCTCCATCACGGCCACGGTCATCATAGCGACCACGGTCATCACGCCAGCGATCATCCTGACGCCCACGATCATCCTGCCATCGATCCTGGCCACGAGAGGGGGCACCACCTCCACGGCGAGCAACATTAGCAGACGATGAGAAACCATTATCTTCATCTTTGTGCATGCGATCAAAGGCTTGTACCTGGCTGAACAGATCAGACAAAGATGTGCCAGGATTGGCACGTACAGCAGTGATCAGCGAGTTGTAAGAACTACCAAGTCCTTTCAGAACATACCAAACAATCTCATCATCATCAAGTGGCTTTCCTGCAGCAGCAAGTTCAAGAGCAAGGGTTTTCATCTTAGCGAAATATTTTTCAGCAGATAAATCCTTTTTCTTTGTCTCAACCAAGGCAGTACGAAGGTGTTGAATTCTGGTCTTGGAGGCACCAGAAACATGACTGTTAATAGCAGCCCAGGCCTCAGCTGAGGACTCTGTACCAACAACATGAGCAAGCACATCAGGGGAGAGGGCATTCAGGAGCCACCTCAGAACTTGCTGATCACGAGCAATCCACGTAGCATACTCAGGATTCTGAATTGTTACTTTCTTCTTGTTGATGTCCTCTGTTTCCAACAGCTTGTCAGGGGCATCTTCAGAACCTTCAACTAGCTCGAGAACACATGCACCACGAAGAGCAGGGACCACGAGTGCCTTCCACACAAGGGCGTTCTCACGTGTCAGGAGCTGAGTAGGAGGGGCGCCGAGAACGGCAGCCAGCGAAGTCACAGACGATGATGAAGCCATTGAAGCGAAGTTTGATCAACAACTAGTCTCCTGTCACAGCAGTATTTTGTTTTTCCGGCGGCAGCAGGGTCTTGAGCGGCAGCGGCACGATTAGATGCGGCAGCGGCGAGGTCTTGATCGTCGTTGGTCGTCGGTCTTTGGCGGCAGCGGCACAGATCAGAAGATCAGGGCGGCGGCGGCTAGGGTCTTGTCTTGGCTTGTCTTTGTCGTTGGTTTTCGTGGGCTTGTGCGGCAGCAGCAGCGACAGCAGAGGTGCTGTGGCGGCGGCGGCGGCTGGGTTTTGCGGCGGCGGCGGCTGAGATCAGCAGCGGCGGCGGCGATTTCCTTGCGGCAGCGATGTCTCGGAAGAGCAAGGCTCTGATACCATATCAATCGTATTGCAATTGTTCATATTGTTACAGGTACAAGGGGTCACGTTTATGTAGCCTCAGGTGTCCAGCTCTACAGGAAGAGAGGGACACGGACTCGTACACAAGTCGTACAGAGTCCGGCTATGATACATGAAGTATATATCCTAAACATTGTCTAACAGTTCGTAGGTAGGTAGGATGCGAGTGGATATGAGTGTCTAGCTTACTGTTGTTGTCGGCGGTGTAGGAGCTGGAGGCGGCGCCGCCGGCGTTGGGTTTCTTGGACGGCGGCGGCGCCGAGTCCTTGGACGATGACACCGCGGCTCCGTTGCCGCCGGGCGCGGCGGGCTTCCTCCGGCGACGGTTGTGCTCGGCCAGGCGCTTCCGGCAGCTCCGCTTGGCCTCGTCGAACTCCGTGAGCACGTGGAACCTAGTGTAGTAGCGAAAACCCAAAGCATACACACGAAATTTAGATTCGTGCACCCTTCAGCCAATTTAGATTCCACTTGAGAAAATCATGTTTGATCGATGACGAACATATATGCATATATACAAATATAATCTGCATGCAAAAGTCTGCTGGCACTAGCCCACTAGTACTGTTGCTGCTGCGAGCACATTGGTCAATGCATGGGACGGAGGATAAAGAGGTTCAGAGATATGGTCAGGGGCAAAAGCCTGACGCCGGCCGGTTCACGCATCTCCCTCCCCCTCCTCCTCCCAGCGGCAGTCTGCAGTCGTCTGCATCCGAAAGCAAAGCAAACCACGGCGCCTTTTGCTCCTAGCTCTCAGCTGGTCGTCTGATCCCTGTCGCCGGCGATCGATCCCCAGAAGAAAGAAAGCGCCATGGAGCTCGTACGTACTACGTACTATGCGTGCATGCATGCCCTAGCAGCCTAGCTCCGCCATTTTTGCCGTCCTTTTGCTTGACATGACTGGTCGTCGTCGTCTCTGCTGAAGCTCTGAGGGAACTGGCTTTTGCACAGAGGAAACTTTCCATGGCCGATTGGCCATAGCCGCCGCAACGGACAAGCTAGCTAGGGACGTGACCCAGAAGCAGAGCGCAAGAGAAGTGATCTTCCACTGACCCTACGTACGACGTACACCCTATTCTTGATCCTACCCTAGGAGTAGCTACACTAGGGTTCAGCAAGAAGATGAACAGTACTAGCTGCAGTGGGTGTGTATGGTAAAGCGAGGCTGACCTGCTGCACTGCTGGCAGAAGCGCTGCTGCTTGCCGGCGGCGGCGACGAGGGAGGCCTTGGCGTGGTACTCGCAGACCTTGTGGCGGCGGTGGTAGTGCTTGGCGCCCGAGAGGTCGGCCTTGCACCCCTCGGCCTGGCAGCGCGGCGGCTGGTGGTGCGCGCCGCCGAAGCCGGCCACGCCCAGCCCGAACACGCCGCCGAGCCGGGACCGCATCAGCAGCCGGTCCACCGCCATCATGTCGCCCGGGGAGAAGTAGGTGCGGCGGCCCAGGTTGAGCCCGATCCTGCCCGCCGCGTCCGCCCCGCCGCCGCCCTCGCGCTTCACCATGCCCAGGGCCGGGTACACGTCCCCGCCGCCGCCGCCGCCGTGCATGGCGGAGCCCATGGGCATATTGGGCGGCATCTGGAGCTGCATCTGCATGCCGTGCGGGGGCATGAGCGGCGGCGCCATGAGCCCGACGGCGCCGGGAGGCGGCAGGGCCAGCATCTGGTGGTGGTCCTGCTGGAACTGGCCGAACGCGGACGCCGCGGCCGCGAAGTCGAAGTTGTCGTACATCATCCCGCCGCCGCGCTGCTCGAAGGCGGCGTAGGGCGGCTGCTGCTGCTGCATGGCCGCGAAGGCGGGGTAGTCGTCGCTGCCGCCGCCCGCGTTCATCCTTCCGCCGCTCATCATGGCGTAGCACGGGGAGGAGTGGATGTGGCTGGATGAGTATGGCGGAGGTGCTGGCTGGCTCACTGGCAGTGGTGGTGTGTGCCGTTGTAAGTGGGAGTGTGGCGGTTAAAAAGGCAGCGAGCTAGGACAGGGGGGGAGAGAGAGAGGGTGGTAATGAAGTGTTGGCGCGTAGCTTGTCCGGGAGTGGCATCATGTCATGTGTCAGCTGGACCAAGCCACAGAGATCCATGGCCTTGCTGTTCCTTCCGGCGAAACTAGTCGATCGCCGTCGTTGTTTTGGACACAGAAGCAGATGCCATTCCCTCCATAGCTGCTAGCTGCCTAGAGATCCAAGACACTTGTGTTGTGTGTAGTACGTACAACGGCACACTGTGCCATATCAGACGTTGTTTAGTTTTCAGGAAACAATTTGAGCCAAGGGACGGATGCAGAGGAAATTATGAGGACTAAATTAAGATATGTATGATCTCTTCTGTGTTCCTGTGTGCACAAACGACACAAGCATGCAGATTAGGATGGCTGGCTGGCAGGGGGCAGCCATTTGGTGTAGTGGTGTTCACAAGTTACCCTCCTGTAGGGCAGAGCTATGCCTTCACTCGGTTTGGTTTCTTGCTTTCCCACACATGCTAGGTCCCCGGCCGGCCGGCCGGTTATCCTTTCTTGACAACTTCACAAACACACAAGCACACCAAATCCATGCAAAACAGAAATAATGCAGGTTTAACAAAAATGATCTTTGACTTTCTTGCCGCGACAGATAGTGATGATGCAGGTTTTAGAGCAACTCCAGTGGCTAGTGTAAATTTGGAAGTGTATATCTGCATATACACTTTCCTAGTTTTCCAGTGGAACGTGTGTAGCAGGACGTTCCATACACGATGTGGATACGAGGTGTTTATTTACACCACAGGTAGCATCATGAAGACGAGATGTGTAAACATCCACCACCAGATACACTAGCCACTAGAAACGTTTTTATTCTCTCACATACATGGTGTATAAAACTATAAATGACATCCGCCACCGGATACACCTCCCATTGGAGATGCTCTTAAACTTGTACAACAGTGAGGTATCTGTTTTTTGCTAAAGCACGTCGACCCCGATCAACTTGTTTCTTCGAGACAACTAGCAAGATATGTAGTATGCGTAAATAAACTTATGTTTGTTATAAGCTCAAATTAGGTTATTCTCGTGAATTATTCTAACTATAAGACCATCTACGCTATAGGTTATGTTTAGGTGCGAATGCGAAGCACGGTACGCGAATTCATGGCTACATAAATTTCCACAAATCAAAATGCAGTAATGTGTCAAGCAGGCACGGTTTGGCTCATAGAGTCGTAGTACTTGTGCATCGTCCATATAGTTGGCAACAATGTTGAATTTCTCGTGGACGTGCTACAAGTTTTAACACACATATATTGCCCTAACAACAAACATGCACAACGCCTCATATAATTGCAATTGATACCAATTACTTGAGTATAGGCAATGAATGATGATTGATGGCTCCAATGAAGAAAAAACACCTAATATCCAGATTTCCACGGCCCTGCTGGTCGCTGCTCACTGCACCAAATGTTTTTGCAAGTTGGATGTGCGCTTGCAGGTTAGTGTGGTGACAGGTGCCAAAGAATGTTTTTGCACTAATCAGCAATAAACCCACCTCTTCCAGCTATAAAAAAAAGGTAAAACACTAGCTACCCTCACAGGACTGTCCTTGTGCTAACAACTCAACGACTACTCTAGCTTCCTTAGACGACCTAATCAGTAACTTCGCGAGCATGCAAATTCAGTTTTAGTTCACTTTAATTATCCTTTGAAAGATTTGTTGCAACAGGTTAGCTTGATGTTGTTTCCACATACATCCATAATTCCATACACATGATCCACATACATGAAGGTGAGGAGCAGTAGTACAAGTACTACCCTGGTCTGGTCTGATCCCTGCATGGTCTTGTGTATATGAAAACTCAACGCAGGGTAGCTTCACAGCACACAGAGCCTTAACCGTTCTTTCTCTTTTCAGAAAACTGACAAGTTCTGAACCAGATCGTATACACTTCCCCTGCCGTTTTTTTACCGTATACTGTACATCCAGGGCCCTGGTGTACAGTGCCCTTCTGCCTCCATGTTTTCTTACTGCACTCTCGCTGCCAATGATGAGTAAACTTGGCACACGGTGAAAAGAACTGGTAGGGTTTAGGGATCCTCCACCCCGGATGGCCCTACGCTACGCACACAGACGCATTCCCCATTTATAGGTACGCACACACTGTGAAATACAGTAGCCGCTAGCTGCACGCAATTAGTACATGAGCACGCTTGTACTAGCACGTACACGTAGTAATTAATTACCATGCAGGTTAATGTATGCATATATTGCTTTAACTACTCTATAAGAAAGAGTTAAAAATACATTTTGGGTCTCTGAACTTGCAAATCTGATACCTGAACTTTAATTAAGACGAACTGATTAGATGCTCATAAGCGGATAACTAAAATTTGGTTTGAAAGTCATGAATTCTCATACATGATATCTCATGATCTTAATCATTTGGCTTTAATAACATGAACTTTTATATATGTTGGGTCATTCTGCAAATATATTTTCTTAAAGTCGATCGGAGACAGTGGTCATGACGATAATGCCCGGTGGAATCCTCGATAGTGGTCTCTCTTCTCGGTGTCGTGTGTGCATCGCGTACGTCAATAGGCTAGATGGGTGCACAATATATGTGGTCATATTTAATGACGACATCTTCACATTTGTACAAGTTTTTGGCCGGTTCCTCGTAATGGACGGGTAAAGATCTTCTTTCTTTATAAATAAATTGAGGCAAATAGCTGATTTTGTTTTTAAAAAACTGAATATTCATACAGATCACGTACATTAGAACAGAAAATTTATTCACAAGAGCTTAAACGGTAGCAAGAAAACTTTAAAATTCTGAAACAACGAAATGAAGTTTCTTGAAATTATAATATTGATTAAAAAAGGTATCTTACAAATTAAAATTATAATGAAAAATATTCTAGAAAAGAAAAACACACCATGGTCGAGCTATATTAAAACTAAAAAAAAGTGCCAGCCACAAATATTCGTGTACATGTAGTGTGTTTTCTAGAGAGAGAAAAATGCATAGCCTCTAGTGTAACCAAACACAATTTTCTCTGAGCACGTCGATCGTGAATAATCGATCCATGATCTGGCTGGGGCTGTCGATCATTTCCCTGCACGACATATGCGAACGTGTACGTACACGCGCAGAAGGAATGATGCGGCCGTGCGTGCGTGCGTTGGTTACATTGATTTGATTAATTGGCTATTCATGTGGATCGATCAAGCGATATCTACCGTACAGTACGTACGGTGGATCGATATACTTGAGCTTCCAATTGCATGGAAGTGGCCAAGCTAGCTGCCGTTTTGACTTGAGCTTGCAATGCATGTTACCCGCTTTGAGTGAGACACGGGTACGTACGGCCATTGGTAGCCCATTTGTCTTGGTGAAGGTGCTAGCTAACCCCTGCAAAGGTACAACCATGCATGCATATGATGTCAATTCACTCGATGACTCAAACTCTCATCCTTGGATGCTTTTCTTAATTCAAAGTCGGTTAAAACATAAAGAGCAATGCATCGTTTTGAACTAACCATCGTTTAGAACTATAGCTCTCCGGCTCGACTGCAGGCTGCCAGCATCAGGAGGAGGAAGAAGACCTAGCATGAATCGCGAGGAATGATTAACGGTTCTTAACGTCACTGAGAAGTGAGAACTAGCAATTCCGATATAATAATAATTGTCATCGTTTTAAACTAACCACGGCTTAAAACTCTATCTCAAGATTGTGATTTTTTTTATCGGAAAGGGTGTACCTTTAAAACTCTAGCTCAAGATTGTGATTTTTTATTGGTTTTATTACTCTAGCACAGAATGTGATTCACGATATTGCTGATACATATCCAAAAGATCAGGACCGTCTGGCCTTCATATCAACTAAGATACACATGCACGACCATTTCTTTCTTGTTTGACATATTTGTATATTATTAATATCAACTAATAATCAAGGATGGTATTTTTTTAGGCTTAAGGCGATTAGATAGAATAGATGGTTACGTACAACATTTTAGGTTAGTAAAAACTCTCTCTACATGCAAAAACAGAAAATAAAGTCCCCTGAATCCATACAAAAAGGATGGTATAACTTCATCGTGCAGCACCAATTTTTTTGGCCTCTAAGATATCCACGCCAGACAAATATATGAAACAGAAGGAGTAAGAAAAGCTGTGATGCCCTGTCAGTAAACATCTCAGTTTGCATACGTAAAATCGCTGCCACTGCTATGTTCGTGTCTCCCGTCTCTAGATCGATCGCCTTCTTCTCCTCGTAGTAATTTTTACAAACACCTCTCTCTCTCTCTCGCTCGCTCGATCGTGTCAGTCGTTTTTGCATGCAATGCAAGAAACAAAGGGAAGGAAATAAGGACAAGAAAACAAAGGTCCCGTCGATAGACACTAAGTACCGCCGGAGTAAACTCGAGCCACATGCGCAATGCATGCGTGCAACTGCAAGATCGATCGAGCTAGCGACGGAGCCATTTACACTTAACACATTGAATCCAGTGGGGGCAAGGATCCTGTTCCCAGAGATTTGGCCAGAGAGGTAGTTATGGAGCCGGTACTTGCATGCCCTAGCAAAGCCCCCTACTGTTCATGCTATATCGATCTATCGATAAATCATACATACACTGAGATCAATCGTTGGCTCTATCATCGCCGGCCTGTAAACACCTCTAGCAAGAGCTAGTATTGTTTAGCTATGTAATGTAACGAGAGATGCATAATTAAACATTGATGATTTTTCTTTTGACAATATGGAACACAATAACGATGCATGCATGGACTATATATGTAGCTCGATTGATCATAAATAATGGGGTACTAATAACTTGAATGAGCCGATTCATTGTCGAACGACGACATAGATCCATACAGGCATGCAAGAGTTAGATTTGGATGGTCCTAGCAGTACGTACGTGATATACGCATGCATGCACCGATCGTATGTATTTATACGAGCGAGTATACATGTCGACCGTACGTGTGGTGTGGATCTATATATTGATATAGATCGATCGACCGCAAGATCTAGGCATCTCGCATTCTAGCTACAACCATCACATGGTGTAGCGCCGTAACGCGGTTTCATGCTAGACAGATCGAAAGATATAAGTTAGCCGGCTCCTACATGCATGCATGCATGCATGCATGCACACACAACCACACGGCCTTGAAGCCACGTACGGACGTACGTACTCGCCGGGAGAACTCAACTCTCTGCTGCAGCCACTTGGATTGGATTGAGGCATGCACGCAGCAGCAGCTTCAGCAACAGTTATGCCTGGCCGGCCAAGATTTCGTGATACTCCCAATAAGCGGTCCCTGATCCGAGGCCTCAGCTCGGCGACATGGAGCAAAAATGCAAGCGTCAATCCATGCATCCAGACTTGAGTAAGTAAATACATGCATGCATACATACGCAGATTTATTTGACATGGATGATAAATACGCGTGTCGATCCAAAACTGATCTATCGGCCGTAAGTTCCTGCGGCTAATCATGCCTCGATTCATAAGGATTCAATGTATTCCCCTGCTTCTGCTTGCAAATTGGTCCCAGCCATATCCGCAGTGCTTGCTGGTCGATGCTCTTGCCAGAAGATCTTGGCCCTGATCTCCCAGTAATTAGGAAATCTTCGAGTATTAACAGCACACATGCATGGGGCTGGAAAAAGTATTTACTCACGACACAGCTAGCGAGATGAAAATGTATGTCATCTGTTGATTGGCAGCTAGCGTTGTTTGTTTTTCTGTATCTCACCTCTTTTAATTTTATTTCTGAAATATATCAGCTCTCTTTGGAGTGATCCCGAAACAACTATAAAAACTACTACTCCCACAAAGAAACATAACGTACGTTTTATTGTTCGGTGCGTTTATTTCACTTTTTACACTCTAGCTAGATGTACATGTGCAACAAAAAATGTATCCCATCTAAAGATTACTCTTGCACTCTATATAGCCAAAATTGCTAAAAATGACATGTTTCCCATAAGTAGCGCGCCCCAATATTTTAAAGCAAATGCCACCCATTAGGGGTCGACGTGCCCAAATCGAGTCATGTTCGAGTTACTAGTTTGTTCGAGCCTAGGCTCACACGAGAGGTGCATTGTTGTTGGTTGGTTCGCTTGTGGCTTAACACGATCTGTTGCCGTTTGGGTCAGGCTCAAGGAAAGTCGCACTTCGCCATATCGACATGTCGACCAGACGATTGTAGAGTAGACCAGACTGAACAGTCACACTACACGCGCGTTCACGAGTGGTACGCTTTCAACATGGGAGTCCACATAGACTTGACGACAGGTCGTCATGCATGGAAAACTTGTAGGGGTGACTAATTATTTACGTAAAACCCAACATTTTGTAACCGTTTGTGGGTAAGTACTGTAATTTATCTAAAGCCTATAGAATGTTGTAAAAGGTGAGATACTCTCAAAGTATATTTTACAACTACTCCATATCTTTTAGGTTTATATTTTGCAACTATATACGTGTTGTTGATATAAGACTTTCGTTGGTATATGCTATGTGATTTACGTGAACAAAATCATAATCATGCACGCGGTTATTGAGCTGCTGGGTGCATGACACAACTTGCATGCTGTAGTTAAGGTATATAATGGCAATCTGACAAGGCGGGGTAAGCTGGATTGATGTTGTTTTCGACATGAATTAATAAAGACACTGCCATTTCAGAACCCCCAGCCGGCGTGCTACTACTCATTTCAATGGATAACAGGGATAAGGTCAGGCGATAAAATGCCCTGTGTGCAGCGTCATCATATGTAGCTTGAATCCTGATTTATACACACAGTGTATTGATTCATTGTCTGACTTTCTCGTCGTTGGATTTTTTTTATAAAAAAAATCTCGTCGTTGGACTTGGTTCCAACGTTTCACTGATTTCCGCGGCCCAACTGGAAAGGCCCAGGTTGGGCCTGTATCACGAGGGAGAAAAGCGCTGCACCTCCAGAGGAAACAGTCCGTCAGCGTATAGCGGCGCAAACGGGAGGCACCGCACACCCTTTTTCTGTTTCAAATCTGAATATTTTTAGATTCGAAAATAATGTTCCAAAATCTGTACATTTTAATTTATTTTTGAAATGGACATCTTTTTTAATTTGAACATATTAAAATATTACTAACGTTGTATAAACTGACACAATTTTCTAAATCGAACCTTTTTGAATATGAGCATTTTAAAATCTGGATATTTTTTTAAAATACGATCATTGTTTACATATGACATTTATTAATCTATACATCTCAAATTTTAACATTTTTTAATCTGATCATTTTTTAAATCCCACAAATTTGTTCAAATGTGAACATTCTAAAAAATAACTAAAAAGAAAAGGAAAATAAAAAACAGAAAAGAAAAGAAAGAAAACATGAATGAAAAAAGTAGAAAAAACATAAAGCACCAAATGCACTGGCCCGTTGCGGTGATGGGGCCGGGGGTGTGCGGCGCGAGCGTCCCTTGTCGTAAAGGGCGGAAAACTGGGTTACCAACACATATGGGTGAACCTTGTTCCACTTGAAAAAATAAGGAAAACAGGAATTTTTAATTCTTATCAAGTCGCATGCATGTTTTAAAACGGGTAGGGTTGAAAACGGACACGGACGAAAAGATGCATTATCGTTTTTGTTTCCTTCTCTCTTATCGGAATCGGAAACGAAATCGGAATCCCGGAAATGAATACGAAATCGGAAATCTCCAAAAATGAATATGAAACTGATATGGGACAGATAAGATACGAAAGCGGAAATTTATCATAACACAATAACACCATAATATATGTTGATCCATATGGCCCCCAACATATAAATAAATAGCTAAGAAGAAGAAAAAATGTTGTTCACAATCTCGACCAATGACAATTTAATGTAAGTACGACGCCCATAGTTTATCACTTACACAAAAAAAAAAATAGTTTCACATGACAATAAGACATTCATTTTACTAATAAAATATAGTCTTCTAGAAATGTATGCGAAGCACCACATAGGGTTTAGCAACCCATCAATTCAACTCCATGTCGTTCTCTCTTCGATACTTAGGCCTAACTAGCGAACGGCTAAGCCTCATTTGCACTTGGGTCGTGGTTTTCTATGGCCATATGATGCTCTTACGAAAAGTTTTCATATTCATATTTCTAGAAGTTTCCGTATCGTTTTCGTTTCCGTCGAAATCTGTTATATCTGTTATATCGTTTCCTTTGTCGTTTCCGTTTTAACAAATATCGTTTTTGCTTTGTTTCCGCAAAATACCGTTTACGTTTCCGTTTTTCGTTCTTCATTTCCTTTTTTCTACAAAAATAATCGGAAAGTTTTCTTGTCATTTTCAACCCTAAAAACAGGGACCTGTACTGTACCCTATGATGAAACCTCGCACACGGCACACATTGTGGGGTTTGACGAATGGTATATCTAAATAGACTTTCATCGATTTTATAGGAAGAGGATGATTTAAATACAGGATATTTTTTTTGAATTTTAAAGAGGCAAAAGTTTTGCCTTTTATATTGATATAGGAGAAACAAACATGAGGCTGAAGCCTAAATTAAGCGTAGGATAAAGATCAATGCTCATTTTAAATAGGGTTCATTTTTATCCAAGTCAGAATGTCAGATGTTTTATAGTATGTCTCTTGTCTATTCTTCAAAACTGTGAAGTTTGGCTAAGCCCAACTTCAACATGTTGGTCGCCAAAACCTGAACTCATATGTTTCAGAAATCGACTTGAACATAAGAAAGTCTCAAGCTATTTAAGAGTTGCGAACTAAATTTATCGTTAGATAGAGATCAATGCTTAGAAACGGAGAGTGAAAGAGAAGATGGTCAAAGACTCTGAACCGATGGTGCCAATTCCAAAGTCCAAACCGCTCTGTCCAAGACAGAGCGCAGTCAAACAGCAAAGAGCACAAGGAAGTTGCCTGCTGGCTGCTGCGGCCATCCAATTATCCAACGAAACTATACAAAAATCTTGATCTATACACATGGTCAGGCTGGTCGCACATGCCATGAACTCGTGGTGCGTTGGCAGCTCTAGTCTCCGCTCAGCACGACGGCACGGCAGCAGCGACACCCCTGTCACTGCGCCAGAGCGGCGGCAGCCTCCAGAACGGTCGCTTCTGCTGCTTGGCCGGCGGCGCTCCAGCGGAGGCGGCGGCGAGCCTGTCGGAGCTGAGCATGTCCCACATCACCTGCACGTCGTTGTACCCGCAGGTCTGCACGTCCTGGTGCAGGTTCAGGGCGCCGCACTCTGCAATATCCATCATGATCGACGTTCATTCATCACATTGATCACGAAACTGAGTAAAACAAATGTAATCAAGCATGCAGCGTTTGGTACTACACTAGTTGGAGTGGTGATAATCTTTTTGAGGAGATGATGAGAAGGATTGGATAAGGAATCATCATCGTCGTAACCACCATATAAGGGCTGCAGATTAGGTGGTCCGTCCAAGAGCATCTGCAATCGCGAACGGGCGGTTGGTAGCACGAAGATATCATGGCCCTGCCTGATTCTTGGTGCGGAGCGCGAGTAAGAGATAACACGCATGGACCAGTTGCTACCCATCTCTGATCATCGATCCGTTTGTTTGTTTCCTACTACAAGTTGTAGCACGCTCGATGATTCTGTTCTACCATCAGAGATGAGAAAAGCAATGGCCGTACAGACTTGAGCCTGCCTAGCTAACTACGAGTAATATGCGAATAGATTTTAACGAGCTGGTAGCCTTGGGTTCTACTAAGTACTAACTGCATTGCGTTGCAAAATCTTGGATGTGGCGAGTGTTCATGCATCCAGCAAGTATTCTAGCAAAAGCAAGTGTTCGTCCTGTTCCAGTCCAGCTGATGCTTTGGTGGCAAGAAGCATTCAGCGATGTACAGTATGTCTAAGTAAGGCTACGAGACACTCGGACAGTGTTGTGGTGGCTTACCGGCCTTGCGGACGCGCGCGCGGGCGGCGGCGACGGCGAGCCTGCAGGCGCGGCGCACGGGCGCGACCACCCTCGCGCACCACCAGGCCATCACGCGCGTCCCCATCTGCTGGCGCTGCCTCTGCCGCTGCCGCCTCGTAGGCGACGGCTGCGTCGCGTCGGCGTCGGCGCCGGCGAAGGGCTCCGCCGGACGCCGGGTCCTGCCGCCGAGCCTCGCCATGGGTGGCAGGCAACCGACGCCGCGCACGGCCTCTCCTCTCCTCTCCAACCCCGGCCCAGCGAGAGAGAGAGAGAGAGAGAGTCCCACTGGATGTCCCCTCTCCGTTGTATATAAGCAGCGTGCGCGTAACGCCGGGGACCCTACTCCCAAGGTCTCCTCCTCACTCCTCCTCCTCACACAAACGTTTTACCCAACGTGAAGCAAGCAAACACACATGACGAGCGGATTCAGTGAAATAAAATGGGTGTGATAACATTTCATAATAGCTCTCTAACAATTCCTACTGTCACGGATGATATATAGATGATCGAAATTCAGACTGACATGTTTGGTTTTATATTATCTGATCTCTAGTCTCTTGATCATTATTTTAATGCATGGTTGCACTGTGTGATTGCGATTTGACAGGATCTGCTTCCTGGTTGTTGGGTTGAGCGTTGGTTCAGACGGATGGGCTGTACCGCTCGTGGGACACGAGCTGAACTTCACGTGCATTTGGTCACTCACTCCTGCAGATGCCGTGGGGAAGCGGTTACTTGCCGGAGGCCTGGAGCTGGAGGGGTTCTTCTTCCTTCGGCTCGTCGTAGTCGTCGCCGGAAGTGAGGAGCGACGGCGTCGCTCCCTCGGGGCAACTCACAACTCAGGCTCGCCGTCAAACACCACCCCAATTGGCTCCAAACGAACACACGGGAAAACTTCCAGTAAATTTCCTAAAAAAAAACTTATAGCCAGATCTGGCCGCCTACTTATTTTTATCTCTGGTCGTTGTCGATACTGCTGGATAACTTGTGCCACCTAGCTACTGGCTCCGATGGAGATTTGAGATTTCAGTGTGGGGTGAGTGCAACGTCAGACATCGTCACGTTTCATATCTCACTGACACCCACCGTGATCGGCTAACATCACATCACATGACGTGATCCCCATCCATCCTGCAATCATACTCTGCCGTGATTACGTTAGTCTCCTGTGAAATTACCTGAGACGTGTCCAGGTGTGAGGCATCAAGAAACCCCTCCCTGGGCGGCTGGGTCCACGCATTCTATTGCTGGCTGCTGAAATATCACACATCATCAGGAATAGTTCACCGATGATAATGTGCCTCATGCAGCACAACAGGATGAGGCAAACTGCCCATATGGGGTGGCACATACCTATAGTTGTGGACAGATATCATCAGGCCAACATGAGCACATAAATAAGTACATGACTGGTGATCACAAGCAGCTTCCGAGGTAGCAAACGCCAATCCACAGCCATGTGACCATGCCAAGGAGGAGAATGTAGCCACCTCGAAGCTTAAGCTTACCATGGATGACAGCCGCCCCTCATGGCGATGATGATGTGTCCTGGACTCCTGGCTTACTACAACAGTGCAAATGCATTATTATCAGTTTATCACGATTATATTAACCAGTCAAGGGGACAGGCAGACCCGGCAGCGATGATCTCGACATGATTAGAGAGTTGCCACAGGAACACCCGACAGTCGGTTTTAGTATGTACTTGCACATGTGAAGCCCGAGTCTATGTTCCAAAACAGACCATAACATGTGTTGATAGGACTAAAATGCTGATGCTAACTAAAGTCTATCAGAGAATGAGAGTTAATACAGGTAATGCTTAAATGCAAGCCATTATGCTGATGACAGGAGCAAAGAGCAACTTGAATGATGCAACATCGATTGCTTAGCAATAAGATCCCGACAAAGGATTACCTGTATAAAGGATTAACGGTCATGATATGTTATACCCCAGTCTAGCCTCTGTGGAACCCAGGGTACCGTACATGTAACAGCACGATGAGCAAAAACCATTGGTGACAAAATCCCAGCAGACGACTTACATAGCTGGAACATCCACTCAGAAACATGCCTCACAAGCAAGAACTAACCAGGAACATGAGCGCAAAGGTAAAACTTTTACTAAGCAGCATCTGAACAATCTTCCACATTTTATTTCCTAAGAAGTAGAGTTTGAATTGTGAGTGGTGCTTGTGCTCCAACTAGGCCCCTCATTCCATGGAGAACGGTGCACGCCATTCCTAACACCTGAAAGGTTACAAAAAGCGAGTGAGATAAAACATCTCAGCAATTGACCAAAAAGAGTTGTCAACAGGCGTGTCCTGTAGCAGAGGTTATTTCTTATGTGCTAGCTCATGGGGTCAAGCTCTGAATAGCAATTCTGTTCCAAATCACAGTGTAATGTACGATTCCTCGCTGACAAGATTAAATGGTTGGTGCTAACTGAAGTGTATCAGGGGATATAAGAGTGCTAATACAGGCAGAGAAACTTAATGATATAAAGGCAATCCAGTGTGCTGATGGAAGCAGCAGCAAAGAGTAACATGACAATATAAGATCGATCTTGTAACAATAATTAAACTGATAAAAATAACACTGGTATATCATACTCAGGCTAACAGTATTCATGATTCAGAAATCAGCAAGCACACAAAGCCTGCAGCCTGCAGCAATGATATCTAGATGATTTACAATGACATCGATAAAGTTGATCTTTTGAAGCAAACTACGGCAAGCCTAAAACAGCCAAACTTGAACCAATTTTGTAACAGGAAGTAGACATCTAAGAAGCAGAGCGATGGAGGCAGGATGAATATTGTGCTTCTTGTGTAACGGACATTATTATGTAGTAACCATGTGCTCCTCATGCACCCAGGAGTTACATGGCTTAATCGTGACAAAGGCTTGGTGGCAAAGATAAATCCTGACGTGAGGCACTAGAACCTGATGAATGAAAACACAACCTCTTAATAAACTCATTAAGCCTCTAAGAAGACACACTCCTCTAAATTTACTACTATCTCTGCACCAAAATACAAGATGCTTAAGGCATTATAACGCGGACAACATACAGACATATTATAGACTTAGATTCACTCATTTTGCTCCGTATGTAGTGCGCGGTAGAATACCAAAAACATCCTATATTATGGTACAGAGGGAGTAGTTAACTTCACAATTCTGTATCTTGCACGTGCCACCAAAATCAGTAAATCAATACGCTATGATCATTGATAATAAAGTAATCTACAACTTCTCTGCTGACACAAACAGTGGCCTAGCTAACCATCTTCATGAGTTGAATCACACTCCAAAGGTTACGACATATGGCTATTGCATAGGAAAAAAACATATTGGTGCACAGGAGGAAAGGTCAAATACTAAACTATTGATCTAGTCAACCAATTCTCATGTTCTTAAGATTTCTGGAGATATTAAGTTCCTCATAACTTCCATGCTCACGTTCTCACAAAAACTGTCCCTCTGACACTTGAAAAACGAATTTATCTACAGATTGCCTGTAGCCTGAACTGAACCACAAGGAATGGTGTTTCACAAATCTAGAGATTCCTAGCAGGACACACCAATCCTAATCAACCACTTGAACCTGCACTTAACAGGAGGACCTCTTGGCATGGGCATTACCTTAGGCCGCTAATACTTAGAGATCACCAGATATGTCACGATCTCCACACATGTCCTATTCCCTAATCTATTGCACAGTCAGCGAATTGGAGCGGTTTGGGAAGGAAAGAGAAGTGACTGGTCTGGCTAATCCTCCACTGAAGGTCTCAGGATGACAAATGGGTACTAGGATTAAGGATTGATTTATTAGCCCAATAGTAGCCCAAGAGCCTGAGTTCAATCTATATTTTTTTCCCAAGGTTTTACATGACAAGTATACAGATCCTTTTACAGGGTCTCAAGAAGTGAAGATGCGGCCAAACTCCTAGCACAACATTAAAGGTAATGCATAGCAAAATGTATTTACCAAATTTGTTTCACTTCTTGAAAGGTATATAAACAATGTACAGTAGGTTGGAAAAAATGGCCTCTGAATTGAACAGAGCTGTTGAAACAGAAAAATACCTGAGTAACATTGATACGAAGTTAGTTTTCATATGCAATGCTAAAACTAGCATGACACAACATTCCTGAAAAGAAAATAGATAAGACAATCAAATATTCAGCTAATGACGCTGTGAACATAGTAGCCTATCAATCAGAACACTCATAAATGAGGAACACATACCTCCGGATAAAAAAGAGTATTTGTCTACCAAATGACAATATGGATATCCAGGATATGTACAATGCAGACCTAACTCCACCATATGCACTTGGTATGCATCACGGTATCGCATCTTTGTGTGAGCTGTGTGTTTTCAAAGGGTTTGACATGATCTTTTTCTCTTATCACACCACATCAATAGACTGAGTACAATCAATATCTTGGAGAGTAATCTTGCCAAGAAGCAGATCGCTTGCATGCATGGAGCACAATGGGAGGCATTTCTTGTTCAAACTCTCATGAATGGCACTTAGTCCTTGCACCCATTTTTTTTCATTCAAAGGATCTACATTTAGGCGATTCTGCAGTAGACGTATTCGGTAAAGGACAGTGTCTGTTGCAGCACAAAAATGTGCCAGGCACGGTAGGGAGGTGTCATCGACTGCTAATCTAACTAAAATCATTGTCAAGGCTCCATCCACAGGTTTTGGATCAGAGAGATTCTTATCACCCATCATCTTGATCTCCCGCTCTGTTGGGAAGTACACTTCTGCCGCTCCATCTTCATTAATCACCTTCAAATCTTTTGTGTAATGACTAATTGCTTGTCTTTTAGTGCACTCATGCTTCTCTGCCAATGTCAAGAAGCAGGAGAACCTCAAGTGATAACTCACGACAATCTTGACCATCTTGAAATTCCGACAGCAGCAGAAGAAATCTAGCCATCTCCTCCCAACACCAGCATACCATTTGATGATATCTGCATCATCCAAACATAGAAGCAGCTTTATTGGCCGTGGACGTCCCATGGAATTCGTGAATCCAGCCAACTTTACCGCTTTTCTTACAAGCTCTATTGGTAAATTGACCCTCATCTTCAACTCCGTTAAGTCCTTGACAGTCCTCTTCTCGTATTCTCTCTCGTCCTCCTCCTCTGCTAGCCTCTCCTCGTCCTCAGTCATGTCACAGCCCCTCCTCGGCATCAAGAACCTGTCGACTGCTTCTTGTAAATGATCATATGAGTCCACCAATGCTGGTGGCAACTGATCCCTAACTCTATTCAATGACAAGAAGTCGCCAGATGTGAACAACCGGTGCCAGTAACGGCAATGGTCCTGCGACTTGAAGTATTCGACCACTGTTTCCTTTGCCCAACCCTTGAACTCCTGTCGTACTTCATCCTCAATACGGAAATCAAACTCGAACTCATGCCCCCGCCTCACCTTCTTGAACAAGTAGTTGAGTATCTTCAACCCAAGCTTCTTCCTCCGAGTCTCGCGAGCATTCTTCAGCTCCTGCGCCTCTGCTACCTTCCTCTTCAGATACATCTTCCTCGCCCTCTTCGCCTTCTCTGACATGGGAGGGTGTAAGACTGACGGCGGCACTGCTTGGAACTCCATCCCCAGGAATTCCATCTTCTCTGATACTGCACTGTGGACTGAGCTCCCAAACCTGTCAACCTTCACCTCCAAATCCTTCTCCAACACTCTGAGGATCCTATCTCTAACCTCAAGCGTGAGCATCTTCGACCCGGTTGTCACAACCATCATCTCGTCGAGATACCGGACAGCATAGACTCTCACAGGCGTATGAAGGACGCTCTCATCCTTAACTCTGGGGTTCTTCTTGTGCACCTCCTCGCGGATGGTCATCACCTCTCTATCCACAGGATCAAAGAATATGTTGAGCAGCGTGCCGGTGAGCTCCGACTCCTGGGGGAGCCCGCGGCTGAGGTCGGAGCCGCCGAGCTCGAAAGCTATGGCATCGGAGAGGAACAGGTCGCGCAGGTAGTCCAGGAACCCGGGGTCGTCGACCTTACCGGAGATGGCGTCGAGGAGGTGGCGGACGTGGCGGGGCGCGAAGGGCTGGCGCGGGACGGCAACGCGGAAGAACCAGGTGGCGTTCGTGATGGAGCGGAGGTAGCGGATGGCGGCGTGGCGGGCGCGGTAGGCGAAGGTGGCGGCGCGCGGGGCGAAGACGGCGTCGAGAGCGGAGGCGGCGGAGAGCATGGCGAGGCGGAGCGGGAGGGAAGGGAGCGGGAGCGGGCGGCCCTTGAGGCGGGAGGGGAGGATGAGGCGGAGGTGGGAGGAGGGGGAGGGCGGCGCGGCGGTGGTGGTGGTGGTGGGGAGAGGAGGGGGCTCGGGCGGCGGCGCGGAGGGGTGGGAGCGGCGGAGGAGGAGGAGGGCGGAGGCGAGGAGCAGGGGAGGGTGGGAGAGGAGCGGGAGGAGGGAGTGGAAGCGGCGGGTGGCGGCGGAGTAGTGGTCGCGGCGGAGGAGGGCCTCGAGCTCCGCGGCCGAGAGCGGCGCCGGCGGCGGCGCGGCTACGGTGGTGGCGGTGGTGGAGAGAGGGCGAGGTGGTGCGGGGAGGAGGACGCGGCGGTGCGCCCGCGCGAGGCGGGGGAGCATGTGCGGCGCGTGGAGGCAGCTCCCGTAGGCGGGAGGCGGGAGGAACTGCCGAGCTTGCGACGGCCGCGGCGGCGAGAGCGAGGCTGCCGGCGTTGCGGCACGCCGAGTTGGGCCGCGGAAGGGCCCAGACGCGAGCCCTCCGTATGCAAACAAGCTCAAAAATCTTGTTCATCTTTAAAAACAAAATCTTTAAAAAAAACGAAAATTCTACTCACTCCGTTTTTAAATATCTATTACATATATTGTCTAGATATTTATTCAAATAAGAGAACATAGACATTAAACATGTATGGGTACATGTAGATATATGTACATGTTAAACAAAACTAAACCATCTTATATTTAGAAACGGAGGGGGTAGAATCCAAGAAATCTGTGACATGGAAAATCAACACAAACAGTGCAAAATGCACACTATACTTACCACAATTTTACACAAAACGGAAATAATCAATTCGGCGCACCGAAATTGAAGTACAAAAGAACGACAAAGAGAAACATATTTGAAAAACTCTTGTGTGGACCAATATTGGCAGTCCAAGTTTTTTTTCTGGTGCCTAACTTAAATCATTACCTTACCATCTTCTGGAACCCTACATGAATGAAATAAATCGTGAGGTTTCAACTCAAGAAAGTGTTGCAACCTCGTAAGTCAAATGGTGTCATGGCCTAGATATGCAAACAGCTTGAATCGACAAAATATGAAGAAAAAAACATTTCCTCTCCTTCGACGCCATCAATTATTTCTTGACTCATATATGCCACTTTTTCAGTAGGCAAACACTTTTTGTTTCTCCTCGGTTCATGACACAATGCCTAACGTACGTCATAAATTTTACTCGATCCGATTTGAAATGTTTGTCGCTAGGTTGTATAGCATTTTACTAGCCTAGTAGTTTTTCCGCCACATTTAAATCCAACTGGTTGTCGTATCTTG
Source organism: Poa annua (assembly GCA_026929855.1). NCBI lineage: Eukaryota > Viridiplantae > Streptophyta > Magnoliopsida > Poales > Poaceae > Poa > Poa annua. Next base: position 103,954,536 of record CM049430.1, on the reverse strand, counting down.
TTATCCCCCCACCCACCCCAACAAGTTTGAAAGAATAAAACAATTACGAGGTTTCAAACATGAAGATATTACAGTATCAAATATCACAACATCCTTAAAAATAAAAAGAAGCGGCACAGGTGAACCGGTTATGCAACCTGAATTTCATTAGTGCAAGAGAGTCGAAAAATGGATGTGTCAGCGGAGATTTCACTCTGGTAAGAATGTTCGACAGGATGAGGAAACCTTACCAAAATATATTCATCCATATTTTTTTAAACTAGAGTGTGCAAGATGAGTGTGCGGATAATCGCTCTTGCAAAAAAAAGAAACACATTATAAACACAAGCGCACCACAAATATAGAAGATTGAAGGACCCACTTTACCCGGCCCATATTTAGATTGCTGCGGCCCGTCTTGGTTCTTTTGATTCCTCGAGCAGACACGAAGAAGCACAGTGAGGCAACTGACGCGCCCGCGCTTCCCGCTACGCCCGTCGCCGTCGGATCCACCGCCACACTCACCTCACGCCGGCGCTGAGTCGGCGACCCAGCTTCCGTCCTCCATCGATCGATGCCGCCTCTCTCGTGGCGCCTGGCCGTCCCGCTCGTCGCCTTCGTCTCCGTCCCGTTCCTCCTCCCGCTCACCCTCCCCATCCTCCTCCTCCGCCCGTCCGACTCCTCCCCGCACCCTCTCTCCTCCCACCGCCTCACCTGGCTCCCCTCCATCCACATCTCCGTTCCATCACCACCGCCGCCGCCACCACCAACCACGCAAACGCCACGGCCGCCGGCAGAAACGACGTCGTCACCCCTTCCACAGAAAACGCCACCGCCGGCGCCAACAAAAGCGGCGTCTCCACCACCGCCACCCAATGCCGCTTCCACTCCCTCCGCACGGTGCGACATCTTCGACGGGACGTGGGTCCGGGCCGCCGACGGCGGCGACGACGCGCGGCCGCTGTACGAGCCGGGCACGTGCCCGTACGTGGACGAGGCGTACGCGTGCGCGTCCAACGGGCGGCCCGACGCCGGGTACACGCGGTGGCGCTGGGCGCCGCGCGCGTGCCGCCTCCCGAGGTTCAACGCGACGGACCTCCTGTGCAGGCTGCGTGGGCGGCGGCTGATGCTCGTGGGCGACTCCATGAACCGGAACCAGTTCGAGTCCATGCTCTGCATCCTCCGCGCCGCGCTCCCCGACAGGTCCAGGGTGTTCGAGACCCACGGGTACCGCATCTCCAAGGGCCGCGGCTACTTCGTCTTCAAGTTCCCGGTAGAGTAAAACTACACTCACATCCATGGCGTCGGCGTACGTACGTGGTCACTGGATTAATTCTTGCTGTACGTAGGATTACGACTGCACGGTGGAGTTCGTGCGGTCGCATTTCCTGGCGCGGGAAGGCGTGCGGCTGAACCGGCAGGGGAGCTCGAACCCGACCCTGCAGATCGACCGCGTGGACAAGACGGCCGGCCGGTGGAAGAAGGCCGACGTCCTCGTCTTCAACACCGGCCACTGGTGGACGCACGGCAAGACGGCCAGGGGGTACGCTACGCTCTCTGCCCATCGATTTGCTCCGGCCGGCCGGCAGCTTCAAAGTTCAAATGATCGATAAAACAGATGAACGATACGTGCAGCAAGAACTATTACAAGGAAGGGGATAAGCTGTACCCGCAGTTCGACTCCACGGAGGCCTACCGGAGAGCCCTCAGGACATGGGCGCGGTGGGTCGACAAGAACATGGACCCCAACAAGAGCGTCGTCTTCTACCGCGGATACTCCACCGCGCACTTCAGGCACCGATCGATTATACACGACGCCGATCACTACAATTCGAGGCTGCCATATATAGCCTAACGAGTTCTTGCGTGATGGATGCAGGGGAGGGGAGTGGGACTCGGGCGGGTCGTGCAGCGGGGAGACGGAGCCGGCGTTCAGGGGCGCCGTCGTGGACAGCTACCCGGAGAAGATGAGGATCGCGGAGGAGGTGATCGCGGGGATGCGGTTCCCGGTGCGGCTGCTCAACGTCACGAGGCTGACCAGCTTCCGCAAGGACGGCCACCCGTCGGTGTACGGCATGCCGCCGGAGAGGAGGAGGAAGGTGTCCAGGAGGAAGCAGGACTGCAGCCACTGGTGCCTCCCCGGCGTGCCCGACGCCTGGAACGAGCTCATCTACGCGTCCCTCGTCCTGGAACCCAACCCCAGCTCCTGGGATCGCAGATGATGCAAACTGTACATGGGAGCTTGAGAATTGTCTACGCATAATCTCACGATCCTGAGCTTGATGATGGGTGGCAATGTGGACTTTTTTTTGGATTAGTTGGTGTGTTGTCTGTGTCCAATTAGACATAGCATGTCCTGTATTCATTTATGTATTTTTTTAGATGTCATTTCTGCAATTTTTAAAGGGCAACACCAACAGAGTTGACAAAATTTGGGCTACCAAAACTGATTTTGGCTAGAGGACAGAGAGAGGGTCTGGGTGACCAAAATATTTTTCCGCTTTTCCAGCAAATAAAAAAGGATATCCACATATTTTCTTACATGTGGGGCCAGCCACCAGTGTTTCACAACAATATTTCTACGAGAAATTCAGCGATGGCGGCGACTCGAATCGGTTCTCACGTAGCGGTGACACTTGGGTGTTATGATAATTTAGTTTCTCGTGAAATTAGTCAGCCTGATTTTCTTAAAACAAAATTCTCAAATAGAATTCCGAGCTGCAAGCACTAGCAAGCAGCAGCTAGCAATCAACAAAAAAAGTTCAGAGCAGCAACAACTAACAACTAGCAACCAGGTATCGAACAAGCAAACAAACAAGGGAAGACATATGAAATTGGTTTACACGACCCAATAGAGAACACGTATTTTAGTGATTTACGTTACCGTGCTCTCGACGCGTACTCCTAGATCCCTACGGGAAGAACAGGCTAGAGGAAGAGCGCCCACACACTCGTGAGACCACCGGTGCGCTCTCCCCCAAAACTCATCTCGCCGTCGTCTCCGGAGGCTCCTACTGCCCGCGCCTCGACCTCGCCGGCGGCGGAAACGCGATGTCGACGGTCCGACGGTTCGGCGTGGCGGCGGCGGCCGCCGCGTTCATCGCCCTCGCGGCCTTCGGATCCGTCTCGGCGTCAAAGCCGGCGTCTTTCGTCAAATCCACCGTCAAGGCCCACGACGTCGTCATCTTCTCCAAGTCCTACTGCCCGTAAGTCAGTCCCTCTCCCCGTCTCCTCTCGGTCCTCGATTCGCGTTAATCCTATGCCTGTTTGCGCCGTAGTTGCTCCGGTGGTACTGCTGCCGGGTCGCGCTGATCTGATCGTGTCGCTGTAGATCACATGGGTGTTTGTAGGCCCGTAACTGTAGGATGAGGTATTCTGTGTCTGCAGAAAAACCGAGATCCCAAGTGCTCGTCCGCCTCACGATCTCAAATTCTCAATGTAGAGAGGTCGATTTTCGTTTTTGTTTTGTAGTAAAATCAGAATTGGAATCGTATCAACTGTGGAAGGAGATCCAATCCAAGTGCTCGTCTGCTTCGCTTCGCACATAGTGAAACCGGAAGTGAACCGCACCAAGTTTGAGACAACAGCTAATCATTACTGAACTGAACACTGGGGGTGGTACCGTCGCCATCTGGCCTTACTTGGTGCTGGTGATCGAAGCATGTTTTTCTCAAAATTCTTGATACGCTAGGTGATAAGAGAAGTGGCTGGTACTTTTACTCTGCTTGTTCTTGTAGTCAATTTTTTTTTCTTGTGAAACGTTCTGGTAGTCAATCTAATCAGGCTTTTGTTTCATGTCGTAGACATCAGACGTTGTAGTAAAGCCTGGCCCTCTACTTCCCCTTTAGTTGTGTCATGACGTAAGTTAGGATATGAATATCGAATTCTCTTTTTGTAGCTAGAATAATGAAGTATGATGCTAATTTCCACAGTTGCAAAACCCAAATACTCAAACCTTGCACATTTCATTTTTGTCATACTGTCAAAAGAAACTCTATGTTTAAGTACTCAATCTTTGCAGGTATTGTAGAAGGGCGAAGGCTGTGTTCAAGGAGCTTGAACTGAAGAAGGATCCATATGTCGTTGAGCTCGATCAACGAGGTTTGTTTTACATCCATGTTCATATTTTATTTATTAGTTTGCCGTATGCTACCATGTTTTTTGTTTATCTATCTGTAAAGGGTGTGTCTTCCGTATATAGTGTTATATCATCTATTTCAAAAGAACCCTTGGTTATATATTTTTGTTCTCATGATCTAGTAATCTCGAGGTACATGTCTTTAGCATTCAGCCACGTTCTACCCTTAGTGAAAGCTCCGTTGTTCTATTGAAACAAGCTCCGTAGCATTCAGCCATGGAATAGATTTTTTGCATGTTATCACATATTGAAACAAGGTTCAGGTTACACTTTGATAGCACCTAATGGAATAGGTGTTTGTCTGATTTTTTTTTCCTTTTTGCACTTACAGTGCAAGCGAACTAGAACCCGCTTCTCCTCATGAAAAGACGTGGAAGAGCTTTTTGTGCATTCTCTAGAAAAAATACATTTTAACAATGAGGTATCTGATAGTAGGTTAAACCTCTCAAAAAATATATAGTAGGTTAAAATAATTAGCTACCTGGACAAAACACATTTATAAAGTGATGAAAGAAGTACGGCCTAAAGGCTTTATGCATCAGTTTCCCACCCATGTCTGTTCTCATATACACAGCGAGGCAAAATGATCATGTACATCAGATTAAACCAGTCTCGACCACCGTTCCATTTTGTTAGTATATTACTCTTAGACCTGGGGCCTAACAATTTTACTCTATTACCGACAATATTATTTAATTTCTATGATAAAACATATATTCTTATTGTGATGCAGAGGATGGTGGAGATATTCAGGATGCCTTAGCTGACATGGTTGGCAGACGTACGGTCCCTCAAGTTTTTGTCCGTGGAAAGCACTTGGGAGGCTCTGATGGTATGTAGTGTTCTGGTACACATATCAGTTACACCAAGATTTTCAAAGAACTTACTTTGCACGCTGACTCCTATTTATATTCGGAAAAATGCAGATACAGTTGACGCCTACGAAAGCGGGAAGCTGGCTAAACTTCTGAACATTGCTGTCAAGGACGATCTTTGAATGTTTCGTCCCTCGTGTGTTGAGGTCACCTAGGCCTTGCAATACAGCTTTGGATTAACATTTGTGCGGAACCTAGCAGTGTTATTTCGTGTAACCGTATAAACTGTTTCAACTATATAATAGTCTGGCAATCCCTGCATTATCTTGCACTATGATTGTTCCATTGTTGCCACGCTGACTGGATTGCATATTAAGCATGAACCACACTGTAGTCTTCTTTTCAGGCATAAACCTACTGATTCGCTTCCCCACTATTGCTGGCATTGTCACAGCGCTTGGCTAAGACATGGATTTTTCAGAACGTAATATTGTTTGTTCATGTAAAAAACACAACTGTTTGCTTTATCCATCAAATGATACTTGAGGAAACATTCAGATGATTCAACTAGGATCGGACTGGCCACAAAATCTAGGATCCAAGGTTGAACTACAAAGTTCGATTTTGCCGCTGAGGTTGGCCGCCGGTGTCTTCACCTGTGTGCATCGGCCCAAACGAGGATGATATACTTGTAACACTAAGTTTGCTGTGTAGCCATAGCCGCAGAAGAGCAGCTCCCTACCGGGACGTAACAATCTCAAAGGCTTCTCGAAACCGAATAGCGGCGCCGGCATGGTGTAGGCTTTGGTCCAAATGTTCTTGCCGGAATCACTTGTGAGTAGCCATATATTGATCACACGGTGCATTCGCTGGGCCATGCACAGGGCGCCATTGAGGTCAGCTATGGTTATGACCTCCATGCCTCCTTGTGGTCCGTGGATCAACTTCCAGTCCTCATCCTCGAGGTCGAACGAGAGCACGTCGCACTTGTCCTCGGACAAGAAATGCAAGGCGCCATTGACGGCGACTCCGGAGGTGGTATGCGAGAGCATTGTCGGGGGCGGTTTCGCCTGCCTCCACCTGGCGCCTTCTCCTAGCGTGAGGACCTCGCAGGTTCTGGTGTGGACGACGAGACGGAGAACCTTGATGGAGCCGGACACAGCGGCGCGTCCGAAGCCGAAGCACAGATTGCCCGTCGACGTCGTCTCCTCGACCGGTTTGAAGCATGCAAGCAGCGTCTTCCCGGTGGCTAGATCCACCACCAGCGTTCCGGAGTCGTCGTAGCCGGAGGAGATGCAGGCTAGGCCGTCGTGGCTCGCCCGGAGCGTCCAGTGCGCTCCCAAGCTTTGAGTCTCACCTTGATCCTTCACCACCCTCACGACTGTGCCGTCCGTGTCCAGCAGTAGCAGGGCATGATGATTCCACATGGATGATCCCGACATGGCGACGAGGAGCGGCTCGGCGCGGGAGTTGTGCGCGACGACGAAGGCACGGTCGGAGATGAGAGTGCGCCACTCCTTGGACACGCATCGGCATCGGCCCAGCGACTTTGCTGGCAGCCACGAGAGGATCTCGAAGATGACGTCCCGTGATGGCGAGACAGCGGCGGTGACTTCGGCCGACGCATGCGTGGCAGCAGAGCCAAGTTCACGACCGAGCCGTTCAGGCGCCGGCGGTGGAATCCCTAGCGTCGGCGGAGACGGCGCCATGGCAGCGTGCAGACTGCGGACTCGACTTAGGATCCACGATATGAAGGGGATATATATGCAGACGGGTGGAACCCTGCTAACGATTTGGTATAGAATACGATATGACGATCATATGATTGAATTTGAATCCATGTCGATCCCGGTTCCATCCGGCTGATTGTTGGTAAGCACGGGTAACTTAAGGCTATCGTACATAAGGCTGGCTAGGGTCTCCACGTACATCAAAAGTTCGCCTACATATACTGCATCCACCAAGCCCTACCGTACCAATCGACGTCGGTCTCGCACGCCTGCCATGACGCCGCCGCCGTTCCCGTCACTGTTTCCACCCTCCGGTAGCGACCGCCACTCTCGACGTTGCGACGCCACCGCCACGAGCAGCACGCCACATGCACAGACGGGAGGTCCTTCTGCTCTGTCGTCGTCGTTACCAATTAGCGACGTCGTCTTTGAGATCCTCTCCTGGCTGCCGGCCAAGTCCCTGTGCCGATTCCGGTGCGCGTCCAAGGCGTGGTCCGCCCTCATCTCCAGCCCGGCATTCATCGCCGCGCGCAACGCCCGCACCAAGGACGAGCCGCTCCTCGTCGCCATGGCCGTCACCGCCGGCAGTTCTTACCTTCAGCTGATGGACACGGAGGGGCACAAGGTGAAGAGGGTGAAGGTTTTAGGTTCGAGCAGCGCAAGACTGCACGCCAGCGTCGACGGCCTCGTCTGTGTCTCCTCCGGCTGGACCTCCTTCACCACCCAGGTGATCGATGTAGCCACAGGCAAGGTGCTGGCGTCGTGGTCGCCGGATGGGTTGGACGACGTGCTGTTCGGCCTCGGACGTGGCGGTGCTCATCGCAAGGTCTTCCGGATCGTCCTCCCTTCTTCGTCGTCCGAGGAAGGTCCGACATGCCAGGTCCACACCATCGGAGCCGACATCGGATGGAGGCAGGCGCAATCGCCCCCAGCACCGCTCTCTGTTTTCTGCGAGCATAATGGCGGCGTCACGGTTAATGGTGCCCTGCACTTCTTGTCATTACACGAGGAAACCGTATTGCGCTTCGACCTCGACAGAGAGGAGTGGAAGGTAATCGAAACGCCGTCCGATTGCTCCCGTCGCCATTACTACAAAGGCCATATCAGCATAGCCGAGCTCGACGGAGCCTTGTGCATGGTTGAAACAAGATCTCGCACGGCTCACCTGTGGCTCCTGACGACTGATTCTTACAAGGACGATGGCTGGCAGGAGGCTTACACAATTCCTATACGCGGAGCTGGTAAAACCATAGTGCCTTTGGCAGTGATACCTCCCAGTGGGAAGCTGCTTTTCTACTACTATGGTTTCTCTACAGCAATGCCGGTTTTACAAATGTATGACCCTCGTTCGCACAAATGTTCGGACGTGCCAAAGACGCCACTCCAAATCGTTGGCAGAGTCAGACTTTGTAGAATGAACCAGCTGGATCCTAGATTTTGTGGGCAATCCTAGCTCTCAATTTATCTTTCTGCTATCTAGGCGTGTTTTTCTTATGTAAAACTGATCAATAATATCATTATATTTGAAAGAAAGCTATGGTTGTAAATGTGAGTTCAAAACAGAATAGTGGAACCCCTTTCTTAACTTCAAATAAATATAAATAATTTAAAAAACTAACGGAAAAGTTGTGTCCGTTAAGCAAATCGGTAAATGCATTACTTACGGTCGGGTAGCATGTGAAATTTCGGTGTAAAATTAAGGACACTAGGATGGAGAACACTATATTTTGTTTATCTAAAGGAAACAAATATCTTCATATTGTACCCTTTGGTAGGAGTCAACACATGTTTCAACCAAATATATGTCAAAATCAGAAAAGGTTAACCTTTTGACTTTAAACTATTGTAAAACTTCAAGCTTAGTTATTTTAGATTTTCTACTATTGAAACAGGAGCAGCAGATCGCTAGGGCGCTTGGGAGGAGCACCCTTTTCAACATGCATGAGTTTTTAGAAAGCATGTCAAACTCGTTTATCATTGACAACTAATTTTATTTCGGGCAACATTTCATGTGCATCAGTGCATCCATCTGTTTTGGGGTTTCCGCTCGGGTGCTTCTCCCTTGATAAAAGTTCGGATGCAAACAACACAATTATGTTCACGATCTACCTTAACTAACTTTATCTAGTTAGCTAACTAGAGATTGTTTCTCGTGTGTCACATCTAATTATTTAAATTATTTATTGGTGTTATGTCACATATATGCTAACTAATATGGTTTCAGTAACAAATATAGCTGATTACTGCAAACCAACCTGTGGTTGGATGATTAGCAGGGTGGTTGTATCCTCAGCCCACTAGAGTTCAAATCTCAGGTTTGACGTATGTGTGTTGCATTTAGACGGAATATTCTTTCAGTGGGAGACGACGTTCCCGTCGACAGCGAGGCGTCCGTGGTGACTTCGTCAATTTCAAGATTTGATCTGCCGGCTTAGGGTTTCGGAGGTGTTCTTAGGGGTAGGGTATACGTGTGTGCGTTCATAGGTCTGAGTGTGCACACGCGTATATGAGCGTCTGCGTTTGTACTGTGTTTTTCAAAAATAATATAGCTGATTACTATGTTGTTTAATCTTTCACCGTAAGTTTTTTTGGATCCTGTATCTATACCATATGAATATGCTGGGTAGTACGGGGCTTGAATCTGGTCTTCGCAGGCCCAACGAAAAAATAACTGGACAAAGTTACCCTTTCAAGTTTTGTCAAAGGGTGGAGCACTGAAGCAAACCCTCTTTTGGACCATCTGATCTAAATCGAGAGCGCAACATCAAAACCACGAATCGCCACACCCACACGTCCCTCTTATGGCGCCTCTCCCTAGATTTTTCCAAGAGTAATAATGATGAAATACTCAGGTACTAGGCAGCAAAAATAGTCAAGTAATACATGACAAATCACAGAGAAGACTAGGAAGTTGAGAAGAAACGCGGCAAGGATAAGTTGCAAAGAACAATTGTGCCAGTTAAGCCGGAGTCCGTCGTCCCCACCACGTCGGTGCATGTCTCGTCGTGGGGGTCGTATATCTGCATCACCGGCGGCGAGTTGTCCTCGCTGTAGTACAAGAGCAGCTTCCGACCATCACGCAGCACCCTCAGAGGCTTCACAAGATCAACGGCCCTGTCCATATGAATCGTGTACGTCTTGGACCAGACGCTCTTGTCGGGATCATCGTCGAGTAGCCGTAGCCATACGTCCGTGTATGATGAGCAACAACAACCGTCATGCGTACTCCGCACCACCTTCGTCTGAGCCATGCACAGTGCGCCGTTGAGCTCGGCTATGTTGACGTTCCTCGTCGACTCCGACGGGTCGTGGAAGTTGGCCTCCCATGGGCCGTTGATCGTCTTGCTCCACGCCTCGCTCTCGAGGTCGAAGCAGAGCACGTCGTTGTTCGCGCCGCCCAGGACCAAAGAAGTGCAGGACGCCATTGATGGTGACGGAGCTCTGGTGGTAGGAGAGGGAGGCTGGAGTGTTGGGCGGCTGTGTCTGCCTCCACCCGGCGGCGGCGGCGGCACCTCCGCCTAACGTGAGAACCTCGCAGGTCTGCCCGACGCCGTCGTGGTGGTAGTAATGGCGGCGCCCCGTGAGGCGGACCACCTTGTAGTGGCGGGACACAGCGGCGCGGCCGAATCCGAAGCCGTAGCGCGGGCCATCTCTTGCTCCCAAGTTGTCTAGGTTGGAGCGGCGGGTAAGGATCATCTGTCCGGTCGCTAGGTCGACCACCTGGGGGTGGGGGGAGTGCTCGTCGATGAAGCAGGCGAGGCTGTCGAGGCTGGTGCAGAGCGTCCAGCAGCCATCGACGCCGGGCATGGACCTGACGACGGTGCCGTCCACGTCCATGAGCCGCATGGACGCGCCGAGGCGGACGGTGCCGACGAGGAGCGGCTCGGCGCGGGACCCGTGCGCGGCGACGAACGCCGGGTCCGAGATGAGGGCGCGCCACGGCCTGGACGCGCACCTGAATCGGCACACGGACCTGGGCGGCGCCCAGGACAGGATCTCGAAGATGACGTCCGTTGAGAGAGAGACGGCGTCGTCCTGGCTCGAGCTCGATGCATGGTCGCTGGTTGCGGCGGAGCCAAGATGAAGACGGAGACGTTTAGCCGGGTATGGCGACGGCGTCAGGGCAGCAGCTTCCATCGGCGGGGTCAGGGAAGTCGGATCTGTCGAGACTGTTTTATCGCAGTGCATCGGCCAGGTTTGTTAAAACTAGCCATTGCATCGGCGAGGCGAGATCGAGATGGACTCGGATTAGTGATCAGTTTAAGAGAAGCTACGAACGTGAAGGAAACGTGATACAGCGAATTTTTTGTACCTTCTTTCCGGGCTGCTTTGTGTTATAATAGGTAACAACTTTAAACAGATTTCATGCAAGGTTTTGTTGCCAAAACTGATTTTTTGCACGTCACGTCTTCAACAAATTCTCAGTAGGTCATTATCTGAGATGCTCCGGTAGTTCTGAACTATTATCGTGCCTTGATCTGTGACACTGATAGATCTACATGGGCCAAACAAAAACAGGCATCAGTACGTCTACTGACGTTCTTGGCAATTTTCCCAAAATTCACACTATTTCAAACAGCCAGACATGTTAACAAACTAACCATACAATTGGGCACAGTAATCAGATAGGATCTCCCGGCTCCATAGAACAAAAAATCTCATAAAACAAAACCATAGGAATGAGTTACAAAACAGTCACAGCAAGTTTGAACTGCATTTGCCGGCTCCACACACTACATCATCTCAGACTAAAAATGGTATGGCCCTCCTCTTCACTGAGCGGCACCAGGGACGGTGGAGATGATGTCCGAGTCACCTGCATCGATGATGCTGAGACAGCACACCCGGTAGTACTTGCCGCAGGCAGTTCCAAGATCAACATTGTCTGAAAGACCAAAGCAAAATTAACAAATGTTAATACCCTATGATATTACAGGTGGGGTAGTGGTGGTGGGGTAGTGGTGAGCACAAGCTATATTACATATGCATCATTGGTAAACAACATTGTTCAGAATAGGTTCAAAGAATCTTACTTCCATGGAAATGGTGCACGCTGATCTTTGCCAACATAGCGTAGTACTCGATCTCAGACTTCCTTAGTGGAGGGCAGTTGTTTGCGAGGATAATCAACTTCCCTGATCAAAGAAAACATATTAGACTATTTGAACAAATGTAACAGATACCCATGTGGGGCCTCATTGCAACACAAAGTACAAGCATTACCCAGACTTCTAACATATTCAAGTCTAAAAGTATTAATCTATCTAACATAAATTACCATAGCAGGCTAAAGAGCAACTACAATGTACATACAAAGTCTACATTGAAAAATTATTCTGGAATTTCACTTATAATATCAGAAAATTACTAAACATCACACAATGAGAACTAACCGCAGTAAACACATGTATCCCAACCTCCATTCTCCCGGAGATATGGAAAAGATCTTTAAGAAGTAATAACCAAGAGGCTGGTATTATTCTAGGGTGCTGTATTCATCTCTAGGGCACGGCATAAGCAAGCCAAAGAGGTAAACTTCAGACCCATTCTATAATACAAAATCCGAACATGGACTATCATGGTCTGAATTTAGAATTGGTTCAAGAAATATCAAGAGGCCAAACATCCATTTGACTGCAGCGTACTCCCCAAAACTCAGTACTGCAGCGTGTGATGTAACATTGAACATCCCAACATTTAGTCCAAGGAATTGCAGTTTAACTCAACAGTCTGCAAACTAAACCAAAATAAACCAGCACAAATGATTTATCTAGAGCAGTCGAGCTAGTTAAAGGTCAACATCCGAAGGGCTCACTGTTTCAAGTAACCACATGAACGAAACAGTAGCTACTCCACTCCACTCCACAAAAATGCCAAGTCTCAGATCTATAAACGCACTGATTCTGCATTTCTAATAGTAAGATCTAGTGAACATACATAACAGCCAACCAATCACAACAGCGGATGAACACATACAAATGGCGCAGAGAAAGAGGTGATCCCATACCCTTGGAGCTCCGGAGCGTCTTGAGGACGGTCCTGTAGCCGAGCGTGTACTTGCCGCTCTTCATCACCAGCTGCAGCTTGTTGTTGATGTTCTCCGTGTTCTTCTTCTGCAAATCCGAATAAAAAACAGTCAGATGACCACCACCGCATCAACTCGGGACAGCAGCGACGGGGGAGAGAGGGCTAGGGGTCCGTATCGTATCGTATCGTACCGTCTTCTTGGTGGGAGCCATCGCGCCCGGTGACGAACCTCGGCGGGCGGGCGGGCGGGCGACGAGCTGGGCGGCGGGAGGAGGCGAGTGGCTTCGGGGGCGGCGGCGCGGTAGGGTTGAGAGGGAGAGGGAAGTATATAGGTGCCGCCTCGCAGACGTTATTACGACCTTGCCACTGGGCCTACCCATGTGGAATGGATCTTGTTATTGGGCCTTACAGGACCTGGACGAGCCCAAAATTGCAGAATGGGCTGACACATACAAAAAAAACATATTCAGATGACAAGCCAAAAAGGAAAGTACAATATGGTATTTATGGAACTTGCGGGCTGCCTGCATTTTGGCATTTTTTCCTCAAAATCAAGTTTACTGTGATGTGACTGCACCAATATTAGCTTAATTTCACTCGAGGTTTTTGCTTGCCCATGTTAAGCTGATGTTCACCAAAACAAATAAAAAAAACTCGAGTATTATATTGTATATTTTAGAAGGAAATAAAAGTATTCATAATGTACCCTTTAGTAAGAACCAAAAGTGTGATTAAATCCCAAACCATTCACTTTTCAACTTTGAACCGTTGTCAAACTTTTAATCAATGAATCATACGATGATGGATGACATCAGAGCCAGAGCTTTCCTCCGACGCATTTCTGGGGCGCGATTGCGGCAATTTTTTAGTGGATGTGGCTATGGCATCAGTAACGCAGCGATCCAACCACCTCAGCCACCACTCCTTTGATCTTCCCGGTGGTGCGGCTCGATCCGGATGGTGGTAGTGTCGTGCTCGCTCTGGTCTGTCGCGACGTATCCCCGTCGGTGGATCCGCCGCTCACGTGGGGTATGGTGGTCAACAACAAGGAGGAGTCGGTGGTCTAGCCGGTGACAGGTGCAAGGCTGTCACCTGTCAGCGAAAGCATGTTTTCGGGCTTGGACAAAAACGCGTGGTTGCGTTTACCTCGTTGGAGGCGTGGTTGGACCCTTCTAGTACTCGGTGTGCTTTAGGAAAAATAAAAAACGATCAATTCGTAATATATTCACGCTGGAGTGCCGCGGAATCGGATGTACGTGGGCGATGAAGCACGGATCCAAGACCACTTTCTTTAAAGTCAAATAAGAATATATTAAGCAAGCAAGCCGACTTATTGAAATTCTTGTAGATACCTTGGTAAGGAAAAAATACTTAAAAAACTTGCTGCTCCGAATCAAGTAGTAGTAAATCATCCGAGACCCGAGACCACGTTAATTAGTGAGAGGGATTGGATTGGTCAACACCGTGTCGGTCTATATCTCGGTTTGCATCTCCATTGGTTGTTTTACGTCTTAATGAATATCTCGACCCTGAGACGCGTCTTTGTCCGCAACGTCCGATCGAGAAGGCCTCTCCGCGGCTCCCTCAGCAACCTAGCTCCGATCGGGAAGGCCTCTCCGTCTCCGTGGCTCGTCGGAACTCGATCGGAAGCGCACATTGGCATGGCGTCGACGCCGTTTCAGGTTCCACCCGCGCCAAAACGACACAGACTCGATCTTGGCTTAGCCGTCGCCGCAACCAGCACGATGGCCGGCGGCGGCAAGGACGACGACGACGGTTTGCCGCCGGCGGAGGACGTTGTCTTCGAGATTCTCTCCTGGCTGCCGTTGAAGTCCCTCTGCCGATGCCGGTGCGTGTCCAAAAGCTGGCGCGCTCTCATCTCCAACCCGGCCTTCCTCGCCACCCACAGGTCTCGCGCAGAGCCTCTCCTCGTCGCCGCCATGCCCAACTCCTTCGGCCTCATGGACACGGAGGGCAACGTGGTGAGGGTGGTGCCGTGCCCAGTACCGGGCGTGCTCAGCTACTCCGTGAGCTTTGACGATGGCCTCCTCCATCTCAACCTCGGAAACAAACTTCCAACCGCCCTATGGGTGATCGATCTAGCCACCGGGAATCTTTCTGTAAAACCGACCGCCAAGGAGCGGCGGCACCGTGTTGCCGTCACATGGGTAGACAGGTGCTTCGGCATCGGGCGCGCCGCCAGGTCCGGCGTGCACAAGGTCTTCGCCGTCATCCTCCAATCAACGACCACCGGCATCTACCAATGCGAGGTTCTCACCTTAGATCAGATTCAGAAGGGCGCCAACAAATGGCGGCCGGCTCCACCGCCCCCGCACCCCATCTCCGCCGTCTACGACAACTACAACGAAGGGGTCACGCTCGACGGCCGCGTGCACTTCCTGTCTCTCGACGAGGACTACGTGCTCGTGCTCCGCTTCGACCTCGACAGCGAGAACTGGGACGTGATCCAAGGCCCGTCCGGAGTAGTCCTCAGTCATGCGCCCATGGAGGAGAAGATCAGCATAGCCCACCTCAACGGAGCCTTGTGCGTGGTGGTTCAGCATCACACGTCCAACAACAACAACAACACGGTCTGCCTATGGCTCTTCACGACGGATCCTAATGGTGGGGAGGCCGTCTGTTGGGTCAAGGCGTACTCCATCTCGATGGGTTACAAGTCCATCCACCTCCTGATGCCTCTGAGAATAATGTATCCTAGTGGGAAGCTGCTCTTCTCCTTCTTCCACGACGACGAACCGTCAAGGCCGGAACTACAAATATATGATCCTCGTTCCGGGGGATGCACTCACGTGAAGAAGGCGCCGACCAACCTTGTTGGGAAAATCAGACTCTGCAGCTCGCACATAGATCCTAGATTTTGTTGGGGAAATGCAACTCCCCACACCTAGTTTGATGTCCCCCGCTGACCTAGGGCATGCTACTCTTTTAGAATTCGTACACAAATTATTAAAGATTTCTCAAATATCAATACATTCTCAATAAATTTCGGATTTATTTAATTTATGTACTAACAAAAAAATTCTGGACATGCATTGACAAAATAAACACACATTACCATGATTTTTTTCTCATCATCAGTACATCTAATTGGAGTCATATCTTTATATCCTTCGTTGGATGAAAAATTGACATATATAATAAATCTAACTAGCTGGTGCGGTATTGCTGTGTTGTAGATTTTGTGGTGAGCGGTACTTGAGCCCTAATTTAGCTAAAACATCTTTGTTTTTTATTTTTTTTAATACAGTAGAAAACTTAATGAACATAAAATAATAGTGTCCCGTTAGAAAGAAACATGCACCAATGCATGATAGCACGATATGCATTTCGGTTTTAGAACTGACTCGACCCCATCATTAGTTAGTATATCGTTGCTTGATACATGCACCGCCTTCGATCGGGTGGAAATTGCAGCCAAACATGTCCTGCCTACCGCTGCTAGATTGAATTGAGCTCCTCGCTAGATTGTGTGCGTCGACATTCGAAGCTCTACCTTCATGGACAAAGTGCACCACCGTCCTGAAGCTTGCTGCTAGTATGATCAGATGTCACTACCATCCCTACACGCCATAGCTTCTAAAGTTTCTGGATCAGATGTACCTTCACATCATTACCGAGGAAGCACCTAGGAATTCTCCCCCTTATCCACGTGCAACTCCAGCAAATGTCGTCGTGGACGAGCTCTTCGAGACCGACTGAGGCTTTACCGTCTGCAAGTCGGATATGAATTTGTCCACAAAGCAATGTGTAGAGAGAGAACTCTGATACACCCCCCGCCTGGATGATTTTCCGCCGGGCATGCCACAATTCCTGGGGCGGGACAATCACTAAAGTGGTCTTCAGTATGAATTTTGTATAGTAACGGATGCCACTAAGTACGGTAAAGACGATCAAAACTGTAACATGAATCTCAGCCAATAAAATGCCGGCAATCCGATAGATCTAGGGTTTGATCATGTCCGTTGAAAAAGAGATCTCTAATGTATATCACGTCACGTGATGGATACATGAGTTATTTTTTTGAAACCGGATGGATACATGAGTTAAAGGATGTTTAATGATATGATTGCAGCCTATGAGATAATGGGACAGTGGCGAGACCATCTTTCCTCCTATAAGTTGTAATCCCCGCTCATTTTGAACCAACATATTTAGGTGGGAATTTCCTCCACCGTCGAGGATTGTTTCATAAAAAAATGCTGGCACTACAACATGATTTAGCTACGTCGCTCATTATATTTTGGCGTCCGGCGCAACAAAGTGCTCTAAGTGGAAGCTACAAAGGCCGATTGTGTTGAAGGTATTATTTGGCATCTTCATCGCAACCGTGTCTGTCCCGTCACGTGGATCGTAGACACGCAGCACGCGTGGCTTCGAGAAGGTTATGGCGAGACCGTAGTAGAGCAACTTCACACCATCACACATCACCCTCAAAGGAAGGATTGGTCGCACCAGTTGTTGGTCGGGATGGAGTAGGCCTTGACCCATGCGCTGTTGTCGCGATCGGTGAGGAGCCATATGTTGCAACGTATGCCGGTCTCTGCAGTCTCGTGCATTCCCGTTTTAATCATGCACAGTGATTGGTTGAGCTCCGCTATGTGGGTGTGCATATGCGTGCTCCACGAGCTCAACTCAGTTGGCCCGTGGATCGTCTTCCTCCACTCCTCGCTCTCGAGGTCAAAGCCTAGCACGGAGTCCCATGAGGAGGCAAGCGCTGTGCTGATGCAGAGGAAATACACAACACCATCGACTGTTGCTCCGACCCAATCTTCATAGGAATCAAGCACACGGACAGGGGTCGGAGGTTGTTGCGCCCTCCTCCAGTTAGCGCCGTGTCGTCGTCCTGCAGGTAGGTCGACAACCTGACAGATCTGCTCGCCGTACCCGAGGTCGACGATGCGGACCGCCTTGCACGAGCCGCCGGATACGGTGCGGCCCAGCCTGATGACATAGTTCCTGAGGTTCCCCTTGGGTTTCTTGGAGGATCGTGGCGGTGAGAACAGGAGCACCGTCCCGGTGGCCGCATCAACCACGCGGGTGACATCTCGAGAGCAGACCACGCAGATGAGGTGGTCGAGACAAGAGGCCAGGGAAGGCTCCCAGCCTAGGCCTTTGATCTCCCTCACGACGTTTCCTTGAGTATCCATGACCAGCACGCCAGTGTTCGGTAAGGGAGTTTCCTCACCGTAGCTGGTGACGAGGAGCGGCTCCAGCTTCATGGTGAGGGACTTGTGCTGGGCGACGAAGGCCGGGTCGTATTTGATTTGAGACCGATGGAAGAGGCCTTGCGGCCGGAGACCTGGAAAGACACGATGGAAGTATGGTTGTGTATTCCAAATCTGCAACCGTATTTGAGTTTTTCATGGAAGCACTAGCCGATTCCGTTAATTTGGCTTCCACTGCAAGAAAGAAGTATGACTCGACAAAGAGGAAGGATCCCCCGGTTGACATATCATAATGAGTGCTCGTGTGTCAGGATTGTAGAATCCGTCTCTAGATGTATTTTATACTATGCAGTGCAATCCGCTGCAGATTGGACCGGTTTAATTCTAAGCAGGCTATACTGAAATCGGGGGATAAAATAAAACCCTAGTGGACGTCCGGATTTGTAGGAATCCTTCTCCGTATTTTGACAGAGTTTCTGTTAGTCCTTTCGAGGTCTAAAAGCTTGAATATCGAGCAGATGTCGTCATATTCTTGCGTCGCTTCTACCACTAGACATGTCTTCTGGTTCAATACACCACATACTTTCATCTCATAATTTCAGGTTCTTCTGATTCAAAACAAAGCGACATTTAGGCCCAAATGCAACAAACTTCAGTACAGCAGACTACAGGAAGTCCAATATTAGTCGCTCTGCTTCAGATACTTTAGATGTCGTTACAAGCTAGTGTGCTGCTACAACAACAAGATCCATTTTACCAAACATGCTAGCACAAAAAAAATATCTCAACAATCAAACTACTATCCTCAGTAACTCAAAATGTCCCAGGCAAAGCTCCGACCATGCTCAGCGTCTTTCTTGGCTCATCTTCCTCTTTTCCTCAATCTGTTGAGTTCTCGTGGAGCAACACGTACTCCCGGCTGGAAGCAGCAATAGAGACATTGACATCAATAAGTTGAAGGTTGTTTACCAATGGCGGCTCAAACAAAACAGGGGAAATAGTCTAATCATATGGAGGGCAGAAACTTGAGTATAGTCCCTGGCACTAGGCTTGAAGTTTCTTAAGAAAGCATTTGCACTGTTAAACTTGCAATCGAAGACCCGTCTTAAAAAAAACTCTAAACTAGCACAGGTTGAATAGATATTAAAGAATATAAATCAAAATGGATAAGGCGTATTTTTCCTTTGACTTGCCTCGAATAAGAAACGGCCGCTGAAAAATGACCAGAGTTACTAACACGGTTACACACACCTAACAGTTCAATGTCACATTATTTAAGTGATTTGATGGGGCACGAACAAGGCAAGCATAACATTTTAACCAGCAAGGGAAATAATAAATCCTTAAATTGTCGTGAACATACCTACTATTGCCAAACTTAATGTTGTCCCTTTCAAAGAGCTCGTAGTAACGGTGAGGCTCAACACGATTCTCCTGTAGCAATAAAAAGCATATTTCAGAAAATATTCGCACAAAGCAAATATTGAAATGATTAAACGTGGAAAACATGTATCTAGAAAGCTTACATTAATGAAAGTCCCATTGGTACTACCAAGATCCATCAGATAAGGCCTATTAAAAAGCAGAAAGGTAGAAAGCATCATTTACATACGAAGACTGAAGTAGGATAAGAATGCAGATTAATTACGACATATTGCCATATACAATGGCTAAGTACCTCACTTTCTTTGACATCATGCCATCTGGTTGCTCCTTCTCTATAAGTCTGGGGAGAAGATTAGTTAATTAACTGTATGATTTCTCAACAGACAGAAATAAGAGTGTTAAACTTCACCTATACTGAAGAACCGCATGTTGCTTGCTGCAGGAGGGATGATCCGTGGGGATGTCTGCAATCCTCCTTTCCCTTCCAAAAAGATAGTGGCTCATACGATGGACATACAATGGTTCTGTTCAATTAAGATATCATCATTAGAAATACTCAAGCACTAGAAACTGAAAAATAATATCAAGAAAAGCACGGCAGTTTGTCGACACCCTACATAATATAATAATATTTTGTTCTCTCGGCTAGACTTGCAATCCCTGCTAACGGAATGTTCTACCGAACTAGGGACTAAACATCGGTTCCGATTTCCCATTAACCATGCTACCCAAGGCCAAACAAGGTCGAGCAAAGGAACCAAACATGCCCCAATGTTTTATTAACTTCTGCTTATTGTCGTTGACTTCAGTGCATTCACTTGAACTCAACACCAAATCTAGTGAACTACTAATTAAGCATCAGCGTACAAATGGGAGTCGGTCTGCCACCACGACGGAAGCCAGTCCCACATAACATAGTATGTGGATTGCCATGGTTCTACTTGTACACTGCATGCGTGAGGGACTTGCAGGTCGTCCCATTCGGCCCACGTCTTAGTCCAGTTATCACTCATAGTCTGCCTGGACAGACGAATCAAGCAGCCGCTGGCCTGCTGCAGCGATTCTTCTCTGTTCCACAGAGAACTCAAACCTCAGCATATATGTGAACACAAAAAAAATCTCTACACGTGCATTATGCTGCGAACTGATCTGTTGATTTTGTGTGTCACTGATTACTTCATATTCTGATGCAGCAGGAAGATTTATCATAAAAATGTATTGATATTGAAATAGCTAAAAGACTGGAGAATCTTCTGAATTCTGAGATAATGATGTTAACTATGTTTTCAATTACTCTTTGACCGATTCATATTAATTAGCAGGACGTTACTGTGTATCCAGTACAGACAGAGGCAGCATGTACCTATCAAGAACAAATAGCTACTAGAAAGATGGGCAGCATGACATTAAGAGTAATAAGGTGAAAATAAGTACCAGTCAGTGCTTCACCACCCTTGAAGACATAGAGTCTCCATCTAATATCTGATTTGCGAGCCTCAGGAGGTTCTGAATACAACAGAGTTATACCTGAAAAGAAAAATAAATTATCGGCTCTGTAGATCATGGAATAACAATGCACAAAGGGAAAACTTGCTTTAGCTTCTTCTAATTGAACTGTAGGCGTCTGTGATGGTGCAAAAAATAAATATTGAAGATACACATGCTTCTGATCAGCACCTCCAACTTTGTTAGTCTCCTCAGCAAGCTTTCCAGACAGCTCAAATGATGGTTTTTGCTGCAAAATAAATGCAATCCCTAAAATAAGAATGTGCCAATGAAAAGAAAGATAAAGCAAAAAATGTACTTACAGTTAGTATTACCAAAAAATAGCAAGCGGCACGCATACGAATACACAATATTCTACAGATAAATAAATTTGGCATTAATGTAACATCCATTTACCTTTTCTTTCACCTCCAGAGCTTCTGCAGCAGAATTCATCATTGCCACTGAATCAGTATCTCCACTCCTGACCAAAACAGCTGGCGGTTAACACAAATAATAAAAGGCATAGCAGTGAGAACATTTTCTTAACAAAAAATAGCTTGCTCCAAACACAAGAAACAACAAAATACTCTGGTAATATAGCACCCTTGAGTAAAACATAAAATGATTCAGGAAAACGGGTTGTATAACATGCGACATAGAAGGTTAAAAAAGAGTCAATCCACGGATTCCACTTGAGCAGCAACAAAGAAATCATGATGCTTGGCTTTTTTTTTCAGTTTTCACAACATAAAAACTTACAAGCAATTAAGGTGATCCCAACAGAATGCAACCGTAACAGGGCACAAATCTTTATGGCCACTCGACATTATGATAGAATTTTGTGTTTGGCACTTGTGGTGACCAAAAAGTAATAAACTATAAAGGAGACGTGAAAAAAATGGCCATGTCCCCACCCTGCTGTAGCTGTGTAGCATGAGTCAACACAAGAGTTTGGAAGGTACAACTTCTTCAAAAGCCACCATTAAACATCCTAACTTCTGCATACCTTAGCTAGCAGAGGCCTCATGATCATTTTCGTATGTCCAAGACCACTGTCATTAAATTGCCAGTGGCAACGAAGACATACTCTTACTTTTTTTAGAATGAAAATGTCTTCAACATCGTCTCACAAAAAAGAAATCGGTACAACACCAACTTAATACAGATTACACTGGTCATTAAAATAAAAAGATTTCCCTAAAAGTGTGTACCTATATCAATAGACTGAATTTGTAGCAAACATTACTTATATTACGAATTTGAAACGTATAGCAATCAAGAGTTTTGAACACTAACCGGGATGCAGCCTCAGCTCTAGAGCTTGTGTCCTGAAAGAAATCAAAAGCAACTTTGAGAGTGAAATCTACAGGCCACGATATAATAGTAACATGAAAGCTACCATCGTGGTTTAAACTGAAAAAGGTAAATGATTACTAATTTATGTCATATGGAATATGCAACTGGAATGGTTGAAATGTATCAAGCTTAGTGTATTGTACTCATAGTGATGTGAGCTACTGGCTACACAGGTTGCACATCGACCAATTGATATTCCAAGGTATGAAATGATTTTCAGACATCATGTTCATTTGGGTGGAGCATATTAGATATTGAGCAGCACGGAAGAACATATATGCAATTAAAGAAGACAAGGCCAAGTAAGATATGGAAATTATGGAGAGATACAAGGAAAAGGGTTGAGTGTCACCACAAACCTCAAGAACTGCCGCACTTCTGGATGTCCTTGGTGATGAGTGAGATTCATGCCTGCCCCTATGCCTATTCTCTTCTGGAGACTCTGACCGGCCATGCCTAGACGATCTTCCTGATCCAGCATTGTGCTCATGCCGATCTGCCATTCTCTGTCGTGTGGAATCCCTTCTGTCATCCTGGTCTGTCCTTTGCTCCCTGGAAGCACCTTTTCGGTCATACGGCTCTGACCTTCTCCCCCTTGAATCATGCCTTTCATCATCCCGTCCTGACCGTGCTTCTCTCGAAGCACCTGACCGGTCATCCTTCTCAGCCCTTCTATCTCTTGAGTGGGAGTGACCCCTTCCGACACTATCATCCAGTCTTCCCTCCACCTTCCTATCTCTCGACACATCCCTCCCTTCATCACGCTCCATATGCTTCCGTGTGCTCCGCTCTTCCCTGCTGCGAGCGTTCGGATGGTCGCCTTTAATTACTTCTGCCCCATCCTGCTCATCCCGAGCTCTCCTTAATCGTTTTGAACGTGGTGAGAGCGACCGAGACTCCCGTTTCCCAGCAGGTGATGGCGACCTCTCCCTGTGTGACAGTCCAGCCTTAATAGGAGATCGCCTCCTAGGTGAGCGACTCTTCTCAGCCCGTGACCTCTCCCTCCGAGCTGACGGGCTCTGCTTCCGTGGAGGCGATACCCGCTCCCTCGCCGGAGAACGAGACCTTGTGTGCCCCGACCTCTGGGAGGATTGATTCCTCCGCTCCACACTAGAAGCCATTCCTGCATCAGAATATCAGTTCAGAACGAGAAATAATGGAGAAACCGTAAGGGTTCGTGAATCACTGCAGTGGGAGACCCAGGGATGATGCATGGAGGGTGCTGACTGACATGCTATATGCCACATCGAAATAGGCCTTAAATAAACATGTGCTACGAAAGATAAATATTCTTTGGAGATAATATATTTCCATCGCAAACTGAAATCCTTCCAAGTTCAAAATTGGCAAATTAGACTTTGACTCTCCGCGATGGAAACACAGATGAGCCCAGGATTGTTTTTCGCCACTAGAGACCCAAATTTTCAAAAAATAGTGACACGTGACAATGTTGCGAGCTAGTTCTCCAACACAATGAGCTAGTGCTGATACCCTTTCCAAGTTACTACTATGTGACAAAGAAATTTATTAAAACGAGTCCACCTTGCGCGAAACGGAACAAAGAATATTATTCTCAAAACCTTATCAGATCTGCAAGCGCTAAGCGGTTCGTGCTCAGACCAAGGGAATCGACCTAGAAAAGGGTGAAGCGCGTGCTGCTGTGAGCCGCAGCGGGGCTAGGATTTTGACCTGAGACTTACAGAGGGGTTGGCGAGGATCGCAGCAGCGTGCTGCGACGGCGAAGGGCTTGCTCCCGGCGGCGGCGGCGGCGAGGATGCGCTTGATTCTCCACACAGGGGCGAAAAAAGTACCTCGATGGCGTGGGCGCTCCGGCCGACACAGAAGACCAGCAGTCGTAGAAGAAGGGAGTCGCCGGCTGGGAGAAGGGAGGAGACGGCTGGGCAGGGCGGCGGCGGCGGCGGCTAGCGAAGGTGGGCGGTGTAGAGGATAGGTTGACGACGAGGATCGGGTTTAATGGCTGGGCTTCCATTCTTTCTGACAGTGGGCCGTGAGAGAAAAAATAACAAGCAGGCCACAGACGCCACTCCCGCCGAGATTTCTGACAGTAGCACACAAGTAAATGTTACTACAGTACTAAGTTTATCTCAAAAAAAAAAATTTACTATGTCAGTAATATATTTGTAGTGTCATGTAAAATTTTGTTAATCATATTTCTTAAAAATTTACATTATTTATCTGTTTGCCTCTCTCTTCGCTAATTATGTCACATCATTTTTTTGTCTATATGACATGCTAAAAAAAGGAACATGTTCTAACTCCGTTCTTAAATATAAGAATATAAAGAGTTCACGTTGTGTTTGATGTGGGAAAGTTTACTGGCTACCAATTCCATTTCCCAAATGAATAGGAATTGAGCTCCAATTCAAATTATATTGTTTGGTTGTAAACGGAATTTATAGCCGGAATCAAATGTACCACCTGATTCCAATTCTTGTTTGGATGTGTAAAGCTTAGAATTGGATGTTTTGTTGCATTTAGACAATTTTTTAAAAAAAATCAAGTAAGGAAAATAACACAAGTAGAAATTAAATAGTTTTGAAATACAAACAGCACATAGATAATAATTTTGTTTCTAAAAGTAGCTACTGAATATTGCTATAATGTCAGAATATGGGAATCTCCGTTACCAAACATATGTGTTATACTCTTTATATAATGTCATGTACAATTATGCCATCAGATGAATGATGAATTAGTGGATAGCACATCAGAATAGCAGAGAAGATAATGCAGCTGCAATGGCGTTTGACGATTCCGTGATCCCGCCATCTGATCGCTCATCGCTAGGATTGATGCGGCAAATCATGTCCAACCAAGTCCATTTTCTATAGCTCAACTGACATATATGTCATGGCAGATGGAACTGGCGCCAACTGGGAGATCATGGTGCACAAAATTACTATGGCGACGAAATGGAGGCTAAATTTCAGTCCAGAGCAGCTTTCATCCTACGAACTGGTGTGGATTTTGGTGGGCCATCGAGCAACGGCCTGGTGAAGGAGTCGTTGTTGGAGGTCCACCTGGAACTCGACCACATGGAGACCCCGCTGTTCTCCATGGCAACAAAGCTCGGCGCGCTCGGTGACTTCCGCACAGCTGATTTAAACCCGTCCAGAAACGAGCCATTGCTCTTCACATAGGGATCAGGGCTGCTCGTGTCCGTATTAAGACGGATGCTGGATATCGGCCTTGGCAGGAAACTCCTGATCATCTTGATTGAATCTGACAGAAGGTCATCCGGTGCTTCAGCTTCTACTTTCTGCCGTCGGCGTACATCGTGCTTTTGTTTGGTCGCACCATTTGTTGGCGAAAAACCATTTTGTGTGCCTTCCGAGTTCTGGCTTCTCGTACTGTCCGCTGGAGAAGAGGAATCGAGCAATGTTTCGCGTTGGGAGCTTCCCTTTCTGTAAAAGGACAGTTCAGTACTACAATCCATGTCACCATTTGTTTGAGAACTCAGGCCGTAGTAGCTCTGCAAGCTGCTCATTGCAAGTGAGGACCGCTGTTTACTAGTAGAATTGGATGAATCTAATGAGTCCACAACGTCCCTGTTCTGCTGATGCTTCGAGGCCCATGCTCTAAAAAAAGAAAGATCAGAGAGAGTAGAATTAAAAAGTGTGCTTAAGCTTAGAATGTGAATATGTATCTATGAAATTTTATTTTGGACTTTTTCGATATTTCAAAATGTATTTTTTAAATGGCGGGTGCATATGCACCTGGGAGACAAAGTGAATTTCACGCTCAAGTACAACTATATAGTCATAAAATGCCTTTCGTATGAAAAAAATCATCTGCCAACCTAAAGGTCAAACTGTGAGTATGTTTCGTAAAATGAGTCATCACTGGTGTGATTGTATTTTGATGTTAGAAAATGAGCAGCAGTCAGAAAACAGATTACAAGAAGGTAAGGAACCCAAAGTTAAACAACACTTGAACTAACGGACTCTATGTCATATAGCATGGAGCAAAAGTAACTTACGGACTCTATGTCATATCGCATGGAGCAAAAGTAACAAAACAAACTCAAGGAACAGACATGAGGAAATGTTTACCTTTTCGGTCGTTGTTGACCGGAGCCGTTTAGCCTGACGGACGATGCCATGGGCGCTCCTGGCAGAGGAATGAGCAATGTCTTGTGTGCGTACATCTGGTTGTCGCTCACAAGACCATTCGCCCTCTTAATGTCGGGTATCTACACGCAAAAATGATATGTTAACACGGTAACCAGACTCACAAAGTTCATAGCACAACTCTCAGAAGATAACTAGTAGTATAACAACTCCAGCTAGAAAGCTACAAGATCTCCACATCTGCAACTAAATAGAGTAAAGCTTGGGTGTGTGTGTCACTGCTCGCGCTCGTGAGCTCCCAGGGAAAGCACGGCACATGATGTCAAAGCTCAGTGTTTTGCATCGGATTACACGCTTTACATACAGGAATAGAGCGTGAACAGCAGAGTATTATGGAGTGGAGCAAGAACAAGGCCGTAGCTAGCACTAGCAGCACCAGCGCAGTGCTGTGCAGGCGGCCGCAAACTACGGAAGACATTGGTCAGTCCTTGATCTTTGTGCAGAGTATGGCCTCGAGAGACCAGCTCCATATCCTGTTTTTACTACCGTACTACCATTTTATCGGGACTTTGCTCGTCTGAATAATTAAGCTCGTCTTCCCTAAACTATTTCACGGAGATCAAACTCGGCAGCCCTGAAGGAGAGACTGGGATTACCTCGACGCCGTACTTGATGGCGATGCCGGCGAGCGTGTCCATCCTGGACACCTGGTGCTCGAGGAAACCCTGGCCGTCCACGGCCGAGGAGCACGACGTCGGCGGCGGTGGCGAGGACGGCGGCGAAACCAGCAGCATCCCACCGCCCCCGCCGAACTCGTCGGACAGAGGGTGCGAGATCCCCATGGCGGCCGGCAAGGAGCCAACGGAATCCCCTGCCTGTCACCGCTCACCGGTGGATGCAGATCCCGGTGGACGAGGCGCTATCGCCGGACCGCAGCTCGGAGGGGCGCCGGCCGGGGGGGGGGGGGGGGGGGGGGGGGGGGCTTGCTGCCTTCCGGGGGAATGCGGAGCTGTTGAGCAGGCCGCCGGTGGGTAGGCAGGTGGCCTTTGCTTGTCGCCGAGGGGAGGAGAGGAGAGGAGGAAGAAGAACGCAAAGCCGCACGCCGCCCTGCTCCGCAAAGATTCGATTTTTATTTTCTGTTTCGTTACAGTTAGGCGGCTTTGTGGACTGTGGAGCCACGTGGCCGCCGTGTTCCACACTTCTCACCAGCTTCTTCTATCACACGTACGCTACGCTGTCACCAGAAACAAATAAAGAATGAGTTTTCTGCGAAATGAAAATCAAGAACAATGGCTAGGTCGGCCACGTCAAACAAGGGAAGCGCCGACGCAGCCACGTAAACGGTTGATTAATCGCTTGCACCATTATTGAGTAGGACAACCATGCATGCATGTGTTTTCCTGGCTGTGCTTGCTTTGAGGTGAAGATGTCAACTCACCAAAAATTATACGTACGGACTACTATAGTCTAACTCGAGTGTTTAAATATGAAAAAAGTCCATTTCAAACCCTGAATTTATAGAGATCGGGCGGATTGAACCCTAAATTTCTAATCCTGGTCGTTCGAACCCTAAACTTAGGCCGGGCTCTAAACTCGTGCAATGTTCACTTTGTTTTGTATAGTAAGCCCCAAATTATATTTGACTTTTTCGGTTGGGTGTAATCGAATAAACTGATCGACGGAATAAGCATAACATCTCTATGTGCATATTTCTTATGATTCTTCTAGACAAGGATATTAAGCTTTTGATGTGTTTCGTATAAGTGCTTCAGAATTGAAAATGGCTCCCGCACTCATACATGTTCTATTAGAATAAAAATTAAAACTAAATGTAAAATATTTTAAAAACTCTGAAAATAGTTGTACACATGTTTTTTACGAGTCTACTCCATTCGACGTCCATTTTATTGTTTAGAACGCTGACCGCCTTATCAATAGCTTGCATCTTCGGTATGGGTCCCATTCGACGTCGTAGCTTCGAGCCTCCTCCGATGCTACCGACTCGACAGGTTGCGTTTACAGTCGGCTGTATTTTTCTTTTACATTTTGTGGCTTTACATGATCGGTTAGCTCACCCTTGTTTAATGCCACATCCGTGTTGAACAACATTATCGGCAAACAGTTCGTGCATTTGACAACTGCTTCCCGGAGAGCAATGTCGTCGAGACCCGCGTCCACACGAGCAACACATAAGGGTGTCTTGCAGAAAGAGCGGCTTATGCAGCTTCCGTCCCAGCCTTGACAGCCTTTTGGATGTTTTCTTGACGACCCATTTTCTTCTTCTCCTTCCTAATTTGACCCTGAGGATATATGGAACAACAATAATCATCTTTTTACGAGATTCAACTATGATTACAATACCATATATAATATCTCTCCGAGAAGATGTAAAAACACATGAAGAGAAACACGTACATACCTCCAACTCCGAGACCGTTTTTCTTAATTCAGATTTTCCTGTAGCAGGAATAGCTGCTGCATCCAGTGTACTCTTGATGGATCCAATTTTCTGATAAACAAACATCGTTGTTCTTACAGGTAGCTCACACTAGGAAGAAAAACAGGCAAAATGAAGAAGAGCTAGGGTACCTTTTCCAATGTGACTCCATCCAGTTTAGATGCGTCAGTGATATCAGCATCAATAGATGATGCCAACTCCATATCCTGGGAGGCACATTCAGTGGTTCTCCTCCGATCCTGCAAGAATTATTTTAATAACAAAATCAGAACCAAGTATAACAAATAGAAAACTGCCTAATCGATTGAAGAATTTAGTAAGCATATAGAAGTTTAGCTAATCACAACATTATGGGACAACAAGAACAGGAATAAAGCGGGGCGTAAGCCTGTTTCGAGGAGAACAGGAATAATACTTGGATAACATAAAAACCACAAGGGATAAATGAAGTTTTATATTTAAAGAGGATAAAATACAACCTTGTATCGAGCATTTCTAGACTTCTCCCTTGCTTCTTGCATGCAGACATTAAAATACTCAATATCAACAGCCAGCCCAAGGTCAACTGCCATGATCTACAAGATGGGAAACAATAATGATACAAGAAAACGGACAAAAAAAAGCTCTATCAAATTTAGCGTCATAAATATGAAAATTATAGTCCTGCCGAATTAATTTGATTAAATTTACTGATGAAAAGGTGAAGAACAAACCTCGGTCAAATCTATTGGATAACCATAGGTGTCCCACAGAACAAATGCCTCCTAAAAGAACAAATAACGGTTGCAATTAAGACATGAAAGATAGGCATATGAGCTAGAAGAAATCTTCAACAGCATGTAAGGGAACAATGATAAACATGATGGAAGCACAATATTCTAATGAAAACAAAATCAGTTAACGCAGTGATAATTCGAAACCAAAAATCTTGCCTGGCCACTAAGTATAGCCCCGCCATTCACCCTGACAGCTTCTGCGGCTTTCTTAAATCTTTTATGTCCCTGAAAATTACACCAACAGCGCAATCATTTAACTGGCTGACCAGCAATGAGAAAGACAACAAATTTTCTGATGGTTCAAAGAATAAACCGGTTATCTAGACTTTAACTGTAAGATTTCTTAGCCTCATTTTCTAGATAAGAAACACGACAGCAAGGCGCCTAGGGGGAACTACCCTTAGAATATAAGCATGGCCATGTGAAACCAAATAACTTAGATAATGGTTATTTCATATATAGGTGAGACAATTCGTGGATGGTCATTACTCTAATTGAACTTTGCTAAGCTGTTTCGATCCAATCCAGTTGTCCAAGATTGAAACTAGATTGAAACTATTATTCTGGATGTTCCCATTTACTGTGTTGCCTCAAAACAAGACACTGCGTGGTTATTCTGCAGTTAGCACAACACATGAACCTACATATGAATCATGTAGCAGTATCACACGAGCAAAACAGTGGTAGAGAGAATACGAGGTCTAAAGTGGGCTAGAGCCACAAGCAACAACAAAAGTTTAGGTTATCTCAAAACTAACTAACTATTTGAGGCTACCACATATTTTTTCGAGAATGCCACTAGCACATATTCAAATGGATAAAGTATGCTTTACTAAAACACAAGAAGGATAAAGTATGAAATGGGCCAAACTGATGTCACTGTTATGCAGATGCTCTTGGCAACCAATATTACCTTTATTAGGTTTTTCCCAAACTTTTTCTCTTCGTCTTTAATTATATCTTTAATCTTCTTTTCATTGTCCTTCAGCTCAGGAAACGTATCACCCATTAGTTGGACAAAATCATCTACAAGCCTGTATAATAAGCAAGATAAGAAATGGTAAGTCAAATTCGAGAACAAGGGAGGGGAGAAGGATGGTGGTTAGCGGAGATATAGAGCATAAGAAAAACTTGAACAAGTTATGTTTCCAACGCAACTCTGGAGCAGGGCGACCATAATGGATTTCATAAGTACATGTTCAACCAAATAGCAAATATGGACCAAAGCTTGATAGATCATTAGATGTATTCAGTAATTTATTGGTCCATAATCCATATGCACTTTAACGCCGCACAAGTAACAAACATGAAATAAAAACAGAGTGGGTGTTGTATCTGTAGTACATACGCCGATACGCGTGTATCTAATCGAAGCACTTTTCACCATCTACTAATCATATCGATCTACAATCATTCTCATAAGCCTTACACTATTTTAATAACATTCTGTTCAAAATAAAGTAATGCAGATATCGGTTAACATAAGTGTATGGAATACAATACATGAAGGTTACTATTCTTACTCGAAAAGAAATTCATGCTCGATCATCAACTTTTGGCGACCAAAGTAAACAGCCCGCCTAAGTATACGCCTTAGGACATATTCTCTTCCCTCATTTCCTACAGAAAAACTTATCTTAGACACACAAAAAAATCATTGTATAACAGAAAAAGGAAGTAGTTAAACCAATCAAAAACAATATGAACTCACCAGGTTGAGAACCATCCGCGATAGCAAAAGAAAGGGTTCTTATGTGATCCGCAACAACCCTATATGCTGTATCAACTTTCCCGATATCATTGGAGCCAAGTTTACCAGAGTATGGTTCGATTCCAACGCCAACCCACTATGCATATCAAATTAACAATTGTTAACAACTAACACTGTAGCATATTACTGCTGCCCAAGTATAAACGAAGCAGCAAGCGTGCATCTGGACAAAGTACCTTGTGGATGGCCTTAAATAATGGCATGAATATATCTGTATCGTAATTGCTCATTTTATTCTGGAGGATGGAAGTTAAACGCTCAAAGCCCATTCCAGTGTCAACATGTTTTGCTGGCAAGGGTTTCAAAGAACCATCTGAATCCCTGTTGAACTGGGTATTAAAAAGCCAATAGGTCAGTCCATAGAACATATAAAATAGAAAAGAAGAGTGTCACAAAAAAAGGTGCATGTGAAATGGAATTAAAGATCAACAATCTAAACAAAATTGAGTTTTGAGAAATAGCATGTTAACCTGAATGAACACGAGATTCCAGATCTCAATACATGTAGGATCATCATTATTCACTAGCAAAGCCGCATCCCGGTTGCCGATCCGGTCAAAATGGATCTCTGTGCAAGGCCCACAAGGACCTGTTTCGCCCATCTCCCAGAAGTTATCCTGATTACAGAATACACATTGCATTAGGAAAATAAAAACTTACAAGTCCAAAATATCCAGGAGATTTGCCCAAGAAACCAAGCACATTCAGTAGTATACCTTGCAACCGAAAGGCAGAACTCTTTCCTCAGGTAGATACTTCAACCATATATCTCTCGACTCGGTATCAGCGTCGATACCAGATTTCTTATCACCACCAAAATATGTTGCATAAAATCGATCAGCGGGCAATTTGTACACCTGTACATATGAAATAGCAACTTATTATCATGACTTTTTCATTTACAATTCCAAAAACCATGACTTGGTGGCTTATAAAAGAACTAGTGCTACACTTCTACTTGGGTAATTCTTTTCATGTATGCGCCAGTATGCGACAAGTGAATTGAATTGATTCCTCGGTATATCATGAACTAGCCCTAACTAGGTAGACAGCCGAAACATTCACTTGTGAAAAGAAGTTATTGGAATCTTATTCCTGTGACTGGAATATGTACCTGGGTGAGGAGCTCCCACGCATACCCGATGGCCTCCTCCTTGAAGTAGTCCCCGAAGGACCAGTTCCCGAGCATCTCAAAGAAGGTGTGGTGGTAGGTGTCCTTCCCCACGTCGTCGAGGTCATTGTGCTTGCCGCCGGCGCGGATGCACTTCTGGGAGTTGCAAGCGCGGCGCAGGCGGCCGAGCGGCGAGTCAGAGGCCGTGGCACCGAGGAAGACCGGCTTGAACTGGTTCATCCCGGCGTTGGCGAAGAGCAGCGTGGGGTCGTCCATTGGCACCACGGGGCTTGACGGCCATGGAGCGTGCGACTTGGACTCGAAGAAGTCCAGGAAGGCCTTCCGGACCCGGCTGGCCGACCACTCCTCCATCTAGGATGCTGGGAAGCTGTAACACAACCAAC
Source organism: Poa annua (assembly GCA_026929855.1). Taxonomy (NCBI): domain Eukaryota; kingdom Viridiplantae; phylum Streptophyta; class Magnoliopsida; order Poales; family Poaceae; genus Poa; species Poa annua. Next base: position 103,921,820 of record CM049430.1, on the reverse strand, counting down.
CAAGTTGTTTCTGACTTCTGAGTGAGTGCGATATATACCTGTAGAAAATATAGAAATCCTAATATTTGTTGTTGTATTGATTGTACTCTTGTGGGGATATATATATCTCTACTATATAATATTCGTTACGGTGAGGCGTCGTACGTCCTGGCAATTTTGCATTTTAGCTCCTCCGCTTTTTGCTAATCAACCCGCAGTCCCAAGGAAGAAGAGATAAGAATCGACCACCGGGCGCGCCCACGCTCCGGTGCCCGCCCGGCGTCCCCCGGCCCGACCTCCGCGTCGCCCTACTCCTCCACACCCTGCAGGCCGCGCCGTCACCCGTCCCCGCCACCCGCCGGGTTTGTGTTACCCGACGGGTACCCGCCAAGTCCTCGGTAGACCAGACAGAGACGTGGTGAGGAGTGGTGGCGCGGTGATGCAGTTGCCGATGGAGGCGTGGTGAGGAGTGGTGGCGCAGTGGCCTCTCCTTATGTCGTGTGCTCGCGAGACGGCAGCCGCCCTGCCCGCAGCCTGCTTGCTTCGTGATGGTCGCCTCCTCTGCTCGAATGGATAGGCGGCGCAAGAATCGTGGGAGAGCGGCGACGGAATCAAGCGGAGGCGCAGCAACAAATGCGGGCGAGCGGCAGAGGAGCGGTGGCCGGCGGCACTGGATGGAGTTGCGAGCTGGATGGATAAGAGGAGCAGCAGGAGAGGAAAAATAGATGCTCGCGTGGGGGCGTGTTGGAGAGTGGAGACCGGATAAAAAACGTGGGGCCGAGTCGAGGGGGCCATGGTCTGCGCCTTGCTTGCGGGTGACGGCCCAGGCACGGCTGCGGGGTCGAGGCCAGTACGGCGGCGGACGACGACCTAGGCGGCACGCTGGACAGCGGCACAGGTGATCCACACTGCACGATGTACGACGTCGAAAGGTCACGACGCGACTGTGGAGCTCTCGTCGGCGAGCTCAGCTGTGGGTGCAGACCATGGGCGTGGCTGCGGGCTCGTCTCCGTCTCCGAGGCTAGGCGCAGATGCGGGCTTGGGCCATGGCGCAGCTGCAGTACCAGATTCAGGTTCGACGTGGTCTGCGTGTCTAACAGGGTGAGTATTTCTTCCTAATCATATCCGTGTGTAGGTAGTGGAGTAGGAATATGATCAAGTAGCTGAGTGGCTTGGCCGTGGGCTGTGCTATATAAAGCTATGTAATCACGTTCAACTCTGTAAGTTCCTCTCCTAGGTGTGTCCTCTTCAACCTCTAGCCACAACTTGTAATGTTATGTATATATTTTCTTTTCAATTACTGAAACTATTGCTGTCATACATGTACAAGTGCAGAACGATACATTCCACTCTTTTTTAGGTCACTCACCCTCCTCCAGCAATCGCATATCAACATCGATCAAATTGGGAATTAGTTCAAAAAGAATTAGAAGTCACCAAATATTGGAGCAGATAAAACTAAATTTTAAATTATATTTTTACCCCGTTGCAACGCACGGACATTTTACTAGTATATATATATATATATATATATATATATATATATATATAGTGGTACAAACTTGGGGACAAGAAGCTTAAGACTTGAAATTCAAGACGAATCCTAATCTACCTTATACATATTCTAACAATACCAAACAGTATAAGGCACCCACAAATACGTCTTGCATTTTGGATAACAGATGGAGTACATAACTCGGAAGCGTCAAAACCCGCACGCCCTCTCATCGAAAATTACATTTGTGAAAAAGCCTGTTTAGTATGGCAATTAGTATATAACTATATATATATATCCATAGAGACAATATAAGTGAACTTTGTAATAATACAATAAAAGGCTAGGTGCCTCCTGTCATGCTAAAGCTAGAACACCAATGGCTGGTAGCACTACAACACAATGTTCTCCGCACTAAAAAGTGAAAACACAATCTGATCTTCTTCACCAACCTAAGGTTTAGCCTAATAGGCAATGGATCGGTTCAGGAAACTAGGATTAAACCTGGGATGCCCAGATGGTTCAAGTAACTGCAATTCAGCCGAGGATACATTGGAATCAAAATTCAGAGAAGAAGGAAGCGAGCCAGCAAACACAGCATGAGTGCAACTCGGGTCTCGGGCAGGAACGGGGAGAAGTGGAGATGGAAGGAGTAGCAGGGAGGGAGGGGAAACTCACTTGCGCAGTGCAGCGGCGGACGGCGGAGGGGGCTGCTCGGCGACTTGGTCTCTTCTCCGGCCGGTGCGGCGGCGCAGCAGCAGGGGTGGCCGGCGGTGATCCTCTCCTATGCCGTGTGGTGAAAGCAGGGGGCTGGTTCGTATGTATCGATCCAGGGTTCAGGGTTTTCCGGTGTCCGACTAGGTTTAGCTGATGCCTAGGTTTTCGTCATCAATTCCAATTAGAATTTAAAACCTACAAAAGACACACAGCAAGTTCAGGGTGGGCGTTCTGGGTTCTCCAAAATTTTGAGGTAAGAAATTCAGGTTTTTTTGGGGAAATTTACAAATTGACTCCCGCTTGGATATGGGAAAATTTTATTCCCATTTGGGAAATCCGGTATCGGGCTCAACATACATGAGTTTCGGCTTACTGGGCGAGTGGGGTGAAGTGTGCACGAGGGATTATGGTTACAGCTGATTTGCTGGACCACCGGGGGGAAAAAATATCGGGTCTAGTCATGAATTCGTCGGACATAATATATGTGGGCTTCAGCTGGGCTAAAAAAATTGGCCTTTCGTATATGTTTTTTTTTTTAGATTAACACTACATTCATGAATTATGCTTTTTTTTGTAATTACAAAACAACTTTTACAGAAATGTTCGGAATTATTGTGTTTAAAATATTTGTGACCAAAATCGCGAAATTCAGGTTTCAGAAATCATTACTAGGACCATTCTTCGGGAGATAGAGGAACTAAGTGGGAATTTTGCAGCTTCTGGATGATCCATGGGGCAGAGACGCTAACCCAGAGGTTGATGATGTAAAGTTAGCATCGTGCCAAAAAAACTTTCTTTAAAGATATTTTGGACAAAAATCAAGTTGTTGTATTTCTATTGTGCGCCCATCTTTTTACATCAGGCTCTAAAATTTGTTGTAAATGTTGTATAGTTGGGACACATGTGAGAATGCTGAATACCACCTTCCTCAAAACATACGAATCTCCGTCAGCAACGAGATTTTTTTTTAAACGCAGCCCTGAAACCAAAAATCCAATAGTCACGGGGAAACTTCTGCTTCGCCGAGCATCGACAGTCTACGCCGATTGCGGATGGTTGTCGTCGCCAACACGACTTCTCGATCGACCCCAGTTCCACCACCACCTCTCCGCTGCTAGTTAGGTTTGTAGCACAATGATGTGATGGTTAGGTTTGTAGCAGAACTTAAGACTGATTTTGTTAGGGGTTCATTCTTATTAAATTTAATGCATTTTATTAGGGGTTCTCTTCTTTTTCAATTTTATTTGGGGACTCTTATTTTTCATCAGCCTACTTTCTTTTTTAGGTTTTTCCATCTTTTTTAATGACGACGGAAGGAAGGGGTCAGATTGGCCCAACAAGACGACCCCAGCAGCCATCACGTCAAATAAAAACCAATGGGCCTACTATTTTCTAACTATTACAGTTGGGCCTACTGGTACAACAACTTTGTTTTTTTCGCGGTACGTAGCAGCTACTCCACTCCACCACAACTTATTTGACGGTGACAAAAGCGTACGCGAGCTGTCCAACACAAAGCCAGCCACTTTTTTGGGCCTAGAACCGGCCTACACTACCGCCTGCCCTACTTCAACAGCTCAATTTCCCCGCTCACAGCCATCGTGTTCCTGTCGTGGTACGCTAATCAGGCAGGCAGCCGCTTTAACCTTTTCGTCAGTCAGTCAGACAGACTCATGAGTAAGTGAGAGCAGGCAGGCAGGCAGGCAGGCATGGCAGGCCTAATGAACAGGGTGTGATTTTTGCAAGAGATCATTCTTTTCTTTTGTATATATATATATATATATATATATATATATATATATATATATATATATATATATATATGTATCTATGTATGTTTGTCGAACATGGACAGGAAAGCTACTTGACTTGATATCCAGCCGCTGTCGTGCGCAGTCCGTCAGCTGTGCAGCGGATTAGGCGTGCGAGGAGTGAGGACTGAGGAGACGAGTTAACAAGAAGTAGGTGCTCAGGTGTCGAGACATTTTGAATGTAAATCTGCGTCCGGAGATCTTGAGCGGTTCCTGACAGGGTCGAGGGGCTTCATGATCGTGGAAGCTAGCTAGCTCCTGGAAGTTTTGATCCCCGGAACAAGAAACCATACGAACAGTTGTGGCTGACACTGAGAGCAAATGCCATGTAATGCAGAACAGCAAGCTGCGCATGCAGGACCCAGGTACAGGGTCCGGTATTACTTACGCAGGACGGGAAGGTCTGGGGCGACGTACGCGGGCGCCATGTGCCGGCCGGAATGATTCGGTGTGCTGTCTCTGCAGCTCTGCATTCGCCGGCGAGTGCGCCGGCGAGCGGCCCTAGCTCTGTTTCTGGATGAACCATGATCCAGCAGCAGAACCGGAACAAAAGCGACATGCCGTCCATCACAGATGCTCCTTCAATCCATGAACAAATCCGCGATCCATCCACCCCTGGATCGGCGCCGTTCCCGAATTCAGCAACCCCTGACTCCCAGGACTACTGTCCCGTCTCACATTCTGACTCCCAGGTTCCACGGTGCTAGCCCAACAAATGGTGCCGGCCGGGATCACGATTTGCATGCTCTTTCGATGCATGATCGATCTGTGAGATTTTTCCTTCATCTGCTGCAAGTGGCCACTATCTCCCACACCTACCCGCACATCATAGTGTCCACCTAAAAGGGCAAATGGACAAACGAAAAACACGAAAAAGGGAAGAGAGTGTAACATGTCAAACACTTGTTGAAAAGATGAAAAAGGGGTTTCGTTTTCAGAAAAGGGAAACTTGCTTATCAGCCAAGACACCAGCAGGTGGCCTCTTGGAACGTAGCCCTCTCAGCTAGCTAGTGGCGGACACCCATCCCATGCATGCACGCACGGCCTACTGTTTCTCTACTCGTGCGTCGCTGACCGTTAAGAAGCTGAAGCTCTCTTTTCACCTCGAATATTTGTTGGGGGTGGCAAGAGGACAAGAGGAAGAACAGCCGTGTCGCGCACCTAATCCGTATGTTATGCAGCTGCCTCTGATTTGACATTTCACTGTTGTTAATCCTAGTGGTTACGGCCGGAGGACTTGCTTACATCAGTATAGGATACTGCCCTGATTTGACACCCTTGATGGGGACTTCTGGGCAGCAGCATATCCTAATTATAAGCCAGGTTCAGGACGACAAACGCAGGCAAAGAAACAAAGGAGTTGAGAAGAGAACAATCAACTGCAAGCTGCTGAGCCTCCGCCACCACACTTCGCCGTACATATAGAGGTTGTTTAGTACACATATCCAGCTAATTTGATGGCTACGTAGTACTCCGGGGTACTATACTACAACAGCAATGTACTCGGGCAGATCTGCTGTCCATATGACAACTTGATCGACCTCTCAAGAGAAACCAAAACTCAGGGTACGCCCACGAGTAAATGCAGAGTTCTTATTAGGGCATTTCCAGTTGTTCCCCAGCGCCCCCCAAGAGGCGTTTTAAGCGCCGGCGGAAGCAAAAAACCACCAGCTGCCCCCACAAGAGTCAATTAAGCGTCGGTTAGCGTCGTTTTTGACGCCGTTTTGTGCCCGTGAATCCAGGCCAAACCCAGCTTCCTGAGTTCCGCCTAGGGGGCAAAAGGCGTACGCGGGCCAGACCTATCGGCGAGAGTGGGCGATTTTCCATCTTAATTTTGCGCCTCCATCCCTTTTCCCCCCAAATAGCTCGCCCGTCCGCCCGATCCCGCAATTCCCCAGTACATCAGGCCGTGGCCGTCATGCCTCCCGTCAAATTCTCCGGCCCCTCAGCTGCAACCACGGCCGCTGCCGCCGCCCTCGCTGCTCTCTCCGCCAAGAAGCCGCCCAAGCCGCGAGGGCAGAAGCAGAAGTCACCGGGCATGAGCAACAAAGAGTGGATCGTCGAGCAAGAGCGCCGGAAGGCGGAGAGCGTCTAGCGCCGGGGGAGGGAGAACAAGCAGTGGCAAAGGGAGCTAGCCGCGACGCTGGAAGCTGCGGGCGAAGCTGCCGCCGAGGAAGAAGAGTAGAAGGAGGAAGAGGAGGAGGCAGATGTGGAGCCGCCAACTTCGGCCGCGTCTGCGGCGCCGCCGGCCAAGCGTAGGGGCGGCATGTCCCCTCATCCTCATCCCCATCCCCAGTTCACCGGTTGGGGCCAAGCATTTGTGTCGCCATCGTCGTCGCCGCACTGGTGCGCTTCTGCGCGGTACTCACCTGGGTACGCCGACGGCGAACTCCCTGGCGGCTTCAACCCCAACGTCACCTTCCCCCACCATCCGTCCATGATGTACGCCGGCTCGCCGGGTTACGCGCCTTCGTCGCCGCTGCGCCGCTCCCCCACTTTCGGGACGCAATCCATGCTCGTGGATGCACCAAGAGAGCATGGACGAGATTATCACCACGGGCGCGACGGCGGCAACGACATCCCAGGGCTCGCTGTCGGCACCTGGCGAGGAATTTTCCATGGCCGTCCCCCAATGGGCATCAAGAAAGTCAAAGCGGCGAGGGAGGCCGCGCCGGCTGCGGCCAAGCTACATGCGTCAATCGAGAACTGCATCGCCGACGCCCAGGCCCACGCCGCGAAAAGGGACGAGACCTCCAAACATCGACGGTCAAGGACAACTCGAAGGTCAAGCTTGACCTCCTCAGGACCGACACCGAGGCGAAGAAGAGGAACCATGAACTCGCCTTCCTCGTGGGCGGCGACGATCCGGACGCGATGGACCCCGAGGTGAGGGCATGGTTCATGGCGCAGCGCCGCCTCATCCTCAGCGACATCACCCGGCCGGCCACCAGCACGTCAAGCTCGGCGGCGCCGAACGTTGAGCCTGCTGCGACGCCTACTACTGCGACGCCCGCCGTCGACCTCGAGACCGCCCAGGCGAAGAATGCCACAACAGCTGCGACAGTCATCAACCTGGAGGATGTCGCGCCCGTCGTCGACCCCGAGACCACCGAGGATGTCACTCCAAGATCGGCGTCACCTCCGACCACCGCGCCCATCTACGACGTCGACGTCGCGCCGGCCTTTGTCTGACAGCCGAATGCGGCCGTAATCGCCCAATTGTGACGTTTTTTTGTATGATCGGTCGCCCAACTGTGACGTTTTTTTGTATGATCGCCGTACTCGGACTATTTTTGGGGGGCGGGAAGAAGGACTTTCAAATTTATGTTCTATGTGTTTTTCTGGTTGCGCTGAACGGCTGGTGAAATCGCCCCACCAAGTTTTGGTTAGCGCCGGTGTTAAGACTAAGAAGCGCCGGACCGAAACCTAGGGGGCGAAGCGACTGGAGATGTCCTTAGCTAGACAAAACATTCAGACGTGCACCAGCACAGTGATGGAGCTGCATACCCGATTATGTGCACTGGTCCATCCAGAGCTACTTACTCTAGAAGACAAGGATAGGGGAGCCGGATTGATCTGCACTGCATACCACAATTATGCGCATGAGCAGTTGAGGAAATGCATGGGGTGGCTGTATGCGCTGCATGTAAAATCAGATCCAGAGCTTGATCTTGTTTCGCTGTCCAGATCTGTGATGGTCTGGAGCTCGCGCACGCATCTCTGTTTGTTCGGGTATCCAAGAAACTGCGGCGGCAAGCAAGAGGACACGCTTTGGAAGCTCTCGCGCCAGGCAGCTTTTCCTCCTCCTCGCTACCTTGCCGACAATTCACGTCTCTCCACTTCCCCTCTCTTTCTCTTTCCTGATCATATTAGCTGAGAGAACTAACTGAGCTCGATTGGCTCGCATTGTCCCTAAGTTCACTGAATTCCAAAGGGAGAGCAGAGCACAGAATTGTGACAGAGAAGAGTCCAAAAGAAGACTATGCAAGAGACCAACAGAAACACAGTTCATGTCCAGATCGAAACGACGGTGGAACTTGCAGTTCATGTCTCTCTGGCTATCTTTCTCTCTCATATGATCGTATTGGGAGAGAGAAACTGATCACAATTGGCTTACATTACGTCGAAATTCAGTGAATTCCAAAAGGAGCAAAGGGAAAGCAAAGCAGAGAACTGTGCAAAGAGTAGTCCAGCAGAACAACATACAGATACAGTTACTGTCCAGTTTAAAACGACGGTGAATTTTGCAGTTCATGTTCAGAAATTGGAATTTTTCTATATTTCACGTCTCTCTCTCTCCACATCCATCTCTTTGGCTCCCCTTCTCTCCTATGATCATGCATATTAGAAATAGAAACTGGTCACACTTGGCTTGATTGTAGTAAAATTCACTGAATTGCAAAGGGTCGGGAGAGCAACGCAAAGAAGAGTCCAAGAGACCAGCATACAGATACAGTTCATGTCCGGATCAGAACGATGAATTCTGCAGTACTTATGTCCAGAAATTTGATAGATCTAGTATAATTCATTGATTCACCAAAAACAGGTAGTACAGCGGCGAATTGTGGAGTTTACACAGTCTCTCGCGAGAGAATTGAAGGAAACAAAAGAAAGAAAACATAGCCAGGTTCCAAAAGTTACCATCCATCTTCTGATTCTGTGCGCGCGGATGCATCGACCGATCGGCTGCCGAATTTACAATTCGAAATGAGGTGCGTACGTGTAGGATGCAGCAGCCGTATGTACAATTCGATTATTCAGTCTGGATTCTGGAACGGATCTGCATGATGATGTGCTGATGAATTGAAGGAGGAACACATGCCGTGGCCCGTGGGTGCGCGCCGTGGCGACCGCTGCGTGCATGTGGCGGCGGAGTGGCGCTGCTGCTGCTGAACGACGAGAATTAAAGATGGTGGCTTTCACGTGCCCAGCGGGAGGGACGACTCCACGGCGCGCGCCCGCATCTTCTTGGAGGCGGTTGGCGGCGGCGCGGGCATGAAGACGGTGGCCAGGTCGGTCGGCACGGGGTAGAAGAGCCGCTGCTGCAGCGGCGCCAGCTTCCTCTTGAGCGCCGGCGCCAGCTTCCGCGGCGCCGGCGGGCACACCGTGGCCGGCCGCAGCGCGCTCTCCTCCGACGTCGGCGTGATGAAGCTGACGGCCTCGGCGTCTAGCGGCGCGGCGGTTCGGCACGTCGTCGGCGTGGCGTAGCTGGTGTCGTCCGGCTGCGGCGCCGCCGCAGCAGTCATCGGCGTAGCGCAGCCAATGCCGTCGGCGGCAGCGTCATCGTCCTTCGCGTCCCCAGCGGCGGCTGCTCGCGCCGTCGGTGTGACGCAGCCAGCATCGGCGTCGGGGGCAGCATCGTCAGCTCCTCCTGCTGGCGTGAGCGTGACCGGCGCGGCGGTGACGGCCGTGGTCTGGATCGGCCGGAGCGCCGCCAATTCGGAGATTTCGGCGACCTCGAGGCCCATGGAATCCAGCGCGCGCAGATCCCGGTGCCCGCCGCTGAATTATCTAGCTAGCTAGATCTTCTTCTTGGAGCCGAGCAGCGAAGAGAATTGTGGTGCACACTGGCCGCTGCCGATCTCCCAGTCTTTTGTAGCAGCTTAAAGGGGAGGAGGAGGAGGCGGCGTGGAGGTGATGATGCAGCTGAGGAGTAAGTAAAGGAGAAGCAAGCCGGGAACAGAATTATATGCAGGCAACAGCGAGCAGCAAAAGGGCGCGCGGGCGCGTGTTAAGTAGATCATGGCAGAGAGAGGCGTCGAAGAAGAAGATGAGAGGGTGGCGCAAATGATTGCCGGAGAGAGAGACAGTGAAAGTTTTGGAGGAGTAGATCGCCATCCTCGCTACCTTCTCTCGATCGCCGTGTGTCTCGGACGTCAGTCAGAGTCACAGATAGATAGATAGATGCATCCGGCCGGCAGAGGATTTTACTGCACCTAGCAGGGTCGTTATACTCTCTGCACCCTGCAGCTGCTCTTGTTTAAGCGCAGTGATTAATGTAGTACTTAATTAGCAAGCTAACTGTGCTAAAGAATGTTGCCACTAGCTGTACTAGAGGACGTGGTCAGTTGATTTTTCAGGAGTATAAATTGGTGGGTACTAGTGATAACCCTCTTTTAATTGGTAATTTTAGCCCTCTTAAAACTGCAGCACTGGACAGCTAACTTTAATTGCCATGTGCACTGTTTTTTGTTTATTATTAGAAACCTCTCTTTCAATTGTGCCAAGTTGGATGCTTTATGTCTATGAGTATTGCACACATGGAGTTGTCCCATTGCTGTGTGTGTGTGGGTGTTGGAGATGCGAGGGGTAAACTCTTTGCGGTTGTATCGCCTCACCGTGGTTATTCGAGTGAATAAAGCTTCCTTTATCGAACAAATGGAGCTGTCCTATGTTATGTCCCATTCATAATATATTCAAATAATTTACTAGATATGTAGACATTTGTGAATGTCAACACCTTATAGCAGCACAATTTAACTATCCTTATAGTGGCACGATTGAGAAGAGTGTAACCCCGGAGACACGAGTTCAATCTCTGGGGTTGTTCTCACCATTCCTAAAATTACAGCGGCACAATTTGACTACCCTTTTATCAAGGTGTGTGATTTTATATGCCTTTACCGATTCGTTGTACCTTGTAGCATAAATCTTGTCAAAATAAGTTTGGAGGCGTTTGATCGACTTTGGTTGCTATATTCATTTGACACTCTAGATGAAATTCCATTTTGACCACTATATTATTAGTTTCCTCAATCTAATGCTGGCCTTTTTCTTCTTCTATCCTACTGTATTAGTCTTGTTTTGTGACAGTATTTTATGATCACTATATATCAAACTCAGCAACTCTCACTTTTGTTATAGAGAACAATCTATTTTATCTATGGATCTACTTTGAGATTTGGGGAGCAAAGAAGTGAAATAATACAAAACAGATAATCCATGTGAGATGTTGCAAATTTTCAAGGTAGTAAAGAAAAAGTTTAAGCAATATATATGATTAGGAATTAGGCTAGTGCGTGCGTGCCTTAGCAGGTAGCAGGTTCATGTGGCCGTGTCATGGACCTCTATGAATCCGTACGCCGTGTATCTCACGCATCCTTTAGGCCTTTCCAGTGGGGCCCACTTGCAACATCACTCATCACTCATCAGTGTGCTGCAAGATCGCAGCTAGCTAGCACCGGTGGAGCAGAGACCTAATAATTCTCGGACTGCACCGATCGATCGATCGTCCCAGTCCATGTCAGCCGTCGGATCGGAAGGAACCCTGTCGCTCTGGCAACAGTACCAACTTTTCCTTCTGCTCCGTGTGAATTTTCGGGACTACCTCTACAGGAGAATTTTGTTTGAATTTGGAGTGCCGTCACCTTTCGTCACGCGCGACGCAATAAAACGGGGAAATGAACTAAAAAAAAGACAAGCAAAGTGTTACATGCTTGCTTGCATCTCTAGGCTTTTTATGAAAAATAGAATACTAATTAACTCGATATTGAACAGGTAATCTCAGTCAACACCATAAACGCCGGATTAAGGTGTTAAGATTTGTGCTATTTTCCTTGCCGATTTTGCTAAATCTCAGCTAGCTGAGAATTCAGTTAGTGATCATCAAGTTTTACATCGTCGAATTAAGGGAGAGAAACAATCAACATTGACAATATAAGAGCATCTCCAGTCGTACCACTTCGCACCTTATATGCCGGAGTGGATAGTTCGAACACTACGTAGACAAAAAAATTGTCTCCCAACCCTATGTACCTAGACCAAACGTTTGGCATGTCAACACGTTTCAGAATGTCCAACATGTCTAAATCGACAAATCGAACTCATTCACACTAAACCCGATCAAACGCTCGCCGAATCTCTCGCTCCTACCATTTCCTCCCCTACGTCCCTCCTTCCTACCTCCGTCGTCGTTTCCATTATAATTCCTACGCCGCCACTGAGAACCTGCCTATGGTAGGATGGTTAGATGGGTGGTTACACCCCAACCCACCAGAGTTCTAACCTAAGGTTTGACGATGTTGTTTCTCAGGCGGAATAATTTTCAGTGGGAGGCAACGTTCATGTCGACATCGAGTCGATCATCGTGACCTCGTCAATGTCAGCACTTGATCCGCCGACTCAGTCTTTCGAAGGTGCTTATAGGGATAGGATGTGTGTGTGTGCGTTCATAGGGGTATGGTGGGCATATTTCCCGAGTCACGTTCCCGAAACCTGAAATTCCCGATCCCAAACCCGAATTTCCCGATTGCTTTTCCGGGTAGCATATTTGTGTTATTTTCTGCTAAAGTACTGTGAAAATGCTGTCATTTTTGCTCTGTTCTAAACTTCGGGATTTCCGGACCCCGATCCCGAATATCCAGAATCATGAAAATTTGGGAATTATTTCATGAATCCTGAACTTATTTCCCCCCGAACTTCTTGTCCCGAATTTTCGCGAATTCCCGAACGTCCACCCTGACATAGGGGTGAGGTTTTTGCGCGTGTTTATGAGCGTTTACATTGTACTTGGTTTCGCAAAAGAAAACTCCACCGCCACCCAAACTTGCAGTGTATGTGTATAGACTCAAACCCTCCCCATTAAGACCAGGAAATAAATCACCGCGTGGCAGAAGTTAACAGAAGGTAGTAAGTAGGACAGGCAAGCACGATGGATCCTGCACCGTCGATCCACGTCCATTTTTAGCATGCATGCAGCTGGGCCGGATGCAGCCCGACCGTACGTGCATTCACGCACACCTGCAGAATTCAATGGACGCCACGCTGACATGTTCGCTGAATCGCAGCTGCACGCATATCACACCCCCTGCTCTCTCTGTCTCTCTCACAGATCGCAGAAATATACTGTTTTCCCCATTAAAATATCTACTACTATTAGTATATATCAGTTTATTATATATTATACGTCTTGTTCTGCCGATGTGAGTGAGATCACTAGCTAGCTCAGCGAGTCAGATGTGCAGACGGGAATTACAGTGGCAGAAACAGATCTACCTGGATGCTGGAGATGGAGCTTCTAGGTTTCAGTGTGGAAGAATGTACCTATATAGTACTAGTAGCTTCTTGCTTCACAGATGAACATAGTTTGAGGTGATTAACAGTCTATTTACTGGCCAAAGCAGCTAATCTATCTTTCTGTCTCTAGATCCCTCTCCCCCTCCCTGTGCGACGAACTGCTCGGGGTAACATGCATGGCCACTCCGCCATTGCTGCACTGTCCTGAGCTTGTAACTCAGTTAACATATATACACCATCATTTCCACTTTGAATCTTTTTTTCTGGGGGGAGGTTAATGCACAGATATAACCGAACAAATAAGTTAGCTCTGCACCTTAACTATATATATGGACCAGTTGTACGTATTCCCCTGGGATGTATAGTTACTTAGCTAGCTAGGGAAGACAACATGGACAGCAGTGTGTTGTCTACTCTCATTATGATCGATCAATCAATTAATGCATGTACCAGTGTGGTTCATTTTTGAATTCGAAGTACATTTCCCTCCATTTCTTGACGCATCCCTTGGTTTTTTGCCTGGGGAGAAAATGGGAAAAATTAGGTGCATGGCCTCCTTGAATGATTAATCAGCAGCCCATATGCCATGAATTAAATGTGTGCGAGATGAGATGCTTCTGTGGGTCATATGCCATAAGTTTCTACATTATCATCGATCGATCGATGGGACCAAATCAATATCGACTGCGCAGCCACACTGTAGCCGTAGCTGCAGGATTGCCAACTAATCCACATTTCCTTTGATTGAACTTGTACCCATGGGCCACCTTCACAGACCTGTTGCTGCCCAGATTCATCCAGTAGCTCCTCCTCTCTACTACTACTTTGTGGTTGTGTTACAAATTTTGGAGCTCAGTTATTTTGAATTTCATGTCGATGCAATTTAATTTGTTTTACACATGGTTTGAGAGAGAATAGTTACACACATGTTTGTTTTTTTCACGTGCTTCATCATCTGCTGTCCCAAACCGCTAGTTAAGGAGCATTTCACTTTGTATGATCTTTGACGTATGAGTTTGATTATTAGTTAGGGCGTTATACGGACTAGAACGAGTGAATCAACCCACCAAAGTTGGTCTAGATATTTATGAATCAGGGAAAATAAAAAATGCTTATATTTAGCAAAGGAGCTAGTAATATATAGAGTACCCATGTATATGAACTGTGCATGCATAAATGATATTGTAAGTTGTATTTGTCTTGCAAAGTATATTAATCAATATATACTTTGATTTTGTAGACATTCTAAAAATGAGAACATAGTGAAAGTTGTGCATTGACGACTAAAAACTGAAGCATGCCTTCATTTCCAGATAGATGGAATAGCTCTACCTAAGTAAACAAAGTTGTCGATGTTCCATTATTACTTTCATGGTTGTGTCGAGCGCGTAAGTTTTGGCATTGAGTTGTAAAACAAATTTAATGGAAAACTCATGTTGATATACACAAGATTGTTGTTTGGCATATATGTCTTTTTCTCGTGGCTGTCTTAAACAAAAAGAATACAAGATGTTGTCTTTGAAGGAGAACAGGCTCGATGATTTGCTCATTTCTTTTCCTTTTGTAGTCTTAGAGACATCATATTTTACCATGTACTATTCACTAATGTAATACTATATTGTTGTATTGATTGTTGTAAATTGAACTCCCAATCGACTATAAAATGATATTTGTTCCAATTTTTATCAGCCATGATTTGTGGTAAACATGTTGAGGTTTTCTCAAATGGGATAAAATCTGTTACTGAATAAAAAAGAAACCATAAAAATAGGAATTTCTTATACAGAAAAGGGAATGACGTTTGTTAAAATAATCAATCGGTTGCCGGCGGCGAACCAGATATATAGCGCATACTATATGGGCCACCCACCTTGAATTATTCTAATGGTGGTGATGCAACTAGTATATATATGTCAACGACCGGAGAGAATAGATTATTTATACCTTCCATATACGAGCTACCCCGCAGTTAAACGGTCAGTCCACAGTTCACTGCTGGCCCAGCACGTACTTATTATGTAGTATACCTGAAATACCTACGCATGTGAAGCGTGGAAGGTCGTGGGGACGGGCGGTGCTCACTATTCGTTTCAGCTGGCTGGAGCAGAGTGAAACCAACTTCTCTGCAGAACCTAAGTGCTACTCCAGCTACGTATATAGTACACTCACCTTACTAAAATGTTAAATGTTTTAGACTTTTTTATTCGCTCAAATGTATCTAGATACTTCATGGATGGCAACGTAATCTTCGTATTTATCCTCCATCACTTTAGGCATCACTAGAATTTCACATTATGATATGTAATTTGTCTTTTTTTTCGTGCGAAAACTTATGAAGTGGTTGGGGCTGTGTGCATTCTACTAATGCAGAGGTCTGGTTTAATGATAAAACTCTTTAAGGAATAAATATCTCTATATCAAAAAAATGTCTAGATACATATATGTAGACTAAAAAATATTAAAATATAATCCATTTTAATACGGACTGAGTACATTTCAAGTAGCGCAAGTTTTAGATCACATACTACTTATTTTGCGACGTACATCACGTACTTGATACAGTCAACTGTTCACGGCTTTGAGGGTCCGATAATAAACCGGATTCAGTCGCATCTGCACGGTCTAGCAGCACTATGGTTCAGTCTCTTAATTAACCGGACATATGGTCGCAGCTAGCAATGAATTAACCCCAGACGGACAATCGTGTTACTGTTTGTGCGTGTACTATCATCAACAATGAGTTGAAATCTCTTCTGAACCACGTACAATGACCATATGCATGCATACTCGATTGAAGCTTAATTTATTATGTGACAGGGCCACCGTACGTCTACATTAATTACTTACTCCTAGATGTTATCTTCCGCGAAACTCTGGTTTTTGAAAAATAGCCAAATGTTGAAGTATTTATACATATATACATGCAACTCATTATATTAGCAACAAATGTGGATTTGCACTCAGATTAAAACACAGAAGTGACTCCGACCACTTCTCATAGCACATGATTAAGCATAAAATACAGTAGTACTCTTCCGAAATAAACAAAGTTGTGCGTCAGGGTACAATCACTGAGTCACGGATCACAAGCTATAATATAGTTTAAGGACATCTTTACCTAAAGCACCCAATGACGACACACATCGCCTCCTCATCTAAGTAAACACACTGAAATGCGTACTGGTATACATATTTTTTACTTCAGGGTGAGAAAGTACCGTAAAAAACAGCGTATAGTATATATGTAGATAACAGTAGCACATACATAGAGGACCACATACACTAGATGCATGCATATATACATGAAGGCGTAGAGTATGATGTGTGTTCCCGGGCCGTCATAAAATAAGCTGGCTAGCTAGATCGATCGACATGATCCAGATTTGCACTAAAAGCCAAGTGGTAGTTGTGCGCCATGATTTAGGTTCTCCACCAACCTGCCTGCCCGCATGCATGCTTTTGTATCTATACGTTTCATGGCGTGCATGGGCTCCACGTACAAGTTAGATTAGCATATATAGGATGTTGTACAACGCCACATGCTACGCAGCACGTACGGAACTAATTTCTAAGTTTCAGTTACACCTACATCGATCAGTCGATCTACTTAGATGCATGAGTAATATTTTGCAACATGCAGAATCATGCATGCATCTACCACTGAATTAAGTACCCAACACTTACACACGACGATGGACGGATGGAGTTCAGAGTAAGAGAGGCATACATATATATATCATATATGTCTATAGGTAATTAGCTAGCCTAACTTGTTTTGTTTGTTCACCACCTAATTAATTAATTACAGTAACTACTCCCTGCTGTCTCCACCATATCCATGTCTGCAGTATTGAACTCTCGATTGCCTCCACCATACATGCGTGTCGTAAGATAATCAACAATCAAAACTGTTGCAGCTACGGTCTACTTATAGTAACCGGCAATCTAGCCAGTAACTACTACTTAAGCAAGGCACATTCCCTGTCGTTAAGGTTAACGACGGTATATTCCCGGCCAGTGGTAGGCGCCAAGCAGAGCAGGTGGCGGCTAGACGCCCTGAACATCGGATACCTCCCGATCGGCCCACATAATTCAGAGCCCTGACCAGATTAAAAAAAGTGCAGAGCCTGACAACTCCTGGTGCTGCTGCTTCCATGTGTTTGTTCCCTTACCCTTTAATCCTTCCAACTCCTTCCTTCTCATATAACCAATTTCTATCATTATCTTTTGAATTGGATTGTTACCGAGAAGATTGGAATCTCTCTATCTTCCTGGACGATCTTATTTGTTCATGAAAGCATGAAAACCAGCAATGGCCAGGAATTGAAGGCCGGGTATTTACCTTCTTTTTACTCTAAATATAGTACTCCCTCCGTCCTAAAATAAGTATCACAATTTTGATAAAAAAAATTGTGACACTTATTTTGGGACGGAAGTATTTTTTTTTGAGAAACGCAATACAACGTAAGCGCTCATGTACACGCGCACACACTCACCCCTATGAACGTACGCACGCACACCCTACCCATATGAGCACCTCCGAGAGACTGAGCCAGCGGGTCTTGAGATTGACAAAGTCACCACAGGCGCCTCGCTGTCGACGGGAACGTCGCCTCCCACTGAAAGAATATTCCGCCTAAATGAGAAATCAAACCTGGGGTTTGAACTCTGGTGGGCTGGGATACAACCATGCTCCTAACCATCTTGCCACAGGCAAGTTCTCAGGACGGAAGTAGTATATGAACCAACAAAAAATTAAAATGTTATATATAATTAATCTACTACTATAAAAGAGGAACGACAAATGAAGGAATTCACGAAATTGAAGGCGACGCCGTACCTTCTATACCGCCGCTGCACGGGGGAGAAGAGAAGGAGGCGGCGGGGTACTGGGCGCTGCCACCGTGAGAGTAAGAAGGGGTGGCGGGCCTGAAGGGGCGTCGCCTGCACCGTGCTCTCCAACGTCGGTCGGTCAACATCGGCGATTCAGCAGCGACACACCGCGTCTCGAGTCTAGACAGAACGGCCAGGGGAAACAGGAGCCTGTGATGTGAGCGTGCGTACGTGCCTGCGAATCTACGACGCGAGCGGAGCAAAACGTTCGGTGAATGAACGTTGAATCATATGTTTTCCCCCTAAAATCTTGGGTATACACCTGCCGCCGCCCCGGATGAAAACACAGAGCTGCGGAATCATGCATCGATCAGCTGAAGAAGAAAGTGATCTCAAAAAATAAAAATGGAACTGAAGAAGTGAGTAGATCTAGAAGGTACATGGGCAGAGTGCACCTATCATTAGCGTCGCGCTTTGTTTAGCAGCATTGTCTGTCGACCCGGCCTGCTTTACTTACTTCGTCTGTAGGATCCGCATGATATTAATTGTTCATCTGGCCATCGATCCGGTAATTTAAAAAAAATGTACGGCGAGTTGAAATCGTACTGCCGTGTCTTGGCACAAGGAGGCACGCACATATGCATGCACAATTGGACATAGTAAAGGCACGAGATCCGAGGCACCCACAAGCTTAGTTTATCACAATCCACTCCTGCTAAACTTAACCACAACCAAAGGAGAGAGGGATACGTGGAAATACACCACCCTAAAGTTAATCCCCAAAAGGAGTTAATATTGTACAATTATCTAAAGTAGCATCCGTACACCCTTACAGGTTAATTAAACTCCATGATTTTGGGTTGTGTCGGCCGGCACGTGGATGATACTCATGCATGGAGAGGCGTCTGCTTTCAACAAGATCAGGATCTTACAGGGATCCGAAGCATGTAAAGGCGTGATCCTTGTAGAGATTGGACTTTAGTTCACATTTTCATCAGCATGTTAATGTTTGTATTTATGTCGATACTATACAAGTGAAATTTCCCTTTTCTTTGCCAATGTGATTAGATAACAAAATTAGCAACCAAGATAGATATCCATGTAACTTAACATGATTAATTCCTGGAAAAGCTCTGTTTCTATATGCATGTTAAGATATGCTCAGAAAAGCATGTCTACCTTGAAATTAGAGATTGTGTGATGCATCCATCACCGACGAAAATCCACTAATCAGTGGTTATTGGCAAATAGGGTAATGTGCATTATGGGTATGGTCACTAACGAGTCACCGCAAAGTGCCAAAATATCCCTAAAGAACATGAAAGAGATCAGATCGGTATCAGTCATTAGTGGGTTCGTCAACTACTAAAGCTAATTTATAGGGGCAGAAGGGTCATTTTGAAGAAATCCATTCTCTCCTTTTCAGATTAATTAGTTCAGAAATGACCTGTGTCCAATAACATCATCAATCACAGAGGTTTTTTTTCTTTTACCTTCTAGGTGCGCATTTGTGACACTAATTAATCATCCCATCCAGTGAAAAATGACTGGATTGCCCTACTTAGACCCATTATCCAGTGAAACCAATATAACCCATCAACAAAGTTTAACCAAACACAAGCTGAAAAGAGTCCAAAATTCAAGACATATACCATAACCTTGCTTATAGCATCTCCACAAATATTAAAACAACTTTGCTTATTTGCAAAGAATGAAATTAATGGTTTTTGTTAACTTCTACTAACTCGGTTTCTGTAAAAGCTAATAGTCTCCTAAAAGTTTGGTGAAGCTTCACATGGCATGACATTTGGAAAAATTTAGCAGTCGTCTAGGAAACCATGCATCAGTATTCCGGAACAGAGGGAGTTTGTAATGAGCATCATACCATAAGTACATTCAGCAGTGTACTAGCTAGCGTGGGTATGTAAAACCAAAATAAACACGAAAAGAGAGATTTTGCCTTAGACTAGACGACCAATGCACGGACCTATACGGGCTACTTGCTGCGTGGATGGTGGACACTGAGTGGACGTGTGTCATACCATGCATGCCATGCACGTACTACGCGGGCAAGCCCTAGCTCCAGTCGCTTCGGCTCGTGCTCTTGCTCGTGCCGTCAGTGTACGTCTGCCGCCCGGACAACACGGCCGGACTCATGGTACTGCCGGCAAGGGCGAGCACGTACGTGAATATCTGTGTGTCAGTCTGTGCGACTCGTGAACTATTTTTCGTAGCAGACTACCGACGTTTCCTGAAATTTCAGGCTGCGTCCGATCGATCAAGGGAAAAGAAAGAAGAGTGACTTGACTTCCGGCCTGCTCATGACGGTGTTTTGTAGAGGGCCTCGAACTAGTGCAGCCACCGGATCCTGGGCCGATTCTGATGGAATAGCTGGCCTTTATAGGGAGCTCCGATATGTCGCCCTAAGCGGCGCGTGATTCCCTGAAGCGTTCAGTGGCTTCACGGGCCGCCTTTGGAGCGGCCCAAGAAAAATTTCAATTTTTTTCAAGTTTTGTGTTTTAAATGCTTTTTGATCTGAACAAATTGAAATCTTTAAGTTTTTTAAAAGTCTGCTCGTTTTTCAATTTTTTTAAATGTTGAACAATTTTCAAATATGTTTTTCGCAATTTGAACAATTTTCAAATATCATTAGTTTGCAATATATATATTTTTCGAAACATGAAGATTTTTCTGGATTTTTTTTCAAATTCTGAACAATTTTCGTAAATAAAAAACTGAGCTGAAACGGGCCGGCCCACCAACGCCAGCCTGCTCTCGTGTGGCATGTAGGCGATTTATAGGATTTGCACCCTTTTTAGTTGTTTGTCTTCCCTTCTGTCTGTTGCTTTGCCTTAATTGGACCCAACGGACACATTCCTTGTTCATTGTTTGTGGACCCTCTCATTTTGGGTTGCGTTCCATCGTGTATTTGTGTCAGTACCCTCAGAAAATATACCATGACTTGAAACGCTGATTTTCACCAACTCATATTTTTTTTTTTAGATAAAGGGCTTTTATTACTTAAAATGTTTATTTCACCAACTCATATAGCGCACAACGCAGATTGTGGACCATAGTTTTCGACGCTCAAGACTTGTCACGATTGATTGAAGCTGCGTCCCATATAATAAGCTAGAGAAGCAAATTTTTGCATCCAATTTTTAGCCACCGACAAATCCTAGAGTCTTTGACAAAAGCATACATAGACTACATAGCTGTTGTCTTAGAGATCTGACCGACTCGATAATCTTACAACACAATAACACATTCGAGCAACTCGATAATCTTACAACACAATAGCAAATTCAAATCAGAGGCAGCAGTTGACATGGACGACTCACCTAACACATCTATCTCGGCACGCAGCTAGAACGGAGCGGTGCATGTCTGCACGGCCGCGCGCCGGCTTCGGCGGCGCCGGCGGGCGTGTCTGCCGCGGCAAGGACACGGCCTGCATCGTGAGCGTGCGGTGCCCAACGTGTACCCGGCATGCCGTCGTTATACTAATCCTGATGACAGCTGAAATTAGTTGGCTGGGTTTGACCAGAAGCCAGACAGACACCTCCCATGCATGCGCACGCAGCTAGCCGTGCTTGCTACGGTTGCCGTTGGAGGTCAAACCAGAAACCAGTAGGATCCCGTTCATTGTGGTAGTGTGTGGATCGATGTCAATGGCACCCTCTACTTGACATCTAGAGTCAACGAAACAGCTGACAGAACCAGCTGCTCTCATAACGGCAAGAAGTGAACGCTAATGATCATGCTTCAAGCCGTGCGATTTGAGGTTGTCAATCAAAGATGGCTATCAAGCCGCGCTTGATTAAACTAATCACCGCAAGGAAGATGCGATCATTTTTCGCTTTGATCAAGTCTACCTTGAGTGCCTTGATCAAAAGGGTTCTTGCGGCCGTTGTCTACGATCGAGCACATGACCCTAGAAGAGGAGAAGAATGCACCCTCTCGACCAGCCTACCTCGTGAAACACACAAAATGTCGGTTATTCGGTGTATCATATCTATACTTGGTTTCGTAGTTTTTCTTGGGGTTATTTCCCTGTTCACTCAATGTGGCACAGAAGACTAGTGGTTTATTTATTTGCATTTTATCAACGGCTACCGGGTGGATTTTTACCCATTAGGGTGAAGGTTTGATAAAAAAATTACCCATAAGTAAGTAAATGGTAAAAGATGTGCATCTGATGGGTACTGTGGGTGCGGGAATGGTACACCAACACCCATACCTGGATCCAGTATCTGGTTATTTTTATTCATTACATGTGGGTCCATGGTAATACATGGAAAAAACCCAAAATATGTATTACTATCCGCCTCCACCATGGTCTAGTCATAGTTCACGCCGCACCCTCGTATTTTTGGCTCACAATTATCGCTGAGTGCTCCCTCATTTCCTCTCCCGAGCCTCACTCTCAAATTATAGATCGATGAGCGATGACGATGTGATTACCCATTCATGTGTGATATTTATGTTGCGGTCATGTGAACCTTTATTGTAATCATCGTCAAACCGTGAAGTTCTAGAGTTGCAGTCATGTGGTTGTTTTACAGGTTGTATTGATGCAAAGTTTAAACTATATATTATTATGCTTCTATGCAACTTATATTGGATTGTAATGATGTTATTTTTCGTATAGGCACAATGTTATTTTGATATCTATAATATGTTGTTATTTTGGTGGGTTTACCCGGCCGTCGGTTTAATACCCACGTGAGTGCGAGTATGGTACAAAATTAGTGTTCACATATGGATGCGGGTGCGGTGTGGTTAGAGCATCCCTAGCAGTGCCCTTAAAAGGGTAAGCCCTTAAAAATAACTGTTTTTTTACGGATTCGGGTGGCAAGATGCAAACTAGCAGAGCCCTTAAACCCTTAAAACCGTAAAAAAAATAAGGGTTAACACTTGTTTTCTCCTCCCAACCTGTACAGGTGAGGGGGGGGGGGGGGTGTGGGGGGTGGGATTTCCTTTCCCCAACCCCTACTCGGCCGACGCGGATGCGCGGGCTGAAGTTTCAGCTTATTTCTCACCGCGCGCCCGCGATTTGTCCGCCGCCGCCGCGCCCTGCCGCCTCCGACCGCCCCCCCCCCCCCCCCCACCGCCCCTCCACTCGCCTCGGCCACCCCTCCCCTCCCCGACCTCGCCGCCGCCGGATCCAGCTCACGCGAGCTCCCCCTGTGCCGCCCCGCACCCGCGCTAGTCCACCCGCCGCCGTCGCAATTGGCTCGCACCCGAGCTCGCGCGAGCTCCCCTGACCTTGTCTCGGTCGCCCCACCCCATTCCGAGCTCGTCACCGCCCCCCACGCCCCTGCCTCCCCATCGTCAACGACACCCAGGCGTCGCTCCGGCCTCGGCGAGCTCCACGACCAGCCTCGTGCGCCGCAAGCCGTCGCCGCCATGCCGCCCGCTTGCCATGGCTCGAGCTCGCCGGGGTCGCCTCACCGCCCTATGTTTCCAACCCACCACGCTGCACCCGCTCATAGGTTTTTTTCTTTCCTTTTTTGTTTAAGGGTTGGATTTGAGGGTACTGATCTACGCCCTCTGTTTCCAACCTTAAAACTGTCATTTCTCTACCCTTATTCCCCTTTTAAGGGTTGACCTTTTAAGGGTACGGCTAATGATGCTCTTAAGATAGTAGGACATAGGTGCAGGTTTGGTTAAGCTATACCCCAAACCCCATTATAGTAGTCCTAGCTAGACTTGTTTTTGGATGTTGCGCGTCGTGCGTCCATGCATAAAGCGTCACTACAACAAAACAAACACACCTTAATGTTCTATCCTAGTAGGTATCTAGGCATGCATCCAGCTACCAATCTGAAAGTCCATGCCAATTCTACTTAGGTAAGTATCTAGACTTCTAGGCTGTGGCTTCAGGCTTGTCTTTCGCGAATCCATCCATTGATCTCACACAGCTGGGAGCTGGCTACTACAGTTGGGAGTTGTGACCTGGGATCTCCTATATGCAATGCAACCTAGCTAGCTTCTGTTTACACTTCACCGCAAGAACAAAACGAATTTGCTGAACAAAAACCAGTTGAGTGCGTGCAAGTGTACGCGCTCTGTCCCCTTGGAATCTTTCCCGCACACATGCACCATGCTTAACTTAATCTCACACAGTGTACTACTTCTAGATCATAATTAACTAACCATTTGATCGATCGCGCGCCTCGATCCTATATAACGATCCTTCCACTTCTCTTCGCACACTTCTAGAGCGTACGTCAACTCGATCGATCCCGAAAGGAACGTTCGAATCTAGCTCGCTCTCGCCGATCGGCGCGATGATCACCGGGAAGGACATCTACGACGTGCTGGCGGCGGTGGTGCCGCTGTACGTGGCCATGTTCATGGCGTACGGCTCCGTGCGCTGGTGGGGCATCTTCACGCCCGACCAGTGCTCCGGCATCAACCGCTTCGTCGCCGTCTTCGCCGTGCCGCTCCTCTCCTTCCACTTCATCTCCAGCAACGACCCCTACACCATGGACTACCGCTTCCTCGCCGCCGACTCGCTCCAGAAGCTCGTCATCCTCGCCGCGCTCGCCGTCTGGCACAACCTGCTCTCCCGCTACCGCTGCCACAGGGGCGGCGTCGTCGGCGCCGGGGACGAGGCCGCCTCGCTCGACTGGACCATCACGCTCTTCTCCCTCGCCACGCTGCCCAACACGCTCGTCATGGGCATCCCGCTGCTGCGGGCCATGTACGGCGACTTCTCGGGCTCCCTCATGGTGCAGATCGTCGTGCTGCAGAGCGTCATCTGGTACACGCTCATGCTCTTCCTATTCGAGTACCGCGGCGCCAAGGCGCTCATCTCCGAGCAGTTCCCGCCGGACGTCGGCGCAAGCATCGCCTCCTTCCGCGTCGACTCCGACGTCGTCTCGCTCAACGGGCGTGAGGCGTTGCAGGCCGACGCAGAGGTCGGGCGCGACGGACGGGTCCACGTCGTCATCCGGCGGTCGGCGTCCGGATCCACCACGGGTGGCCACGGCGCTGGGCGCTCCGGGGTGTACCGCGGTGCGTCCAACGCCATGACGCCGCGGGCGTCGAACCTCACCGGGGTGGAGATCTACTCGCTGCAGACGTCGCGGGAGCCCACGCCGCGCCAGTCCAGCTTCAACCAGTCGGACTTCTACTCTATGTTCAACGGGAGCAAGATGGCCAGTCCGAAAGGCCAGCCCGCCGTCGGCGTTGGCGGTGGTGCACGCGGGCAGGGGCTCGACGAGCAGGTGGCCAACAAGTTCAAGGGTGGCGACGCGGCGGCACCTTACCCCGCGCCCAACCCCGGCATGATGATGCCGGCGCCACGGTACGTCCCCGTCAGCAAACTTAACATGCACCAGTATAATCTTTCTTTAGGTTACTGCTATGCTAGTACAATGGTCAATGGATACTTTGGATATATGACAGGCCTAATTTAGTTAGAGTTTGAATCTTGTGTAATCTTTGAGTTGATTTTGATTGGAATAATGTATGTAGGAAGAAGGAGCTCGGGGGTTCGAATTCAAACTCGAACAAGGAGTTGCACATGTTCGTGTGGAGCTCCAGCGCGTCGCCTGTATCGGAGGCGAACCTCCGCAACGCCGTCAACCATGCCGCCTCCACCGACTTCGCCGCCGCGCCGCCGGCAGCAGCCACGCCACGCGACGGCGCCACCCCCAGAGGTACGAAAAACACGCGATTCCTCCTCCGTCCGAATCAAAGTTGCGATCATGCATCACTCCCAGGATTTGGCTTGACACGTTCTATATATATGTACTTTCGACCATTCAGGTGTAAGCGGCACAGTGACGCCGGTGATCAAGAAGGACGTCGGCAACGGCGGCGACGTCGGGCTGGAGATCGAGGACGGGATGATGAAGAGCCCGGCGACGGGGCTGGGCGCCAAGTTCCCCGTGTCGGGGTCCCCCTACGTGGCGCCGCGCAAGAAGGGCGGCGACATGCCCGGGCTGGAGGAGGCGGCGCACCCGATGCCGCCGGCGAGCGTGATGACGCGGCTCATCCTGATCATGGTGTGGCGGAAGCTCATCCGCAACCCCAACACCTACTCCAGCCTCATCGGCCTCGTCTGGTCACTCGTCTCATTCAGGTACATCGAACAATCACACACATGCATCCATGCCAGGTTCTTGCGTCAGTTAATCCAGTAAATTTGCCTAGTACTGGTTCCAGTCTAGATTGGCATTTGTTCTTTCTTCAATTGCTCTTTCTTCAATTTTCATCGATCATACTCTTCTAAGAAGCTAGATATTGCTTATAATTGTGTCCTCCCATGCATGTGAGAGCACATGATAATCACGTCGTCGGTCTTGGATCTGGTCCGGCACATGCATGCAGATGCAGGTCTTATGCAAGACCTGACCTGGAGTCCTGTAGCAGACCAAATCTACAAACTCAACTGGCATTCGGATCCAGTGTTAATTTGTCTCCACCCAACACATGACATGAGATGACAAATAACAGTATATATGTAACATCATCTCTACGGCTGATGCAGCACGACATATCGTCGTGTACACTGTACAATGCTGTGCATCCATCATTGTACTATTTATTATAAACGAGATCGGGAGGAAGCTTCAGAGGAAACTCAAGCCAGTTTTAGGAGAGAGTTGCATGCTACAAGCATCTACAACTTTGGTTATATCATCAAACATTAATGGTGGAATGCAAATACTAAGTAGTAATTCACCATTTTTTACTTCAAACTTTTCAGGTTTAATATTCAGATGCCAACAATAATCAAAGGTTCCATATCTATCCTCTCTGATGCAGGGCTAGGGATGGCTATGTTCAGTTTAGGTACAGCTAGCATTGACATTTTTCCGCTTGATTCTTTATACTTATTTCCTTTTTCTTTACCATTCTCCAAGGAAACCCTAACAGTAATATATGCAATGGTCCAGGTCTATTCATGGCTCTGCAACCAAAAATCATCTCGTGTGGCAAGTCCGTCGCCACATTTGCCATGGCGGTTAGGTTCTTAACAGGTCCAGCCGTGATCGCAGCCACCTCCATTGCTGTCGGGCTCCGAGGCGTGCTCCTACATGTTGCCATTGTTCAGGTTAGCATGGAAAAATTAAAAACCATATCATCAATCTTATTTTATCTCCCACTGCTAGACAAGACAATAACGATTCTGATAAATGTGGAATGCGCTGAGATGATGACCTTATTATTGCAACGTGATTATCAACAGGCTGCACTTCCTCAAGGAATTGTTCCATTCGTGTTCGCCAAGGAGTACAATTGCCACCCTCAAATACTTAGCACAGCGTAAGCAAGCCATTTTGCGTCTCAATCATAGCCAATATCTGAGTAGTACAACTTTGTCTTCTTTACTCACTTTTTTTCTATTTATGTTTTTGCATTTTCCAGGGTTATTTTCGGAATGCTCGTCGCGCTCCCAATCACGATACTCTACTACGTTCTTCTTGGGATATAGAGTGATAATCTTGAAGAATTAAGGCTGCAAATTAATGGATAGAGAAGTGTAGAATTCTAGAGAGAAATCCCAACTAAACATGTGAGCTGTCTTGAATATATATGAAGATGCACGAGATCGAGCAGAAGGATAGGAAAAGCTAGCTAAGTAGGACCGTAGACAGGAATGCAAAGGAGAAACAAAAATATATCCTTGATTCCATTTTTGTATTTAATTTTTTTGGTACTGTTTTAGATCCAAAGTAAAGGCTAGAGCTTTGAGTATGAAGAGTTCAACACTTCATTAAACCGACAATTTGCTGCTAAACTAAGATTCCACACTAAGTTGATGCTTCTGTTCAGTCACACATGATCTGCTCAATTTTCACCCGAGTTGGCCACAAGTGTAGTCAAAGCTGAATGTAACTTGCAATCTTACATTGGATAAACTAGCACATGCGGTTCCCATATTGCATGGCAAGATCACTCTGATGCTTTGGGGGGAAGAGCTAAGATGCTTCACTATACTGCCTGCCTGGACGGATCTCTGAACTCCTGTCCATTAAAAGTGGGTGAACTCTGAATCTGCATATCATGTCGGCAAATAAGCTATTTTACAGCATCGTTAAGTTATTCATGTGCAAAGGTTTCATTTAGCTTGCATTGATGAGTCCAATGCAGTGCATCCATGATACAAAGCGCTGGCTTCTGCAGATTTAACAGAGGGTCCGAGCTTCATGAAGCAAAGGAGAGAGAAATTATCTTGTGATATTTTCTATTATATCGATCTTCTTGTCTGCTTCGTACCAGTGTGATTGGTTGATGATTAGTTAACTTACAGGGTCAAATGTTAGCTAGATGCTGGTTGTCTGTGCTAGCTCACATGCGAGAGGTTCTGTATTTTTCCTGCTAGTGGGTTGTCCTTTGCTGCATGGAACATGAAACTGACGGCCTAGAATATGTTAGACTCTGAATTGTTTATCAGATCACTAGTGTTCAGTCTGATCAGCTGATTACCCATGATACCTTCATGAAGGGATGGTGTTTAAATTCTGAATCATCCC
This sequence comes from Poa annua, assembly GCA_026929855.1. Taxonomy (NCBI): domain Eukaryota; kingdom Viridiplantae; phylum Streptophyta; class Magnoliopsida; order Poales; family Poaceae; genus Poa; species Poa annua. The sequence continues at coordinate 103,893,476 of CM049430.1, read as the reverse complement.
TGACGTGTGCAACCTCTTCCGTTCCCACGATGTAGCTCCACTTAACCAGCTGAGCCCAATCTGAAAACTTAACATACAGTAAAAGTATGTACACAAAACACTACTAGTAACAATGCTGTGGTTGCTAACCGTGCTTGCGCTGCTTTGAAAGTAGTAGAAAATTAGTGCAGTCAGAAGAAGAAGGACATGAAGATAATATTATACTAACTGAATGGGCCAATAGTCAAACACGGCATCTAGTCAAACAAGAACAGGGCAAACTAGTACATGTAACTAACTAATCACATGGACCAGCTCAGGTTGTCTGAGGATCGCAATACTGCGCTCTGCTGAAATCAAGTCAAGCACTCCACATCAGGTTGAGATTACAAGAAAGATAAGCATCACACACCCCACAGATCCTCATCCATGGCTCCATGCATGATGGGTGTATGTACGTAGTACGTACGCAACGCGGATTCCCACTTGCATATGATTCCGTTATCGATTGGAAGACGGAGAGGGGGTACGTACGTAACGTATACAAGCATGATTAATTTGGTGATGGGCCGATCGAACCGACTCAAAACGATCCACATATATTCCAGTTGATTCTCTGAGTTGCTCCGGAAAAAGATTTTAGAGCTTAAAAGAACAAGATTTTAGCGAATCCGTAGATATATCAGAACGTGAAATTTAATACGTACCAAGATCTCGTTCGTCGATCTTCCCGGCCGTGCGTAATTTAAGCAATCCCATACACGCATGGGGATCAACCTCTCGTCCTTGCGCTGGCCAACGCCGCCACCGTGCAGCGCCGCCGTCGCGCTGCCGGGCGACGTCGTCTTCGAGATCCTGTCATGGCTGCCGGCCAAGTCCCTCTGCCGGTTCCGATCCGTGTCCAGGGAGTGGCGCGCCCTCATCTCCGACCCGGCCTTCGTCGGCGCGCACAGGACTCGCGGCGAGCCGCTCCTCGCCGCCAGCTCCCTGAGCGAGCTGTCCACTCTGCGGCTCATCGGCATGGACGGCAACGTTGTGAAGGTGATCAAGACCCCGGATGATATTCTGGATTTCGTCTGCGCCAGCCCCGGTAACCTCCTCATGTGTGTCATCGGAGACTCCTTCCATCATGCGACGGTGATTAACCTCGCGACAGGGGAGCAATTTGTGACGAGCAAAAGAGGTAACCATATGGGCTTCGGCCGTGCTACCCCTTCCGGTGACTACAAGATGGTCTGCTTCACACCCCAGTGCTCCAGCATCCTCACCTTAGGCTTAGGAGATGATGGGGTAGAAGCTGGGTACTGGAGGCCGATGCAATCCCCCACGACCAAAACCATCTCCTATCATACTAACCCTGTCGCCGTCAATGGTGTCTTGTACTTGGCATCACTGAGGGACACCATACTCTGCTTCGACCTGGAGAGCGAGGAGTGGAAGAGGGGGATCGAAGGACCACCATACAGGCAAGGTCACTTCACCTTGGGCGAGCTCAACGGCGCCCTGTGTATGATCCAGCCGGTGGCTTATCCTCGGCGCACGCTCATATGGCTCCTAACGAATGCCCACAAGGGCACCTGGTTCAAGGCCTACTCCATCCCCTTGGACCGAGGTAAGTATCATCTTCTCATACCCTTGAGGATATTACTTGATGGTGGGAAACTGCTCTTCTCTGTCACATATTACTCCATGGAATTACCGGTGCTCAAAATCTATGACCCCCATCATGGGACATGCACGGACGCGCCCAAGATGATGGCGGCTGACCACGGCGGGAGTATAGGCCTTTGCAGCTTGCATTAAGGAGAGTTTTCTCCCAGCCAGGATCTATTGCCCCCTAAATGCTCTATCTTCGTTCTCTAATCTCTTTCCTTGCAAACCTGAAGATGTCCAAAAGGGCTGCGTACCTAGTATATATGGACCCAGCTGGGTAATTTTTTCGGTGTGTAATGCGTATCTACCTATTGAGATTCCGTATTGAAATGGAGTGTTTAACTTGAGAGTAGAGTATTGTTATCCTCTAGACAAGTAAACCGGCCTCGGCTTTTCTTTGTCTTCCTCTTAATGCTCCACCACCACCACCACGTGAGTTTATAGGAAACTATCACTTTTGACTCGTTAATTACATAATGGTACCACTTCACCTTTGAATCTCACAGAACTACCACATTTGGTTCAACTTCTCGTAATGTAGGAAATCGCTTATCGGTCGACCCAAGATAAGGGGTAAATCAGCCGATTTATCGGCATATAAGCGATAAATCGGTCGACTTATCGGAATATCGAAAGATATCTTGAACAATGAATTTTCGTAGAAAACCCAAATCGCGGTCTCCGGGCGAATTGACGGCGATTCTGACCGGTTGGTCCCACCTGTCAGTTTGATGTGGAGAGCTCAGACAAATTAACACCAATACTGACACTAGGACCCACTTTTCAGTCTAATAAAAAACCGAAAAAATAAATTAAAAACCTAAGAGAGATCGAAGTGGAGGCCCTTGGCGTCGCCGAAGAGGAATTGGCGTGCAGCAGCGGCTAGTCTTCATCAATCCCCTCACCGGCACATACACCCCCTAATCCCTTCTGTTCCAACCATCGAGAGAATTAGAGACATAGCGACAGGCGGCGGCCGGAGAAGAGATGACGCGCGGGGGCGGGTGGAACTACGGCACATCGAGGACAGGACGAGCCGCCAGGTGCGCTTCTCCAAGCGCCACTCGGGCTCTTCAAGAAGGCCTTCGAGGTGGCGCTCCTCTGCGATGTCGAGATCGGGCTGCTCGTCTTCTCCCCTTCAGGCAAGCTCTTCAAGTACTCCTCCAGGTGCGCCACCTCGCCATTTACTTGTCCACTAGTCGAATTGCTCCTCTGCAACTGCAATCCCAGTAGTTGGGGGTTAATCGATTTGCTCTGATCATGTGATGTGTGAATCTGCTCCCCCTTGGAATCTCGTAATGGCAAGCGACGCCTGCTCTTCGCGGACAACATCTCCATGGCCTCGTTGAGCGCCGCCCCTCTGTTTGAGGAGCTCGACGCTGAACACCGGGACCGTGCTATGAGCAACCAGCGAGTGGCCGCCGTCTATGTCGGCGGAGCATGTTCCCCAGAGACCGTCTGATGCGTCCGCTTGATGCCCTGCTGGCCACGTCGATGCGCCATGGCTGGCCGCTCGCACCTATCGTGTCGCCCCACGTCAACGGGCACCCTGTTTGGTGAGTTTTTATAAATTTTTTTAGATTTTAATTTCTTTTTAATAAGGTTTTGGTGTTTAATTTTTCTGAACTCTCCATGTAAGCTTGACAGGTGGGACTAACCGGTCATAATCGCTGTCAATTTACCCGCATACCATGATTTGGTTTTTTTGCGAGAATTTGAACCAAATGTTGTAGTTCTGTGAGATTTAAGGTGTATTTGGTTGGGTGGCTAGCCGCCACCAAGTGGTTGTGGGTCGTAGTCATTTTTTAAGTGGTTAGCCCATGTTTGGTTTGTGGTGTTGGGTGTGTGGGGGTAGCCAAATTTTAGACATGTTCCCTCAAAAAAGTGGTTGAGCTAAAAAATTATAGTATAGATATTAAAAAAATTGTAGTATAGATATTAAACAAGCTTTTCCCTTTTGTAAATATATTATGAGGGTTTCATCGCCATCTTAAAAATTATTGACCATATCACTCTATGCATTTTCTAAGCCCTTAAATTAAACACAAATATGGCTAACCCTAACCATTTTTTATCCCTTCAACCAAACATAAAACATGGATAGCCAACACACACAACCTAACATGGAAAATTGTTATCATCAACCACATGGTTGGGGGTGCCTCCAACCTCTTTTTATAGCCAATGAACCAAACACACTCTTAAAGGCATAACTGATGAGTCAAAACTGCGCTATAAACTCTCACAGCTACATATTGCAACATGGGCTCCTTCGAGGCAGGAGCTGCCAAGACAAGGGCCTCTGGATTTCTATGCTACACTCCAGCGAGGGCAGTAACAAACAGCTAGACACGGCTAAAGAGGTCCACGTGATAAACGTTTCTAGACTTCATAAGACTTCATAAGCAAGGAAAATAGGGTACTAGGTTACACACAGCCATATGAGAGAATCTTTAAAGTTTATAGCACTACATGTTGTCAGTAACCTTTGTCTCACCAAATATATGACCGGAATTTCTAGCACGGTAATCGAGAGATCGTCAAAACGTGGAGTATGAAAAAAGATCCATCCATACATACGCCGTGACTTGTATTGTTGTCATACACAGATCATACATCGCTGCCTCCACTGGATGAGTGGCCGTTTCCCAGATCAATGGGGACAGGGGTATCACACGGAGGCTTGAACTGCACAACGAGAACTCCTCTATTAAGACCGGAGTACTGCATCAGCTCCAACAGGGTTTCACAAAGAGGTCGGAGTGGCATGCCCTGGTGTTCAGAGAATATATCAGTCAACATAATTCATCAGTGCATCTCATTTACAGATTTCGCTCCAACGTATAGTAAATTGAAAATTGATACAAACTGAAGCTAAATCCAATTTTTTTCTGAACCAGAAATGAAGAACATAATTCAAAATGAAGCAAAAAGTTCTTTGACTTAAAAAGATTCTTACACTCCTCACGCCTTGGTATGCAAACTGAACAAGCGCAAGATTCTGGACAAGATCACTACAAAATGAAGAATGTTTGTCAAATTATATGAACCTGTGAGAAAGATGAAATACGGAAGTGGCACAAATGGTATACGGCAGTGATGGGTTGCGCTGAGAACTTACCATACACCATCACAAGCAAACATGATGAAGTCAGGATTTCCAGCCACGTTTTCCTACAGAAATTTGCCATTCATTAGATCATAATTAGTAGCTAACTTTTAGGACAATCTTACTTTATTAACAAAACTACACATACCATTATAGTTGTTCTGCTAGAATCGAAACGCCGAGCCGCCATATAACTCAGATCAGCTGAAGTACATATTCAGAAAAATTTCAGCAAGAGTGCAACATAATGTACTGCCAAATCAATTAGAAGATTTAGAGTTATATACCGTAAGATCTTTCAACAAAAATAGGTTCTTCTATGCTTTCAGAGCAACAGTCCCAGCAAGCGTTGTCACACAATTGTTGGCTTATGATTAAACCGATTGCCTTTAATACAATGTAAATGAAAAATTCGCCATTAAATCTCTACAGTAATAGAATGAAGTAATGTTAACCAAACGATCACTATATGAGTCTATACCTGACCGGCCTTTGACAATCCACAAAAGGTGATACCATTACCAATTTGATGAACGGTATTGACATTTCTCTGATTTGCACTTGAAAGCGGCATTCTCTTCAATCTACAACACATATTTATGCAAAATTATTAATGAGTAAACCATCATAGCGTTTCTGCTTCATTAGAATCAATAAATAGCATGGAAACCTGTTGAGGCATCTCATCACATCTTCCATAAATGTGGCCTGAAAATTAATGTGGCTCACAACCTTCAGATGGAGATGTTCCACACAGTAAAAAGCAACAGCAGGTCCTACAATAATTGGTTAATCCCTGAATCTTATTAACTATGATCATGTATTTTAAATTTTATGAGATGAAACCTGTGATCTGGTGATCAGCTTCAAAAGATGCTGCTGCTGTATACACATCAAGGCTCGAGCAATTTTCTTTCTATAAATTTAAAAAATTAAAGGTCAAAGCAAGAAAAAATATTGAAATAAAATTTCTGTGTCTTAACTTACATTGAGCATTTCCAAGAGATAAGCTGACAATATTTCTTGGGCGTCTGAGTTTTCATCACTATAAGCTGCAGGGGTTAATCACAGAGTCACAGGGTCTATAATCAGATCGTGTGGTACAGTTTATGTTACTCACAGTCATGGAAGTAGAGTGAGTATGTACCTTGAACAGGGATCTGGGCCCTCAAGTTTCTTCGGCGAGCCTAAAGCACATGACAACTCGTATCAGAACATATGCTCCCACCCCTCCTATGGCATACCATCGCCAATGCCAAAGCTTCTCCAGAGCAAATGCTCCGGCGGCCATAACTATTGCTTGCCCAGTACCCCGGAAGCCCCCAGCCCCCCCAGCCCTCCCAGCCCTCCCTGCCGTTGGACGGCGAATTGCAGGTGCAAGTGGCCGCGCCACAGGTAGTCGTACTCCACGGATTCGGATAGCACGTTTGCTCAAATGGTTATGATCCTCCAATTCATGAAGCGCATCTAACAAACCAGAGGATCGGACATTATGCAATATAAAAGTTGCCATCCTGCAAAAGCACAATTCCAAAACTGTTGTGTAATGAGGAAATAATAAGAATATTTTCGATAACCAACTAAAAAGAGACAATAATACAAGGATAGCCAAAACATTGTCATTGATCAACTCCATCAAAGCGACCTACATCCCAACATTGATCACCGTGACCTAGTTGAGTTGACGTTTTGGTGAAACCAATACTTGGGGCTACTTACCAATATCCAAAAAAACAAAATCTGAGACTTCCTGTGAATAACTACACAACCAGGACTTTGTGAATTTAGCAGGACCATGGAGCCATGACTGCTGCTACGAGCTAATTTCACATTTCATGACTCAGAATAATAGTCCCAAGATGGGGAAGATGTTTGTATGCTTGGCAACTTTCTCCATTTGGTAAACAGAAGTCTACATTGTATTATCAGGTGGAACCAACTTCCTCAGTTATACTACTCCTGAAGGACCTTTAAAAAGAGAGAGTGATAAATTTTAGATGCACTCTTCATTAATTCCCCAAAAGGACATTTGACATGACATATTATACTGTTTCAGCGAGATCAATCACAGGGGCTGAATTAAGCACTCCATTTGTAAATACATGACGTGCTAACAACAATTTGGTTTCCCTGTACCCACTGAACTAAAATCCATTATAAAGACATACATATTATTTTCTCATGTGAATCATGCATTAACAAACATGGTCCCTCAACTTTCAAGATTCATTTTTTCAGAGAACATCTGAAACGAAAATTAATAAGGGAAGTGCAGAGGGTGAAGCAACACGAGAACATAGAAACAAAATAATGCTGCGGAAACAGAGGTAGTGTGGCGATTGTGTAAAGAAAAAATATATGAGCATGTTGGAAAAAAATCCTCATGCCACCTCCCACCCAATTTCCAGAGTATGTTTCTTAACAAAAAAAACAGAAAAATAAGATGAAATAATCTAAACAAGTGAATTCCAGTTACTTTCATTGTATATTGGGATATATTCTGAAGCTATCGTGATGATTCCATCAGCTACCTTTTTGGTGAAGACTAGATTCACCCTAACATCTATGCAACGGTACATGCAAAATTGTGTTCTTATATACACCCAGACTTTTAAAATCACAGTGCACACCAACAAGAAAATCTAAAGCAACTTAAGGGTATCATTCCTTGTAATTTTGCAAGGATCACAGACACACCGGTAGGTCAAATCCATGCAACTAATTTATAACCAAAACCAGCGCTACATCCATCTGTCCAATACTGCGTGATGGCTAGACATTATTTTCAGAAAAACAGATAGGAACTTGCATAAGTCACTGCCTCCCCAGCGCGGCCACACCCATTCAACATTTCAACTTGATTCAACTATTTGCAAACATAATCAAGTACTATGTAAAAAACTCCAAAGCTATGATCAGAGAGGCCCATCAACAGATATAAACATGCAACAATCACGGCCACACCAGCGTGTCAAAATCCATGCAGCTAAATTTTACCAAAATGAAGTGTTACATACATTTCTCCAAAACTACAGTAGAGCCAGACATATCAATTACCTGACAAGAAAAACAATCTTCCAGAGGCACGCCAGCATGGAAAAACCCATTAAACAAACTTGAACCAAAATTTAAGGACTAGAAGCACGACTCTGAAACTACAACCCAGGCAAATGAATCAAACGCTGGCCAAATTAAGGTGGCAAGATGTATCTTGGCTTGGCCTGGCAATATATATGGCGATGAAGCAAACACCGGCCCCAATATTCAGCATGGAACCCTAGCCGGTGCCTCGCTGTTACTCTTCATTTCTACCCAATTTCTAAGTCCCCGGGAAAATCAAATGAATTGGGTCAATGTGAATGTGTATGTGTACTAATTTATGACCCAAACGACGGCTAGACATAATTTGAGAACAACAGATGCTAACTTGCATAAAAGTCACAGCCTCCCTAGCGCGGCGACACCCTTTCAAGTAGATTCACCTATTTCCGAAGAGAATTAATTAAGCACTACGTCCACAATTCCAAAGAGCTAGCTATAGTGAGAGGAACACCAACAGACACACAGACATCGCAGCCACATGAGCGTGGCAAAGGCCATGCACCTAATCAAAGGCACAGGCGCACACAACATTTCTACAAAGCTATGGGAGAGTAGGAACAACCAAGTACTGGACAATAAAACCAATCCTCCACAGGCACTAGTAGAAAACAGGCTAAAGGACCAAACTCCAAAACCCCATTTGTCCCGGTCGTACTGCAAACCGGGACAGATGGGGCATAAAACGCTACAACTAGTTCAGGCGACACTCATTTGTCCCGGTTCGTGGCTGGAACCGGGACAAATGAGGTAGCACCCGCAGGCGACACCCATTTGTCCCGGTTCCAGTCACGAACCAGGACAAATGGGCATGGTTTCAGTTACGCGCGCGGAAGTCGAGCCATCGCCGCGTTTTTTCGACGCGCACGGAAGACGAACGGAAGTACGGCGCCGCCGGCGATTCCTCTGCCTCCGGCGATTAATTCCTCTGCTCTCCGGCCGGCGATTCATCTACCTCTCCGACGCTATAAAATGCACAGTACGGCTCCTCCACACACCATCTCTCCGGCTCCTCCACACACCATTTCTCCTCTCTTTTCTCCGGTCCTATGGAGCCACTCGCGCGTCCGCCTCGGTCCGAGTTGTACTACTACAAGAAGGAAGGCATGCGGTTCAAGGTGTGGGTCACCCTTCGTGCCTGGCGCGTAGAAAAGTGGATCCGCGACGTGAAGAAATACTTCCTCGACGCCGCTCTGATCAAAGCCGTTGGACTCGATTGCGAGTTCACCGACCCTCGACGGAAGGATACTCCGCAGCGCGCCGCCGTCCTTCAACTCTCGGTGGCGACCGAGACTCTTGTCTTCCAAATTTGCGAAGCTGATCGGGTGCCACAGGTCCTCGTGGATTTCTTAGGTGATGAGACAATGAAATTCTACGGCGTGGCAATCCATAATGACATGAAGATGCTAGCCTACTACGGAATAATTATTCGGTCCGCGGTCGACCTGCAGAGGGATCGCCGAAACCTACCGGCAATTTTACTCCGAGTCTATATGCTCTCTCTAATGCGGTCATTGGGACAAATCTTGAGAAGAAGAAGAAATACAAGAAGAAGAAGAACACGGACGACGACAAGGAAGACCTAATTTTCGGATGGGGCAACGTTCCATTGAGCTACGATCAAATCGTATATGCTGCTTTAGACGCTCGCCTTGGCTTCGAGATTGCACGGAAGTGGGATAGTCTACGCGGCTATAATACTGAGTATGATCATCTTAATGTCGTTGATGAGTAGACTATCTATGTATTCCGTTACGCAAAAATTCGGTGTGCGCGTGTTCTCTTGTATTGACCGAAATATATCTAAAGTTTGCAAAAGTGTTTTCAAATTCCAAAGTTTGTAAAAGTTATTTAAAACAGAAAATAGAAAATGGTTTTGTATTAGTTAGTCAAATTCAAACACTTTTCATATTCATAGTTTTTCCAAAATCCAAAGTTTGCAAAAGTTATTTAAAACAGAAAACAGAAAAAGAAAATAAAAAAAGAAAAAAAGAAAAAACCCCCATTTGTCCCGGTTTCCGTCACAAACCGGGACAAATGGGCCTCCTTGTTGTCCCGGTTTGTGACTGAAACCGGGACAAATGGGTGGGTGCCTATATATACTGATCAGCAGCCCCCTCCCAAAACCATTGGAGGCATTTTTTTTTTGAAATGGAAGGAGGGGATGTGTGCTAGTCTGTTTTTTCTTTATGCATGCAAGGTGTTTGATGAAATGCCCGAGAGAGTTCATGAAATGATTTGATGTACACTTAAAGAAGTTTATTCTTCTTTTCGATCAAGGTTAATTTTTCTCTCATTTCATTTGTAATTAATTGATACCGTGCATGTTCAGTGCTTATTTGTCGATGTTCTGTAATGGTTATTGATGTAGTCATTATATAATGCAGATGGACCGACAATGGATGTATGGTGACCGACGCACTGCCGAGTACATGACAGGTTTGAGGAAATTTCTAGAGAAAGCCCAGGCCCACAGTACGAATGGTTTCATGTGTTGTCCATGTGTCAACTGTCAGAATAAGACAGATCACCCAAACGTGAGAACCCTTCAAAGTCATCTTATTCGGCATGGTTTCATGCCCAGCTATAATTGTTGGACGAAGCACGGAGAAAAAGGTGTTATGATGGAAGACAATGAAGAAGAGGAAGATTATGACAACTATCCTATGTTCCCGGAGTACGGAGATTCTGCAACGGGGGAAGCTGAAGCTGAAGAGGCACCAGATGAGCCCACTGACGATCTTGGTAGGGCCATTGCTGATGCAAAGAGAGAGTGCGGAACTGAAAAGGAGAGGTTGAAGTTCGACCAGATGTTAGAGGATCACAAGAAATTGTTGTATCCAAGTTGCGAAGATGGTCAGAAAAAGCTGGGTACCACACTGGAATTACTGCAGTGGAAGGCAGAGTGTGGTGTGACTGACAAGGGATTTGGAAAGTTGCTGCAGATAATTAGGAAGATGCTTTCAAAGGTCAACGAGTTGCCCGACAGCACGTACGAAGCAAAGAAGGTTGTGTGCCCTCTAGGATTAGACGTGCATAAGATACATGCCTGCCCTAATGACTGCATCCTCTACCGCGGTGAGTATGAGAATTTGGATGCATGTCCAGTATGCACTGCATTGCGGTATAAGATCAGACGAGATGACCCTGGTGAAGTTGAGGGTGAGCGTCCCCGGAAGAGGGTTCCTGCCAAGGTGATGTGGTATGCTCCTATAATACCACGGTTGAAACGCCTGTTCGCAAACTAAGAGCATGCCAAGTTGTTGCGATGGCACAAAGATGACCGTAAGAAAGACGCGATGTGTAGACACCCCGCTGATGGGTCGCAGTGGAGAAAAATTGAGAGAGAGTTCCCGGAATTTGAAGATGACGCAAGGAACTTAAGGTTTGGTCTAAGTACAGACGGTTTCAATCCGTTTGGGGAGCAGAGCAGCAGTCATAGCACATGGCCTGTGACTCTATGTATTTATAACCTTCCTCCTTGGTTGTGCATGAAGCGTAAGTTCATTATGATGCCATTGCTCATCCAAGGCCCGAAGCAACCCGGCGACGACCTTGATGTGTACCTCAGGCCATTATTTGAAGAACTTTTACAGTTGTGGCGGGAAGAAGGTGTACGGGTGTGGGATGAGCACAAACATGAGGAATTTGACCTACGAGCTCTGCTTTTTGTAACAATTAACGATTGGCCTGCTCTTGCTAACCTCTCAGGGCAGTCGACCAAGGGGTACAATGCATGCACACACTGTTTGGGTGAGACTGAATGTTTATATTTGGATAAATGTAAGAAGTGTGTGTATCTGGGGCATCGTCGATTTCTTCCGATCAGGCATACCGCAAGGAAGAAAGGCAAGCATTTTAAAGGTGAGGCTGATCACAGTAGGAGGCCTGTCAACCGTACTGGTGAAGAAATATTTGATATGGTCAAGGATCTAAAAGTAATCTTTGGAAAGGGTCCTGGAGGTCAACAGGTTCCGAAAGACGCTAACGGGCACGCACCCATGTGGAAGAAAAAATCTATATTTTGGGAGCTTCCATATTGGAAGGTCCTAGAGGTTAGATCTGCTATCGACGTGATGCACGTGACGAAGAATGTTTGCGTGAACCTGCTAGGCTTCTTGGGCGTGTACGGGAAGAAAAAAGATACAGAGGAAGCACGGGAGGACCAGAAACGTGTGAAAGAACGAGACGGCCTAAGTCCCGAACACTACGAAGGTCCTGCCAGCTACGCTCTTACCAAACAAGAGAAAGTAATATTATTTGAATGCCTGAGCAGTATCAAGGTCACGGCTGGGTTCTCGTCGAATATAAAGAGGATAGTAAATGTGAGACTCCAAAAATTTCAGAACCTAAAGTCTCATGATTGCCACGTGATTATGACGCAATTGCTTCCGATTGCACTGAGGGGGCTACTACCGAAAAATGTTCGAGTACCCATTGTGAAGCTTTGTGCATTCCTCAATGCAATATCTCAAAAGGTAATCGATCCGGCGATTCTACCAGGGTTGCAAAATGATGTGGTCCAGTGTCTTGTCAGTTTTGAGTTAGTGTTCCCTCCATCCTTCTTCGATGTTATGACGCATCTCCTGGTTCACCTAGTCGAAGAGATTCAAGTTCTCGGTCCTGTATTTCTGCACAATATGTTCCCATTTGAGAGGTTCATGGCAGTCTTAAAGAAATATGTGCATAACCGTGCTAGGCCAGAAGGAAGCATCTCCAACGGCTACAGTAACGAGGAGGTCATTGAGTTCTGTGTTGACTTTATTCATGACCTTAAGCTGATAGTGAAGGAGATATGCCCTAGAGGCAATTAATAAAATGTATTCTTTATCATATCTCGTTTGTTCATAATAGGTTTTTGTGTCACGCTGGAACCGTATTAAGCGGAAACATTAATGCGGGTGTGATACGTAAACAACCAGGTCCCTAGTAGCCTCTACTAAGACTAGTTTCGTTGCGCGATTGATGATCGAGGTTTCCCGGTCATGGGGCATGGCGCCGGTCGGCAATGAGAGTCATATCGCTGGAGAGTGATGTGATGGACATACCCAGTTTTGGAGAACATGGTCATTACACCTTTGACCGTGAGATCAACTCTTATTGATATTTCCGGAAGATACTTTGATTGCACCAAACGCCGTATCTTATCTAGTATGACAATAACGGTGATACTTTTGGGTATTGGAAAGGAGTATTGAGACGAGGGGTCAAGAGCGGGATTTGCCAGTCCGCGTAGCAGGATAGATACTCTCGGGCCCACTCGGTGAGATCTTGTCTAATGAGCTTGCAAGCATGTGACTAGGTCACAGAGACATGAGATCATGAACGAGTAGAAGATAGCATCTTCGGTAACGAGGTCGGGATTAGGTATGGAGATATCTATGGAACGACACTCGGACGTGCTAAGTATCGCTATGGCAAAAGGTCTAAGACTTCACGTTCAGGTTTGATAGATGAAAGTCATTCGTTATATCTCAGGGATTAATTCAGGGGGTCCAGGCCTACGAATTAGTCGTTGATCATTGAGGAGTCTTGATCATACCTGATATTATATCGAACCGCTAGGGTAACACACTTAAGGGGTTTCGACAAGACAACCGGAAAGGAAGGAGATCACCGGGACAGTCCCGAGAGAGGTCCGATGGAGATCGGGCAGCGCCGAAAGAGTTTTCGGAGCTAGGAAATATTTTATATATTATGTTTGATATTAATTAGTGTTATTACTATGCAAATATGATTTATATATTTATTTTCGAATTTATTAAGGCAGATTTCCCTAAATGGGCCTTCCGGACGAAAGAAGGCCCAAGAGGGGGGAAACCCCCTTGGGGAATTCGGTGGGAGCCTAGGGGCCGGCCTAGGTGGGCCACAAGGGGCCCACCAGGGGGCCGGCGCCCCCCCCCCCCCCTTGGCCGAACCAGGCTGTGTGGGTTAGTCCCACATTGCCTGGCTGGCAAGGTTGGCTCCCCTTGGGAGCCTATATAAGAAGGGGCACCCCCAGCCTTTTAATTCACCAATTAATTCCTGATTTCTCTCTCGATCTCGTGGTTCCCAAGTTGGAGCCGCGCCGAGCAAGAGGAGTCGGGGATCTCCTCCACCATAGCCCGCTGCTGGTGTTCCGGTCCAAGTCTTCCGCTGCTCGTCCTGGACTGGAGCTTCGGAGGCGTCGTCTCCACCGTACGTGTGCGAATCCCTGCGAGGTGCTGCGCTAGCGGTACTCGGAGGCCTGCTTCCTCTACACGACCTTGAGGTCGGCTACGTCGGTCTTCATCGACAACGTTTGTGCGGGAACGTAATCCCCGCTTTCGGTCTACAAGGGTATGTATTCCGATCTCCGTTCGTACCACTATATCTGCATAGAATAGATCTTGGCTAGTTTAACGATATCGTTGCTAGGAAAATTATTGTTTTCTGCCCACGATCCCCTTCAGTGGTATCAGAGCCGATCTATCGTAAGATATAGCTGTACGCTGTTAGAACCCGTGCTCTGCACGGGGGCACCGTTCCTGTTATTTGCTACCCTCTAGCGTGCACTTGCAAATTCCAGCGGCATTGAGTTGATGAAGCGGCCCGGACCGACTTTACGCGTACGCTTACGCGAGACTGGTTCCACTACTGACATACGGCTTGTACCGTATCTGTGGCTGGCGGGTGACAGTTTCTCTCTCTTTAGTTGGTCTTCGCATTTTCAATGGAGGGCCCGAAAGAGATGCTTAAACATGCAATTATTGGATCGTTGTTGTGGTCATAAGATTCGTAGGTATGAAGCGGTTCTATTTACGAAAGCCCCAAGCCACGTAAAATATGCAAAAGATAAAGTAGAAGCGTCTAACTTTATTTTGCAGGGGCTATGTGATATGGTCAAGGTAGGTTTATTAAATTGTTTATAAATTGCGGGCGCCAAGAAGACCATGGCGCAATGGACTATATCACATTGCATTACATTTGATGTTTTGTGTGCATCTTATTTTGTGTGTGATTGTGTGTTACACGGCGGTAGTTGAATAAGATGATCCCTTCAAAATACCACTAGTGTTCTCCCTCCAACGCGCACCACCAATAAAGTTCTACGTTATGAGGCAGGCCGTGATGATCGGGTGTCAGACATATCTTCGTTCGCATACGGTGGGTGTAAGCCATGTTGCACAAGCGTCAGCGTGGAGGTCTTTGGTGGCGAGCCTAGCATACTCAGAAGTATGGCCTCGGAACAGGAAGGCCGAAAGGCCGAGCACGAGTCACAAAATTGGTGTGACGGACGATTTTGTCTACTCTTGAAGTTGTGCCGCCGGCTTTGATGATGAGGGGTGGTGCAATGGATGGGGGTCGTGTAATCGCTTAAACGACCAGGAGGGATGTTCGTTTGAGTCGGAGTTATGTTAGTTATTTTCTATAAAAAAAAATACTATAACTCAAAATTATTATGAACAAAGTCTTATGTTGTTGCAAATTCCATTGTAGATGTCTCGCCCCTCGTTTAACCTAGGTCTGTTCCTTGAGAAAGAAAAGCTTAAGACCAATGGGTCTAACTTCGTGTCCTGGTTCCGTGATCTGAAGTCCATCCTTGAAACCCACAAGGTGGCCTACATCCTTGATTCCCCCTTAGGTGATCTTCCCAGCACTGCCCCGGAAATCGATAGGATTGTCCATGGGGTGAAAACGGAGATTTCTTCTTATGTCCAGAGTGGCATGCTCTTTGCCATGGAGGCTGACCTGCAAAACCGCTTCATGAACAAGGGTGCTTATGAAATAATCACTGAACTCATGATTGTTTTTGCACGACAAGTCAAGGCTGAGACGTACGAGGCAACTGTGCTTCTCTTCTCAGCCCAGATGGAAGAGCACGGCAATATCAGTGAGCACTTGGCCAAGTTGTTTGGCTGCGCTCGACTTCTGAGTGATCTGGGAAGTGTGATCCCAGAGGAGTTGGTGATTGATAGGGCGCTGATTTCTCTGCCCCCTAGCTATAAGAACGCCATAGTGGACTACGGCATGAAAGAGACGTCAAAACCCCTGTCGGAAATCCTGAAGATGCTCGAAGTGGCCGAATTAGAAATCAAGCTGAAGAAGATGGAGGTAACCATCGGATCACCTGAGCGCAACTGCCCCAAGTATCTGGAGGATAGGAAGTCTGGCAAGACGGTCGACAAAGAGAAAGGTATATTTGATATACATGTTATAGATGTGTACCTTACATCCGCCCGGAGCAACACATGGGTATTTGATACTGGTTCTGTTGCTCATATATGTAACTCTCAGGAGGAGTTACGGAATAGAAGGCGGCTGGCGAAGGATGAGGTGACGATGCGCGTCGGCAACGGATCGAGAGTCGACGTGGTGGCTGTCGGCACGCTCCCTCTGCATCTACCATCGGGATTAGTCTTGGTTTTAAATAAGTGTTATTTTGTGCCATCCTTGAGTGTAAACATTATAAGTGGGTCTTGCCTGTTACAAGACGGTTATTCATTTAAATCAGTATCAAGCAATTGTGCTATTTATATGAATGATATCTTTTATGTTGATGCTCCCGAGAATAACGGTTTATTCTTGTTGAATCTCGATCGTAGTACTCACATCCATAACATAGAGGCCAAACGAATTAAGTGTAGTGACGATACCGCCATGTTTTTGTGGCATTGCCGTCTTGGTCATATTGGTATAAAGTGCATGAAGCGACTCCACTCCAATGGACTCTTGGACTCGTTGGATTTCGGATCCCTCGATACATGTGAACCATGCCTCATGGGCAAAATGACCAGGACACCGTTCAAAGGTTTCGTTGAACGGGCGTCGGATTTATTGGGGATCATACATACAGACGTATGTGGACCAATGAGCGTTTCGACACGCAATGGTTATCGTTACTTCGTCACCTTCACTGATGACTTGAGTAGATACGGTTATATCTATTTGATGAAACACAAGTCTGAAACGTTTGAAAAGTTCAAAGAATTCCAGAGTGAAGTTGAGAATCAGCTTAATAGAAAAATCAAGCATCTCCGGTCCGATCGCGGTGGAGAGTACTTGAGTTTTGAGTTCGGCACACATCTGAAGAGTTGTGGCATAGTGCCCCAACTTACGCCCGCCGGAACTCCGCAGCGTAACGGTGTGTCCGAGCGACGTAATCGTACTCTACTGGATAGTGTCCGATCTATGATGTCTCTTACCGATCTGCCAGTGTCCTTCTGGGGTTATGCGTTAGAAACAGCCGCATTCATTTTAAATAGGGCTCCGTCCAAGTCCGTTGAAACGACGCCGTATGAATTATGGTATGGCCATAAGCCTAAGTTATCGTTTCTGAAGGTTTGGGGTTGTGAGGCGTACGTTAAGAAACTACAGCCCGACAAACTCGAACCGAAGTCGGAGAAAGTCGTCTTTGTAGGATATCCGCGGGAAACCGTTGGGTACACCTTCTACAACCAAGCTGAGGGCAAAACTTTTGTCGCGAAGGCCGGTGCCTTTCTAGAGAAGGAATTTCTCGCGAAAGGAGTAAGTGGGAGGAAGGTAGACCTCGATGAAATCGTTGATCCTGAACTCGAGATTCCGAGTGGCGCAACGGAAGCAATTCCGGAAACGTCCTCCGTGGAAGGAGTGGGAGAAACTGTCGAGGAAGATGGTCTACCTCGTAGGTCTGGTAGATCTCGGATCGCACCAGAATGGTATGGCAATATGGTTTGCACCGTCATGCTAGGCGAGCAAGACGAACCTACGAACTACAAGGAGGCGATGGAGAGTCTAGAGTCTGAGAAATGGCTTGAAGCCATGAAATCCGAAATAGGATCCATGTATGATAACCAAGTGTGGAACTTGGTGGATATTCCCGAAGGGCGCAAGGCCGTCGAGAATAAGTGGATTTTTAAGAAGAAGACTGATGCTGATGGTAATGTGACCGTCTATAAAGCTCGGCTTGTCGCAAAGGGTTTCCGACAAGTTCATGGAATTGACTACGATGAAACTTTTTCACCGGTAGCGATGCTTAAGTCTATTCGGATTTTGTTAGCGGTAGCTGCCTACTATGATTATGAAATCTGGCAGATGGATGTCAAAACGGCCTTCCTGAATGGAAACATTGAGGAAGAGTTGTACATGGTACAGCCGGAGGGTTTTGTCGATCCAGGAAGTGCTAACAAGGTGTGCAAGCTTCAGCGATCCATCTATGGATTGAAGCAGGCATCTCGGAGCTGGAATCTTCGCTTTGATGAATTGGACCCCGGCAGAAACCATGAACAAGAAGAGGAACACGTAGACGATTTCACCGGGCAATTTCTGAACGAGTCCGGTGACGGAATAGACGTCACCGACAGTTCAGCTCACCGACAGTTCACCGACTCTACTGTTGGAAAGTCGGCCGCTGAGGTAGATATATGCCCTCAGGTTTTTGTCTCCGTTGAAAAGATTTGTGTGTATACATATATTAACTATCACTTTTTCTTGTGTTTAGCCGTCGGCGGGCCATGAACCGGGACCAAGCAAAAAAGCAGCGGTGAAACGAGGCGGGCCACGGACCGGGACCAAAAAGCTCCAAGGGAAACAGAAGTACCACATCGAGGAGATCAATGAAAAAGGAAAACCGATTGCTCCCGCTAACCACGCAAGGAAATTTGTAGCTCAGTGCGGAGTCATCGTTCGGGACAGACTGTCCATCAGGGCTCAAGAATGGTATAAGCCAAAGGTGCCAAAGGAGGGGGTTATTTATGTATCGAATGCAGACAAACAACTCCTTTGGGACGAGCTCATGCAGAATTTCACTTTACCGGAAGAGGAGGATGTAGAGGAGCCGGTTATAGAGAATCGATGCAAGGCCTGGACTTTTATTGAGATGGGTGAATTGTTCCGCAGCTGGAAGAAAAGGCTTAACAAGTTCATAAAAGAAGGTAAAACTCCAGAATTTGTCGGAGTCTATGAAAAGATAAAAGATGAGTGGCCCGAATTTAAGGCGTACAAGCAATCGGAAGCCGCTAAGGCCATGTCAGAGAGAAATAAGAAAAATGCAGACAAAAAGATATATCACCATAACATGGGGTCAGGTGGCTACCTGACGGCCCTGCCTAAGTTTCTGAAAATGGAGGAAGAGTTTTTGGCTAAAGGTATACAGATCGAGACATTTGACTGGCCAGACCGGCTTAAGGATTGGTTCTATGGGCATGGTGGAAAGTTAGACCCTGAAACAGGTGACTGTCTTTTTACCAAGGAGCACGGACCTGGCCCTATTAAAGCTCTCAGAGAGGTATGGAAGGAGGTCACGGAAGGCAGGTTCCACCCTAACAGAGAGAAGGACGAGCTATCGCGAGCCCTTAAGAATCCTGAACACAGTGGACGAACAAGAGGAACCGTCGGCTCTGTACCGTGGATACTTGGGTTTCCCAAAGATGTTGGCACTTATAGAAGCCGATCGAGAAAGAAGAAAGAGATTGCCGACCGGGCCCAGTGGATGGAAAATAAATTACTACAGCATGAGAAGGAGATAGCAGAGCTGAAGGCAGCGCAGACTCGACGGATGCCCTGCGAATCTGAGACGCCCAAAAATCCTTCTCCTGATCCAAAATCAATGCGGAGAAGCAGTGTGGCTTCGACGGAGCTCGATCGCCACAATGATATGTCGGGTCCTCGTCACCCCGTGGATAATATCGTGCAGCGGGAACTTTGCGACCTACATGTGCCATGCTTGAACATAACCGTGAAGGTGGCGCACGGCTTTGCCCTACCGCCTAGCCCAAATGGAACTTACCATTGTCGCCCTATTCCAGATGGCTATGCTGTTGTCGGGGTTGATGAGGTTATCAAGACATATGAGGGAATTAAGCTGGACTTCCCTACGGGTGAAGACGAGGTTGAGTTGAGATTTGCCCTCAAGAGTACCTGCTTATGGAAAAAAGAATACATCGTGTTCCCACACATGCAGCTAAATCGCCCTCCCAGTCCACAAGCCAGTCCACATAACTACAACAACGACAACCAATGCGCTAGTCCAGACACCCCCCACAACGACAACCAAGGCGCTAGTCCATCTCCGCCGTCGCATGAGCGTACTCCGCCGCGTGAGCGTACTCCGCCGCGTCAACGGACTCCATCGCCTCCGCAAAAGAAGCGGAAGTGCACCGCTGCGTCGACTAGTACTCAGAAAAGCGAAACGGCTGGGAAGTCTCGCTTTGTGAACTCTCGCAAAGATGTCGATACAAGGGTCGAGGAGATCCAGACTTCCCAGAGAAAGAAGGCAAAAAAGATGTCTTTGCCTGTTCCGGTTTATTCTCCGGAAGCGATACGGTGGGCCATAGAATTTCTTACGCATCCGTCGCAATATGAACTAAATATGGACGATGACTACACACGCGTTCTGGTGCGTACATCTAAGAGAGTGCGGGAAGAACAAAAATCTGCTGCCACCCAGAAGAGAGATGTTCCACAGCTCGGAATGCAGGCGGGACAATCGCCCCCTCCACTCATATTGGCGCCTTACAACCGGAACCCGATCGATGATGTACTTTCGCAGCAAGCTAGAGATATGGGTATAACTCTGGCAGAGCTGGAGGCATTGCAAGCTGGCGAGAGTGTCACCATACATGAGGTGGTGCGGACATATGTGAGAGGACAAGATCTTGTCGACCCTGCAATGGTGCGCACTCTACCAGCTAGGTTGCACCAACTCAATGCATGGTACTTGCGTACCACGAAAAGTCAAGAAGGAGACTGGCTCTATGGGAAAAATCCAAAGGATTTTTTTGGCCCAGGTGATGATGAGGTTCAAATCGAGTATTGCGAATTATGGCAGTTATTCAATTTTGACGCGCTCGACAAATCTATCATCAGTGCCTTGTGCATGTAAGTAATTAAATTATGTATATATGTCAGTAATTCTCTAGCTCTACTTATTTTTCATTGCTCGTAATTATCCTTATCACTATATTACTTTTGTACTCTATTATGCAGGCTGAAAATTATACAATCTCGAAAGCTGGGACTCAATCACAAGATTGGATTCATTGACCCTAATCGAGTTCATCATCATGGTTTGTTACATTACCCAGATGATACGGAGGAGCTTTTGCTTACTTATTTGATGGCGCAACATTACAAAAGCACCATAATTTTCCCGTTCAACTTCGAGTGAGTTGTTTACTTTCTTATACATACTCGATGTTAATTAAGTATATGTAATTGATGATTTAGTTATTAACAAATATAAACATATGGCAGATTTCACTGGGTATTATTGGAGATTGATGTTGAAAAGGCAATCGTTGATGTCTTGGACCCATTATCGAAACCTGAAGAAAAGTTCGACGACACGAAACAGATGCTCCAGAGGTAATTTCGATAATTATCACAATCGACCTCGTCTTTTCTAATAATATATAGTAATTAGTTAACTTCTTTACTAATTTTTCATACCGTAAACTTCAGGGTTTGGGACAAGTTCACCGGTTTCCACAAGGATGTCGGTATAGCTAAGAACCTCACTTTTAAATGGCGAGAGGTAAAGATGTATACTAGCTAGGTTCCACATACGCATATTCTTAATTTCAGTCTCACAATACCATTTTTTCAATATTTATGATTATTTTTTATTAATTTCTTATCTTATTCTATCATAAAGTGCGCGAAGCAACAACAAGGCACCAATTTGTGTGGATTCTATGTCTGCGAGTTCATCCGAATTCACTTCAATGAGGGTGCAGACTGGAATAGGGTACGTTAACAATTCATTCAAACTTGTTCACTTCTCAAATTGAATTATTTTCATAATGGTTGATATATTGGTGTTGATCTCTCCTTTTTAGTTTGAGACGATCCGGAACAGGCTAGAAGCAAAAGACCGCCTACTACCAATCGCGGAGGAAATTGCGGGCTTTCTGCTTGACTATGTCATAAAGCCAGGCGCAGAATGCAGTATAATCCGGCCGCCAAAAAAGACCACCCCGAGGAAAAAATAGGGTCTAATGCTTCTCTGTCATGTAAAAAAATATTTGTACTTAGCCGTGTCCCCGGTACAGACATGATCTTCCGGTTGTAAATATTTGTTTGGGAGAACTCGTGTACTAGTAGTATTCATGACTACATCCCGAGGAAAAAATCGTGTATTCATGATATATATTACATAGTAACGTATAATATGCAACTCGATATTGTTTAAAATGAAACATAAATGAAAAAACACAAACACAAAAGAATCAGTAACATAAATAGAAAACAGAAACAAAAATAGAAAACAGGAAACAAAATAAAAGAAACAAAAAAAAACATATATACTGTCCCGGTTCGTAATACGAACCGGGACAAATGAGTCGCAGGCAGAGCCTGCCTCGATTAGCCACGTGGCCCCCCTATTGGTCCCTACTGTCCCGGTTCGTATTACGAACCGGGACAAATGAGTCGCAGGCAGAGCCTGCCTTGATTAGCCACGTGGCCCCCCTATTGGTCCCGGGCCGTGGCGTGCCCGGGACAAATAGGGGGGCCTATTTGTCCCGAACACGCTGTCCCGGGCGCGTGACCGGGGCAAAAAGCCCTCACGGCCCGGGACCAGTGGCCTGTTTTGCTCTAGTGAGGTCAGAGACACGCGAGCACGGGAAACTCCATGAAATCTATTCCTACCAAAATTAAGGAATAGAACAAACGACTCCGAAACCAGTAAATCAACCAGACGCTGGGCCCTTGGCAATTTATGGCGGTGAAGCAAAAACAGCGGGCCCCGGCATTGACCATGGAACCCTAACCGCCGCGTCGCCGTTTCTCACCGCCGCGCCTGCGCGCGCGGCAGAACACGCACCGTTCTGCCGCGTACTTGAGGGCGACGCCCCGTGCCGCGCCCCTACCCGCCGCCTCGCCGTACCCTCCTCCGTGCTCACCCCTCGCCGCGCTCGAGTCTCGACGACCTGCCTCCGCGCCGCGCTCGACAGCAAGAGAGAGAGAGAGAGAGAGAGAGAGAGAGAGAGGATGGCAGTCATTACCCTCCGCCGCCGCGCTCCCGGCCACTCCGCCGCCGCGCTCCCGGCCCCTCCGCCGCGCTCCCAGCCCCTCCGCCGCGCAGGAGCAACCCAAAACTCTGCCGCGGCGCGGAGTGTGTGGGAGCTTTGTCGGCTTGCTCCGCGAACTTGGCCTCGAAGAGACGGCTGGGCCCTTTAGCAGAGAGATCACGATTCGGTGGGGTTCTTCCCATTTGGATGCGGGACCGGGCTCACACAGCCAATAGGAACGCGTCCGTGTGGCACCGGCCTCGCCTCGTCTCCCGTCACGTCTACTACGCCTGAGCGAAACAATACTACAGTACTGCACTGCGTTTTTGTTTTGTTTTGTTTTGTTTTTTAAATCAAGAATGCTGCATTGCGATAATTTGAAACCGAGGGTGCATTTGAAATGTGAAAAGATTAAAAAAAGAGAAACTACACTCATATTCATCCAACTTGCAGGTAAAGCTCACTTTACTTAGAATATGATCACTATATATGTATGGAGGTTATTATATGGTCACGGGATATAATCGTATAACTCAGTATTGCTTAGGTGTCATTTAACCTTGGATTCGAACCCGCTACACGGGACGCATGCTGCGCGCAATACCCATTCGGTCGGTAGGAGTTTGTGTTAGAAAGTATAGTTACATCTTTTGATATAGACCCAACAGATTATTCTAAATTCATTGCCACTGATTGGAAATCCATGTTTTCCATTTTTTTGTTGTTCATTTCTTTCCTGTCAGAGGGGTCCCGCTGACTAGGCTTCAACGTATGTCCGGTGTGAACGTACAATCACCTCCATGCATATAAAGTGATAGTACTATTCGTATTCTTAAGTTCAGTGATCAAAGATTCAAAGTGAGCTTTACCCGCAAGTTTGATAACTATGAGTGTATTTTACTGAAAAAATACTCACACTTAATGATTTTTTTTGTGTTGCCTATATAAAAAGATAAAATTTGGTTCCAAAATATGACGTACATTTTTTGTCTTTTCTGTAGGCTGCCAGGCTCGTCCTCGCTGCCACGCACGCACGACCGCAAGGCCGGTAAGCCACCATGGACGTGCATACTTGCGGCACGTGCAGGTGATGTGGGACATGCTCAGCTCGGACAGGCTCACCGTCGCCGCTGGAGCGTCGCCGGTGAAGCAGAAGAGGAAGGAGAGCAGATGGTCTTGGCGGCTACTTGTCCAACACATAAAGAGTCACTCCCGTTCCAGTAAGACCAGATTGAATATCGCTAATTTGCTCAGAGTGGGGTCCTTGATTCAGAGTCTTGAGGATAAGAATAGTATCTGTCTTAGATCATGCACCGCAATTTTTGGGAGCAACGCCCTACTTGTACATCTACCCCAGAATATAGGACATGATTGCTGAACTGCGTTATCAAACGTCGTCTTTCCCTCTACTTTCCGTAATAATTTAATGTGTAACATTATGCAAGAAGAAAAGCAATACATGAAAATTAATTTTAGAGCCCGCTCTCCACACATCTTTTTGCGAAGAGATTCGTAGCTGAATTTGAACTTTGCAAGTCCCAAAAAAACCAGCGTACGCACTGTACCAAATGTGGATCCGAGAGCCCCGGTTTTGATTCCTCCTTTGATGGGTCTTGCTAAACAGAGTATCTTGGTTGTTACATGTGAGTTTGCAATCCTTTGAGTCATATTTTTTATTATTTCACATGATGTAAATTTTATGATTCAAGTTACGAAGAAAAAGGGAAGAAAAAAACGTTACATAATCATGTCTGAAAAAGGTGCTACTTGTTAGCCACTTAGCTTATCTGAGTCAACACACCATTTGTTGGTTGTTGAAGGAGTGGAACATGTCACCAATTCCTTCTTCCTTTGTTTTTGAGCTATGGTTTGCATTTGACCCTTTTTTTTTTGAGCCACGGTTTGCATTAGGCTCAAGTGCATTGGGAGCGGCAAAAGGCTTGCGGGCTCGCGTCTCGTCCCTTTTGCGGCCCAACTCGGCGTGCTGCAACGCCGGCAGCCTCGCTCTCGCCGCCGCCGTCGCAAGCTTGACAGTTCTTCCCGGCCCCCGCCCATGCGGGCGCATCGTCGCGTCCTCCTCCCCGCACCTCGCCCTCTCTCCACCACCGCCACCCTACTACAGTAGCCTTGCCGGCGTCGCTGTCGGCCGAGGAGCTCGAGGCCCTCCTGCGCTGCGACCACTACTCCGCCACCACCCGCCGCTTCCACTCCCTTCTGCCGCTCCTCTCCCACCCCTCCCTCCTCGCCGGCGCCGCTCCCACCCCTCCGTGCCACTGCCCGAACCCCCTCCTGTCCTAACCACCACCGCCGCGCCGCCCTCCCCTCCCGCCTAAAAAGCCACTCGCTCCGCCTCGCCATGCTCTCCGCCCTCGACGCCGTCTTCGCCCCGCGCGCCTCCTCCTCGACGCCATCTCCGGTAAGGTCGACGACCCCGGGTTCTTGGTTTAGCTGTGCGAGTTTTTTCCTGTCCGATGCGATAGCTTTCGAACTCGGCGCCAGCGAACTCAACCACGGGCTCCCGTGGGAGTCGGAGCTCACCGGCACGCTGCTGACCATTTTCTTCTATCCTGTGGATAGAGAGGTGATGGCCATCCGGGAGGAGGTGCACAAAAAGAATCCTATAGTTAAGGATGAGAGCGTCCTGCATTGCCTGTGAGAGTGTAATTTGTAAGCTGTCCGGTATCTTGATGATATGATGATTGTGACGAATGGGTCGAAGATGCTCACGCTGGCTGGAGGTCAGAGATAGGATCCTCAGAGTGTTGGAGAAGGACTTGGAGGGGATGGCTAGATTTCTTCTCCTGCTGTCGGAAATTCAAGATGGTCAAGATTGTTGTGAGCTATCACTTGAGGTTCTCCTGCTTCTTGACATTGGGAGAGAAGAAGGATGCAACAAGAGGCAAGTAATTAGCCACTATACAAAGGATTTGAAGGTGACGAATGAAGATAGAGTGGCAGAAGTGTACTTCCCAACAGAGCGAGAGATCAGGATGATGGGTGACAAGAATCTCTCCGATCCAAAGCCTGTGGATGGAGCCTCGACAATCATCTTGGTCAGATTAGCAATCAATGACACCTTCCATCCATGCCTGGCCCATTTTGTGCTGGAACGGAAACTGTCCTTTACCGAATACGTCTACTGCAGAATCGCCTAAATGTAGATCCTTTAAATGAAAAAAAGTGGGTCCAAAGACTAAGTGCCATTGATGAGAGTCTGAACTAGATGCCTCCCATTGTGCTACATGCATGCAAGCGATCTACTTCTTGGCAAGATTACTCTCCAAGATATTGATTGTACTCAGTTTGTTTATGTGGTGTGAAAAGAAAAGGCATGATATCTTGTTCGAATCACACAGCTCACACAAAGATGTAATACTGCAGTGATTGGCAAGTGCATTTCGTGTTTGATGTGATTTATACATATCCTGGATATCCATCCTGCCATTGGGTAGAGCGAATACTGATTGTTGTTCTTCAGATTCAGTGGTATGTGTTCCTCCCTTATGACTAATCTGATCGGAAGGCCACTACATTTCACACGAATGCCGTGGCATGCTAGTTTCATTAGCTGAATATTTGATTCTCTTATCTATTTTCTGTTCAGGAATGCCATGGCATGCTAGTTTTAGCATTGGCGTGGAATCAAACTTCATATAAATGTTACTCAGGTATTTGTCTCTTCCAAAAACTCTGTTTAAATGAGAGGCTGATTTTCTGTCTACCCACTGTACATTGTTTATATACCTTTCAAGAAGTGATTTTCTGTCTCGCTTAGCGCTCAGCCGCGCCCGCTATGTCCTAGTTTGCCATGCCAATCGGCCCTTGATTCTGCCCGCGTGGGCTCCCACCAGCATGCTCAACCCAAAGTCCTGCAGCCACTCAACGCCGCCAGCCAAGCCATCACCTGAAGACCGCCGCCACTACACCTGTATGGCTGTACTGCACAGTCTAGCAACTTTCCACAAAGGCTTGACGAAGAGTTTGTTGAGGAATCAGCGGGCTGAAAATTGTTGTTGGGATCGAGGTATCTGGAATTGCGTTTTCACAAATATGCTAAATAATCATTTTTTCCTAAACTCATTTTCCTGATTTTGTGAAAACTTAGTTTAGCTAATCGGCACTTTTGTCAGTCCAGCCAAACAATGTTTTAGGTGGTTATTCTGTTAATTGAGTTTATGGAAAACCAGTTCTCTAGAAACTCGGTATCCAAACGAGGCCTTACGCTTCGAGAAAGATCAAGAACGTGAGAATTGGCTGACTAGATCAATAGACATCGGAATCTGAATTCGACCTTTTCTCCTGTGCAGCAGTCTGCCTTTTTCTGTGCAGCATTCATATCCAGTATCTGGAGCAGGATTTAACTCATTAAGATGGTTAATTTCTTTCATTCATTGTGTGGCAGAAAACTTGTAGATTACTTTGAATAGATGTCCATAGTGTTTTTATTTACCGAGTTCGGCGGCATTTCCTAAAAGGTACAGAATTGTGACGTTTAACTTAGACTAGTAAATTATGAGGGTAGTAGCATGTGTTCTCTTGCTTATCGGGTTGATGAATCTATTAAAATGTTGTGCTTTTTAATTAATAGGTTCGAGTGTCTCACGTCAGGGTTGACCTTCGTCACGGTTAAGGCAATTGACTCCTGGGTGCATTATTTGTTTTGGTGATTCTCCATTTACTCTTTTCATCTTTTGCTAAGTGAAGTGCAACCTGTACATATTTTAATGTTTCTTGCATTCTTGTTGTGTAGTCGAGCTGTAACCTCTAAATTGAGAGTTAGTATATTTTTGTATTGAATGAATTTGCAATTTCTGCTTTGTGTCTTCGGCATGCATTGCATGTGCATTGGGCGGGCATATGTGGGGTGGGGGGGAATTGAGGGGGACCCGATTTCGGAACAATCAACGAAACGGTTTATATGTACAGAAGAAGCCATCCAATCCGTCTCCAGTTCGTCATCTTCCCCCACATTTTTCTTTTTCTTTTTTTTGCATGTTTCCCGGTATAACCATTTTTCCTGTCGCAACGTGTACCGTGAATTTCATTTTTCACGATAATTTTAACGGATGAGAGGGAGGAAACAAACCAGTAAATTTTCAAAATTCTAAGATAAAATAAAATATAAGGATTAAGTAGATATCATGATTATATAGTGTGCATAAATTATTTACTAGAATGTTTGGACTTGTTGGTAGCAAACAAAAGTTATGTATTGACGGAAATGGTTTTTAATGTTTCGTGGTTGTTCCGCCGGAATACGCCATTCCATTCTTGTTTGTGTTTCCACATAAAAGTTTATGTTTCTGTTCCGTGAAATTCCATGTCCGTTTTTTCACGGAAAAGTCAGAAAATTTCCACCCCATTTTCGTTCCCAGTGCTTTGAACACTCTTTGCGGTTTAGGCGGCCGCTCTTCAATATCGATGGCTCATCCAATGAGAACGTTGGTTCAGGAGGTGCAAGAGTAGAGAACGGAGGTAATTTCATTGCAACTAGCAGCCTTTGTTTGAATTGAAGGGCTTTTGCCCCCCGATTTCAATGCAACATGAAACCAAAAAATGTTTTAAAACCATTCCGACTCTCTCTCTCTCTCTCTCTTAGGCCTCGGTCTTGGTGTTGACCTCGGTCTCTTGTTCTGGTCTTTGGTACTGATACGGTTTAGAAACTCGGTGTATCTCTTCCTCGCTTCAGGGTTGGAGAAGGTACAAGACGAGTCTTGTTGTGTTGGACCGGTGTGGGTTGTGTTGTATCCGTTCGACGTTGTGTTTGTATCGTCTGCCTTTCGGCGTTGTTCAGCCGTTTTGTCCTCTTCTTGTGTGAAATTGATGCACCCCTTTCATGGTGTATCCTTGAAAACAACCATTCCGACTCGCCTGGTGCATCAAAGACCGCAGCATCCAAACCTTACAAATTTGTTCAATGGATTCATCTTCATTTTGTACAAAAACAAATCATAACTTCTTTTTCACTTGAAAAGTAACGTTTGTTTTTCTTGTCTTGGATGCTTCAAGGATTATTTTTGTAGGAAAACTAAAAAAGAGATTCGGTGTGCACTAAGATTTCAACGAGACAAAACACGCTCCAGGTTCAAGCTACAAATGCTGATACTAGAGCAGTGGTCTTCCAAAGTCTTTAGTGCGTCTGTGCATCTCGAATAACAGGGGTCGTAGATCTGTAACAACCTTGCTCCTCCCAACTTAATTTGAAGGTAGAATAAGAGCTTCCGGCCATGACGAGACACCCTCAAAGGCGTCATCCGATGATACATGGTTGAGTCCAATGGAATAGTGTATGCTTTGACCCATGCGCTCTTGTCGAAATCATTAATGAGGAGTCGCCATATGTTGGTGCATCCACGGCGGGTGTTGTTGGTCTCTGCTTGAGCCATGCATAGGGCACCGTTGAGTTCGCCTAAGCTGATTTTGCTCTGTTGGAGTTGCACATTTGGTGGGGCTTTGATCCCTTTCTTCCACTCCTCACTCTCGAGGTCGAAGCAAAATATAATGTCTCCATCTGGCTGTGGCTGTGGTGCCACCAATAGTAGATGTAGCACGCCATTTACCACCACTGGGTGGTCTGATCTATATGTAGCTACATTTGTAGGCTGTGGTTGCTTTTGTCTCCACCCAACATCATCTCCTAACGTAAGGATGTGGTGTATATGATGGCCAAGACATACAACCTTGTAGGCTCCCGATGGAGTGGCACGTCCAAAGCCATGAATACGGCCTTTTAAGTGGGTGACGAGCACCTTCTTGGTAGAAAGGTCGATTACCCTGGCGACTTGTTCGTCGCCCATGTCTCCGATCACACATACGTGGTCATCGGTGCCAGTGCAGATGGACCTCAAGAACCAGCCCACGTCATTGATTACTCTAACAACCTTGCCATCCATGTCCATCAGCCGCAAGGATGGCGTCTTGGTATGGTCGACGGCGAGGAGCGGCTCGACACGAGACCTGTGCAAGGCGAGAAAAGCCGGGTCGGAGATAAGGGCACGCCACTCCCTGGAGACGCATCGGAACCGGCACAAAGAGTTCACCGGCAGCCATGACAGGATGTCGAGGATGACGTCGTGCGGCAGCGTGACAGGAGCTTGGCAGGAGTTCACCGGCAGCAGCCATGAATGGCGCAAGGAAGACAGCTTGATACCCATGGTGTGCGTCCCCCCCGATCTATCCTTCTACCCCCACGTTTACGAGAACGCTGGAGCTAGCCTCCGGGATATTTGCTTATATATAGACGATCGAGGAGATCAAGGGATAATAATATCTTTCAAACCGAGATCAGGATGGATTCGGTGGGGACAACAGAGATCAAAACGGAACTCCCTGTCCCCGGCTTCCGTTCCGTATTTGATCAGTTTTCGGCTGTTTTCTTTTCCTGAAATTCGTCTTCCTGTAAATTTGCAACACATTTTTCATTGCTATTGTAATATCCTGGGAGATCGAAAAACAGGTAAAGAAAACATAAGCACCACTAATTAGGCTATGATGACAGCAAAATAATCAAAACGTCAACATTTCTGAAGTTTGCATAGACAAGCAGTGTAATAAACTTTAGAAACAAGTGAAACGACTACTTGCACTGAAGTTCATCCTTTCTTGCATCAATTCCAATATTCTGTTTAGATGACCATGATAGTGGCTTCATAGAAAAACCATATTGGCTTTCTATGTTTTTCTGTGAAATACCTCACCCAGATCCTTTTCCTAGAAGCAGTGGAATGACTTTTCACTTAATACTAATGTTATGGTCGGTTTGACCTACACCCGCAAGAAGCCCACTAGTGGCTAGATATGGGCTTAGCCCAAGTAAATTAGGGTTTGAGGAGGCCGTCCTCCTATATAAACACATGTACCCCTTTGAGATTAATCAGACAAATGGATCTAGTGGCACTGGCGTGGAACAAAGAAGAAAGATTGCAGAAGCTGCTACAGGCTACGGTAACAAGACAAGTGTCTTATCCTCCTATAACTAACAAGCACAAAAACATAGTGGACAGTTCTTTGCAAAGATTAGAAAGCCAAACCTATAAATCTTCTATATATGGGTTCCAGATGTATTTCAAGCTCTACCAGGTACCAGCACAGCTACCACCTAAATATCCAGGATAGTGTCTTCTAGTTCCAAGAAAGAACTCGAGAAATTTGTACAACGCATGAAGCTTCCAACGACAAGGCATGCATACATTACAGAATTAGGAATTTAGTTCGTATGCGGGATTAACTCAAACTGTTTTTTTATGTAACAAATAACAGTATGGCCTTAAATTGTTTTTTCTGTAACCCTCAATATTGTTTCATCATAAGACACTCACTGGATTTGACAATCTTCCTATCTAACTCAACATCCAATATTCACACCTAGAAAGATAGGTACAACTCCTTTACTTCTAAAATGTGGCAATAGCCTATTTCAAGCGATAATGGGTACAGATCTTTATGAATTACCAAAATAAGCACCAACAGATCGGCATAGTCCTATACGACAAAGGATTTTACAAATTTAAAATATCAACAGAGTCAATTATATCTCGGGGTATCTCAAAACATTGGTCAACTCAATATAAAGTTCAGATAAGAAATTCTTGAACAGAAGTTAGAGCAAGAACCATTTCCAAACCATAATAAAAACAAGCCAAAATGCACACATGGATAATATCGCCAGGGAAATTAATAGTAGCTGACAAATCATCCATGAACCACATAAAGTTGGTAGTTACTAGGGAAGTTTCTTAGGGGAAACAAAATATATTTTGCAACCAGATATCTAGTAGTGCAGGTCATTGGTCATCTTTGACGCTACTCCTTGCAAACAACAAACATAATGCCCAGGAACACTTTCTGATATCATTTTGCTTCACACGGCAACTCTGGTTTGTGTAAGAAGGAAAGCAAACAAAGGATCAATAATTCAGTATGGTGAAACTAAGAATAAAAAAAGGTAGTATAACTGAAAGACGACAAGTAGCAATTACAAAAATTGACAAATATTATTTTTCGAAGGATAGATATTTGTCAACTGTAATTGGAAACAAAATACGTGTTCCAAAAAATGTCTTCATATCCCAAACAGAAATACTTCCTTATAGTTTGTACTCTAGTGGAAACAAATTAACTACATAAGAGCGCTATGATATTTCCTAGGTTGTTAGGGGTGATAATGAACTTGTATAAGAGCAAAATATAAGCAATAACATTCTTCAGCATATAGATATAATATTCCTGCAAATATGCTACCACAATCCAAAATACTAATCATACATAATAGCTTGAGGATATAGTTACAAGAGGGCTAATTCTTGATGTATGAACATAGATTATAGCCTGCTTAATAACAGCAGTGGAATAAAAAGTGATATCTACTAGAGCATGTAAACAAGAACTACTTGTTTCAATAATCTGAACTATCATGCATTAGTAGATAAGTTATGTGCAAACTATGAAGGAAGGAGATAGCGGGTATGGTACAACGAAAATACCATCTCATACTGTCGTTGACGCCAGCGATGGTGGGAAGTTGGTATATATGCACCTCTTTGTGACATCATCCAGCTCGCACACCCTCTCAAGCTGAAATGTCTTGACGTCTAGCGAGAAACATTCAGATTTCTCATACAACCTCTCAAGCTGAAATGTCCTGAAGTCCATCCTCAAATCTGACCTTCGTAGGAGCAGGTACCTCTCGTTTGCAGCTACGATAGCATGGTCGCCCTCATCCAATGGGATTATCTTCTCCAGCTTCCACTCACCAGAACTCCCATATTCGTTTTGCCTAACCGTAAAGTGAAGTTGCGTCGTCTCTTCTGAGAAAGTGAGCAATCCAAGGCTGCCTTGGCCAGCCTCACAGACAACGAGCTCCGGGAAGACGACTGAGCCCTTCTCGTGCTTGGGGCCGCGGTCGAGGAGGGTGCGGCCGCCACGGATGCACCGGACGCTCCAGCTGCCGGGTTCAGGCAGCAGGGAGTGGCGGTTGGGGCGAGGGAGAAAGGAGAACCTGAAGTTGCCGGCGCGGGTAACGGCACCGGCGATGGGAGCGGAGGAGTGGAGCCGGAGCGCAGGCTGGAAGCCGTGCCAGTCGAAGAAGCCGATGAAGGGCGGAGGGTGGCGACTGCGGAAACGCCGCAGGAAGGAGCGGCCGGTGGCGAGCTCACGGAAGGGGACACAGGCGGCGGAGGCGCGGACAAGGTCGGCTGCGGTGGGCAGGCGGAGGAAGATCTCTTCCAGGAGGACGGCTAGCCGGTCGTCCAAGATCGAGGTGCACGGCGAGGCCATCTTCCGGCGGACGGCGGTTCGGAAGGGGTTAGGGTTTACTTGGAAGGGCGGAGGTGTTGGGCGACACGAGATCTAACATTGTTTTTCCTTCGAGAGTGAAGGTTTGTCCTCTCCTCTCGTATTCCATTTTGATGATTTTTTTAAACACAAAATACAACATTACTTGTACTGATAAAATAAAATCAAAATTTAGAAATGCAATCACCGCCTCGCAGATGGAACTGATGCTCGATGATCCGTTGCAGAATCCTAAGCAATCTGGAACTGATGAATGATAATACGGGTAGATGCATGCTGGAACTGATGAACAGACGTCGCAGTACTGATAAAGCCACACGCGCGCGGCACGCAGTGGGCATCCGATCCGATGATCGAGCTGAAAGAGAAGGAACGGCGGCAACACAGTCTGGTGGTCTCCGGCCGTCAGCGACAACACCACTGGAACTGCATGGAGAAGACGTTGAAACCTAGAAACATCGATCAGTTCCGAACCGAACACTAGCTAGATCGGCGACAATTACAAGTCCACCGCCTTATACGATCCTGATGAGTTCATCTTGGTCACAAGGAGATGATCACAAATAGATCTCCATGTACTTATATCCAGAAACTAAACCAACAAAGAGGAGAAGGGGCCGGGGAGATGCATGCCTGGAAATTAAACAAGAAGAAGAACACAACGCTCGCTAGATCAGGTAGCAGCTAGTCATGGAGGATTGGCGGGTAGGTGACGAGTCTCCTGGCGCACGCGGTGCACGCGAACCTGCGCTTGGCCTTGAGGCAGAGCGGCAGGAAGCAGAGCACCCACTTGGCCTCCACGTCCGTGGCCGCCACCGCGCCGCCGCAGTAGGGGCAGCTCCCGGGCGCCTTCTGCTCCCCCACCACCTTCTCCTCCTTCCCGCACACCTTCCTCGCCGCCCTCCCCACCGCAGACGACGACGACGAGGACGACGCGTCCATGCTGTCGCGCCGGGCCGATCGATCACCTCCGGCGAGCGCAGCAGGCAGCAGGACAGGTAGAGAGCGAGGGGTGATGGATACGGAGTGGGATGATGCGTAGTGTGATCTGCCTTCTTTCTTGGCTAGCTGCAATATGGATGGATGCAGCAGGGGCGGTGGCGGTGTTAACGGCGGTGGGGTTTTGTGCCGCGCCCGCGCGGCGACAATGAATTTTGTTGGTGGCGAGCGGTAATGCGGTTGGTTAGGTCACTGCCGTGGCAGTGGCGGCCAGCGCGCCCGCCGCTCGTGCGGTTCCTACGTTGGCAGCGGATGCTGACTGACTGACTGACTGAGAGAGAGCTGGACCGACGCCGGTGGCCGGTGCGCCGTGACAAGGCCGAAAAACCGTGTACGGGGTTGATTTAAACGGTCCGGGTCCCGTAACACGAGTTTCACGAAATCGTAAAAAATTCGTGATTTAGGCTATATTTGGCTGTTTTCGTGTGCTATAGCACACGGTTTTGGGGTCCGGGGTCAATTTAAACGGTCCAGGACCCCGTAACACAATTTTCACAAAATCATAAAGATTTTCACAAAATCATAAAGAACTTGCGATTTCGGCCATTTTTGCCTTTTTCGTGCGCTATAGCACACGTTTTCGGGTCCATGGTGGATTTAAACGTTTCGGAATCCCGTAATACGACTTTCATAAAATCATAAAAAACGTGCCGTTTTCGTGGGCTATAGCACACGGTTTTGGGGTACGGGGTTGATTTAAACGGTCCGGACCCCGTAACACGACTTTCATAAAATCATAAAAAACTCGCGATTTCAGCCATTTTTTACCGTTTTCGTGGGCTATAGCACACGGTTTTGGGGTACGGGGTTGATTTAAACGGCCCGGACCCCGTAACACGAGTTTCACAAAATCGTAAAAAAATCGTGATTCAGGCCATTTTTGACTGTTTTCGAGGGCTATAGCACACAATTTTGGGGTCCAGGGTGGATTTAAACGGTCTGGGACCGGTAACACGAGTTTCATAATATCGTAAAAACTCGTGATTCAGGCCATTTCTGTCCGTTTTCGTGGGCTATAGCACACAGTTTTGGGGTCCAGGGTCGATTTAAACAGTTCGGGACCCCGTAACACGATTTGCACAAAATCATAAAAAACTCGCGATTTCGGTCATTTCTGGCCGTTTCCGTGGGCTATAACACACGATTTTGGTGTCCGGGGTGGATTTAAACGGTCCGGACCCCGTAACACGAATTTCACGAAATTGTAAAAAAACTCGCGATTTCAGCCATTTCTGGCCGTTTTCGTGCGCTATAGCACACGGTTTTGGGGTCCGGGGTCGATTTAAACGGTCCGTGACCCCATAACACGTTTTTCACGAAATCGTAAAAAACTCACGATTTCGGCCATTTCTGCCCTTTTTCGTGGGCTAAAGCACACGGTTTTGCGGTCCGGGGTCGATTTAAACAGTCCGGGACCCCGTAACACGATTTTCACAAAATCAAAAAGAACTCACGATTTCGGCCATTTCTGACCTTTTTCGTGGGTTATAGAACACGTTTTTGGGGTCCGGGGTGGATTTAAACAATTCGGGACCCGTAACACGACTTTCATAAAATCGTAAAAAACTCACGATTTCAGCCATTTTGGCCGTTTTCGTGGGCTATAAAACACGGTTCTGGAGAGCTGGAACCGACGCCGGTGGCCGGTGCGCAGTGACAAGGCCGGCCGGCTAGCGCCTCGATCGATCTCGGGTAGTTCGTTCGGGTTACAGCTCATGGGCGCCGCCGTAGCTTTTAAACTATTAGCCGCCATTGTTGTTGTTGGTGGGTGCGTACTGCGTAGGACCTGTGGGCTGTAGATGCATGATGACGCAACTGTGAGCTGGGTGCCGGATGTGTCCAGCAAAGGAAGATCATGGATTTCTTCTTCGCGTTTGGCTTCTTCCTCGGCGACGGCCGTCGCTTCTTCCTCGGAAACGGACGCCCGAGAGTTCACATGTACAGTACATATCTCATGACTCGTACTGTCTGTATCTGGACGCACTAACGTCGGTTCTGAGCACACGTACATATCTGCCTTATGATCTTATCAGTGCGTACCGCCGACGTACACCCCTGGACGTCACACCATGCGTCTACCGTGTGTCGTCAATAAAAAATTATAAATACAACATTTTTCTACTTGATATACATGCAGAAGTACTCCAAGTACTCCCTCTTAGACGTCTTTCATTTGTCAAAAATAGATGTATCTAGACTTGTAATATGTGAATATGTCTATTCATACAAATGAAGTACTATAATTTGAAACGGAAGGAGTACTAGGTAAGATTATTTTGTGTCTTGGAAGGGGTGTCACGACAGTCCTGACACCCTCGATGGATCCACCGTGCTCTCTTTAGCTCTCTAATTTAAATTGTCAATTTTATCCTTTTTATTCCATGCATTATACTTCCTCTGTTCTGAATTAATTGACTCAAATTTAGTGTAAGTTATACTAAATTTGAGTCAATTAATTCATAACGGAGGGAGTATGTATTTACTCCTCCATTTCCCTAATTTCTATGCATCTAATATGCGTACAGTCTATGCATGTGTTTTAGCATCTACAACCACCAAATAAAAATGCTGAGCGATCAATTCTTAAGGCAGACAAGATGTGTACTTCATATTTCATATGGTGGCATCTCATTGTACAACCCGTTCTCCCTCGTTGTTATTAGATTTTGCTAGGAAAAGAAAAATATTTAAGACAACAATGAATAAAGAGAACCTTTTATCTAACATCAGCTGTGAAATTTGTGAACAATATATATTATTATACGGCTAAGAAATAGCATTCCCTTTGATTTGGTTCCATGACTTGCAGCTGTTGCGATGGAGAAGCTAAGTGTGCTAGGGTTTTGATGGTTTTTTATTGTCTTGGGGCCGGGTCACATCCTCAGTGCGTGAATCCCACATGCTCTGGCCCAAGAACAAGACCGTACATGGATCTCGGCCCAAGACCAAGAAACTTTCACGTCCCTGTATGCTGTTATTAGGAAATCTTATTTACCGCCGATGCTGCCTAGGAGGCTTGCGCAGCGCACCCTGTCGCTGTAATGGGCCAGCCCACTTCACAATTTTTTATTTATCTCTTTTTTCTCGTGTATTTTATTTATGTTTTTTTCCTTTTCCTTTAACCTTTTGAGGGTTTCCAGTAAAATATTAAATTTTATAATATGTAATTTTGAAAATGTTCAGATTGACAAATGTTTATGTTTTGGAAATGTTTAGATATGAAAAATGTCAGATTTTTTTAAAAAATACTCTTCAAATTTTGAAAATGATCATGTTTCAATTTTTAAAACCCCCAGATAAAAACAGAATTTATAATAAAAAAATGTACCTTTTGTTGGGCCGCACCTAGTTCAGTCTACGCCCACGCGTCTCAAGGGGCAGCATATAGGAGTGTCATGTTATTATAAGCAAAGTCACGGTCTTCCACCTACCCAAAGTCACACTCGAAGGCCCATCTACGCTCTATGCCGCGGTGCGCAAAACTCTATAATTAGGACACAAAGTCGTGTCTTGTTTGAGAGGAGTGACCTCTCTTATATAAACACGACGGTAGGACTCAAGGGAAAATGATCGAGAGGCCCTTCGTTTTGCCTCCCACCAGTGCATGGCGATAGAACTCTCGAAGTCAAGTGCAAAACGTTTCAGATTCAATGTGACCGTTCACCTTTATCCAACCACGATTCCTGATAGTTAGCGACTACTCTCTATGCGCAAACCATGTGTTTGACTTGTTGCCTTGGTGAAATACCTTTGCACTTAGTTCTATATGTATTGTACAAGGTTGTGGAATGCTTCGACTTATGTTTCATGTGATATTCTGATTGTTTAAATGTCTTTATTGAATGATGTGAAGTGAGCCTAGCTCAACTGGTTTGGTTCCTGGTGGTGGAACCAACCCACCCAGGTTCAAGTTTCAGACTTGGCATGGGTGTTCACATTTTTCTGGATTTTTCAGGATTTAACCGGCGCTTTGCTTTCAGTGGTAGGTGACGTGCCCGTCAACAGCGAGGCGCCCGTGGTGACTTCGTCAACTTCAAGATATGTCGGACCAGTCTCTCGGAGGTGCTCATAGGGGTAGGGTTTGCGTGTGTGCGGTCATAGGGGTGTCGGTGTTTGTGAGCGTCTGTGTCTGTACTGTGTTTCTAAAAAAAAATATCTTTATTGAATGATCGATAGTATAATAAAGATGGTGTCAGACTTTCCCACTAAAATGTTTGTCTCGAAAGAATTTAGCTAAGAAGACATGACCCTGTTTTCTTCTCATCCAAGACACCGTGGCCGCCGGCGATGGGATGAAAGGCAGCTGAAACAGCCGGAGAGATCGAAGGAGGCCGCCGGAGCAAAGTTTGACTACGAGTTGATGCCAAAAAGGAAAGATAAGCAAGCTGACTAAAGGTTACATAAAAACAAAACAAAAATCCAGAGCGATCCCGACCTCTACCGTCATGTGAAGGTGACACGCTGTGCTTTTCCCCTGTCGATTAGATGCCATCCCATGATAGAAACAAATAGGCTTTTCTTTTGATCATCTGTCGTTCGTCGCAACAAAAAAACAACAACTTGGCTTTGGATCATGGCCTGTGACACGCACCGTTAACTCTGGTGTAAAAAAAAAGAGATTAAATATTATTCTGAGAAATAAAAAAAAGATCAGATGTTAACCCAGGTAAGAGCGCGGGGCCCACGGGCTTTGGATTTTTGTACCAGGTCCACTCATCTGATTTCACTTCAGAGAGAGAGAAGCGGCACCCAGTCCTCCGCCGCTCGCTGTCCGCCGAGCTGAATCCACCACCACCACCACAACCACGTCCGGCGCCGCCGCGCCTCCCATGGAGGAGCCCGGTTCCAGCCCCGACGACGCCGTGCTCTTCTTCGGGGTCGCCCTCGTGCTCGGCATCGCCTCCCGCCACCTCCTCCGCGGCACCCGCGTCCCCTACACCGTCGCCCTCCTCGTCCTCGGCGTCGCCCTCGGCGGCCTAGGTCAGTCCCCCCACTCAATCCATCCCTCCATCCATCCATCCATCCTCCCATTCATTCCTTACGAGCAAATCCGTGGATCTTCATTCTTTTCTTTCCTCGACGCGCGCAGAGTACGGGACGAAGCACGGCCTGGGCAAGCTCGGAGCCGGCATCCGCATATGTGAGTCAGTCTCTCTCAGTACACCACCCCTGGATTGGACGCATTCGGTGCTTCGGGATCAATTCCTATATATGTTTTATTCCGCTGATTATTACATGGTTCTCGTGATGATGCAGGGGCCGCAATAAATCCTGATCTTCTCTTGGCTGTCTTCCTCCCCGCGCTCCTCTTCGAGAGCTCCTTCTCCATGGAAGTGCACCAGATAAAGGTATCCACATCTTTTTGTGGCGAGATCTCAGTGTCAGGCCCGATTCCACTAGTGAACAGTCACTTCCCTTCTTAATTAATTGTCATTGGAGTCATTTACCTACCTACAGCTACAGAGTCGTGCATGTTTATTCTTCTTCGTACCGGCACTTTGTTGATTTGTTCCACTCTTCAGTCTCGGCATCATTACGTCATTAGGGATCAATATTCCATCCAGCCAGTGTCATAGCCTGATTTTTCATACAAATATTAATTTGAAGGGATCTAAACAACACTGGGATGCTGTTTTTTTGCTTTGTAGAAATGCATGGCGCAGATGGTGTTGCTTGCTGTTCCAGGTGTGGTGATCTCAACAGTCCTGCTTGGGGCTGCTGTCAAGGTATGTTTTTACATTAATTACGGATGCAGGACACTGGTTTTGGGGTTCTGATGCCGGCTAGTTCATTTGCCACAGTTTACTTTTCCATACGACTGGAACTGGAAAACATCCTTCTTATTTAGTGGACTGCTTAGTGCTACCGATCCTGTCGCCGTGGTTGCGCTCCTGAAAGACCTCGGAGCAAGTAAAAAGCTCAGCACGATAATTGAAGGAGAATCTTTAATGAATGACGGGTACGCGACTGTGACCCTCGCATTGTTCATCTTGTGAATCGTAGAATGCATGCTCCTTTTTTCTGCTTGTCTGTCCTTTTCTCTGTAGTTTACTGGGAGCAGTTCCATTCATGAGAACTAGGTGTTTTATGTTAGATATGTATATAAATTATTGGAAATACCGCTTTAGAATGTACGCTTCACACTGATATTTGAAGTAGCACAATTGCATGCGAGGTTTTAAGAAGAAGTGTGTTTTCACTTCATTTTCATTCTATTGGATTTGTTAAATGGTATCATTATAAATAAGAGTAGTAGACTAGAGGGGGTGGGGTGGATGGATCGGGGAGAAACCCCCTCCACATATTCTTAAGAAGAAGCAGAAGAAACACATTTTTATTTGATCTAGAACTTAACTGACAAGGTTAATTCTGCCTCAACAGAACTTCAAAACCTGGCTGGTGCATCCACCACTGGGTTATTGCGTAGTTATTGAATTGCACCATGTACAGTTACAAGATAACTTGGACCGTATTTATACTAATTGACCTTGCATTCTACAGGACTGCTATTGTTGTCTATCAATTATTCTATCGAATGGTGCTCGGGACAACTTTCGATGCAGGGTCCATAATAAAGTTCTTGTCAGAAGTTTCACTTGGAGCGTATGTGGAATACTTCATAACTCTGAACTAGATGATGCAAAACTATGATACTCTTGCTAATGAGTGTCTTCTTTGACCAGTGTTGCTTTGGGCCTTGCGTTTGGAATTGCATCAGTACTATGGCTGGGATTTATTTTCAATGATACAATCATAGAGATTTCACTTACTCTCGCTGTCAGCTATATTGCTTTCTTCACTGTAAGATAATCAGACACCAAACATATTGAAACTCTGATGTTTATTTTTTTAAGGACATGATTTGCTTAGTTTTTGAAGTAGTTTAGTGCCTGGAATCATTCGTGGTTCCAAGCATAGAATGATCTGTTCAAGCAGCCCCTTTTGCAACACCTGGATGTGTTTTACTGGTAAATCGAGATGGCTTCTAGTCTTCTAGATTTGCACATCGCAAAGCGCCTACATGTTTTTGAAGTCACAGAGCTTCATGAAGTTCCCCAGATATTAATTATGATGTGGAAACAATATTCTGGTTTTGAGGGTATAACAGAGGATTCATGTTGAAATCAAAATTATATATCTATTTCTATTTGTATTTCTGATTCTTACTTCGACTAACTGAATACATGTCGTGAAAAAGAACATTGCCTTTCTTGTAAAATCTTGGGAAGATATACGAAGAGATAGTTCAGTTGTATTTCTTAAGCTAGTCCAGTAAGTTTACTTTCGTTCCAGCATTTGGACCTATGATGTACCATTAAACTGAAGCTATCGTCTTTAAATCTGTATTAGCTGTCAATTTTGTTTAGTATAAATATATAGGTATTTATGATAAGAGCTTGTCGTTTCTTGCGCGTATGACTTATTTTCTTCTCTCATTTCGGCTGCAAGATAGATTTCAGCCACAAGCCTGAATATAACTTGCCATAGATGACGTGATCAGTGCTCTATATTTTTGGAGGCTATTTCCGTTACTAATATTGTTCGTTATCAGGCACAAGATTCATTGGAGGTCTCTGGTGTTTTGGCCGTCATGACTTTGGGGATGTTAGTAAAACTTTTCTTTAGATTCTGATTTGCATATTCTTTACTATCTCACCTGACACCTCCAGTGTAACCATCATGCTGGCAGGTTCTATGCTGCTTTTGCAAAAACTGCATTTAAGGGTGACAGCCAGGAAAGCTTACATCATTTCTGGTAAGTTCAACAAGCAATATATGCCATTTTCTGTTGTCAGCAAAGACCAGATTTCTCAACCTTTGACCGACCTTAATATCCCTAGTGAAATATGTTAATTTGTTCTCTGTCCTCATTAATCCCGTCAGTTCCATGATGCTGTCGATGCTCCATTTCTGTGAGATTGCCTAAAATTCAGTAGATTCACATTTAAACCTATGTGCACTCGAAGTAAATGTATGTCGACAAGTTTGTAACAGCCAGTTATTTATCTATCTGTTGATAAAATCCGGATTGCATGAAATTTTGTTAATGACCATGTAATTTCATGATCAATGTCCTTAAATGGCATTTGGAGCCTCTAAATAAATTAAATTGCATGAAAAATATAAAAAATGACATTCATAGCTTATCATTTGGTGATGCCTGTATCATCCATACAGCGAAGTGTGTTCTTATTCTTTTCATGGGAAATTGGATAGAAACTACATTGTGATATCTTTCAGTTCACAGTAAATTAGGCATTATTTTATATAAGCCATCATATAATTAAATTATTGATTCTGTTGGAGTGTCTTTCTTATGGTAACTTGCATGAGGGGTTAAGTGCAAACCTGTGGGAATGAAGATGCGTACTCTCCTTTTTGGAGACACGTGATTTCACCAATTCACATTTTTTTTACATTTTATGAGATGTGTAGTGTGAAATTTGTGTCTGATTGCTGTCTTACTTGTATCCAGGGAAATGATTGCTTACATTGCAAACACACTTATTTTCATACTGAGGTATCAGCTTTTTTGAACCTTTCTACATGTCACTAGAATAATTTCTGATATTTCTGATTTTGCCTGGCTAAACCAGACCATGCTTGCTTTTGTTTGGTACAATTAATGCTTAAACCTTGGATATTGTTATATTCAAACATCTGAATTCCATTCAGTGGGGTTGTTATTGCAGATGGTGTACTACAAGATAATATCCATTTTGAGAGACATGGTATGCATTTTCCTTTATCTATATCTACTATTCATGTTTAAACAAAAAGTGCTATGTAAGCATTTCTTCTGGCATTTCACAACCTTTATGTTTGTTTTCCTGCTGTTACGTGTGAAGCTGTTTCATCATGATAATGGTATTGCGAAAAAACTACAATATTATATATGTGGAATTTGGGCTTTCAACTCATGTGCACTTTGTTAAGCACTTGAGCCTCTCCATTAGGTGGCAGTGTAAAGATGGTGGAATGTCTTCGACTCGTGAAATCCTATTTATTTGATTAAGGATTCATAAGGCCATAAAGCAGACCTTCATTACATGAATAAAGCTAGACCTTTGACCTTAGAACACTAACAGGTTGGAGTCTAAAAATTACGTTAAAAAGTAAAAATAGTCACATAAGTCGTTCATGTTATGTTTGTACCATTTAAGCTTTGTGGATTTCTTTATTTTTTGGGTATTTGTATTTTGTCGAGATTTTCCATTTGGGTGTTGTGATGATAATTATTTGATACTTGAGACTACTTTTACTTTTTAAACTAGTGTCAAAGACCTAAACTTGCAACTTAATAATTTTGTTATTTTGAACCTATCAATCTGCTTCAGTGAATTTGGATTTCGTTCTAAAACTCTTTCAAGAGTTATCAAAGAGCAACCATCATTATATTTCATGAGTATGCGTCGACCAGTTCACATATGCACTTAGATCGGGT
This sequence comes from Poa annua, assembly GCA_026929855.1. Lineage (NCBI taxonomy): Eukaryota > Viridiplantae > Streptophyta > Magnoliopsida > Poales > Poaceae > Poa > Poa annua. Next base: position 103,849,951 of record CM049430.1, on the reverse strand, counting down.
GTTGTTAACATGTTTACATCCAATTTTATCTACTTAACATCATTGCAGTTTTCCCCTTACAATTGGCAGTTGTTTTTGTAAAAAATCTACCAAGTTTTTCCTCGGTTGATTACAGGCATTATTTTTCTAGTTATCATGTGGCGACATTTTTATTTCATCATGGTCACGAGTAGTCAACAAAGACATCAGATGAGCTGCTGATAGATTGTACTGCCACATGGTTCATCTGCTGACTGCCCGTGATTAATTATCTCTTAGGATTTAGGATGCTCCCTTGATCCCACCCTTTGGAAATGGTGTAAATAGTCATGGAAATTCTGAAACGATTTTGTAAGATAATGATACAATTTAAAGACCTACGGAGAGCAAACAAGAAAAGATCTTCTGCAAATGGAAGCAACTTTTATTTCAGCACAGAATTATCTTATTTGTTCTCAATGTATAGATAGAATCTAGATTTAACATCAACATGTTTATTTTGTATCAACAGTGCCCAATTTTTTGGATTTGAATGTTATCACCTATTTCAGTATGGTGACAACACGTTAGCACCTCAAGGGTGGGCACACCTGATATATTTTCCCTTCCTATATTATGAGCATTTCTCTAACCTATGTTTGTGTCATGTGTATAATTATCTTATCTCTTGCTATTTTAGGCGCTTCATGGGGGTTCCTTCTGCTGCTATATGTGTTTGTGCAAATATCTCGCGCTGTAGTTGTCATTGTTTTGTATCCGTTATTGCGTCAATTTGGGTATGGTATGGACATCAGGGAAGCCACAGTTCTTGTTTGGTCAGGGCTGCGAGGGGCTGTTGCTCTATCACTCTCTCTGTCTGTTAAAGTAAGTTATTTTTCTCGCGCCAATGCCATTGACCCTGATTTGTCTGTTGTTGCCAATATGTGCATATTCATCTACATTTTTCCTAGTAAATCTTATATATTTTTCTGAGATATTTACTGAAATAGTTTTGCTAGCGTGCTAGTGATGCTGCTCAAGATTATCTGAAACCTGAAGTCGGAACAATGGTATGCTCTTTTGTTTTTCCCTGAAAAAGTATAAATACTTACTTTGAGCTTTGCTTATCTTGTAAATCTTTTGCAGTTTGTGTTCTTCACTGGTGGCATTGTTTTTCTAACATTGATTGTGAATGGTTCTACCACACAATTTTTGTTGCACCTACTTGGTCTGGGAAAACTGTCAGCAACCAAGGTCAGCTTTACAAATTAATATTTGTGTTGTTTTATCTTTGGATTAAAGGTTTCACTTAACTGTATGTTTGCATGCTTTAGTAACCTTTTGAGCTCTGACTCACACCCACCCACCCTTTCCCTTAGAGTAATGAGTGTACTGGGTTAAATAAGGTGTTGAATGCTGCAAATATATTGTTCCTGTTACAGTATATATGAGCTTAAGAAATTGTACATTAATAATGAGACCGAGATTACTACCCCTGACACATTATGAAGAAGACGCCAAGATACACCAGTTTATGCACCCCATAGTAAATCAACATGATTTAATCCTCTCCACTGGGGTCAAATCCAGGCGGCAGAAAGATACCACTGTTCTCAGGATGTTGGTTCTCTCCATTCTTTTCTTGACAGTGTATCCAGCTCTAGACCTGAAGATTGCGTAGAATATGTAGTCTCCATTGTGAACTTTACATCAATTATGAGAAAATAAATAATATGTTCTCTTTTGGTTGAACCCCCTTGACTCCTAGTAGCTTCTAAAGTTGTTCAGAGTCATGCATTACTATTATTATTAAGCCTCTACTTTCATCTACTCCATGCTGCATAATATTGCTGTGCTTGTTACCTGCTGCCAGAAACAACAGTAGTTTTGGTTTCACATGTGATTGATGAATATGAAGTAGCATATTTATGCTCTCCTCATGCTCCAGTTTCTAACCTGATTTCCTGCAACTGCAGCTTCGTGTATTGAAGTATACAAGATATGAAATGCTAAACAAGGCATTGGAGGCTTTTGGTGATCTCAGGGATGATGAGGAACTTGGGCCTGCTGATTGGATTACTGTGAAGAAATATATCACATGTTTGAATAACTTGGAAGATGAACAAGCACATCCTCATGATGTTCCTGACACGGATGAAAGCGTGCATACCATGAACTTGAGGGATACCCGAGTACGCCTTTTGAATGGTATGCATGCAACCTAATTAGATGACAATGTGCTGATGAAATTTGACCCAACCAAGTTATGTTTGTTTAGGAGGTACATCAATAGATAAGAGAGTAACATGTACTATGGCCTCTGGCTCTGGGTCCTAATTTTTTTGGCCGTGGAACTAGTTCCATGAATTCTCCAAGCCGCACCCAAGGCACTGAATTTGTTAAGTGGTTCAGAGAGAAGACGGTGGCTATAATAAATAAACTAAAGTAGATAGTAAAATTACTGCTATGACGACATGCTTATTTATACTATGGGTAAAAGAATTGGAACAAATTGTTCTGAGGATTCTTAAAACAATTTTTTACTGTAATATTGTTGTCAGGTGTACAAGCTGCTTACTGGGGAATGCTTGAAGAGGGACGGATAACTCAATCCACAGCAAATATTTTGATGAGATCAGTTGACGAAGCTATGGATCTTGTTTCTAGCCACTCATTATGCGACTGGAAGGGTTTGCGGTCCAATGTTCATTTCCCAAAGTACTACAGGTTCCTTCAGATGAGCAGGTTGCCACGAAGGCTTGTTACTTACTTCACTGTAGAAAGATTGGAGTTAGGATGTTACATCTGTGCTGCATTTCTTCGTGCTCATAGAATTGCGAGGAGACAACTACATGATTTTCTTGGTAATATCCTTTAACAGACTCTAAAATATTGTCACGTGCTAGTTTTATACTATTCATTTGGCCTATAAAGTCCATAAAATTGAAAAATCATGTCTTAATAGTTTGTGCCTATATGAGAAATGCTATGTCTGAGAGCATATTCTTGCTATAAGTATTGTTGTAGTTCATAATTGGGAAGAGAAGTGGTACTTTATGCAGTGTTTGCCTTCCTGTAGAATCAGTCAGTTACGACATTTAGTGCTTAAACTGGCAAGGTCTTGATGGTGTGATATTCTGATATATCCTTCACTGGAAAACTACTTGGTATAGCAATATCTGATTATCTGGCTTATTAAGGTTGAGCCCCTTAGCGCCTTTAATTTATTTTACCGTTACCATGTTTAGCTTGTCTGGAGTCACCTCTCTCTCAACATCTTTTTATTTCATGTTTCTCCTTTTCACCCTGTTTTGTGGATTTTGGAGATGAAAAATTCTAATCCACTTCACTAGTTTATTTTTTCTTATAAAATTTTCCTTTTCAGGTGATAGTGAGATTGCAAGAATTGTCATTGATGAAAGTACTGCTGCGGGGGAGGAAGCTAAAAAGTTTCTGGAAGATGTTCGTGTTACATTCCCTCAGGTTGTGATTACAATGTGCTTATATCATTTCAGCCAATTTATTATGGATTCATTAGGCTCGCAAAATCTTCATAAACTTGTTCTGTCAGAAATTTTCTTTGCAAAACTTGAGGATGAAAGCACAATTCCTTACTGAAATGGGACTAACTTGGCTTCGTGCATGTCCTGTTGACCAGCTCCCCTGATCTATGGTTGTGTGTTCTTTTCTTAGCTTATATAAATTTTCTTAGATTTTCAGCTTTCCTGTTCTTGCTTTTTGGTCTTTGCTTCTAATATAGAAAATATAGCACTTTTTAGGGTACAAAATAGAGCACTTATCTGGGCGCTCGATAAGAAAAGAAAGGGACTAGTTTGGCTTTAGACAGACATGTTCTTGCATGGACATTGAAAGGCTAAGTTGCAGTAAATTGTTAGATTTAGAGTTGAAATGGAGGGATTTGGTAGTAATTTGTGTAGGGGTTTGTCTTCTTCCCTGCAAAATTCATGCCACACTCTTCTGGCATTGACGTTCTACAATGGCCCCAAGTTCATAAGCTTCAGAATACTCCATTTTGTATTAAAAAAATGAGCTCTTTTACTGTGATTGGGAAGGTACCACGGGTAGTTTCAGGTACCCCCCTCGCTGATTTTTTCAGCCGTTGATTTAAATTATATGTTAATTGAAGTTATTAAGTTTATAGTCCTTCATCAATTGCTTGACTCGGTCAGGCCCGAACATGTAACTGTTGCATCTTGCCAATCCCATCTCTAGCGAGCGCAGACGGTGGCGCCGGAGCAAGGACATGAAGGGGACGACACCGGCGCGACGACCTGGAACCGGGATCACACATAGAAATATCGTAGACCATGAGCTGGCAATCTATGACGGTGTGGCCCTCCTCCAGGCTGCGATTCTCTGCTTGCTCAAGAACTATACATGTCGGCAGTGCGGATCCACTGCTCGACAGCCCCCACGGGCGAGCGGACCATGGGTGCATCAGCAGACGGCAAACACTGTTGGCAGCGACTCCAGCGTCCATGACCACATCGGCAAGGATTTGAGATTTTAACAATCTTTGGGCAAAGACCATCTCGTAAAGCAGAGAAACAACATGTTGCTTAACCCGACGTCGACTAAGGGGCTGGTGCTGCACAGCATCAGGCAGCACCTCATGTAGATACGTGTGCTACTGGGCTGGTGGCCGAGGCGTCGCCAGCAGACGGGCAGAGGGGAAGAACCGAGGCCGGTGTACTGCGGGAGCACGAAGCTTGTGGCCGACCAGTCGAGCTAGTCCTGTTCCACACCGATGAATCTGACGACATTGTCGTCTGCGGTGCGCTCCGTGACACCTTCTCCTATGGCTGGCTGCACAACAGTTCCTTCGCCGTCGTCAAACCCAAGCCCCTGCCTTCTTCCGTGGAGTCCTACGTCGACCACGGCTCGGCTAGCAGTGTGCTTCGGTTTCTTCCTAGAGCCGAAGCTGGACCAGTACCCGGCGATGCTGAGTGAGGAGGACGCCGCTGCCGCATCCGCGCATGATGACGACGACGCGCCAATGCCGGCCTCCTGCATCGGCTATAATGCCCGACCGCCGTTGAACCCCTATGGCAGATGCGCCCGCGGCCAAAGCTTCTACCGCTGCTGCTGCTGTTTCTCTATGGCTACAGCCGCATTCAGGTGTGGGCTGGCGCCGGAGTGGCATGGGAGCCACGCTTGAGTAGGAGAGGTCGAGCGCCGGCTGTGGCCGGGACCGCGGTGGCATGGCGGCGGATCAAAAAGGACCCGCTAGTGGCGAGCTAACGGGAAAACCAGACGAGCTGGAGAAAGTGGAGCTTGTTCCGGAGTACGACGGTGTCGGTGATACTCCAGAGTTCTACGCGTCCTTTGCAGGGAGATACTGCTCTAGAGAGTGAGATGAGGGAGGATCCACAATGGGTCCATCTTCACTGGAGATGACATATCTACCCTTCTATGTCATTTAAAAAAATGGATAAGTCAGTATTTTTCAGTACTTATTTTATGGTACTGCCTAGTTTTCAATTGTTTGATTTACTTGGTTCAACAGTTCCTAAAATCTCAACTATTGTAGAACTTGTATCAAATAATAGTTCTGTAATAATGAAGAACTGCACTAGATATAAACAAGGAATGCCAATTTGATTGAAATTTACACTGCGGGTGGTCCTCGTAGTTCACTGTTATGATGTTATCTAGATTATTTTATTCTTTTTTTGGCGGGACACTGTTATCTAGACTCTAAAGCTATTTCGACATTTTTCAGGTGCTTCGCGCATTAAAAACTCGACAAGTGACATATGCAGTGTTGACACACCTGAGCGAGTATATTCAAGACCTTGGGAAGACTGGGTTGCTTGAGGAAAAGGAAATGGATCATCTTGATGATGCTCTGCAGGTAGTTGGAATATATAATGTCATTTCTTGTTGTGAAGTGAAAGTAAATTAAACCCTCTGGTTTCAGTTCACAAATTGCAATATACTAACCCTGGTAAGTTAATTCACTTGGCAGACAGACTTGAAGAAGCTTAAGAGGAATCCACCACTGGTGAAAATGCCAAGAGTTAGGGAACTTCTAAATACCCATCCTTTTGTTGGTGCGCTGCCTGATGCTTTTCGTGATTCATTGTCAAGTAGTACAAAAGAAACAATAAAAGTACATGGAACAATCCTTTATAGTGAAGGCTCAAGGCCAACTGGTATATGGCTTGTTTCGACTGGAATAGTAAAGGTAAGAGTCTGACTCAAGACCACATTATTTGTCTGAAGCATATACTAAATACTTTCCTTCTCTGGCTGGTTCATTAATGTGCATATACCTCCTTGTGCCTGCTTTTTTGACAGTGGACAAGTCAGAGACTAAGCACCAGGCATTCATTGGATCCAATTTTGTCACATGGGAGCACATTAGGTCTGTATGAGGCTTTAGTTGGAAAGCCTTATATTTGTGATATTATTACAGAATCGGTGGTGCATTGTTTCTTCATTGAAGCTGAAAAAATAGAGCAACTACGCCAGTCTGATCCCTCCATTGAGGATTTTATGTGGCAGGTATACTCTTATAGTACTGCCTACCTGTTTGCTCTGTTACTTTATTTACTCTTGGACATTTTCTGGAAATGCATAATACTTTTTCTTATTTTGTTTCCTTCTTGATTATGTGTGTGGGAATGAAGTATGTTTTTCTGTGGTTCTCAATACGCTTAAAAGTCCTGCCGGTTACTGACTGAGCCCGTTGTGGTATGCCATAGCTCACATGTTCCGTCTGGTTTTTTTAACCTAGCTTGTTAACTCCAAAGGTGGCAAATGAGGAATATATGACCATAGCCCGTCGTGGTAGGCCATAGCCCACATATATCCGTCTTTTTTTAAACCTAGTTTGTGTTCCCATTGTTAACTCCAAAGGTGGCATATAAGGAATATATGACCAGATCTTCATCTTTAGTTCACAAAAGCATCAACAGAGATTTATGGTTTCATCCATAATGAATTCTCATGGTTCCCCACGTAACTGCACATCTTTTGAACGAGTATATGTGTGAAAATCTGTAGAAATTAATTCTGCTCGACAAGTTGCATTCCCTCAACGCTGGGACACTACAATATGCCATCTATAGTGACTCATTCTGACATTGCATTTTAAGGGAGGGCCTCCTCATTGTATCAATAGTCATGCATAATATTGACTTGTAACACTCAAGCCGCAGCACAAATTTTTAGACTTACAACAATCATCGCAACGCGCAGTGGTGAGGTCCTCCCTACTTGTGCCAAGAGGTCATGGGTTCGAACCAGCCTCCCGCTGCACTTTGCAGGATTAAGCCTAGGTTCCTATAATCCCTCCCCAGACCCCACCTTGTGTGGGAGCCTGTGCACTAGGTCTGTCCTTCACAACCATCATCGCAACTTGATTGGGCTTTTGCTTCTCTCTAGTCTCCACCCAAATCTAATCATCGCTACTTGCTTGGGCATTCATGTCGTTGCACCCAAATTTCTACCATGTATTATTACTAACATAGAATTCCAATGTGGGACAAACCCACTACTAGTGCTCCACTAAGTCTGGTGTAACTTTGTTACCTTATGTCACGAAATCTATATCTGATAGCCCTTAAGGCCTTAACCATTCATGCGGGGAAACTGCAGGAAAGTGCTCTAGTTATTGCAAGGATTTTTCTCCCTCAGATATTTGAGAAAATGGCAATGCATGAGATGAGGGTTCTCATTTCTGAAAGATCTACTATGAACATCTACATTAAGGGGGAAGACATTGAACTCGGGCATAATTACGTATGCATCTTACTGGAAGGGTTTCTGAAGACGAACCAAACTTTGATCACACCTCCAGCTGTGCTGCTGCCGTCAAACACTGATTTGAATGTATTTGGCCTGCAGTCTTCAGGTTCTGTACATTTCCATCGATCATGCAGTCATCTATCGATTGTATTATAAAAGCAACTGATGACTTGAATAATCTCTTGTTTACAGCCATGAACCATATAGACTATTGCTATACTGCACCCAGTTATCAGGTGGAAGCTAGAGCGAGGGCCATCTTATTTGACATAAGAAGGCCAGAGGCAGAGAGTGAACTGCAAAGAAGCCATTCGTTGCTGTCGCCAACCCTCGGACCACCGCGAACACAGAGCAAAGAACACATCGGTTTGCTAAGGTGGCCAGAGAGTTTCCATAGATCCAGAGGGCCTGGAAATCCAAGCTTAGCTGAAATTGGAAACCAACCTGGTAGCTTCTCTGCAAGAGCGCTGCAAGTCAGCATGTACGGCAGCATGGTATGTATGAATCTTTTTTCTTATCAATCTCATAGCTCGTTGTTATTTACATCGATGCAAGTTTGTTCGTGATGAACTGAACTAACAACCGGATCAACGCATTCACAGATGGATGACAACATGCACCCTGCACAGCGGCGACCGAGGCCTGATCGCGTGGATGCAAACCAGAAGCACAGCGCGTCCTATCCGAAGGTGCCCTCAAGGCCATCGACCACACGGCCTCTACTCTCTGTGCAGTCGGAGGGTTCAAATGTGATGAAAAGAAGGTCTGCTCCTGCTCCTGCTCTCGCTCCTTTTCCGCTCGTGGCAGCAGGCCAGCAACGCAGGGCGGTAGCGGAAGATGGCAACTCGAGCGACGAGTCCGCGGGGGAGGAAGTTATTGTCAGAGTCGACTCTCCCAGCATGCTGTCTTTCCATCCATCGTCGCAAGGCAACTGACGGACGCAGGCTGGGCCGATGTTTCGATCTTGTGTTGTATGATAGCTGTTGTGAATAATGACACCACGCTGTTTGTGTATATCACTATATTGTTCAAAATGTACGATAATAAGTACTTCCCGGTTGGCTGGTTCAATAAGAAAGCCAAGGGGTCGCTTGTACTGCTATTCCATAGCGTTCCTGTACGTCCATTTTTTGAAAGAAAAAATTGTTCACTTTAAATTTGACTTATTATAGATGAGATCATGGTGTTCTGTTTGGGGCATGGTGTTTTTTTCTTTTTTGAGACACACAGTACAAGCGCTAATATACACGCGCATACACTATGAATGCACGCACACCCTACTCCTATGAGCACCTTCGAAAGATTGATTCGGCGGATCTTGAGATCGACAGAGTCACCACAGGCGTCTTGTTGTTGACGGGAACGTCACCTCCCACTAAAAAATATTCCATCTAAACTAAAAAATATTCCGTCTAAATAAGAAACACCAGTGTTAAATCTAGGGTTTAAACTCTGGTGGACTGGGAGTACAACTATCCACCTAACTATCTTTCCACATGCAGTTGGCTTGGGTTTCCCCACGTGCGTACATTGAAAACCATTTGGGGACGGTAGTGGGTAGGGTCGGTTTGGGATGAGTGTATGCGTGTTGTACTGTGTTGTGGAAAAAAAAAAACTAGCCAAAAGACGGTTCTACTTTGGGATACGGGACCGTTTATCCCATTTATCTCTTATTTTACAGATATCTGATTCAAAATTGTATGTACTGTACTAAACATTGTATAAAATGAAGCAAACGTGTAAGTGTTCTGTTTTGGCAATTTGGCATCCTACTTTGACTGCGACAGGCCGCCGCGTCGGCAGAACGGGCTCGCGGGCCCGCCACACGTCAACGGTCGGATCTCCGCACGGATCTGCGCCCGCTCCCGAGTCCCTCTCAAATCGCAATCATATCACTGCCTCCTTCCTTTTCCCCAATTTGGTTGGAATCCTCGCTCTACGGCCACACCACGCCTAGGGTTTCCCCCCGCCGACGACCAGCTCTCTCCCCCAGCCGCCGCATCCGCCGGTCGCTCCTCGCCGACAAATCCATCCTCCCCCCCCCCCCCCCCCTCTAACTGCCCTTCCACTTCCCCTCTTCCCGTCCCAATCGCGCCGTCTCTTTCCGCCATCGGTCGTCGCCCGCACACCGGCTGCCGCGTCGTCGACCCCTTCCCTGAACCAGCGATCCGGCGAGCAGCAAGGGCGAGCGGTTCTCCTCCGTTGCGGCGCGTCGGTGTCGCCTGGTAAGTGAGTGAGGAGCGCTCGATTTATTCTTCGGTATGGAGATCGTTCGTTCGGTTCCACTGCGCTGTTATTTCATTTCACGTCTTGGTAAGTGCCGTAGTGGCCGGTAGGAGACGAACGCTGGTTGTCTGGTCGGACCCGATTGGTCTTGTATTGTGTTTCGCCAGATGATATGTGAGCAGGGAAGTTTAGTGAATTCTGAGCGGGGGAGTTTAGTTTTCATCTCGGTTCTTTCGCGTTGAAAGGTCTGCGTGCGTTGGTCCCTCTGAAATTGTTGCGTCGAGAGGTCCTGTGATCATGCAGGACGCAAGGTCCCTGCTAACGGCCCCTGGATGTAGTGACCTTTGTGTGTGCTTGAGCAGGGTGTGCTGTGCAAGACAGCACATTGCGTGGAAGGAGTGTGGCGCACGCACTATGCACGGAAGTCTTCCCTAGGTGTGTGAATTCTGAAAGAGGGGTCCAGTTTTCATCTCGTTCTCCCACGTCGAAACATACACGGCCTGCATTGCTCCCATCAGGAATTGCATTGAGAGGTCCTGTGATCACACAGGACACGAGGTCCACTGTAACCGCCCCTGGATGTAGTGAAACCTTTGTGTGTGCTTCTGGTGCTTGCGCAGGGAGTGGTTTGCAAGATAACGCATTGCGGGGATGGTGGCGTGGTGCACCGTGTGTGCATGGAAGGCGCGGAAGAGACAAGGAAGAGAGAGGAGACAGAAGTTGGTAGGGTTTAGTTTTTTGTGTGAAGTGGCAAAAGCTCAACTTAGGAATAAATTTTCCCGCGTAAATATGTGCATACGACAATCAACACAATTATGACAGAACTCCTACTTACCGTACTCTACGGATATACTGTACGGGGTACGGACCGCCACATCGTCAGTAATTGTTCTTGCCAAAATGATCTACCACAGCATTATCAGTTTCCTTGTTCTGCACATGTTTCTGTGTTAGCTTGTTGCTGGCGTTACTCAATGCAGCACTGTTGTTTAGCAGCATTAATTCACTGATGTCCGATTCACGTGGGTGTATAGCGTGCCGAGCACGCTTACTTGTACGTTGTATGTATATGGACATATTGGAGAATGTTTGTTGGGCTTACAGACATATTTCTTTTGTATAGCGGCAGATGCTTGTTACATGTACATTAAAATATTTGGCTGTTCCTTAGGTGTAAATTTCACTCTATTTGCGCAGTGACCTGTCTGTGTTTGATATCAACTTGACTGTCTCTAATCTCCTGAATACTTTTTTTGTAGGCTAAATTTTGGTGATCACACTCTTTACATAGCGAAGCAAACACTTGAAAGCTGTCTGCAGTTTTTGCTTTCATGGTAACCATAACTTCTTATGGATTTGCGTTTTAGCCTGCCTTCCATGATTCTGATGGTTTATACATGTCACTGAAGGCAACCAACGAGAACCTCCCACCAACTGTCATCAGGCAATTGGCTAAAGAACTGAAGAATCTTGACGACTCTCCTCCAGAAGGGATTAAAGTTATTGTTAATGATGACGACTTCACCACTATTTCTGCTGATATTGAGGGCCCTGGTAAGATTCTCTCGGACACATTGCTTTGCACCTTCTGCCATTTTATGTTTTGTAGTCAGATATTATGTGCTTATGCTGATCATGCTCTGGGTACTTGTTTAATAGTGCATTCATTCTTGTATTTCTGTCACGTTTTATTCGGGGCTAGCTATGTGAGCTTGCCGCTTCTGGCTTTTTGCATATGAAATATAAAGACCATGGAGTTATAAAGCCGCTTTTGTTTCCTATTACACTAACTTCTGATATTGGGCATGTGCAGCTGGAACTCCATATGAGAATGGAATATTTCGGATGAAGCTGATATTATCTCGTGACTTCCCTCACTCTCCTCCAAAAGGTGGCTATCTTGTCAGACTTCCATTATTGTTCATACTTGAATTTAGTTCTTGAAGTAAAGCTTTAGTTGAAAGTCTTTGGCGTTCTTTGATTTGCAGGATTTTTCACAACTAAAATTTTCCATCCTAACATAGCAACTAGTGGTGAGATATGTGTTAACACATTGAAGAAAGATTGGAATCCTAGCCTTGGATTGAGGCATGTTCTGCTGGTAAGCTCAAAGTTAACATAAATTAACTCATGTTCTTTTAGTGCATGATTGTGCAATGCAGTAAGCATTTTCTAGTACTCCCTCCGATCCGGAAACAGTGTTGGGGGAAAACAGCGTATCACGTACAATTTTTTTGTATTAGCTACGACAGATTTTCCGAATCGGAGGGAGTATTTGATTATAGAAGAAGTTTAAACTGCCTGCATAGAATGTGGGGTGCTTACCATACATACATTGCTTCATGACAGGTAGTGAGATGCCTCCTGATTGAGCCATTTCCTGAATCTGCGCTCAATGAACAAGCTGGAAAGTTGCTACTTGAGAACTATGAGGACTTTGCACGGCATGCAAGGTCAGTAATCTTCAGCCTCGTTTTGTCGACACGGTGCCATAGAGCTTTTCTTATCGGGCAAAAGTACAGTGCTAGGATTGTGTATTCAAAACAATGTAGACACCTAGAATGACATTGCTACCATTTCTGGCAAATTAGACCAGTCCTATTGCTGAAAACTAGTGCTGCTGTAGCTAGTTACTGACCATGCCATTGGCGCTCCATATACAGGCTGTACACTAGCATCCATGCGCTCAGACCCAAGAACAAGTCCAAGACTGGAATCTCCGACTCGACTGGAGCTCTGAATAAGGACCCGTCCCACAGTGTCCTCGCACCAATATCTACCTCTACCGTGACGAAAGCATTTGGCCCTAATGGACAGGACCAGAACGCTGCTCCTTGTGTTGTTTCAGGAGGAGCATCGGCAGCACCCAAGAAGGATGGACCACTCAGCGTGAAAGTCCCCGTCGATAAGAAGAAGATGGACGCGAGGAAGAAGAGCCTGAAGAGATTATAGAGATGAGAGCCTGTCAAGATTCCAGTGCTGAAAGGGAAAACTGTCAAGATTCCTGGTCTATGTTTAGCTATTGATCTGTAGTTGTTCACCGGTGCCAGATTCAGCATGACGCGTGTCCAGAAATAACGCGGGTGGCCACCTGTGTTTGTGAGAGAAGGATCTCTCTTGTGTTCGGGCCCTATAGTTGGGGGCCCGCTGGAGAAAACTCTGCGGAGGGAGAATAATGCCCCTTTGGTTCGGTCCTGTTGTAACTGCATTTGCTTGCTTGTTGTTGTTCAATGTAAACTCTGAGCTGTGGATAAGGTTGGTTCGACAGATTTTCTTTGTTAATAAGCTGCAATTCCTCAACATCTTACTTTATGCCATACTTCCAAGTCATTTTACTTTATGCCATACTTTGTTTGCGATGTGGCGTGATGGCACTGTCATGTGTTGTGTTGCTCCCTCCATGTCAATTATGTATTTACGACTTGGTATTAAAGGTGTTGATAATTTTTATAACCATGGTATAACTTCTGAAGTATTACTATGAGTAGGACAGAGTATGTACTTTGTAACCCTGAGGACAGAGCATAACTCAAACTTTTCTTTGATTCATAGGATAGGAAAAACACAGTAATAAGAAATACAGAATTAAAATGTCGTGTCCAATCCATTTCTCTAGGATTTCTAATGTAGCTAAGTTTTTTTGATTCATCACAAGAAATTCCGTGAATGATGTAGTACTCTTACAAAAGATTCTTTAGAAAAAATCCTATGAATCAAACAAGTAACATGGAAAAAATACTCTAAGGCCCCGCTTGGATCACTGTATTCAGACCGTGAAGCGCCGGATAGAAAACCGGAGGCCCGTGTATTTTACTGCACGAGACGGGTGCGGAAATACCCGACGAAAAAAGCAACAGGGTTTTCAATCGAGGGCATAAGGAAATGAATCCTCTAGATTTTCCTATGAAAATCCTTTGAATCAAGTAGGAAGTAGGGTGAGTCATCCAGCGGCTGACGACGGGCAGCAACGGCTCCCAAACGCGCCGGCGGGCCCATGGATCATCAGGGCCAGGGCCCACCTGCCGCCAACAGTTGGATCACCACGCGCCTCCAAATTGTTCTCGCTGCTCCCTCTCCTCAAATCCAGAGCCTCCCCATCTCTTCTCCTCCGCTGCCGCGTCCCGAGAGGAAGCGTCCGCCGATCTCTACCCCGGGGACGGCCACCGGGGGACGGGCGCGCGAGCGGCGTGGTCGCCGCCTCCGCAGCGTCGGCAGTTGGTAGGTGAGCATTCCATTCCTTCCGTCCGTGGGGAGATCAGATGGGGCCTCGGTTAGTCTCAGAGTGTATGTAGATCGATGTCTGGGTGTCTTAGCAGAGTGTGGAATCCTCGTGAGCAGTTGCAATCATGAGCCGGGGATTTCTTTAGCTCGTGCATTTCTTTATCTAGAAAAGGGAGGCAGGTCTATGTGCTGTGTTGTGCACTTGTGCTTGACTGCTTGGGAACTTCATCGGCTGTGGATGTGTCCACACAAGCCTCTGGATGAAGTGACTACTGACTGACGAGTGACGAGTGAGCATGCATATGAGTTCTAGTGTAGGGAGGGAGGGAGGGGATAAGTATCTACAAATAGTGTTATGTCAAGTTGGTAATGGACTAGCACGCGGGGAAGCAGCACATTACCAGTAGCAGACCGAGGAGAATGTGGTGGCACTAGCACTAGCACAGCACCGGACAGGGCACAAATCCTAATTTATATATAGTACCAAATTGCCACCCTAGATGGTCTGGTCTAAATTGGTTTCCTCATCTTGCAAACGTTCATGTGGTACCAAGGCCCATTTTAGAAAGAGGGCACATGGCCAGCTTTATGTAGGTAGCAGACCGGCCAAAATGTGGCAGCACATACATCCACTTTTAGCCAAACTTAATTCAATTATTTTGGGATGGAGGGAGTATCATAAAACACCAGTGGTTTCCTTATGCATAGCTCATATAGCCATATTGCTTAGCATAATTAAGGTACCACTCAACACTTGTAGAGTTTATTCACATGTTGCTTATTGGATATAATATTCGTTAAATGTATGTACATCCTAGCGACAGTGATTGCATTACTGCAGCTTCAAGTCATGTACTATTGATGTATATTGCATCTCCCCAGTATATTCTGACAATTGCCATGCTGGATTTATTAAATTACAGATGTAGTTACTGCTACACTGTTTCTGTTTGACAAGAAAAAAGCCGAAGTGGAGTTGATCACGGACACCTTAGGTCCTGGAGCTGTCTGCTCTTATTGCTTTCATGGTAAGTACCGGAAAGTCTTAAACCTGTAAGAGATATGTTTTACGTCTTTACTGATTCTAATGGTATGCTTATTCAAAGGCGACCAACGATACCCTCCCACCAACTGTCATCAGGCAATTGGCTAAAGAATTGAAAAATCTCAATGAATCACCTCCAGAAGGGATTAAAGTTATTATTAATGATGATGACTTCAGCACAATTTTTGCTGATCTTGAGGGCCCTGGTAAGATTCTGTCGAGAATACTTTGTTTTCAGCTGCCATCACATGTCTGCGTGGCCAACTAGCTATGCTGATCTTGTACTATAACTGTGCATAGGAGCGGAGCCAGTATCCCATTAGGCCCAGGATGTCACTTAAAATCACTAAAATTACCAAGCAAGATGAAGGAAAACACTTCAAATCAAGCTAAATACAAAGGAAAAACATTCCCACGCCCTGGGTCTTGGTCCAAGCTGCCTGGGGTCTGTCTCGGCCCCCCTGTGCATATAATGTCGTCTTCTGTTATTCCATAATTTCTAACATGCTGTTTGTATAGAGTTAAGCTACTCAAGTATCGATGGAACATTTTTTCTTTCTTCTAATGCATCTTACAGAACCTCAAGTTTTCTTTACGTTCCTGTTTTTTCTTCCCTATTGCAATATATTAATATTGTGTTCTGAGAAATCTGAAACTTGACATGATGCAGCTGGAACACCATATGAGAATGGAGTATTCCGGATGAAGCTATTGTTGTCTCGTGACTTCCCTCACTCTCCCCCAAAGGGTATCTTCTGGAACTTCCAGAATTGTCCATACTTCAATTAATTATTGAAGCGAAACCTCTAATTGTAAGTGTGCATTATAACTTCCATTTGCAGGATTCTTCTCGACAAAAATATTCCATCCAAACATAGCAACTAGTGGTGAGATATGTGTGAACACATTAAAAAGGGATTGGAACCCTAGTCTTGGATTAAGACATGTTCTACTGGTAAGTTTCAAATTTCTGCACACTTCAGCCATCGCTCTTTTGGGAGCAATGCATGACATTCTTACAAGTAACCGTCGAATTTTGATTTAACATGACCTGTTTGATAGCTACTAGCTAGGAATAAGTTCTGTCTGTAGACTTACTCTGGGTCTGGGATCCGCCTTTTTGTCATGTCTCACAGATAGTGAGATGCCTTCTGATCGAACCATTCCCCGAATCTGCCCTGAATGAACAAGCTGGAAAGATGTTACTCAAAAACTACGAGGAGTACGCACGCCTTGCAAGGTCAACCTTCAACCCTGTATTTTCAGTCCTGGAGTGATGCTCGCAGATGTTGCCTTGTCAAAACTCCATGTGAAGGATTGTGTATCCCAAGCAATTTTAGCACATGGTCAATTGGTCATGAATCTCATGGTTACCATCTGTATCAAATCAGATAATACCAGGCCGTACTGAAATGTGCACATAGAGCTCAACCTAACCACTGATAATTTCACTGTTATCCATGTGCAGGCTCTACACCGGCATTCACGCACATAACCATAAGAATAAGTCCAAGACCGGAGCTATTTGCGAGTCAACGACATCTCTAAATGTGGGTCAGAGTAACAAAACTGCCCTGAGCAAAAACACGCCTTCACCGTCATCTGCGTCCACCTCAACCAAAGTTCTTGGCCTACACGATCAGAACGCTGCTCCTTGTGATCCTTCTGTAGGCACATCAGTGCACAGGAAGGATAGGCTGCTTGCTGCCAAAATTCCAGTCGAAAAGAAGAGGACGGATGCCAGGAAGAAGAGCCTGAAGAGGCTATAAGTGCATCGATCATAGGTACAGCTGAAGCCCGGTAGAGTGGTAGTTAGGGAATTGAGTTCCATCCATAAGTGCCGGATCCATCAGATGCATAGTGGCATCCGATGAACTGGCGACTGGGACAAGGTTGCCTGTTCGGGCCGCTTGAGCGTGAGTTGGGCGGGCCTACTGAAATAAACTGTGATGTGCGTGCACTGACAAATATTTTGCAAGAACCGTCACCTTTTCTGTTGATTCTGCACTAATTCTTGTCACTGATTTAGTGGTAGTAGAGTGATGCGGAAGCTCTCCTCCAAAGTAAACCTCAGTGCTAAAGGGAGCACATATTCACCCTGAACCAGTGAGCAGCTGCCACCTGCCCTGCTGGTAGGGCAAGCAGCATCTGGTGCAGTGTAACCGACAACCTGATAATGGCCCTCTCAAGTGTCCATCAAAATCATTGTTTTTTGCAGCTACCACAAGAATCTTCCCCTTTGTGGACGTAGTAGGGCTGCCTTGGAGATCAGAAACCATCATCAAAGTTTCCTCAGGATTCTTGCGCCACTATCTCCATTCTTCAGGCTGGGCACTGGGCAGGTCAGCACCCTCACTCGTTTTAGTAGTTTCTGTTCAAGCTCCTGCTCCGTCCTCGCATTGCATGTTTCTTTCCAAGATGCGGTCGGTCCATGTTAACATTTCTTCGTACAGAGCGAGTGCACGATGGTTAATCGTTTGTCAACCATACGATCTTCCTTCCAGATGACCACCGCGGATCCCAAGCTTTATACGCGGGTGCAATTCTACAATTGTGCAAAGTAGGCTGGAGGAGGTGCCCATGATGATGATGAGGATCAAAGCAGGTCTCGTGACCCAAAGATGATACCGGGGGGACTTTCGCAGGCAGCTGCAAGCAACACACCAGGCTGCTTTAACCTTTTGATCCTGTAATAACGCCTTTGGCCGCATCTCCCCTTTACGCTTTCGATTGATCTCCCCGTCCACTTGCCTACTTCGACTCGCCGCCGGCCAGCAGTAAAAACTAAGAATGACCCGAATCATTGGTTGCTTGGTGCACAGGAAGATGAAGAAGAAGAATTTTGGGTTGGCCGGTGACGACGTCTCGGGATTTGCCCGAGATCGCAAGCTTCGTGGACGCAATCATCGCCTTCCTGTAGGTTATCGTTATCCAGTCTGGTGTATTCCGGTGTAGCGTAGCGTGTAGAGAACTGCTGGGCATTTTTGTAATAATAATACTCCCTCCGTCCATAAATAAGTGTCTCAAATTTGCTCAAAAGTGGATGTATCTATATATGAAACATGTCTAGATACATTCACTTTTAGGCAAATTTGAGACACTTATTTTGGGACGGAGGGAGTAATAATAATCTGAGAAGAAGTGAGAAGCCCGGTAAGATTTGGCTGTGAACAAAGAAGACATAGTGGGGGTCTGTTATCGGATGAATAAACAAAGAAGACTGGAGGACGACTGGAGTTTTAGGTCACATGGCTGAGCTCACAGGTGATGCTGTTTGTATACGTATTTTTTTTTGCTAGTTCGGGCAGTTCAGGCCGTTTGGCGAAACTAATGCTCCGGCCAAATTATTCTTAAATCTATCACCGAAGTTCAATGTAGGCAAACATGTGCAAGTCCGTGCCAACCGAAAACTGGCGCCGAAGTGAGGTCGACGCCAAGGATCATGGCGCCGAATTTAGCATCCCACTGTCAGAAAGTGGTGGCGTCGATCTGATCATGTTCAGCTCGCGCTGAACTTGACAGCCAATTTTAGAAATAGTTGCGGTCAGAGGCTAGATTTGGCATTAGTTTAGCCTAAGGGCTAGATATAGTAAAAAAAACATTGGATGGGACGATGCGGATTGAGATCATTGACACGTGAGACCCACCATAAACATGATCTACACGTAAATGACTCAAAGTCAGCAAAAGTCAGGATTCCAAAGTCAGATGATCCGGCTTCGAGACGATGCTACGTCAATTTTCTCTCTCAAAAAATAGTTTCGAAAGGAGGCAAAAAATAGTTTCAAAAGTCTACCTTTTAGCGGTCAAACTTTATGGCTGTGACATAGTGTGAAAATACTACCATCTGGTTTTAGTGGATCGTGTATTCGTGTTGATGCTTACGTCACGAGTTGGCGTCAGAGTGAGCGAAGCAGTAAGACAAAAGTCGCCCAAGTCTACTCTTTTCTTTTTACTTAAACAAGTGCTTGTGCAGAGAAATAATCATGAAAGTAAGAAGAAGTTCCCGTTAAAAACCAAGTAAGAAGATATTGGTTACACAAATAGCACCACTCCATGAGCAAAAAACGACTTTGGTTTTAGTGGATCGTGTTGGTGCTTACGTCACGAGCTGGCACTAGTAGAAAACGAGCCTTTGGTTCACCCCTTTAGTCTCGGTTCATTTTTTGAACCCAGACTAAAGGGGTGAGAGCCACACCGCCGGATTTGTGAGGGACCTTTAGTCCCGGTTCGTGTTACGAACCGGGACTAAAGGTTCACCGCATGCGGCAGCAGAGGCGGGCCCCAGCGTCAGAACCCTTTAGTCCCGGTTCGTAACACAAACCGGGACTGATGGTCCTGACCTTTATCAGCTTCTTCCACCCCTGCTCACTCCATTTTTCCCACCGAGCCCGAGCTCAAAATCATTTCCTCTCCATTTCTTCTCCATTTCCTCTCCCCAAGACTAGATAATCCATAATATTTTACACCATTTGGCAAGATTGAAGGCACCCCACGGTTAGCCTCTTCATCCTCTTTCCGGCATTGCTTATTTAGCTCATTTTGCTCATTTCAATTTTTGTGTGTAAGTTATGATCTCATTTGTGTATATGTGCAATTTGTTCTCAAACTAAAATAATGATTTATGAGTTTTAGTGTGGTGAGGAGCCTTATCGACGTCGATCGCCCGCGCCGTCCCGTCACCACCTCGGTGAGCCTCTATATTTTATTTTATTTGATTTTAAAAACATAGCTTTTATGATTTAGATGCATAGTTACTACTTGTATAATTTTCTAACTTGTATTATATGTATAGTGTCATGGTTCTGATATCCGTCCCCGTCGGTCCTCGTCCGGTTTATGATTCGGATGTGGTATATTTTCAAAACTATTTATTTCATTCTATGTTTCTGGCAATTATGGCGACCAACTTGACATAGAATTATTTTTATCTAGGAGGTAGTTGAACCAGAAATTGAACCTGACCCTATTGTCGAGTTTTTGGATAAAGAAAACAATGATTTGAAAGCAAAATTGAAAAGAAGTGAAGATCTTTATCTTCAATGCTTAGAAGATAAGATGAAATTAGAGCTCAAACTTGCCGACGTGGTCGATGGTAACGAGATCAAGATGGATGCAATGCGCTTGAAGATAAAAAGGATTAGAAAATATGCCATTAATCGGGAGGCTTGGTATCATTATGCTGTGGGTTCAGTATTTACCTTAGTTGCGATTTTGATCGCATTTGTTGTTGGATTTAAATTGTTTAGATAATTTTTATATTTGTTTCAGTTAATATATGTTTTATGAGAACTATGTATTACCGCTTGTCAATACTCTACTCTTATTTTTATGGATGACATTGTATTAATTAATTTGCTCTTACATATTATTTATGACAGTAGTGTAATAATGGGGTTCGATATACTTTTATGTAATACAGATAAACCGACAATGGATGTACGGTGACCGATGTTGTCCTGAGTTCATTGATGGCATGCATAATTTTCTCCATATGGCTGAGGCAAACAAGCCGAAGAAAGGTTTTATTCGTTGTCCATGTAGTGCCTACAAAAATATGAGTGATCACTCTACCTCAAAAGTCATTCACTCACACCTCTTGCATAATGGTTTTATGCCTGGTTATTATTGTTGGACCAAGCACGGAGAAACAGGGGTTATCATGGAAGAAAATGAAGAAGAGGAGGATAATGACAAGTATCCTTGGTTCAGTGATACTACAATGGGAGAAGACGAAACTGAAGAAGATCCCGTTATTGATGAGCCCGACGATGATCTTTGTCGGGCCATTCGTGATGCACAAATGGACTGTGGAAGTGAAAACGAAAGGTTGAAGTTGGAGCGTATGTTAGCTGATCACGCCAAATTGTTGTACCCAACTTGTCAAAATGACCAGAAAAAACTAGGTACCACACTTGAATTGTTGTAATGGAAGGCAGAGAATGGTACTTCTGACAAGGGATTTGAAAATTTGTTAAAAATAGTTAAGAAGATGCTTCCAAAGGATAACGAATTGCCGTCTAGTACGTATGAAGCAAAGAAGGTGGTATGCCCTCTAGGATTAGAGGTGCATAAGATACACGCTTGCATTAATGACTGCATCCTCTACCACGGTGAGCACGAAAAATTGAATGCATGTCCTGTATGCGGTGCTTTGCGGTATAAGATCGGGCGAGATGACCCTGGTGATGTTGAGGGCGAGCCGCGCCCCAGGAAGAGGATTCCTGCAAAGGTGATGTGGTATGCTCCTATAATACCACGGTTGAAACGTTTGTTCAGCAATAGAGAACATGCCAAGTTGTTGCGTTGGCACAAAGAAGATCGTAAAAAAGACTTGATGTTGAGACACCCCGCGGATGGGTCCCAGTGGAGAAAAATTGACAGAGAGTTCCCGACATTTTCAGATGACGTAAGGAACTTAAGATTTGGCCTAAGTACAGATGGCTTTAATCCTTTTGGAGAGCAGAGCTCCAGTCACAGCACTTGGCCCGTGACTCTATGTATCTATAACCTTCCTCCTTGGTTGTGCATGAAGCGGAAGTACATTATGATGCTCGTGCTCATTCAAGGCCCGAAGCAACCTGGCAACGACATTGATGTGTACCTCAGGCCATTAGTTGAAGAACTTTTGCAGTTGTGGTGTGAGGAAGGTGTACGTGTGTGGGATGAGCACAAACTGGAGGGATTTGATCTACGAGCTTTGCTTTTTGTAACCATCAATGATTGGCCTGCTCTAGGCAACATTTCACGACAGTCAAACAAGGGATACAATGCATGCACACACTGTTTAGCTGAGACTGATAGTATACATTTAGGTAACAAGAATGTGTACCTAGGTCATCGTCGGTTTCTTGTACCCAAGCATCCGTTAAGGAAGAAAGGCAAGCATTACAAATGTGAGGCAGATCATCGGCCGAGGCCTACCCGCCCTTCTAGTTCTGCTATACATGATATGGTCAAGGATTTAAATGTAATCTTTGGAAAGGGTCCTGGCGGTCTCACTGTTCCGAATGACGCAAACAACCACGTACCCATGTGGAAGAAGAAATCTATATTTTGGGAGCTGCCATATTGGATAATGCTAGAGATTCACTCTGCAATCGACGTGATGCACGTGAAAAAGAACATTTGTTGCAATTTGCTAAACTTCTTGGGCGTGTATGGGAAGTCAAAAGATGGGAAGTCAAAAAAAGGTACACCGAAAGGAAGGCAGACCCATCAACGTATGAGCGAAGAGATGCATCGAGACGATACTCATTCAGAGAATCAGCCATGTCCTGCAAGCTACGCTCTTACTAAAGAAGAGAAGAAAATATTTTTTGAGTGCCTTCGCAGTATGAAGGTTCCATATGGCTTCTCATCAAATATAAAAGGAATAATAAACATGGCAGAGCAAAAATTTCAGAATCTAAAGTCTCATGACTGTCACGTGATTATGACACAATTACTTCCGGTTGCATCCGGTTGCATTGAGAGGGCTTCTACCGGAAAATGTTCGAGAACCCATTGTGAAGCTATGTGCATTTCTCAATGCAATTTCTCAGAAGGTCATCAATCCACTAACTCTAAAAAATTTAGAGAAGGATGTGGTCCAATGTCTTGTCAGCTTCGAGTTGGTGTTCCCACCAACCTTCTTCAATATTATGATGCACCTTGTAGTCCACCTAGTCGAAGAGATTTCTGTTCTCGGTCCTGTATTTTTACACAACATGTTCCCCTTTGAGAGGTTCATGGGAGTCTTAAAAAAAATATGTGCATAACCGGGCTAGGCCAGAAGGAAGCATCGTCAAGGGTTATGGAACAGAGGAGGTCACTGAGTTTTGTGTAGATTTTATTCCTGATCTGAAGCCGATCGGTGTTCCTGAATCACGTCATGAGGGGAGACTGCATGGAAAAGGCACCCTAGGAAATAAAGCAACAATATGTCAAGACGGGGATTCTTTCACTCAAGCACACGACACCGTTCTACATAATTCCAGTTTGGTGGGTCCGTATGTCGAGGAACACAAGAATGTTTTATGCTCCAAGTACCCGGAGAAATCTGAAGATTGTATTGATGGAGAACACATGAAGACTTTCAGCAGTTGGTTAAAAAGACGTCTCATTAATGACACCAATGTTGAAGAACAGCTATACTTGTTGGCCACATCACCAGCTTCAACTATATTGACTTTTCAAGGGTACGAGATAAATGGAAATATATTTTACACAGCCAAACAAGATAAAAAGAGCACCAACCAAAACAGTGGAGTACGCTTTGATGCAACAAACTGCAACGGGACAAAGGACACATATTATGGTTACATAGAGGAGATATGGGAACTTGACTATGGACCTACTTTTAAGGTCCCTTTGTTCAAGTGCAAATGGTTAAACCTACGAGGCGGGGTAGAGGTAGACCCACGATACGGAATGACTACAGTGAATCTCAACAATCTTTCGTACGAGAACGAACCATTCGTCCTAGCCAGTGAAGTTGCTCAGGTTTTCTATGTGAAAGACATGTCTACCCTACCGAAAAAAAGAAAAGATAAGCAAGCGAGTACATCATACGATGAGCCAAAGCGCCACATAGTTCTTTCAGGGAAAAGAGTCATTGTGGGAGTGGAGGACAAGACAGACATGTCAGAAGATTACGATAAGTTTCATGACATTCCGCCCTTCAAAGTCAACACTGATCCAAGTATCAAGTTAAATGAAGAAGATTGTCCGTGGTTACGACGCAATCAGAAGAACAAGTAAACACTAGAGAGGGATATTATTGTTGATGTGTAATATCCGAATGTTTTGTATCAGAAGAACAAGTGAACTGAAGTATTTTGTAGATACATGGAACAAAACACACGATTTCACCTGCATACAGCCCAACGGTGGCTCGTGAGTTCCTGCATATGAAATGCACCGTTGGGCGTATGCAGGGAATCTGAATGCTTTGTATTCTGTCGATGAAGTAGAATGAGGAGACAATGACTGCCGAACATGTTCAAGAGGGGGCTATATATAGGGTCATGTGACTCACTAACTGGTCATGATAGTGCCCATCCAACAGCTCAGAATCTCTCAAAAGAAACACACCTCAGATCCAACGTCTCACAAGCGCTAGAGAAGCACATGGATCGTGTGTTTCTTTCTAGCGCTTGTGAGACGTTGGATCTGAGGTGTGTTTCTTTTGAGAGATTCTGAGCTGTTGGAGCAGCAGTATGACGACCACTTCGTTACCAACCGGGACTAAAGAAGCACACGTACCTTATATATAGCCCCCTCCCAGACATGTTCAACACTCAGTGTCTACTCATTATTGTTCATTTTGGCAGCACACGGGTAGCAGAGAGCACTCAGTGAAGGCTGAAGGTGAACCCTCCACTCGACAGAGGCATCTTTGGGCAACCAACGGCAAGACGTCTCTGATGATCTGCGACCGTTCCAAACGGTTGCAGATCATCAGAGATGTTTTGTCAGACGGTTGGAGATCATCAGAGATGTCTTGCCACGGTCATTTAGCTTGGCTTGAAATGACCATAACTTGGTCATTTGGCTTGAAACTTCTAGATGTTCATACATGATAGACCTTTTTGTGAATACTTTTTTTGTAAATGTTGGCAAAAATCAAGTTTATCATTTTTCATAGCAACTAGTACACATATAAGGAGCCATAAGGAGCCCATGCCAAAGGATTTGATTTTTTGAGGTGTTTATCACTTTATTACATTTTTTTCTTAAAAACGATCAAAACGGTCGCTACGAATAATCATCGGAAGAGGTGATATTTTCTAGAACTATCAAAGTTTATGTGATATAACCACTAGTTGTGTACCTTAAAATGATTTTTCCAAAAGTTTCAGACCAAACTATCAAATAGTTGAAGTTCAAATTTGAATTACTTTCGATAAATCAACATAAACTCAATTAACTAGGTAAAATTAGCTATTATTCTAAGAAAAAACTCAAACTTGGGGATAATCCATCATGTGTGCACCACTCTTAGTGAAAAATAGTTGGGTGCCATTTGGAATCATATTTTATGTACTTAATTCACAAAAAACCTTATTTTTGCACTTAAAAAAAGGAAAATGATATTTATGAAAATATTTTGAAGAATCTCTTTGGCAAGGTTGTTTAATATACCAATATGCACCTATGTGTGGAGTATGAGATCTTTACCACAAACTATGTCGTTGAAATGACCATAACTTGGTCATTTGGCTTGAAACTTCTAGATGTTCATACATGATAGACCTTTTTGTGAATACTTTTTTTGCAAATGTTGGAAAAAATCAAGTTTATCATTTTTCATAGCAACTAGTACACATATAAGGAGCCATAAGGAGCCCATGCCAAAGGATTTGATTTTTTGAGGTGTTTATCACTTTATTACATTTTTTCTTAAAAACGATCAAAACGATCGCTACGACTAATCATCGGAAGAGGTGATATTTTCTAGAACTATCAATGTTTCTGTGATATAACCACTAGTTGTGTACCTTAAAATGATTTTTCCAAAAGTTTCAGACCAAACTATCAAATAGTTGTAGTTCAAATTTGAATTACTTTCGATAAATCAACATAAACTCAATTAACTAGGGAAAATTAGCTATAATTCTAAGAAAAAACTCAAACTTGGGGATCATCCATCATGTGTGCACCACTCTTAGTGAAAAATAGTTGGGTGCCATTTGGAATCATATTTTATGTACTTACTTCACAAAAAACCTTATTTTTTGCACTTAAAAAAAGGAAAATGATATTTATGAAAATATTTTGAAGAATCCCTTTGGCAAGGTTGTTTAATATACCAATATGCAACTATTTGTGGAGTATGAGATCTTTATCACAAACTATGTCGTTGAAATGACCATAACTTGGTCATTTGGCTTGAAACTTCTAAATGTTCATACATGATAGACCTTTTTGTGAATACTTTCTTTTGCAAATGTTGGCAAAAATCAAGTTTATCATTTTTCATAGGAACTAGTACACATATAAGGAGCCCATGCCAAAGGATTTGATTTTTTGAGGTGTTTATCACTTTATTACATTTTTTCTTAAAAACGATCAAAACGGTCGCTACGACTAATCATCGGAAGAGGTGACATTTTCTAGAACTATCAATGTTCTGTGATATAACCACTAGTTGTGTACCTTAAAATGATTTTTCCAAAAGTTTCAGACCAAACTATCAAATAGTTGTAGTTCAAATTTGAATTACTTTCGATAAATCAACATAAACTCAATTAACTAGGGAAAATTAGCTATAATTCTAAGAAAAAACTCAAACTTGGGGATCATCCATCATGTGTGCACCACTCTTAGTGAAAAATAGTTGGGTGCCATTTGGAATCATATTTTATGTACTTACTTCACAAAAAACCTTATTTTTTGCACTTAAAAAAAGGAAAATGATATTTATGTAAATAATTTGTAGAATCCCTTTGGCAAGGTTGTTTAATATACCAATATGCACCTATGTGTGGAGTATGAGATCTTTATCACAAACTATGTCGTTGAAATGACCATAACTTGGTCACTTGGCTTGAAACTTCTAGATGTTCATACATGATAGACCTTTTTGTGAATACTTTTTTTGCAAATGTTGGAAAAAATCAAGTTTATCATTTTTCATAGCAACTAGTACACATATAAGGAGTCCATGCCAAAGGATTTGATTTTTTGAGGTGTTTATCACTTTATTACATTTTTTCTTAAAAACGATCAAAACGGTCGCTACGACTAATCATCGGAAGAGGTGATATTTTCTAAAACTATCAATGTTTCTGTGATATAACCACTAGTTGTGTACCTTAAAATGATTTTTCCAAAAGTTTCAGACCAAACTATCAAATAGTTGTAGTTCAAATTTGAATTACTTTCGATAAATCAACATAAACTCAATTAACTAGGGAAAATTAGCTATAATTCTAAGAAAACACTCAAACTTGGGGATCATCGATCATGTGTGCACCACTCTTAGTGAAAAATAGTTGGGTGCCATTTGGAATCATATTTTATGTACTTACTTCACGACAAACCTCATTTTTTGCACTTAAAAAATGGAAAATGATATTTATGAAAACTAGATACCAAAAAAAATAAATCAAAAAATGGAAAATGAAAGAATATAAAACAAAACAGAAAAATAAACTAGAAACAAAACAATTCAAAAAATAAGTAAACCAAAGTAAATAAAAGAAAACAAAAACCAGTAAAAAGAAAAAGAAGCAAAGAAAAAAAAAGACTTTAGTCGCGGTTGGTGTTACCAACCGGGACTGGAGCCGCGACTAAAGGTCCTTCCCGCGACACTTAGTGTATCGCGGCCAATTTTTTCCCCATTCTTCCCAAATTCTCCATTCTGAAACCCTAGCTATCTCCGGCGCCGCCGCCCTTTCCTCTCCGCGCCGCGTGCTGCTCGCCGTCCGCGCCGCCCGACCTCCTCCTCGTCGGTCTGAAGCTGCGCAGCCCGACCTCCTCCTCCTCGCGCCTCTGCCCGCCCGAGGTGCTGCTCGCCGGTCTGTGCCGCCCGCCCGACCTCCTCCTCCTCGCGCCTCTGCCCGCCCGAGGTGCTGCTCGCCGTCCGCGCCGCCCGAGCTCCTCCTCGTCCTCGTCCGCGCCGCCGTCCGCGCTCGCCGTGCTGCCCACCTCCTCCTCGACGCGCCCGAGGTGTTGCGCCGCCCGACCTCCTCCTCCTCGCGCCCGAGGTGCTGCCCGCCCGACCTCCTCCTCCTCCTCGCGCCCGAGGTGCTGCCCGCCCGAGGTGCTGCTCGCCGGTCCGCGCCGCCCGACCTCCTCCTCGCTCGGAGGTCGTGCTGCCCACCTCCTCCTCCTTGCCGAGGCTGTGCCGCTCCTCCTCGTCGTTGCCGAGGTAGTTAGTTTGATTTCTTAATCATGTGTGACGTGGGGCTACCTTGCGGGTAGCCCACGATAAGTCTACCTGGGCCGCGCCAAGGATGGAAAGGCCCGCAGAAGGCCCACTCGGGGTATCTCATATCCTAGTCCAACTCGGTTAGGACTTGTAACCTACCGTATCTGTACCAACCACCCGAGACCTGGCTGCCTATAAAGCCAGGAGGGTTGCCCGTCCTAGAAGACACGCTCAGAACCACAAACCCTAGCGAGATCGCAATCTCGCCATTGTAATCGCTACTCGCATCAATAACCAGACAAGCAGGAGTAGGGTGTTATCCTCCGGGAGCCTGAACCTGGGTAAACCTCGCTTGTCAGCCGTCGTGATCACCTTGCACTCTCCTCTCTCCCCATCAATCAACCCGGGGTGCACAACCCTGGGACTTGCCGAGTTAGCACCTCGTCAATTGGCGCCGTCTGTGGGAAGTTCAAACAAGTGCTAGGATCATGGTCACGCTGGCTCCATCCGCAATGAAGATCGGCGCACCCGCCATCAGGGAGTCGATCCGATTCGGCTCCTTCGAGTACGTCATCCACTCGAAAGCTCATCAATCGGTGTACGCCGATCTGGACAAAGGTATACACATCACCTTTGGCTCCATATTCTGTTGCATCGATAGTCGTGGCATGCTCAGGTCTACGACTACGGCGTTACGCGCGGCGGCGTCATCACAATCGCCGACCACCGCGCCCGCTGGACCCGCGAAGATCGCATCTGCCGCACCTGCGGAGATCGTAACCGTTGGACCCGTGAAGATCGCATCTGCCGCACTCGCGGAGATCGTAACCGCTGGACCCGCGGAGATCGCGATCGCTGGACCCGCGGAGATCGCATCTGCCACACCCACAAGGTTTGCGCCAGCCGCACCCGCGAAGAGGACATCTACATCGACAATCTCGGCAACGACCACGCGAATCGAGTCTACTACCCCAACCTCGACCGCGCGGTCGATCAAGTCAAGATCCACCCCCACCGTCGCACCCGCGCGACCAACCAGGGGCCCGCGTCCGACAACCATGTCACGCGCGCCCCCGTCTTCATGGAGATCCCAGGTCTACCCCGAGCCACTCGCACTCGCCCCGTCGAGTGCGGGCACATGGACAATCGCAAAGAGACGCGACAGCGGGTGCGCCGCGCGCCACGTTGCGGCAATTTTCGACCCCGAGCAAGAAGCGGGTGACATAAGTAGCAGCGGCAGCACCAACTCGCCAATCCATGCCTACCCCAGGCAGGTCTTCATGGCCGGCACAGCGCCGCATGACAACGAGGACGAACCCGCATACCCACTAGAGGTGGACATGCCGGACCAGACGAAACTTGTCATCACGCGTGATATGGCGATCCAAGCCATGAAGCATGTGGACGAGGGCACGTTCCCGCCACCCAACGCACATCGAGACGATCACCTGGAGGTCCAGTACTTGCTACGCAAGGAAGGCGAACGAATTCGCGCCGAAAAGGCCGAACTTCTCAGGCGCAAAAGGGACGCAGATGCATCGAGTGCCAGGCGAGCTGCTCTCTCCTTCACATCCTCCACAGAGGTGAATCAGGGAGCACGGCGAACCAGAGCCCGTGTCCCCCACATGGGAGAAGCTGATCGAACAAGGCTCACCCGCAACCTAGACTCGTCCTTCGTCACCGAAGACGAGAATGGGATACCCGTCCATGCGACGCACTCTCTGAAAGTACACAAGGACGCAAGACCTGTCAAGCAATCCATGCGACGATTTTCGGGACCCAAACGAGACGCTATCACCATGGAAGTCGACAGATTATTGCACGCCAAGTTCATCCGAGAGATCAAGGACTCGGACTGGGTCGCTAACCCGGTTCTAGTTGAGAAAAAGAAGACGAAGAAACTACGCATGTGCGTGGACTTCACCGCAGTCAATAAATGCTGCCCCAAAGACCACTTCCCGCTCCCGCGGATAGACCAGATCATCGACTCGACTGCAGGTTGCGAACGCCTATCTTTTCTGGATGCCTACTCAGGTTACCAGCAGATCAGGCTGAAGGTCGAGGACGAAGAGAAGACAGCTTTCATCACACCCGACGGCGTTTTCTGCTACCAGACGATGCCGTTCGGGTTAAAGAACGCAGGTGCCACGTACCAGCGGACAATGCAAGCATGCCTCAAGGGGCTAATCGGGCAGATCGTCCAAGTCTACGTGGACGATATTGTCGTCACTACCCGAAAGGAGGATACCCTAGTGGACGATCTACGCAAGGTCTTCGCTGCACTGGACGTATACCAGATCAAACTCAATCCAGAGAAGTGCGTGTTCGGCGTGCCAGTCGGAGAGCTACTAGGGTACCTTGTATCCGCAAGAGGAATCGAAGCAAATCCCGAGAAGGTGCAGAACATACTCACAATGCCAGCACCAACGAAGCTCAGGGAGGTGCAACGATTAGCCGGCCGAGTCGCAGCTCTTAGCCGGTTCGTTAGTAAGTTGGGAGAAAAGGCCTTACCCTTCTACCAACTGATGAAGAAGTCAGACAAGTTCGAGTGGACGCAAGAGGCGCAGGACGCATTCGACCATCTCAAGAAGACACTGACAACCTCTCCGGTCCTCGTGGCACCACTGGAAAACGAGCCGCTCTACCTGTACGTCTCAGCAACAAACAGGGTGGTGAGCACGGTGCTCGTAGTCGAACGCGAAGAGGAAGGGCACAGCCACCCGGTGCAGAGGCCCGTCTACTACCTTAGCGAGGTGCTTACCCTGTCCAAGCAGAATTACCCGCATTACCAGAAACTGGCATACAGAGTCTTCATGACCTCCAGAAAGGTCGTCCACTACTTCTCCGAGCACCCGATCACGGTGGTAAGCTCCTCCGGACTAGCAGACATCCTCACAAATCAGCGCGCGACAGGACGAGTCGCCAAGTGGGTTGTCGAACTAGGACCATGGGGGCTGAAGTATGCTCACCCGAAGTCCATCAAGGCCCAAGTCCTCCCAGAATTCACCACTGAGTGGATAGAAGCCCAGCTACCAAACGTCCCCGACTTGTCCAACGCGTGGACAATGTACTTTGATGGCTCCAAGAAATTCAAGTCAGCGGGGGCAGGAGTCGTGCTCGTTTCCCCCAAAGGCGACAAGCTCAGGTATGTCTTGCAGATGGACTTCCCGAAGCCGTCCAACAACGAAGCCGAATACGAGGCCCTGATCCACGGCATGCGGATGGCCAAGAACTGCGGCGCCACGCACCTCATGATCTACGGCGACTCCTACCTGGTGGTACAGCAAACCATGAAGTCCTGCGACGCCATCGCTGACAACATGATCGCCTACAGAGACCTCTACAATCAGATGGAAGGAAACTTCGACGGCTGCGAGCTACGCCACATCGGCCGTGAAAGCAACAAGGAAGCCGACGCCCTAGCTAACATGGGCTCGGACAGGGTACCAGTCCCACCCGGCGTTTTCCTCGAGTGCATCACGCAAAGATCCATCGACTCAGAGTACAGCAAGCGCTGCACCCACAAAAGGCGATGTCAACCCGCCAAACCAGGACAAGGTCCCCATGGAAGTCATGCTAGTCGAAGCCACATGGACAGGACCATACCTGGCATACATACTGCATCAGAAGCTGCCAGCTGACCCAGTCGAAGCAAAGCGCATCATAAGACGCTCCAAAAGTTTCACTGTCATCAACGGGGAACTCTACAAAAGAAGCATATCAGGAATCCTGCAAAGGTGCATACACCCAGTCGACGGCCAAGCCATCCTACTCGACATTCACGCAGGTACATGCGGACATCACGCAAGCAGCCGGGCACTGGTGGCCAAGGCGCTACGAGCCGGATTCTATTGGCTCACAGCCATGCAGGACGCCGAGGAGCTGGTGAAGAAGTGCACAGGGTGCCAGGAATTTGCCAACAAGCCGCACGCCCCAGCATCAGAGCTCAAAACAATACCACTAGCCTGGCCCTTTGCCCAATGGGGCCTGGACATGGTGGGCCCGCTGAAGAAATCCTCACCCGGAGGTCATACCCACCTCCTGGTCGCAGTCGATAAATTCACAAAGTGGATCGAAGCCGTGCCCATCACAAGTTCGACTGCGTCCACAGCGGTCAACTTCATCAGGTCAATCATCTTCAGGTTTGGAGTACCTAATGGGATCATCACCGACAACGGCTCGAACTTCACAGCCGAGGAATTCAAAGACTTCTGCTCAGAGCAGGGGATCAAGCTCAACTACGCGTCGGTCTCGCACCCGCAGTCCAACGGACAAGTGGAGAAGGCCAATGGCTTAGTCTGCAACGGCATCAAGAAGCGACTGCGCGTACCCCTAAAACGCGCAGCGGGCGCATGGGTGGAAGAACTGCCGTCAGTCCTCTGGAGTCTGCGAACAACGCCGAATAGATCTACCCAGTACACGCCATTCTTCATGGTGTACGGTGCAGAAGCGGTCCTCCCCTGCGACATCAAGTTTGACGCACCAAGAGTAGTCGCCTACGACGAGTCAGAAGCAGAGGAGGCACTCGAAGACAGCAGAGACGCCCTGGACGAAGCACGCGACATCGCCCTAGCACGATCAGCCGTGTATCAGCAAGACCTGCGTAACTATCATACTCGGAGGCTGCGACCAAGAGCGTTTGTGGCAGGCGACCTGGTTCTTCGACTCAAGCAAAAGAAGGTGCACAAGCTCGCCTCCCCATGGGAGGGCCCGTACATCATAACAGAAGCAATAGGCAATGGAGCATACCGCCTAAAGGACTCGAAGACAGGAGCGGACTGCAGCAACCCGTGGAACGTAGCACAACTCCGCCGGTTCTACGCCTAGTTCAAAGCAAGCATTGTACAAGAAAGTCAACGCGGCAGGTTTCAGACGCACTCTTTTCCTTACCAGGGTACCCGAGGGGACTGGAGGGTTTTTAATGAGGCGCCTGTTCGCATGAATCAATAAAGTGATTTGAAGAAAATCTGTCTCCTCTTTCCCGTCACTCAAGAAGCTCAAAAATCCTAGGCCGCCACTCGATCCACTCGGGGGCTGGCCACACAGGTTGAAATAATAGCTTAGGCCGCTACCCGAACCACTCGGGGGCTGCGCCATACAAGCACGACAAAAATCCTAGGCCGCCACTCGATCCACTCGGGGGCTGGCCACACAGGTTGAAATAATAGCTTAGGCCGCTACCCGAACCACTCGGGGGCTGCGCCATACAAGCACGCCAAAAATCCTAGGTCGCCACCCGAACTACTCGGGGGCTGCGCCATACAGGTTGAAATAAAAGCTTAGGCCGCCACCCAACTTGCTTGGGGGCTGCGCCACACAAGCACATAATCAAAAATCCTAGGCCGCCACTCGACCGACTCGGGGGCTGCGCCATACAGGTCAAGTCCAAAATCCTAAGGCGCCACCCGCAACCCACGGGGGCTGCGCCACACAGGTCACACTTGCAACCCTAGGCTACCACTCGACTTACTCGGGGGCTACGCCAAACAGGACTCAGAAAAATCCTCGGCCGCCACTCGAACCTACTCGGGGGCTGCGCTGCACAGGTCAAGTTCCAAATCCTAGGTCGTCACCCGACACACTCGGGGGCTGCGCCAAACAGGTAACACTTGCAATCCTAGGCCGTCACTCGACCTACTCGGGGGCTGCGCCAAACAGGAATTATTCAAAACCCTGGGCCACCTCTTGAACGACTCGGGGGCTGCGCCGTACAGGTCAAGTTACAAATCCTAAGTCGCCACCTAATAAAATCAGAGGCTGCGGCATACAGGTAACACTTGAAAAACCTAGGCCACTTCTTAGCACACTCAGCAGATGCGCCACACAGGTCGCAAGTCGAATCAGGCACCCTCACTTTCGAGTAAACATATCAATTCTCATTACTCGAAACAGTGCTATAATCTACTACAGTGTATTTATACAAGCAAACTTGCCCTCTATAGCTAACCCTGTGCATCAGACGACAGCTACTTTAAACTGCAGGTTCAGCCTTTGGCGCATCGAGAGGACCCACAAGCCGCTCGCTCAAGTCCTGGACTTGCCGGATAATCCGGCGCGCAGCCGGCAAGGTCTCGTCGAAGTCGTCGTCACCTGACAGGCCTTCAAGTACCCGCTCAAGCGGAAGATGTGGCCGGTGCATCCGAACGTACGCCAGCGCCGCATTTGCACCAGCCACAAGCTGAGCGTCGACAACTTCCTTCAGCCCTTCGCCATCACGGAACCTCTCCAGCAAGGCAGGCAACCCGTTCGGCTGCGCATTATGCGGGAAGTACACGCGGTTGACGTGCCAAAGTGTCTTCCGGCAGCTCTCCAGAAGAAAGGCAGCGCGCCACGTTCGATCAAGCATCGTGGCAAGGACGCGCCCCCTCGACTTGTTCACCCAGAACTGGCGAGCCTCATAGGAGTCGCCGGACGCCTCTCGGGTGACTCGCTCTTCAACGCGAGCCCGCTCGGCCTCCCAATCAGGATTAACATCTGCGCACACGAACTGCAAGTCAGAACGAGAAGGACAGACAACAGCGACGGCAGCCGCCAACATGATACATACCCTGCAACTGCCGACTGATCAAGTCCATCTCTCCAAGCAAAAAATCTTCACGACGTGAGAACTCCGCCGTGGGATGCGACTGGGAGCGCTGCAACAGCCGCTCCGTATTCTTCAGGGTCGCCTCAAGCTCCACCACCTTGTTCTTCAAGTAGGTGATTACCCGCTGGTCATTTGCACTGCGCGGAGGAGTCGGCGCCGCCCGACGACGGCGAGCACCCGAAGAGGAAGCCGCGCCACTCGGCTCGGCCAAGGGAGAAGGTGGAGCATCATCGCGCATGGCACTCTGTCAGGAATACGCAGAGTCAATACAGAAATGCGACTGCCAAACACAGTTCAACTTAGAAGACAGAAAAGTCAGCAAATCCAATACTGAAGAACAAAATACCCGACAGGGCAATATTCATTACAAACGTGAAGTTCAAAATACATGCTACAGCGACTGCCGCATCCCTACAACTATGCCTACTCTAAGGCCGCGGACTGCGACCGGGAACGGCCCTTCCGAGCAGCCGCCTCAGTCGCCTTAGCAAGGGCCCTCTCGAAGAGTGCCACAAGCTGCGCAGCCAGCTGCGAGGCGCGCTCCTTCACGCCACTCAGCGACGCGGTCCGGCCATCGGGTTTGCGAGGAAAACCGCTGACGACCTTCTCGAAGTCACCT
Source organism: Poa annua (assembly GCA_026929855.1). Taxonomy (NCBI): domain Eukaryota; kingdom Viridiplantae; phylum Streptophyta; class Magnoliopsida; order Poales; family Poaceae; genus Poa; species Poa annua. Next base: position 103,814,667 of record CM049430.1, on the reverse strand, counting down.
GGAACTTGGTGGCCTAATAGGAGCTGGAAGGTGAGCTCGGAGCCGCGTACCGTCTGCGACCGCGTGAAGTCGGCGATGGTGGTCGCGTCTCCAAACGGTGCAGCCAGAGCGTCCACGGTCGCTGGCGGCTGGCTGCCCGGGAAAATGCTCTGATGCACCACGGCCAGAGCTCCGGTCGACTTCTCCAACGCGGCGGAAGACTTCTTCAGGGCATCCGAGGCGTAGGCGCAAACCTGGTCGAAGAAGCCAACCGCGGTCGCCAAGTCGACTGTGTCACTCGACGCGTCTTCTGGAGGAGCTCCACCGCAAGTCTCTGCGCCGAAACTCAAAGTCAGGACAAGAAAAGAAACGAAGACTCAGTAAGCGTCAAGCCGACACTCACCCCCAAGAACAACGGCGAGTGAAAGGAGGCGACCGATTTGAGTTTTCTCCTGGGCGACCCGCGCCAGCTCCCGCTCTCGAGACTCACGAAGAGCTTTCTCAAGCTCATCCACCCGGCCAGTAGCCTGGTCCAGCGAGGAACGCAGTTGGTCCCTCTCCTTCTCCAGGCGAACATAAGCCGCGGCTGCGTCGAGCTGCTGGCGATAGTATGGCTGAAAATAAAAAAGAGCAACGTGTCAATAAAGTTGCGGGCGACTATACTAGTCACCCACACCTTCGGGGGCTACTCCCATCGGGAGCGCTGATCGCGCACCCGATGAGAAATCAGAAATACAAGGAAAACACGAGAAGACTTACATGGTCCAGGAGCTCAAGGTCCTCGGCAGCCGAAGGAGGAGCCCGGCTAGACGAGGCCAGGCCGGCGGCCTCAACATGCACCTTCTCCACCACCACAGGCGTCTCCAGCCCAGTCGAAGGGCCAGAAGTAAGCTCCGTGTCCCGAAGGGGGGAGCTGATGTTGTCAGAGCGGTGGCTGCAGCAAAATCAAGAACACAAGTCAACTAAACAGCGAACCCGCAAAGTACTACTTGAAGAACATGTTGCAAAGAAACTAACCTGGGGGTGCTGGCGTCGTCGAAGCTCGACAGAGAAGGCGAGGGCATCCTCGCGAATGACAGAGGCGCTGCAGAGCTGACTGGAGGAACGTTGAGAGGTTCCTCCCAGCCACCCGAAGATTGCGCACCCGGGGACGTCGCCACGGTCTCCTCCTCAGCAACATCCACACCCCTGGCAGGCGACGACGCGGTGGCAGACTCGCCGCGACTCGGAAGCTTCCGCTTCTTCCTCGCGGGTTCCGCCACTTCGTCTTCCTCCTCCACCTCATCGCGGGGAGAGTGTGCGGAAGGGATTTCTTCATCCTCATCCTCCTCCTCGACGAACTTCGACTCATCGTCAGGTCCGTTCTCGGGGAGAGGAGGATAGCTGATGAACAGAGCCCGACCCTAATGCAAAGTAGACGCAAGTCGAATCAAAATGCAAAGTAGACTCAAGTCGAACAAGTACAAAAAGAGAGCAAGATCAGACTCACCTCAGGAACGGGTTTCGCGGCCCCGTAAGGAGCAACGGGGCACTTGACGTTGCAGGCGTCCGCGGCTCGAAGGTTGGTGATGGACCTGACGTTGGCCTCCACCTTCTCGTCATCCAGCGGCTTGGCGCTAACGCCATCGGCGGCCCACATCGGGTGGAGCCGGGCGCTGAGTGGCTGCACCCGAAGACGGAAGAAGGTGGCCATCAGAAAGACGCCACCCGCATCACGCCCAAGGGTCTGAGTCAGCTCGTGCAGCAGGGTCAGCAGGGGCCGCACAGCCTCCTTCTCCACGGCAGACAGCGGGTGCGCCCAGGCGCCAGTCTTCCGCAGTCCGCGCTTGCCGTCGAATGCGTCCAGTCCGTCGTCGTTCGACTGGACGTAGAACCATCTCCGGCGCCACCCTTGGACGGAGTCGGACTTCTTCATCTGGAAGTACGCGGTATCACCGCGCACCTGGATTCCGAACCCGCCCACTGGGAAGGTCAGCCCACTCTTCCCTACGTTCTTGCGAACGAGGAAGAGCGACTTCCACATGCCCCAGTGGGGCGCGACGCCCAGGAAGCACTCGCATAACACGATAAAGCCCGCGATGCTCAAGACGCCATTGGGGGTCAGATCATGGATCTGAACCCCATAGGCGTACAGGAGCCCGCGCACAAAATCATGCATGGGGAACCCGAAGCCACGCGGAATGAAGTCCGCGAAGCAAACACGCTCCCCATTGCGGGGAGTGGGAAACACTTCTTTGCCAGCGACTCGTACCTGGACTTCGTCCGCAGGTGGCAGCAGGCCTTGCGCGCGGAGCAGCTCGACATCGGTCTTCTTCGTCGACGACCTCTGCCAATCGCCCTCGGGCTTCTTCATCAACCCGACGTCATCGACGGCGGCGGCGGAGGAGCCAGCAGTGCCCTTCGGCTTGCCCATCGCCTAGGTCGCAGGGTGCGTGGAGAGATTGCTTTGAGCTCGGGACGGCGGCGGCAATGGCAGAGCGCAAGAGGAGAGGAAAAGGCAAGAATGGATTGGAGAAGATGACATCCCAAACGTCAGGGCGCAGTACTTATTCCTCGGGGATCGGCATCTCAACCGTCCATCACGCGGGGGCTCCGAGCGAGACCATCCGGCCGTCCACGTGTCGCACGGAGAAACCAATCGTCGCCGCCAACTTCCTCCACTACGCACGAGAACCGAGGCGTCGTCATCGTGCCGCGCAAATTTCGCGCCCACTTCGGGGACGTGACAACTGTGGACGTGGTCAGCTCTGACAGCGGGCCCACCACGTCATGTCCCATCGGGCGCAGAGGCGTGCAGCAAAACCGTCATCAATGACGTCACCAAGCCAACGGCTCCGAAACTAACCGAAGAAACTTGACAGATTCATTCGAGTGGTAAGCTTCACAGCTGAAATCAACAAGGTAAGATCAGCCAGTGATCTGAGCACCCGAAGTAACCTTTCGAGTGGCAACACAGTAAGCTCAAGCAGCCGAATCCATCCAACAAGTAAGCCAAAGCAGGCTGAATAGAAGCAAGCTTCACAAGAAGAAGTCAAAGTAATTCGACTGCACAGATTACTCCCATCGGGAGCGTCTAGTTCGACTGAAGAAATTCGAGTTCAGGCTCGAGATCAAGCAATCCAATGGCGCGTCCAGGAAGAAGGAGTCCTTTGTCCGACTCTGAGACTCGATCAAGCACTCGGGGGCTACTGACGTGGGGCTACCTTGCGGGTAGCCCACGATAAGGCTACCTGGGCCGCGCCAAGGATGGAAAGGCCCGCAGAAGGCCCACTCGGGGTATCTCATATCCTAGTCCAACTCGGTTAGGACTTGTAACCTACCGTATCTGTACCAACCACCCGAGACCTGGCTGCCTATAAAGCCAGGAGGGTTGCCCGTCCTAGAAGACACGCTCAGAACCACAAACCCTAGCGAGATCGCAATCTCGCCATTGTAATCGCTACTCGCATCAATAACCAGACAAGCAGGAGTAGGGTGTTATCCTCCGGGAGCCTGAACCTGGGTAAACCTCGCTTGTCAGCCGTCGTGATCACCTTGCACTCTCCTCTCTCCCCATCAATCAACCCGGGGTGCACAACCCTGGGACTTGCCGAGTTAGCACCTCGTCAATGTGTGTTTGATTTCTTAATCATGCTGTAGATATATATGCGGGATGCTGGAAATATATATGTTCTTAATCATGTACGAACCAGCAACCAATGTAAAGAAACAATAGATGAGAAGAAATATGGTAGGTGTAGCCTCGATTTCAGGTGTAAAAGACATGCCTATATGATCCAGTAGTAAAGAAAATCCGAACTATTTGTAGTTAACATTATGCTATTTTGTTAAAAATAATATGAGATTGAATTCTAGATTCCTCGATATGTCTACAACATGTATATAAAGCTGATGGAATTTAAAGCTATTTTAGTTGTTGGAGAACTTGAGGTCTGAAGATGAGATATTACCTTCATTATGTGTATGGAATTTGGGTTGCAGATATTTGTTTGAACTGTGATGTGAGTTAGCCGAGGTCTGAAATTAAATCTTAGACCTTTTGTGTGTTAGATATGCAAATTGAGATGATTGTAATATATATATATATATATATATATATATATATATATATATATATATATATATATATATATATATATATGACCCAGTTGTATCAGCTGCTTCCTCCCAGTTTTATTTATGAGAGTTACACTTGGGTGCAATAGTTTGACATGCTTGAGTAGTAAACATGTACATTGTAATTTATAGAATATTTTAAACAATCATTCAACCCAATATTCATATTCTTGTAATTTATAGGATTGCATACTTGTATCTTTTTTAGAATAAATCTAAACTTGATTGCAAATTTGATTGATTGCAGGTACATTTGAGCTATGGAGCACTTGCGAGACGAGCAGATAGAAGAAGCACAATTTCAACGAGACGAAGAGATGGAAGACCAAATGGAACAACTTATTTTTAATGATGCCCGAGCTGGAGGAGATGTAGATGATTATGATTTCGACTAATTTTTGAACGACTTTGGAATCGAGTCACAAGACTTTGATGTGGTGATAGCAAACTTCGGCGGAGAGGTGTATATGTGTTTATAATAAATATGGTGATATGTTGTTGTTAACTACATGCATTAATTGATTTATGTTGCATTTATTAACGACTTATTTTTCTTTTAGCCATCCGGATAGAGCAAATCTGCAAAAAAGCAGCCACCATGTGCTCCTCGAGGCAAGGCAAAAAGAATGACGAGCGAGGATCCAAAGTTACCGATTGAGGAAATTGCTGATTCCGGCGAACCGCTCGAACCAAAACAGAACCGCAACAAATTTATAAGTCAAGCTGGAGTTATTGTTAGGGACATGATCCCAATCAGCATACGTGAATGGAATAAGCCGGCGGTCGCAGATGTGGACGACCCATGTTATGTCCACCAAGTTCTTAAGGATTTGGTCTATAACACGCTGTTGTCACATTTCACCCTCCCGCCAGATCTCTCTAAAGTGAAGAAGGACAACCCCAAGAAGTGGACTCTTATTAAGATGGCGGAACAATTCCGGAACTGGAAGAAAAAGTTATGGAATCAATATGTAGAAACAAAAGAAGTGCCAGATTTCAGTGGAGCACAAGGGAAGAAGTTAGAATCTGAATGGGCGGCGTTTAAGGCGTATAGGGAATCACCTATGGCTGTGGCCCGATCGACGATAAATAAATTGAATGCTGGGCTGAAGGAGCACCGCCATACATTGGGGACAGGTGGCTACAAGAGCGCCATTCCTAAGTGGTTAGCCTATGAAGAAAAACTGCTTCAATCGGGGGTCCGTCCACAGACACTTGACTGGCCCGAGAGGTCGAAATTCTGGTTGTTCGCGCATGGGGCAATGTTGGACCCTAAAACCGGAGAGATTGTTGGAAGGGGAAAATGGAAGGTTCTCGTTAATCGTATAAAAAAGAAGCTTGAAGAAGCAATTAATGATGTTCGCAATGGTGTGTTCAAACCCGATAGATAGGATGACGAGCTGACACGGGCACTGGGGAATCCTGAACATGTTGGACGAGCTCGAGGCTTTCCTGGCGGTGCTACGTTTAAGACTACGTGGCCGGAATCCGCTCACACTTATAGAAGCCGTAGCAGAGGTAAGAAAAAGGAGGCCGACCGGATATTACAATTGGAACGTGAAATGAAGGAGCAACGGGCGGAAATAAAAGCATTGAAGGAGCAAAGAACGGAACCTCAGGAGCGGCACCAATTAGACCATGAAGCACATGCCGCCCCATCTCAGCGTAGAAGCAGCGTTGGTTCTACGCGTCAGGTCGACGTTGGTGCCTACTCAGTGGATGACATCACAGAGCCTACAGGTTGTGAGCTACATATAGCAATGAGAAACATAACTTTGAAGGTGGCGGTGGGGCAAGCTTTAGTAATTCAACCTGGAGAACTCTACCATTGTGGTCAAATTCCAGATGGCTACGCTCGTGTCGGGGTGGACGAAATTATGCCGGGATTTGAATCCTTGGAACTTGAGTTACCTGGAGGTGACGAGGAGAAAACGTTGGCAGACGTCAAGCATGCCTTCGCCCTATGGCCCAAGAAATACATCGTCCTTTCAGAACAAGCAAAGTCCACTCCTCGTTCTAGGAGTCCAGCTCACCAGCCAAGTCCACTCTTCCTCGATAGGGATCAAAGACGGAGTCCATCTCCACCCCATCAGCAAAGCCCACACCTCCCCGATAGGGACCCCAGCCCGAGTCCATCTCCAGCTCAACAGCAAAGCCAACCGCCCCCCGAGAGGGTTCCTAGCGCGAGGCCATCGCAGTCTGTGCCAGTCCGCCCGAATGTTAAGTCGCTCTCGAGTAGGCGCCAGTCTGGTTCTCCTGTTAGGAAGAAACCTAGAAAGCAGAAAACACCGCCGCCTACTCCAAAGTTACCTTGGGAGAGAACCGTCGAGGAAAACGATATCGCATGCAAAGAACATACGGATGCCTGGCTTGCTGGCGTGAAACAGAAAGCGTTAGCGAAACAATTGCCTCCTGCAAAATTTACTGCCGGAATTCCTCGGGAAAAAATTGACCGTTGCATCGATGCCCTATACAACCCCCCACCATCGCCGCCAACAGACTATGATCGCAACATTGGTAAGTCATATGACGAAGAGATGGATGATCGATCGAAAAAAGGGAAACAAGTTGCCCAACTCGGAGAACAAGACGCACAGTCGGCCCCCCGCTCAAGGTGCTTGATGACAGAGTTCTCAAAAACATCAATGTGCGGGAGCTGGTATATTCGGGAGATGATATCCCCTTCGCGGATGTTGTTCGTACTTATGTTCACGGGGAGAATTTTGTTGACGGCGACTTACCCACAAGAATGCGTCAATTTCAAGCCTGGTACAAGGATACCGTAAAGGAGACGAATAAAGTCGCTCTCATGATGGCAGTTAAGGAAGAGCATTATTTCCAAGAATACTCTGTTGTCCTTTACTTCGCCGAAATCTTTCAGTTATACAATCTCCGGGCCCTCGACAAAGGCATCATGAGTTCCTATTGTCTGTAAGTTATCTATTCCTGTAATTTAATGTTTTAATTAGCTCTACTCGTTCATTGTCTGTGATAATCCTCTCTATAATATTTTGTGTGCTTTATTACGCAGAATGAAGATGCTCGAATGTAAGAAGAAGAAAATCAACCACATTGGGTTCATTGACCCCTCTATAATGCATGAAGATAACATAATTGATCCAATACTTAACAAGGATACACCGGGGAATTTGCTAATGTTTTTCAAGCGACAAGGTTACAAAAAATATATATTATGGCCTTACAACTTCAAGTGAGTGTTACTGCTTATTACACATTCTATTTTTCTCACCCGATGTTAAGTTTAATTGATTAGTTATGCATGACTATTTATAAACGTGCGCAGCTACCACTACATTCTTATCGTTATTGACTTGCGGAAAGAAGAAATTGTTGTCCTTGACTCGTTAAGAAGATGCTCTAAACAATACAAGACCTGTTTTGATTTGGTGGCAAGGTACTTTCTTTTCTTATCGCCTCTTTCGTTCATTTCCTAATATCAAGGAATTTATGACTCATTCATTCATTTTCTTGGCATGCAGCGTTTGGAAAATGTTCCTCGCGGAACATCCGAACAGTGGATGGCCAGAGAAACTGCACTGTCGTACTAACGATGTAAGTAGTACTATAACTAGGCCCATGCACCATTATCATACTTTATTATTATTTGATTAAATTTTATTCTTCTATAGACTTGTCTTAAACAGCCAACCGGGACTGATCTATGTGGATTCTTCGTTTGCGAGTACATGCACACTGTGGTCAACGAGAGTTTGAAGAGCAAAAAAAGTATCGAAGTACGTAAAGCTCTAGTCACAACATTATTTTTGTATCATCAATCGTGATGAGTTTTATTCATTTCATATCTCATGTATTCATTCTGATATCATTTTTTTAGAGTTGACAAGAAAACGCAACGAGTTACCAATAAAGACCCGCTTCAGGGCAATTGCAGAGGAGTTGACGGGATTTTACCTCACCGATGTCATACCGGAGACCGGAGAGTACCACTATTTTGACTAGTGTGGACATGTAATATATAGTGATCTCCATGTAACAAAATATTTCTAAGTCTCTGGAACCGGGAAACGTGATATTCATGTACCACACGTACTTAAATGTGTATGTGTTATCAACACATGATCTTCATGTAATTGTATATATGCATGATGCAACTTCATCTAGGTTCGTATAATAATTTATACGTGTTTTTCGCCCATCGAAGCTGTAGCATCCGAAACCCCTACCCCCAACGCATCGACATGGTACCATCCGAAACCCCCTACCATCACACATCGACTATAGTATCGACGTGGTACCATCTGAAACCCCCTACCGTCACGCATCGACGTGGTACCATCCGAAACCCCTCCCAGAAAACCGGTAGAAATAAAAAAAAGTAAACCCTGAAATGAAAAAAAGCAAAACCCTGAAATGTAAAAAAAATAAAAACTCTAATCCCGGTTCGTGTTACGAACCGGGACTAAAGGGTTCGCCCCCGCACGCCCTGCCGCGGCCACGTGCGCTGCGCTCATTGGGGGGGGCTCCGGTCCCGGTTCGTATTAAACCGAGACCAAAGGGTCAGGGGGCTCTAGTCCCGGCCTGACAGTCCCGGTTGCTACACCGGGACTAGAGCCTGTCTGGAACCGGGACTAGTGCCCCTTTTTCCACTAGTGTGACGTGAGAGTGAGCGAAGCAATAAGACAAAAGTCTCCTTTTTTTACTTAGTCAGGTGCTTGTGCAGAAAATAGTCATGAAAGTAAGAAGAAATTCCCGTTAAAAACAAGTAAGAAGATATTGGTTACACACAGAGCAAAAGCGACTTTGAAAAGAAACAAGATTATGCTATTAACCCACATCAGAACCATAAACTTGATCCTTAATTGTGTAGTACCAAGATTTTGGTTAGCGCTAGCACTACAGTGTTCCTCTGTACTTTGTCACGGTGGATATCCTGATCCCCACCAACAATCGAAACTAATGACCAAATCCAAGGTCTCATGGGACAACTGTCGGCTCCAATGCATGCATGTGGGAGTTACTGTTAGTTTATGAGCCGTCTTTTCAGACACACCTAATGCAGCCTAAACTAATCCCCCAATCACAGTGTTTATTACGCTCTGTGGTCTGATTAGTCAACTCAGCCCCATGGAGGGTGACAAGGTCACAAGGAAACATATGCATGTATGCTTGCTCCTGGAAATTCAAGCTCGGATCGTGACACATACAAGTTGGCGTGTCATTAGCCAGACTGCCCCGTTGACTTCAGACAATTGACCTCTAGAAATGTCAATTTCATTGTGTAGGCGGTTGGAAGTTTCTTGTGCAAGGTGCTAAAATGTGTGAATGTGTGGAGTAAACTTCAACCAAAGGTAAATAAAGACATTCTAAGTTTTCTTTCTTTTGATGAATGATGACATAGGTTATTGTAGCCTTGTAAGTACTTAGTAGGCTGTTAATTTGCTTGCGTCAAACCAATGTTTTGTAGTGAACTTATTACGTGTTGAAAACTTCAAACTAAGATGTGACGACGGCATGCCCGTGTGTCATTGTCCAGACACGGACTCCTCGTTGAGCTTAACATTTGAGGAATTATAAATACCAAGTCACAAAAGTAGAAAAAGATATTAAATACATGACGGGTTATTTCCACGCTACTCCTGAATTGACCGAATATGATTGACGCTTGACAATATTAACACGTAGTGCCAGTCACCATTGTCAGTTGGCATTTTTTTTTAGATATGGATAGATGGCACATATTTGTATTTCAATTGTTGACTAAACGGTTGCATGCATACTTGCAAGTGGTACTCGTATTTTGAATATAGTAGTTTGACCCGGTCTTGCATGTCTAGTTTTGGATTACTATCATTAGAGTTATGTGTTGGCCGACTTGAATTTGCGTGGATGCGTTTATTTGTTTTCATTATTTATTTATTTAGAGCTGCCATTTCGTAGACTTGTGCATGTATTGGCTACAAATGATCTGATATGGTCAAGAAGAACGCGCCCACTAGGGCACCCCTTCCAGACGAGGAAGATGCTAAAGACGGTTCGATAGACTCCTCGAGAGCCTGCCCGAAGCAATCCCTTCGATCAACCATCTCTTGCTTGACAAGCAGCTCTTTCTATTTGCTTGACAAATTACACTATAAAAAAGGAGTATCGCTGTCGAGGTGCAAACCAACAAACACTAGGCTACATAAGCGACTCCGAATGGATTCTCACCTCATGTCTTGGTGTGAACTTCGCGTGTGCTGCCAAGAACGTAGCAGCTCTTGCCCCACTTCCATTTATAAACATAAGATTAAGTACAAGCTTAGCCAATTCGTACGCATTGACTCGGGAAATGCACTATTGGCATCCCATCTTCTTCTGTATATATGAAAATGACACGTAGTGCATTTGAGTGGATTATATGATCACCATGGGCATGTGTTCACACTTCACACTGTGTTGATTCACCCTAAGGTCTTCTCCCTCCGTTTCACAATATAATATGTTTTAGCTATAACACATGTTGTCTAGATTCACGCTAAAATGAGTGCACATATACACTAAAAGATGTCTAGATACATGTGTACACATATGAATATGGAAAATGGCTAAAACATCTTATATTGTGGAACGGAGTGAGTACATAGCTTTAAAACATAGTGGATGTGATAAATACCAATCGAGGGCCTCTTTAATTATGAGGATTTCCTCATATCGTGGATAAACCGTACTCCGTTTATCACGTTTTATAGGCACACGCGCAGCAGTTTAAGAAAAAGTTTGACCATTCAATAAAATATAAAATCATACTTAACACAAATTGTACCATTAGATTTTATATTTAAAAAAGTTTTTGTGATATAAAATTTACTTTTTATTAACTAAATTAGTGGTCCAACTGTGTTCTTACACTACGTGTGTGTGATGGAGGTAGTACTAGTACCTTGGTTCCTAAATATAAGATGAACTACTTTTTTATTTGTATTCAGATGTATTTAGACGTATTTTAGTGCTTTTGCCGCATGTATGTAGTTCGTATGGAGTCCTAATAACATCTTACAATCCAGAACAGAGGGTTTTCCTTCCACCTGTCTTGTCACCACATGGATGCTCGTGGCATGAAGTAAAAAGAAAATTTGTTCCAAGCTTTAAGACTTTTACAACATGCTGTAGCACAGACAAAGGTCGATCATTAACTCTTTAATAAGTGGAGTATTTCTTTAATAGTTTTCTTGTCATTTCGATAAAACACAAAATAGTCGTCTCAAACCCAATAATAATACGTGCTCACTCGGGGACATGTCGCACGGCTCGCAGATTAAGGCCAAAAACCAGCTACGCCCGCACTCACGAACCGCCGCAAAAATACAGGGGAGAATTGGATCCATACCATTAAAAGATCCAGTATTTAGAAAAATACCACCGGAAGTTTACAAGTTAGAGAAATGCCATCCAAAGTCATCTCCGTTATTGCCTTCTACCACAGCCGTGAACTTGTCGTTAACTCTGAACCGACTCAATCAATGGATCGAACTGAAACACAACCCACGGGTCAACAGAAAGGAAAAAAAAACGCACGAACGCACCCATGGCCGCCAATCCCCTCACCATCTCCATCTCCGGCCCCTCCGTGGGCTGCCCTGCCAATCCACATCCCTCCGCCGCCCTCTACCCATCCGCATGGCGGAAGGAGGACCCGAATCCTCCAGCTCGCGGAGTAGGCTATCGGGCGCGCGGTAAGGACCTCGCCGTCCATCGCCAAGCCTGCGTTGTGCGCCGGTGCCACGGGCCCGAACGCCAAGCTGCGCTCGGAGGCGTTCGAAGGCGTGGTGATGCGCTGCGCCCGCCTGCTGCTGTTCTACCTCCTGCTGGACAAGTGCAGCTACCACGTATCTTCTTCACCGAGAACCCACGTCCGCCATGATCGCGAGCTGCTGGAGCTCGACGTGTCATCGTCGTGGTCATCTCCAGGGTCGTTTGGGACTGGGAATGGAACAGGGGCTTCATCTACGTCAAGTTCGTCAATGAAATTGGGGCGAGGACGCCTGCAGCCAACCGCCTACTTCCTCGACGTGCTCTTCGGCCGTCGGCGAGGATCTTCAAATTCCGGCGTCATGGGTCTTCTCCGAGCACGGATACTCCACCAACAGTTCCCTGTGAGCAGTCGCGTCTCTTATCTCTTCTTCCCCTAAGTCCCGCGCTCTTTCCATGGTGACCATCGTGTTCCACTCTGTCCGCCATGGCTGCACACGAGAGCTGAGAACACCCTTGTCTCCCCCTGTGCACAGTACTGAGCAAGGTAACGCCCAGTTCACGGCTGTGGTAGAAGGCAATAACGGAGAAGGCTTTGGATGGTATTTTTCTAACTTGCAAACTTTCAGTGGTATTTTTCTAAAAACTGGATCTTTTAATGGTATGGATCTAATTCTCCCAAAATACAGCGGCCATACAGCTCAGGAATACGAAGAGAGACAGTACCCGCACATGGCCCCCTTCCCCAGTCGGCCACCGCCGCCGTTGGCTTGAGTGAAGGACCACCCCGCCAGCGACGACCCCGGCCCGGCTCTGTTCTGCCCGCCAAGGAAGGAACGTGACCGACGATAAACTCCCCATCATTTCCTTTCCCGTCTTTCTTCCCGTCCCATTTGTTACACGCCACGCCAGTCAAGTCTTCCGTGGCGTGCTCCTCCTCCCGCCTCCTTCCTTCCGCTGCAGCTCTCGTCTCCTCTCCGGTGGCCAGCCCGGGCGGACCATTGCTGTCCTTCTCCAGCTGGATCTGCGATAGCGTGCGCCGTCCCCCCACCCCGGCGGTTCTGCTCCCGCGCGCGCGTGCGTGTTGTGGGGGAGCGGTTCCAAGAGGGGGAAGCGCACGCACGCGCTGCCGGATGGTGGCGTGAGCTGTATACCGTGTGTGCGTGCGTGCGTGCGGCGATGAGGCCAGCTCCGGTGCTCCTGCTGCTGCTGCTGGCGGACGCGACATTGGGCGCGGGCGCCGTCACCGACGCCACCGACGGTACGTAACCCTCTCCTCTCTGCCCGTTCGTTCGGTTCCGGCGCGGCAACGGCCAGCCCGCTGCTCGTGCCGTCGGCGTGCGTTGCTCGTTTTCCTTCCGGTTCCGTGAAGAAATTCTGGGTTCCTCCTGCGCGGCGCACCCGCCGCCTGGCGCCCCACGGCGTGCGAATTCTTACTACTGCATACTACTCCGCGAAAAATTGACGGCGGGCGGTGAACCCGTGTCGGTGTCGGCGGCGGCGAGCTGCCTGTCGCGGTCGACAGCTCACGAGTGGGCCCCGCATCCGGCTTCATGGATAGGGCCTCTTTCCCTGTCTGTCCCTCACCTCGACTCCAGCGGTGAACTCTGCTCCGGTCTTCCATAGCTCACGGGTCGGGCGAGCAATGCCATGCGCCGATCGACCGTGACATACATACATGCATACATGTGTAAATTCGGAACTTCGGATCAGCTCATGTTTCTATTGGTTTTCCGGCGACCGGCCCGTCCCTTTCCGGTAAGGATAACGGAGGGGAACCTGTATGTAGAAAGCAAGCATGGTGTGCTGCTCCGTCGGCGTCTCCTATCGTCGTCGACAGCAATCGGGGTAAACAGCATGGTGTGTTGGTCGCACGCTCCATCGGTGGACATCGAGGTCGATGGCATGCAGGGGTGGGGGAATTGGCTTATTCCAGTGGCAGCAAGATGGGCATTTCAGCCTTCATTGCGCCAACCGTCGTATTGATTGAGGGGCCGGATTGGATTGGAAGGTTCTTGCATGTAGATGCAGATTCTCATTGCCATTTTCCCATTATTAGTAGATTCAGTACAAATGTCGGTGGAACTCTCAACTCTCGGTGCCTTTTACAAGCGCGTTTCTTTTTTCCTTAAAGAACTGCTGTCTTCAGTTCAGTTCAGCTCGCTCATGTGTGCTGTTAACAAAAGTTGGCAGCATGTGTGGCCGATTGGCTTTTCGAGCAGCAGCAGCAAAATGGGCACTTCAATTCATTCTTAGTTGCACGGATTGCCATGCAATTGAGGGGTTCAGGGGTGGGATTGGATTTGAGTACTCAGCCTCCCTCGAATTTTCGGTGGAACTCACGGTGCCTTTTGCAACTGCACTCTTTTTTCCTTGAGAATTGCTGTCTTCAGCTCAGCTCAGCCTCATGTCTGCTGCCACCAAAAGTCAGCAGCATGGAAGATTTCTTATGGACTCTGCTTAATCCTCATGTCTTCCTTATGTTCCTTTCATGATGAGCAGTCTCTGCGATAAACGGACTGTACGTTTCGCTGGGATCGCCGAAGCTTCCTGGATGGGTTCCGAACGGCGGAGACCCCTGCGGCGAGCTCTGGCAGGGCATTACATGCACCGGCACGAGTATAACCTCGATGTATGTCAGCTTCTTCCTGGGACTGTCTTTCGTTTGGTTTGATTCGTTTGTCTTGGGCTCTTATCGACTCGCCCTTTGTAGAAAGATGAATGTCGCCAACTTGGGAGGGCAGCTGGGCAGCTTAGGGAACTTCACTTCAATCACCACCATGTAAGGGTGCCAACACGGAAAATTTTATATTCTTTAATTCTCGAAGCTCGTCAGTATATGTTTCTTATGGATCGAGTTCAGAACTGATTTAATTTTACCTTCTTTTTTTGTAGAGATCTTAGTAACAATAAGATCGGTGGCGTTATACCAGAGGACCTACCTCTCACATTGCAGAACCTGTAAGTGTTGTTCGTCTTGTCAGCGACACCTTTAGTGGTTAAGTTACAATCCCTTTGATGGTATTATCTTTTCTCCATGTTGCTACAGTTTCCTCTCCGATAATCAGCTCACTGGAAGCATCCCGAGTTCATTATCAAAGCTTACAAGTTTATCAGCCATGTAAAATTCTTACTTTCTCCCAAAAAGTCTATACTCATGCGAGCTTGCTTTGTCAAGTGCATTTCCTAATAATCCTTATCTTCCCAGGTCACTAAATGCCAACCATCTAGATGGGGAACTGCCAGATGCTTTCGATCCACTTGTCGCACTTGTAAATTTGTAAGATGCCTCCTAGTTCCGTACATTTTAGACGTGCTGATCAGGATGATGTATTGATTGATTGATGATAGTATCCAATCTTCCTTTACAGGGACATCTCTTCTAACAACTTCACCAGCGTGTTACCGCCTTCAGTGAAAAGCATGTCATCTTTGACTACAATGTCAGTTTACATCATATTTTATTTTCATGATCCTGTTTTCCCGGATCATTTACTCTTACCATCTATTATCTGATAATAACAGGCGCTTACAAGACAATCAACTGTCAGGGACTCTTGACGTCTTGCAGGATCTTCCCCTCAGAGACTTGTTAGTCCTGAATATCTTCTTCCTTATACTATGCTATTTCAGTTATGTTGCATATCAAATTCAAGGCATTCAAAATTTGTATCATTTTGTGCTTATTTCATAAATTTGGCCTCTTTGTGGATTTTTCCAAGGGCCTATCACACTGCAGTAAGATTGTAACTAATGTATCTTATCTTAAATTTGTCATTAGATCTTAAATCTAGACACCTCAGTTTGTACCATAACGGATTCAATATTTAAGATGATAGTAAGTAGTGTATGTGATCTTAAATTTGTCGCCGGATCTTAAATCTAGACACCTCAGTTCGAACCAAAAAGGATTCAATATTTCGTTGTGTCCATGAAGATATGTAGTCACTTACTTAAATAAATCTGAGAACATTTGACTTGAGAGGAATAGCCTAGTAGATTGTGATCGCTGACACTCAAAAGCTAGTTCCTTTTAAATGTTGTGTACAATATATATAAACGTTTAAATGTAATCCATGTCTCTTGCTGAGACCTTCTGTTAGTAGGTAGCACTTTTGTCATCTGCCTCTCATTTTTTTCGAGAGACGATGGTTTCCTGCTATAACCGCGGTTTCTTTTTTGAGAAGCCAGTGCATTTTTCCTTGTTACTTCAACTTTTTGAACAGACACTCCATCAGAAATAAGGAACTATTCCTGCATGACTTGCATGCTTTGCTCTTCTGCTTTTCTTTGGAAAGACTAAATATGTTTTTGGCTTGAATTGCGAAAAGAGAACAATGCAAGTAATAAGGGTTACGCAATATATGGCTGTGAAATGTTGTTGTGAATAATTAAATGTTTTCTTTGTTTCTTATTAATTTCTTACTGTGGTTAGGAATATCGAGAACAACTTGTTTTCTGGACCGGTGCCTCCGAAATTACTCAACATACCAACCTTCAAGTGAGAAACCATCTTCTTTCTTGTATTTATCAAGTTCATTGTGTGAGCTTGGTTGACGTACCTTAACGGTCTTCAATCCATTAAAAGACTAGATATTTAATTGTATCAATTTTGTGCGATCTGTTAAGTGACCGACATATTTCCAGTGCAGAGGGGATGGCAATCCATTTAATACCACTATAGCCCCGTCAGCAGCACCACCTTCAGCATCAGCAGAACCAGCACCAACTCCAATACCAACAGGACCAAAACCAGCCCCAACAACACCGACAGGTCTAAATCCAACACGAGCGCCTCCATCACCCCCTTCAAAAGCCCCTCCGCCTTCAAAATCTTCTGATGGATCCACTACTCGAGATAGCACTTCATCATCTAGAAAGCATAGTTCGTCAACCCTCAAGATTGCTGGATTTGTTCTTCTTGTAATAGTGTTGTTCATAGCTATAGTCCTGCTGGTAATATTTTGTTTGACCAAGTACCAAGAGAGACAGTCAAGATATGATTATAACGGAAGTCAGCTGGGAAGGGTCAGTCATAGGGTTGAACCCCAAATCATGCCAGCTTCAGTGCAAACAAGCAATGATGTTAAAAAAGGTTAACTTATGACCTTTTACCAGTAGAACACGGGGTTCTGCTATCTTTTTTATATTAATATGGGATATTTTGCTTGATAGGTCCAGGTCAGGCCCTTGACAAGAGAGGCCGCGAGTTAAGTGTAGCAGCAGCAGGTATGAAGCTCTTGGAACAGGGGGCAGTTTAATTTTGACATGGTGTTCACCAAATTAAAATGTCTTAAAGTTCTGTCTCATTGTTTGCAGCTGTCCCAAAGAAGCCAGCTGAAAACCGAAAGGAGCACATAATTAATTTGGGTCGAACAGACTCGGAACTGTTTGCACCGCCGCCTCCACCTCCACCTCCACTACGTCCTGCTGAAAAACTTGTTGTAAATCCTATTGTTCCTCCAGAAAGGAAATATAGTCCTCCCCCAAGGACTACTACCCCAAATTCTGCCACACCCTTCTCTGTTGCATCTCTTCAACAATACACAAACAATTTCAGAGAGCAGAATGTGATAAGAGAGAGTAGATTAGGAAAAGTATACCTAGCTGAGCTTTCTGAAGGCAAGGTACGCCGTATTACTTTTATCAACAGACAAAACAACTCACTATTCCTTGTGCAGTTTAAAAATATTGAGCTTAATTTCTCCTATTTGTGTAGTTTATGGAGGTCATGAAGATTGACAATGCTAATGGAAGAGTGTCAGTAGATGACTTTCTAGATTTGGTTGCACGTATCTCAGAGATAAAGCATCCTAACATCCTTGAGTTAGTTGGATACTGTGCTGAATATGGACAGCGCTTACTCGTGTACAATCACTTTAGCAGAAAAACACTAGATGATGCACTTCATGATAGAGAGGAAATTGACAATGATCTATCATGGAATGCTCGCCTCCAGGTCGCTCTTAGCTCAGGAAAAGCCTTACAGTAAGTGAAGATATAGTTAAATGTAATCCATATCTGCTTTTTTTTCTGAAAATGTGTGGAAATTTATACTCTGAATTATTTTCTCCCTGCAGATATCTCCATGAAAGCATCCAGCCACCAATTGTGCATCAGAATTTTGAACCAGAAAATGTGCTCCTTGATGACAAGTTATCAGTGTGCGTTGCTGAATGTGGATTGGCAGAACTCATGCCATCAAGTTCTGTCACTCAGGTAAACTATACTATGTAGTATAGAATTTTCTAGTAACTTCTTTGACTTGACGTAATTTTTTGGATCAACCTGTTCCTGGCTAACCATGGGCCTATGGCACCCTATAGCCCTTGACTTGACATAATTTATTGGCTTGACCATTGGTCAGAATGAGTTGAACTTTATTTACCTTACTTATTAATTACTCTCATCCTTGTTTTTGAAAATAAAACTTATTAATTACTTTATGTTTTTCTTAGAAAAAACAATTACTCCTAGTTGATTAATTTTAAAAAAACAAATATCCTAGTTGATCACAAATGAATAGATATAGCTCATTTAGTTCGCCCAGGTAGTGACAGATCCGTCTTGTATGTTAATGTGGATGACTACTAGTGTACTTACAACTGGTATATTTTTCTCTTGCAGTTGTCGGGTCGGATGCGTGCATTACTTAGCTATGAAGCGCCTGAACTCCAGGAATCTAGGATCATCACAGAACGATGTGACGTTTACAGTTTTGGAGTAGTGATGCTAGAACTTCTTACTGGGCGTAAACCATACGATAGGTAAGAGATTTAAACTCTTAATGCTTGGTTCACAATGAACTACCCTCAGTTGTTTGAGATTATCTTTTCCATGTGACATAACAACTATCTGATTCACATGCATGGTTGTTGTGAAATATACACAGTTCTCGCCCGCGCCATGAGCAGCATCTTGTTAGATGGGCTGGCTTTCAGCTTCATGACATTGAATCCCTCTCCAAGATGGTAGACCCTTCTATAAGTGGGCAGTGTTCCGAGAAGGCATTATCACGATTTGCTGACATAATTAGCCGTTGTATCCAGGTAATTCATTACTTCGTTTATATTAAGACCAATTCTCTAAGTATGCTATAGTATATAGCATATAGCTGATGCTTAACATTCTTTCCACAAAAGCGTTGTGAATCAAGGGATTGTATCTTATCTGAAATTTTCCTAATGCAGAGGGAGCCAGAATTCAGGCCACCAATGTCTGCAATTGTCCAGGACCTAGCTAGGATTATAAATGCTTCTGGCGAGGAGTCAGAGTAATAAACAAATCAATGATTTCCATATCTCACGCGCCAACTCGCCGCTGGGAAATTTTTGGGATGGAATTTCTTTTGGCATAATGCAAAGCACACCTTATGCCACGAATTTCTGGAAGGAGTATAGCTAATAATCCTTACCAATGTAATCAGCAGGTCACTATGTAAATGATGAATAGGCGATCACATTTATTTACGGAGAACATGCATTATGCTTTCCAAATGAAATGTCTTAGGCGATATCTGTTGTATGTAGAGATAGGAAATATGCAGGAGTTAGAGGAATTGGATGTAAAACATGTACTGCAATACTAAGGTCATCTTTGGTGAAAGATTTTTTGGCGGAATCTCACGAGAATATAATCGTACAAAAACCCCCGAGGCAGCGAGGCCCTCCGAGTTTCGTCCTATAAGCCTTGTTCACAGCTTCGGAAAGATTTTCACCAAGATACTAGCCACAAGACTTCAACCCCTCATGCCTAGTCTTGTAGCCCCGTGACAGAATGCATTCATAAAAGGGAGGTCAATACATGATAACTTTATGTACGTCCAGGGGGTAATTCACACGCTAAAGAGAAAGAAGATCCCTGCCTTGATGCTCAAGCTTGATATATCAAAGGCCTTCGACTCAGTTTCTTGGGAGTTCATCATCAAACTACTGGTTGCCAGGGGCTTCGGCCATGCCTGGATAAGCTGGATTACATCGCTGCTAAGCACCAGTTCCACTCGCATTGTTGTCAACGGAGAGCTTTCTAATAGCATATACCACATGAGAGGGCTTCGGCAGGGAGATCCCCTCTCCCCGCTGCTTTTCGTTCTGGTAATGGACTGTCTTGGCAGGATGCTTGAAAAGGCTCAGCATGATCAAATTCTTCCACAAATTGGCAATCAGGTCCTGCGTTTCCGGTCTTCTCTGTACGCTGACGATGTTGTCATCTTCCCGCGACCCGAGCTGCATGACCTTCAGGCAACCTTTGCGATTCTAGATCTGTTTGGCTCTGCTACTGGTTTACACACAAACATTGCGAAGAGCTGCATCATCCCAATTGCATGCGTCAACATCAACCTCAATTTTGCATCCTTGTTTGACTGCAAACTGGACTGTTTCCCGTCAACATATCTGGGCCTACCGCTCTCTGACAAGAAGCTGAAAACAGAGGATTTCCAGCGTCTCCTCGACAAATTCATGAAGAAGTTATCTTGCTGGAAAGCGAAGTGGATATCGATGGCTGGTAGACTCACCTTGATCACCTCGGTGCTATCGGCGTTACCCGCCTATCAGCTCATGGCTATTCTGCACCCCAAATGGCTGCACAAGGAATTGGACAAACTGCGGCGCGCCTTCCTCTGGGCCGCTTCGGACAAAGTGGTGGGCGGGAAATGCCTCGTGAATTGGGCGACTGTCTGCTTGCCCAAGCAGCTAGGTGGGCTGGGCATTCCAAATCTTTACCTTCAGAGCATCGCGCTACGCGTGCGATGGCTGTGGCAGCAGGCCACCGACCCGAGCAAACCCTGGGCTGGTCTTGCTCTACCTCATGATCGCGCCGCAACGAACCTGTTCAGAGCTGCAACTGAAATTCAGATTAACAATGGCTCGTCAACACAATTCTGGAAGTGTCACTGGATGGAAGGCGTTCCCTTGAGTGAACGATTCCCACACCTATTTAAACATTCCAGTGGCAAGGCCATCTCAGTGCGGGAAGCGATCTGCAACAGAACTTGGGTGGCGAATATCCGTGCAAATCCACCTCGCCAGGTTCTTGTTGAGTACCTGATGCTTTGGTCCCTGCTTGATAGTAACGCGCCAACCACTTTCAACGAAGACGATGATGTGGTGTCGTGGCGGCTAACCCCCAATGGACAGTACAGCGCGACATCGGCCTACCGTGCTATGGTTCTGGGGCGCTGTAAAACCCCGGTGTTTGATCAGGTTTGGACCGTGAAGGCTACGCCGAAATGCAGGCTGCATGCTTGGCTGCTTCTGCATAACAAATGTTTGACAGCCGACAACCTGGCTAAGAGGGGTTGGCCTCATGATCCGGTCTGTAAGCTCTGCAATACCGTGCCTGAAACTGGACCTCACCTTGCAGCGTCTTGCAGCTTCTCCATACAGGTCTGGAACCAGCTGCTGCTTAGGCTGGATATTCCTCGAAGATTTGCCCCAGCTGCTGATTGCTCTAGCCTAAAGGTTTGGTGGCGGAGGTGCTCAAAGCTGACACCTCTCGTGATGGTTGGCCGTTGGCGCACGATCGCGCTTCTTACCTGGTGGCAACTCTGGAAAGAGAGAAATAACCGTATCTTCAACAACAAATACACTACTTCGTCGGTGATCGTTGACAAAGTGATCTCGGAGCTGGCCCTTTGGAGGTCAGCCGGAATTCTTGGCACGGCGCCTCTCCCTGGCGACTAACTGCTGTTGATACAATTCACAGAGATGTTCTTTAGCTCTTTGCTTTCTTGTGTTCGTAGTTAGATATTCTTTCTTGCTTTTTTCCCATTCATTCATTCTTTCACTTGTAATACGTATGTTACCGGCATTTGTTCCGGCTTCTCTTAATGCAATTTGACGCAGCGCTCGCTGCCGTCAGTCCAAAAAAAAAATATAATCGTACAGGAAAATTTTATATCTAGCCTTTTGTAACAAATGAACGAGGTTATTGAATTCTGATGAAGGTTTCCATGGAAAGGCTCAGTCTGTAACAATTTTTGCATAGGCTCTTAGCAACATGAGTTTAGAGATTGTGGGGGGGAATATCTACGTGTAGGTGTCTTTGGAGATCCTCTGTCATCAACCAAGATTCAGAACTCGGAAAAAAATTGATGTTATAAATCTTCAGTTGACGAACAGTCCAGATGCATGCCTACCGGTTCCTTTTGAGGCGGTGTAGCCTGAATTCAAGTGGCAGCTGGCCATCAGTTCGCGCCAACGTCGTCTTCAGTCTTCTACCTCTGTTTCTGAAGCCGTCGTAAGTTGAACGCCATCCCGCATTCCTGCTATTTTTCAGGAGGGAATGAGGAATGTTCCTTTGGCTCGATCGTAAGGAGGACGCATTGTGCACTAGCTCGTCCATACGTATGTGTGTGTATATTATGCGTGGCTGTTGTCTATCCCAATACTGTCAAAAAAGAGCTCACAACCTTTTCTTGTAAGAAAATGTGCTCTAGAAACATGTAGAGCGATATTTGTTAGACTAAACCCGTTAGATATTTTGGCAAAGAATACACAAACAAGCATATACATGTCGTCCATATATATTAGCCGGTGTGCTTCTTGCTTTCCATGATTGAGAGAAATTCATTGGAGCTTTCTGGAAGTGCATTTTCTTCATGTTATACTTTTAAAAAAAATTATTGGGAAAATACTGTAATTTCATACCTCGTAGCATAACTTATATGGTCAATTTAATTAGTATACGTCATTCATTTCTACAATAAGGTTCATTTTTCTTTATTAAGATATGACTTTGACCAATAGTTGTTTCATTAATATGTGGTTTATCTATCATGAAGTGATGTCACTCTATTCATTTGTAAACATATTTACTAATGGTTGTGATTATATCACATAAAACACATAATAGTAGACTAGTTATAGTCAAATAATTGTCCTAATGAAACAAAATATACCTTATCTTTAAAACGAAGTGAGTACCGTGTGAGAAATTATTTAAAAAGTATAAAAAAATAGTATAAGAACTAAGGATACAATTGGCATGATGGAGGGTAGAGACTATAGTTTTCATTAATCTATGTTGTAACATATGTGTGTTTTCTTATGAAATTTATACTTTAGTTCAGTGCACAATGTTGATGAATTTCAAGTTTTACAATCCAACGCTAAAAGGCGTGATGTAAAATTTATAAAAGAAAAAAGCATACGATGGGTATACATGTAAAAAACATCTTATGGGTGGTAGGTGCAAAATTCTATTAGGTTTACCATTTGTATAAAAACATAATAAAATGCATCATGCAAAATAAAATAGAAAAACATATAAAAAATTATGAAAATATTTGTTGATGAACATATATAGAAGTTTTACGTATGTACACAGTTTCCATATGAAATAAGATTTTTGGTGATTTGTGAAAATAATACAAATAAGTGAAGTGAGATTTAAAAAAATTATTTTTTGAAACTGTGAATTTGATGAGACTCATAGACAAATCACCCAGTGAATTTTTATACGAGAAGTCTCACAAACCCGACAAGGATCGAACTCAGGATGTCGAGCATGCTGAACCACCGGTCCAACCACTAGACCTCTCCCAGGTTCTCTGAAGAAGTGATTTTACTTTTATATATGTTCTTCATGAATTATTTCAGAACTTTTTTAAAATTGTTTGCTATTTTTTCAATTTCTTTATTCAAGCAGGCAGCATGCGAACTCCGGGAGTCAAAACACCTCTCGTTAATATACCATTATGAATGTTCTTGAGGCAGAGGGAGACAATGAAACATGTTATCCATAGCCTAATCAACTGAACTACATCAATAAATACGGTCACTTTGCTCCGGTGACACCATCTCTGACCATCTGGTTGGACTACGTCGGTGTATCCCTGTAAGTTCTAAGTAACTAACCACGACGTTTGTACTTAACTTGACTCTCTAGTCTAGTACTAAGAGTAGAAATTATAAACAAACAAATAATTAAGCACATGCTTCTGACGAGCCGTAGTGTCTTGCAGAAGATCGATCACGGCAACAAGGCCGGGCTGATGATCTGGGCTCACGAGCACTCGCCCCAGCCCTCCTCGGTGTCCACGGCGGCCGGCCGCCTCACACGCCCGCGCCGCCCCATCGCCGACGCCACCGACACGATCATCCTCGCCGGCACGCCCGCGCAGGTCTCCAGCCGCCGGAGCGCGTCGCCACCGTGGACGCCGCGCGCCGCCACGTCCCGCCACAGCGCCGCCGCCATGGCAACGCGCATCGACACGCGTGGGGCCACGGTAACGTGCTGGAGCGCGCGCGCGCCCGCCGTAGCGCGCCGTCCCGGCGCGAGGACGCCCATCCGCTTGGCCCAGCCCTCGAGCACCGCCTCGCCTCGCCCGGCGCGGCGCGTCCTCCGGGCCGGCTTCGTCGTCTGTCCTCCTTGCTGCTGCTGTCGCGCCGTGGTGGTGGCGGAGTCGGCCGTGGACACGCAGGAGCTCGGCGACGACGTGCGGGACACGTCGCAGCCCTTAGCAGCAGGCGCGGCGGAGGAGACGACGCGCGTGCGGCGGTGGCGCGAGGCGAGGAAGTTGGCGCCGTGCACGTCAGCGTCGCATGCCGCGCAGAGCAGCGCCGCGTCCGCCGCGCAGTGCACTTCCGCCCCCGCGCCGCACAGCGCGCAGCGCATCATCCCTTCCATTTCCGTAGGTGCCTCGAGCGTTCTCTAGGAGGAAGGTCGGAGACGACGGTGGTGATCGAGGCAGCGTGGTGTGGTACCCTTCGTCTCGCGGCGTACTTAAAGGAAGGAGGAGGACGAGAGACGACGAGCGAGGCGTGGTCAGCTCAGCTGGTGGTGAGATCTTTTGCCGGCGCCATGCTCACCCGTATCGTCCACGTGCAAGTTTCCGTGGACATGGACGCAAGCTTGAGTGGAAGGGAGGATCTTCTCTGGAAGGGACGTGGAGGGCGGGAGGCCGTCCCGGCGAGTCCAACTGTGGCTGCCTCCACGTACCAATCGGCCGAGCATGACGGATCTCCG
This sequence comes from Poa annua, assembly GCA_026929855.1. Lineage (NCBI taxonomy): Eukaryota > Viridiplantae > Streptophyta > Magnoliopsida > Poales > Poaceae > Poa > Poa annua. Next base: position 103,789,893 of record CM049430.1, on the reverse strand, counting down.
CCGCTGCGCGATCGACACCTGGCCGGCCGGGAAACCACAAGTGGCTGCGGTTGATCCGCCGTGAGCCGCTCGTTGGGGTGGACGACGATGGCCACCGGACTCGGTGTCGACGGCGTGGGGCTGGCGAATCTTGGGCAATGTGTAGGGCGATCCGTGGCCACGAAACCTCCTCCATCTTCGAACTACGTACGCCGGCCTCTTGTCTTTCACCCGTTCTCGAAGGAAAGCTCTCCGTTTCTTTCTTTCGTGGACGACCTTGGAAGGCTTGCCTTTTGGCGTGTGCGACTTTCGGTCGTTTCTTCTTTGCTAGGCCTGGAAGGCCTTGTGCTCCCAGCTCTCTTCTACAGCTTTCGTCTAGAGTTCTCTAAATACATTGTTGGTGGTACCTAATTCTTTTCAAACAGTACAATGCATGCAGATCGATCTATAGGCGCATACACTCATCCCATTCTATGAGCGCACACACGCATCCCAACTCTTATGAACAACTCCGACAGACTGATCTGACAAATTAGGTATTTAGATTGACGAACTCACTACGAGCGTTGGTAGGCCTTGTGCCCCCAGCTTTCTTCTAAAGCTTTCGTCTAGAGTTGGTGGAATCTAATTTTCTACAAACTGTACAATACATGAAAAAAAATATGTGCATACACTCACCCTATTCTATGAGTGCACACACGCACGCACCCCAGCTCTTATGAACAACTTCGACAGATTGATCTGACAGATTAGGTATTTAGATTGATGAACTCACTATGAGCGTCTCGCTATCGCCGGTAACATCACCGCCTACTAACTTTTTTGTGTGTCTAAATGAGAAATACCAACATCAATTTGGATTTTAAACTTTGGTGCCTAAGTATAACCACCCTCCTACCATTCTATCACAAGCAACAACGTTCTCGATGGTACTGAAAGTTAATCGAACTACGCCTAATATACTTATTGAACTTGATTAACAGTAATTATAAGATCACCGGTTAGCCGTATAGCCTAGTATGTGTTTAGGTCACACTCTGTTGACAGGTCACTTAGTCAACATAACGAGGTGGACACGATCGATTAACTAGGGAAAGAAACAAATAAAGAAAGCACGCAAGAAACAAATAAAAAGCATTAAAATGGGGAAAAGGAAGACTCATCGATTGGGCCGGCCCACCCTTCAAGCGTCGCTAGCACACAACGCACACTGAACAATGGGAAAACGACCATGTCGTGCGCTAATAGCCGGCCGGCCCAATTAGCGCCGACCTGACCGCTTTTTATCCTTTTCCGTTTTTTCCTGTTTCAACTTTTTTCTTTTTTCTTTTTTCTGTTTCTGTTTCTATTTCTTTTTTATTTTTATTTTTTTGGATGTTTCTTTTTTCGTTCTTCTTTCTGTTTTTATATTTTCTAAATAAATAATTTTTGTGTACAATTTCAATTCTTTTTTCTATTTATTTTTCATAGTCTTTTTCTGTTCACATTTAAAAATTGTTCACACTAAGAAATTGTTCAACTTCGAAAATTACACATTCAAAAAATCCAAATTAAGAAATGTTAAGATTTGAAAAATGTTTAAATTTAAAATTTATTCACATTCAAGAATTGGTCATATGTGAATATCTTTCAAATTCAAAATTTGTTCACATTAAAAGTTTGTTCATATGTGAATATGTTCCAAATTTAAAAACTGTTCACATTCAAAACCATTCAAAAAAATCTATATATGCGAATTACTTTTTAAAATGATTTTTATTTTTTCATCATGTTATTTTCCTGTAAAACTGAAAAAGAAAAACAGAAAAAAAAGTGGGAAGGAGCGACTGGTGGGCCGGCCCACATAGCCTTACTCGCTCCCGCACAGGTCGTTAAGTAGGCGCTCCACTGAACGGTGATGTATAGGATTTCCCGTTATGTAGGCCTATTTGAATATTTTAGCCTCCTCTTTGGGTTTGTGCGACCACACAGGCCGCACTCCTGGCAAAAGGGGCCTCACGACATAAAATAAAATAGAATTTCAAATTAATCTTTAACATCCTTACTTTCTCATTTAAAAATAAAATAGCAAATGGACATTAATCCAAAGAAATAGGTAGGTAAATTTGAACTTGACATCTATGTGTATGCTTACTTTATGTTGTAGATTTGGACTTCAGATGTCTATATGACCGGATAGCATTTCCGTAGTTTCTCTAAACTAGAGAAGTTGATCTCTCACTGGAGGTTGCTCTCTTTCAGTCAGGGAAAAGAAAGGGTCGACTTCACACATGCGGTTGTTGGTAGTATAAGAACAAAAGTAGTACAAGTTAAACCGGCGGCTTAGTTGAAAACTAATAAAAGCCAGCAGCCGGACTAATTCATCTCTATTGTGTCATAGAGACTAAGAGACCTCCATAATTGATTTTCTTTTTTTGTTAGCTGAATGGTTAACGTCACACGTGTTCTGGAGAATGCCGCCGGGTCGATAAGAGGGCAGTTTCATGCATGAGCATGATGCAGGACCGTATTACCGCGGCAATCTCTACCTATCCATAAATACCAATCCACCTGCATTAGCAGCGATTAGAACCACAACAACAAGCAGCTGCAACGATGGTATTTCCTTCTCCCCCCCATCGATTGTAGCTTTGGCGCTACTGCTTTGCCTTTGCATGCTACCAGGCAGGGCACATGGAGAATCTCGCAAGGTGATTACCAGAGCTAGCATATGAGACGATCGGATTTCGATCACACATATATAAATGTTTCAGTAGATAGCTAATTAACTACTGTGTTCAGCTTTACATAGTTTACCTAGGAGACGTGAAGCATGGGCACCCCGACGACGTCGTCGCTTCACACCATGATATGCTCGCCATTCTGCTCGGAAGGTATATATATATATGCACTCGCTTGTAATTTCAAACAACCCAAGTGCTGGCTGGCTTAATTATGTCTGCCCATATGTCTAGTAATAAGAAATTTTAATTCGATTTTAGCAAGGAAGAATCATCGGCCGTCGTGGTGTACAACTACAAACATGGCTTCTCAGGCTTCGCCGCGATGCTCACCCCAGAGCAAGCCAAGCAGCTTGCAGGTCAGCACTCGATCAGCAGCACTCGTCGCCATGCGTACATGCGCAACATCTAATTTGAGACTCGGTTTTCGCTTGCATAGCTGTAGCCTGTATATATAGTTGATCAATTATCATACGATCATGCATGCATGCAGAGTTTCCGGAGGTCATCAGCGTGGAGGCGAGCAAAGAGCACACGGTGGCGACCACGCGAAGCTGGGATTTTCTTGGTCTAAACTACCAGAAGCCGGCCAGTGGGTTACTCCACGGTAGCAGCTACGGAGAGGATGTGATCATCGGGGTGATTGACAGCGGTTAGTATTTTTTTTTATGCAAAGGGATCGTGCCCCTGGTTCCATTAACATATATATGCAACCATAGCAGGTTCAAAGCGGTTAGTATTGATAATAAATACTTGTAGAGAAATGCTCCGGTGCTTTCCCAAAAAATAAGTTGCACGAATTTTAAAGCAAATCGATGGTTGTGATTAGGGGTGGGGATTAAAGGTGTTAATCCCATATGATTAGTACTCTCTTTGATCACTTTGTGAACCTAATCATAGCCGTCGATGCGCTTTAAAATTCGTGCAACTTATTTTTTGGGAAAGCACCGGAGCACTTCTCATACTTGTATATCTAAATCGACCGACCAAGTCCCTTCTCACATAAACTAATAACTCACAAATCAGGGATCTGGCCGGAGTCGAAAAGCTTCAACGACGAAGGGTACGGTCCGGTACCATCAAGGTGGAAAGGGACGTGCCAAGTCGGGCCTGACTGGGACATGAACAATTGCAGCCGTAAGATCATCGGTGCACGGTTCTATAGCGCAGGACTTTCCGAAGAGGTCCTCGAGACGGTCACGCTCTCCCCCCGCGACGAGAACGGTCACGGTACGCACTGTGCGTCCACCGCCGCGGGCTCCTATGTGGAGGCTGCCAGCTTCAACGGCCTCGCCGAGGGGGTTGCGCGGGGAGGCGCACCACGCGCTCGCATCGCGGTGTACAAGGTCTTTTGGGGCCCTGGCGCCACCTCTGGAAGCACGGCGGGACTCCTCGCCGCCATCGACGACGCGATCCACGACGGAGTTGACGTGTTGTCGTTGTCTCTTACCTCCCCGTTGGAGAACTCGTTGGGAGCTCTCCATGCAGTTCAAAGGGGGATCACGGTTGTGTATTCAGCTGGCAACGACGGTCCAAGGCCCCAAACCGTTAAGAACACCGCCCCATGGGCCATCACCGTCGCGGCAAGCAAGATCGATCGGTCTTTCCCCACGATGATTACGCTTGGAAACAAGCAGCAGATAGTGGTACGTGTGACTACAAGTTCAATGAAAAAAAACTTCGAGAAATCACAACCGAGTCTTGAGCAAACTCTGCCCATTTCATTTTACAGGGGCAGTCTCTCTATTACGAAATGAAGAACTCGACCGGAAGCAGCTTCGCGAGTCTTATCGTTGCTTCCCAGTAAGTAAATGAATCCGGCCATCTATGTTTGTTTCTTTTTGGAATCTTTTGGGCAGTTCTAAAGCCAGGTTGACTTTGCTATGTGTATTCAGGTGTACTGCGGATGCACTTAACGGCACAGACGTCCAAGGCCAAATCCTCCTCTGCTCTCCGTTCACAATGGATCAAACGCTCGTTTTCGACCAGGCGTTACAATTCGTTATAGATGGCAAAGGAATTGGTCTTATTTTTGCTCAACATACAATGGACCTTTTATACTCGACAGCAGATAAATGCCAAGGCATTGCCTGCGTTCTCGTGGACTTCGACACGGCGACTAAGATCAACAAGTACCGGGCCACCGCCAGGTGCGTACAATCAAAATTGTTCGAGCAAGCATGTCCTTGTGATCGATGGAACTAACATTTTGTTGTTTTGTTTTGTTTTTGTAAGCAGCTCTCCCGTGGCAAAGATTGCGCCAGCGACCACCGTAATTGGGAAAGAGATATTGGCGCCAAAAGTAGCATACTTCTCCTCAAGAGGTCCATCACCTGATTACCCCGATCTTATCAAGGTAATTAGAGCGTACCAGATGATCTTCAACTAAAAACGTTGCACTAGCAAGTAGCAAGCCATGATCGAGCCCATCAAGACGCCCTTCTATCATCTGATCTCACCACGCGGTCTTCTTGCTTCCATGAAAAAAAAAACAGCCTGACATAGCCGCACCTGGAGCCAACATCTTGGCAGCAAAGGAAGATTCGTATGTATTCAATTCCGGGACATCCATGGCGGCGCCGCATGTAGCGGGCATCGTCGCGGTGCTGAAGGCCTTGCATCCAGACTGGTCTCCGGCGGCAATCAAATCAGCAATCCTCACCTCGGGTAAGAGTACTCCACAAAGAAACAATTCCTAGCTAAACCTTTGTTTTAATCTTATTTTGCCTGCTTCACAGCGCATGTCACCGACGAGCGTGACATGCCGATACTGGCGGAGGGGCTCCCACGGAAGACTGCCGATCCATTCGACTACGGCGGCGGAAACATAAACCCTCTGGGAGCAGCCGACCCCGGCCTTGTCTACGACATCGATCCACGCGACTACACCAAATTCTTCGGGTGCACCATTGCGAGGACTATGGTGCGATGCGAGCATACCACCTGAACCTGCCCTCCCTCGCGGTCCCCGACCTGAGGCGTCCGGTCACCGTGTCAAGGACGGTGACCAATGTCGGCGAGGTCAACTCCGTGTACCGCGTCGTAGTGCAGAGCCCCCTCGGAGTCAAGATGGAGGTCGAGCCGCAGGTGCTTGTGTTCGACGATGCAAATAGAGTGCACACGTTTAAAGTGAAGTTATCGCCAGCCTGGAAGCTGCAGGGGGACTACACATTTGGCAGCATTATTTGGCGCAGTGACCAGAAAGATGTCAGGATCCAAGTTGCAACACGGATCACAACTCACGATTTCTATGCAGATGTTGCATAAGTAATTGTGTACGGTGAAGAATATATATTGGCAGGAGATATTATGGTTGCCTGCATCCTAATAACTATGTATTCTGATGTTAATCTCTTTTGAATTGTATATGTTTGATTTTGACTTTTGGGTTTAATAAAGTGTGCTTTATAAAACAATATAAATAATTTCTTTACTATTATTTTGAAATTGACAGTGATGTATGTCGAACCTTGACCGAGATGGTACATCATAGGTTGTCATCGTCCCCGTTATCGTCGTCATCGCCGACATACTGTTCGCCACACTCCAAGGGAATTTGCTATAGAGAATGGCTTTGAGCACATGAAAAGTTCACAAAATCATTATAGACCTAACCCCTGTCGAACAGAGTAAGATTTTTTCCTATAAGATTCGAAACTATAAAAAGATAACTATGGTCTTCAACCTGTCATTTTCAAGTTTCCATGTGCGATGGATGAGCATTGAGCTCGGAGAGAGAACATGCATCTTGACTCTCCAAGCACCCCATATGTGAGCATTTGACCTCATCCAGGTACTGCATCATTTGGAAAATAACATTATAATATGATAATATAAGTTATAAAAATGATATAACAATGCAAATAACATTCTAATATGATAATATAAGTTATAAAAATGATAATATAAAACACGTATCACCTTGCAAAATACATCACACTTACTTAAAGTAACTTCTCATCAGGACCCCTCTAAAACTTGCAACTTAGAAAGTCAGTGTAAGATTTGAAGTTGAAGTATAACATTCCAGTTAGAGAGGTTAATCCCACTGGAGGTTGCTCTTTCAGTCATGGAAAAGAAAGGATCGAATTCACACATATGGTTAGTACATGAACAAAAGTAGTAAAAGTTAAACCGACAGATTAGTTCAACTAATAAAAGTCAACAATCGGACTAATTCATCTATTGTGTCATAGAGACCTCCATAATTGAATTTCTTTTTTTGTTAGCTGAAAGGTTAGCGTCACACATGATCTGGACAATGTCGGGTCGATAAGAAGACACTTTCATGCATGAGCATGAGCATGAGGCAGGACCGTATTACCGCGACAATCTCTACCAATCCACCTGCATTAGCAGCGATGATAACCACCACCAGCAGCTGCAACTATGGTATTTCCTTCTTCCCCCGATCGATTGTAGCTTTGACGCTACTGCTTTGCCTTTGCATGCTATTACTCGAAATAGGCTTTCGCCCCGCTTTATAAATAAAGCAACCAACGTTTGAGACCGCTGCAGGGCCAGACAGCACAACGCCCAAAAGAAACAACAGAGAAAAAAAAAGAAAAAAAGAGAAAACAAAGCCAACAACAGTGGCTAGACGAAGGTAGATCCACGACCGCTGCGCCCTCCGGAGAAATCCCACCACGGTCCAAGCACCGAAGCACAGGGACGGAGACAAGGGGGGCAAGCAGGGGCTACGCCCCCCTATGATCATTCTTTTCATTGCTATATTATCCATTATATCTACTTGATTAGTGTGTTTTAACCTGATTAGCCCCCCTCATAAAGATCACAAACACTATTAGGCTAATCTTGCCCCCCTCAATCTCCAATCCTGGCTCCGTCCCTGCTGAAGCATCACGTACCAAGCAACACCTCCAAGAAGGAAAGCGACGACGACGACGCTGTTGCCCGGATAGGTCCTAGGGTTTCCCCCGGTACGATACGAGAGGTGCGGAGGAGATACACCCGACACCCTTCAAGAAGGATGAGATACCCACAGGCGTCACCGTGCCGGTGTCAAATGACAATGATTTCTCACGTGCCCTCCAACACCACTCCCAGACGCTTCGTATTGCACCACCAAACTCGCCGCCCACCAGCATACGCCACCACGGTCAAGAAGCCACCGACGTCTCGCCGTGAAACACGTTGCGAGACCGGTAAGAAAGAAAGGAAGAGACTTTGGCGAGGGTTAGCAAAACAGGAGCACGCGGGAGGGAACTGCCTCGGCCGCCTTCCAGCCTTTGCATGCTATTAGGCAGGCCACATGGAGAATCTCACAAGGTGATTAACAGAGCTAGCATGAGATGATTCGGAGTTTTCATATATATATATATATATATATATATGTATATATATACATATTCATACTACACCCGGGTGTAGCTACACACATGTATGGAGTATCTATCATACTGGGAGGTATGTAACATGTAATATGGAGTATATAATGCTATTTTAATACTATAGATACTTCTTTTTAGGTAGTATGTAAAAAAAATTCACATACTTATATGACGGTATTTTGAGTATATAGTGTAAATATTAGCACAGTTACAATTTTTTCATGAAACTTATTTTGGTCTATCTTAGATATAGTATATGAACATACTCAAACGGATAAAGTATGACAAATACTTCCGTACAGTGGTATATGAGACGTGGGTATAGTTACACCCGGGAGTAGAAAACATTTATATATAAATGTTTCAGTAGTTAGCTAATTAACTATTGTGTTCAGCTTTACATAGTTTACCTTGGATATGTGAAGCATGGGCAGTGGGCACCCCGACGACGTCGTCGCTTCGCACCATGATATGCTCTCCATTCTGCTCGGAAGGTATGTATGCACCTCACGAGTAATTTCAACTACCGGCCGAACTTGGAGCCAACATCTTGGCAGCAAAGGAAGATTTCTATGTATTCATGTCCGGGACGTCCATGGCCGCACCGCATGTAGCCGGCGTCGTCGCGGTGCTGAAAGCCTTGCACCCAGACTGGTCTCCGGCGGCAATAAAATCAGCCATGGTCACCTCCGGTAAGAGCACACTCTAGAGAGCAACAATTCCTACCTTGCTGGCTAGCTAGACCTCTGTTTTAATCTTATTATGCTTGGTTTGGTGATGAAGCGTGCGACATGTCGATACTGGAGGAGGGGCTCCCACGGAAGACCGCCGATCCGTTCGACTACGGCGGCGGGAACTTGGAGCCAACATCTTGGCAGCAAAGGAAGATTCCTATGTATTCATGTCCGGGACGTCCATGGCCGCCCCGCATGAAGCCGGCGTCGTCGCGGTGCTGAAAGCCTTGCACCCAGACTGGTCTCCAGCGGCAATAAAATCAGCCATGGTCACCTCCGGTAAGAGCACACTCTAGAGAGCAACAATTCCTACCTTGCTGGCTAGCTAGACCTCTGTTTTAATCTTATTCTGCTTGGTTTGGTGATGAAGCATATGTCACCGACGAGCGTGACATGCCGATACTGGAGGAGGGGCTCCCACGGAAGACCGCCGATCCGTTCGACTACGACGGCGGGAACATCAACCCTCTGGGAGCAGCAGACCCAGGCCTCATCTACGACATCGATCCACCGTCCACGCGACTACACCAAATTCTTCGGGTGCACCATTGCGAGGACTAAGGTGAGCTGCAACGCAACGGTGCTGCGAGCGTACCACCTGAACCTGCCCTCCCTCACGGTCCCCGACCTGAGGCGTCCGGTCACCGTGTCAAGGACGGTGACGAACGTCGGCAAGGTCAACTCCGTGTACCGCGCCGTGTTGCAGAGCCCCCTCGGAGTGAGGATGGAGGTCGAGCCGCAGGTGCTTGTGTTCGACGCTGTAAATAAAGTGCGTGCGTTTAAGGTGAAGTTTTCGCCGGCGTGGAAGCTGCAGGGGGACTACACGTTTGGCAGCATTATTTGGCGTAGTGACCGCAAAGACGTCAGGATCCAAGTTGCAACACGGATCACGACTCATGATTTTTATGCAGATGTTGCATAACTACTTATGTAGGGTGAGGAATATATATATACGTGCAGAAATTATTGTCACAAGTTATCTAGATTTTTTTTTTTTGACAAACTTGAGACACTTATTTTTGGACGGAGTGAGTATTTGATATGGATGATACATACCATTGTTCGAGAAAGTGATATTATTGATCAGATTCACTGAGAACAAGGCTTAATTCTTGTTGAAATATCTTCTCACTTTACGGTTCTAGAATGTAGTATTCAGCAACTTAGGTTGTGGTTTTGTTGAAAGGACAATTGTATTGTTAGTTAAGGCCCCACACTGAATTCATATGCAAAATGCAGCTAGCAAGCAGTAAAGGTTTAGGCCCGCCTAATTATGCGTCGATCAAGGTAGAAATTCGATCTCATTTAAGTGTCGCTAGTTGTGTTACGAATTGTATGTGATAAGTTCATTTCCCACAACACAGGACACTGGCAGCTTTCTTTGTCATGTCAGAACTCCGGATGTATAAGCGTGTGTAAATACCGAAGCGATTACAAGCAAAATGGAGACCAACCAACTCAAATGCACCAAGCCGAAAGCAGTATAAGTTACATTGCAATTTAGGGGAAGGAATCTTCGTCCCTTAATTATTAGGAAGATATAGACGTAGATATGCGCAAGGATTCACGATGATTCTTCTTGGACAACAAGGAAATCATAAAACTGAAAAGTTCACAATATCGACGGGCAATGCATCTATATTGCCACAAGATCATTTCAATTTCAAATATGAACACAGTAAAATACCAGGGAAAAGTCTAATGTGAACAACAACTTACTGACCCAAAGTACCGCCACAAGAAAGTCACATAACAATATGTAAAATTGTACAACATCCACGGACCATGCATCTTTCTTGCCACACGATTACTTCACTTCCAAATTTGATCCCACAGTAAAAACAAGGAAATGCATTTTATTGTGAACACCAACTTATCTTATTTGGGCGGCTATTTAGTTAAAACCATGGATCAATATTCCCTTGGGGATGGAGGATTTGAGTTGGACCATCCGACGAAACTGCAACACCATATGGAGTAAGTGTTATTAGTAGAAAAACAAGCAAAGTGCTGTAAAAACATAAAAGACACAACACCGCCTTGGCTCATATGAACCGACTAACTCAGAATAGCATCTTAAACTTTTTCTTTTGAATTTTTTTAGGCTCCTCTTTGGAAAAAATTCAGATGTAATATTTGAGTTTTTTCTTCTTTTGTTTTTGTTATGTTTGTTCTCACGTTTTTTTATGGCCCTGGCTTTTGGCCATATGTAAATAAGCTCCATTCCTGCTTATATTGAGATAGAATCCAGGGACCAAACTGTAAACAATTGGCCGATGGGTTCATATCTATATCCTCTCTTTGAAAAAAATGAGACCCATGGATGTGCACTGAGGGTATATTTTTTATAGAAGGGGAGCTAGGGGAGATGTGAGCATATATCCTATCTTTAACACTGGGCCGGGCTCTTTTTTTTAGATAAAGAGTATTTATTAATATCACGGAGATATCAATTACACCAAGCCCGCGCAACAACACAATAAGCTAAACTATTGAAGATGCACGCAACCGAAAAATAAAAAGAGAAGAAATACAAATAAAAGTCCCGCTGTAGAGTTATAATCCTTACAGCAGGAGCACAACCACCACGAAGCCAACACCTAATATCCAATTCTTCAGAAGCAACACCTTTAAGAAGGAAACAGTGCTACACACAACCAATTAAGCCCAGACTCTATGACACTGAAATATCTACACGCTGAGGCATGCCCGTCCCCTAATTTTCTTCAGAAAAAATAGTATAATATTTCTGTACTATGTAGTATGTACTACAGTACATCCATCCTTTGATAGCCTACCAAAATATTTTCGGATAGAGGTGACATATAAATATACTTTCAAAATTAGTGTGGACACAGGGTATTTTGTTCAACTTTGAGGCTAAAACCAGTAACCGTGCTTTTTTTACACCTTTTTCAATGAGCTCCTAAGATACAAGAAAGGGAAGTGCTCCTTTGCTTTCCAAAAACTTTTTGTACACGATTTTTAAAGCACACAAAAGGCTGTGATTAGGGGTGGGACATGGGTTTAGACCCTTCCACATCGTTGGATTCACATGGGATTTAGAAGTGATGTACAGAGAGTACTAATCACAACCGTCGATGTGATTTAAAATCCGTGCAAATAAAGTTTCCGGAAAGCACATGAGCATCTCTGTACAAGAAAACTAAACATGACATACTGCTGGAACATCCACATCTATGAATAACTCAATTGTCTGGATCAAAAAAGGAAAAAAAAAAGATAACTGAAGGCTCAGATGGTCAAGCTACCTTCTTCCCCCCGATCGATTGTAGCTTTGGCGCTACTGCTTTGCCTTTGCATGCTACCAGGCAGGGCACATGGAGAATCTCGCAAGGTGATTACCAGAGCTAGCATATGAGACGATCGGATTTCGATCACACATATATAAATGTTTCAGTAGATAGCTAATTAACTACTGTGTTCAGCTTTACATAGTTTACCTAGGAGACGTGAAGCATGGGCACCCCGACGACGTCGTCGCTTCACACCATGATATGCTCGCCATTCTGCTCGGAAGGTATATATATATATGCACTCGCTTGTAATTTCAAACAACCCAAGTGCTGGCTGGCTTAATTATGTCTGCCCATATGTCTAGTAATAAGAAATTTTAATTCGATTTTAGCAAGGAAGAATCATCGGCCGTCGTGGTGTACAACTACAAACATGGCTTCTCAGGCTTCGCCGCGATGCTCACCCCAGAGCAAGCCAAGCAGCTTGCAGGTCAGCACTCGATCAGCAGCACTCGTCGCCATGCGTACATGCGCAACATCTAATTTGAGACTCGGTTTTCGCTTGCATAGCTGTAGCCTGTATATATAGTTGATCAATTATCATACGATCATGCATGCATGCAGAGTTTCCGGAGGTCATCAGCGTGGAGGCGAGCAAAGAGCACACGGTGGCGACCACGCGAAGCTGGGATTTTCTTGGTCTAAACTACCAGAAGCCGGCCAGTGGGTTACTCCACGGTAGCAGCTACGGAGAGGATGTGATCATCGGGGTGATTGACAGCGGTTAGTATTTTTTTTTATGCAAAGGGATCGTGCCCCTGGTTCCATTAACATATATATGCAACCATAGCAGGTTCAAAGCGGTTAGTATTGATAATAAATACTTGTAGAGAAATGCTCCGGTGCTTTCCCAAAAAATAAGTTGCACGAATTTTAAAGCAAATCGATGGTTGTGATTAGGGGTGGGGATTAAAGGTGTTAATCCCATATGATTAGTACTCTCTTTGATCACTTTGTGAACCTAATCATAGCCGTCGATGCGCTTTAAAATTCGTGCAACTTATTTTTTGGGAAAGCACCGGAGCACTTCTCATACTTGTATATCTAAATCGACCGACCAAGTCCCTTCTCACATAAACTAATAACTCACAAATCAGGGATCTGGCCAGAGTCGAAAAGCTTCAACGACGAAGGGTACGGTCCGGTACCATCAAGGTGGAAAGGGACGTGCCAAGTCGGGCCTGACTGGGACATGAACAATTGCAGCCGTAAGATCATCGGTGCACGGTTCTATAGCGCAGGACTTTCCGAAGAGGTCCTCGAGACGGTCACGCTCTCCCCCCGCGACGAGAACGGTCACGGTACGCACTGTGCGTCCACCGCCGCGGGCTCCTATGTGGAGGCTGCCAGCTTCAACGGCCTCGCCGAGGGGGTTGCGCGGGGAGGCGCATCACGCGCTCGCATCGCGGTGTACAAGGTCTTTTGGGGCCCTGGCGCCACCTCTGGAAGCACGGCGGGACTCCTCGCCGCCATCGACGACGCGATCCACGACGGAGTTGACGTGTTGTCGTTGTCTCTTACCTCCCCGTTGGAGAACTCGTTGGGAGCTCTCCATGCAGTTCAAAGGGGGATCACGGTTGTGTATTCAGCTGGCAACGACGGTCCAAGGCCCCAAACCGTTAAGAACACCGCCCCATGGGCCATCACCGTCGCGGCAAGCAAGATCGATCGGTCTTTCCCCACGATGATTACGCTTGGAAACAAGCAGCAGATAGTGGTACGTGTGACTACAAGTTCAATGAAAAAAAACTTCGAGAAATCACAACCGAGTCTTGAGCAAACTCTGCCCATTTCATTTTACAGGGGCAGTCTCTCTATTACGAAATGAAGAACTCGACCGGAAGCAGCTTCGCGAGTCTTATCGTTGCTTCCCAGTAAGTAAATGAATCCGGCCATCTATGTTTGTTTCTTTTTGGAATCTTTTGGGCAGTTCTAAAGCCAGGTTGACTTTGCTATGTGTATTCAGGTGTACTGCGGATGCACTTAACGGCACAGACGTCCAAGGCCAAATCCTCCTCTGCTCTCCGTTCACAATGGATCAAACGCCCGTTTTCGACCAGGCGTTACAATTCGTTATAGATGGCAAAGGAATTGGTCTTATTTTTGCTCAACATACAATGGACCTTTTATACTCGACAGCAGATAAATGCCAAGGCATTGCCTGCGTTCTCGTGGACTTCGACACGGCGACTAAGATCAACAAGTACTGGGCCACCGCCAGGTGCGTACAATCAAAATTGTTCGAGCAAGCATGTCCTTGTGATCGATGGAACTAACATTTTGTTGTTTTGTTTTGTTTTTGTAAGCAGCTCTCCCGTGGCAAAGATTGCGCCAGCGACCACCGTAATTGGGAAAGAGATATTGGCGCCAAAAGTAGCATACTTCTCCTCAAGAGGTCCATCACCTGATTACCCCGATCTTCTCAAGGTAATTAGAGCGTACCAGATGATCTTCAACTAAAAACGTTGCACTAGCAAGTAGCAAGCCATGATCGAGCCCATCAAGACGCCCTTCTATCATCTGATCTCACCACGCGGTCTTCTTGCTTCCTTGAAAAAAAAAACAGCCTGACATAGCCGCACCTGGAGCCAACATCTTGGCAGCAAAGGAAGATTCGTATGTATTCAATTACGGGACATCCATGGCGGCGCCGCATGTAGCGGGCATCGTCGCGGTGCTGAAGGCCTTGCATCCAGACTGGTCTCCGGCGGCAATCAAATCAGCAATCCTCACCTCGGGTAAGAGTACTCTACAAAGAAACAATTCCTAGCTAAACCTTTGTTTTAATCTTATTTTGCCTGCTTCACAGCGCATGTCACCGACGAGCGTGACATGCCGATACTGGCGGAGGGGCTCCCACGGAAGACTGCCGATCCGTTCGACTACGGCGGCGGAAACATAAACCCTCTGGGAGCAGCCGACCCCGGCCTTGTCTACGACATCGATCCACGCGACTACACCAAATTCTTCGGGTGCACCATTGCGAGGACTATGGTGAGCTGCAACGCAACGGCGATGCGAGCATACCACCTGAACCTGCCCTCCCTCGCGGTCCCCGACCTGAGGCGTCCGGTCACCGTGTCAAGGACGGTGACCAATGTCGGCGAGGTCAACTCCGTGTACCGCGTCGTAGTGCAGAGCCCCCTCGGAGTCAAGATGGAGGTCGAGCCGCAGGTGCTTGTGTTCGACGATGCAAATAGAGTGCACACGTTTAAAGTGAAGTTATCGCCAGCCTGGAAGCTGCAGGGGGACTAC
Source organism: Poa annua (assembly GCA_026929855.1). Lineage (NCBI taxonomy): Eukaryota > Viridiplantae > Streptophyta > Magnoliopsida > Poales > Poaceae > Poa > Poa annua. The sequence continues at coordinate 103,774,537 of CM049430.1, read as the reverse complement.
ACATTTGGCAGCATTATTTGGCGCAGTGACCAGAAAGATGTCAGGATCCAAGTTGCAACACGGATCACAACTCACGATTTCTATGCAGATGTTGCATAAGTAATTGTGTACGGTGAAGAATATATATTGGCAGGAGATATTATGGTTGCCTGCATCCTAATAACTATGTATTCTGATGTTAATCTCTTTTGAATTGTATATGTTTGATTTTGACTTTTGGGTTTAATAAAGTGTGCTTTATAAAACAATATAAATAATTTCTTTACTATTATTTTGAAATTGACAGTGATGTATGTCGAACCTTGACCGAGATGGTACATCATAGGTTGTCATCGTCCCCGTTATCATCGTCATCGCCGACATACTGTTCGCCACACTCCAAGGGAATTTGCTATAGAGAATGGCTTTGAGCACATGAAAAGTTCACAAAATCATTATAGACCTAACCCCTGTCGAACAGAGTAAGATTTTTTCCTATAAGATTCGAAACTATAAAAAGATAACTATGGTCTTCAACCTGTCATTTTCAAGTTTCCATGTGCGCTGGATGAGCATTGAGCTCGGAGAGAGAACATGCATCTTGACTCTCCAAGCACCCCATATGTGAGCATTTGACCTCATCCAGGTACTGCATCATTTGGAAAATAACATTATAATATGATAATATAAGTTATAAAAATGATATAACAATGCAAATAACATTCTAATATGATAATATAAGTTATAAAAATGATAATATAAAACACGTATCACCTTGCAAAATACATCACACTTACTTAAAGTAACTTCTCATCAGGACCCCTCTAAAACTTGCAACTTAGAAAGTCAGTGTAAGATTTGAAGTTGAAGTATAACATTCCAGTTAGAGAGGTTAATCCCACTGGAGGTTGCTCTTTCAGTCATGGAAAAGAAAGGATCGAATTCACACATATGGTTAGTACATGAACAAAAGTAGTAAAAGTTAAACCGACAGATTAGTTCAACTAATAAAAGTCAACAATCGGACTAATTCATCTATTGTGTCATAGAGACCTCCATAATTGAATTTCTTTTTTTGTTAGCTGAAAGGTTAGCGTCACACATGATCTGGACAATGTCGGGTCGATAAGAAGACACTTTCATGCATGAGCATGAGCATGAGGCAGGACCGTATTACCGCGACAATCTCTACCAATCCACCTGCATTAGCAGCGATGATAACCACCAGCAGCAGCTGCAACTATGGTATTTCCTTCTTCCCCCGATCGATTGTAGCTTTGACGCTACTGCTTTGCCTTTGCATGCTATTACTCGAAATAGGCTTTCGCCCCGCTTTATAAATAAAGCAACCAACGTTTGAGACCGCTGCAGGGCCAGACAGCACAACGCCCAAAAGAAACAACAGAGAAAAAAAAAGAAAAAAAGAGAAAACAAAGCCAACAACAGTGGCTAGACGAAGGTAGATCCACGACCGCTGCGCCCTCCGGAGAAATCCCACCACGGTCCAAGCACCGAAGCACAGGGACGGAGACAAGGGGGGCAAGCAGGGGCTACGCCCCCCTATGATCATTCTTTTCATTGCTATATTATCCATTATATCTACTTGATTAGTGTGTTTTAACCTGATTAGCCCCCCTCATAAAGATCACAAACACTATTAGGCTAATCTTGCCCCCCTCAATCTCCAATCCTGGCTCCGTCCCTGCTGAAGCATCACGTACCAAGCAACACCTCCAAGAAGGAAAGCGACGACGACGACGCTGTTGCCCGGATAGGTCCTAGGGTTTCCCCCGGTACGATACGAGAGGTGCGGAGGAGATACACCCGACACCCTTCAAGAAGGATGAGATACCCACAGGCGTCACCGTGCCGGTGTCAAATGACAATGATTTCTCACGTGCCCTCCAACACCACTCCCAGACGCTTCGTATTGCACCACCAAACTCGCCGCCCACCAGCATACGCCACCACGGTCAAGAAGCCACCGACGTCTCGCCGTGAAACACGTTGCGAGACCGGTAAGAAAGAAAGGAAGAGACTTTGGCGAGGGTTAGCAAAACAGGAGCACGCGGGAGGGAACTGCCTCGGCCGCCTTCCAGCCTTTGCATGCTATTAGGCAGGCCACATGGAGAATCTCACAAGGTGATTAACAGAGCTAGCATGAGATGATTCGGAGTTTTCATATATATATATATATATATATATATATATATATATATATATATATATATATATATGTATATATATACATATTCATACTACACCCGGGTGTAGCTACACACATGTATGGAGTATCTATCATACTGGGAGGTATGTAACATGTAATATGGAGTATATAATGCTATTTTAATACTATAGATACTTCTTTTTAGGTAGTATGTAAAAAAAATTCACATACTTATATGACGGTATTTTGAGTATATAGTGTAAATATTAGCACAGTTACAATTTTTTCATGAAACTTATTTTGGTCTATCTTAGATATAGTATATGAACATACTCAAACGGATAAAGTATGACAAATACTTCCGTACAGTGGTATATGAGACGTGGGTATAGTTACACCCGGGAGTAGAAAACATTTATATATAAATGTTTCAGTAGTTAGCTAATTAACTATTGTGTTCAGCTTTACATAGTTTACCTTGGATATGTGAAGCATGGGCAGTGGGCACCCCGACGACGTCGTCGCTTCGCACCATGATATGCTCTCCATTCTGCTCGGAAGGTATGTATGCACCTCACGAGTAATTTCAACTACCGGCCGAACTTGGAGCCAACATCTTGGCAGCAAAGGAAGATTTCTATGTATTCATGTCCGGGACGTCCATGGCCGCACCGCATGTAGCCGGCGTCGTCGCGGTGCTGAAAGCCTTGCACCCAGACTGGTCTCCGGCGGCAATAAAATCAGCCATGGTCACCTCCGGTAAGAGCACACTCTAGAGAGCAACAATTCCTACCTTGCTGGCTAGCTAGACCTCTGTTTTAATCTTATTATGCTTGGTTTGGTGATGAAGCGTGCGACATGTCGATACTGGAGGAGGGGCTCCCACGGAAGACCGCCGATCCGTTCGACTACGGCGGCGGGAACTTGGAGCCAACATCTTGGCAGCAAAGGAAGATTCCTATGTATTCATGTCCGGGACGTCCATGGCCGCCCCGCATGAAGCCGGCGTCGTCGCGGTGCTGAAAGCCTTGCACCCAGACTGGTCTCCAGCGGCAATAAAATCAGCCATGGTCACCTCCGGTAAGAGCACACTCTAGAGAGCAACAATTCCTACCTTGCTGGCTAGCTAGACCTCTGTTTTAATCTTATTCTGCTTGGTTTGGTGATGAAGCATATGTCACCGACGAGCGTGACATGCCGATACTGGAGGAGGGGCTCCCACGGAAGACCGCCGATCCGTTCGACTACGACGGCGGGAACATCAACCCTCTGGGAGCAGCAGACCCAGGCCTCATCTACGACATCGATCCACCGTCCACGCGACTACACCAAATTCTTCGGGTGCACCATTGCGAGGACTAAGGTGAGCTGCAACGCAACGGTGCTGCGAGCGTACCACCTGAACCTGCCCTCCCTCACGGTCCCCGACCTGAGGCGTCCGGTCACCGTGTCAAGGACGGTGACGAACGTCGGCAAGGTCAACTCCGTGTACCGCGCCGTGTTGCAGAGCCCCCTCGGAGTGAGTATGGAGGTCGAGCCGCAGGTGCTTGTGTTCGACGCTGTAAATAAAGTGCGTGCGTTTAAGGTGAAGTTTTCGCCGGCGTGGAAGCTGCAGGGGGACTACACGTTTGGCAGCATTATTTGGCGTAGTGACCGCAAAGACGTCAGGATCCAAGTTGCAACACGGATCACGACTCATGATTTTTATGCAGATGTTGCATAACTACTTATGTAGGGTGAGGAATATATATATACGTGCAGAAATTATTGTCACAAGTTATCTAGATTTTTTTTTTTTGACAAACTTGAGACACTTATTTTTGGACGGAGTGAGTATTTGATATGGATGATACATACCATTGTTCGAGAAAGTGATATTATTGATCAGATTCACTGAGAACAAGGCTTAATTCTTGTTGAAATATCTTCTCACTTTACGGTTCTAGAATGTAGTATTCAGCAACTTAGGTTGTGGTTTTGTTGAAAGGACAATTGTATTGTTAGTTAAGGCCCCACACTGAATTCATATGCAAAATGCAGCTAGCAAGCAGTAAAGGTTTAGGCCCGCCTAATTATGCGTCGATCAAGGTAGAAATTCGATCTCATTTAAGTGTCGCTAGTTGTGTTACGAATTGTATGTGATAAGTTCATTTCCCACAACACAGGACACTGGCAGCTTTCTTTGTCATGTCAGAACTCCGGATGTATAAGCGTGTGTAAATACCGAAGCGATTACAAGCAAAATGGAGACCAACCAACTCAAATGCACCAAGCCGAAAGCAGTATAAGTTACATTGCAATTTAGGGGAAGGAATCTTCGTCCCTTAATTATTAGGAAGATATAGACGTAGATATGCGCAAGGATTCACGATGATTCTTCTTGGACAACAAGGAAATCATAAAACTGAAAAGTTCACAATATCGACGGGCAATGCATCTATATTGCCACAAGATCATTTCAATTTCAAATATGAACACAGTAAAATACCAGGGAAAAGTCTAATGTGAACAACAACTTACTGACCCAAAGTACCGCCACAAGAAAGTCACATAACAATATGTAAAATTGTACAACATCCACGGACCATGCATCTTTCTTGCCACACGATTACTTCACTTCCAAATTTGATCCCACAGTAAAAACAAGGAAATGCATTTTATTGTGAACACCAACTTATCTTATTTGGGCGGCTATTTAGTTAAAACCATGGATCAATATTCCCTTGGGGATGGAGGATTTGAGTTGGACCATCCGACGAAACTGCAACACCATATGGAGTAAGTGTTATTAGTAGAAAAACAAGCAAAGTGCTGTAAAAACATAAAAGACACAACACCGCCTTGGCTCATATGAACCGACTAACTCAGAATAGCATCTTAAACTTTTTCTTTTGAATTTTTTTAGGCTCCTCTTTGGAAAAAATTCAGATGTAATATTTGAGTTTTTTCTTCTTTTGTTTTTGTTATGTTTGTTCTCACGTTTTTTTATGGCCCTGGCTTTTGGCCATATGTAAATAAGCTCCATTCCTGCTTATATTGAGATAGAATCCAGGGACCAAACTGTAAACAATTGGCCGATGGGTTCATATCTATATCCTCTCTTTGAAAAAAATGAGACCCATGGATGTGCACTGAGGGTATATTTTTTATAGAAGGGGAGCTAGGGGAGATGTGAGCATATATCCTATCTTTAACACTGGGCCGGGCTCTTTTTTTTAGATAAAGAGTATTTATTAATATCACGGAGATATCAATTACACCAAGCCCGCGCAACAACACAATAAGCTAAACTATTGAAGATGCACGCAACCGAAAAATAAAAAGAGAAGAAATACAAATAAAAGTCCCGCTGTAGAGTTATAATCCTTACAGCAGGAGCACAACCACCACGAAGCCAACACCTAATATCCAATTCTTCAGAAGCAACACCTTTAAGAAGGAAACAGTGCTACACACAACCAATTAAGCCCAGACTCTATGACACTGAAATATCTACACGCTGAGGCATGCCCGTCCCCTAATTTTCTTCAGAAAAAATAGTATAATATTTCTGTACTATGTAGTATGTACTACAGTACATCCATCCTTTGATAGCCTACCAAAATATTTTCGGATAGAGGTGACATATAAATATACTTTCAAAATTAGTGTGGACACAGGGTATTTTGTTCAACTTTGAGGCTAAAACCAGTAACCGTGCTTTTTTTACACCTTTTTCAATGAGCTCCTAAGATACAAGAAAGGGAAGTGCTCCTTTGCTTTCCAAAAACTTTTTGTACACGATTTTTAAAGCACACAAAAGGCTGTGATTAGGGGTGGGACATGGGTTTAGACCCTTCCACATCGTTGGATTCACATGGGATTTAGAAGTGATGTACAGAGAGTACTAATCACAACCGTCGATGTGATTTAAAATCCGTGCAAATAAAGTTTCCGGAAAGCACATGAGCATCTCTGTACAAGAAAACTAAACATGACATACTGCTGGAACATCCACATCTATGAATAACTCAATTGTCTGGATCAAAAAAGGAAAAAAAAAAGATAACTGAAGGCTCAGATGGTCAAGCTACCTTCTTCCCCCCGATCGATTGTAGCTTTGGCGCTACTGCTTTGCCTTTGCATGCTACCAGGCAGGGCACATGGAGAATCTCGCAAGGTGATTACCAGAGCTAGCATATGAGACGATCGGATTTCGATCACACATATATAAATGTTTCAGTAGATAGCTAATTAACTACTGTGTTCAGCTTTACATAGTTTACCTAGGAGACGTGAAGCATGGGCACCCCGACGACGTCGTCGCTTCACACCATGATATGCTCGCCATTCTGCTCGGAAGGTATATATATATATGCACTCGCTTGTAATTTCAAACAACCCAAGTGCTGGCTGGCTTAATTATGTCTGCCCATATGTCTAGTAATAAGAAATTTTAATTCGATTTTAGCAAGGAAGAATCATCGGCCGTCGTGGTGTACAACTACAAACATGGCTTCTCAGGCTTCGCCGCGATGCTCACCCCAGAGCAAGCCAAGCAGCTTGCAGGTCAGCACTCGTCGCCATGCGTACATGCGCAACATCTAATTTGAGACTCGGTTTTCGCTTGCATAGCTGTAGCCTGTATATATAGTTGATCAATTATCATACGATCATGCATGCATGCAGAGTTTCCGGAGGTCATCAGCGTGGAGGCGAGCAAAGAGCACACGGTGGCGACCACGCGAAGCTGGGATTTTCTTGGTCTAAACTACCAGAAGCCGGCCAGTGGGTTACTCCACGGTAGCAGCTACGGAGAGGATGTGATCATCGGGGTGATTGACAGCGGTTAGTATTTTTTTTTATGCAAAGGGATCGTGCCCCTGGTTCCATTAACATATATATGCAACCATAGCAGGTTCAAAGCGGTTAGTATTGATAATAAATACTTGTAGAGAAATGCTCCGGTGCTTTCCCAAAAAATAAGTTGCACGAATTTTAAAGCAAATCGATGGTTGTGATTAGGGGTGGGGATTAAAGGTGTTAATCCCATATGATTAGTACTCTCTTTGATCACTTTGTGAACCTAATCATAGCCGTCGATGCGCTTTAAAATTCGTGCAACTTATTTTTTGGGAAAGCACCGGAGCACTTCTCATACTTGTATATCTAAATCGACCGACCAAGTCCCTTCTCACATAAACTAATAACTCACAAATCAGGGATCTGGCCAGAGTCGAAAAGCTTCAACGACGAAGGGTACGGTCCGGTACCATCAAGGTGGAAAGGGACGTGCCAAGTCGGGCCTGACTGGGACATGAACAATTGCAGCCGTAAGATCATCGGTGCACGGTTCTATAGCGCAGGACTTTCCGAAGAGGTCCTCGAGACGGTCACGCTCTCCCCCCGCGACGAGAACGGTCACGGTACGCACTGTGCGTCCACCGCCGCGGGCTCCTATGTGGAGGCTGCCAGCTTCAACGGCCTCGCCGAGGGGGTTGCGCGGGGAGGCGCATCACGCGCTCGCATCGCGGTGTACAAGGTCTTTTGGGGCCCTGGCGCCACCTCTGGAAGCACGGCGGGACTCCTCGCCGCCATCGACGACGCGATCCACGACGGAGTTGACGTGTTGTCGTTGTCTCTTACCTCCCCGTTGGAGAACTCGTTGGGAGCTCTCCATGCAGTTCAAAGGGGGATCACGGTTGTGTATTCAGCTGGCAACGACGGTCCAAGGCCCCAAACCGTTAAGAACACCGCCCCATGGGCCATCACCGTCGCGGCAAGCAAGATCGATCGGTCTTTCCCCACGATGATTACGCTTGGAAACAAGCAGCAGATAGTGGTACGTGTGACTACAAGTTCAATGAAAAAAAACTTCGAGAAATCACAACCGAGTCTTGAGCAAACTCTGCCCATTTCATTTTACAGGGGCAGTCTCTCTATTACGAAATGAAGAACTCGACCGGAAGCAGCTTCGCGAGTCTTATCGTTGCTTCCCAGTAAGTAAATGAATCCGGCCATCTATGTTTGTTTCTTTTTGGAATCTTTTGGGCAGTTCTAAAGCCAGGTTGACTTTGCTATGTGTATTCAGGTGTACTGCGGATGCACTTAACGGCACAGACGTCCAAGGCCAAATCCTCCTCTGCTCTCCGTTCACAATGGATCAAACGCCCGTTTTCGACCAGGCGTTACAATTCGTTATAGATGGCAAAGGAATTGGTCTTATTTTTGCTCAACATACAATGGACCTTTTATACTCGACAGCAGATAAATGCCAAGGCATTGCCTGCGTTCTCGTGGACTTCGACACGGCGACTAAGATCAACAAGTACTGGGCCACCGCCAGGTGCGTACAATCAAAATTGTTCGAGCAAGCATGTCCTTGTGATCGATGGAACTAACATTTTGTTGTTTTGTTTTGTTTTTGTAAGCAGCTCTCCCGTGGCAAAGATTGCGCCAGCGACCACCGTAATTGGGAAAGAGATATTGGCGCCAAAAGTAGCATACTTCTCCTCAAGAGGTCCATCACCTGATTACCCCGATCTTCTCAAGGTAATTAGAGCGTACCAGATGATCTTCAACTAAAAACGTTGCACTAGCAAGTAGCAAGCCATGATCGAGCCCATCAAGACGCCCTTCTATCATCTGATCTCACCACGCGGTCTTCTTGCTTCCTTGAAAAAAAAAACAGCCTGACATAGCCGCACCTGGAGCCAACATCTTGGCAGCAAAGGAAGATTCGTATGTATTCAATTACGGGACATCCATGGCGGCGCCGCATGTAGCGGGCATCGTCGCGGTGCTGAAGGCCTTGCATCCAGACTGGTCTCCGGCGGCAATCAAATCAGCAATCCTCACCTCGGGTAAGAGTACTCTACAAAGAAACAATTCCTAGCTAAACCTTTGTTTTAATCTTATTTTGCCTGCTTCACAGCGCATGTCACCGACGAGCGTGACATGCCGATACTGGCGGAGGGGCTCCCACGGAAGACTGCCGATCCGTTCGACTACGGCGGCGGAAACATAAACCCTCTGGGAGCAGCCGACCCCGGCCTTGTCTACGACATCGATCCACGCGACTACACCAAATTCTTCGGGTGCACCATTGCGAGGACTATGGTGAGCTGCAACGCAACGGCGATGCGAGCATACCACCTGAACCTGCCCTCCCTCGCGGTCCCCGACCTGAGGCGTCCGGTCACCGTGTCAAGGACGGTGACCAATGTCGGCGAGGTCAACTCCGTGTACCGCGTCGTAGTGCAGAGCCCCCTCGGAGTCAAGATGGAGGTCGAGCCGCAGGTGCTTGTGTTCGACGATGCAAATAGAGTGCACACGTTTAAAGTGAAGTTATCGCCAGCCTGGAAGCTGCAGGGGGACTACACATTTGGCAGCATTATTTGGCGCAGTGACCAGAAAGATGTCAGGATCCAAGTTGCAACACGGATCACAACTCACGATTTCTATGCAGATGTTGCATAAGTAATTGTGTACGGTGAAGAATATATATATTGGCAGGAGATATTATGGTTGCCTGCATCCTAATAACTATGTATTCTGATGTTAATCTCTTTTGAATTGTATATGTTTGATTTTGACTTTTGGGTTTAATAAAGTGTGCTTTATAAAACAATATAAATAATTTCTTTACTATTATTTTGAAATTGACAGTGATGTATGTCGAACCTTGACCGAGATGGTACATCATAGGTTGTCATCGTCCCCGTTATCATCGTCATCGCCGACATACTGTTCGCCACACTCCAAGGGAATTTGCTATAGAGAATGGCTTTGAGCACATGAAAAGTTCACAAAATCATTATAGACCTAACCCCTGTCGAACAGAGTAAGATTTTTTCCTATAAGATTCGAAACTATAAAAAGATAACTATGGTCTTCAACCTGTCATTTTCAAGTTTCCATGTGCGCTGGATGAGCATTGAGCTCGGAGAGAGAACATGCATCTTGACTCTCCAAGCACCCCATATGTGAGCATTTGACCTCATCCAGGTACTGCATCATTTGGAAAATAACATTATAATATGATAATATAAGTTATAAAAATGATATAACAATGCAAATAACATTCTAATATGATAATATAAGTTATAAAAATGATAATATAAAACACGTATCACCTTGCAAAATACATCACACTTACTTAAAGTAACTTCTCATCAGGACCCCTCTAAAACTTGCAACTTAGAAAGTCAGTGTAAGATTTGAAGTTGAAGTATAACATTCCAGTTAGAGAGGTTAATCCCACTGGAGGTTGCTCTTTCAGTCATGGAAAAGAAAGGATCGAATTCACACATATGGTTAGTACATGAACAAAAGTAGTAAAAGTTAAACCGACAGATTAGTTCAACTAATAAAAGTCAACAATCGGACTAATTCATCTATTGTGTCATAGAGACCTCCATAATTGAATTTCTTTTTTTGTTAGCTGAAAGGTTAGCGTCACACATGATCTGGACAATGTCGGGTCGATAAGAAGACACTTTCATGCATGAGCATGAGCATGAGGCAGGACCGTATTACCGCGACAATCTCTACCAATCCACCTGCATTAGCAGCGATGATAACCACCACCAGCAGCTGCAACTATGGTATTTCCTTCTTCCCCCGATCGATTGTAGCTTTGACGCTACTGCTTTGCCTTTGCATGCTATTACTCGAAATAGGCTTTCGCCCCGCTTTATAAATAAAGCAACCAACGTTTGAGACCGCTGCAGGGCCAGACAGCACAACGCCCAAAAGAAACAACAGAGAAAAAAAAAGAAAAAAAGAGAAAACAAAGCCAACAACAGTGGCTAGACGAAGGTAGATCCACGACCGCTGCGCCCTCCGGAGAAATCCCACCACGGTCCAAGCACCGAAGCACAGGGACGGAGACAAGGGGGGCAAGCAGGGGCTACGCCCCCCTATGATCATTCTTTTCATTGCTATATTATCCATTATATCTACTTGATTAGTGTGTTTTAACCTGATTAGCCCCCCTCATAAAGATCACAAACACTATTAGGCTAATCTTGCCCCCCTCAATCTCCAATCCTGGCTCCGTCCCTGCTGAAGCATCACGTACCAAGCAACACCTCCAAGAAGGAAAGCGACGACGACGACGCTGTTGCCCGGATAGGTCCTAGGGTTTCCCCCGGTACGATACGAGAGGTGCGGAGGAGATACACCCGACACCCTTCAAGAAGGATGAGATACCCACAGGCGTCACCGTGCCGGTGTCAAATGACAATGATTTCTCACGTGCCCTCCAACACCACTCCCAGACGCTTCGTATTGCACCACCAAACTCGCCGCCCACCAGCATACGCCACCACGGTCAAGAAGCCACCGACGTCTCGCCGTGAAACACGTTGCGAGACCGGTAAGAAAGAAAGGAAGAGACTTTGGCGAGGGTTAGCAAAACAGGAGCACGCGGGAGGGAACTGCCTCGGCCGCCTTCCAGCCTTTGCATGCTATTAGGCAGGCCACATGGAGAATCTCACAAGGTGATTAACAGAGCTAGCATGAGATGATCGGAGTTTTCATATATATATATATATATATATATATATGTATATATATACATATTCATACTACACCCGGGTGTAGCTACACACATGTATGGAGTATCTATCATACTGGGAGGTATGTAACATGTAATATGGAGTATATAATGCTATTTTAATACTATAGATACTTCTTTTTAGGTAGTATGTAAAAAAAATCACATACTTATATGACGATATTTTGAGTATATAGTGTAAATATTAGCACAGTTACAATTTTTTCATGAAACTTATTTTGGTCTATCTTAAATATAGTATATGAACATACTCAAACGGATAAAGTATGACAAATACTTCCGTACAGTGGTATATGAGACGTGGGTATAGTTACACCCGGGAGTAGAAAACATTTATATATAAATGTTTCAGTAGTTAGCTAATTAACTATTGTGTTCAGCTTTACATAGTTTACCTTGGATATGTGAAGCATGGGCAGTGGGCACCCCGACGACGTCGTCGCTTCGCACCATGATATACTCTCCATTCTGCTCGGAAGGTATGTATGCACCTCACGAGTAATTTCAACTACCGGCCGAACTTGGAGCCAACATCTTGGCAGCAAAGGAAGATTTCTATGTATTCATGTCCGGGACGTCCATGGCCGCACCGCATGTAGCCGGCGTCGTCGCGGTGCTGAAAGCCTTGCACCCAGACTGGTCTCCGGCGGCAATAAAATCAGCCATGGTCACCTCCGGTAAGAGCACACTCTAGAGAGCAACAATTCCTACCTTGCTGGCTAGCTAGACCTCTGTTTTAATCTTATTATGCTTGGTTTGGTGATGAAGCGCGCGACATGTCGATACTGGAGGAGGGGCTCCCACGGAAGACCGCCGATCCGTTCGACTACGGCGGCAGGAACTTGGAGCCAACATCTTGGCAGCAAAGGAAGATTCCTATGTATTCATGTCCGGGACGTCCATGGCCGCCCCGCATGAAGCCGGCGTCGTCGCGGTGCTGAAAGCCTTGCACCCAGACTGGTCTCCAGCGGCAATAAAATCAGCCATGGTCACCTCCGGTAAGAGCACACTCTAGAGAGCAACAATTCCTACCTTGCTGGCTAGCTAGACCTCTGTTTTAATCTTATTCTGCTTGGTTTGGTGATGAAGCGTATGTCACCGACGAGCGTGACATGCCGATACTGGAGGAGGGGCTCCCACGGAAGACCGCCGATCCGTTCGACTACGACGGCGGGAACATCAACCCTCTGGGAGCAGCAGACCCAGGCCTCATCTACGACATCGATCCACCGTCCACGCGACTACACCAAATTCTTCGGGTGCACCATTGCGAGGACTAAGGTGAGCTGCAACGCAACGGTGCTGCGAGCGTACCACCTGAACCTGCCCTCCCTCACGGTCCCCGACCTGAGGCGTCCGGTCACCGTGTCAAGGACGGTGACGAACGTCGGCAAGGTCAACTCCGTGTACCGCGCCGTGTTGCAGAGCCCCCTCGGAGTGAGGATGGAGGTCGAGCCGCAGGTGCTTGTGTTCGACGCTGTAAATAAAGTGCGTGCGTTTAAGGTGAAGTTGTCGCCGGCGTGGAAGCTGCAGGGGGACTACACGTTTGGCAGCATTATTTGGCGTAGTGACCGCAAAGACGTCAGGATCCAAGTTGCAACACGGATCACGACTCATGATTTTTATGCAGATGTTGCATAACTAATTATGTAGGGTGAGGAATATATATATACGTGCAGAAATTATTGTCACAAGTTATCTAGATATATATTTTTTTTACAAACTTGAGACACTTATTTTTGGACGGAGTGAGTATTTGATATGGATGATACATACCATTGTTCGAGAAAGTGATATTATTGATCAGAGTCACTGAGAACAAGGCTTAATTCTTGTTGAAATATCTTCTCACTTTACGGTTCTAGAATGTAGTATTCAGCAACTTAGGGTGTGGTTTTGTTGAAAGGACAATGGTATTGTTAGTTAAGGCCCCACACTGAATCCATATGCAAAATGCAGCTAGCAAGCAGTAAAGGTTTAGGCCCGCCTAATTATGCATCGATCAAGGTAGAAATCCGATCTCATTTAAGTGTCGCTAGTTGTGTTACGAATTGTATGTGATAAGTTCATTTCCCACAACACAGGACACTGGCAGCTTTCTTTGTCATGTCAGAACTCCGGATGTATAAGCGTGTGTAAATACCGAAGCGATTACAAGCAAAATGGAGACCAACCAACTCAAATGCACCAAGCCGAAAGCAGTATAAGTTACATTGCAATTTAGGGGAAGGAATCTTCGTCCCTTAATTATTAGGAAGATATAGACGTAGATATGCGCAAGGATTCACGATGATTCTTCTTGGACAACAAGGAAATCATAAAACTGAAAAGTTCACAATATCGACGGGCAATGCATCTATATTGCCACAAGATCATTTCAATTTCAAATATGAACACAGTAAAATACCGGGGAAAAGTCTAATGTGAACAACAACTTACTGACCCAAAGTACCGCCACAAGAAAGTCACATAACAATATGTAAAATTGTACAACATCCACGGACCATGCATCTTTCTTGCCACACGATTACTTCACTTCCAAATTTGATCCCACAGTAAAAACAAGGAAATGCATTTTATTGTGAACACCAACTTATCTTATTTGGGCGGCTATTTAGTTAAAACCATGGATCAATATTCCCTTGGGGATGGAGGATTTGAGTTGGACCATCCGACGAAACTGCAACACCATATGGAGTAAGTGTTATTAGTAGAAAAACAAGCAAAGTGCTGTAAAAACATAAAAGACACAACACCGCCTTGGCTCATATGAACCGACTAACTCAGAATAGCATCTTAAACTTTTTCTTTTGAATTTTTTTAGGCTCCTCTTTGGAAAAAATTCAGATGTAATATTTGAGTTTTTTCTTCTTTTGTTTTTGTTATGTTTGTTCTCACGTTTTTTTATGGCCCTGGCTTTTGGCCATATGTAAATAAGCTCCATTCCTGCTTATATTGAGATAGAATCCAGGGACCAAACTGTAAACAATTGGCCGATGGGTTCATATCTATATCCTCTCTTTGAAAAAAATGAGACCCATGGATGTGCACTGAGGGTATATTTTTTATAGAAGGGGAGCTAGGGGAGATGTGAGCATATATCCTATCTTTAACACTGGGCCGGGCTCTTTTTTTTAGATAAAGAGTATTTATTAATATCACGGAGATATCAATTACACCAAGCCCGCGCAACAACACAATAAGCTAAACTATTGAAGATGCACGCAACCGAAAAATAAAAAGAGAAGAAATACAAATAAAAGTCCCGCTGTAGAGTTATAATCCTTACAGCAGGAGCACAACCACCACGAAGCCAACACCTAATATCCAATTCTTCAGAAGCAACACCTTTAAGAAGGAAACAGTGCTACACACAACCAATTAAGCCCAGACTCTATGACACTGAAATATCCACACGCTGAGGCATCCCCGTCCCCTAATTTTCTTCAGAAAAAATAGTATAATATTTCTGTACTATGTAGTATGTACTACAGTACATCCATCCTTTGATAGCCTACCAAAATATTTTCGGATAGAGGTGACATATAAATATACTTTCAAAATTAGTGTGGACACAGGGTATTTTGTTCAACTTTGAGGCTAAAACCAGTAACCGTGCTTTTTTTACACCTTTTTCAATGAGCTCCTAAGATACAAGAAAGGGAAGTGCTCCTTTGCTTTCCAAAAACTTTTTGTACACGATTTTTAAAGCACACAAAAGGCTGTGATTAGGGGTGGGACATGGGTTTAGACCCTTCCACATCGTTGGAGTCACATGGGATTTAGAAGTGATGTACAGAGAGTACTAATCACAACCGTCGATGTGATTTAAAATCCGTGCAAATAAAGTTTCCGGAAAGCACATGAGCATCTCCGTACAAGAAAACTAAACATGACATACTGCTGGAACATCCACATCTATGAATAACTCAATTGTCTGGATCAAAAAAGGAAAAAAAAAGATAACTGAAGGCTCAGATGGTCAAGCTACCTTCTTCCCCCGATCGATTGTAGCTTTAGCGCTACTGCTTTGCCTTTGCATGCTACCAGGCAGGGCACATGGAGAATCTCGCAAGGTGATTACCAGAGCTAGCATATGAGACGATCGGATTTCGATCACACATATATAAATGTTTCAGTAGATAGCTAATTAACTACTGTGTTCAACTTTACATAGTTTACCTAGGAGACGTGAAGCATGGGCACCCCGACGACGTCGTCGCTTCACACCATGATATGCTCGCCATTCTGCTCGGAAGGTATATATATATATGCACTCGCTTGTAATTTCAAACAACCCAAGTGCTGGCTGGCTTAATTATGTCTGCCCATATGTCTAGTAATAAGAAATTTTAATTCGATTTTAGCAAGGAAGAATCATCGGCCGTCGTGGTGTACAACTACAAACATGGCTTCTCAGGCTTCGCCGCGATGCTCACCCCAGAGCAAGCCAAGCAGCTTGCAGGTCAGCACTCGTCGCCATGCGTACATGCGCAACATCTAATTTGAGACTCGGTTTTCGCTTGCATAGCTGTAGCCTGTATATATAGTTGATCAATTATCATACGATCATGCATGCATGCAGAGTTTCCGGAGGTCATCAGCGTGGAGGCGAGCAAAGAGCACACGGTGGCGACCACGCGAAGCTGGGATTTTCTTGGTCTAAACTACCAGAAGCCGGCCAGTGGGTTACTCCACGGTAGCAGCTACGGAGAGGATGTGATCATCGGGGTGATTGACAGCGGTTAGTATTTTTTTTTATGCAAAGGGATCGTGCCCCTGGTTCCATTAACATATATATGCAACCATAGCAGGTTCAAAGCGGTTAGTATTGATAATAAATACTTGTAGAGAAATGCTCCGGTGCTTTCCCAAAAAATAAGTTGCACGAATTTTAAAGCAAATCGATGGTTGTGATTAGGGGTGGGGATTAAAGGTGTTAATCCCATATGATTAGTACTCTCTTTGATCACTTTGTGAACCTAATCATAGCCGTCGATGCGCTTTAAAATTCGTGCAACTTATTTTTTGGGAAAGCACCGGAGCACTTCTCATACTTGTATATCTAAATCGACCGACCAAGTCCCTTCTCACATAAACTAATAACTCACAAATCAGGGATCTGGCCGGAGTCGAAAAGCTTCAACGACGAAGGGTACGGTCCGGTACCATCAAGGTGGAAAGGGACGTGCCAAGTCGGGCCTGACTGGGACATGAACAATTGCAGCCGTAAGATCATCGGTGCACGGTTCTATAGCGCAGGACTTTCCGAAGAGGTCCTCGAGACGGTCACGCTCTCCCCCCGCGACGAGAACGGTCACGGTACGCACTGTGCGTCCACCGCCGCGGGCTCCTATGTGGAGGCTGCCAGCTTCAACGGCCTCGCCGAGGGGGTTGCGCGGGGAGGCGCACCACGCGCTCGCATCGCGGTGTACAAGGTCTTTTGGGGCCCTGGCGCCACCTCTGGAAGCACGGCGGGACTCCTCGCCGCCATCGACGACGCGATCCACGACGGAGTTGACGTGTTGTCGTTGTCTCTTACCTCCCCGTTGGAGAACTCGTTGGGAGCTCTCCATGCAGTTCAAAGGGGGATCACGGTTGTGTATTCAGCTGGCAACGACGGTCCAAGGCCCCAAACCGTTAAGAACACCGCCCCATGGGCCATCACCGTCGCGGCAAGCAAGATCGATCGGTCTTTCCCCACGATGATTACGCTTGGAAACAAGCAGCAGATAGTGGTACGTGTGACTACAAGTTCAATGAAAAAAAACTTCGAGAAATCACAACCGAGTCTTGAGCAAACTCTGCCCATTTCATTTTACAGGGGCAGTCTCTCTATTACGAAATGAAGAACTCGACCGGAAGCAGCTTCGCGAGTCTTATCGTTGCTTCCCAGTAAGTAAATGAATCCGGCCATCTATGTTTGTTTCTTTTTGGAATCTTTTGGGCAGTTCTAAAGCCAGGTTGACTTTGCTATGTGTATTCAGGTGTACTGCGGATGCACTTAACGGCACAGACGTCCAAGGCCAAATCCTCCTCTGCTCTCCGTTCACAATGGATCAAACGCCCGTTTTCGACCAGGCGTTACAATTCGTTATAGATGGCAAAGGAATTGGTCTTATTTTTGCTCAACATACAATGGACCTTTTATACTCGACAGCAGATAAATGCCAAGGCATTGCCTGCGTTCTCGTGGACTTCGACACGGCGACTAAGATCAACAAGTACTGGGCCACCGCCAGGTGCGTACAATCAAAATTGTTCGAGCAAGCATGTCCTTGTGATCGATGGAACTAACATTTTGTTGTTTTGTTTTGTTTTTGTAAGCAGCTCTCCCGTGGCAAAGATTGCGCCAGCGACCACCGTAATTGGGAAAGAGATATTGGCGCCAAAAGTAGCATACTTCTCCTCAAGAGGTCCATCACCTGATTACCCCGATCTTATCAAGGTAATTAGAGCGTACCAGATGATCTTCAACTAAAAACGTTGCACTAGCAAGTAGCAAGCCATGATCGAGCCCATCAAGACGCCCTTCTATCATCTGATCTCACCACGCGGTCTTCTTGCTTCCTTGAAAAAAAAAACAGCCTGACATAGCCGCACCTGGAGCCAACATTTTGGCAGCAAAGGAAGATTCGTATGTATTCAATTCCGGGACATCCATGGCGGCGCCGCATGTAGCGGGCATCGTCGCGGTGCTGAAGGCCTTGCATCCAGACTGGTCTCCGGCGGCAATCAAATCAGCAATCCTCACCTCGGGTAAGAGTACTCTACAAAGAAACAATTCCTAGCTAAACCTTTGTTTTAATCTTATTTTGCCTGCTTCACAGCGCATGTCACCGACGAGCGTGACATGCCGATACTGGCGGAGGGGCTCCCACGGAAGACTGCCGATCCGTTCGACTACGGCGGCGGAAACATAAACCCTCTGGGAGCAGCCGACCCCGGCCTTGTCTACGACATCGATCCACGCGACTACACCAAATTCTTCGGGTGCACCATTGAGAGGACTATGGTGAGCTGCAACGCAACGGCGATGCGAGCATACCACCTGAACCTGCCCTCCCTCGCGGTCCCCGACCTGAGGTGTCCGGTCACCGTGTCAAGGACGGTGACCAATGTCGGCGAGGTCAACTCCGTGTACCGCGTCGTAGTGCAGAGCCCCCTCGGAGTCAAGATGGAGGTCGAGCCGCAGGTGCTTGTGTTCGACGATGCAAATAGAGTGCACACGTTTAAAGTGAAGTTATCGCCAGCCTGGAAGCTGCAGGGGGACTACACATTTGGCAGCATTATTTGGCGCAGTGACCAGAAAGATGTCAGGATCCAAGTTGCAACACGGATCACAACTCACGATTTCTATGCAGATGTTGCATAAGTAATTGTGTACGGTGAAGAATATATATTGGCAGGAGATATTATGGTTGCCTGCATCCTAATAACTATGTATTCTGATGTTAATCTCTTTTGAATTGTATATGTTTGATTTTGACTTTTGGGTTTAATAAAGTGTGCTTTATAAAACAATATAAATAATTTCTTTACTATTATTTTGAAATTGACAGTGATGTATGTCGAACCTTGACCGAGATGGTACATCATAGGTTGTCATCGTCCCCGTTATCATCGTCATCGCCGACATACTGTTCGCCACACTCCAAGGGAATTTGCTATAGAGAATGGCTTTGAGCACATGAAAAGTTCACAAAATCATTATAGACCTAACCCATGTCGAACAGAGTAAGATTTTTTCCTATAAGATTCGAAACTATAAAAAGATAACTATGGTCTTCAACCTGTCATTTTCAAGTTTCCATGTGCGCTGGATGAGCATTGAGCTCGGAGAGAGAACATGCATCTTGACTCTCCAAGCACCCCATATGTGAGCATTTGACCTCATCCAGGTACTGCATCATTTGGAAAATAACATTATAATATGATAATATAAGTTATAAAAATGATATAACAATGCAAATAACATTCTAATATGATAATATAAGTTATAAAAATGATAATATAAAACACGTATCACCTTGCAAAATACATCACACTTACTTAAAGTAACTTCTCATCAGGACCCCTCTAAAACTTGCAACTTAGAAAGTCAGTGTAAGATTTGAAGTTGAAGTATAACATTCCAGTTAGAGAGGTTAATCCCACTGGAGGTTGCTCTTTCAGTCATGGAAAAGAAAGGATCGAATTCACACATATGGTTAGTACATGAACAAAAGTAGTAAAAGTTAAACCGACAGATTAGTTCAACTAATAAAAGTCAACAATCGGACTAATTCATCTATTGTGTCATAGAGACCTCCATAATTGAATTTCTTTTTTTGTTAGCTGAAAGGTTAGCGTCACACATGATCTGGACAATGTCGGGTCGATAAGAAGACACTTTCATGCATGAGCATGAGCATGAGGCAGGACCGTATTACCGCGACAATCTCTACCAATCCACCTGCATTAGCAGCGATGATAACCACCACCAGCAGCTGCAACTATGGTATTTCCTTCTTCCCCCGATCGATTGTAGCTTTGACGCTACTGCTTTGCCTTTGCATGCTATTACTCGAAATAGGCTTTCGCCCCGCTTTATAAATAAAGCAACCAACGTTTGAGACCGCTGCAGGGCCAGACAGCACAACGCCCAAAAGAAACAACAGAGAAAAAAAAAGAAAAAAAGAGAAAACAAAGCCAACAACAGTGGCTAGACGAAGGTAGATCCACGACCGCTGCGCCCTCCGGAGAAATCCCACCACGGTCCAAGCACCGAAGCACAGGGACGGAGACAAGGGGGGCAAGCAGGGGCTACGCCCCCCTATGATCATTCTTTTCATTGCTATATTATCCATTATATCTACTTGATTAGTGTGTTTTAACCTGATTAGCCCCCCTCATAAAGATCACAAACACTATTAGGCTAATCTTGCCCCCCTCAATCTCCAATCCTGGCTCCGTCCCTGCTGAAGCATCACGTACCAAGCAACACCTCCAAGAAGGAAAGCGACGACGACGACGCTGTTGCCCGGATAGGTCCTAGGGTTTCCCCCGGTACGATACGAGAGGTGCGGAGGAGATACACCCGACACCCTTCAAGAAGGATGAGATACCCACAGGCGTCACCGTGCCGGTGTCAAATGACAATGATTTCTCACGTGCCCTCCAACACCACTCCCAGACGCTTCGTATTGCACCACCAAACTCGCCGCCCACCAGCATACGCCACCACGGTCAAGAAGCCACCGACGTCTCGCCGTGAAACACGTTGCGAGACCGGTAAGAAAGAAAGGAAGAGACTTTGGCGAGGGTTAGCAAAACAGGAGCACGCGGGAGGGAACTGCCTCGGCCGCCTTCCAGCCTTTGCATGCTATTAGGCAGGCCACATGGAGAATCTCACAAGGTGATTAACAGAGCTAGCATGAGATGATTCGGAGTTTTCATATATATATATATATATATATGTATATATATACATATTCATACTACACCCGGGTGTAGCTACACACATGTATGGAGTATCTATCATACTGGGAGGTATGTAACATGTAATATGGAGTATATAATGCTATTTTAATACTATAGATACTTCTTTTTAGGTAGTATGTAAAAAAAATTCACATACTTATATGACGGTATTTTGAGTATATAGTGTAAATATTAGCACAGTTACAATTTTTTCATGAAACTTATTTTGGTCTATCTTAGATATAGTATATGAACATACTCAAACGGATAAAGTATGACAAATACTTCCGTACAGTGGTATATGAGACGTGGGTATAGTTACACCCGGGAGTAGAAAACATTTATATATAAATGTTTCAGTAGTTAGCTAATTAACTATTGTGTTCAGCTTTACATAGTTTACCTTGGATATGTGAAGCATGGGCAGTGGGCACCCCGACGACGTCGTCGCTTCGCACCATGATATGCTCTCCATTCTGCTCGGAAGGTATGTATGCACCTCACGAGTAATTTCAACTACCGGCCGAACTTGGAGCCAACATCTTGGCAGCAAAGGAAGATTTCTATGTATTCATGTCCGGGACGTCCATGGCCGCACCGCATGTAGCCGGCGTCGTCGCGGTGCTGAAAGCCTTGCACCCAGACTGGTCTCCGGCGGCAATAAAATCAGCCATGGTCACCTCCGGTAAGAGCACACTCTAGAGAGCAACAATTCCTACCTTGCTGGCTAGCTAGACCTCTGTTTTAATCTTATTATGCTTGGTTTGGTGATGAAGCGCGCGACATGTCGATACTGGAGGAGGGGCTCCCACGGAAGACCGCCACCGTTCGACTACGGCGGCGGGAACTTGGAGCCAACATCTTGGCAGCAAAGGAAGATTCCTATGTATTCATGTCCGGGACGTCCATGGCCGCCCCGCATGAAGCCGGCGTCGTCGCGGTGCTGAAAGCCTTGCACCCAGACTGGTCTCCAGCGGCAATAAAATCAGCCATGGTCACCTCCGGTAAGAGCACACTCTAGAGAGCAACAATTCCTACCTTGCTGGCTAGCTAGACCTCTGTTTTAATCTTATTCTGCTTGGTTTGGTGATGAAGCGTATGTCACCGACGAGCGTGACATGCCGATACTGGAGGAGGGGCTCCCACGGAAGACCGCCGATCCGTTCGACTACGACGGCGGGAACATCAACCCTCTGGGAGCAGCAGACCCAGGCCTCATCTACGACATCGATCCACCGTCCACGCGACTACACCAAATTCTTCGGGTGCACCATTGCGAGGACTAAGGTGAGCTGCAACGCAACGGTGCTGCGAGCGTACCACCTGAACCTGCCCTCCCTCACGGTCCCCGACCTGAGGCGTCCGGTCACCGTGTCAAGGACGGTGACGAACGTCGGCAAGGTCAACTCCGTGTACCGCGCCGTGTTGCAGAGCCCCCTCGGAGTGAGGATGGAGGTCGAGCCGCAGGTGCTTGTGTTCGACGCTGTAAATAAAGTGCGTGCGTTTAAGGTGAAGTTGTCGCCGGCGTGGAAGCTGCAGGGGGACTACACGTTTGGCAGCATTATTTGGCGTAGTGACCGCAAAGACGTCAGGATCCAAGTTGCAACACGGATCACGACTCATGATTTTTATGCAGATGTTGCATAACTAATTATGTAGGGTGAGGAATATATATATACGTGCAGAAATTATTGTCACAAGTTATCTAGATATATATTTTTTTTACAAACTTGAGACACTTTCGGAGTGAGTATTTGATATGGATGATACATACCATTGTTCGAGAAAGTGATATTATTGATCAGAGTCACTGAGAACAAGGCTTAATTCTTGTTGAAATATCTTCTCACTTTACGGTTCTAGAATGTAGTATTCAGCAACTTAGGGTGTGGTTTTGTTGAAAGGACAATGGTATTGTTAGTTCAGGCCCCACACTGAATCCATATGCAAAATGCAGCTAGCAAGCAGTAAAGGTTTAGGCCCGCCTAATTATGCGTCGATCAAGGTAGAAATCCGATCTCATTTAAGTGTCGCTAGTTGTGTTACGAATTGTATGTGATAAGTTCATTTCCCACAACACAGGACACTGGCAGCTTTCTTTGTCATGTCAGAACTCCGGATGTATAAGCGTGTGTAAATACCGAAGCGATTACAAGCAAAATGGAGACCAACCAACTCAAATGCACCAAGCCGAAAGCAGTATAAGTTACATTGCAATTTAGGGGAAGGAATTTTCGTCCCTTAATTATTAGGAAGATATAGACGTAGATATGCGCAAGGATTCACGATGATTCTTCTTGGACAACAAGGAAATCATAAAACTGAAAAGTTCACAATATCGACGGGCAATGCATCTATATTGCCACAAGATCATTTCAATTTCAAATATGAACACAGTAAAATACCAGGGAAAAGTCTAATGTGAACAACAACTTACTGACCCAAAGTACCGCCACAAGAAAGTCACATAACAATATGTAAAATTGTACAACATCCACGGACCATGCATCTTTCTTGCCACACGATTACTTCACTTCCAAATTTGATCCCACAGTAAAAACAAGGAAATGCATTTTATTGTGAACACCAACTTATCTTATTTGGGCGGCTATTTAGTTAAAACCATGGATCAATATTCCCTTGGGGATGGAGGATTTGAGTTGGACCATCCGACGAAACTGCAACACCATATGGAGTAAGTGTTATTAGTAGAAAAACAAGCAAAGTGCTGTAAAAACATAAAAGACACAACACCGCCTTGGCTCATATGAACCGACTAACTCAGAATAGCATCTTAAACTTTTTCTTTTGAATTTTTTTAGGCTCCTCTTTGGAAAAAATTCAGATGTAATATTTGAGTTTTTTCTTCTTTTGTTTTTGTTATGTTTGTTCTCACGTTTTTTTATGGCCCTGGCTTTTGGCCATATGTAAATAAGCTCCATTCCTGCTTATATTGAGATAGAATCCAGGGACCAAACTGTAAACAATTGGCCGATGGGTTCATATCTATATCCTCTCTTTGAAAAAAATGAGACCCATGGATGTGCACTGAGGGTATATTTTTTATAGAAGGGGAGCTAGGGGAGATGTGAGCATATATCCTATCTTTAACACTGGGCCGGGCTCTTTTTTTTAGATAAAGAGTATTTATTAATATCACGGAGATATCAATTACACCAAGCCCGCGCAACAACACAATAAGCTAAACTATTGAAGATGCACGCAACCGAAAAATAAAAAGAGAAGAAATACAAATAAAAGTCCCGCTGTAGAGTTATAATCCTTACAGCAGGAGCACAACCACCACGAAGCCAACACCTAATATCCAATTCTTCAGAAGCAACACCTTTAAGAAGGAAACAGTGCTACACACAACCAATTAAGCCCAGACTCTATGACACTGAAATATCTACACGCTGAGGCATACCCGTCCCCTAATTTTCTTCAGAAAAAATAGTATAATATTTCTGTACTATGTAGTATGTACTACAGTACATCCATCCTTTGATAGCCTACCAAAATATTTTCGGATAGAGGTGACATATAAATATACTTTCAAAATTAGTGTGGACACAGGGTATTTTGTTCAACTTTGAGGCTAAAACCAGTAACCGTGCTTTTTTTACACCTTTTTCAATGAGCTCCTAAGATACAAGAAAGGGAAGTGCTCCTTTGCTTTCCAAAAACTTTTTGTACACGATTTTTAAAGCACACAAAAGGCTGTGATTAGGGGTGGGACATGGGTTTAGACCCTTCCACATCGTTGGATTCACATGGGATTTAGAAGTGATGTACAGAGAGTACTAATCACAACCGTCGATGTGATTTAAAATCCGTGCAAATAAAGTTTCCGGAAAGCACATGAGCATCTCTGTACAAGAAAACTAAACATGACATACTGCTGGAACATCCACATCTATGAATAACTCAATTGTCTGGATAAAAAAGGAAAAAAAAAAGATAACTGAAGGCTCAGATGGTCAAGCTACCTGGAGCTGCTGGGGGTTGAACTGTCGGGTCAGCAGCCACGATGTCACTGCCTGGAACATCTGAAGGAGGCTTAACGGCGGGAGCAGCAGAGGAGATATCACCGGCGACTGGAACGGCTGCAGAGGAGGTATGACCGACGACCGGAGCCGCTGGAGGCTGAACAGCAGGACCGCCGCTTCCGTGCTCGTCGGCCATTCCCTTCCCTCGTAACAAACCAAGACAGATGCCACCAAGTTGGTCGATTTTCTCAAACTGAAGCAATTCAGTCTCCGACTAGCTATAGTTGCATTGCATGGGTATTTATGCTTTCTAAATATCGGGAATCACGGCATCACGCGATCGACGGCTCCAAGAATAAATTACGTTCCTTGACTCTTCAGGATGAGATGAGGCCGGCGTGCCCCTTACAGTCGTGACTCTTGATCTTGATGAGGAGTGCCTCTTCAAGAGTTTTTCTTTTTTTGACCGGAACTACGAGCCAGCCTGAGCCTCTTCAAGAGTCTTACTCAATGCCAAGCAAATATTGTGTCCCTATGCGAGTCAATGAAGAGCAGTTCGAACAATCGGCCAATGGTTTTTGATTAACACCAGCTAGCCTTCGGAAGCATATATATATCTCAGCAAGTAAGTGCAGATTTTCCACTTGAACATGGGACGACCATCTGTGTTGCTCGTATGCTAGCGATTCGTGCAAAGTCACGCTGGTTAAAGTTGTGATCCGTGTTCGGCATCGAAATCCGGGAATATTTATTTCAGCCAAATGAGCAATCAAGGTTCTGATGAAACTGAATCCGGGAATATTTATTTCCAGCCAAATGAGACGTATACAGTACAATTCAAATTTTCAGCAGCCCAAACAAACAGAAATTCCAGCTGATGAAAAAACAACAATAATCCCTAACCAAGCAAGCACAACTCCGCAGACACTCCGGCGAAGATCAGCACACCCTTTTAGGGACGCAGATCTGGCCGGTCATGTGCCAACTTTCACCTCCATCATGATGCGCATACGGGCATGACGGCGTGTAATTGGACTCCATGACCAGGAGGTTCCACTGGGCGTGCGGGTCATGAGTCGAGAACACTGTCCAGTCGGGAGTGGCGTTCTCGTATCTGCTGTGCGTCACGCGGACAAAACCCTCCACATCCTGGTTCTTCTCCATGTCATCCGGGTCGATGTCAACGGTGAAGATGTCACCATAGGGCCTCAAGGAGTGCAAGAAGATGGGCAGTGATATCGGGTCAGCCGACACCCCGGCAAGGTCCGCCGTCACCACGAGGCTTCGCCCATCTGGACTGAACACCGGGTGGTTCACATGGCCGGAGAAGTCGTAACCACTCCTCAACACCCTCACCACCGAGTGGTCGCTTGCGTTCATCATGTAAACAGCGAAGTACCCCGGGTCCATGCCATGGTCGCGCTCCGGCGCGTCCGCAGGCTTGTCGCGGTTTGATGCGAACACGATCCAATCTCTGCTCGGAGACCATTGACAGTGTGTGTCAAGCCAATCGCCCTCCGTCACCCGTTCAACTTCACCTGCCTCCTCCCCGAATTCTGCGTCCATTATGTACAGATTCTTGTACCTCTTGTCTCCTCCATCTCTTGTTGATCGGAATACAAGTTTCGTCCCTGAATTTAAAAACAATATTGTTTATGATGAATGTAGTGATGAAGTCACTGAAGCAAGACAACAATGTTATTTCTTACCTTCTGGATTGGTGGATGGGAACGCATTATTGAATTTTCCTTTTGTCAGCAGTCGCCGCTCTCGTGCACCACTCGATACATGGGGGATGGCGTAGAGCTCCAGAGTTTCGTTGGCTTTGAAAGACGGTCCCATACACACATACAGTATGTCCTTCTTTTGGTTCCAAACTGGTGAGAAGACGCCATCCGGGCCATCTGTCTATATATACAGATACAGATACAATAATCAGCACCCACAGTTGATAAACATTGGGTAGTCATAAATCATTCCTTCACAATTTGCAAGCTCACGACATTATAAAAAATTATATATTGAACCAGAAAAATGAAGGCCGTTTATGGTATAGTTACCTCAAAGACAACACGCATCCCATCACTATCGGCCAACCACACGGATTTGAACTCGTTATCAACGAATGCCATCTTCGAGCCATCTTTGGAAAAGGCTGGGAATGCACCCGCAACCCTAAATAGTCCAACGTCTTCGTGTGGGGACTGCAGCTTGTCGAAATTTCTCGGGACATCATCTCCATGCTGCAGACACAAAATAGTATAAACAGCTTTGATATAATGTTGTTTGGAGTACTTTACTAAACAAGAAAACATATGTTGGTACCTTCAAATGGTCGCTTTGGCAACGATGGTAGCCGATGTACTTGCCATTGTCCATCACGAAGGGGTTGTAATGGTCACCCTTTGGCTTGGTGAACTGAGTGATTTGCAGTGATTCTTCTGGCGAACTCATGTCAAAAACCTCGATGTGACGGTACTGTGCTTCAACACGAACATCAGCGAACACAGACTTCTGGCGGATGGTTGCCACAGCCACTCTGGTCTCATCAATGGCTGCTGGTGTCATTGCATCGAATGCTTCCGGGGTCACGCGGATGGTCTCACCGGTGCTGAGGTCATACCGAAAAACACCCCAGATGTCCCCAACCATTCTGTGGAAGAATATTACTTTCTCGCTTCCCCATGATGGCCAGCCACCGTTCTCGATCACCCGCTCGCGATCCAGAGATGGGCTCTCTACGCTCATCACGTAAATGCTGGTCTGCAAGTCCTTAACTTCCCCATCCCATTTCTTTCCTTGGTAAGAAGCCACCGCTATCCTCTTCCCAGATGGTGACACAGAGGGACTTATATCAAACGTCCCTGTTCAGATAGAATTAAACAGACCAAAGATTATTTAAGCACGAAAGCACATTTAGTCTATGCATCTCTACACAAGTATAACTAGATAGAATAGCAAAAGAACTGGAAAGAAAATTTAGCAGCCAAACCTGGTGGAGTGAGGCGCTCTGTTTCGCCTGTCCTAAGATTAGTTGCGTAGACGACGTTCCAAGGGCTACGGCGTTCTTGCACAGGCTCCTTGGTGGACACGTAGACAAGAAAATGGTCAGCCGTTTTACCATCCACCTCGTAGCCACCAGCAATGCAGCCGCTGTCCTCCATACGGGCACCACCGAACAATTCATCGCCATAGATGTCCGCCAAGGTGAAGATCTTGACATCATCATCAGTATAGCGAAGGGCTATCTGAAGTGTTTCAAGGTTGTGTTGTCTCTCAGAGACAAAGACCAAGCCACTGAGACGGCCCGAATCGACATCGGCATCTATCACGTCTTCAGGAGCCAACTCCAGGCGCTTGGCGATGATCTTGAGAGCTTCTGGTGGAACAGTTTGGCCGTTGTAATTGTACGACAAGCCGTCTGTCAAGAGCAGCTCGTCCTGCCTTGATGACGTGGGAACTGGACAGCAGAAAATGTCCAGGGGCACTGGCGGCCTGTAGCACGTGAAGAAGGCGATGCTTCCTCTACTCTCACCCATTCTAACAGATTTGTTGTGTTTGATGGAACTGCTGATGATCAGATGCAGAATGTAAGCAAGCGAGATGGTACTAAGTAATGGCACGATGCAAGGTATTTATAAAGTGCGGAGCATAGTAGTGCATATTATGTTACAGTAACGTGACTCCACAGGACTACGAATAGACAACTACGCAAAACTTCATGTCCAGTTGCATCAATGGTCAGCGCTCTTAAGTGCAAAACCAAAAAATTGAAGGATGCAGTTTGATATATTTTAGTACATAAATTAGATGTATAAAAGATTGCAGACGCGGCTGTGCACAAAGTTCTAGCACAAACCTTGCATCCAGGTCAGTATTCAGTATTTTTTAATCTAAATGGGCTGATGGTGGTTGGCTTAGATCTGGCTCTACTCTATTGGCACTGATCTATTGGCAGGCAGGAGATGCATTTGTACTAAAACCAAACTAATAAATTTTAACTATACACCCTATTTTATTTTGAGAAACCTTTTCTTGTTGCAACTTAGCTTAACTGTTGTACAGTAAATAACAAAGGTAGTCCTTATGCCATCCCAGCATGTCCATGTATGGCTCACATAAACTGAGCTAATTTGTCTTATATCTGCAAGTTGGAGATATTTTGATACATAATATAACAGCTAGGAGGACTCAAATTAATCTATCACCCAACTGGTGAGTTGCCAGCAACTACTGGATCTGCATTTAGCAGAGTTGACATTGCACCATCATGACATAATTGAGTTAGCTAGTGGCACGAGTTTATTAGTATTTTTATCATGCATAGATCTGTCTTCATTATTTTATCTCTCCTGCTCGAAGGATGATCATCATCACTGTTCAATAAGACTAGTCCCTTTCCCTTCAGCATATTTTGACCTAAATATTTGAGGCTTTAACAAGGTAAACGGAAATTATGCTCAACTGTGATGGTCATTTCGTATTTTCTCTTCTCATCTAGAAAAAGCTAAGTGCTCTGTATTTCGTAGTCTCATAGAAGGAGCCGACAGCAGGTATCTAGCAGTACTTTCAATTAGTTTGAAAACTAACCACTAATCTAGTTATGTACTCACACAAATCCTATAACTAATTTAGTAAGCCCATCTGGCGAGTAGATCTTAAAATTCACATGGGTCCATGTTAGCACCTGCAACAAGCATGTGAGATAAGAGTGTTCCACAATTTGTTTTGTCAGTCAATGAGACTTTGATTATTTTTTCTTTCCACGTGCATTGGCTCTATTATTAGATGTCATTCGATAAAGTAACAAACAAAAATGTTGACTAAATCTAGAAAAGAAAAAATTAAGGAAGGAAACTGCACAGATAATGGGTATCCAATGATATTTCCAACTAGTTCAAAACAGACTACTTGCTTGATCATATAGTGCTATCCCCGTAAGTCCTATAACTAATTTACCAGGTCCCTTATGACCTCTTTAGGTGGATCTCACACTCACTTGGCACAGAAATAACTTTGTAAGCATCTTACCCAAAAACTACATTAAATTCCATTTGAAGAAGGCAGTTGGGACAGACTAGAAGGTTGAACCACTTTTACGTAGTAGCCAAAGTACATCAGATTTTGCAGCCATAGTCCTTATCTGAACCATTGGCAAGCAGGATATTTCTTTGTATCAAACCTAGCTAATACATTTTACGTACATATCATGTTATGCTTTGTGACAGCCTATCAGTTCCAACTTGGCTTAACTGCTGTGCAATAAGTAATAGAGTAGTTCATTGATTTCATTGCCAGCATAGCCATGTATGGCTAGCATCAACTAAATGCTTGTCTTCTATCTCCAACTTGGAGATATTTTGATACATAATAAGCTAGGACGAGAACGAATCTACCACCCAACTGGGTGAGTTGATCTGCATTTAGTAGAGTTGAGATTGCAGCATCATAACATAATTAAGTTAGATATATAGTGGGCTAGTGGCACAAATTTACCATTTTTTATCACGCATAGTTCTTTCCTCATTATGTTATTTCTCTAGCTCAAACAATGACCATCATCACACATTTTCCTTTTCAGTCAATAAGACTACTTCCTTTCCCTTCAGCATATATTGACCTTAATTATTTGAAACTTTAAAAATTATCCCGAAATTATGCTCAATTGTGATGGCCATTTCCTTTTTTTTTCTCACCTGTAAAAGGTAATTTCACTATATTTTCTAGTCTCATAAGAGCTGTCAGTGGGTATCGAGCAGTACTTCCAATTAGTTGTAAAACTCACCAGTTACCTAGTCATGTACTGATATTCCTTGAGTCCTTTATCTAATTTAGCAAGCCTTAGCACCCACAGAAAGCATGTGAGACGTTCATAAAGTCAATACATGTGAATTGCCTTCTCACATTTGTTCTATCAGTCAATAAGACTAATCATTTTCCCTTTAGCATAGACTGGCATCAATTAGCTGGGAGCCTAGGACTTGATCAAAGTAAAGACAATCCATTCTTAACTGTGATGATTGCTTCATATTCTCTTCTATCTAATAAAAAGGGGAGTGATCCATATTTCTAGTCTCATGCAAGGAACTGACAGCAAGTATCCAGCTATATTTCTTGTTAGTTTTAAGAACAGACCAGTCACTTAGTCATATACTGATATCTCTCACATCTTATCACAATTTAGGAGGTCTGCTGTCACTGTCAAATTGTTAGTATTTGCAAGAAGCAGGGTAAGATTGTTCTGATATCAACATATGCAAATTACCATCTTGATTACTTATTTGGAACCATACTGATCTTGAAGTACAAAATTCAGTTCAAAGTACTTTCACTATCATTGTAGACTCGTAAATTTGTTCAACATTACCAGAAATAGAATTATAACCTCTTGACAAATCTATTTCATATAGGTTAACCGTAGATGTATGCGATGACTAACGCACGACCAAAACTTGCAGGTGGAGCCTCAGTGAACCAATTATAATGAGCAACAAGATCTGAATTGACCTATCTGCCAACTGGCAAGCTGCCCACAACTTGTGCATCAGCAGAGTTTACTTTGCACCATTGTGACATAATTATGTTTCCATCTCATCATCAACATAGAGGCTATTTGCACACATTTGTTTAGTGAGTCAATGAGACTTGGATTATTTTTTATTTCCGTGTACTTTTTTTTGAAAGATATTTCCGTGTACATTGGCTGATTGGCTCTATTATTAGATGACATTTGATAAACCAAGGAAAAAACAATATACCTAGAAAAGAATAGAAAACGAGAGAAAGGAAACTGAACAGATAATGGTTATCCAATGATATTTCCAACTAGTTCAAGACAGACAACTCACTTGGTCATATAGTGGTATCCCCTTAAGTCCTGCAACTCAATTATCAGGTCCTGTGTGACTCTGTGTAGGTGGATCTCCATAGTCACTTGGGTCCAGAAAAAACTTTATAAGCCACATTGCATTAGATTCAATACGCCAGACAAATATATTTTGAAGCAAAGAAAAAATAAAGAAGGGGAATTTTTTCTGACCATTGGTAAATGTTCAAAGGGTAAATAATTTGTACGCTGATACCAGGTGTTTTTTTATTGTATCTGAAAGCATAAACAGAGGAAACGTTAAGCGAATAACAAGCTATGAAGACACAGAATATATTAGAGCACAAGCGACAAAGAAGTAAGGATTTATGACCTTGTGAAACTTGAACCACTCTAAATAGTCTCTTAAGTATTGTGCTTTCAGGTACCATCAGCTCCTAGAATTTCATGAAGAATGTGACAATTCAAGCACAGTATGGCCTGAAACGTTTGGGGAATGTCGTTGCTTCATGGAACCCCTTAGGTCATTTACAGATTGCCACGTCCCTGTTTAGCATAAATGTTAGACAGGCATAGTGTGGAAGAGTGAAACCCGTCATGATGAGGATCCAGATCGACAAGCTTCCTACCCACCCTTTCCCCAACCTCGTTTTTTACCATGCTTCCAGCAGGCACCAAGCAATGCACCCCATGCTGGAACAGGAGGTAAGAAGGGCATGCCCTCAATCATATCCTCAGCCTATTTTAACTTCAAAAAAAAATCCTCAGCCTATTTAACATATCCAGCACGTCCAAAAAGATCAACCATGCATCTGTAATTGCAAATGTTTGGCATAATCTGGAACCTGTGCTGCATTAACTTGAAGAAGTAGCAGCCCCCCTCAACTAGGCCAGCATGTCAGCAATCACCCAAAACACCAGAGAAAGTGAACTCATTTGGGATAGCAGTCCCAGATGCTTCCATCTCTGAAAACATGTCAAAGCATTCAGTCACAAGGCTGTCCATAGCCAGTCCCACAGTGACATCATTCCAGCAAGGTGCTCTTCTCTGTTCCATTATGTTTAAGAGACTTCCAATGCAGCTTCCAAGCATCCACACTTCATGTACATTTCAATGAGCCTAGTCCCGAGTACAAGAGTGATGTAATGAAGCGAAGCTCCGACTGTGCACAAGCGGCCACCATTCTGAAAATCCACCGGTGAACAAAGGCCACGTCTGACAGTCAGTCCATTGCACAACTCCCTATTATCAACCATCTCCGACAGTGCACACACAAGCGGCCACCACACCGACTATCCACAGGCCAACGGCTCTCGACGCACGCACGAGAACATGCGCAAGGCCTCTACAAACAGGTCGCTCTGCTCAAAACAAGAAATCATGGCAGTCCACGTACGTGAAGATATCCTCTGCAGTCGGCCTCATCAGACACACTCCTTGCCTCGTCCACCATACCCCTCTTCCCAAACAATGACACCATCCATTGAGCTCACCGCCATAGGACTCCATGCCAGCATCCGCGCAAACACTCCAAATGTCTGATCGACGCCCACAGCGTGCATGTACGTAGGCAGCTAGGATCGTGCTCCATGAAGCAACGTCCCACAGGGGGGACGTGCGTCGAACACCTTGCGCGCGTCCCAGTGAGGCAGAGACAGCCGAAGGCTAGGCAGAGTACACATACATCAGGCCGTTCCTGTATCCTAAGGCGCGCAGGGTGGCCATGAGGGGCGTGTTGCAGGCGGAGGAGTTTGGTTGGCTGACGAGTTGGAGGAGGCGAGACGAGTTGTTGAGGGGGAGGAGGCGGGTGGCGGCTGAAGGCGTCGGCGAGGAGGCCGGAGGCGATGAACTTAGCGTGGATCTCGAGGATGTGGCGCTCGGAGCAGCACCTGCGCGTTCATCAGGAGAGACACGGTAAGAATGGCCGGCGCCGCGGTGGCGAAGTACAACCAAGCTTTGAATTGGGCAGGCTCATCGGGTACACTGGTCGCTGCTAGGGCTCGTTGATCACGGGTAGGGGCACTTTTCTTTTTCTTTTATGTAATTTTTTTTTACCTATTCCTACTCTTCACGTCGGTTAGGCACTGCGTTTGTTGTAGAAACCGGATGTCTTTAATATAAATAAAGAACATCAATATCAAATACTTAATATATGAAAGGGCGTCCATTTCTGCTTCCGTTTCAGCGTCCACGTCACCCGAAACGTCACGGCCGTCCGATCGAGTCAACCAACGGTCGAGATGCGCGTAGAAGAACACCCAAACGCGCATTACAGTAGCAGCGGGCTCTCCTCCAATCAAGCGACGACACGTCGTCCGGTCTCCGCCCGGTCATATCCGGTTCCGCCGGTTTCCGTGCCATCTTGCAGAAAAACCACTGAGACATCGTGCTCGTGACCCGCGGTCCAGACTTCAACGCGTGGAGGGACCTATTCGCAATTCTATCAAACTGCAAGGACTTTTCGGCAAAACTGCCACGCACAATCACCACGCCCATTCTCTCTCCCGCGCCTCCGCTTCCGCTCGCCGCCGCCGCCGGCCGCCGTCGCTGCTACTGTCGTTCTCCGTCAAATCGGAGGGCACGGCGAGGTGCGGCGTCGCACGATCTATCTCCCCACCGGCCAAAGCGTGCCGGGGCGGCCACACCGTCGCCGGAATCGCCGCCGTCGTCCGGCTGTTCTCAGCCGCAACCGCACGCCGCCGTTGCTGCTCCGGCGACCAAGGAGCGGCGGCGCCGCCACTCCCAGGTAGCCCGCGCCCGCGCGCGTCGGACGCACATACGCGCGCGACCTCCGTCGCCGTCAACGTCGCCGCCGCGGCCGAGCTCGCCCGCCGTTGACGTCACAGTGACGTCGCGGTGGGGCCCATCGGTCAGTCGGCTGTGGTTTTTCCAGAAGAGAAAATAAACCCCAGAAAATGATTAAAACGTGAAAATCAATATGTTTAAATCTATCCATGCAAAAAATATGGAAAGCATACCAAAATGATCAGAAAAAAATCTAATTAATTATGGTATTAGGCAAATATATTTCAAAGATTAAAATTCGAGACAAAATCAATATCCTTAAACCTATCCACCCAAAAAAATGAAAAATATGTCAAAACGACCAAAAAAATACATTTTCAAAACAGTAAAAAATGCTGCACGCATAATATTCTTTCAATTAAATGTCTTCACAAAACAAAAAATAATAATACCTACTTGTGCACAAAATCGACTTTCAAATTTACATATTTGACCACTTCAAAGAAACTTCAAAATATACTCATTTTACGAAAGTAAAAACGTTTAGATCTTAAAAGCGTTCCAAATGGAACAATTTTTAGGGTCCAAACTTTTTAAACCCACACTTTTTTTCAACTTCACTGATTTCTGAGACTATATTATTTCAATATAAACACATTACCAAAATTTACGATTTTTAACTTCACGGGCGCGGCATTGCCGCGCTAGGTTCCCTAGTATGTTATTTAAACTCTGACGAGTTCAGTAAACACGTTGCTCGAACAACACGCAACACAACTTTTGTTTAACTCCGCTAAGACTGAGAGCTTACGTGTTTTTCCCGATGTGGATAGTGAAGTAAAACTGATATTCTACACAAGTGCAAATCAAAAAAAATCTTGTCAACTAAAAACTACTACTGTTATAGATCACTTGATGGAGAAGTGACATTCTCCGTGCCTTAAGTCGGTAAAACGAGTCAGGAAGGGTCCACGTACAATATTTTCCGATCTCCTATAAACATCTCATCTCGACGGCTTATCCTACAACAGCACTATTGGTATCCACATTTACCAAGTCTTCTATGTTCATGTGGAGCTTTCGATAATGGGTTGTTTTAACACAACACAATCAAGAGTCTATTCTCAGCCCTATTCAAAATTAATTGCATTTGACGCACCTTTAGACATGACACGAGTACACTTGCTCAGTTAAAAGTTAACAACGTCTTCTAACAAAACGTGACGACTCATAAACACACACATATAGAATGTATCAGACGAACCATGACATGTTTATACTAAATATTTTTACTTTTCAAAACATTAGTTTGTCACTAAGTTTATTATCTTGTACAACTTTGACCACTTAATAGTTGATTGTTGTACAACGGGAACATTTTTCATTACACATGGAATGTTTATGAAAAATA
The DNA here is from genome assembly GCA_026929855.1 of Poa annua. Classification (NCBI taxonomy): domain Eukaryota; kingdom Viridiplantae; phylum Streptophyta; class Magnoliopsida; order Poales; family Poaceae; genus Poa; species Poa annua. The sequence continues at coordinate 103,738,398 of CM049430.1, read as the reverse complement.
TAAATTTGTAATTGGCCTTTAAGATATGCATTATGTTTTCCAGATTTATTTTGAGATATTTGACGAAAAACATTGTGTCTACGTCCATCAATCAAAACCGACTCCCTAAACTTTAGGTAGCAAATCATTAAGAGTCCATGCATATGATAATTTGTTCCACTGTTATGTACATCGATAATGTGTTTGTATTTGTACTTATTGTAGTATATTTAAATATCTGAATGCATCTAATACACAAGCAAACCAACGGGTGTGATGGTCTAGATCTTAATATATATATCTAAACGTATTTTTGGTGTGTAGATACATCTGACCTTGAACAAATTTATGCCAAGTACTTTGGAATAATGGAGGGAGAGAGTACTGCTGATCACGCGAAAGAAAAAAACATTAGTAGTACTCTCTGTGACACTGCCCAAAGGCGGATGTTTACTAACTGACAGGACATTGACAGGTTAGCAATTCAGCATGTGTCATGTGTGCGCCATGGATGCAAATTTGGCAAATATAATCCAAGCCTTTTCTATTCCTTGTCGCATCTCTTACAGTTGTTGAGAAGACGGACAGTCTTGTCGATTCGTAGAAATGTCAAATCCCACTCGATCGATGGTCATGGACCAGCAGAGCAGGCCAACTACAAGCAGCAAGTGCACGAACTAGAGTACATTACGTATTAGTACAAGAACTACGGAAGAGGTGAGCTGCTCACTAGCTAAGCTGATCGCTGTGTCCGACTGATTAAGAGGTTAACCCGTCCTTAGCCTGTCGACGTACGTCCTTGCGCAAGGTCGACGGCTCTGGAGCTGCTGCTTCTGCTGTATGCGCTGGGCGAGCCGGCGGGGACCTCGTCGTCGTCGACACTCGAGTCGTCGTCCTCCTCGGCGATGGGGTCGAGGCATCCCGCGGCGGCCCGGCGGAGCCGGAGGCGCTGCATGCGCAGGACGCGCATGGTGTCCGTGGGCGCCACCTCGTCGGCGGCGGCGAAGGAGCAGACGGCGCAGGACCGGGCGGCGGAGGCCATTGATGGGTGTGCGACGGCGCTAGCTCGTCTGACGATCACTCGCAGAGATTGGCTTCTCGATTGACCTTGTGGCTGGTTTCTTGCTTTCTTGCTTGCTTGTGCGGTGGTGGACTACTGTGGGGGCAGAGGCTTCGTTATATAGGCCGGCCGGCCGGCGCAGCGAGGTCCATGGAGCACGCTTCCGAAGCTTCCACGTAGTCGGGTTGGCTTCCCCTTTCACATGTCAGTCACTTTCGCTCCGTGGGCAAAGCAACCACACCCACACACACACATTGTTTCATCACTCGTGCCACGTACACCACTCGTATGCACGTGGACCATACGTGGCCGAACAAGCGTAACACGTTAGTCTAAGTTTATATAAGAGCACGAGCAAGTCGTGCTCTTGATTTTGATTGGCAGGCCGGGAGAGGAGAGGGCCGCGTAAGAACAGTATTATGCACGGGAAGCTCACCCTTGATTTTGATTGTTCCGTGGACGTATGCAACCCTAGCGATCGAGGAGGCAGCGGCGGCTACGGTTAGGATTTGGAAACACCATCACCATACGTGGGGGCAGAGCAGAACTAGAGGCGGGACGGTGGCCGGTGGGTGTATAGCACTGTGGGGTGATGATCCACGAGTATAGGACCATGTATCGTATTTAGGATGGGAATGGGTTGGGTCGAGTCGCTGGGTCGTCGTCCTGACCCAAAAGTTTGAGGCCAATGGGTCACACGGGTTGGTCTCAAATATTATTTGGGTCAATAGGGCCGGCTTTGAGTGGGTCAACCCACCTCACCATATTTGTTGGTCTCAATCTCACGCGTCAATTACTTTGTGCCGACAACGAGGAAGCACCCCGGACAGAAAGTCGCACACACACGCACTATAGTCATACAACTTGATGGATTGCAAATAACACACAAGGCACCACACAATGTGTACTGCAGCTTGACGTGATATATTATTTCAGTATATCAGCTAGCTACCGTCGTACATGTACTGGAGTACTACTAATCCCTTCCATCAGCTAGCGGCTAACCTTTGTACATACTTGACTTGACTTAATTAGATCAACCATTCTATATTTTAGAAATATTTCATTCATACCCATAAACAAAAGCTAAATTTTGGGTCGGCCCTAGGGTACCCATTGGGCCAGCAGGGCTACTATCTTTTTTGATTTGGGTCGACCCGTGGCCTCTTAAATCGGCCCTGAAGTCAGTGGGGCTGGGTCCAAGGCCAGATCCGGGCCGACCCATTCCCATCCTAAACCGTATTTTTACGATTATAATAGTGTCCAATTTTTGACTTGTGAAAAAATATTTTGAACATAAAATATGTGTGTGTCGATGAGTAGGTTAGATTCCCGTAAACGGTTTCGAGTTTCGTGTACACTAGCATCTTAGGCTGTGTTTGGGACAGCTCCGCTTCACCAATCTCCCACCGGAGCAGACGAAGCCATCCCAAACGCACAACTCCAGCAAATATCCAGAGCGGAGCGAAGATGTCTCGTAGTTCATTTTTTCGGAGCGACCCCAGGGGTGCTTCGCTGCTCCACTCCATCTCAAGATAAACTCTTTGCCCGTAGAGTCCAGGTAATATTACCCACCACTGCCATTATAATACCTGCCCGGATCGAAACGTTTCCTTCTATTCCTCTCTCTCCACGAACAAAGCAGGGTATCCAGGCGAATAGGCGACTAGGGTGTGCGCCGCCGCCACCAATCCGGCCGGATTTCCAATCTACAGCCCCCCGGCAACCACAGCCTTCTCTCCCTCGTTGCCCGCCCTGTTTTCTCAGGCCGCTAGCCACACGCCGTTCTCCCTTAGGGACCCTGGCTTCTGGTTTCTTGACCCGCCTCTTTGCTGCCCGTCCTCAAGTAGCTCGCTGAGCTGTGCAAGGTACTCATGCTACCATGATTTTGGTTTACTCTGTGCGCTATTCCCGATTTGGTTAACCTGATGATTGAAATCTTCTGTGCATGGTTATCTGTAGATCTAGATGTTCTGCTATTATTTGTGTGTTATGTCCGTGGCTGTACTTGTCCTCAATTACGATGAGCGATACATGATTTTCTAGTACCAATACGTATGGAGTAGTAGATTCGTTCAACACTATATGATTATCTAGTACAAGTACGTTTGGAGCACTAATTGTTTGCCGGTTTCAATTGGTAGGCCTATTTTGGTCACAGTATATTAGGTGCATGATATGAACCTCTCTGAAAGATACAGTCAAAAGCTTAAGCTTAGAGATAATAATTTAAACTTTTGTTATCTGTATGATATGAACCTTCCTGCACACTGCTTGGTGAATGGCGTCAGCAAATGATTTCTCAGTACTGGTAAGATTAGATGGCATGTACGGTAATCAATCTGAATATTTTTTTTGAAGAATGGATGCAATGGAATGGACCGATGAAAATACTACTATAGTTACCGAGTTATTTGCCGAGGAAGTTGGTCGTGGGAATAGATCAAGCATCCACTTGAATAATCTTGGATATGAGGAGGTAGCCAAGAGATTTAAAGACAAGACGGGTATCCAGTTAAAGAAGACGCAACTGAAGAACAAATGGGACAAATTGAAGGTTGACTACAACGTATGGAAAAGGTTGCTGAAAAAAACGGGTGCTGGATGGGATCATGCAAGGGGGACCTTCGAACGGGACAAAGAGTGGTGGAAGAAAGCAAAAATTGTACGTGTCTATTTTTGTAATGTGCATAGCAATGACGTTTTCAAATGCTAATTTGTGGTAATAATCGTCTGATCTCTTGACAGGATATTCCAGGTTGTAGTAAATTTCAAAAGCAAGGTATTTCCAATGAGGATCATCTAAAGGTTATGTTTGAAGATATCAATAATGATGAAAGTGATCATTGGTGTCCAACATCGGGAGATTTGCCACGAGCAGCCACTACTGAAGATGTAGTTAATGTTGAAGGAGATGATGCTATTGACAATGACATTGATGAGATAGATGAGTCTCCTGAGAGTTCCAGAGGGAAGAGATCCGCAAAGGTCGTGGGTGACAAGTCAAAGAAGTTGAAGACATCCCAAGTAATGCAAGATGAGATTAGAAAACTAGGTGGACTGACCGAGAAAACACAATTATCATTAGATTCTTACACCAAGAAAGATGAAAGTTGCACTGTCAATACTGTGATGGACTTGGTGGTTCAGTGTGGTGGGGTTGTCGGTAGTGATGAGCATTTCATTGCCACCGAGTTGTTTGTTAAAAAGGAGCAAAGAGAGATGTTCCTCCATATGCAAGGCTTGGATGATCGTCTTAATTGGCTTAAGCGAAAATATAATGCCAAATATGGTCATTCTGGACCCATTTGAGTGTGTTGGGTGTTGTTAGGTTTTATGTGATTGTGAGAACTTATGAACTATAGTTTAGAACTTATTTATATATTCAGTATTGTGTATCTTGGTATGGAAGTTTTGCTTTCCATATACTTGTTGACTGTTTTTTGTTCTTCACATATTTGGTGTATATTTTTTCGATAGTCCATTCTAATGCTTTATCTACATGTGTACAGATGTCATCAGATAGTGAAAACGATGGGGTAGATGATGATGAGAGAAACATGATTGTGCGTCATCATGTGCAGGCATTGAACGCTATCTATATTTGTGTCGGCAACATTGCTGCTTTCTACTGCGACACATATTTGGATAAGGCAAGCCCAAGAACCTCTATTCTGAGTGGAATGGGTTGGTTGAGAGAGACATTGGCAACTCCGGGAGAGACCTATAGGATGTTGCGTGTGAACAACCATACATTTTTTGATCTTCATGACTTGTTGGTGAGCAAATACAATCTTACCACATCCTTTGATTTGAGTAGTCACGAGGCACTTGCAATATTTCTATGGACTGTTGGAGGATGCGAGTCAAACCGGAAAACACAAAATAGGTTCAAGCACTCGGGTGAGACCATTAGTAGGAAGTTTACTGAAGTTCTTGGTTGTGTCGTTAAGATGGCAACCCATTTCTTGAGGCCAAAGGACCCAAACTTTCGGGCTGTCCATAAAAGGATTAGAGATGATAGACGAGCTTATCCACACATGAAGGATTGCATTGGTGCACTAGATGGTACTCACATTCGTGCATCAATCGCGGGTGAAAAGTCAATAAGATACATTGGAAGAACAGGCATTCCATCTCAGAATGTATTGGCGATATGTGATTTTGATATGCGTTTTATATACGCATCTATTGGGCAGCCAGGTGCCATGCATGATACAAGTGTGTTATATCATGCCATGCGAGCAGACCATAATATCTTTCCGCATCCTCCAAAGGGTAAATCCACTACATCAAATTATCATAGTCTATAAATATCATTTTTTGCTGTTAACATAACTAGTTTTTTGCCATGCGTTTCAGGAAAGTATTATCTGGTTGATGCTGGTTATCCTAATCGACCAGGATACCTTGCTCCATACAAGGGTGAAAGGTATCATGTCCTAGATTTTCAAAGAGGCGTGGAACCAACTACTCCAACTGAAAAGTTCAATAAAGTGCACTCATCAATACGTAATGTGATCGAGAGAGCTTTTGGCGTACTCAAAATGAAGTGGCGAATCTTGCTTAAGATGCCCAGCTACTCAATGGAGAAGCAAAAAATGATCGTAGCCGCCTGCATGGTGCTTCACAACTACGTGCGCGAACATCAAAGTGGAGATCGACATTTCCAAAGATGCGATCGAGACCCGGATTATGTTCCAACTATTCCATCAAGGTACAGAAATTATGCAATTTCACAAAGTGCGTCTGATGGTACAACGTCGGAAGCGAATGAGATGACTATGGACGTCTTCTGCGACAGTCTCACGACTGATATTGTTGCTTTATGGTGAATGATGTATCGATTGTAAACGACTAAGGCAGCAAGTTTATTACACACTCTTTTCCTTATCAGGATACCGAAGAGTTGAACGGATAGACGTCGCCTGGAGGCGGGGGGGGGGGGGGGGGGTGAATAGGCAATTTAAAACTTTTTCCGAGGGGCCGGAATATCCGGTCCAAGAGTGACCCGGAAATTCCGGTATGCTTGATCAAGGTGGAATAAAACTAGAAGTTTACTTTAACAAGCATACAACCTAGATATAAATACTAGGCTCACCTATGTGCACCAACAACTTATGCTAAGCAATACAAGTAACAAGGTGATAGCAAGATATATGACTTCAAGCACGAAGGCTATCACAATGTAAAGTGCATAAGTAAAAAGAGCTCGGGTATAGAAATAACCGAGGCACGCGGAGACGAGGATGTATTCCCGAGTTCCACCCAAAGGGTGTACGTCTCGTTTGGAGAGGTGTGCGCAACCACAACAGGTTAGCCGCAACGCCACAAAGGCTCACCTTCTTCTCCTGATGAACTCAACCACAAAAGGTTGCGAGTTCACCTTCCACTATTGATCTCCTTTGGGGCGGAGATCGAATCCCGTACAACTCTTGAGGCACACACCCACAACTTAATTGGGGGCTCTCAAGTGACCACAAAAGGTCTTGGCCACAAAAGGCGTCTAGGGTCCAAAGACCCAAGAGTAACAAGCTCACAAGTATCACCACCACGAATCCTCGTGGAGGGCTCAAACCGATGCAAATGCAATGGCAAGAGCACACGAAGTGCTCAAGTCCTTCACTCTCAAATTCCAACACAACAACAAATGTTTATGAGGGAATAAGACAGGAAGAACAAAGAAAACCACAAAGGAGTCAAATCCTTCACTCCCAAATCCCACCAAAAGCAACTAATGCTTATGGGGGGAGAAGAGAGTAAGAACAAAGAAGAAGAACCACAAAGGAACTCTAAGAACTAGATCCACTAAGTTCCCCTCACTTAGAGAAGAGATGGATTGGTAGGATTGTAGATCTAGATCTCCTCTCAACTTTTCCTAAAGAATATGAAAGATTCAATGGAGGGATTGAGTGGGAAGTGAGCTTTCCAAGGTCAACAATGTAGTAGGAGAGAGGGGGAAAACGTGCTGCCTTGGATTTGTTGGGGAAGAAGAAGGGGAGGGGTATTTATACCTCTCCAAGCAATATAGCCGTTGGCTGTTTCGACACTCGGAAATTCTGGTATAAGTGAGACTCGGAAATTCCGGTTACCCGAAAATTCCGAGTCCATGAAATTTCCGAGCTGAAAATCCGGCTGGAGTCAGAAGTAAAACCAAACTTTTCCTTAGCCATTTCTGGAGGGCTTTTCTGGGGGCACTCGGAAATTCCGGTAGACGGAAATTTCCGAGCACAATTTCCGGTTCGAGTCAGAACCAAAAGTTCTTCTTTCCTTAGCCAAAACTGGAGGGCTTTCTGGGTGCACTCGGAAATTCCGGTAGACGGAAATTTCCGAGCACAATTTTCGACTGGAGTCAGAACCCTTTTTCTCCTTTCCTTAGCCATTTTCTTGGATGAGCTGGGGGACCGGAAATTCCGGTAGAACGAAATATCCGGCCCCAATAATCCGAATCAGTAAAACACCGAAACGAAAACTGCTATAACTTTTGCAAATGAACTCCAAATGAGGTGAGACCAATTTTGTTGGAAAGATAGCGACGATGAGCACCCAACAAAAATAGAGTAAAATCACCACACATGGCAAGGTGTGGGACTTTCCTCATGTTAGAACCGACAATATTTCCGCCACAAAAAACGCAACAAGTTGTCCAAAGTAAAACCGATTTCGATGAACAAGAGCTTGACTTGGAGATGAACCAAGCTCTAACTCCTCACCAACATAAAAGCAAAATAAGAACCAAGAAACATGATATGCCAAGTATGCAAAGGTTTGAGCTCTCCACAACGATGCGATCAAGTTACTAACTTGAGAGCCCCTCTTGATAGTACGTCTATCTATCTTATAGCCCTATCAAGATCATACCTTTGCCTTGAGTATTCCACTTGAGTTGGATGATGACTATCTTGATCTCTTCAAGTGGTTCATCTTTCTTGATTGCGCGTCCAAGCACATGCTTGATGAAGACTTCTCCAAATACTCCCCCATGCTCACAATTGGAGAGTCTCGCTTAGCTATATCTTCATGTATCCATTGCAAGCACCAAGCATAGGATATCTTCAATAAGCTTCTCTTGGTCTTGGTCTTGCACATCTCACCTTGATGACGATCACCACATGACGTCATCCTCCATGAGCTATATGAGATCTTCATTTGATGCAAGCCCATGGGAAGATACCTAACCTCATATAATGATACGACACACACACATATATCATGGGTTAGTTCACAAAGCTATGCGGACAAGTGTTTACCATCCCAAGAGATACATGATTGCTCTTGGTACATCTTGTAGCTTTGTGTGTTGATCAACATCTTGATCAACCTTTTATCTTCAAACATTTCTTCACTAATATGATGTCTTGAATCCTTCAAGACATACTTGCAATATGCTCCACTCAACACATAAGCTTCAAGAGTCCAACACATGAACTCCACAATTCCATGGACATGATCTATAATGATATATCAATGCAAATATTAGTCCATAGAGATTGTCATTGAATTACCAAAATCACACATGAGGGAAAATGCTCTTTCAAGAGTATTGTAAGGTTTTTAATGAGGCGGCTTGCTGACCTAATATATTGGGTGTTAAAGTATCAAAAACTTGACTTATGCCTAAAAATGTTTACATTTATGCATTGAAAATAGCTATCAATAAGTTGTACTCCGTATAATCTTGCTCATCACGTTGTCATGCAAATGACAAAAAAATGTCACGTTCAACGAAAGAAAACCACTCGTCACTTTGAATCCCATGTCACGTACGGAAAAATTGTTTTCTTATGAGACTCATGACGCTATGCTGCAGCACGTAGTAAAAAAAATAAACGAGAAAAGAGCAGTATTTTTCTCCACCAAAATCGAATCTGGAGCTAATTTAGTGAACCAAACGTTTTTTCCCGCTCTAGAGTTTGTCAGACGGAGTGGAGTTTAGAGCTGGAGTGGATTTACATGGAGCGGAGCTCTTCCAAACACAACCTTAATTTTGGACTAAGTTTGCACCAATTTTACATGAATTTTGCTAAATTCGTCACACTCGGTCGACCGTTCAATATTTCCTTTTACAAGTAGATCGATCTCACCGTTTCGCACAACTTTCATGTGGTAATTTTTTTTTAGCAAACATATATGAGTAGATCTTGTAGTGTATATATATTTGTAGGCTTTTACAGTTTACTCATTGAAGCTGTTCACGGTGATGGTCGTGTATGCGTTGGGGCTTCAAACTTTGTCGGCGTTGTCGCAGCTGTTGTCGTGACCTTCGCCGCTTCACGATGTTGCGCCACTCTATTATTCCGTTTGTCGATCTCATCGTGTGTCATGCTAGAGGAACTTTTTACATGTGTAGGTGTGAGGTAATGTAAGTTCACAATGCAGACTAGGAGATAACAGTGTCCACATGCAACTAATGATGCAACACAACAACCAAAACACGAAAATGCGAAATAAATAGACACAAAAGAAAATCAATATTCAGAGTTCAGACAACAAACGGGCTCTAACAGGCCATATTTTTCACAGCCAAGCCTAAATAAACCTCCAAAACAGGAGGCCCAAAACAAAACCGAACCATCTAGAATCCGATAAGTTTACAACAACCACAAATTTTCTGCCACGTACAGATCGCCTTACAGGACTTAAGTAGAAAACTACCACCTAAATTTTGTCTATAAATATCGATTAGGTCATGGAGAAGACACCGCCGATCCGTATAGATCTAATCTGTAGTTGGAGGATGGGATGGTAATCTACAACTACGAATTCCCTTGAGGTAGGAGCCGATATACATAATGTAGTTTATACACATCTTTTTTGCTTGTATCTTTCTACTATTTAGATCTATTTTGATCAAATAGCTACAATTACACCATTGTTAATTCCCATGTCCTCTACTAATTTTCACCATTGTTAAATTACTTTCGCGACGTCTCTTCTAACAAGTCCTCAACACATATGGTATCAGAGAAATTTTGTTTTCAGATTGGATCTACATATTGTAATAGTCCGAGATCTAAGCGATTTTGGATCAGATGTGTATATATAACATGCTCCTTCTGCATAAAAATATAAGATACACCGTCGTCCAAGCCCACGCGGGAGAATCGCGGTTTTGGGAAGAACCGCCTCGCCGCCACCTTCCTCGGACGTGCGCGTCTTTGCCGACGCGACCTCCAGCGGCGGCGTTGCGGGGAAGGGCGGGGGAGGTACGGTGGCGGCAGGTTTCTAGGGTTCCGCTGAGCCGCCAGGGGAGGGCGACGTGGGGGTGGGGATAACGATTGACTCTCTAACAATCGTTAATCATTTTAGGTTTTTCTATCACACACGCTAAAACACGTCTAGATACGTGTAACATAGAAAAGGATAAAACATCTTATATATTTTTTACGTTTATTTGTAGATTAGACATAAAAATGGTAGGCACAAGGGAACTTGACTGCAAGACTCACCCTGTCGAGTTCGAGATTTGACGTACATGTTTCCCACACTCTTTGTACGAGAAAATTGGATCTGTTGTTAAGTTCATCGTCCGATTAGATGTACACTACAATTGTCTGAAATTCATAGATTGGGCAAAACTTCTACCTGCCTTTCTACTACATCAGATCTGTGAATTCATTGATCGCACAGTCCCTTCTTGTTTCTGGTACTCGTCGCACATCCTACCTCAATAGATTTTGGTGCTGCTACATAGCTTCATCTCCGGTCGCGGGTATCTCTTAGGTTTGTTTGGTTTATCAAAAATATTAGTAAGGATCCCCCCGCCCATATGGTGGTATCGATACACTGCTTAATCCTGATCACATCATGATTTCGTCGATTAGGGAAAATTACACGGCAATGCATGGACTGGATTTGGCTAGCCAATGTTGAGGCCGACAAAACAGCAGAGCGTACCACCAAAATACCAGACGTACCCATCTACCTGCCCACAAGAAAACCTATTTGACGACCAGTTCGTTTTTTTTTAACGCACGCCCACCCCCTCCGGAGCGTGTGGGCCGGCCCAATAACGTTGACTTGGCTTTTTTTCTTCTTTTTTCCTTTTTCATTTTTTTCTTTTTTCTGTTTATATTACTTTTTTCCTATTAATTTTTTCGGATGTTTCGTTTTTCTTTTCCATTTTACTTTTTAAATATTTCTTATTTTGTTTAAATTTTCATTTATTTATTTTTTATGATTTTGTTAATTATTTTTCTCTTTTATTTTTTTATGTTCATATTATTTTTTTGTTCAAAGAATTTTTTTTGTTGACATTAAAAAAATTCAAATCTGAAAAGTTCATATTAAAAATTGTTCAAATTTAAAGATTGTTTGAATTCGAAAATTGTTCACATTTAAAAAGTTTTAGAAGATAGATTTTTAAAAATTGTTCAAACTTAAAAATTTATTCACATTCAATTTTTTGTTCATACAGGAATATATTCCCAATTTAAAAATTATTAAAAATATAGAAAAACGTTCCGTGTAGAGCATAATGTGGGCAGGCCCATTTAACTACGGGGGCATGTGCGGAGTGTACTCCGCCATGAGCAGGTCGTGAAATAGCACCCTAGCTACCACCATCAGTTTTCTCCAAAGGTGCTTTACTCTTTATTGTTCCGGTCTCCTAATTGCTTTTCGGGTCGTCTAGTTCGTTGGCACTGTTGTCTCCTTCCTATTTCACTTCTTCTTTCTACTAGATCACGTAGGCGCGTCGTTGCCGCGGCCGTCTATTAAAAAAATAGATTTATAGGAAGTGAGAGTAGATGGAGATTGATCGTAAAAATGGTAGACATCAACTCTGAGCATCACAATTAATTAAAATAGTGAAGCTCGTCAATTCTGTAGAAGAAATTCATGAGGCTTGTATGCATCTTTTTCGCCTTGATGAGAATGAATAATCAATACTAGGACAAGATTTGCAAACTAATTAACAATTTTCCTTGATGCATTAACCGAGTACTATAATGTCGAGGTGTGGGGAGAGGCACCGATACACGAGATAGTGGACGGGGAGAGGCGCCACAGCACGAGATCATGTTGGGGGGAGAGGCATCGCGCCGCCGCCTCATCGCCTGATTCGTCTCCTCCCAATACGCATTGCATCCCTGGATCGGATCGGATAGAGGTAGGGGAGAGGCGCCGCAGCTGGAACATGGACATCGCCCCAAGCCAAAGTGCGGTTCGATGCGAGCACGGCCGATCGATGGGAGGATGGGCTAAGCGGAGATTGGTGGGCGGCGCAGCGCGGTGGATCGAGGGGAAGGCGCGACGCGGTGGACCGAGGGACTGTTGACTTTCCACACGGTGCGCTCGGCTCGATGGGGGAAGGAATAGGCTTTTTTCCGCGACTTGTCTGGGCTTTTGGTTAAACGGGCTGGGACGCATCAGAAAATGCCGTTTTGATGCGCAGAGCAGCGTTCCTCAGGGACATTTGGCCTATTTAGCCTACACACAGAAATCGAATGGTCAGAATTGAGAGATGAGGCCAATCTAACGGCTCAAAGGTGAGGTGGCCTAAGGGAGCTCGTTTTTTATGCAGTTATAATATCCCTAATTTCTCTTTCCTTGCTTCAAATATCTATTTCTCACTTCAACTGATAGAGTGCGTCTTCCTCCTCCCTTCCTTCCCTGTCTTGAACGAATTCCCCAAGGCCGAGATTCGAACATGGCGGGGTGACGAGGCTATATATAAACACAACCGCTAGTAACCCTACTCCTCACTATCATTTTCGATGCCTCTTCTCCAATGATCTAAACTTCCGCGGCGTGCTATTGGATCCATCGCCTCCTCTCTACCTCGACCTTGTCCATTCTTTGTGCTCGGTTGTGGACCCACTGTATTACAACCCTAGTCGTTCTCGAGACAACCCGATCTGCAAGCGAGATAACAAGATTCAAAACGCTAGATTGACGAGTTCGTCAGAAAGCAACATTGAGACAAAATAAAAGGTTAGAAAAAAATATCATTTGGTATGTGACAAATTTTATCTTGGACACGTGTCTCATCTTACAAAGGTGTATACTAGGGCCTAGGGATAAGAAAACAATTCCATTACAGTTTTTTAATAAAAATATCGGATATATCAAACGTTGCACAATACAACCACACCTAATTTATTTTTCGCGATAAATCGCTAGAAATACTTTAGTGTGGATACTATATTTCTGAAACATCGAAAGCACCTGCTGCTGTTTCATATGGATCCATGCTGTTTCATCTCCCCGCTGTAGGCATATATCATTGAATCCGTGGAAAATCATCATTTCCCATAAATTGAAGAAGAAAGGGGAGAGGCGCTTGCTTCAAGAGAGTTCTAGAGGCATAACTGCTCATTATTGCTTTACAAATACTGTTGCATCCTTCCTCCGCCGCACGACTGCGCCGTTACTCCGAGGAGCGCCAGGTAACCTCTGTCTCTCTCTCTTATTCTTCCATGCGATTTGGTCTAATTCGGAAGATGCACTATGCGCAGATCCGTGCTTGCTTTGCTTTGATTTACCACTCGTGGCACCCAATGGTGGGTGGATTTTGCCATTTTGGTTAGTTTCTTGTTGGTGGGTTGGAATCGTAGTTTAGGGAAATAATGGGATGGGAAGGTTCAGATAATCCCTATGCCGATCCCATTATCTTGCTCCATTGCAAATCTAACCACTCCCAAATTTGAAACCCTAGATCTGGAACACAGGCTGCCTATTTAGCCCTTTGATTCAAGTCTGCTCCAATGGAGTTTGTGTCGAATATGTTTATAGGGTTAAGATTGGACTTGGTATTGGTGGATAGTTAGGTGTGGAGTCAAACTCGCTTGTAATATGGGCCTAATCATATGCATACAAACCATGAAGTAACAAAAACAACTAGACAAAGCAGGTAGCATAAACAAAGTACTTATCATCGCCCATGGCAAGGGTAACCAAACCGGCCACGGGGAGTGGTCGGAGACATTTGTCAAAGCCTTTGCAAATTTCCTCGTCGGTTGTATTTTATCGATTTGATGCACATGGGCGAGCACCCGAGCAAAGGCTTCCGAAGATGTAGGCTTCGACACTTGAATTTGAGGTTATCCCCTTCCTAGCTCCAACGTAGCTTTGCTGCTAATCCTCATCTCTTGAACTCGGTGCTTATGGCCTCCCATTTGTTTTGTAGACACGATCATCGTGGAATACTACAATAGACCCATGTTTACTTATATAGGCGACCGCCTTGTTGTGTGGTGGAGTTCCTTGAGGGATAGCATTTGGATGCCACTTACCCTATTTGGACTAGACAAAAGTAAAAGTCCAACTAGATCCTACCCAAATGCATTAGTCGGACCATTAGAGAAGCTTCGGCTTCATAGAGCTATAGATCCTTCCCTAGGGGCAGAGTGAGGTGTTCTAAAGAGCGTGTGTTTTCTTCATCATTTTGTTTTCTCTTGTTCTTGTACTTTTCGAGTGTTCTAGCTAGATGATGTAATATAGTTTATCCTGAAAATATATATAGTTGCCTAATGCTTCCTTATCCTTATTGAAGAACTTGTGCATAGCTGGACGGAAGCTTTCAAATTTGTTTTATGTGCAAGGACATTTAAGGTTGTGCTTGTTAAGCTCTACACAATTTCAACCTCCATATCCAAATCTATTGTTGAGATTTTTCGTAGCTAAAAAGTTTTTGGGTCCAATATTGTGGTAGAAAGAGTCACACATTCTTTTTCCAAGAGAATATATGACTTTAAGACCTAATATACGACCAAGGAGATCTATGAAGAACCTTTTTTTATGTAAGAAGAAGAAATCAAAGTCAGCAGAAAATTCTTTGGATTTATCCTCGAGCTCGAGTATGCCGGCGCTCGATGATATTCGTTATCTTGTTGCTTCAGAAGACTGTCAGGATTTGTATAAACGAAGGAAAACATACAAGGAGTATGATTTTTTCCAGACAAATGGAAATACTAGTAACAAGACAACTAGAAGCTTCACAACTTTTGGAGATAATTTGCCCCGGGTACAAAATTGCAGCGGAAAATCATATATTGTTCCTTCAAATTTAGAACTTTCTAAATCTGAAACAAATTTTGTTGAATCTACAACAAAATATGAAGATCATGTGGAAGCTTATAATGGAGAAGCTTATAAAGACAATATTTGGAAGAACTCGTCGGGATCACTTTCTAATGTGGATGATAGGAACTCAGTTTCCATATCAAGCATGCCATCTTATATCAATCACATGATAAAGGAAAAGGATGCCACGGAGTGTTCATCATCCGATACAAGTGCTGCAAAACCATTTGCGGAGTTGGCATCATCAAGGGAGCTTTGCATATTCATGCTCAAAAGAGAGATAATCCCCATTGAAAAATCAGAACAGAGCAGCACATCAACTACATTAACCCATGACGATTATGAAAGCAACACTTTATTTGCATGCGAGAAATGCGGGTCTTTGGAAGATCCTTGCCGCATGTTAATATGTGATTTTTGTGAACGAGCATTTCACTTGCATTGCTGCCACCGTCGCAGCAAGAAAATACCAGATAAAGAGTGGTATTGTCTGCCTTGTTCAAGGAAGAAACCTAAGAGGCAGCGTGAGATGTTGTCGAGTACGAAAGTTGGATTAGACAAGCACATTCAAAGACCTCGCCGAGGTCTTTATTCAATAGGAGATATGTTGATGAATACTGAACCGTATGAAACTCAAGTGAGGATTGGTAGAGACTTTCAAGCAGAAGTTCCAGAATGGTCCGGTCCGATTTCTTGGTATGCTATCTCTTTGATGAATTTTTACTTAAAGTATGTCATTACTACTGGGACAGGAGATGCAGCTTCAACTTAAGGATCAATTTTAATTGATGAAAAATGGCAATTCACATGGGAAACAGTCTTTTTCGATGGGGTACTGCATGTAATCTAATGAAAGGCTGTTGCTCAAGTCAAATTTTTAAACTTCCATCTTTTGTTATCTAAGTTCCATGATATTGTATAAACAATAACCAAGATTGTAAATTCTAAAAGTACCTTTAAATTGTATGCCCTACTTTAATTGTATTTTTCTTGTCTCTTCGTGCAACTTGCATCAAAGAAATTATCTAAAGTAACTCCAATTATAT
Source organism: Poa annua (assembly GCA_026929855.1). NCBI lineage: Eukaryota > Viridiplantae > Streptophyta > Magnoliopsida > Poales > Poaceae > Poa > Poa annua. The sequence goes on along the minus strand of CM049430.1, from coordinate 103,722,288 downwards.
GTGCAGCAGTGACGATCATTTTGTGGAACCCTCTGAACTTCATGCCACTGAAATGACCAGTCTGACTGTAGGTCTCAGCAAACTCTTGGCCTGTTTAATGATAATAGATAAAATATTTACTTATTGGTCATTTCAGCCATGCTTCGTGACACACTGTGCTTTACTTGCAGTTGACACAGAGGCATGATGACAAGAAAATCAGCATTGGTAACTGGATTCAGTGCCAAGAAGAATTAGAGACAGGAGTTATTTGCGGCAAGTGGCGGAGGTAACACAGTCCAGCCTATAATTTCTTATAGTTTTTCTGTGAATGTGGAGCATGTGGTATTTTATGGATTGGTCCATGAAAGGGCAGGGATATAACCTCCACAGTACAGTAAAACTTGTACCATTTCCTACTCATTCTGTTACTGCTAAATATTCAACATATTATTCTCCGCATGGCAATGGTCTGAATAGGAGAAAAGGAGCTCCCTTTTGTTGTGTCAGAATTTAAAAGGCTCTTCTATATTATGTTTTTTCTTTTAATAACTATCATTATCATAAGTATTCATGTTTTCATTACCTCATGGGAATGTTTGCAGGGCACCACTCTTTGTTGTTCAGTCGAGCAATTGGGATTGTTCTTGTTCAGTTCTTTGGGATCCAATTCATGCTGATTGTGCTGTTCCACAGGTTTTTTTTTTTGTTATACCTTCCCCTGTTCTTCTCTTTTCATGTGGTCTTGTGGGTCTTACTTTACCTATTAACTGCATTAGGCTACATGAGCACTTCACAAATGATGGTATCTTGATTATGTGGGCTGGTTATATTTGTGGTAGATTATTGGACTATGTGTTCAATCTTTGGATGTATATAAGCATTTGCAAGTACATTTCATGATTTTCATCCATGCATCTATTTGAATCCGTGTTGCAACATGATTCTACCTTATATTGTTCGCACCATTCTGTACTTATTAAAGCCGCAATACAAAACTGATACCTGGAGTATCTTTTCCATGTAGGAATTGGGGACTGATGAAGTGCTTCAGCAACTGAAGTACATTAATAAGGTATGTTCATCTGATCCTTGAATGTGATTACAACCAGTACCAGCACATTCTTCGCATTAAGTTCTTAAACTTCTTGGGCTCAGAATGTGATCATGACAAATAGTTAGTTGATGGTGGGTTTTCATTTTTTGTGACCTGCTAAAGTGCTAATGAAGTATTGGACTTTATGTAGTACCTCCAAAGTTGACAGGTCGATTTTGGCCAAACTAATTTTTGCCCTGCCCACAGAGTGTCAGATTCTCTGAAACTATCACTCTAGTTTGGGCGACGAAAAAATCTCGGCAATCCAGCACTACCAAAATATTATCGGTAGTCAAATCTGGTCATCAAAGTGCCCCATTGTCTAATTATGTGCTCCACAGCAGGTGGTGGCCTTAGTTACTCTCCTGAGCACACCGTTCTTTAATGGTGGTCCAACTTGAAGCCAGTGTCCAAGCTACCTGTATTTGTTATGTCTGAAGCTCAATCAGTTGCTTAGGAGCAGCATCGTTTGCAAACTAATTCTTCAATTCCTTTCTTTATTTTGCAAAGTAATTCCCAGAAGCAACATTGTACGCTAAGGAGCAGCATCATTTGCAGACCCACTTCTTCAATTCCTTTCTATACTTTGTAAAGTGATTCCCAGGAGCAAATATTATACGATAGTTTAGTTTTCCCAGTGTTTATTTTTTTGAGAAAACGCAAAAAGCTTTTGCGTTTCGTTTCATTGAATAGAAAGAGAGTTCTACAATCATCCTAGGAGGTTAGGGTACAAGCGGGTTACAATCAGTGAACGTCCCATGTCGTCTGTGGCAGCAGTTCACGTAGGCCGAGGGCACCGGCGCTGGCCCAAGTGGATGCTTCCTCTTTGATCTTTGAGAGCAGGGTTGTCGTGGAGGGTTGGTCACCTTCAAACACGCAACCTTTCTTTGCTTCCAGATCATCCAAGGGATCAGCAGAGCTGTGGAGGCGAGGCCCTTGCGCATTGGCTTTGCGGTGGCTTGCTTGGCGAGTGGGAACCAGGAGGCAAGCGGGGTGTCAGGATCAGGTGGTCTGCAGGTTAGCCGCAGCCAGGAGAGGACCTCGAACCAAATCTGCTGGGAGAAGGGGCATGCTGTCATGAGGTGGGGCATGGTCTCCATGTCTTGTTCACAGAGGAGGCAGCGTGGGTGGTGTTGGAGGCTGTGTCGTTGCAATCGATCAGCGTTCCAGCATCTTTCCTGGTTCGCAAGCCAATGGAAGAACTTTACTCGCGGCGGCGCCCAACACTTCCATATCATCTTCCAAGCTGGGCAGGCGATGTAGTCTTGAAAGGTTGCCTTGTATCCGGAGCTCGTGGAGTAGGCCTTATTGGCCGTCTTCCCTGTGTTTAGTACCGGGATATAGTATCGTTGTCCGAATAAATCGAGCTACAGGGCCTCATTGCATGATTGCATGATCATCATATTTTACTTCGAGCCCCTTAGTTTTAGTTTTCTCTGTGTCTTCTGCATACTTACTGTTTGAATCCGAGCTAATTTGTTTTATCTATGCAGCTGAAGAAACGTCTGGACAGTCGTAAGCAGAAACACTGAACAATGAACATCCATCGGAAGTGAGTAGTGCATTTCCAGATACAAAATACTAACATTTAGGACTCCTCTATGTATCAGTTTTGATGGATTTATTTCATCATCTTTCTCCTAGCAGACTTTCACTACAGAGGGAACTGTAGGTAGGGAGCCATTGCGCCAGTACGTCCAAGTCCCTTCACTGCAGCAGTTTTGTTTGATCTCTACCTCATTTTCGCCCGATAGGCCTTGGAGCGAGAAGAAGAGAGGTTTTGCGGTGTCGCCTTCGGACAGAAGAAGGAAACAGCATCTGCTGTTTGAGGATTAGAAAGAGTGCCCAATGTCGAAATGTTTCATCTTTTGAGATCAAAACTAAAGGCTGTACCATTTATGTAAAGCCTTAGGTGTTCTGCAATTATGTCATCTGTGGAGTCTGGAGCGAAATTGCAATGGAATTAGTTGATGCGCAGGTGGTTTACTGGGACTTGAAGTCAGATTCTATACTTGTCCAGTCGGACAAAATCACATTTCAATTTTCAAAAATAATCTGTGGAATCCTGCTTTCTGAAAACTAGCAACAAAATCATTTCTCTATGGAATTCCAAAACGTAGGTCTCTTACGACATCATGACAGTTTGATTGAATATCTGTGTAAATATGTTACTTCCCATGAATTAATAACAAAAACAAAAAAAATAACACAAACAAAAATGTATTTTACATTAAGCTAGTAATATTAATTTGATTTTTAAGTGTTTTATCTCTATAGACAATCAAACTTTTAGGCTCATGCTTATGGATCATGATGAAAAAATCCTAGAAACTATTATTCCCCGCTTATGCAATGTACCCCTATTTGATTTTAAGTGTTTTATACCTATAGACAATCAAACTTTTAGGCTCATTCTGAAAAAATCCTAGAAACTATTATTCCCCGCTTATGCAATGCACTCTTATGAGATGTCTAATGTCTATAATGGCTTAGGGATTGGCCATAGCTCCTAGAACGAGTTGTTGGTCAAGCTCAACAATGACAAGCTTGAAGCAGTTACCAGTCGTCGGTTGACGAGGTGTTAACTCGACAAGTCCTAGGGTTGTGTACCCCGGGTTGATTGATGGGGAGAGAGAAGAGTGCAAGGTGATCACGACGGCTGACAAGCAAGGTTTTACCCAGGTTCAGGCTCCCGGAGGATAACACCCTACTCCTGCTTGTCTGATTATTGATGCGAGTAGCGATTACAATGGCGAGATTGCGATCTCGCTAGGGTTTGTGGTGGTTCTCAGCGTGTCCTCTGGGACGGGCAACCCTCCTGGCTTTATAGGCAGCCAGGTCTCGGGTTGGTTGGTGCCGATGGCATCTACAGATATGGCAGGTTATGCTTCCTAACCGACTTGGACTAGGTTACATGGTATCCCGCGTGGGCCTCCTGTGGGCCTTTCCATCCTTGGCGCGGCCCAGGTAGCATCATCGTGGGCTACCCGCAAGGTAGCCCCACGTCAGTAGCCCCCGAGTGCTTGGTCGAAGCGCAGAGTCGGACAAAGGACTCCTTCTTCCTGGACGCGCCATTGGATTGCTTGATCTTGAGCTTGAACTCGATTTCTTCAGTCGAACTGGACGCTCCCGATGGGAGTAACCTTTGTAGTCGAATTACTTTGCCTTCATCTTCTTGCGAAGCTTGCTTCTACTCAGCCTGTTTTGGCTTACTTTGTGGGTTGATTCGGCTGCTCGAGCTTACTGCGTTGCCACCCGAATGTATTCTTCGGGTGCTCGAATCATTGGCTGATCCTACTCACGTTGATTTCAGCTTTGCAGCTTACCACTCGAACAACTCTGTCGAGTTGCTTTAATTGATTTTTGGAGCCGTTGGCTTGATGACGTCTTTGATGACGATCTGTTGCACGCCTCTGCGCCCGATGGGACATGACACGGTGGGCCCCGTTGTCAGAGCTGACCACGGTTCACAGTTGTCACGTCTCCGAAGTGGGCGCGAAATTTTCGCGGCACGATGACGACGCCTCGGTTTTCGTGCATAATGGAAGTAGTTGGCGGTGACGGTTGGTTTCTCCGTGCGACACGTGGACGGCTAGATGTGCCCGCTCGGAGCCCTTGTTCGATGGACGGTTGAGATGCTGACCTTCGAGGCATAAGTACTGCGTCCGGACGCTTGGGATTTCATCTTCTCCAATCGCTCTGCGCTTTCTTCTCCTCTTGCGCTCTACCATTTCCGCCGCCATCCCGAGCTCCGAGCAATCCATCCACACACCTTGTGACCGTTACCATGGGCAAGCCGAAGAGCGCCGCTGGCTCCTCCGCCGCCGCAGACGACGCCGGGTTGATGAAGAAACCTGAAGGCGACTGGCAGAGGTCTTTGGTGAAGAAGGCCGAGGTGGAGATGTTCCGCGGGCAAGGTTTGCTGCCACCTGCCGACCAAGTCCAGGTACGCGTCCCTGGCAAAGAAGTCTTCCCCACTCCGCGCGAAGGGGAACGTGTTTGCTTTGCGGACTTCCTTCCGCGGGGCTTCGGGTTCCCCATGCACGATTTCGTGCGCGGTCTCTTGTTTGCCTATGGGGTTCAGATCCACGATCTGACCCCCAATGGCGTCTTGAGCATCGTGGGCTTTATCGTGCTCTGCGAGTGCTTCTTGGGCGTCGCGCCCCACTGGGCGTTGTGGAAGTCGCTCTTCCTCGTTCGCAAGAACGTGGGGAAGAGCGGGTTGACCTTCCCCGTGGGCGGCTTCGGAATCCAGGTGCGCGGTGACACCGCGTACTTTCAGATGAAGAAGGCCGACTCCGTCCAAGGCTGGCGCAGGAGGTGGTTCTACGTCCAGTCGAACCAAGACGGACTGGACGCATTCGACAGCGGGCGCGGACTGCGGAAGACCGGCGCCTGGGCGCACCCGCTGTCCGCCGTGGAGAAGGAGGCCGTGCGGCCCCTGCTGGGTCTGCTGCGCGATCTGACCAACACCCTTGGGCGCGAGGCGGGTGGCGTCTTTCTCATGGCCACCTTCTTCCGTCTTCGGGTGCAGCCGCTCAGCGCCCGGCCTCACCCGATGTGGGCCGCCGAAGGCGTCAGTGCCATGCCGCTGGATGATGAGGAGGTGGAGGCCAACGTCAGTTCCATCACCAGCCTCCGAGCCGCGGACACGTGCAACGTCAAGTGCCCGATTTCTCCTTACGGGGCCTCGAACCCCGTTCCTGAGGTGAGTCTGATCTTGCTTTCTTTCTGTCCTTGTTCGACTTGAGTCTACTTTGCTTTTTGATTCGAATTGTGTCTACTTTGCTTTAGGGTCGGGCTCTGTTCATCAGCTCTCCTCCTCTCCCTGAGAACGGACCCGACGATGAGTCAAAGTTCGTCGAGGAGGAGGACGAGGACGAAGAGATTCCCTCTGCACACTCTCCTCGCGATGAGGTGGAGGAGGAGGATGAAGTGGAGGAACCCGCGAAGAAGAAGCGGAAGCTTCCGAGTCGCGGCGAGTCTGCCACTGCGTCGTCACCTGCCAGGGGTGTCGACGTTGCTGAGGAGGAGAACGTGGCGACGTCTCCGGGTGCGCAGTCCTCGGGTGGCTGGGAGGAACCACTGAACGTTCCCCCAGTCAGCTCCGCGGCGCCACGCTCGTTCGCGCGGATGCCTTCGCCTTCCCTGGAGAGCTATGACGAAGCCGGCACCCCTAGGTGAGTTTCTTGCAATGTGTCCTTCGAGTTGTACTTTGCAGTTTCGTCGTTTAGTTGACTGGTGTTTTGGTTCTGCTGCAGCCACCGTTCTGACAATGTCAGCTCCCCCCTTCGGGATGTGGAGCTCACATCTGCCCCTTCGACTGGGCTGGGGACGCCTGTGGTGGTGGAGAAGGTGCGCGCTGAGCCCGCCGGCCTTGCATCGTCTAGCCGGGTGCCTCCTTCGGCTGCCGAAGACCTTGACCTCCTGGACCACGTAAGTCTTCTCGTGCTTTTTCTTGCATTTCTCATTTTTCATCGGGTGCGCGATCAGCGCTCCCGATGGGAGTAGCCCCCGAAGGTGTGGGTGACTAGTATAGTCGCCCGCAACTTTATTGACACCTTGCTTTTTGTTTTCAGCCGTACTATCGCCAACAGCTCGACGCAGCCGCGGCTTATGTTCGCCTGGAGAAGGAGAGGGACCAACTGCGTTCCTCGCTGGACCAGGCTACTGGGCGGGTTGATGAGCTTGAGAAGGCTCTTCGTGAGTCTCGAGAGCGGGAGCTGGCGCGGGTCGCCCAGGAGAAAACTCAAGTTGGTCGTCTCCTTTCGCTCGCCGGTGTTCTTGGGGGTAAGTTTCGGCTTGACACCTACTGAGTCTTTAATCTTTTTCTTGTCTTGATTGAATTTTTGCGCAGAGACTTGCGGCGGGGCTCCTCCAGAAGACGCGTCGAGTGACACGGTTGACCTGGCGACCGCTGTTGGCTTCCTCGATCGGGTCTGCGCCTATGCCTCAGACGCGCTGAAGAAGTCTGCAGCCGCGTTGCAGAAGTCGACTGGAGCTCTGGCCGTGGTGCATCAGAGCATCTTCCCGGGTGACCAGCCGCCGGCAACCGTGGACGCCCTGGCTGCGCCGTTTGAGGACGCGACCACCATCGCCGACTTCACGCGGTCGCAGACGGTACGCGGCTCCGAGCTCACCTTCCAGCTCCTGTTAGGCCACCAAGTTCCAGGTGACTTCGAGAAGGTTGTCAGCGGTTTTCCTCGCAAACCCGATGGCCGGACCGCGTCGCTGAGTGGCGTGAAGGAGCGTGCCTCGCAGCTGGCTGTGCAGCTTGTGGCACTCTTCGAGAGGGCCCTTGCTAAGGCAACCGAGGCGGCTGCCGCTCGGAAGGGTCGTTCCCGGTCGCAGTCCGCGGCCTTAGAGTAGACGTAGTTGTAGGAATGTGGCAGTCGCCACGGGCTTGTAATGAATATTGCCCTATCGGGTCTTTTGGTCTTCAATATTGATTTTGCTGACTTTTCTGTCTTCTGAATTGAACTGCGCTTCACAGTCGCATTATTGTATTGACTCTGCGTATTTTTGGCAGAGTGCTACGCGCGATGGTGCTCCACCTTCTCCCTTGGCCGAGCCGAGTGGCGCGGCTTCTTCTTCGGGTGCTCGCCGTCGTCGGGCGGCGCCGGCTCCTCCACGCAGTGCGAATGATCAGCGGGTAATCACCTATCTGAAGAACAAGGTGGTGGAGCTTGAGGCGACCCTGAAGAATACGGAGCGGCTGCTGCAGCGCTCCCAGTCGCATCCCACGGCGGAGTTCTCGCGTCGTGAGGATTTTTTGCTTGGAGAGATCGACCTGATCAGTCGGCAGTTGCAGGGTATGTATCATTTTTGGCGGCTGCCGTCACTGTTGGCTTTCCTTCTCATTATGACTTGCATTTCGTGTGCGCAGATGTTAATCCAGACTGGGAGGCCGAGCGGGCTCGCGTTGAGGAGCGAGTCACCCGAGAGGCGTCTGGCGACTCCTACGAAGCTCGACAGTTCTGGGTGAACCAGTCGAGGGGGCGCGTCCTTGCCACCATGCTTGATCGTACGTGGCGTGCTGCCTTTCTTCTGGAGAGATGCCGGAAGACACTTTGGCACATCAACCGTGTGTACTTCCCGCATAATGCGCAGCCGAACGGGTTGCCTGCCTTGCTGGAGAGGTTCCGCGGTGGTGAAGGGCTGAAGGAGGTTGTCGACGCCCAACTCGTGGCTGGTGCGAACGCGAGGGTGCTTGAAGGCCTGCCGGGCGACGACGACTTCGACGAAACCCTGCCAGTTGCGCGCCGGATTATCCGGCAGGTTCAAGACTTGAGCGAGCGCCTTATAGGCCCCCTTGATGCGCCGAAGGCTGAACCTGCAGTTTAGAGTAGCTGTCGTCTGATGTACATGGTTAGCTATAGGGGGGCAAATGTGCCTGTGTAAGTATGATGCAACAGATGAAAGTACTTTTCGAGTAATGAGAATTGATCTGTTTACTCGAATGTGAGAGTGCCTGATTCGATTTGCGACCTGTGTGGCGTAGCCGCCTAGTATGCTAGGCAGCGGCCTAGGTTTTTCAAGTGTGACATGTATGCCGCGGTCTCTGATTTTATCAGGTGGCGACTTAGGATTTTGTAACTTGACCTGTATGGCGCAGCCCCCGAGTCGCTCGAGTGGTGGCCTAGGGTTTTGACTAATACCTGTCTGGCGCAGCCCCCGAGTAGGTCGAGTGGCGGCCTAGGATTACAAGTGTTACCTGTTTGGCGCAGCCCCCGAGTATGTCGGGTGGTGCCCTATGATTTGGAACTTGACCTGTGCAGCGCAGCCCCCGAGTAGGTTCGAGTGGCGGCTGAGGATTTTCCTGAGAAGGCCTGTTTGGCGTAGCTCCCGAGTAAGTCGAGTGATAGCCTAGGGTTGCAAGTGTGACCTGTGTGGCGCAGCCCCCGTGTGTGGCGGGCGGCGCCCTAGGATTTTGGACTTGACCTATATGGCGCAGCCCCCGAGTCGGTCGAGTGGTGGCCTAGGATTTTTTGACTCTGTGCTTGTGTGGCGCAGCCCCCGAGTAAGTTGGGTGGCGGCCTAAGCTTTTATTTCAACCTGTGTGGCGCAGCCCCCGAGTGCTTCGGGTGGCGACCTAGGATTTTGGCTATGCTTGTATGGCGCAGCCCCCGAGTGGTTCGGGTAGCGGCCTAAGCTTTTTATTTCAACCTGTGTGGCGCAGCCCCCGAGTGGTTCGAGTGGCGGCCTAGGATTTTTTGAGCTTCATCTGAGTGACGGGTAAAGGAGACAGATTTTCTTCAAATCACTTTATTGATTCTTGCGAACAGGCCGCCTCATTAAAACCCTTCCAGTCCCCTCAGGAACCCTGGTAAGGGAAAGAGTGCGTCTGAAACCTGCCGCGCTGACTTTCTTGTACAATGGTTGTTTTGAACTAGGCGTAGAACCGGCGGAGTTGTGCTACGTTCCACGGGTTGCTGCAGTCCGCTCCTGTCTTCGAGTCCTTTAGGCGGTAAGCTCCATTGCCTATTGCTTCTGTTACGATGTACGGGCCCTCCCATGGGGAAGCGAGCTTGTGCACCTTCTTTTGCTTGAGTCGAAGAACCAGGTCGCCTGCCACGAACGCTCTTGGTCGCAGCCTCCGAGTGTGATAATTGCGCAGGTCCTGCTGATACACGGCTGATCGAGCCAGGGCGATGTCGCGCGCTTCATCCAGGGTGTCTCTGATGTCTTCGAGTGCCTCCTCTGCTTCCGACTCGTCGTAGGCGACTACTCTTGGTGCGTCGAACTTGATGTCGCAGGGGAGGATCGCTTCTGCGCCGTACACCATGAAGAATGGCGTGTACTGGGTGGATCTATTTGGCGTTGTTCGCAGACTCCAAAGGACTGATGGCAGCTCTTCCACCCATGCACCCGCTGCGCGTTTTACGGGCACGCGCAGTCGTTTCTTGATGTCGTTGCAGACTAGGCCGTTGGATTTCTCCACTTGTCCGTTGGACTGCGGGTGCGAGACCGACGCGTAGTTGAGCTTGATCCCCTGCTCTGAGCAGAAGTCCTTGAATTCTTCGGCTGTGAAGTTCGAGCCGTTGTCGGTGATGATCCCATTAGGTACTCCAAACCTGAAGATGATTGACCTGATGAAGTTGACCGCCGTGGACGCAGTCGAACTTGTGATGGGCACGGCTTCGATCCACTTTGTGAATTTATCGACTGGGACCAGGAGGTGAGTGTGACCTCCGGGTGAGGATTTCTTCAGCGGGCCCACCATGTCCAGGCCCCATTGGGCAAAGGGCCAGGCTAGTGGTATTGTTTTGAGCTCTGATGCTGGGGCGTGCGGCTTGTTGGCAAATTCCTGGCACCATGTGCATTTCTTCACCAGCTCCTCGGCATCCTGCATGGCTGTGAGCCAGTAGAACCCGGCTCGTAGCGCCTTGGCCACCAGTGCTCGGCTGCTGGCGTGATGCCCGCAGGTGCCCGCGTGGATGTCGAGTAAGATGGCTTAGCCGTCGACTGGATCTATGCACCTTTGCAGGATTCCTGAGATGCTTCTTTTGTAGAGTTCTCCGTTGATGACGGTGAAACTTTTGGAGCGTCTGATGATGCGCTTTGCTTCGACTGGGTCAGCTGGCAGCTTCTGATGTAGTATGTATGCCAGGTATGGTCCTGTCCATGTGGCTTCGACTAGCATGACTTCCATGGGGACCTTGTCTTGGCTTGGCGGGTTGGCATCGCCTTTTGTTTTTGCAGTGCTTGTTGTACCTTGAGTCTTGATGGATCTCTGCGTGATGCACTCGAGGAAGACGCCGGGTGGTACTGGCACCCTGTCTGAGCCCATGTTAGCGAGGACGTCGGCTTCCTCGTTGCTCTCACGGCCAATGTGGCGCAGCTCACAGCCGTCGAAGTTTCCTTCCATCTGATTGTAGAGATCTCTGTAGGCGATCATGTTGTCAGCGACGGCGTCGCAGGACTTCATGGTTTGCTGTACCACCAGGTAGGAGTCGCCGTAGATCATGAGGTGCGTGGCGCCGCAGTTCTTGGCCATCCGCATGCCGTGGATCAGGGCCTCGTACTCGGCTTCGTTGTTAGACGCCGTCGGAAAGTCCATCTGTAGGACATACTTGAGCTTGTCGCCTTTGGGGGAGATGAGCATGACTCCTGCCCCGGCTGACTTGAATTTCTTGGAGCCATCAAAGTACATTGTCCATGCGTTGGACAAGTCGGGGATATTCGGTAGCTGGGCTTCTATCCACTCGGTGGTGAATTCTGGGAGAACTTGGGCCTTGATGGACTTTGGGTGAGCATACTTCAGCCCCCATGGTCCTAGTTCGACAACCCACTTGGCGACTCGTCCTGTCGCGCGCTGATTTGTGAGGATGTCTGCTAGTCCGGAGGAGCTTACCACCGTGATCGGGTGCTCGGAGAAGTAGTGGACGACCTTTCTGGAGGTCATGAAGACTCCGTATGCCAGCTTCTGGTAATGAGGGTAATTCTGCTTGGACAAGGTGAGTACTTCGCTAAGGTAGTAGACGGGCCTCTGCACCGGGTGGCTGTGCCCTTCCTCTTCGCGTTCGACTACGAGCACCGTGCTCACCACCCTATTCGTTGCTGAGACGTATAGGTAGAGCGGCTCGTTTTCCAGCGGTGCCACGAGGATTGGAGAGGTTGTCAGTGTCTTCTTGAGATGGTCGAATGCGTCTTGCGCCTCTTGTGTCCACTCAAACTTGTCTGACTTCTTCATCAGTTGGTAGAAGGGTAAGGCTTTCTCTCCCAACTTACTAATGAACCGGCTGAGAGCTGCGACTCGGCCAGCTAATCGTTGCACCTCCCTGAGCTTCGTTGGTGCTGGCATTGTGAGTATGTTCTGCACCTTCTCGGGGTTTGCTTCGATTCCTCTTGCGGATACAAGGTACCCTAGTAGCTCTCCGACTGGTACACCGAATACGCACTTCTCTGGATTGAGTTTGATCTGATACACGTCCAGTGCGGCGAAGACCTTGCGTAGGTCGTCGACTAGGGTATCCTCCTTCCGGGTAGTGATGACGATATCGTCGACGTAGACTTGGACGATCTGCCCGATTAGCCCCTTGAGGCATGCTTGCATTGTCCGCTGGTACGTGGCACCTGCGTTCTTTAACCCGAACGGCATCGTCTGGTAGCAAAAAACGCCGTCGGGTGTGATGAAGGCTGTCTTTTCTTCGTCCTCGACTTTCAGCCTGATCTGCTGGTAACCTGAGTAGGCATCCAGAAAAGATAGGCGTTCGCAACCTGCAGTCGAGTCGATGATCTGGTCTATCCGCGGGAGCGGGAAGTGGTCCTTGGGGCAGCATTTGTTGACTGCGGTGAAGTCAACACACATGCGTAGTTTCTTCGTCTTCTTTTTCTCAACTAGAACCGGGTTGGCGACCCAGTCCGAGTCCTTGATCTCTCGGATGAACTTGGCGTGCAGTAATCTATCGACTTCCATGGTGATAGCGTCTCGTTTGGGTCCTGAGAAGCGTCGCATGGATTGCTTGACAGGTCTTGCGTCCTTGTGTACTTTCAGAGAGTGCTCGGCGAGTTCCCTGGGTATCCCTGGCATGTCGGAAGGTTGCCATGTGAAGATTTTCCAGTTCTCACGTAGGAACTCGACGAGCGCGCCTTCCTATGCGGGGGTCAGGCTTGATGAGACCTTGACTGTCTTTCCGCTGTCAGTCAGATGGACTTGGTGGGTGACAGTGTCGTCATTCGTGTTGAACGCTGCGTCCTTGGCGGGCTTCTTGCGAGCCGGGAAGATGGTCTTGTCGTTGTCGGCTGATATGGCCTTGAAGTGCTCTTCGACGCCGAAGAACTCGGAGATCTTGGCGAACTCGCGGTCGCAGCTGTTGGAGAGCCCGAAGTCGCCACGGACGGTGATCACTCCTTTCGGCCCGGGCAATTTTATCATCAGGTAGGCGTAGTGGGGTACTGCCATGAACCTGGCAAAGCTTGGGCGTCCGAGGATGGCGTGGTATTGTGACTTCCAGTCGACGACCTCAAAGTCTATCGACTCCTTCCTGAAGTGCTCGGGTGTACCGAGGATGACGTCGAGTGTGATTGTTCCCATGTGCGTGATTGCTTGCCCTGGTACTATGCCGTGGAAGGTGGTCTCCGACTCCGGCAATTTCTCTGTTGATCTGTTCATTCGTTTGAGGGTGTCGGCGAATATGATGTTGATGCCGCTGCCTCCGTCCAGGAATACCTTTTTCAGGCTGTAGTCGCCGATCAGGGCCTCAATCACGAGTGCGGCGTGTCCGGGTCGGACTACCTCTGCTGGGTGATCTGCCCTGGAGAATGTGATTGGTGTCTCCGACCCGCGCAGGTAGTCTGGTACCGCGCGCGGGCTGTTGATGGCCTGGAGTACTTGGCGTGTGATGATTTTATGCCGCCTGTTCGACGGGGGTCCCTTCTGGATCATGTTCAGCTGTCCCCGTGCGGCTGGGTACGTGTCGGCTGCTGCCGACGGACCTTGCTGCTGCTGCGGCTGGGGGAACGCTCCTGCCGCTTGTACCTGGTTATTGTTTGCGGGTGCGGCCTGGATGGCTAGCTGTGGTGCCGCTTGAATGGCCTGCATCGGGGCGATGATTTGCTGCATGGCATGGTAGATCTTTCTTGCTTTGCGGCAATCCTTTAACAGGTGGTTTGAACCCCACTTTCCTGTTTCCGGGTGGCGGAAGGAGTGATGCTTACAGGGTTGCATCAGTTCCTCTGCTGGGGTCAACGGGCGCTTCCACTCGCGCTTCTGACTTCCATCACTGTGGCCGATGCTGCTGCTGCCACGGTTGTATTGACTCGAGCTGGGCTGTCGACTTTGCTCGTGCTGTCGGCTGCCCTCACGCTTTACCTCACGGGGGGTTTCATAACCCGCCGCTACTAATTCGATTGAATCGTGGGTGTAACGTGCCTTCCTCTTTTGACGTGCCTCGCGCCAGTTGCTTGTTTCGCCTTCCTTTTTGGGAGAAGTTTCGCGGACGTAGTCCTCTCCTTCGGCCCATTGGTTGGTTGTCTTCATGAGTTCTATTGTGGTCTTCGGCTGGAGCCTACCGAATTCCTCCCGGAGGTCGCAGCGAGCGACGCCATGCATGAAGGCGTCCATCACTCGGTCCTCTGATACGGGTTCCATGGTATTGCGGAGGAGTGTCCACCTCTGGATGTAAGAGCGGAGCGACTCGTCCTTCCCTTGCTTGCAGGCCTGCAACTCGATGTAGGTCGTTGGCCTGGCAAACGTTCCCGAGAAACTTTTGATGAAGTTATCCTGGAATTCTTCCCATGTTCGGAAAGAGTCTTTGGGTTGGCTTGTGAGCCACCCGCGTGCCGAGTCTGTCAGCATGAGCTGGATGTACTGCATTGCCGTGGTCGACGTTCCGCCTTGGCAGGTGCAAGCAATGAGGTAGTCTTCGAGCCATAGCTTTGGGTCTTGCTTCCCGTCGTACTTTGGTGTGCCAGCCGTCAACTTGAAGCCTTTAGGCATGCGGGTGTCGCGGATGTTGAAACTAAAGCATGCCGCGCCACATGGTTCGAAGTCGCGGTCGGCGTGGTCGTCCGCGTGTGCAGCGTTAGCCGAACGCTCTTTGCGGTTGCGGTCCACCGTCTTCTGTGTTAGGACGTCACGGAGGTCCTTGACTGGCTGTCGCTGCGCCGCTGGGATGCCCGACGTCGTTGGTTCGTGCGCTTGGTTACTTGTCCCCTTGGCCGCCAGAGCTTCTTCGATTGCCCTTATGGAGGCAATTTGTTGCTTGTGGAGAAGGGAGCGCGCATCCCCCTCCGGTGGCTGCGTGAGCCGGAGGTATGTCTCGACTGATATCAGGGCGGCGTTCGCTGTTTTTGGGACGGGTATCCCGTTTTCATCTTCGGTGACGAAGGACGAGTCGAGGTTGCGGGTGAGCCTTGTTCGATCAGCTTCTGCCATGTGGGGGACATGGGCTCTGGTTTGCTGTGCTCCCTGGTTCACCTCTGTGGAGGATGTGAAAGAGAGGGCGGCCCGCCTGGCACTTGATGCATCCGCGTCCCTTTTGCGCCTGAGAAGTTCGGCTTTTTCGGCGCGGATCCGTTCGCCTTCCTTGCGTAGCAAGTACTGGACCGCCAGGTGGTCTTCTCGAGGTGCGTTGGGTGGGGGGAACGTGCCCTCGTCCACATGTTTCATGGCTTGGATCGCCATGTCCCGCGTGATGACAAGTTTTGTTTGGTCCGACATGTCCACCTCTAGCGGATATGCGGGTTCGTCTTCGTCGTCATGCGGTGCTGTGCCGGACATGAAGACTTGCCTGGGGTAGACTTGAGTTGGGGAGTTGGTGCTGCCGCTGCTGCTTCTGTCACCCGCTTCTTGCTCGGGGTCGAAAATTGCTGCAACGTGGCGTGCGTCGCACCCGCTGTCGCGTCTCTTCGCGATTGTCCATGTGCTCACACTCGTCGGGGCGAGTGCGAGTGGCTTGGGGTAGACCTGGGATTTCCACGAAGACGAGGGCGCGCGCGACATGGCTGTCGGACGCGGGCCCTTGATCGCCCGTGCGGGTGCGACGGTGGGGGTGGGTCTTGATTTGATTGACCGCACGACCGAGGTTGGGGTAGTAGACTCGATTCGCGCGGCCGTTGCCGAGATTGTCGATGTAGATGTCCTCTTCGCGGGTGCAGCTGGCGCGAACCCTGCGGGTGCGACAGATGCGATCTTCGCGGGTTCAGCGGTCGCGATCTCCGCGGGTGCGGCAGATGCGATCTCGGCGGGTCCAGCGGTCGCGATCTCCGCGGGCGCGGCAGATGCGATCTTCGCGGGTCCAACGGTCGCGATCTCCGCGGGTGCGGCAGATGCGATCTCTGCGGTCGCGATCTCCGCGGGTGCGGCAGATGCGATCTCGGCGGGTTCAGCGGGCGCGATGGTCGGCGATTTTGGTGACGCCGTCGCGTGTAGCGCAGTAGTCGTAGACCTGAGTATGCCACGACTATCGATGCAACAGAATATGGAGCCGAAGGTGATGTGTATACCTTTGTCCAGATCGGCGTACACCGATTGATGAGTTGGCGAGTGGATGACGTACTCGAAGGAGCCGAATCGGATCGACTCCCTGATGGCGGATGCGCCGATCTTCATTGCGGATGGAGCCGGTGCGACCATGATCCTAGCACTTGTTGACCTTCCCACAGACGGCGCCAATTGACGAGGTGTTAACTCGACAAGTCCCAGGGTTGTGCACCCCGGGTTGATTGATGGGGAGAGAGAAGAGTGCAAGGTGATCACGACGGCTGACAAGCAAGGTTTTACCCAGGTTCAGGCTCCCGGAGGATAACACCCTACTCCTGCTTGTCTGATTATTGATGCGAGTAGCGATTACAATGGCGAGATTGCGATCTCGCTAGGGTTTGTGGTGGTTCTCAGCGTGTCCTCTGGGACGGGCAACCCTCCTGGCTTTATAGGCAGCCAGGTCTCGGGTTGGTTGGTGCCGATGGCATCTACAGATATGGCAGGTTATGCTTCCTAACCGACTTGGACTAGGTTACATGGTATCCCGCGTGGGCCTCCTGTGGGCCTTTCCATCCTTGGCGCGGCCCAGGTAGCATCATCGTGGGCTACCCGCAAGGTAGCCCCACGTCATCGGTGAAAGAGCATTTTCCCTCATGTGTGGTTTTGGTAATTGAATGACAATCTCTATGGACTAATGTTTGCATTGAGATATCATTATAGATCATGTCCATGGAATTGTGGAGTTCATGTGTTGAACTCTTGAAGCTCATGTGTTGAGTGAAGCTTATTGCAAGTATGTCTTGAAGATTCAATACATCATCTTAGTGAAGAAAAGATGAGTTGTGCAAGACCAAGAGAAGTTTTCTCGAAAAGATCCTATGCTTGGTGCTTGCAATGGATACATGAAGACGAAGCTTAGCGAGACTCTCCCATTGTGAGCATGGGGGAGTATTTGGAGAAGTCTTCATCAAGCAAGTGATTGGACGCGCAATCAAGAAAGATGACACACTTGAAGAGATCAAGATAGTCATCATCTAACTCAAGTGGAATGCTCAACGCAAAGGTATGATCTTGATAGGGCTATAGGATAGATAGGCGTACTATCAAGAGGGGCTCTCAAGTTAGTAACTTGATCGCATTCTTGTGGAGAGCTCAAACCTTTGCATACTTGGCATATCATGTTTCTTGGTTCTTATTTGTCTTTTATGTTGGTGAGGAATTAGAGCTTGGTTCATCTCCATGTCAAGCTCTAGTTCATCGAAATCGGTTTTACTTTGGACAACTCGTTGCGTTTTCGGTGGCGGAAATATTGCCGGTTCTACCTGGAGGAAAGTCCCACACCTTGCCATGTGTGGAGATTTTACTCTATTTATGGGATGCTTTTTGTTGGGTACTCATCGTCGCTATCTTTCCAACAAAATTGGTCTCACCTCATTTGGAGTTCATTTGCAAAAGTTATAGCAGTTTTCGTTTCGGTGTTCTGCTGATTCGGATTATTGGGGCCGGATATTCCGCCCTACCGGAATTTCCGGTTCCCCAGCTCATCCAAGAAAACGGCTAAGGAAAGGAGAAAAAGGGTTCTGACTCCAGTCGGAAATTGTGCTCGGAAATTTCCATATACCGGAATTTCCGAGTGCCCCCAGAAAAGTCCTCCAGAAATGGCTAAGGAAAAGTTTGGTTTTGCTTCTGACTCCAGCCGGAATTTCCGAGCTCTCTTAGACCGGAATTTCCGGGTGACAGGAATTTCCGGGTCTCTCTAGACCGGAATTTCCGGATGACCGGAATTTCCGAGTCTAACTTATATCGGAATTTCCGAGTGTCGAAACAGCCAACGGCTATATTTCCTGGAGGGGTATAAATACCTCTCCCCTTCTTCTTCCCCAGCAAATCCAAGGCAGCACGACTTTCCCCTCTCTCCTACTCCATTGTTGAACTTGGAAAAGCTCACTTCCCTCTCAATCCCTCCATTGAATCTTCCATATTCTTTAGGGCAAGTTGAGAGGAGATCTAGATCTACAATCCTACCAATCCATCTCTCCTCTAAGTGAGGGGAACTTAGTGGATCTAGTTCTTGGAGTTCCTTTGTGGTTCTTCCTCTTTGTTCTTCCTCTCTTATCCCCCCATAAGCATTAGTTGCTTTTGGTGGGATTTGGGAGTGAAGGATTTGACTTCTTTGTGGTTTCCTTTGTTCTTCCTCTCTTATTCCCCCATAAACATTTGTTGTTGTGTTGGAATTTGAGAGTGAAGGACTTGAGCACTTCGTGTGCTCTTGCCATTGCATTTGCATCGGTTTGAGCCCTCCACGAGGATTCGTGGTGGTATTACTTGTGAGCTTGTTACTCTTGGGTCATTGGACCCTAGACGCCTTTTGTGGTCGGCCTTTTGTGGCCAAGACCTTTTGTGGTCAAGACCTTTTGTGGTCACTTGAGAGCCCCCAATTAAGTTGTGGGTGTGTGCCTCAAGACTTGGGAGCCCCCAATTAAGTTGTGGGTGTGTGCCTCAAGATTTGTACGGGATTCGATCTCCGCCCCAAAGGAGATCAATAGTGGAAGGTGAACTCGAACCTTTTGTGGTTGAGTTCATCAGGAGAAGAAGGTGAGCCTTTGTGGCGTTGCGGCTAACCTGTTGTGGTTGCGCACACCTCTCCAAACGAGACGTACACCTTTGGGTGGAACTCGGGAATACATCCTCGTCTCCGCGTGCCTCGGTTATTTCTATACCCGAGCTCTTTACTTATGCACTTTACTTTGTGATAGCCTTCGTGCTTGAAGTCATATATCTTGCTATCATCTTGTTACGTGTATTTCTTAGCTTAAGTTGTTGGTGCACATAGGTGAGCCTAGTTTATATATCTAGGTTGTATGCTTGTTAAAGTAAACCTCTAGTTTTATTCCGCCTTTATCAAGCATACCGGAATTTCCGGGTCATTTGTGGACCAGATATTCCGGCTACTCGGAATTTCCGGGTCACTATTGGACCGGATATTCCGGCTCCTCGAAAAAGTTTTAAATCGCCTATTCACCCCCCCCCCCCCTCTAGGCGACGTCTATCCGTTCAGTCGGGCCAAGCTAAAGGACGAGCAATTGGTCGATGGACGATGAGGAGTTGGGGGAAGACAACACAACTCCTTCTAGGGGCGGTGGTACTCAAGGCGGGCGGAGGCGCAACTCGAGGAGGTTGGGGGGTGTTGGTCACGTGTAGGGCAGGCTAGGAGAGGTAGAGTTGGCAGGTGATGGGGGGGGTGGCAGTGGGGGGCTAAACCCTAGTCTTGGGCACCTTAGATCATCTGCAGCTGTGGTGCCCCCAGAACCCCTTTTTCTTAGCGGACAAGACCCCCCCCCCCACTCCCAAGGATTTCTTTTGGCTTTGGGGTTAGAATTTTCCCAGCCGTTGCGCCCCCAACTCCCCTGTTGCCGACTCCACAACCATGAACACGAACTGAAGCCGCCGCCGTCGACGGGCATGTCGATCGCGATCTCGGTGTAGAGGAGAACGGAGAGCAGCGTGCAGAAGCCGACAATGGTGCATGTGACGATGACGCGGAGGCCGACATTGAGCCTCATCGCGTCTAGCGGCGAACTAGGAGCAGGGGAGGTCACCGAGAGTGGTGGGTGGGGAAGGGATAGAGGAGAGATAAGGAGCACATGGTGGGGGGTGGAGAAAAAAAGGAGAGGAGAGAGAGGGGCCTGGTAGGGGCTAACAGTGGGGTTTTGCAAGCAAACGAATACATTTGGCGCCCCAGCTGTCCCCCAGGTACCTGGGTTCGGTTTGGGTGCACCGGACGAAATCCGAACGAAAACGAGCCGGGGAGGGGGGGGGGGACAAAACTCCTTAAATAGGTCAACCGAAATAGAAACACTCGGTTCTAACTAACCATTGTTGCTTCGCTCATCTAGTACTCACAACGGTGTTGTTGTGCTACCAACGGTAAAATGCCAACAATAGATATTACCACGTTAAAATCAGGTAGTGCAAAGCATGAACTCTCTACTAGGACCGGTAGGTGCACCCGTACATAAGCGACATTGTTAAGCTAGTCTAATACTACCATATATGATGGGCAACTGGCAGTTAACGCTCCAGGAGGAGCGGTACTATCGGCGCCTGACCGATATTTAAGGCCCGGCTTGGTACCGAGTATTTTAGGCAAAACGATCACGCAGAATTAAAGACCTGTGGAGGTCCGACAAATTATATGAAACAACTCCGTAAACTAATAGTTACGTAATATAATTCGTCCTGACTTTCCAAGCGGGCCCTAAGCCTAGAAACTTATTGAAATAGTAACAAAGAACAACAATAACTTGTATAGTTTTATAAGAAAAAATCGATTTTGATAAACTCAAGCTTGTTATAGAGATAACAACAACGAAAAACACTTCTTGATCCCGAGCTCCGGTGCACGCAATTTTTTAAAATTTTTGAAAAGTTTATTTTTCAATCTCAGAAACCTGCACGCGTACAATAACCATTTTTTTACCTAAGGGATTAAACCTTATGAAACCTGCACGTGTACAATAATCAAGCACTTATTAATCTAGAGGCAAGCATGTGACTCGTCGGGAAGTAGCCGTAGCCCCCGGGACGCGACGGCCGTCAACCACTCCGGCCGCCCCCAATGCCTCCCCCTCAACCACAACCAGCAGCGCACCGCCGAAGTATCCGGCTCGCTACTACGCAATCCTCTTTCCCGGGCCAACGCGCACCTCCTCTCCCTCCCATTCCTCCCCCCTGCTAAACTTGGCGCACCTGGCTAAGCCACCATCGTCCGTGCGTGCACGGCTGGACCGCGGTTGCCGGCGCGGCGGGACGGCGGGGAACTGTCGATGGGGTCCGGCACCTGGCGCAAGGCCTACGGCGCCCTCAAGGACTCCACCAAGGTCGGCCTCGCCAACTTCAACAGCGAGTACAAGGTGACCGATCACCCACGCCCGCGCATCCTCCGATCAAACACCTTCCCTGCGACCGCTCTCACGCGATCTGCGGTTCGGGATGTGCTTGTTCAATGAATCGATTCCCCTCCAGATTGAAATGCCGATTGAATTTGTCGATGAACGTACGCCCTCTTTGTTGTGATTTTTGCCGTGCGGCTTCGTGACCTTTGCAGGATTTGGATATCGCCATCGTGAAGGCGACGAACCACGTGGAGTGCCCGCCCAAGGAGCGGCACCTCAGGAGTGAGTGCTTCCTCTTCTTGGCGCCGCAATGCAGCCTTTAGTTAATTGGTTAAGATTTATCTTTCTGTTCTATTTTGCCTCGTTTCAAAAATGTGATTCGTCCATGCTCCAATCATGTTTCAACATAACATTCCAAGGTTTATATTTTTTTGCTGGATGCAGAGATACTGTTCTCGACCACGGTGAACCGCCCACGAGCGGATGTCGCCTACTCCATATGCACGCTGGCCAGGAGGTTGTCCAAGACGAAGAACTGGATAGTGGGTCTTGTTCCTTACCTGTTTACAACTTGTTTTGTTAATGTTCATCCTTGATTCAAATCATATATTAATTTGGATCCCGTTTCTTTCATGGTTCTCCTAAATCCAATAGCCAGTGAGGATTATTCATTTGTCGCGTAAAAGGTCGAGTATTAACCAATATGTTTGCTGCAGGTTGCATTGAAAACATTGATAGTGATACATAGACTACTGAGAGAAGGTGATGGGACATTCAAAGACGACTTCTTGAGCTATTCGTATAGAGGGAATATCCTGCAGATTCCACATTTCAAGGATGACTCGAGCCCATTAGGTTTGTTCATCGCGCGTTGCTCTGAACTGCAGCAGCTTCTCTGTTTTGTTCAGACATCTGAATCAATGCCCTCCTCCCTCTTTTTGTCAGCTTGGGATTCCTCTGCTTGGGTCCGCCTGTACGCGCAATACCTAGATGAACGGGTCGAGTGCTTTAGGGTTCTAAAATACGATGTAGAAGCCGATCGTCTGATGAAATTACCCCAAGCTTCTGGCAAGGTAATGTCAGCTTTATATGCTGCATATTTAATCTGTGATAAACCTTGACACGGTGTCACAATTGTGATTTACTAATTTAGCAATGTCGGCAAATTTATGCCAGGCACACAGTAGAACCAGAACCCTTCCATGCGCAGATCTTTTAGATCAGTTGCCTGCTTTGCAGAAATTACTGCTCAGGCTTATTTCCTGCCAGGTTTGATTTTTGTAAGATGCCTTACTTTCATCTGCTAATATTCTTCTGTCTTGTTCATCTTCTTCATTATCGCAGCCTGAAGGTTTAGCCTGCACAAATTACCTCGTACAATATGCATTAGCCCTTGTGAGTTAAAAACTTGTTTTTATTTGTTTACAAATAATATTTCCACTTCTTAGTTCACACGATGGTGTGTATTTCTTAGTGACCTTATGGACCTCAGGTTTTGAAGGAGAGCTTCAAAATATACTGTTCGATCAATGACGGCATCATCAATCTTGTTGATATGGTAATAATTCTTCTGGATATCATCCTATGTGTTATGCTTGTGTCCATATTAATTCTTGAACATAAGTTTAGTTTCTTATTTCTCTCGTGTCAATAGTATTTTGATATGGCAAAAATCGATGCAATCAAGGCACTTGAAATTTATAAAAGAGCTGGCCATCAGGTACAAAAAGCTAGATTTTTAAAATTTACTCTGTATTATGGGTTAACTAAACAGTAGTTGACACTGCATGATATGATCTTGCCTATTTTACAGGCAGAAAGGCTTTCTGTCTTTTACGACTACTGCAAACGTCTTGAGCTGGCCAGGAATTTCCAGTTTCCTACTTTGAGGCAGGTATGCTCACTCACTTGTTCATCCATAGTTAAATACCTTTATCAAAGACCACTTCCTGATCTTGACTTCAATATGCCGAGAAGGAAAAACTACATGACATTGATTATGCCATTGTGTAAACATGGCAGTCATTTGGTCTGAATTGACAACAGTCTGTAGTTGTTTTCACAACTAGTATTATTTTCTTGGCTGCTCCTAATTGTATATGCTAATCAGTTCTTGTCCACTGAATCTCCGGGTACAAGGATTTCAAAATTTAGTTATATGTTATTGTTTTACTAATATGCAGCCACCTTCTTCATTCCTTGTAACCATGGAAGAGTACATCAGAGAAGCACCCCGTGCCAGCATCACGAGTAAGAGTGTGGTGAGTGTGTTCAATGTCAGTGAAATTGCAAAGAAAATGGAAGTCAATAGACTGAGGCTTCTATCATTCTATTGATTCTTATCGTTGATAAACCAGGAAACGGAGGAGCGGAGTTTACCTAGTGATAATGAGGAGGAAGCTCCTCAGGAATCAGAGAAACCGGTGGAAGAGGAGACGGAAGAGCCTGAAGAAGAGCCACAGTCTACTGCTGAGCCCTCCGAAGAAGATGAACCCCAGCCGTTTCCAACAACTGCGGACCTATTAGTAATTTGAATCCATTCCGATCTATCTTCATTCCCAATTAGTGTGTATTTCCTTGAAACTTACACGCTGAATTACTCCTACGCCACTGTCAGAACTTGGATGAAGAATTACATCCCATGATTGCAGATCTTGAACAAAGCAACGCACTTGCTCTTGCTATTGTGGGACCAGGTATATATGTACTAGATGTAATCTCTGGTTAGTCATTCCAGTTAACTAGTAAGCAAAATCACGCAAGTAGCTTATCTGTTGACAAGGATAACACCTCGTGGTCCAACATATTAATCTGCTTCAGTGTTATTTCTTGTATCGAGAATGTTTCCAATCTCTAAAGGTTGTATCTGGTGCTAAATATAATGTAGGGAGTGGGAACAATGCCTCAATTTCTCAAGACTTGTTTGCCCTTGACAAATCTGGGTGGGAACTGGCACTGGTCACTGCACCAAGTAACCACACAAGTCAACCATCCGGCAACCAATTGGTATGTATATCTTAGTATCTTTTAGATTCAATCTTGACTCAGCTTGCGGTTGTTGAGTTGTGCTATGCTGAACTGCGGAATCTAGTTAGTTGATTACTTATGGCCTTATGTGCACTCTTACTAATTCTAGTGATATTCCCATTACAATCGAAATAGTAAAAGATTCTTTCAATCCCCAAAACATTAATAATAAAGTGCTTTTGAAAATCCATGACCATGGAGAATACAGTGTATAACGGAATGTAAGTAAAAGTACTCGAGAGTTGAATAATTCATATGCATTTGCTCAACAGGCGGGAGGGTTCGACAAGCTGTTGTTAGACAGCCTATATGAAGACTCGGCAAGGAGACAACAAATAGCCAGTGTGATCTACACCGGCAGCATAGCAGCGAACCCGTTTGATTCCAATGACCCATTCGCCATGTCCAACAGCTTCGCGCCGCCATCGAATGTGCAGTTAGCTATGATGGCCCAGCAGCAGCAATATTACCAGGCACAGCAGCAGGACTACTTCAATCTGCAGCAACAACAGCAGCAGATGGTGATGATGCCACCACAAAGATACCAGCAGCAGCAGGCTCAGTACTCCGTGAATGCGGGATTATCCAACCCGTTTGGCGATCCATTCAGTGGTCTCGTTGCGATGGCGAATCCGCCAAAGCAAAGTAATCCACATTAGGTTGAATTGCACAGTATTATCTGCACCTTTCTCTAGTTTGGTTCGTACACCTGCCAAGTTTGAGCAGCAACTTGTATAGTTTGAAACTTCTTTTGATACTGTACCTTGATGTCGGATTGTATAACTATTTTGGGCACTGAAATCATTTCAATGGCATTACACATTTTTGTCTACTGAGCACATATCAGCAAACACATGAACATGTTCACTATCATCATCATATTATCTAGAAAAACCTCAGGTAGTTGAAAACTATTCAGCTGACCAAAACAAGTCAGACTGTATTAGAAGCAATGGCGATCCAAGAAAAGGTGCTCATGATCTCATACTTATGAGTGCCACAATGATCAGAAAACATTTCATGAATTCATCAAGTTCTTATTTCCCATAATCGGTCAAGAATCCATGCCTTCTACATATGTACAATATAGTAGCAGGTGAAAACAACTACAGTAGTAGGAAAACATAAAACAGACAAGTCTTTCTTGATCCCCCACTGCACCACCAGTGCGATGAACTACTCCCCCTCCAGTTTCACCCTCTTCAGCTGGTAGTCTCACTCTTCAGCTGGTTCAACATCCTCTAGTGATTCCTCCTCTTCAGCTGGTTCTGCACCCTCTATTGATTCATCCGGAAAGCGGCCTGCGTAACCATTAATCCACTGGTGAGCCATAGTTTTCAGCAAGGATGGAAGACAAAGCGCAAGAAACACAGTGTGATAAAATTGATCATTGTTTTGTTCAGAGTAGAGATACTACTAGACAGGGAAGCCACATCATCTTGGATCGCAGAAGCAAAACTGTTCTGAAGCGTTATAGATAGGCCCGGGTAAAAAAAAAACGCGTCTTTTCTTGAGAGAGGGGAAATGGAGATGGGGGGATCTGGGATCCGATTCCTCACCGTCGACGTAGTAGGCGGAGCAGGGGTAGCCGCGGGAGGAGGACGCGATGGCGCGTGCCTCGTCGTCGGAGAGCTGGGGCGGCAGCACCCCGATTCCGCCGCGGGAGACGAGCTCGAGGATGCCCAGGGCGGCGCCGGCGGGGCGGGGCGGCGCGAAGTAGGAGGTCCCGGGGCGGAAGGGCGCCCAGTCGGGCTCGGACATCCGGGCCATGGCCCCGTCGATGGCCTCCTCCAGGCGCCGCTTCAGCGCGCTCGCACCCTCCGCCGACGTCGACGCCCCCGCCGCGTCTACCTCCAGCAACATCGCCGCCCCGGCCCCCGGCCGCCGCGTGTGGTAGGCCCGCTGCCCCCCGAGCCGCCGCGCCAGGGCCGCCGCCGTCCGGGAGGAGAACACTCGGGCCATGCTCACGCAGTTTCTCTCGCCGCCGGTTGTCGGAGCGAAGCTGGCCCGTAACCTGGAACCTGGTGGAAGGCGCGCGTCGCGTGCGTGCGTGGGTCTGTGGGAGAGGGAGGTGGGTGGGGAGCCGGTGGTAAATATAGATGTCGGCCAAGGGGCCCTCCGCAAATAGCACGGTTTCCGTCTCGAGCTGGAATCGGTTTCAAGATATTTTCAAAGACGGTTTTGCCCCCAGGGAAGAGAAAGAACTTCATATAACACCCCACAACTTTCAGGTTTCCGACACGCAGCACCCCTAACTTTAAACTGGCACACTTGACCCCTCAACTATGCAAAACAGGATAATTCACCCCCTAAGCTGCTTTGCATAGTTGTTTTGTTGACATGGCATGTTTCCAATACCAGTTAACTCCCTCTTTCCCTCCTAATCGTTCTTCCCTTTTCGAGCGGAGCGTCGGAAGACCGTCACTGCACAACGCCATGAGCCTGCATCTAGACGTGTAAAACCTGCATGCATAATAGAACACAAATTGTGCATCTCAGTAACAATCTGATTGATTGTAATTTGTATGCGCGTGCAACACACTCAATCACGTGGTGGCGTGGTGAAGTGCTCGTTACCTACAATTCCTTTGTATGCACTAGTGGCAGGCCGGTGGAGCGTGGTCTGACACGCCATTGAAGCTTTCGCTGCTGCTAGGTTGCGACGACGGCACGATGTTGCTCCTTAGACTGGTGCGGCATGGGCATCTTCATGGCGGCGGAAGAGAGAGATCAGAGCATCGAGCTAGGTGGATGGGAAGACGAGGAAGCGCAACAGGGTGGTGGACGGGGCTGTCGGCCTCTGTCGGCCGTGGTGGCGCAAGCGGTCCATGTTAAACAAATTGCTCTGACCATCTCTCCAAAACTGCCTACCATACAGTCAAAACCACCATCGGGGCTAGTTGTCCGCTTTTGCAAATATAGGAGCGTTAAGTGCTCCCATTTAAAATTAACGGATTTGCTAGTTCTAAGTCGCCTGAGAACTCACAAAATCTCAGTCACGTTCGTGTCCGCCCGATCAAGTGCATCAAGATGTGTGCGTTTTCATTTTTTTTCTCATTTCCGGTCCGACTCTGCTTGTACAGGCAGTGCCGGCCTAGCGCCTGTAGACGTTTTCTTTACGTGGGCTTTTTTTCAGGTGGGCCGCACGTGAGATTTGTTTTTGTTTGCTGTGTACCCAGGCAGCGTGTTTGCTTTATTTTGGTGTGTTCAAAAAAATTGTATGGGAAGTTAGTACCAGCATATTGGTTTTAGCTAGTGAAGCCCATAGCTTTTTTGTATGGTTAGTCGCAAGTTTCGCATGAGAATTTTCTACGTGAAAACTCTATAGTTTATTTTTATATGAATCGTAAGCTTTGTTTGAGGATTTATACACAATAACTGAAAGACAGTCGCAAGACACTTTTTTGTAATCGTGAATTACTTTTTTATGTTTTTGTTGTGAGACAATTGTAATCGAAGCGAGCTATTTTTTTGATTAATCGCAAATCACCTAGTAACTGGGATTTGACTTACCAGTTGTAAGGCACATTCCAACCGTGAGTTTATTTTTCTATTTAGTCGCAAGCCGGTCGTAACTGGGTGAGGGTTGACTTTTCCAGGTTTAACTTGTCTTGTGTGTGGTTTAGTTGCAATTGACCCGTAACTGAGCCTATGATTTTTTATACCATCTTTTTTTTACAAGTTGCATGTGTGTTGCAACTAAGGATTTTTTTCTAGTTGCAAGTGAATTGCAACTAATATTTTCCAGTTATAAGTGAGTTGTAACAGAGAATTTGAGTTTCAAAAGTGGGGTTTTCCATCTGCAAGTAGATTGCAACTGAGATTTCCAGTTTGTAACTAAGGTCTTTCCACTTGCAAGGAGGTCCCAACTGAGGTTTTTTCTGGTTGCAACCGAGTTGCAATTAAGATTCTCTATTTGAAATAGGTTATTTTCCTTGTTACAAGTGACTACAATTAAGATGATTTTTGAGTTGCGGGTGAGTTGCGACTGAGATGTTTTCAAACAGTATATGATGCATTAAGAAAGTGTAATCAATTAATTTCAAGGTTTATTAGTTTTGTTACCCTTTTAGCTCCAAATCTTACCATTTGTATAATTTGGGTTATCTAAACTATTATAATCTTTTCAATCCTCTTTTTCTAGAGGAATTTGTTGTCGTCTTAATGAC
This sequence comes from Poa annua, assembly GCA_026929855.1. Lineage (NCBI taxonomy): Eukaryota > Viridiplantae > Streptophyta > Magnoliopsida > Poales > Poaceae > Poa > Poa annua. Next base: position 103,694,196 of record CM049430.1, on the reverse strand, counting down.
AAAGAACACTAGCGTGGAAAAATAAAGAAAAATGGTACGGCTGTAGGCTCAGAAAGAAAAAACAACAGGCCAATCAGCCCAATAGAAGCCCGTACAGCCCTAGGCCAGGTAAAGAACAAACAAGGAAGAGTCGGTCGTATTTAGTACGTGATGCTTGACGTCGCAACGTGGATCGACTGAGAATTAGTACATTCTCAGTCGACTTAGCACCAGACACGCCTATTTTAAGGGGGTTTTCTTGCCGAAACCCTAATGGAGATGGCTTGATTGCTAGAGGTGGATCATTTCCTTTCATTCCATATGCTCTAACATCAGGTGATCAGGGGTCTATCTGGACTTCTTTCACAAAAGAATACAAAACCGCCAAACGTCGCCAACAGTTTGGGTAGTCATACTGACGATTATACCCCTCAGGGAGCTATTCGTGAATAATACGATAAGACAGGGGTCAATCGAGAAGCGTCCTCCACTTCTCTTGCTCCTCGGACGCGGCGCGGCTTCATCTTTCTTCTCCGTGGCGGCGGCGCGAAACAGTCGGAGGGAAAAAAATCTTTGCGGGGGCGAGCTAGGGTTTGGTGAGGATGTCGGCGTACGACGAGGTGGAGATCGAGGACATGGAGTGGAGCGAGGAGCTGGGGGCGTACACGTACCCGTGCCCCTGCGGGGACCTCTTCCAGATCACGCTCGCCGACCTCAGGCTCGGGGAGGAGATCGCGCGCTGCCCCTCCTGCTCCCTCTTCCTCACCGTCGTCTACAACGAGGAGGACTTCGCCGACGCCAAGGAGCCGCCGCATAAGACGGCCACGCCGCAGCCCGTCGCCGTCGCCTGAAGGCAGGACGCCCGTGCTTGGCGGGGGGAACGGTAATGGTTCTTTCTTGGCGTGATTGGACTTGCAACCGTGGATTCCGGGTGGAGTTTGTGATCTGTACATTGAGAACATAGAATCTCCCTTAGTTTTTGGTAGAAATCATTGCTCTCTGTAAGCTGTGCTCGGTGTTAATGTAATACTGTAGGTCTTCATAATTTCTTCGTGTTGTGTACGAATTTTGGATTCAGTCATTAATTTTGGTGAGAATTTAGCTTTCGAAAGATGTCATCTGTATGTTTGATTTCTTCCAGTTGGGAACCGTGATGCATTTTGGCAATTTGTTACCCCAGGACCTAGCTTAGTTTACTGTCTTTGGCTATGAATGTATCTTTAGATGTCTCCAAGTGTAGTGCTTGACTGCTGGGTTTGGTTCATTGCGTATCATCTCGACTATTTTGAAAGAAGTGAGTGGAGAAATTGGATGCTCGGGATTTAGTACACCTAACAGATATTTGAATTTGCTATTTCTTGCTATAATAGGTTCATTTGTGGAGAATTACATTGTAAAGCTTCTTGCATGTGTGTGTGCTAGTTGAAGAATTCTGCTGATTGAGGTGGAATAATAGGATACTATTTGTCTACGTTTTCTTGTAAGCATTAGCCATTTCAATAGTTATCTTGCCTCGGCGCTGTTTCAATAGTTATCTTTCTTTTTTTTTGAATTTTTCTCAATAGTTATCTTGATTATGAGTGATAGGTTGGTGTTGAGCCTCAGGAGCTTCCAGCAGCCGATTGGTTGATGAGTTTATTTCTTGTTGCTTGTTTGTTAATTGCAGAATTCTACTGATCGAGGTGGAATAATAGGAACTTGTTTTTCTACGTGTTCTTCCAAGTATTAGCCTTTTAAATTGTTATCCTGCCTTGGTAGATCCTTCAGAATTATAGTATGTTGGTCGGCAGCTTTCTGTTTGTCTGCAGCAAACTTTGGAATTAGCCACGTTGTAACTATATTTAACTATTGACCATGTTAGCTAGGAAGCGAGGAGGGTGAGTCTTTATTAGGGTTTCTTTGTTGTCTGGGTAATTGAATCTTGATTTGTGAGAATCCGTTTCCGTACTAGTCATATACTCATATGTGTTAGTTTTTGAGTTGGATGTGGTTCAGCTCTTGGAGGTACAGGTGGTACTTCTTGATCTTTCAGAGTCTAAACAATGGTTTTGTTAAGGTTCCTCAATGCATCCATCTTATTTTTGAAAAGGCAATGCATCCATCTTATTGGGAGCTTATATGTGGTCTTCTGTTCTTTATAAAACTAAATCAGGGAGACCATGTTATTGCCCTTCATGCAACCATAATTACAGAGATGTTCAGCAGCTCTTACCAAGTATTGGTTAACACAAAATATCAGGATTTGTAATTTCGGTTGCACCAAAATCTTTCAGTGTCATCTTTCATGCTTTATTTTGCAATCATTGCACAGTGTTAACCTCTACATCCGCTGCTTGCAGGATGATGGGATCAGGCTCGTAGCAGAGAAAGGAATGGCATAAATTGTTTGGCTTACGCGGGAGCATTACTTGTAAGATGAGGAAATAGTGGCACAGTGCCAAACCCTTACTGGTTGAACTTAATTCTATATGTGGATCTACTTAGCTGTTACAAAGGCATCACTGGTGCATCTAAATCTTGTATCCCAAATTTTGTAATACTGGTGACTCTTAATGATCTTTTCATTGTTGTGCCTTGTGGTAATCTTTGATGTGACTTTGTATGTGTTTGAGATGCGGCTTAGGTGCTACTGTGCTCCTTTGACATCAATGCCATAAAACCAATCTATCAGTGTCGTAAATATTGAGTAAACAAGCTCCAGATGGACCAGATAAATGGCTGTAAATGCTCACTAGTACCAATTTCCTTGTTTAGTCCAATACTGAATCCCAAAAGAAAATGCACATTTTACGTTGCGGAATTTAATGACAAATGATTGTCAGTTACGGGGACAGGAAAATCAACATTCAGCTCCTGTAAAAAAAATGGAAAAGGATAGAAAAAAGAAACTATCTTTTGTCAGGCGCTCGAACAAGGTCAGCAACAATAGAGAAATTGGGTGTCCAGGTTCACTTATTTACAGCCAGACAATGTGTCCAGACAGAATTTTTTTTTTCAGGTTATTACATGGATCATGTACAAACTATTCAGGGAAGTGAATTTTGTATCACTCTGTAAGCTGATATCAGTCATCCAAAGGATTTGGAAATCTTGTCAAATGTCTATCTGAACACATATGTAAAAAAGATATAGCTATGCTGTACTCCTACTAGTCAAGACCCACAAATAGGTATAGAGCTGTACTAGTTAGATACGACGCAAACGATCACTGATCTTCCTGAGTTCTTCGAGAGCTGCTAGCGCCTTGCCTTGCTCTGTGGTTCCAGAAACATTTTCTCCGGAGGACAAGCACAATTTTGGTTGGAAAAACAATTCAATGACCTATCGAATAAACAAGAAAGTTAGCCAAAGGACATCACACCAACAGATACAAATTCTCTCTTATTATTCTGTTTATGAGATTCAAGAGCGGATCTTATACATGGCAATTACGTGGAGTACGGTTAACATGGATCCACCTATATGTACTATGTGAAAGTAGCATAATATAAGATCTACAAAACACCAACATAATGTATTTAGCAAACCTCCGGTTAGGTACTAAGAGCTATATATGGCACCGACATTTTTTACGAAAATAACTGATGTGTCGCAGTAACATGCTTTAAATCTCATAATCAGCAGCTTCAGGATGATTACCTGAACATTTTCAACCATCGATTCGCCAAGAGACCTCAATGTCCCAGCCAACTCCTTATCAACCACATTCAAACTTGGTCCTACGTCAGAACATAGTGTATGCTCTGGAATTGGTTGATAATCCACTGATTCAAGAGTTTGATTTGTAACTGCTACTTCATCAATCTTGCCATTTACCTGACCGGATTCATCAATCTTACTATTATGCACAGAGAGTGGATCAGGCTCATTAACCACCTTTACATCATGGGAAACACATGGTTCTTCTGCAGTACGGGTATCAAGGTCAGAAGCAGTACGGCGCCGGAGGAGCGATGGACTTATCTTCCTCATGTATTCACCAGCTGCTTTAATGCGATTTCTGGTTTCAACAGGAGTTGTGTGGCCAACGTCAACCTCACATGGACTGTTTGAGCTACTAATGAAATCTGCAATATGCTGACTAGCAAAATCCTTGCGGTGTTCTATAGGCATGGGTGGTAAGCTATTTATCAAATTGACAGGAACTATATCAGCCTCGTGACTTTCATCAACAATAGACTGACTAGCTGAAGTCAAATTACTGTTTTCAAAATCAGCATCCTTGATTCTGGAAACATTTGATTCCGTATTAGACACACTTCTTAACAATCCCCTTCCCTTCATCCTGGCAATTGGACCTCCACTTCTTTTGTCTACTGACATCTGGAGCATCTTCCATGTCTCTTCCCAATAGTTTGGTGGAGTCAAGGGAGATTTTCCTATGAGAAGAGATGAAGGAAGATTTTGTTCCAAAGCAAAAGATTGGAGTAACTTTGCTTTCTCAATCAAGTTCTTTAGGTCAATGTCATCAGGAAAATTCAACAGTCTAACCAGGCAAGAAGTCGCATGTTCACTTCCTAGCAAGGATGATCTGAGATGAAGCATCATTGAGACTGCCATTGACAAAATCAGGGCACCACGTGGAGAGCATAAAACCTTAAACTGATAGTCTCCTCGGCTCTTCATATTTGTACAGTATGGATGGTTAGGAGAAGAGAATATCTCATCCCAAATAAATAGAAGGTTGTCGAGTGAAAATTCGCGACCAAATAGGACTCGAAGCCATCGTAGCGCAAAGTACTGAGGTTCTACTCCCAACTCAACAAGATGACTGTGAAGAGAGGAATCCACACTAGCAAGCAAATGATATATTGCAGATGACGCCTCCCTTACAGGTGTTAAACCTGTGCTCGATTCTGGTGCAGGGCTGAGAGAATAGAAGTCAGTGATAGCAACTACACCTTGCTCACCATTCACCAAACCGTTCATCAAATTATCAAACATACAATAGGCATCATGCTCCATAAACTTTTCGGATGAAATAATACCCAGCTCACCCTCTGCTCCATATGCGTCATTTATCAAGAGGAGGTCCCTAGTGTCAGGATCAAGATCGTCCAAACTTCTAATTTTAGCTGATGTACCCTCAAAATTGTTTTTCCTGTCACTCCTGTTTAGCTTTGGCCTATCTGGAAATGTTTGACCAGCAAAATCATCACCAAGTAACTCTTCATGAAGCCCCCTGACTTGTTTGAAGTGCTGCACATCAACGTGAAGGACATAGAGCAGAGGAGCTAAAAGTTCATGCATTCCTGTAGATGAGAAGAATTATGCTGTCAAACGTGGAACAAGAATTGATGGATATTAGAGCAATTAGAAAAGGAAAAAATAATGAGCATTCATCAGCTCCTAGTAAGTCAATACATTATGCGGCAGCTAGAACATCACATTTAATTTCTTGTGTGGTTCTTCAAAGGATGTGCACCTACTAGTTAGTTTAATAAACAAACTTAAGTTCAACGTGCTTATGTCGTAAACCCACCAGTATGAGATTATCAATTGCCATCAAGAGGTTGCACTTATCTAACAAAAGACTAGTTGGAAAATATCTATAAAAGATTGGCTCCATAAGAAATATCAAATAAATATGAGGTCAACGAATCATTTCTCTTATATATACCATATTGCAGGACTTCTAGATAGTTGGATTCTTCCCAGTTAGGTCAGATGAGGAGTGCACAATAACTGAATACACACCAGTAACTTACCTTGTTTATATCCAAACTCTGGGTACCTAAGGCTCCATACTAACAATATACGTTCAAGCATGGACTGACATGTGGCTGTTTGGAAGAATTCTCCCAATTCAGGATAGAGCCGAGACAGATCTTGGTTCAGCATTTTCTCTAGTTCTGCGTTCCTGAAATATTGACCCCAAGTGCTTTCTGCATTCATGATGTACAAAATGATTAGAACAAGGAAAAAAAAAGAGACGGTGCAACAATCTGTGTTTGTGTCGCTTTTCGTGAAAATGCACATAACATGTGAAAGATGTATCTTTCCCGTCATCAAGTTTGAGGAGTGTATAAAATGAGCACGTTGAAGAGATGTCCTCCTTGTTGTAAAATGAAACTGGTCTATGATCAGTTGAGAGCTGGTGTTATGTAGCGGTGAGACAGAGTTGTCAGAAACTCGGAAAAAGGCCTAAACACTTAACCCTCCTTATCCCACCCTGCCTCTCCTTAGTCATCCAGCACCAACCCTTTAACCAGACAGTTGGTGACACATCATCATCAACTTTATTTTATTAACCATTGTGATACAAGAAAGGTGCTCCAGAAGGATGTGATGTAACGGCCTAAATCTACAAGCATATAACTCGAAGCTTTTCAAGTGAACACTCGGTGTCACAAGCAATGTCAAGTTGTAAAGCGCGTATTTAAGGCAGAAGCTGTTCTTCAAAAAAAAAAAGAGGCAGAAGCTAACCAACCTGGGTTCTGTGACAGTGGGTTCTCCACAACAAGGTCAGGAACACCTTCTTCATCCTTGGAGAGATGGGGATCTATCAACAGCCGCCGCCGCAAATTCGCATATCTACAACAACAACAGACACCAATTGAATGACACAAGTCAAAAAACCTCGGAGACAACAAGTATTCATGTTTTGCCCACATAATAAAAAGTAAATCGATTCACGAATAGCCTGAAAGGCTGAAACTTTTTTTTTTGCAAGAAACCGGGGCCTGAAGGGCTGAAACATTTACTATGTAACTGATGATGATTAGCATGTATAAAGCATATCCGTGTAGGTTGACTAGAATCCAGCGCCCCAACATACCCATATTACGTTCCCAGACGTAGTGTATAATTATAAGTTCATCCAGAATCAACATTAACATCGCACCGAATCAAAACACTATCTGCAGATGATAGGAACTGAACCATTTCCAAGAAACCGGGGGCTCAATTGCTCAATGCCAAGAGAAATTAAGAACCTTTTTTTCCCCGCGCGCTGATAAAGAGCGAGGCCGCCTGATCTAACAACAAGACGTGCGGCGTAGTAGGCGGGGGGTGGGGGGCGGCTGACTGGCTGACTGACCTGCGGCGGGAGTCGGCGGCGGCGCGGCGGAGCTCGTTGGTGGGGACGTCGGCGGAGGCCGGGAGGACCCCGAGGTCGGCGCGCCATCGGGCGCCGCGGAGGGCCGAGAAGCGATTCCCCGCCGGTGGCTCCGGCATTGCCGCCGCCCGCCTCGGCTCCGTTCCAGGTAGCACCCGCCGCGAACAGGGGTCGGATAAACGAGCCGCGGCGGGGAGTGGGCGCTGGTCGGCGAGGTCGGGCCGGAGCACAGGGGCCGATCCGCGATCGGGGAGGACGGGATGGAGGAGACCGTGGGAGTTGGCGTGGCCGGCCGAGGAGGGAGAGGGATGGGAAAGCGAGGAGGGAGAAAACGTCGCGGGTGGTGCGATTGCGACTGTCGTGTCTTGGAATGGATGACGCAGTGCCAGTGCAACGACCTCTTCCCTCGGCCAAATGATTCGGAAATAAAGTGACACACTTTGACGAAAAATTTAAACTTCTCAGAAAATCTAAAAAGATTAAATAAGAAATAAAAGCAGTAATATGAGTCTACTGTTCAGATTTGAGCCAACTGTGGGTACATATGCAGTGGCGGAGAACAAACTAGGTTGTGGCCCGCCCAGGTCAGATAAAATCTGTGAAGGAATAAATAAATTTTGGGTGTAAAACAAAAGAAAAACAAGCTCTTATATGGGTTGGCCCGCACAACATTTGATGTGAAGGTACGCCAGTGTACATATGCATACTCAAACTAACATCAAGTTATGTCCAGAAACTTGGGAAATTTTGTTCCCGTAGATGGATGCGTTCTTGAACCATTCAGTCAACTTATGCGTGAGATGTTTTTTGTACGTGATATTATTGGATCCACCGTCAGCTATCATGATCATATCGATAAACTCCTAAACTAAGATTTTTGCTACCGGGCTAAAATATGATTAGACACTACATGATCATATCAATAAGCTCCTAATTTGTGAAGATCATGATGCCTCTGAACTCAACATTGACGCTTTCGTGTTCTAGTTATGCATGCTTCGACGACTATATGTCACTACATGATCATTGGAAGCATTTGCATATTTTAATAAAAAATTGTAATTAGACAAAAAAATTGAGAAACCATTTCCCATCACAGTGGAAACAAAATATGTCATTAGATTATTGGTTCGATATGTGCTTAGGGATAAGCGTCTAATCCCATTTTATACTATTTTTTTCTTTCTTTTGTATAGACTATTCCGTCACTATATCTCCCCTTGTTTTTCTTTCTATACAACCTTTAACATACAAGGTTAGTTAATTAAAATGGATTACATACATTAATTAACCATGTAATTGCAAGTCCAATGTTATAAAATTTAATTTTCTATTATTACAAATAAAAAATGTTAAAGTGGAAATGTATTTGGTCATGAGAACAACGTTAATTTTTCAAATTTGCAACAATTTGATGAACTCAACTATATCCAAATTTAAGCACAATGCGAAAAGGTACATGAAAACAACATTCATATCCACAAATAATTGGTGCCACTTTGATGTATTGATGTGTTTGTATCGATTTTAGTATCTTTATAAACATCACAAAATCACTTTTATTCTAATAGATATCCTAACCGAAGCTTATAGAGTATGATGTTTTAGCTTTGTTCGGTGAATAAGACTTTTCATACATTTTGTAACCAAGAAATAACTCTATAGTGTATGAGGTGTCAACAAGAGTTATGTACTTAATGTCTTCGGAATCAATACTTTCCATAACTAGTCACTAGTGCACCTTCTCCTTCTTTCAAAAAAAAAGTAGTCGACTCAAAATAGCTAGGCATGGACAATCACCTTCATATTAAAGAAAAATTCATTGATTAAAAGTATCATAATAACAATGAAGCCATTTATTTGCTTTCTGATCCACCACTACCACACTTGGTGTCGTGCTGAGTCGCTGGAGGTGAGGATTGAAGACAAACAAATGAATTATTAAAATTCTCAAACATAATTTTAAAGGACCTCTCCTCGTTGGTGTCGCAACAGTAGTAACCCACTGTGAATGAGTGGATTCTGGGAAGAAGCCATATAGGCGGAGGTCATTTGTTGATCTATGTCGTTCGGCGAGCGGGCTTCGCTATGGTTTGAAACCATCGACATGAGCCCTATGGAACGCCATGTATGAGAGATGACTCCATCGAACGAGGAAATGAAGAAACAAACAATGTATGTCAACCGAGTGAAAAACGTGACGAAAGTCACGGTCCCGCTGCCTCCTCAACGCCGCCAACCTCGTCGTCCACATAGGGTCGAACCTAGGGCATCATTATCGCATACAACGCCTTCACCACCATCAGAGCAGACGCTGAAGCAACAGCTAAACCTAACTACAAGTCTAAGACACAAATCTAGGGGTTCGTCAATCTCGTGTCGACGAAATAATAACAAACAAAACAGAGGGAGTCATGTCGGCAGGAGGAGTGGAGTTTGAGGCGGTTGCACAATCGAAGCTGCCGTCTCTATCTCTCCCTTGAGCTCGAGGCGCGTGGGCAACACACGCAACTGCACATGACACGATCCAAACCATCACGTGATGCAAAGCTAAACCCGCTGACGTGGCTTGTTTTTCCTCCCATCGCATCGATCGCAGCCGTCCATCCGTTCCGATCCGATCCACGTCGGACGAATAATATCCTGACCCGAACACGAAGGAACCACAACCCTTTCTTCTCCGGCGGCCGTCGCTTTCCCCTCTCCGCTCGCGTCAGTCAGGCGCTGCCGGTTCTCCACGTCTCGCCGCCTCCCGCATCCTCTCCCGTCCACGCGGCCTAGGTGAGTTCTTGCCTCGTATCTTGCTCTGGTTCCCCCGCCTTTCTTCCTCTGGTTCGGTCTGGCTAGCAAGTTCCCTGATTTGGAGGAAGCAAGATGTTGTCCTACGACGACGTGCTTCTTGCTCCCTTCGTGCCCCCCCGTTCTATATGGCGTGGTCGTGGCTTTGCTTCCTCCTAGTCCTAGGTCGTCGGGTGAGCTTCTGCTTTAATTCGATGGACGAGTTAAATCTGTACCGAGTTGCAAATAAAACCTGAGTTAAATTACTGAAACAGTTCCGGAAGGTGGTTAAGTATGGTTCCTGCGAACTGTGGTTTATTGCCGGGCGGATACTGTAATTAATTCACCGTGGAGAACTCTGTTCTTGCGGCGGGTCTTGCCTGTGTGTGAATTGCTCTGGTGCTTATATCAACTGAAATTCGGCCGCGTAGATGCGAATCTCGGTGATGCTGGAAGGGGGACAATTCTGGATTTTCGGGTACCAACATGCTTTGCTAGTTTTGATTCTGGCCTTCTGGATGACAATGCCAGATGTATTAACAAACAAAATCTGACATTTTTGCACTGAATAATTTGAGCGTAGCTTGCAGTCTCGATGAAAATTTAGATCTGTACAACGCTCGGTGAATTTCCTTGCAGCTATTTTTCTAGTATTGTCAGGGGGAAATCTTTGCAAGCGTCCAATGCAAATGTTCCAAAAAGAACGGGTCTTTAAGTTGAATTTACTTATCTTTAAGTTGGATTTACTCATAATTTACAAACACGTCAGTGTGCAGTGCAGGGTTTTGTTGAGTGAAGCATCCGCGTACCCTTTCAAGACATGGGTATGGAGCATTTGATGAGTGTCGTGAATCCGTCATCAGGTGAGCCAATGGTTCCCTTGGATGATGTAGTTTATGTTCATGGCCAACTGAGACTGACTGACTGTACATTAGGTTATGCCTTACAAAAAGGTCTTCAACGTCATGGGGACGGAACAATGGAGGCAATGGAAGAGCTACAAAGACAGAGGACAGAAACAATGATGGAAACTTGCCAAAGCACAGAAAGCCGAACGATCAGATGTCCAATACCATGCAAAAGCGCCAGGTAACTTCTATTTTCTGATCTACTACAGTTCACGGTGGTACATGATATTTTCGTATTAACCAGTAGCTATAGAAACTTCCTGGGGCCTTAAGTACATGTTTCTATGCAATTAGCAAATTTAGCTAATTTGAATGCTTATGGTTGTCTTAAATCATTTTGGCAACTAGAGTTTGCCTCATCATGTCTATAGAAACTTCCTTGAGCCTTAAATGCATGTTTCTAGGAAATTATCAAACTTAGCTAATTTTAATGCTTATTGTTTCCTTAAATCATTTTGGTCACTAGAGTTTGCCTGATCATGATTTTCTCATTTGGACACAGTATGCAACACTTTGTTCAATTTAACAGTGAATGTACTTTGTTCTGATCTTGGATTTTCCTAACGAATTGGACTTTTCTAAAGATCTGAAATGTTGATCCGATTCTTGTTCGAGTTTCAGTATTTTGGTTGTTAACTAGACTGATGATTCTTCCTTATTTGGACCATTCAGGGAGTACGATTTTACAACCGCACAAGATCTCTCTGATTTCATTCTGAGCAAGGTTACTCCCTCCGTCCCCCTCTCACTCCCTCCCCTCCCTCTCTCTCTCTAGAAGCAATAAACTATTTGGTGTAAACTTTCTTTCCATTTCTTCTCTTTTTCTTTTGAGGTGGTTTTTGGAGTAAACTTTTAGCATATGTAAACAGACAGTCCAACCTTTACCTGCCATACACCAAGTTTTTGCTAGTAATAGAATGTTTGACAACCTGCAGGCTTCTCCTCCATACTTTATGGGATCTCCGCCAGTTCGTGCAAGCAATCCCCTTGTCCACGATACGCAGTTCCGTTCTTGGAAAGTACAAAGTGTCGATCAGTCACCTGCCGTTCCTATACCAACTAGGAGTTGCGGTGTTGGCTATCACTTGAGAGGAGGATCCATTACAAAGTCCTGAAGCTGCATTTACAAGTTTCATGACTCAGACGTCCGCTGTGAAGTTGTAGTTGTAACTCTGGTTCTCCGTACAAGTACAGGTTGTACATATGAGTCGCCAACCTTTGAAAGCTGTATTTTCAAGGTTCTTTTTGTGTCATCTCGTCAGAAGATCTGTGTATATCTTTTTGTTAAGTTGTGTCGGCAGCGAGGCTAGCTTCGGCAAGTAATTTTTGTTGAGAAATTAGGTAACCTGAATGAAAATAACTGTATTTCTGTAGTTTTGAATCTGTCATGTCAAACTGTATTTCTGTAGTTTTGAAACTGTATTTTGAATCTGTCATGAAAATAACTGTATTTCTGTAGTTTTGAGAAAATTTTGTTGGATGTTGTGGGCTTGTGTTTTCTTGTATTACATTTCCATGATAGGTATCAAGAACTTGTGCACCTAAACATAATGCAGATGACTCACAAGACCACAGCTCTCAATGCATGTGCTGTCCAACCAGCTAATGTGCGGCTGCTCTATCTCCTACTTACTCTTGATCCCGGATTTGATCCCCATTAGGGACGAATTTCAGGAATTCTCACAAAGGAGTAATCTTGTATAAAAGTAAGCCACCAGGGCTAGTCCTGGCTGGTCGCCTTTTTTTTATCGATGATATAAATTATAAACATATTCTTTTGCGGGTAAAATTATAAACATATTCACAGAGAAATCAGGTATTGTCAATGATAGTTGCCGATTCTCATGTCGAGTTGTGCTCGATGTTTTATCGAACATGTTGTACTTTATGTTGTGTTGCATGATAACTTGGCCAGGGTACGAGAAGTAGTGTATGTAGGAGGGTTCAGTTCATCCAGCCGAAGGCTATAAATAACAAGCTGCGCGCGTGATCTCTAGGGCTCCATTGCGCAAGGCATCCCGATGGCCAACACACGCCGCCGCCGCCTCGCCGTCCCGGCTCCAGAGATCAAGCCGCCATTGGTCTTTGTCCTATCCCTCTTACTCCCAACCCCTACAGAGATCGACCGTGAGGAGAGGTCCACCGCTGAACCCGCGCCAGGAGTAACGACGCGGCCGGCGCCGCCTCGCCGCCGCCATCTCGGAGGAGATCCTCGTGCGGCAGATCTTCGTCCGCCTTCCAGCCAATGACGTCCTCAGCTGCCGCGCCGTCTGCCGCCGCTGGCGCGGCCTCACCTCCGCCGCCGACTTCCTCATCGCCCACCACCGGCGCCAGCCGCCGCGTCTCCTCCGCCGCCGAGGAAGCAGCCTTCTACTACATCCTTACGGCGCGCCATGGGCGCACTCCGAGATGCATCAAGGGAGTTCCCGCTCATATCGAGGATGGCATGCTTCTCTTGGACGGCCCCGCCCGCCATGGTCCGCAACTGCCTTCACTGGGAGCCCGTCCACCACGGCATCTTCGATGGCATACTCGTTTTCGACACGGCTGCTGAATCCTTCAGGACCATGCGCCGCCCGGCTGGTGCTACCAGATCATGCTCTCGTTTGTATGACATGGAAGGTTCACTTGGCTTCAGCTGCTTCCGCCATGGGAGGACGGAGAAGATCATGAAACTCTGGGACTACGACTACGATAGAGAGGTTTGGTCGCTCAAATACCATGTAAATATTCCGGTAGAAATTTCCAGAGGTTTGGTCAATCAAGATGCACAATGTCTGTTTTTGTCCCACGAGGAAGATGTGCTCGTCTATAGCCAGCCGTATGGTTACATACACCACTATGACAACACCGGCAACTTGCTGCAATCATGGAGGGGGGAAATTGAGCTCATTGAACTTTCTTTCAAAGAAAGCCTTGTCAAGCATGACTTCTTCCCGAGACAAGGTTGTGCCTCGAATGGACAACCTCGTTTGGAACAAACGCTCAGGTACATCCACATAATTAATGATAAGCCTGACGGATATACATTACTCCTATATTAAATTAGTTCTCTCTTTTTTATTTTTGCTAGTGATTTGGTGGAGTTGCTTTCCTCCCTCCTAGGTAAGAAATGTTCAATAGATACAGTTTGAAGTTTACCTTTAACTCGGAATTTGCAGGGTAAGGAATCTCAGTTTTAAAATATTCTTTCAGTGAGAGACGATGTTCCGTCGACAGCGAGACGCTCATGGTGTGACTTCTTCAATCTCAAGACTCGATCCGTTGGCTCAGTATTTCAGAGGTGCTCATATGGGTAGGGTGTGTGTGCGCATGTGTCGTGAGAGTCTGCGTTTATACTGTGTTTTTCAAAAAAAAAACGTGTTAAGATTTTTGAATTGATGAAATATATTTTTACGGTTTTGCTATTTCTCATTCGATTGAGACTTATACCTCACTCGATTACATTTACGTCGATTCTGCGGGATGTGAGTTGCACATGAATTGCAACTGGGATATTTCCATTTAGACATGAGTTATAACTAAAAAAATAGTTGTATATAAATTACATATGAGTTACATTTCCAACTTGGATGACGTCACTTAAGTGAGCTTCAATATTTATTATGGGTCACTCTTCGGATAATCCATATGTCTGGATTTATAAGTTCTCTACATATTTCTAGGTTATAAATTTCAGCAACATATTATGATCTATGTATTATATTTAGATTAGAATTTAGACTCTTCACAAACTAAGAATACGTAGAGGATTTATATTTATAAACCCGGATGAGGGAGTATTAGCTTTGGCTAGTCGTTTCTAAACCCCACAGTCAAAGACACTCGATTGCCAATCCATCCTTTCATAGACGGTTTTAATATAGTGTGTGATGTGCAGGCCAATTAAACCAAGGCATCTGCTTAGCTAAATTCAAAAAAAAAAAGGCATCTGCTTAGCTATTTGCACTGATCTAGGACAATGCCAGTCTTTATTCGGAAATCATAAATTGACTTTCGATTTTACATGAAAAAATTTGGTTTCCGCCAATTCGAGATTTGGAAAATTTGGGTTCTGAATCGAGATCGGGAAATCCCGAATTTCTCGAAATTTAGACTTTAATATACATGGGTTTAGACTTTTTGGCCGAGTAGGGATGGGTGTGCCTCAGGCTGCTGACTTGTTGGGTCACTAGAGGGAAAATACCTAGTCTAGTCATAAATTTACCGAACATTGCATACATGTGTTTCGTCTAGGATGAAAAAGACTAGCATTTCACCTATGCCTTTGGGATTTTCTAACTTTTCGGGATAAATGGGTTATTTGGGATTCAACACTACATTTCCGAATTTCCCGAAAAAATCAAATTCAAAACAGCTTCCCAAGAATACGTTCAGCATTGTCGAGTTGGGGAAATTTGAGATTTAGGATTCGGGATCGGAAAATATGTCCAGCCTGAGGAGGTGACCTAAGAATGGTGTTCGACACTCCGCGTGACCGGAGACATTCTCTCGTTATTGATTAAGTGTCACACGTGAACTTTTGTGTGTATGAAATGCACGATACCATCTATATATATACACCTCACTCTGTAAGTTCAGAGTGTATTCCAAGTGACCTACTCTTAAGATACTATCAGCTTTGGAAGAGCTAAATCATTTTCCAAATAATGTTCTAATCACCTTTTGATTTCTACAACCTTCGTTACAAATTATAACATATTTTAGATATTTTAACATAAACTGTATACAGAACGAAACAACTTTATTTTATGTCCCTTCTCCTTGAAGGGTTTTCCACGATAAAATATTGTATCCCAGAGTTGATTTTACGTTTTAGTTGCCGTTTACTGTTAGACAACAGTAGGTTTGATGTGATTCAGTTTGATAGTTTCTTTCACTCAGAGCACCCACAACGCGGCTCTTACGCCCCGACGACTGGGTGAAAATCTCGGTTGATCGGTAGTTACCGAATCGAATCCTAGGCACATAACGTTGCTTGGATTTTTGCGTGCAACTGTGATTTCACAGGCATCCCGGACACCTGGATCTCTAGTTGGCGTCTCTGCTAAGAGTAGATCGTTGCTTGTTCTAGCGCTTCTCGAAGTTGTTTTATTTACTCAATTTATTTTTGATACTTTAGCGTCTATTGCGGATGCTCTTTTCCACTTATGGGTCCTTCCCGAAAATAGAGATGGACTTGTACATAGTCGACTCCCTTCGGTTGGAGCCCTAAGACCAACATTTGACATCCATCATTGAGAGAAAATTACAAAAAACCACCACAATTAGGGCTAGGTTTTCGCATAACCACCTGAATTTCCAGAAATTGCGCGTAGCCACCGGTCAAGCGTTAATTATTTTCAGACAGCCACCACTCGTCAGCTAACCGGGCATGACGATCAGCTAACCCATATATTGACAGGAGGGGCCCAGTTTCAGAGGACACGTGGCAAGTTTGTAACCGCGTCGTGAACAACCGATTAGTTCCGGACTTTTCTGCAATTTGCCAAAAATTAAAAATTCCGAAAAATAAAAATAAATAGGGGACAATGTCGTCCTGCCCGCCCGCCGCCGCTGCTCGCCGCCGCTAGCCGTCGCCCTGCTCACCGCTGCTCGCCGTCGCCGCTGGCCCGCCTCCGCTTGCCGCTGCTGCTCCCTACTCCCCGCTCGCTCGCCGCCGCTGCTCCCCGCTCGCCCATTGCCGAGATGCAGAGGCTGCGCGCGCCATGGATTGGAGGAGGCCACAGGGCGGCAGACCGGAGGTCCCATCTCCGACACGGAGGTCGTCCTCCATCTCATCTCCACCTTCGACACGGGGGAGAAGGCGCGGCGAAGGGACCCGAGGCGGTACTACTATTCCGTGTGTCCTTCCAGGACTTCCGCAAGGGCGGGCAGCTGCAAGCGCGGCCACGCGTGCGAGCTCGCGCGCGTGTTCGAGTGCTGGCTACACCCGGCGCGCTACCGAACGTAGCCGTGCAAGGACGGCACAGCCTGCCGCCGCCGTGCTGCTTCTTTGCGCACACCAGACCAGCTCCGCGCCGTGCTGCAGCAGCAAGGACAGGGGCTAGCTCCAGCCCCAGGAGCGTGGCCTCCTCGCATGAGCAGGCCGACAAGCTTCACGTGCAGCCTCGCGTGCGGCACGCGGGTAAGCAGCACAGTGAGCCACGGCCAGGCGACGCGCACATGCGGATGAGGCGCGGCCGGCGCGCACGGTGAGCCATGGCACCGACGCGAGCTTACAGGCATGGCGGCGCGCGGGTGAGCCACGGTGGCGCGCACAGGCGGATGAGGCGCGGCTGGTGCGCACGGTGAGCCATGGCGGCAGCGCAAGCTTGCAGGGGCACGGCGGCGGCGCAAGCTAGTGGGCATGGCGGGGCGAGCTTGCAGGTGCGGCTGGCTGGCTGCTCCCTGCGCCTGGCTGCTCAACGTGGCCGTCTTGCCGGACCTGATCTGCGCGCACGGGCGAGGGGGAGCGGCGGGCGCGGGGTTGGGGTAGCGCCGGGCCGGAGCAGCCGGAGCACGCGGAATTGCTGTGGAGGATGCCGGCGGCCGTGCGCTTGGAGGAAGGGCGGCGGCGCGGGGACAATGGCGGCCGGAGAACACGGGGAGGACGACGGTGTGTTGTTCCCTTTTTTTCAGATATTTTTTTTTTGAAAATTGCAGAAAAGTCCAGAATTAATCGTCCGTTCACGGCGCAGTGTTAAACTTACTACGTGTCCTCTGAAACTAGGCCCCTCATGTCATAATACAGATTAACTGAGCGTCGTGCCCGGTTAGCTGATGAGTGGTGGCTGTCTGAAAATATTTAGCGCTGGACCGGTGGCTGCGCGTAATTTCTGAGAATCTCGGTGGTTATGCGAAAACCTAGCCGCAATTGTGGTGGTCTTTTGTAATTTTCTCCATCATCGATGACGATGACCAATTTCGTTGTGAAGTGGGATCTCTGAGAGATTGACATGCTTCAGCATTTGTGGAGACATGTTGTCTGGTGACACTCCTATTCATCTTCGATACAATATTCTCATGTTCATCACTCAAGGACCCGACGATCATTGCAGCACGCACACAACGACGGTTGGCCTACCTAGTTGCCGGCGACGGTCAACAGTCCGGCGACGAACGCCCTGAGGTTCCTCTCGGACGAACCGCCCACGGCGGCCGCTGCCCGCGCCTTCTCCCTCCACAGCGTGGCCTTGGCGCGCACCGTCTCCGACCTGGCGGCGCCGATGCACCTCCGCAGCTCGTCGGCCTCCACCACGCCGTCCTTGTCGCTGACGGCGGCTCTGATCCCCGTGCCGAGCTGCCGCTCCACCAGCCACGCGTTGGTGCCCTGGTCCGTCCACTGCGGCACCCCGACGACCGGCACGCCGCACGCCACGGTCTCCAGCGTGGAGTTCCAGCCGCAGTGCGTCACGAAGCACCCCACCGCGGGGTGGCTCAGCACCTTCACCTGGTCGCACCACTCCACCGCCATGCCCCCGCCTCCGGCGATCAGGTCGTCGCCTTCGATCTCCCCACGGTTGTCCTTCCTCAGCACCCACAGGAACGGGCGGCCGCTCTCCGCCATGCCGCGCGCCACCTCCGCGATCTGCCGCTTGCTCATCGACGACATGCTCCCGAAGGAGATGTACACCACCTGCGTGACGGGGCGGCCGGAGATGTACACCACCTGCGTTGCAACGGGTAAAATTTATACGGATCATATGCATAGATTGATTTCATGTATGTAAAGACGCGACGTTTCACAACCACATGTCAGTTTTAACGCATCTACGACGCGCTCGTTCGAGACCATAATCTATTTTAATGTAATTAAGTTAGTTTAGTACATATGTAATCGAGTGACACATTAAAATACTACTCGGCGTACGACGTTCCAGTCGTTAGGCCGTATTATATTGTTGAGATATACGCTTGCATGTATCCGGCGGCTTGCTCCCATGCTTCGTTCTGTACAGCAGCGACGAATCTTGTACGTACGTGTGTCACATGTGTGTTGCGTACGCGATCTCTTTCCCGACCGGAAGGTTTCATGCTTTTGGTACTTCTCAAATAGTAAATCACGAATCTCGACAAGTTCTTCGTGAGAGCCATTGTTTGTGTGGAGTTGTGTGTGTCTAGGTTCTAGCTGTACGTGCTTGAGGAAGAAGACGACCAGCGAGGGAGCGCTCGGATTGATCTGTTGGGCCTAGCAGATGCGGCCCAAGAAACCGAATGGATAAGGAGAGAAAAAACAGAAAAAAATATATTATAGGCTGGCCCATTTCGGGAATGAGAGAGGGGAGACATGCGCTAGATTTGGCCTAAATTGTAATTGCCAATTATTTTCCGCATTTTTTCTCAAAAAACTAATCCGTCAATTAAAGAAAATTCAGTAAAACAAAATACTTATAACGATATAAGGAATGTTATTTTCACCCATTTTTAGCTTTATAAAATTATTTTGGTTATGAAACACGCTTATAGGAGTTTAATAAATACCATATTTAATTTTTAGGGTTTATTAAATCGAATAAGTTTTTGTAAGTTCAAATGTGCATGTGAGGAATATATAAATCATCTCTGAATTAAATTTAAGGATGGCATACTATCGCCTTCTTTTTATCTCCGTTCTCTTTGGAAAGTAAATAGTCCATAAATTGGCAGGCTCCGATGTGCATAAGGGATGAAGCTCCCCATAGGTAAAGGTAGCACGGTCGTCCTAACTTGTTTTGGGGAGGAAAGATTCTTATGTGTTTTTCTTAATAATTTGAGTGGTTAAACATTAAAATAGACTCGTATTTTTGTAAACACTGCGCAAAAATCAAATTCAAACTGAAAACAAGGACTTGATAAACTAGTCGGAAACCAACTTTCTCTCTACAATAGCATTTACATGATAGTCTTGAGTTATTCATTATTTATACATAGATAATTGAAAAATCTTAATCTTCCTGATATTTGGAAGGCATAATATGGCTCTTGTGATTTACGTATCATGGAGCTTGAATTGCTTTTGTAATTGGCGATGAAAACAATCAAAATGGACTTCTTAGGAACAAAGATCACCAAGACCGAATTGCCCAAGAAATTTATGTGACGGCTTCTTGACGACTTGAAACCTTTTCTCGAGTAAATTACGGAAGTATTTTTTTAACTAAGATTTTTCATTGGTGTGTTTTTAGATTTTTAGTTATATTCAAATATGTTTATACTTCTATTGTATTAAATGATTATAAATCACATATATTGTTAATTATCGCCAATATCTCAGTCCTTGCCCCCAATTTTTTGAGTCTGTCCTACCTCAACATTTTTCCGTCCTTCACCACGTTTGTCCTACCTCAACTTTTTTCCGTCCTTCGTCACCGCGTGCATGCTCCTAAGGAATCCATTTGGATCAAAGGAATGTCACCACCAAAATTTATATGAATTGCATTCCTAGACCCCAATTTCATATGAATTTCAACATCCACTCTAATCTCATTTTTACACTCTTTCGTGTAGGATCGAGACACATTTCCTGTGTTTTTTCCTATACACCATCCAAATGATCATTCCTGTAGTTTTTCTCTGTTTCGTAATACTCTGTTTTACCCCTACAATCCTATCAATTTCCTGTATTTTTTTCAGTTTCTCATTTTTCTAATCATGTGATCCAAAAGAAAGCCCAAAATCTACCACCTCAACAGTTGCATTTTTGAGCCATGGTGTGGCAGTGAAGGCCTTAAAGGCGGCGCCGAAGAGCTAGCACAACCACCGGCCATCAACCCTCTTCTTTAATGGAGAAGACAAGTGCAAGGACGGCACCTTCACTGCCCTATTGCCTCAGTTTCATTCAAGGCCAAGACGAACAGTGAGTGTACTCACGTAGGATTCATGCATCTCAATCTCTTGCCACATCTACCACCATTTACTATTAATTCAGTGTACTTAAGAATACAGTTACTATAGATTTGCTTGCCCTTCCTCGCCTCAACACTGGTTCTATGTCAAGGCCCTTTGATTAACATAGTACGTCGACCGATCCGTCCTCTCTGACCCCAAATACTAGGTAAATACTACTAACCCATTTGTGTAGGTTAGCTGCTAGGGTTTCTTCCTATTTATGCCTAATGCAGAAGGCTCAGGGTCTGCAGCGGCTTCACCGTGTCGTCGATCGTGCGATGAGCTGCCGGCGGCAGTGACTGCACGAACTTGCAGTTGGGGCAGGAGGGGGAGGACTTGCAGAGCATGACTAGGAGATGGCAGTTGGCGCATGGCACGGCGATCATGTTGTTGCCTCCTCCGGATCTGACCACGGTGCCTCCAGCTTGTGGTGAGAGGGCGGGAGCAGCGGCGCCGGTGTGGCCGCCGTCCAAAACGACGGCGTTCAGCGGCGTGGTGGTGGACATGTTGAGCTCCAGGTTCACGCCCTGCTCCTTGGGTCTGTTCCAGCTCCTCTTCAACGTCTTCCTGTTCAGGTAATACATCCTTCCAGACTGCAAACATATGAACATAACGTATTAGTAGGCCATAACGTATCGAATGATGAGGCGATCATGAAAGTATCGGACTAGATAGATACGCTACAAATACTTGTAGTATCTTCTAGCTAGACAACACATGGTACTGCGAAAATCCAAATAGTAGTAGGGAAACTATCACAAGTGCAGCTTTCTGCATGCACGGTTCAGCTGCATGCATTCTGCCTCAACAGCCATGTGGGACGTCTGCTTCACACGCCTTTAGGAGCTACTAGGAAGTGTTACTCAGAAGAGCTAGCCAGCTACTAGTGAAGATACACAGAAAGGGACTCACTTGGAGGTCGAGGCACTGCTCCCAGTCGAGTGGCAGGGGGTCACTGAGATGGAGTTCCAGGTGCGGGTGCGACGCGGGCTCCTCCCAGGTGTAGTGGTGCTTCCTCCTCTTCCGGGAGCTGCCGTCCGACTCGGACGATGACGACGACGTCTTCTTCTCGGAGGCAAAGCCCAGCGCCGGCCACTTCGGCCCCAGAGACAGCTCCGGCTGCATCTCCATCTTCTTGGAACTGATCACCACCTCCTGATGGAACTCGTCCACTGATCTCAAGAATTCAGTGGTCATCCTCGGACCTGGCCGATGAATTGAGTGAGTCGAGTGATGAGCCTATGAGGATGAGAAGTGAGTGAGCTGCTTCTCTTGTAGTTGTAGGCTGGCTCCCGATTGATGGGGTCATGCAGGGGAGGGCGTGGACACTAAAGAAGGGTTCTTAAATTGCTGCCTTCATCCAACCCCATTACTAAGGAGCGAGGGCAGGCCAGGCATTCAAGGGGTGACAAGTAGAGTGACCTTAAATGACTCAAATCTCTCCACCGCCTCCCCCATTCAAGTCGCCCTTGCTCGCTCCATCTAGTGCATATGCCACGACTGTACACGTCATAATGCCACACCCACAGCTCCCTCCCAGGAGAACCACCACAAAATCCACAGGCCTAAAATCTCACTATATTTTACAATTTAAGTTACACATACATTTAGAAAGTGTGGGTCCAACTATTAATGAAGAGTGCATAATTCAGAACTAGAGATCAAATTCATAAGATTTGTCATTTTTGTCAAGACTATAACTGAATAGTGTAGCTTGGGAGCCAAAAGGATTTTTCTCATATGTACACTCCAACTTATGTTAGTATCAGTTCAAGATACTATATATACATGTGCTTGGAAGCGTTAATCCGTTTGCTTAGATATCACTTTCCGTGCTACTCCTTCAATCAAACACAGAATTCTCTGGAACTAGGAGAGCAGTGCACAGAATTTAGTGCAACCTCCTGCCCAATGGAGAAACCGGTGCGCGTTGGTTGGAACTAAAGGCCATCTATTGCTGCAATAGTGCTCTGCTGAATTTGGCAGCACAGGAGTGAGGTGAGGAGTGGGATATGTGCATGGCTAGCTAGTGTGTGAGCCTGGACAAGATGGCTCGCTCAATTCATGGAGATGGACAGTAGAGTGAAACCTACAAGGCAACACACAGCACGCAGAGCCTTCCCGGCCATGTCTTAAAACCTCTCTTGTACCGTGTCTGACCGTCATACTTCTATACCTACACCATTAACTACGTTGTAATCATGAACCGGCTCCTGTGGGTGAGCATTCATGTCTTTTGCACCCCGAACTCTAATTCTCATAAAGAACGAGTACGGATGGAGCTCTGGTGCATAATAAGAACACAAGTCTCAGGACATCTCCTACGGGGCTGCTCAATTGCCCCGATAGTTCGGATTTGAGCAGCCCCGGACAAAACCAAGGCCCTGCGGGGCTGCCCAAACGGACTGTTGTCCGTTTTTTTGTCCGCGGCTGCTCAAATCTGAACCAAATTTGCTCCACAATTGAGCAGCCTTCCGGACAACTCTGGACACAATCGTGTCCACTACTTGGCGCCCTGGCCCGCCAAAAAGAGGCACACATTTTGCCCTTTCCTCTCCCACCCCCAGCCTCTGCCCGTCAAAAACACTATCCATGTCCCGCCCTGCCCCGCCGCCAAAGCCGATGCAAAAGCCAAAGGTGCTCACGGAACGAAGAGAGGAGGGAGCAGTCGGCCAAGAGGGCGGGGCGGAGGAGGAGAGCGAAGGAGGAGAAGCTGTCGCCGATGGACGACGAGCGTACCAGGATCGCCCAGGCGGCGGCGGAAGCGGTGATGAGCGTGCTGGGCATGCGTCCGGCGACCACGACCACGACGTACGTGCCTCCCTCGCAGGCTGCCAGCTCCAACACGTCCGCGGCCCGGTCGCGCTTCCCCCCCCTCCCCCCCCCCCCCCCCGACGCCGACGCATCCCCCGCGCCGACGTACGGGTACTTGCTCGGTCGTGACCCGACGCCGCAGCCCTTCTACTCGATTGAAGTGGAAGATTCGCCGCCGCTCCGCGGCCCCGCCGTGGGCTCGATCGATCTGAACACCGCGCCGGGCTCTGGGCTGTCCGCGCCCCGCAAAAGTTGCATCCGCGTTCCGCCGAGCGTTCTTCCCGTGCCCCGCAACCTGTTCGACGAAACGCCGGTCCCGTCGACTCAGGCGACTCCGGGACTGACGTTTGAGGAAGGCGACGCGTACATGAACGGCTTCATCAACGAGAATGGCCGTGCGAGCTACATCGACGCCGGGGACGAGCTGGAGGAGGACGGAGCGGACGGAGCGGACGAACACCACATCGCCGACATGCCGTTGTTCATGGACGAGCTCACCCAGCAGGCCAAGGCGGCGAGGAGGAACGTCAAGCGGGGCGCCGGCTTCACCGAGAAGGAGGATGAGTGTCTCTGCGACACATGGATGGAGGTGGGACAGAACACCATTATCGAGGCAGAGATGAAGGGCAGCGCGTACTGGGCGAGGATGTTCAGGAACTACCATGAACGGGCCCTCCTCCAGCCGTACTCCATGGCCACCACACGGACCGAGCTCTCCATCCAAAAGAGGTTCGGGCTCATCTCGCAGGAGTGCAGCAAGTTCACCGGCTCCTTCGAGCATGCCGCGGCCCGGCCGCAAAGTGGCATCGGCATCGCCGACTTAGTGAGTGACCCTTCCTTTCCTTGTCCATTTGCTGTTTGTGTAGTTGTTCCATGTCCTCCAATGGCCGTTTGTGTAGGCGTTCCAAGCGTTGGAGGTCTACAAGGCCGAACATGGGGGCAAGTCATTCAACTTCGCCCATTGCTACCGGAAGCTCAAGGACAACCAGAAATGGAAGGAGCTTCACAGCGCCCTCAAGAAAGGAGTGGCCGTGCCCGGAGGGGTGCCGCCAATGGCCACGGGTTCCGCCGATGGTCCGGAAAGCGAAAGGCCAAGGGGACGGGTCAACTCCAAGCTCGATCTGAAGCGGGACGCCACGACGATCGCGCTGCAGGAGACCCTACAAGGCTTCATCACCCAGAAGGACAAGGAGACCGAGAAGAAGGACGAGAGGGACGAGAAGAAGCGCCGGGAGCGAGAGGAGGTGACGAAGAACTTCTTCCTCGTCCAAACGAAGAAGCTCGAGATAGAGGAGGAGAATGCAAAGACCAGGGCCTTGGAAGCCTCGACAAGGGCCATGGAGGCCGAGAACAAGAGGAGGGAGGTCGAGCTCGCTCTGGCCGCCCAAGAGGCACAGATCATGGCCATGGACCTGACCTGCTTCACCCCAAGGAAGAGGGCCTACTACGAGAAGAAGCAGCAGCGGTACATGGAGGCCGAGGGCTGATCGGCATGGCCTGATCGTGCCCGACATGGCCTGAACCAGTGGCCGACATCCTATTTTGTACATGTAGACTAGTCCATCACCACGTGGCCGGCATAGCCTGATCGTGGCCGGCATGGCCTGAACCAAGGCCTCCTTTTGCATGTGCCAATTTTGATTTTTTGGTATTTCCAGGGCATTTTCGTATTTACCTATATGTGCACTTTGAAAACTCTCACAATTTGAGCAGCCCCGTAGGGCGCATGGCTCCAGTCTGCGCGGACACGCCCGCGGACGGCTGCTCAAACGGATAAAATCCGGACCTAATCGGTCCGGATTTGAGCAGCCCCGTAGGAGATGTCCTCACCACCCAAACCCGCGTGTAGTATGAAAATTCTACAAACAAAATACTCCCTCCTAAGTGTCTTAGTTTGTCAAAAAGAAGATATGTCTAGACATGATTTTGTCTAGATCCATCTACTTTTTGACAAACTTAAGACACTTTTTTTGGACGGAGAGAGTAGCACAATTGCACCAGAAAACTTAAAGACACAAGGGGTTTGGCAAAATGTTGAAAAGATACATATGAATAGAAACAAGGTGAGTTTGTAATGTGTGTGTGCGTGCGCGTCAGTATGTGTCTACAGTTAGCCATCCAAAGGGCATGTACAATGGTTGATAGCACGGTCTTATCAAACCTGCCACGTAATCAAG
This sequence comes from Poa annua, assembly GCA_026929855.1. NCBI lineage: Eukaryota > Viridiplantae > Streptophyta > Magnoliopsida > Poales > Poaceae > Poa > Poa annua. The sequence goes on along the minus strand of CM049430.1, from coordinate 103,668,634 downwards.
ATGTGACAAAAAAAATGATGTATAATGGGTTATTTTTTAAGAGACAATTGTTGCTAAGAGATCATCTCTTAGCTAAGATAAGGCAACCCTCCTTTTCTCATTTTATCTCCTCCAACACAATAATTATCCTATGTGGCGTTGCTAAGATAAGATGATTGTACATGCCCTAATCCTCCAACGAAAAGAGGACTCGCAAACTTTTCTTGCCTCACAAACACAATGCCAGAAACTACCATTTTATTTTATTTATTTTGCTAAGATAACCCAAAACTAGACAGGTGCACATTCTTTCTGTTAACTTAACGTTAACCCAGTGCAGCACCTACAATTCTTCCGTGTCACCATGCTTGTTCGCTAGCTGCAACATTTCTCCAGCTACAAAAAATGTATTTTATATCAGATAAACCCTAGTCTTATATTAGACACCAGATCACAATGCACTATTATATACTCATCATATCAAGTAAACAACACAATACTGTTCGCAAAAAAGAAAGTTGGGATCACTGCCAGAAAAAGAGGATTGCATTTCAATTTAATACCACCTAAAAATCTATTATATGGAATGCCATGAGTTTACAGGAGAGCAGAAGAGTGCAAAATACACATGTTGTAAGTCATAAACAACAAGATTATGTGCTGAGATTTGTCTGAAAAAAGGGCTGATTCATATTGAGATCTGCATACGAGATAGAACTTTGTATCTATCAAATAATGTAATACTGTTTTATTTCTAATATTTTACTATTAAGCATTGTGAACTAATGTTCATTATTCTGTGAGCATCATACTTATAGCATATTTTGAGGCTTGGGAACAAGTTGTTTACAACAACTTTTGTAAGATATAATCTGGTCATATAATCATCTCAAACTTCTTTATGATGATTCAGATAATGGTTACAGAAAAATGATGGGCAGCCAAACAAAGAAACTTCCTATGGCTATAACAAAATAACTAACTTACTGGCCACTAGTCCCACTACACAACCCTAGGAGGATTTGCTGAAGAATATAGCTTGAATAAACTTTACACGTTAGCACTGTACTAGTGAAGTCAAGATGAACCGGCACATTCCAGCCCGAAATTCCCCTCCTATAATAATAACCCTTGAAAAAAACACTACATACCTAAATAGCAATATCTTGTATCAAAATTTCCATTCTTGGTATAGTCGGCTCTTGAAAGGTAAGACCACAAAACTAGTCGCTCCTAACTTTGTCCTCTTCGAGTTCCACTTTTCAGCCTTGGTGTTCATGTCCTTGCAAAACTTTTCGTCGCCGGCGTCGATTAGCATTTCCTCAAGAACCATCGCCTTCTCAGCAAAGAATTTTATCAGCTTTTCACCAAGACAGTATGAATTCTCTAGCCGAAATTGCAAGCACACTCCCCTGAGGGAGCTCTGCAGGCATTGGTAGAAGTGGCTCGGGCCTAACATGGCGGCGATCTGAATTTCCTTCTGCGGTACTTGTGTGCGGCGTAGCACATCTTTCTTGTTCGAGGCGTCGTCCTTGTGCTGTTCAGTGAGGTTGATCCGGAGGGCAGAGAGAACGGGGCAGCAGCGGAGCAAGTTCAAGATGGTCGTGATTGTTGCAATCTTGCCTTCCTCGAGACGCACTCCTTGGAGCTCAAGATGCTGGAGCCGGTGGAAGGAGGGCAAGAGCTTGACCCGGCTTGGCTCGCTGAGCACGGCAATGTCCTCTAGGTGCTGCACCCTCAGCCTCATCTTCCTTGTGCTGGTGAAGATCCGAGCCAATCGCCAGAAGGTCTCCAAGTCACGGATTGGATCCTTGTTGTAGTTCCAGTCGTCGTCGTCGTTTCTTTGCCAGAAGAAATACAGATCCACCTGTTCCAACTCCTGAGGCGGCTGTGGACTGAATGAGAAGGAGTGGAGTGTCCCATGGTACTTGAAGCTGTGCAGCCTTGGCGCGTTGATCTCATCAACGTAGACGGTCTTCTTATAGTGGTCACCGGAGTAAGTGCGTGCGGGTCCGGGCTTGTTCACCTGCGTCACCTTCGCCGCCGTGAAGATGTTGTCGCGCCGGTAGAAGAATCGGGCGTTGCTGTCGAGGGCTGCCTCCAGGTTTACGGCGCCACAGGAGAGCCAGAGCGGCGCGCGCCATCGCCTGGAGAGCGCGGTCGTGGAGGCGGCCTCCTTGAGCGGGGCGAAGTGGAGGATGCGGCGGAGGAGGTCGTCAGGGAGCTCGGACAGGCGGTCGCGGCGACCGGCCGCCATTGTGTACGTACGGCGGCGGCGGCGCTAGAGGGATGCGATCAGGGTGATGATCTGGTGGGAATCACGCGTTAATTAGCTGGGCTTGGGCCTGAGTTCAGGCTGATACTGTATGAGGGAGTCCTGATTTGTTTACAACAGTTTTTTTTATTCGTATTTTGGTTGTACATGAATATGTTTTTTCTTCTTAATAACTCTTGGACGTATTTTTGAACATTAGAACAATTTTTCGAACTTGTCTATACTTTCGACCCCGTGGTTTAGAACTAATAAACATTTTTGAGCTTATTTAATCCGTGAATACTTATTTGAAGTGGACGATATTTTTTGGTGCTATTTTTTTCTTAATCCAAACACCTCGAAGTATTGAAAACTCATGGTATTTTCAGAAATCACAACCTTGTTAGAATACTTTTGACTACATCACAAGTTACTAGTGTAAAATTTCTGAATGATCATTGTTTTTGTTGTTGACTTTTGTAGATAATTGTTATTGTTTAGGGATCCGTGCCTCTTGGTTCGGCCTTGTAGCATCTACTTCGTGCACCGTGCTATGGGTTTATCTCTATGTATTTCGGGGTTTTCGGGCTGACGAATGTGGGTTGGTAGATGTTTGGATAATTTATATTCAAATAAACCTTTTCTCTTAAAAAAAGTAAAAGTTTCAAAACAACTACTAGCACGAGAGAACTCCTTAGAATTGTGTCACCTCTAGTCAATAAGCTTTCACATGAACAAAAATCCTCCTAAATTAATATAGTTCTATAAACTCAAAGCTCACAAATGAATTTAAAAGCGAAACGTCTAGATCTTCAACACGGCATCTTTTTAAGATCTTTTTGAACGAAGGTAAAAAATCTAAGCATGCGCATGCGCATGCGCAGGCACGTTTTGTTTATCCAAGGCACGTCGGCCGAGCCCCTGAAGCAGCCAGCCCTGAGCCGGAGCCCAGCAACGACGACTCTGTCATATCCACGCAAGCCGTGACTGTGAGCAAAGTAGCGTGAGCCACTCACCGCACCGTCTCCGTCCGTAGGAATAGGATGATGCTGCTGCTCATCTCGATCCGTCGTCACCTGCCGCTGCCGATTATGGTTACGCAATTGTTCTGTTCCCTGCCGTGGAGGCTCTCCCGTTCATTCACACGCCACGTGTCTCTCTGTCCTCCCTCTTACTCTCACTTGCCCCGGACATCTTCACGCTCACCATCAATCGATCTTAGTCGACGTGGACTTGTTGTTCTAAATTAATTTAGAACCAACATTTTCTTTTACGAGACACTGCTAATATCTAAATCTGAGGAAAACAATGTAGTTAAAGGATATGGTGTAGGCAAATTCCGATCCGCCCCGTTTACATTTTCTACGTACACGCTACCCATATGAACATCTTGAATAATTGAGTCGGTGGGGTAGTTATGCATGGGTGTTTCACGATCGACATAAACACCGCCTCCCGCTGAAGGATATTTTCATCTCAATAAGCAGTGTTAAAAATGAAGATTGAGCTCTAATGAATTAGGATACAAACCAAGAGACAAAGTTAGAAATTAACTTCTTGGGTCGCTATTTTGCAATCACCGGTGTCATTTCATAATTAGAAGAGTCTTCTAGTCAACCTAAGAAGACTAGTGAGAATCCATTTGTGCCATTTGACACTGAAGAATGTATGCTATCTTCCTCCTCCATTCTAACCAACTAATGTTTGTTCTTGGGAGTTAACATTTGTTTTTGTGAAACACTGTACAAGCATAGACAGTAGCGGACCTAGAAATATATTAAAGCCTGGGCAAACCTTAAATCAAATGCTTAGAATGCTACTTTTTACTTAAATTTGGATGAATAGCCGTGTCGTGCGGCCGGAAGCCCAGGCAAGCGCCCAGGCCGTCGAGACGCTGGGTCCGCCAGTGAGCATAGATGCTCACATATATATGCACGCACACTCACCCCTATGAATGCACACATATACACTCTATCTTTATGGGTACCTCCGAAATACTGAGTCAGCGGATCGAGTCTTGAGAGTAATAAAATCACCGTGAGAGTCTCGATGTCGATGAAAACGTCTAAATGCAACATAGAGATGTTAAATCTGAGATTTGAACTCTTACGAACTAAAGATATAACCATCCTATTAACTATCCAACCACAAATTAACTTGCAGAGCTCACAACTTTGTAAGAGTGACAAATGCAGAGAGCTTGAGATAGTGAACATTGTTTTCGGATGTGCTAATAATACTTGTATATATCGGTGAGACTGATAGATGGAGATCAAATACGCACATGGGTGACCGCCTCTCACGGTAAGATTAAGTCTAGGAGCATGGATCTCATCTCAGTGTGTGCTATACAGGATCACGTGGCGCGTGCGTGATCGATCGTGCTCGCGTGTTTCCCGTAAAATATTGTACTGAGAGAAGACAAGACAAAAAGGGAAACACTTCTCAGCTAAAAAAATAAGATAAAAAGGCACAAATATATTTTGAGAAGAAGTCTATTTAAAACCCGAAACTTGTAGAGGTTCGACGAGATGAACCCTAAACCCCAAAATTCCTGTCGTTTGGAACTTGAACTTGCGAATCGCGGCTATTTTTTTAAAAAAACTTGCGAATTCCGGTCTAAATCAAACCCTACTCCATCGGGGTCGTGGAAGAATGGCTGGCCCGCTACTGGTCGGGGTGGGAGATGGGGTCGAGGCGCTTGCCGCGCGAGCAACTGACGTTGTCGAAGCTCATCCTAGACGAGCGGCGGACATGCTGACCTTCATGGCGGTGATTCGGAGCTCGTCGACCCGCGGGCTGCTATGCTTCGCCATGAAATAGTAAAACATTCTTTCCGCCCTATCTGAACTAACCCGCAGGCGTGACCTTTGGTCTCTTTCGCCGGGCGAACTAAAGCAAGAGAAGCCGGTGGATTTTACGGGGAGATGGATTGGGGATAGAGACGAATATCACATGTGGGGTCGTTCAGTCACTGAGACAATGGATATTCCCGGGTCGGGATATTTTGTTTCCTCCGGTGTGCCAAACAGGTATAGGATTCGATTTAGACCGGGGCTACAAAGTTCAGTGTTCAAACGATAAAGATTTTCACTTCCAGAGTTTATAAACTCGCCGAACCACTACGAGTTCTGGTTTTAGATATATTTTTCTCCTAGTATTTTTGTTGACAAGGGAGAAGAAGTTTAACGAAAGTCAAATTGCGATTTCCGGAACAAGTGGAGGGATAAAATTCGGAAGCCAATCGGTGGTTCGCCGCGAGAGTCCGGCTAATGAACGGCCGACATCTGCCGCGTCGTCTGGCGACCGGGCTAGTTAATCAGCATAGGCCCCACCTTGTCAGACCAGATATCGTCGTGGCTAGCTGCAGATCGTGCCCCCCTTCCCTTCTTCATCACCACCACCTCTTCCTTCATCCCTGTCCAGAGCGTCTCCTCCAGATCGAGACCCGTCTCTCTCGGCCTCTCTCCCTACCTTCCCCCGTGATCTCATCTCACACGCCCGCCGGGCCGACGACCCCTACCTCCACGCCGGCCGCCATGGCGCACGGCGACCGCATGACCACCTTCGAGGAGAGCGAGAGGGAGAGCGAGTACGGCTACGTCCGCAAGGTGCGCATCCCTCTCTCTCCTGTCCCTGTCCCCCCGTCCTCTATACCGGCTGGATCGTCCCCCGTATCGCGTGGATCTCCGATGCGGTTTGGAATCAGGGTGTTGGCGTAGATCTCTCGAGTGCGCGCGCGCTCTGCTCTGCTCGCCTCGATCGCGACTGCTGTCCTGTCGGCGCCTCTGGATTGGGCGGGTCGGGGTGGATTCGTCGAATTGGGCGGGTTGCTCTGGGATTCCGATGGGGTGTTTGGATCGTGAGATGCGTCCTCACATTATCGGGTCAAGGGGAGGGTGTTCTCAGCTACCCAGGACACCCTGGAACCAGTGTGCTTCCGTTGGGTCAGATCGTGCGATCGTGCTCCGATTTGCCTGTAATAATAAGCCTTATTATATGGTCGTGCTCGAAAGTCCTAATCAGAGGAGACGATGTGTTGATCCGTTTGCTAGTGCCGTGGTTCATTCACAAACCGTGATGCATTATCTAACCTCGGTACCCTGCTCTCCCAGGTCTCTGGACCTGTGGTCGTTGCCGATGGCATGGGCGGCGCCGCCATGTACGAGCTCGTCCGTGTCGGTCACGACAGCCTCATCGGGGAGATTATCCGTCTTGAGGGCGATTCAGCTACGATTCAAGGTACGAAGGACCGCAATTCCGCCACGCATTTGCAATTTGTACTTTTCTCCCCAAGGATGTTGTGCTTCAAACTGAGATCTAACAAGTTTTATCCGTCTCTACTGTATTATGCAGTTTATGAGGAGACAGCTGGGCTGATGGTCAATGACCCCGTGTTGAGAACAAAAAAGGTGAAATCAGTACTGATGTCGATGCGCATTTCACAGATAGATAAGCTTTTTTTCCGCTCCACTCTGACACGTGGATGGCTATTTTTTTATGCAGCCTCTTTCATGTGAATTGGGACCTGGTATTCTCGGAAACATCTTTGACGGAATCCAGGTAAGATGAATCCAGCAAGCAGAAAGGCACATTTATTACCCTCACCGAGAGGTTTTGTTCTGACTATAATCTTCTCATTGCAGCGCCCTCTGAGAACTATTGCCATCAAATCTGGAGATGTCTACATTCCACGTGGTGTTTCAGTCCCTGCCCTGGATAAAGATACGCTGTGGGAATTCCAGCCATCTAAGTTTGGTAATTCACGCAACAACGTGCTATAAAAGATAAACATGCTGTTAACGTTCCTCTTCTCAAGGTTTGCACTGTATATAACGATCAATTATTTGGTCTTCTGTTTCAGCTGTTGGAGACGCCATCACAAATGGAGACATATATGCTGTGAGTTAGCTTGATTGTTTTCCTTTTTTTAATTTATTATTACTATCTTGTGTTCCTGCCTAAGTTTTTTTGTCTTTTGCAACCTGTGGACACATGTTGTTTGCTTCTATATGTATCCTTATATTGTTTTACTGCCTTGCAGACTGTACCTGAGAACACACTGATGACACACCATGTTGCGCTCCCTCCTGGTGCTATGGGAAAGATTAGTTACATTGCCCCTGCGGGTCAGTACAGCTTGCAGGTTAGTAAATGTTACTTCAAGACATGCCACTTTATTTCTTCTTATTAGCTTCATTTGACGTCTTATTGATTTTTATGCAGGATACAGTGCTGGAATTGGAGTTTCAGGGCATCAAAAAGGAGTTCACTATGCTCCACGTAATGCATTTTCCCTTCATAAAGTTTTAATATTGTCATGTTTACACATCTCTGAACGATTGTCATATTTCTTCTCTGCAGACATGGCCTGTGCGGACTCCAAGGCCCGTTGCATCAAAACTTGCCGCTGATACGCCTCTTTTAACTGGACAGGTATATGAGATAAACTACTCAAAGCCATGTTCTCCGTATACAAATTATTTTGTATTAATGTCAATATTATTTGACGAATGCAACAAACACCAGAAGTGATGTTTCCTGTGCTACTTCATCAACTCTTGATGCATCTCACATGTATTGTACATTTGTTTCAGCGTGTACTTGATGCACTGTTTCCCTCAGTCCTTGGAGGCACATGTGCTATTCCTGGAGCTTTTGGCTGTGGAAAAACTGTCATTAGTCAGGCACTCTCAAAGGTCTTATATTCACCTCTTGTTTTGTACAGTAACAGCTATGTTTGTCCAGCTCTGGTTGCTAACCTTCAATTGACTCAACTTTGTTAAATTTTACTGACTTAATTTACCTTCTACAGTATTCCAACTCCGACACTGTGGTTTATGTGGGCTGTGGTGAAAGAGGAAACGAGATGGCTGAGGTTCTTATGGACTTCCCACAATTGACAATGACATTGCCTGATGGACGTGAAGAGTCGGTCATGAAAAGAACAACACTTGTGGCTAACACCTCCAACATGCCTGTCGCTGCTCGTGAAGCCTCCATCTATACAGGTAACACATAATCGTTGATGTTGGTATGTTTGTATTCCAGTATTATTGCAGGCACGCCTTTCTGTCTTATGCAGTTCCTTTTTTCAACTGTGCCGTGTTGCTTGCATTACTAAAAAGCGTACTTATCAACATGTAATCATGGCGTGGAATTGTTGTCATTAATTTTTAGTAGAACACTGTGGATCCATGTATGTTATATTAACATTATTGATGTGATATATTGACTACTTTGTTTTAGCCTTATGGTTCGGTTTATCATGGGAACTTAGCCTAGATCTTTTAGTGAATGAGCCTAAATGATCCAACATGTCTGGTTCCTGCTAATTTGCTAATGATCCATTGCTTTTTATTTTTAAAGGTGATTTTTTTTCTATGGCTCTATGCACAAGACAATCATGTGCTTTATTCCTTTAATGCAGGAATCACGATTGCTGAATACTTCCGTGACATGGGCTATAATGTTAGCATGATGGCTGATTCCACGTCCCGGTGGGCTGAAGCATTGCGTGAAATCTCAGGACGTTTGGTATGATGCTTCCTTCCCCATCTTTCAGTTTTCATCTATTGCCATCTTTGTATCTTTGTTCCCTGTTGCATATTTATATGTTCTGGTGGAATTGTGCAAAACAGAAGTTCCTTATTGATTTCTGAAGTTCCTGACTTACTATCCAAGTTTAGTTTTTTTTATTTCCTTTGTCTTGGTCCACGATTATGACTACTACTATTCACTGTTTCCCTTTTACTTAGTTTATTTTTATTAAGGAATCCGCTGGTAGCTGACAGTTCTTTCAGTTTCAAGAATATCATTGCATATGGTCGAGCAATTTTAAAAATCTTCAACACATCATATATGAAATACTTACTCCTAAATAATTTAACTACTAGGGTATTATGTGTTGATCACTGCATACTAATGTTAATCTTTGAACTAATGGTGTGCTCAATATACTGTAGGCTGAAATGCCTGCTGACAGTGGTTACCCTGCATATTTGGCTTCACGTTTGGCATCCTTTTATGAACGTGCTGGGAAGGTGCAATGTCTTGGCAGTCCAGACCGGACAGGCAGTGTCACAATTGTTGGCGCTGTCTCTCCTCCTGGTGGAGATTTTTCAGACCCTGTTACATCTGCAACCCTTAGTATTGTGCAGGTAAGGAAACTGTTCGATTACTCAAATATTTTGGTCCAGGCATACCGATAGAATTCCCATTGCTTTGATACTATCAAGTACTAGTATTAATTAATTGCTCTGAAATTGCAGGTCTTTTGGGGATTGGACAAGAAGCTGGCTCAAAGAAAGCATTTCCCTTCCGTTAATTGGCTCATTTCTTACTCGAAATACTCCACGGTTATTCTCTAACTTGCCTATGATGCCAATGCAATTACTGTATTCTCCTCTACGGTAGAACGAAAATTGATAAAAAACAATAAACTTCGGAGATGATGTAAACAAATACACACTAAGGATAGATCAGATGAACTCCAAATATTGTATAACGAATTTCTAATGTGTGATTGGAAATTGCATTGGATTAGTAGGTCCATTGGATTTGTCAGTGTTTTAAATAATGGTAGCTGAAATTTTAGATAAATTGCTCTCTTAGATCTTGTACATCTGATATCCGACTGATTCCTGACAGTCTGACACTGTTTGCATCCCATACATATGGTGCATCTCACATGAATAACTGTGAATGTACTATTACCTGGTGGGAGCGTATGGTCAGGAGAAGCTACACCCATTGTATTTCTTTCTGTCATTCTGCGCACATATATATCTGCTGTTATGCTGGTGCCTTGTATATCAAATTATTTCTGCAAAAAACTTCTCCCTTTCAATTGTTATGTTGTGCATGTGCTAACATGACACTAAATTGCTGTATATTTCTGAGATGTTAAAACTCCCACCTAACACATTATCTTCTGCACTGTAGGCTTTGGAAGGATACTATGACAAGTTTGACTCAGGCTTTATTGATATGAGAACAAAAGCACGTGAAGTGTTGCAGAGAGAGGATGATCTAAATGAAATTGTCCAGGTATTCATACTCACCTTGTGTCCCACTTTGTTGCTCAGGATCTTGTTCCAAATTTTTGCTGATGTACTTTTGTAGTAAATTTTTTCATATGGGCAACAGTTGGAACACGTAAAATTTGTGATTTCATTTCTTGGGCACTTCTCATTTATCTTAGTCTGTTGATTACATCTTGTTCTTAATAGACAATTAATTTCGTAACTATGTTAAGTGTTATTGTAAATTGTGAAGAGTTCCATATATGGAGAGAATGGATCGGTGCTCTGTGGTTTGCATAATGCTATTGTTTCGTGTGTACATCATCACTGGACTAATATTTTGCCAACTTGTCAGCTTGTTGGTAAAGATGCACTGGGAGAAGGTGACAAAATTACGTTGGAGACAGCCAAGCTTCTGAGGGAAGATTATTTGGCGCAGAACGCATTTACCCCGTGAGTGATACAAGAGTTTGATTCATACGGATATCTTTAAAATGCCTATTTATTTTTAACTGATAACGAATATTTGTCAAAACAGATATGACAAGTATTGTCCATTCTACAAATCTGTTTGGATGATGCGCAACATTATTCATTTCAACACACTAGCGAATCAGGTAATCCCTCTTTTTGTGACCTTTTTTAGTCTTTCGAGCTTAGGATGCACAAACAATTTAGATGTTTAAACTTGAAAGTATGGATCTTTGAATGACACATGCTTGTCATGTAGAGTTTAATATTACTGAATCTTGATCTATGGACTTGCTGCAGAAATAGTTGAGCCTAGTTGTTTCCATGTTACAGTATTAATTATTGCGGTGTGCTTCAATACTCTTCAGTTATATCAAGTAGGCGTGAAAAGGAAACTGCTAGTCACACTTAAACTCGTGTAACTTTGGCCTAAAGTGTTCTTTTGGTAATTGCACAGACGTTTAGGTATGTGTATTAGTTTTGTCTATAGCCTGGCAACGAGCTGGAACTTGAACTTAATCCATTGAATAAACATACATGGTGCACGGAAATGAAATAAAGTGGCCAGTCAAAGACTAGTTGTTTTGGCGAAATCAGTGGCAATAGTCGCTGCATCCTTGTATTTTAATCCGCTACATAAACTATTCAGATCCATCTGTTGTCATTGTCATATGCTGGAACTAAGTTTCTTTGTATAAGTAGTGAAGGGCGGAGGTCATCATATGTGAAATGTATAAAAATCTTAAAATATGTTTGTTTGTTTTGCAGGCTGTGGAGCGAGCAGCTAACGCGGAGGGACATAAGATAACCTACAGCGTTGTAAAGAGTCGCATGGGTGACCTATTTTACCGCCTTGTGTAAGTATTTCAGTTCATATTCAAACTGATACTCCTTGAATATTCTGCGAGCATAAAATTTAATACATCATTTTTTGTATGAACAGATCTCAAAAGTTTGAAGACCCCGCAGAAGGTGAAGACGTCCTGACCGCGAAATTCCAGAAACTATACGACGACCTTACCACCGGATTCCGCAACCTAGAAGACGAGGCTAGGTAAAACCATTGTGTACGCCGCCATGTAAAACAATAAGGAGCACCAAATGCTGTGAACGACTTGCGAGCAATTTGCTTTTGCTTCACCAGAGTTTGTAGATGGGAATTACGGTTTCAGGGTTCATTTTTTTGCGACGAACACGCTTGTTTTTCATCAGGATCACATTGTTTGGTCTCCAGTGCTATGGATGCACACACTATTCTTTTTTGATGTACCATTATTTGTTGTATAAGGAGATACTGGTGGGCATGTCCATAGTTGAATAAGCACGACATCCATCTACTTGAACATGAATAATGTCTATATTTATTTTCCATTGCCCCCTTTTTGCGCTTTACTTACTGTTTCAGTGTGAGATACTTAATGTACTGGTTTTTTTTCGAACTTCACCTCTACTATATCTGCAAAATATCTGTCACGTTGCTGTCATCATTATTTATTTGTAAAATGTCTTCGTTTTTAGAGAAGAGCAAAAAAGAAACAGTCTCAAGCGTGTATAACCTGCTGCCAGCCATTGTGCACCGTCTAAGGTAGAAGGTACTGGTTGAAATGGTGCCAACCCTCAGTCCACATGAAAATAGACAAAACCGACCCAAACTTAAAATCGTAACATAACATTGTTTCACAGTCTGACCCCATTTACACAGCGCCGTGGGTGAGATGATTTTTTCTCTATCCGATTTATATCATTATAATATGTATTATAAAACATTTTCGTTTTTTATTCGCACGTATCTAGACCTATTTGATATCACTCATTTCAATCCATATTTAATCTGTATTTGCACGTATCTTAACGGAGTAGTATTAAAATTCCAAGTTTAGGTCAGTTTAGAGCATTTTTCCGTAGCTGTGGCAAGAGGAGAACGTGGTACCCACGCCGGTGGGACTGGGAGACCACCCTCGCCATGAACGGAAATCGTGGATGGGTGTGATTCTCCTCCAGGAAAAATTGGAGACGTTTGATTGATTGGGAGGAAGATCCACCCACCGACCAGGCCAGCCCACCCAGCTTTGTCTCTGCATCCATTCCTGCTTGGACGCTTGCCTGCTTGTGGAGCAGCCGGAAGCCACTTTCGTTCTCTGCTGAGGATGTTCTGGCTTTGCCCGCCGCAGTGTCGCAGTGCCTGGAAGCATTGCTTTTGTTTCCTGGTGTGCGAGTGGAATGTTTATGTCTTGTGCTCTGCATGCATGGATGTACTACTTGCCTGCCTGGTAAGTAGTAACCGTGTGCAGTTCAAGTCATAAGGGATTCCTGAGAGGACTACAAAACTGGAGCTGCCACAACTCTTTGGATTGGATTCAAAGAAAATCCAGTCCACGTGTCCATTGTACCGTGTGCGAATATGCCCCTGCATCTTGCCATCGACCCGCTTTTGTACCTTTTCGCAGGACTCTCTTTCCTACCAAAGGGTACCGGCGAAAGACGAGTAGTAAAGCGAAGCTGTTCATCTTTTGATTGCAGCCAAAGTTACTAGTAGATGGTACACAAACGGCGCTAGTACATTTTAAAGAAGAGAAAGACATGCCCTAAATAACGACACACATACAATCTAATACAGTAATCTTGCCCTACAAAAAAAGGTCAAGTTCGGACGCCGGTCCACCATTCTCTCCTAGTACATAATCTTATCATAAATAAATAAACCGAGAAACCGCCGAGGAAGAAACAACAAAGGAAGCTCCAAAAACACAAGTCGAGTTCTTTACTCGCATTGGACGGAGTATATATCGGTAGGATCAAGAACCATAAATCTGGAGCCTCGAACCTAGCGATAACGACACATACAACATAATACAATCATCTTAGAAAAAAAGTCAAGATCGGATGCCGGTCGGCCGTTCTCCCCTATATAATCTTATCATGAAAAGAAATAAACCGAGCAAAACGCCGAGGAAGAAACAACAAAGGAAGCTAAAAAAAAACATAAGTCGAGGCAAGACATGAAAAAAAATAACTAGAGGGGTGAAATTGCAAAGTCACACGGTCGTCCGTCCGTTCACCCAGAGCAAATATCATTTCTCTTCTCTTCTCTCCTCTTATTGCGTCCAAATGGAAAGCTCCGGGTTTGAACTCATCACATGTCACAATTAGTGCCGCTTCCAGCTTACTGCTACTCATACTAGTAGTTAATGTTAATCCCATCTTGAGTTGAGTTTGTTTATTATACTACTCCACCTCTCTCCCTCTCCTCATCTCCACCTCTACCTCTGCTCCTGCCTGCGGGCCAATCCGATCCCATCGCCGCCATCCCACCCTGCGAGCTCCAGATCCGCCGCGGACGCCGAGCTCCAGCACGTACGGTAACCTCCTCTCCGAACCTCCCGCTCTTCCGTTCGAACCCAGCTTCGGGGGCCGCGTACCTGCTCTGCTGCTCCTCGCATTGCGCCGCCTCCGTAGCTGGGCAGCTGCTGTTTCGACTGCTGGCTCGGCGTTTCTGTTCCTCGCCCTGCCGCCCGAGCTCCAATTCCTAGCTCCGCGACCGAATTCTGCTGATTCCGCGTGGGTTTTCCGTTGCTGCGGGTGCCAGGGGTTGGATCGAGCTGGTAATGCGGCGGGGGCGGGGGCGGGATCGGGGCGACGGCTGGGTCAGAGTTTGACTTTTTCCGAGCCGAGCCGCCGCCGCCGCCGCAGTGGACTCACTCCCGCCCACGCTGCCTTTTCCCCGTGGAATTCGCCTGATTTGGACGTGTGCATCACCTACCGCGAACGAACCCATTCCACGGCCGTGCCTTGCTTGCTTGGCCGTTCCAAGACTTCGCGTCCGCTTTTGTTTTGCTCCAACTGGCTTTGCTGTTTCAGGACTTGCCATATCTGATTAACATCGGAATCTGTGCTAGAGCACCCTTCAGGGCCAGGCAACAACTCGGCTGCTGCTGCTGCTCCGTTACCCTGTAGGCCTGGTATAGATATCCATAGAATGTCGGTCGCTAGATGAGCTGATGATTACCAGCTTGCTGGCTTGCTTGATTGCTGCTTCATCACGATCTCTTCGGTTGGGTTGCTCCTGTGCTTACCTTGTACTACTGTCGCAAATGCAGGGGAAGGTGCCAGCTAAACTCAAGTTCCACCAGACCCTCACAGCATAACAACAACCCGCATTTTTAGATGATCCCGAGATGGTGAGGAGCTGAAAGTGCCCTGGGAGTGTGAAAAGTAATTGAGGGGGGCGGCAGCAAGGACATGACTGTCATGCCGCCTGCGCGCCAACGGGCTGCGGCCAAGAAGCCCATGTGGATCATCGTGCTCCTCTGCATGGTCTGCGTCGTGCTGATCGGGGCCTACGTGTACCCGCCGCACCACTACTCGCAGTGCTACCTCTCCGCTTCCAGCGTCTGTACGCCTTTCAAGGACTGGCTCCCTTCTATCGGCCGCAGGGAGCGTACCGATGAGGAGATTATTTCGGCCGCGGTTATCAGGGATATCCTTGGAATGCCCATGTCTGTGTCGAAGAACCCGAAGATTGCTCTCATGTTCTTGACACCTGGTTCACTGCCCTTCGAGAGATTGTGGGAGAAGTTTTTGCAGGTTTGCCTGATTTCACCTCTTGTCCTTGTGCAATTTAAGGATTATAGATCCTTTAAGGTTTCTTTGGGTTTGCATTGTTTCCAATGATTCATCGATATTTTTCAGTTTTAAATATGTCGACACAATTACTTGGCTTGCTGAGAAACAACATAGTGGTTGATACTTACCATTATTCAAAAAAATAATGCAATTTTTTTTTAAAATATTACCTTAGTGTAAGCATTCATCTTCGACCAATGAAACATTGAGAAATTCCTTGTCTGCATAAATAAAACTAATCTTGACCAAGCCAATAGCACTATCCTGATAGCATGCACTTGTCACTGCAATCTCCTTTCTCCTTGTTACTTGTTTATATATTCATGTGATCTAAAAAAAACACTTTGACTTTACATAGGGTCATGAGGGGCGATACTCCATCTATGTGCACGCGTCGCGTCAGAAGCCTGTGCATACTAGTTCTCTCTTTGTTGGCCGGGATATTCATAGTGATGCGGTAAGAACTCTCATGTGCCCATCAGTCCTCCGTAGTTTGCATGGTTAGTTTGTATATACTTCGTACTTCCTCTGAGATTTGTCAAGTAAATGTATATCTGTTATATTTTCAAGCTTATGCTTAGAAGAAAATTCTCTCTCTCAGTGAGTGTTGAATGTGTTGATGGCTCAACTAATATGTACTGGTGCCATCAGAAACTTCTGTCTCCACTTTCCACTAGGGTAGGAGCAATAAGCAGTGGCTAAACAGTTGTTACACCCCACGACATAGCAGTAAGCTCATATTTATTTATTGAGAACATAACTAGATCATGATCACCTACATTTAAGAGCATCATTACCAATTCCAGTTGCTCATGGCGTGCTATGTCAGAGATAGGTTGTAACATACAGTTCTTCCTGCAAGTAGTGTGTTGCATTAGTTGTATCCTCAAGGCCAGTACTTGAGGTACAGTTTTCAGAATTCTGAAAGACCACTATTAGCAGTTGAATTGAGATACCTAAAAATCTAAATCTGCCGATTTGCAAATCGAAGGGCTTCTTGCAATGCATCTATTTTTCTAGGTTCCTCTCCTAACAATTATTATATGAATTTGTGTTGCATGCTCACGGATGAATTTAAATAGCGTTTGTAATTGCTATGCAGGTTGTATGGGGAAAGATTTCAATGATAGATGCAGAGAAGAGGCTATTAGCAAATGCACTGGAAGACACTGATAATCAATTTTTTGTCTTGCTTTCTGATAGGTTTGGATTCCTGTTGGATTACTTCTTTTTTATCAATTCTTTCACCACACTGAAACCAGTATTCTCTTTCTGTCACAGCTGTATTCCGCTGCATTCATTTGACTATGTCCATAATTACCTGATGGGAACCAACATTAGTTTTGTTGATTGGTAAGAACACTAGAACTTGTATTTCATTACCACTTTTAAAATAAAATAAGAACAGGGGAAGGAATAAATTAAGTGGTGTTGGCCAATACCACAACGGCGTAGTTCATGAGCTGTTACAGACTTACAGTGTTCTTACCTGCAGATTTGCATGTCTGAGTATTTTGAATTTTTCCTGTCTATCATTTGTAGCTTCCAGGATCCTGGTCCACATGGAAATGGAAGGTATTCGCTTGAGATGCTTCCTGAAATAGAGGAGAGAGACTTCAGAAAGGGTGCCCAGGTAAAAAAAATCTGAATAATTTTATTTATTGTTGCTGTGATAAGTATTAATCTGCTTGTTATATACTCCCTAATACTTTGCAGATCCAACTTTTGTCATTTCAGTTGTATATTATTTTTATCAGTTTTTCCATGATATAAAGCTGACAATTCAGAATTCGACTATTGAGTATTGGACTCTTATCTCACATGCTTTCTTGTGTAATTTGTTGCTCTTATAGTGGTTTGCAATCACGCGAAGACATGCTTTAATGATTCTGGCAGACAACCTCTACTACAAGAAGTTCAAGTTATATTGCAAGGTGTGTTTCTTTCTCTAGAGTTGCAATCTTTGCTTATGGAATAGAGATATACCAGTACCAGGTATTTCAATAGGAAATATGCATATGATTTTAACTTTGTTTATGCTTTGTTTCACCGCAAGGTTCATCGTGAAATCTGTATGTATCTTTTAAATAAAGCCCAGAGTTTACAGTAAACTTTAGTATAGAAATTCAGTAATTATCTCTAAACTCTAATTAGAAAAATGGTCTTTCATGCCCCTCCAACTGCCTGACAAATAGGCCATAATTGACTGAAGAATGGTTTTGATAACCACTTCCATAAACATTAGAAAGTTAATGTATAAACTTCGCTGCAAAGTCGTATTTATTTCTTTTGTTAGCAATAGGTAAAATATTCTACTACCTCTGTTCCTGAATGTAAGCCTTTTTAGACATTTCTAGATTTATACATATCTAGACGTATTTAGACACACTTTAGTGTGTAGGTTCACTCATTTGGCTCTGTATGTAGTCCACTTTGAGATATACGTAAAAGGTCTTATATTATGAAACAGAGGGAGTAATACATCTTAGTGTGTAGCTTAATGCAAGGGGAGTTCATATATTCCTTGTATGAAATACATTACCTACTGAGATGTATTTGAGCGATTACACCTGCTCTTATGGTCATCATAATTCATACCTGTAATCTGTGCCAATACCTGTGATTTTTATTTTTCTAGTTTTCTCTGTCATTATTCTGGAAATTCAATTTTTGGAAACTAATATCTATACCATCTGATTTGCAGCCAGCAGATGGGCGCAATTGTATTGCTGACGAGCATTACTTGCCAACTCTGTTCAATGTCAGTATTTAAATCTATGGAAGTTGCATTTACATATTTTTTCTTCGAGTAACTTGCTAACTGCTAAGTCCTTTTATGAAACATCAGATGGTAGATCCAGGTGGAATAGCTAATTGGTCGGTTACACATGTGGATTGGTCTGAGGGGAAATGGCATCCAAGGTCATATGCGGCTGCTGATGTCAGCTATGATCTCTTGAAGAATATAACAGTACGTTTTTGCCTTGCTTGACTTCTTTCCGGAGATAACCTTTACGTTGTTTTCTGTTCATTTTCAGAATCCTTAGATTGATGTATTGTAATGGAAATTACTGTTATGCAGGCTGTTGATGAGAACTTCCATGTAACAAGCGATGACAAGGTATGGGCAAGACTATCAAAGAACAACGAATACATTTTACTCACCTGTTTATTTTTTTCATGGATTATCTGCTACATATTGAAAATGTTTTGCAATACTTCCTCGTTTAGTGCAAACTCGAAATTGATACTATGATTCTTTCATAAGATACTAAAACTTGCAACTTTAAACATCCTCTCCCTTTATTCTGTCATGTCTTAACAACTAATATGAGTTACAAATTTATTGTTTTTGTCCTATTTACAGAAACTTTTGACACAGAAGCCATGTTTGTGGAACGGATCAAAGAGTCCATGCTATCTTTTTGCTAGAAAATTCTATCCCGAAACACTTGACAATTTACTGAAGATATTCACCAGTTACACATCAGTTTGACTTCCGACCTCATTCTTTGCCCTCAACACATGGTTCAACTACACGAGCATGCCCTCTCTCTCCATGTAAAAATTGTGAAGTCAGTCAATACTTAGCCTTGTGACGAGGATCTGGACCTTGGGGGAAATGTTGCTGCAGCAGCGATTGTGACTGTCCTGTAGTGTTCAATCCATGGCTAGGGATGTGGCGATATTGATGGCATTGATACTGTCCCTCCTTGTAATCTATTGTGCTTTCTGTATGTTTCCTTCAGTCCTTCACCCCTTCTCTGTCTTAGCCTCATTAGTTCCCAGCTCCTGGAGATCATATTTTTGTCAATATGTTGTTATTATATGATCCATTCTTTTGTAGACACAAAGAGATAACTGAGAAGTACCACATATCTTTATAGCCTTCCAATTGGTTTTTGGGGTACCACATATCTTTATATCTTGTAATTGTTTTTGGTTAATAACTGTTCAGATTTCCTGAAGGTTGAGCATATGTGATATTTTGAGGATGGCGAACTTTATTAGAGAGGTATTGGATTGTGTCGGCATCTCATCATGTGGAACACGTGAATTTGTTTTGCCCGCACACCAGTTTTCATAAATGTAAATATTGAAAATCATGGGCCTAATTCATATCGTCTACCAGTGCATCTACATTAACAGCGGACACTGCCATGTGCCATGGACCTACTAAAGTTCAAATCCGATGATTGTAATCCCATTGCCCAAGAGAGCCAGTTCATCACAGATGACAATATTCAACTACTCGAGTGCAAGCTTAGTATAGTAGAGTCGAAATAATTGATGTGTGTGTGGGTTTCACATCACATATATAATGTAGCTTAATTTAGTACAAGTAGAAATATAGACCTCCACAAGCACAAAAAATAGAAGTGTGATTCTGCAGAGAAAATGAGAGTGCAACGCAGGATGATAAATACCTCGGATCCCATGTTCGTTCGTGCCTCGTGAGTCCTTCACTCCCCTGATCCTCCCATCGATCTTCGTTCGTTTCGTTTCACCGAGGATCCAATGCGTCTTCCTCGTGAGTCCTTCACTGTTCACTCATGATCCAACGCGTTTGATTGAAACTCGTGGTAGTTTCAGTCAAAGACGACCACGGCCCATAGTGTTGGAGGGGAAAGCCACACTGTTGGCTCGACGAATAAAGGATGGCACCGACGATTGAATTTTTGTTGTCATTTCTTGCTTTGTTTTTAATTCGGGCTATACGGGATTTCTCGATCTTAATCCCCAATTGTCAGGATCCTGAATCGTCTAATATCAATTTTTCTCAAAAATAATAATTGAAAATCATTTCATTCCATACCTCAATTTTCGGGAATTCTTGAACGCCCGTCCTGAATTCGGCCTTTCCCGTTGCCACCACGAACCTACCCTGACCCCACATTATCCAGCACCCATATCAAGAGGTTCAAATTCATCCACGTCCCACCACTCAACTCACCCTACGTGGCACCCCTCCCCTCTCTTCCCTCCACCTTCCTCCGGCTCCGGCCACCATCTTCCAAATCACCCCCTCAACTCTCAAAAACCTCCGCTCCCGATCCACGAAAATGCTCCACCTCCTCTCCTCCTTCCCTCCCACCGCCCAGTTCCTCCTCCTCCTCCCCAGACAATCCGCCAACCGCTTCCTCCTCGCCATGACCGACGCCGCCGCGACCTCGTCCCGTCCCATGCGCTGCGTGGCGGCGGTGCCTTCCCTGAGCGCGGAGGAGACCGGCGCGGCGGCCGACGAGGCCTTCCGGCGTTACACCTCGCCGGGGATGCGTAGGGTCTGCGGCGCCGGAGGCGTGGCCGTGGTGTGGTTCAGGAGCGACCTCCGGGTGCTCGACAACGAGGCGCTGGTGCGCGCGTGGGCGGCCTCCGGGGCCGTCCTCCCCGTGTACTGCGTCGACCCCCGCGTCTTCGCCGGCGGCACCCACCGCTTCGGGTTCCCCAAGACCGGAGGTGAGAGATTGGTCTAGTCCCTGCTGCATTTGGTTGGGGGTTGGAGCCTGGTTAACCAATTTCTTTGCCCCCTGCCCGATTTTAAGCTGGAACTGAAATTCCGTAAATTGGAGTTCATTCATTTGATTTGTTGGGTTCTGATCAATGACATTTGGTCCAGACTGACTGGTTGATCGATTGTTTCAGCGTTGAGGGCGCAGTTCCTGATTGAGTGTCTGGGAGACCTGAAGGCGAATCTGCGGAAGCGGGGCCTCGACTTGCTCGTCCGGCACGGCAAGCCTGAAGACGTCCTCCCTTCAGTTGCCAAGGCTGTCAGTGCACACACCGTGAGTTCATTCATCCGCACAACCATATACTACTATCACTTAGCCAGTTAGTTCAGTTTAATTCTACTACTATGTCAATTCACGGTCTAGGACTACTGGGTTAAGGTTGGTGACCTCAGACTAAGGCAGCAAAGCAAGTGGTGTGTATCTTCAGGTCTATGCGCATAAGGAAACCTGCAGCGAGGAGCTTCTCGTCCAACGCCGCGTGCGCAGAGGCTTGGAGCAGGTGGTTATCCCTCAAGGAGAAGGAGGAGCATCTAACCAGAACAAACCTCGGAGCCCCAAGCTTCAGCTGATCTGGGGATCCACAATGTACCATGTCGATGACCTGCCGTTCCCCGTCAGCAACTTGCCAGACGTGTACACGCAGTTCAGGAAGGTAGGAAACCCATTCATCTTGACCGCTCTGTAAATTGTAGTCGTGACGGTTATTGTTGATGCAATTCTTTGCGCCAGGCCGTCGAGTCGAAGTCTTTGGTTCGGAGCTGCAGCAAGTTGCCTCCTTCGCTCGGGCCAGCCCCTAGTACCGGTCTGGATGAGATTGGAGGGTGGGGGTCAGTACCTACATTGGAGTCACTAGGTCTAAGTGTGACAAAGGCAGGTTCAGTTGACTGTATTGTACTCATTTCAGTACCCAATTTGTTCCTTTGGTAGAAATGCTTCAGAATTTTTTGTTACAGTTGGTACTGTTTGCTTCTTAATGTAGCCAGAGAAGGGGATGCATTTCATAGGAGGAGAGAGTGCAGCTCTAGGAAGAGTTCATGAGTACTTCTGGAAGAATGACCAGTTGAAAGTCTACAAAGAGACTAGGAATGGCATGCTTGGTCCAGCCTACTCCACCAAGTTCTCTCCTTGGCTTGCTTCCGGCAGTCTTTCACCACGCTACGTTTGCGAAGAGGTAAAGATTAGCACAGTGGTTGCCTGTGCACAATGTTAGACTCTCTCGTGCTAAATATTCGTACATTATGCAGGTAAAAAGATATGAGAAGCAGAGAGTAGCAAATGATTCCACATACTGGTTAGTGTGCCTTTCTGGCCCATTTTCATGCTGAAGTTGTTTGTGAGGTATTCTCAAATTCATACTGTTGGACTGTGTTTCCTGATATGGCAATGGGTATCAGGGTTTTATTTGAGCTGATATGGAGAGACTACTTCAGATTTCTTTCAGCAAAATATGGGAACTCCATTTTCCAATTAGGTAAAGATGCAGTTGTCTCTCATGTCCTTAGATACCACATTGTGAAGCAAGTATCATTTCGAAATTTTCATTTCTCATTAATTGCTAAGAGAACACACAACTGTTTCATCTTGAAAAAATAGTGATATTTGGCCAGCAAAAGAGCATAATCCTTTTGTAAATATCGTAGGAGGTCCAAGGAATGTGGTTTCCAAGTGGAGTCAAGATCAGGCACTATTTGAATCTTGGAGAGATGGTCAGACCGGGTACGGCATACTCCGAACTGTTCCATCTTTCTGCTGCTCGTCGCACCGTCTCATTTCTATCGTGGTGAACTTCAGGTACCCGCTTATTGATGCCAACATGAAGGAGCTTTTAGCTACTGGTTTCATGTCCAACCGTGGCCGTCAGGTACCTTTTGACACACCACACATCAGCAGCATGTCTGCGTTAGGATTTAACTTTCAGATCATCTTTTTCCAACTTCCAATCATCTATCTATTCCATTATTTATATGTAGATTGTGTGCTCATTTTTGGTCCGCGACATGGGTATCGATTGGCGAATGGGGGCTGAATGGTTTGAAACATGCCTACTGGATTATGACCCTGCTTCAAATTATGGTAACTGGACATATGGAGCAGGTCAGTGTTTCCTTATGTCCTGTTCATAAATCTTTGGGAGTTCATACTAGATAGCGTATTGAGCACATAACAAGAAACTGGGAGCTCATGTAGTACACATAATGCTGAAATGTTAGAACTGACTTCACTGCTCCTGTACTTTTGACAGGAGTTGGCAATGATCCGCGAGAAGACCGATACTTCAGCATCCCCAAGCAAGTAAGCATCAAGACTAAATACCACTAACATCTTAATACTTTTTTTTTACCATACTGAACTCTAGGAATCATACTACCATAAATCACCATACCGCTAGCACTCTGGAAAGTGAGCATCGCGATGTAAGAACACCTTGAAATTGCAGGTTTTAAGAATCATATCACCTCATAACCATAAGATTAATACCATGGCATAGCTCCGAGCCTAAATAAAGGAAACGCTGTTGTTTCGTACTGCTTTTAACCAACATGCAAACTGACAATGACAGTGCGATGATTAGGGTTTATGTCCCGTCCGCAAGGTGTTATATGGCGTATATGATTCGGTAGTTGGAGATGGAATTGTTCCATCAGTCTAATCTTGCACCGCTCATCTTAATTTGATTTCGTCTCTTTCCTTTATATAATTTCTATATATATACTACCTAGGTTTCGTTTCTTCTTTCTTTCTTGCTGCCTGGCAATAGTGCGATATAGTGCGGAGCTACGGAGGTTTTGAATTACTCATACCTTAAAAAATCTGACCACAAGCCAATATTTCCCTACATGCAGGCCAAGACGTACGATCCCGAAGGCGAATATGTGGCCTACTGGTTACCGGAGCTCCGGTCACTCGCCAAGGAAAGGAGGAACTTCCCAGGTGCCTCGTACATCACCCAGATCGTCCCGCTCAAGTTTGATGGTGGGAATCAGAAAAGAGATCAGCAGTTCAACAGGCAGACAAGGCCAAAGAATATTTACAGAAGACAAAAGTAATACTGTGCATATGTGATCATAATGTATACCACCGACCAAGAGCAACTAAGAGTTCGAGAAAATGTCACTCCCTCAGCCCCATAATATAAGGTGTCATTCCAACCAATATACTCGTGGTCAGATTTTTAAAGGTAGGAGATATTGGTTGCAATAACATCTTATATTGTGAGAAGAAAGGAGTACTACCGTTGATTGTAGATTTGTTTGTGATCTCATAAGTACATGGCAGATAACCACGAATGAGTATAATTTTCTTCTACGATGAAGCCCCTCATTAACAACGGTTATAGGCTAATATTCCCCCTCCATGATTGCAGCAACTTGCCGGTGTTGTCATAGTGGTGCACGTAACCATACGGGCGATAGATGATCACACCTCCCTCGTTGGACAAAACCAGATGTTCTGTATCCTCAGGGATACACTAGAAATTTCACATGGTACTTGAGTGACCAAACCTCTCTCTCGTAGTCCTCTAACACCCAGAGCTTGATGTCCGTCCTCCAATGGCCAAAGCAGCTAAAGCCGAGCGAACCTTCCATGTCACACAAACGAGTGTACAATCTGCTGGTAGCATCAACATCAGCCGGGCGGCGCATGATCCTGAACGATTCAACCGCCGTGTCAAAAACGAGTATGCCGGTGTCGGCAGGCTCCCAGTGAAGGCAGTCGCGGAGCAGGACGGGCTGGTCCGTCCAGTAGGTGCAGGCGATCATGGCTTTCTCGATACAAGGGGCAACTCCGGCGCATGATCTCGGCGGGTGCCCCTGGCGCGTCGTAAGGATGTAGTAGGCTTCTTCGAGGAGGCGGTGCTTTCGGTGTCTCCTCGTCCAGTAGAGGACGCGGTACTCACCGGACGGGCCGTGGAGGTACAACCCCGCGGTGTCGTTGTGGTGGCATGCTGCGGCGGCGATGCTCGGGAGCGGAGCGCACTGACGCGTGGCCGGGTTGCAGACGCTGAAGGTCCCGTTTGAGAGGGAGAGGAGGATGAGGCCGTCGCAGGAGGCGTGGAACTTGAACTCGTCGCCGTCGTCGTCGTCGAGCCCGAGGATGACATGGCTGCTGAAGGTTTGACCCGGGCTTTGTACGCCCTGTTGAGTGAGGAGGAGAAGCGGCGGTGGTGGGCGACGAGGAAGTCGGTGGCGGAGGTGAGGTCGCGCCTGCGGCGGCAGACGGGACACGGCAGCTGAGGACGTCGTTTGCCGAAAGGCGGACGAAGATCTCCCACACGAGGATCTGCTCCGGGATGGCGGCGGCGGCTCCGCCCCCGTGTTGTTACTCCTGGCGCGAATTCAGCAGTTGTCTCCTCACGCTTGATCGGGAGGAGGGATAGGACGAACACCCGGTTGCGCCAGCTTGTGTCGGCCATCGGGATGCCTTGCATGCGCAATGGATCTCCAAAAGAGCATCCAGGAGAAGCCACTAGGGTACTCAACGATCAACGCCAACTAGAGATCCAGGTGTCCGGTATGCCTGCGATTTTCACATTGCACGAAAAAAATCCAAGCAGCGTTGGGCGCCTAGGATTCCATTTGGTGACTACCGATCAGTCCAGATTTTCACCCTGTCGTCAGGGCGTAAGAGCGGAGTTGTGGGTGCTCTATGTAGAAGAAACTATGGAATTGAAGCATATTGAACCTTCCGTTCTCCAACAATAAACTATGAATTGAAGCAAAATCAACTCCGGGGACACAAGATTTTAACGTGGAGAACCCTTCAAGGAGAAATGACACAAAAAAAAACTCGTTTCGGTCTATATATAATTTATATTAAATATCTAAAATATGTTATAAACTGATTAGAACATTATTTGGAAAATGATTTAGCTCTTCCAAAATAATAATCGTGCTAATATGTTAAACCTAGTGTTCTAGAAGAGAATACCATGTAGAGTACTCAGAAAGTCTTACTTACACATCACTACCAGTGGTCTCATGTTCAAAATTGTGTATTGCGGTCTTTAAAAAATCAACAAAAAGTACGCAAACATGTGTCCACATCCAGTACGGACGCTGCAATTGTTGTAAGAAATACGTACTATTTTTGTAAGAAATATCCAAATATTTGTCATCTATGCCCATTTTTTTTTCTAAATACCTATATAGAACGCGCTATCCACCGAATCTTTGCAGTAACCAACCTCCGAGAAAAAATGGTGACTTTTTCGAAACTTAAAAGTACAATTTTGAGGTTTTCTAAATCTGGGAGCTGGCGATCGTGCCAGGGTGCCACAAATCTTCACTCGTCCATAGTAATCTATTTCTTTAACAGCACTGCTAGGCGTCCGACACTTTTTTATCCGATTCTCATCCGACGTGAAGATCAGTCCATCGATCATGAAACTGCTGGTGTATCTCACGGTTCAGAGCAATCGTCGGACAGGAATCGGACATAGTCCATCGTATGCAGAGCAAATTCGTTTCTTTAATTAGTACTATAGTGATGATATAGAAATGTGCATGGAAATGTTTAGGTGGTTTTTAGGAATCATTAGTTTAGCACGCGGAATATCCTAGCAACAACACGTTTGCCTCGTTCTTGTCGTTCTACATC
Source organism: Poa annua (assembly GCA_026929855.1). Classification (NCBI taxonomy): domain Eukaryota; kingdom Viridiplantae; phylum Streptophyta; class Magnoliopsida; order Poales; family Poaceae; genus Poa; species Poa annua. The sequence goes on along the minus strand of CM049430.1, from coordinate 103,642,175 downwards.
TTGTTAGGACTCAATATAGAACTCAGAGGTCAACATACTCACATCGCTTAAATCGTGGATGGTACGTGTACTACTCTAGTACTCTCGTTGGCTGCATATCAGGGAACGATCTCGCATCACACATCTCGATTCCTTAGAGCCTCTGAGGGAATTGCCAAACATGTCATCTCGCTAGTGTGTGTGCATGCATGATTTTGGGCTGTTCAAATATTATGCCAAATTCATAGGGGTAGGGTGTGCGTGCATGCGCGTGTATATAAGCGCTTGCGTTATACTGTGTTTCTCAACAAAAAAAATTATGCCAGATTAGTATGCGCCTATCTTGTGATATAAAAACTCATGAAAAAAGGACGGTGTTTCACTCTTGGTCCTGTCGAGGAGATGGACTTGTATTTACTCTGTTTGATTGTGTCATTATTATTTTTCATGAGGTGCAAAACAAATGTTGTCGAGAATCAGCCAAACTGTTTGATACAAAAACATAAAAATCTGTACAATTCTCAAATTTGCAGCAGTGCAAAGATTGTCAAATTTGCAGCACGCCAAACGTCCACACAATTCATAGATCGTCAAATATTTGCCAGTTGGTGTAGAACCAAAGCTGTGTTTCTTTCACCACTGGCTGGCTCCAGCAGCAGCATCTCTAAGGTTCGTTCTTCTACCTATGATTGATCGACTCGCCGGATAATTTACGAGCCAGACGAAGGAATATCGAACGGCAACAAGGAAGAAACGTACGCAGCGTACGTCTCTCTCAGCGCGCGAAGACTCCCACCGTCGTCGGCGTCGCAACCTAAGCCGAGGCCACTCCCGGCGACGCCCCTATCTATTCTTAGCTCTCCCCGCCACCTCCGTCGTCCTCCTCCTCCTCGCACCACCTCCACCCACCCGCCTCCCTTTCTTTAGCCGCCGCCGCACGCCTCTCATTCCCCTCCACCCGCGCGGCATGGCCGGCGACGGCGACCTCGCCGGCGCCGCCAGGCTGCTCCTCCTCTTCCTGCCCGCCCTGCTCGTCGTCGTCGCGGCGGCGGCGGCCGCGCCCTCCGAGGCCGACGTGCTCCTCTCCTTCCGAGCGTCACTACGCGGCCCCACGGGCGACCGCCCGCCGGCGCCGCTGGACCAGTGGGTGACCACCCCGGGCTCCGGCCCGTGCGGGCAGCCGGTGTGGTACGCCGTGCGGTGCCACCCGGTGACCAACCAGGTGCTCGTCCTCCGCCTCGAGTACCTCGGCCTCCAGGGCCCCGCCCCGGACGTGGCCCCGCTCGCCGCCCTCCGCGGCCTGCGCGCCCTCAGCTTCGCCAACAACAACCTCACGGGCCCCTTCCCCGCGGGCGTCCCCGCGCTCCCGGCGCTCAAGATGTTCTACCTCTCCCGCAACCGCCTCTCCGGCGACGTCCCCGGCGACGCCTTCGCGGCCATGATGGGGCTCAAGAAGCTCTACCTCTCCGACAACGCCTTCACGGGCCCCATCCCGGCCTCCATCACCTCGCCCAAGCTGCTCGTGCTGCAGCTCGCCAGGAACCGCTTCCAGGGTCCCCTGCCGGACCTGGAGCAGAAGGACCTCCAGCTCCTCGACGTCTCCGACAACAACCTCTCCGGCCCCATCCCCGACCGCCTCCAACGGTTCGACGCCACCGCGTTCCAAGGTGAGTTCTTCGTTCGATCCACGACGACGTGCGGGCATGCCATGCCCATGCATGATGCACGTACCGTTTCTGTATCTTGCTGCATAATCGATCCATCCATCGTGCGTGCATGATCTTAATATATTGATAATCTGATTCTATAAATCTCGTTGATGTACAGTTCAGAAAACAAAATCTCGTTGATATAGTAACTGAGATTTGAGCAATATATTCAAGTGTATAGCAACGGCTCTATCTAGCTAGGAGGCAGCGTTAAAAACCACAAACAGTTAGATTGATGCGTTATATACACAATTGATACATTTAGATCTTAATTTTTGCATTTAATTGATGCGTTATATACACAATTTACATGATGTAAGTGTTACGAAATCTTTAATGCCTTACAAATCTTAAGATTCTAGTAAACCATCTCATAATTAACATTTTCCTTGAGATTGAGCCAAGGGCCAACTATAGGGATATCTATATAGGCCCTGCATATGATAAGAAAATTTTAGTGTCACGTGCACTAGGTGTGGAAAACCAAACTATGAGAGAGCACGGATATATTTCCGAATAGTCGAAAGCTAAGTAATAGTGGTTAATGAAATCTTTAGGTCTTATTAGGGAATAAACTAAGTCTACTCGCTTGATATTTTAACCTACACAATTTCAAGCCAAGATTCTCGCTTCTGCTTTATCGACCCCACTTTTGCGATTGCTTGATTTTCAGCAAGGAGATGGCATTTCACAAAGGCGAGCCTACAAGAGAGCTCAGAGGGGAGAATATTAATTGACATGTGAGAATAGGAGATCACGAAGTTAGGCTGACAAAGAGAGTAGATGATACGTTGTTGAGGTGGTGAGTTCCCAAGAGTGTGGTTAGAATCAAGAGGTGGACATAGATGCGGAATGGGGAGATCGAAAAGTTAAAAACCCTTGGAGGAAGATCCAAGAGATGTGATAGGTGGTTGGAATATAACAAAATAGGTGTCTATTCCTAGGCTGACAATCTGAAGCCTTGTTACTTTACTCCCTCCGTACTTGAACAAGTGTACTTCTAACTTTAGTACTACGTTAATATTTTAAGTTTTTGACCAAATTCATAGAAAAAACTAATTAGTTTGACTTAATATTGGTTTATTTTGAAACTTCATTTCAAGATGAATCTTGTGATACTAAGTTAATGTCATAAATGTCAGTACTTTTGCGCATAAAGTTGGTAAAAAATTAATAAGTTTGACTTAAACTAAAAGGTAGAAGTACACTTATTCGAAGAGAGTATCCAACAAACAATGAGTAATTACATAGTATTTTTTTAATTAACATACTGCTAATTTTATCTTTAAATTTGTTAAAGTTTTTTTCTATAAACTTGGTCATATATACTTTACCTCGTTTCAATACACATTCTTTTTTGTTCAACTTAGTTGAGCAATCTCCGGACAAAATTCATAATGTACTGAACCCCTAACTGCTTGCTTTTGCCAAAAGTTCATGTGTACCTTCGTACATTCTGATCCAAACGTACACCTGAAATGTGAAAATCTTCAGGCAATGAAGGTCTGTGCGGCCCGCCGCTCGCCACCGCATGCCCGCCAGCGGCACCTATAGCGGCTTCATCACCTTCGTCAAATTCAGCAGGCAGCATGAAGATCCTCATGATCATCGCCATCGCGGTGGTCGCCGTCGGTGCCCTACTCGCTATCGCTGGCATAATCATGGCCCTCCTCGCCCGGCGCAAAGACGGACGCCATGTCGCCACCGAGACGCTCGGCGGCGCCGGCACCACCGCCGCCAAGTTGCAGGCCATCTCCGAGCCGGCCATCAAGACCGAGAAGGTGAGCGAAATTGTTCAAGTAAAACTTTGCAGCAGTCTGACATGCACAATCAGCGACACTGACTGATATGAACGTGTAAATGATCCGGCATGCAGCGTGACATGGAGCAGACGGGTTCGGTGACGGCGGTGCCGGCGAAGCGCGGCGGGCGACGCGACGGGCTGGTGTTCCTCAAGGAGGGCGGGCCGCGGTTCGAGCTGGAGGACCTGCTCCGGGCGTCGGCGGAGGTGCTGGGCAGCGGCAACTTCGGCGCGTCCTACAAGGCGACGCTGCTGGAGGGCAAGTCCATGGTGGTGAAGCGGTTCAAGGAGATGAGCGGCGCCGGGCGGGAGGACTTCAACGAGCACATGCGCCGCCTGGGCAGGCTGTCCCACCCGAACCTCCTCCCCGTGGTGGCCTACCTGTACAAGAAGGACGAGAAGCTGTTCGTGACGGAGCACATGGCGGGCGGCAGCCTGGCGCACTTACTCCACGGCGGCGCGAGGTCGGGCCTGCCGCAGCTGGACTGGGCGGCGCGGCTGCGGATCATCAAGGGCGTGGCGCGCGGGCTGGCGTACCTGTACGACGAGCTGCCGATGCTGACGGTGCCGCACGGCCACCTCAAGTCCTCCAACGTGCTCCTCGACGAGGCGCTGGAGCCGGTGCTGAGCGACTACGCGCTGGTGCCGGTGGTGACGCCGCAGCACGCGTCGCAGGTGATGGTGGCGTACAAGTCGCCCGAGTGCGCGGCGGCGCAGGGGGGCAGGGCGAGCCGGAAGAGCGACGTGTGGACGCTGGGGATCCTGGTGCTGGAGCTGCTCACGGGGAAGTTCCCGGCCAACTACCTGATGCGGCAGGGGCGGGACGCCGGCGCCACGGACCTGGCCGGCTGGGTGAACTCCGTGGTGCGGGAGGAGTGGACCGGGGAGGTGTTCGACAAGGACATGGGCGGCACCCGCAGCGGCGAGGGCGAGATGGTGAAGCTGCTCAAGGTCGGGCTCGGCTGCTGCGACGCCGACGTCGCCGCGCGGTGGGACATCAAGGAGGCGCTCGCGCGCATCGAGGAGCTCCGGGAGCGGGATCCCGACGACAGCAGCACCGCCTCCTCGTACATCAGCGACGCCGGCGCCGGCGCCGGCGCCGGCGCTGGCGCAGGTGACCAACCACACTACATCTCGACGTGATTGGCTAGCTTGGTTGCTCGTGTATCGTGTAAACGTACGTGTGATGGCTTGGGTGCGTGCGTGTAAGAAACTAAGAATTGTTAGATGCTCGTTGAGGAAAAAATGGAGGGGTTCGTCGTCATCCTTGTAGAGGATTCTTCCTGTGAGAATAAGGTCGTTTGATTTGTGTTATTTTGCCTTCTTTGTCGTTGCAGGTAGTTGAAGAAAATAGTTGTTGAAACGGGGTTCGATTTCCCACATGTATGCTATCTTAACCGTGTGTACATTCTTCTATGTATCAAAGAAGTTGATTGCACAACTACGTGCAAATCCATCAACCATCGTCACCTTGGTTGTGCTTTACGATTCGTGCTAGTCAAAAGACTTTCGACGATGCGAACACACCAATCATTATCACCGTTGATCCAGAAACTTTTGACGGTGAAGATGGTTGGTGGGTTCGCATGTAGTTGTGGAGTTGAATTTCCGTCTATGTTGGGGATGCAGAGAGTTCTAAGCTTCGTCATGAGATTATCCAAACATACTACACAAGTACACATCTCTAAATCCGAAATAGAACTTGATGAAATAAAGACATTTCTGTAAAATAACAGGGAACCAAGCAAAAGTTCAATGCATGTTCATGACTTTCTCCAAGCATACACATCCAGGTCCAAAATAAAACTTGATAAACCCGGGAGCATATGTTTGTTTCTTGTTTTTTAAACGCAATTTTAACGTATTTTCAGATACCAAATATTCGACAAAAACTTCATGCATACAATTCAATATTCTATATTCTCATGCATTCCCGAAAATTCGGCATTATCTCTACGCGTAAGAGATACAACATTCAGTGCCTATACACATGCACGTTGATTTCCTTAACTTCTCATCGCTACAGAGGTAAATAACAATGAGCTGTGAAAATACATAACTAATAACTAACAGAAGGAAACAGTCCATCGAGGCATCGACCCATTGGTCATAGGAATTTTATTCCGATGGAAGGCTCAAGACGAGGCCGGTTGTAAATAAATGAAGGGAGTGCCTATGTCTCAGGTGACTGATTTTTTCTTAAGTCTCAATCATCTCAGAAAAGTGCAACTGCGGTTCAAAAAAAAGTGCAACTAGAACGAGTTGCACTTTTCTGTCAGAAAAGTGCAATTGCACTTTTTTATCAGAAAAGTGCAACTGATGCATATTTTTGTGGGTGACTGAGACTTAAGAAATTCTCAGGCGCCTGAGAATTAGCAAAACCGATAAATGAAGTCACAATCGGCGAGTTCATACAAATGGGACGCATATAAGGCATATATTAAAAGCAAGCACGTTGAAAGTATATATGCTAGCTGATCGATCCTATTTGTCCTGGAACATAAATAAATATATATATATATATATATATATATATATATATATACATACAAATCAACTAACGTCTTGTATCAAATTAAGGTGTGTATACATATATTGTGAGCCAGCCCGAACTGCATCACGCGGCTCTGTTTGTATAGCTTGCTGGATCGACGATCATGTATTCATGCTGCAGTGTAAAATATAGTCCTCAGGTAACAGAGCTGCGTGACCGAGAGCGAAGCCATCACTATAGCCCTTAATATAGCAAAAGGCTACAAAAAACATGGAGAAATACGCACGCACACATACTGATATTATTAGTCGCAAAAAATTAGTAGTAATAATTAAGGGATGCTAATTAGTTATGTCGGTCGTCACTCTTACCAGGTAAAACCCGCCGCCTCCCAGGAATATCTCTGTGAATCCCAATTTGTAATCGTGAACTGCGGCCGCCATGATTATCTCCTTAATGGCCAATCTAGAGAAAAATTAATGGAGAGAATGAAAAGAGTATAATAAACTGGTGTGTTACCAAGTGCGAGCCAGTACTGTAGACTGTAGTAATATTAACGGTGTGGTGTGTAGTGGTGTTTTACCCGAGTGCGAGCAGGGTGAGCAGCCAGGCCATGAACCCGGCGTGGGCTGCCGGCGGCAAGCTCCCCTGGCTCCAGGACCGGACATGGTGGAGCCCCGGAAGCGTCGCCGCGGCACCGACGAGTCCGGCCACCGTCACGAAGATGTTGGCGAAGCCGCTCGCCGCCGTCCAGCTCCCGTAGTAGAGTTCCTCAGCTGATCCAGCTGCATGCATGCAGGCACATTCAGAGTTCAAAGCTCCGGTCCACTGCAGGTTAATCAAGCGGCCGGACAAGTAATTATTAGGTGTTTCATTGTACTGCGTACGTACACATGATGTAGCCGGTGTCGATTGCGTGGTCGATGAGACATGCCCCGGTCGCCGCCAGGCAGAGGTAGGAGACCAAGTTGAGCAGCAGCAGACGGCGGGCCTGCTCCGCCGCCACCGCCGCTCTCGCCATGCTATTACTGGCTACGAATTCAGAAGCTAGTTTCACTCGTACACCTTTGTTGATTGGCTTACGTATTTATACGCGTGCTTGCATCTCTACGGAGGCTTTTGATTCGATTCTTCATCTTCCGTGCGACAGCCACGAACCTTGTACGTACGCACCGTATGTGTGTGTTGGGTACGCGATCTCTTCCCCGGCCGGCCGGAGGAGGTTTCATGCTTGTTGCGTACTGTGATTCCTCAAGATTGCTTCGTGGAAGGATTGCTTGTGTAGAGTTGTGTGTGTCTACGATTGTAGGCTTCTAGCTTAGTTACTATGCACTCTTTCTTTCAAAAGTAACACAAACTAGGAGGTAGACTCACTTTCATCTGCAGGTTTGCCAAAGGATTGCTTCTGTGGAGTTGTGTGTGAGGGTGTTAAAGGGCGGTTTCTTGCGTAGAGCTTGAGTGATGGTGTATGCCTACGTTCGTTCTAGCTACCATGCATTCTTTTGTATGATATATATTTTTTTGGTTATTTGTTTTTTTACATAAACTACATATACAACGCCCAAACCTTCTTCCGCATAACGACTTGCTGCATTATTTGCCTCATGATCCTGAAAATTCAAGCATTGATTCATCATCTCCTGAAAAACATATGTGCCTTCAGCTCGCAAAATCCTCCTGCAAAGGAATCGAAGATCAGATTAAAAAAGACTATACCCTAGACCAGATGGCAACCGATCCTCTTCCCAACCATACAAAATCACATCAGACCACTACAGTAAATACACGGATTGCCCAAAAGGTACGATAAATACTCAGGGTGGGCATATTTCCAGATCCCGAATTTCCCGATCCCGATCCCGAATTTCCCGAACTCGACAATGCTTAACGTTATTTCGGGAAGCAGTTCTGAAATCCCAAATTTATTTCGGGAATTTAGTGTTGAATCCCGAAATCCCGTTTATCCCGAAAAATATAAAAGCAGAAAGACCAAGGTGAAAGGCCTGTTTTTTTCAGCCCAAGTACACTATGTCCAGTGAATTTGTGACTAGACCCGGTCTTTTCGAGCTAGTGGCCTAGCCAAGCCAGCAACAACCCTAGTCTTGCATGCACATCCAACCCTACTCGCCCAAGAAGCAGAGTATGGATGTCGTTCGGAAAGCTAAAGTTTAAACTTCAGGAAATTCGGGATTTCCCGATCCCGATCCCGAATTTCCTGAATCCCGAATTGGCGGGAATCCAAATTTCTCATGTAAATTCGGGATTCGGTTTGTGAATCCCGAACTTTATTTTTCGCGAATTTCACGTCCCGAAATTTTGGGAAATCCCGAACGCCCACCCTGAATAAATACAAAGGATTTGAGCGATTACAATACAAAGGATTTGAGCGATTACAACCCAGACCCGCCCTAGTGGTCTGATACAAGCTTGTGTCTTTTGTTCCAGTTTAAATTAATGCTACAAAATCATGGCAGTCAATTAATGCAAGGATATTTTTCATTCTAAATATCTGCCATGTGGTCCATAGGTGAGATTTCCTTTCAAAGTAGTGAATGATTTTATTAGACTCCCTAATAATAATCCTATAGTAAAGTATATCTCTATTTTCTTATAATTGTACTGGTATGAAGGCTGTACTTAATTTCATTTTTTTTATTCGAGCGATAATAACATAGACCCGCCCTATTAATGGTTCCTAATATCCGTAGATTTTCTACAACTAATGTATAGAGAATATGTAATTACTAAGCAATATATGAGAATTGAAATCACATCACCTATAATAAGGGTTGTCATTCTACTGTTCTCCTTCACAAACTACAAGTCCTACGGTCAACACCCCCATTTACTATCAACAATACATTTGGCTAAAATGAAGACTACTCTGATGTTCTTGACTTTCATGTTGCTCATTCTATCAACATCAGCATCATCACCATTAGGTACTCATTTGTTCTTGCGGTACCACACTAGTTTTGACTAACTCATCTAACAACTATAACGATGGGTGATTGTTTGTTAATATTTGTGCTGATATTTTGCAGATGCTAGATCTGAATCATGTGTGATGCACATTGTTTCAACACATGGACATCCATGTAATTCCACCAATTGTGATGATGCATGCCGTGTCGCGAACAATAAGGATATCTATTGTCAGGGGCACTGTTGCATGGAGTCCAAGTGACATAATAAAAGGCCATTCTGCATCTGCAAGTTATGCATGTGCGGTTGACGCAGTTGATGTACCAAGTAAGATACAAGGTCATGTTTACTGAATAATGATGTGGCTCTTAGCATTAGGCATTACCTAGAGATTGCCGTAAATTTGGATTTGGTATGCTTCCCAAAGTTATTCAATATGAAATTATTAGGTGAGCTTGTAATTCTTGCCATCTTAGAGGCACATACTTTCGAGAGTATAATTTTTCACTGGTGTAGAATAACATTCAGAGTGTATGGATTCTCTAACATAGTGCAATAACTTATTCTTATCGAAGACTAAAGAGTAAAGTGTCTCAGACCAGCTTAGGTGCTGACAATGGGATCAAAAATCTGAGTATATACCTATGATATTGTCTCAGCTTGTATCATAACCCTGCCTTAGAGAAAGCTTGAAAATGCACATAGAGTTCGTGTGATTTGCTATATCATAGGTCAAGATCTCAAAGTGAAGCACAATCGAAATGACTGATATCTAAGAATAACAGATATTGTCGTCAGATAAGAAGAGAGGTGAATCACATCATATTGTCGAAGTGCTCCCCGAACACGTTTTGTTGGATAGAGCCTGGGGAAAACAGGAAGAAATCCTTAAACAGAATCCCAAGCCTCTTGTCTCCTAGACCATCTATGTTAAAAAATTACCCGTAACCACCACTCTCAAAATGGTGATAACATCTCAAAATGCTACAGCCCTTGTATATATTTCTCACAAAAAAGTGTTGTTTTCCTCTTTTAAACTGCAAAATGATACATAACGGTAAAGAACACAACTACAATCAAACGTCAGAATACTGCAATACTGGTGGAGGTCTCCTGACTTTCGTTGCCTGCTCAAAGGAATAAGAAATCTCAATAAGCTTCGGCTCTGATCCTCTCAACCCTCCAAAGCAGATTGCAAAGGGGACACCATCCGCCCCGTATCCAGCAGGGACGGTGATCGCCGGGTAGCCACCGATGGCGAGCAGGCTATGAGCAGACGCGCCAGGGGCGACGATTGCATCCAGTTGATTGACTCGCACAATCTTCTCAAGGCCCTCCTTACACAGTTTGTTCAATTTGGCGATGGCACGCTCCTCAGTTGGACCAATGCCGTTTGTTGCTTCAGACTGCACAAGGTAACTCTGGCCAAATTCAGCCATTCTTTCCTGTAACACATGTCTGGAGAGTGTCTTACTCGAGTTCAAAGAAAACAAAAACTAGGAAATGAGGTCAACACGGAGTAATTACCTCGACAGGATGCTTGTTGTTGAAGGAAATTATGTCTGATAGTGATCTGACAGGTGTGGTGACAAGTTCAGACAAGTAAGAGTTGAGGGACATCTTGAACTCGGCGAGCATAAGAGCACGTTCACCACTTTGTACTGCATCATTGATGACGTTCATGCTTGGTATCTCAAGATTGTCCACCAAGATGGCCCCCAGTTGCCTTCCAGTTTTGTAAAGGAATGCACAAGTTAATAAAAGCTAATGGATATGCAGAAACAAAAACATGTACAGTAGAGAACACGTAATGATTAATTCCTTCTTTTGTAAAGGATGTCTAAACGACAATTGGGATCTGAACCCATGTCTTTCTTATACAAGTGGCATTTTCAAGGTTTCAAGCATTACAGTAGCATCTGTACTCTAACATGTCATTCTTCGAGACTATAATGTTTCTCTGGTGCAGAACAGAATTCAAGAATGTACTACCTCTGATCCGAATTAATTGTCGTGAGTGGTATACAAATTTGTGCTACATATTTGTCCATCTGCAACAGATAAAATGGACCGGAGGGAGTATTGATTCTCTGAGACAGTGTTGTGCAATAACTTGTTCTTATCGATGACTTAGAGAGTTTAGCGTGTCAGGCCAACTTGTTATTATATATACCTGTGATATTGTCTCAACTTGTATCATAAATATGATTTTGAGAAAGGCTGAAAATGCACGTCCACTTCGTGTGATTTACTCTATCATAGGACAAGATCTGATACTTCTACAGATTAAAGTCATCCAAATAAAAAGAACCACTCATCATTTCAGCATAACCGTTAATCCAGATGAAGGTTAAGCGCAATCGAAGTGACTGATATCTAAGAATTACAGATATTGTCATCAGGCAGAAAGACTAGCAAATCACCTCATAGTGTCGAAGTGCTCCCCAAACACCTTTTCTTGGATAGACCCTGGGGGAAACATGAAGAAATCCTTCCTGAGAATCCCAATCCTCTTGCCACTTAGACCCTGTATGTTCAAGAATTGCCTGTAACCGCCTTCCGGGATATACTGAGATGCCATGCGAGTTGCCTCTGCATCCCGTGGATCATAACCAACGATCACTTCCAACACATGTACTGCATCTGAAACAGTTCTACAGATTGGCCTGCATCAAATAAATCACACCACTAAGAAATACTCACTAAAATAGGCATCACAAAGAAGCCAGGTGTGCAAACATACATGAGCACACTACAACTATACAATTTCTGAATTACTTTTTTTAAAGAGAATTGCTGAATTACTCGAGAAATGTGGACTTAAATTCAGTTAAGCAATGCACACTGCGGTGCTGTTTGTTCTAAGATTCAGGCAGTAAACTCACATCACTCTGGTAGACTAATATAAACATTCAGTGAGCGTGGATTTTACCCAACCGTGTCCATCCTCGGAGAAATGATGATGACGCCGGCACGGCTTGTGAGGCCGACCGTGGGCTTGATCCCGACAACGGAGTTGAAGCTGGACGGGCACATGATGGACCCATCCGTCTCGGTCCCAATCGTGACCGCCGCCATGTTTGCCGCCGCCGCAATGGCTGAGCCGCTGCTGGAGGAGCACGTCGTGGCTGACGGTACGTATGGATTCTACTACATCAGCAATCAGTAATTTGATGAGAGTCATTCAGATTTGCCATTGGTCCGATAAATGAACAAGCAATGCTAGCTTCCAATCTAAGTGAAGCAGTTAGAGGAGACAAAAGGGGAAGATCTGCTGACCAGGCCCTGGCCGCCGCGGGGGCTCCAGCCGGCGGGGACGCCGGGGGCGCGGAAGTTACACCACTCGCTGAGGCTGGCGGTGCCGAGGATCACCGCGCCGGCTCCCCGGAGCCGCTCTACCACGCCGGCGTCGCGCGCGGGGCGGGACCCGACCAGCGCGAGCGACCCGGCCGTCGCGTTCAGGTTGCCGCCGGCCCCGGCCGCGGCGATGTTGTCCTTGATCAGCACGGGGATGCCGTGGAGCGGCGGGAGCGCGGCACTTCCGAGTAGGAGCACGCGGGCGGCGTCGGCGCGGTCGGCGGCGGCGAGCGCGGCGTCGGGGTCCAGCTCGACGACGGCGTGGAGGGTCGGGTCGAGGGAGGCGATGCGGCGCAGGTACTGCTCGACCAGGCCGCGCGAGGTGAGCGCGCCGTCGGCGAAGGCGCGGTGGATGGAATCGATGGTGGCCTCCTCGAGCACGAACGCGGCGGTCGTGGCGGTGGCGGCGGCGGCCGCGGCCGCCGCGAGGAACAGCGGTACGAGGTGCCGCAGGGAGAGCGGCATGGCCGGCCACTTGAGAGCGGCATGGCCGGATGAAGCGAAAATTACCACTAGCTTCCTCTCCAAAAATCCATCCAAGCCCATAATTTTCTTTAATTTTTTTTAAAAACAATTGTTGATATAGAAGGAGCAAACATCACGGCCGAAGCCAAAAATAAAAATTTCACATAGTGCTAAAAACTTAAGAAACAATTGTTGCAAGGTGCTAAAGTGATTATCCAGCAAGGATCCAATTCTTGTTTTCGTCTTTGATCTTCTGTTGTTGAAGATCCTGACGTTCCGCTCCTTTCATATCTCCCTGGTTATCAGGACAATAACAGACTTGAGACCCTTAGAGTACGCAGTCGGGGTCTTGGCTAACGCCTATCAGTAGGCAAGTACCGTTGGACGTCCAATGCCCATTTCTTGAACCAGATGTGCGTATGAGAGTCAAGAGGCAGCAACCTGCCAGATACGTCGGGAGAACCTGCAGTCAAAAAGGATGTGCCTTGCCGTCTCACCCTGGCATTTGCAAAGCTGGCACAAGGGGTTGTGTGGCCATCCCCTGATGGCGAGGCAGTCAGAGGTCCACAACCTGTTCTACATAGCAAGCCAAGTGAAGAAGCGACACTTCGGAGGCACCCATGTCTTCTAGACCAGATTTTCAAAGAAGCAGGGGGTGGAGCTCATGATTTTAGCTTTGTAAGCCGACCCTATATAAAAAATCCTATAGATTTGAGTGTGCATAAAAGTAATTTTCTATCTTTTATACTTATATGTTTTTTTCTAAAGATGCCCTCTGATATTCTATCTCATCAAAGTTGTGCTTTATTCCACCCTCCATGCCTCATAGTTATACCTGGTCATACCTCGAACCGGACCGGGCTTCTGGGCCGAGAAACACCCGACATGGAAACCCCATGATCGGCCATGTCTAAAAGGCACCAAAGCCTGACGGGCTGTCGAGCCACGCGTGTTGGGCCTCTTTCTTAAATAACCGAAATAAAATTTCTTTTTAAATCGTGTGACCGTAGGGGAGGCCCTACGGTAGATTTTCCATTAAAAAGGGGGGCAAATGTCACGAAAGTAGTGACCTCATGTTTACATCATGATCCAAAATACAAAATTCAAGCCCAACCCAGCACAGCTCTAGGGCCTAAATTCCTGGCCCAAGCCATAAATTTTCTGGCCGGACCTCTCATGACGAGGACTACACAGGGCACATGCTCTTAAATATTCACGAATTCATCCATCCATTATTATTTTATCCTTTACATTTTATAGTCATCTTCATCTCTGGCAAATATTCACCATGTTTTCTTTGATCCTCAGAATTTGTCAATTACATGTACCGTGTTGTTTTGAAAATCCACATTTCCCATAACATTTAAGGCATCAAAGATGGTACGTCTCCCTCCTTTCCCTAATCTAGTTCCTCAATTTGATTCACTGTTAAATAGATCGGCTCTGATTGCTTAACATGCACACATGACATCTCCAATTCTGCCCTTCATCCTCAAAGCTTCATTGATCTGAGAGAGATAGAGAGTGCTCAGCAGTCAGCATATCAGGAGACGAGAAGGGGGCACGAGGAATGAGTGAGCAAGCTTCTCCTTTGCCTTTGTGCTGAGTGTTGTGGACTATAGATCAAGAAACCTACGTCGACAATTCAACATCGGGCATATACCCATATCCAACTTCTTCTAAATATTGTTTATCTGGTAAAAAGGGAAGAAAGAAAAAAAACGAGCTGAACTATGGTCTCTTCATGCCACTTAGAAGAGCGAGAATTATATAGTTTCCTTTCCATTGTGATGTAGTACCTTGTAACATTACAAATAAATAACTTGGTGTCAGTGTTTTATTGCCCATGTTCAAACACCATCGATGACGAGGTTATATCAAACGGGTACCCCTTCGTGTGGGTATCTGGTGCACGTAATGACTAAATCTCAATTATCAACGGACTGAAGAAGTCCAACAAGAGAAACCCAAGTCAAAAACTCCTACCATAGATAGACATAGTCGGTTATACTTTTCATATATGTAATCCTAGTCGGTTACTGTCCGAGACGTGTACCACTATATAAAGAACAAGAGGGTGACCGATCAAGTACACGCCCAATCAGAATCATCAAAACCTAGCAAGATCGTCATCTTGCTAGACACTTATACTCACCGCATATTCACAATCAATAACAGACATACAGGAAGTAGGGGTGTTACCTCAGTCGAGGGCCCTGAACCTGGGTAACTCTGACTTGTCAGCCGACGAATCTACCAACACTACGCGTTCTCTACCTCATAACTCTTACCCTACGCTAGTAACCATGGGTATTGATGGGCATCCCTCGTCAATCGATCTATTCAAAAAAAAAAAGCCAAACCTGGCTAAAAGGAAATGGGAAGATGTAAAAAATGTTGTTTCTGTGACCAAGAGGAAACAATACAACATTTACTCATCTCTTTATCTCTTGTCCTATTGCAAAAATGGTTTGGCGTATTGTTCATATGACTTTTAACACTCTACCACCAACAAACATAAAACCTTGTTTGGTAATTGGTTGAAGGGGGTTTCTAAAGTAGAGAAAGGTTGATATCCGAGTTGGTGTTTGTGCCTTGCTTTGGGCCATTTGGAAAATACTAAATGATTATATTTTAACAAAACAAAGAAAACATCTTTTATGCAGGTTATCCACATGGCTTCTTATTGGATCCGTGCATGGTCTTACCTGCAATCAACGTAGAAGCGAGACGCAATGGATTTTAGGTGTAGCCGCCTGAAATTGGTCGCGTCGGGTCTATATTCTCAACACAGCTAGCGTTCTGGTTTGAGAATAACACATGGTGATGCAAAGTCACTACATGATGTCCATTTTACCTTTTTAGTTGGTTATTTCTTTTTCGCACCCCTAGGTGTAATCCGATTTGTGAGACACTCTATTGATTTAGTAAAAATAAACGGCCACATGTATCAATTGATACAGAGCCTGGGACCGTCCCATTTCTAAATTAAAAAAAAAAGTCCACCGTACATTTGTGTGGAACGGTCCTGTAGTTAAATCTTGTAGGGCATATGTGACTGAATTTACTAGTCTCACGTGAAAATTGGCTAACATTCCAAGACCATAAGCTACGACGCGTGGCCGGCCGCTGTCCCGTCCGACGCGGCTCCACGCGCGCACGCATCGACACCTACCCCCTCCATCCCGCTCAGCACACGCAGCAGAGAAGGATAGTAACCCAGGTCAACCGCCGCCGCGTCACGGCCCACTCACTCACCGGCAGGATCCCACACGCCGCAACGCCGGCACCGGCGAGCGACCAGGAAAAGATCTCTCCTCTCCTCCACGAGCGGCACGTCGGGATCCTCGCCATCGGTGGCCGGCGCTAGCTCGTGGCCACTCACTGATCTTGAAAGAGACACTCATGTGACTGAGTGAGCGATAATCTTGTTTTATGGTTAAGCCGACAGCCCTTTACCAGTGCCGATCTACCTATCTATCCAGCGTAATGGACTAGTGGTGGAGTCGGCAGCCACACACATCTGTAAGCGAGATGAAATGACTG
This sequence comes from Poa annua, assembly GCA_026929855.1. Taxonomy (NCBI): domain Eukaryota; kingdom Viridiplantae; phylum Streptophyta; class Magnoliopsida; order Poales; family Poaceae; genus Poa; species Poa annua. The sequence continues at coordinate 103,625,899 of CM049430.1, read as the reverse complement.
TATATCGTGGTGGTGGGTCGTGATGATCGGATCGATTGCCACCAAGAACAGCGAAATATTGCTATGTGGCTGGCGTTGATTTGGGACATGTCACATGTGAGTGATTATTATACGCAAACCACAAACATGTAGCTCTCGAACTGCACCCAAGTTTATTTGTATTTGTATGTTCCTTGAGAGCATATATATATATGCATATAGTACATATCTAACTAATCTTTTCATTTGCGATCTGCAGAAAAAAGTTCAGTACTGAAAGAAAAATAAATTATTTTCTAGATAACATGTGTATATGTCCACATAACCTTTTAATCGTGTTTAAGTTCCAACATATCACTTTTATTTATTTATAAATACCTACTCCTCCTTCGGTTCCTAAATGTAAGTTGTATTTTAGACTTTTGATCCACATGTATCTAGACATGTTTATTACAAACTTCACATGAATCTTACATGGTTAAAACATCTTACATTTAGTAACAGAGGGAGCAGACCAACAGAGTTGGGAGCCAAAACACCTTTCTAATGAATGCATATTATAGGCCTTGCAACAAAAATATTGAGGGAACCCCCCCCCACCCCCCCCCCCCCCCCCCCCCCCCGCGCCGATGGACGACCTCTTTCAATAGCGGCACGGTTGAAAGTGCAGCAAATAAGAGGACTCCTAGGGAGACGGGGGAGCCTTCAGAATCGCCCGTGAGCAACCCGGGAGGCGTTTTTCTCTCGTGACAATGTGATGGAAGTGTTGGTAGCACATGCAAATGTGTTGATTTGATCAATGATGATGATGAAACTTCGATTGGCTTACGATGCCGGATGGTGGCTCAGTATCATCCTCCATACTTCTCTAGTGGTGGAGCCAAGTCAGAGACATGACAAGCTTGGAACACAAACCTTCTAATGTTTGCTCGAAGTTGTCTTTTTTTCATCTTTAAGGGAAGGTTTCAATTGACGTCTTTAAAATCCATGCGATAACTCGTGTGTGTAAGGTGCTTGTTTTCTTTGTTGGTTATCATTTCTTTGAGGTGTTGGATGTTCTCATTCTTATGTATGTACAATACTAAGTGATTAGATATGTGGTTATAATAATAAATCGTTTTTTGTTAAGATCTGATGCTTATTTATGTAAGATATGTGCTTATTTAGGCAACTCTTATCCTATGTAAATAAGTATTGATGTTTAAGCCTAAAAACCCGGTGTATTTATGTAAGCACCTACTAAACACTTTGCATTTGCACATGCTCTAATTGTTCTCTCGATGGGGATCACATTTTAAATGACTTCATACTATGTTTCCTCTAAAAAATGTGATGCCTTAGAGTACACCAAAAGACAACTCACAAGGACAAATCTTTTCGGATACAAATCGGATATCTTTCCATGACGTTGAAACACGTAAAAGCCGATTGAACCAAACAAGATTTTCGTGAGATCCACGAGAAAATCACCAGACGTAACCTAAGACAGAGTGACAAAATGGGCATCAGATAACATAATTTAGTGTGACATATCCATATTTAATCCGAATGTTGCAATTAAACATTCCGCAACATACGTGGCCAAGCACGCCCAGCATTGTCATTGTACGCTTTGGCTTACGAGGATCCGAGTCAGCCCGCGTCACTGTCCCACCCAAGCTGTTTATCATCGCCGCTTTCCACGCCCCTACACCCTACAGATCTTCCTCCCATTCGCCGTATATAAACCCCGTCGCCGGCGACGATGGCTGCCCCCACACCGGACGGAGAGGCCTTACCAGACGGACGTACAGCACCGTGTTAACAGGCAGACAAACAGCGTGCCGGGGACGATGAAGAAGTGCGCGTCGGAGCTGGAGCTGGAGGCCTTCCTACGGCAGCATCTCGCCGCCGCCGAGGCCGAGCGGGACGTCGGCGACCCCACGCAGGGCGGCGTGTTCTCCCCCGGCGGCGGCCTGCCAGGCAACTGCTTCGGCGATTCGGTGAGCATTGCCAGCTACTATAGTTGCCACGGTCGGAGCTAAGCTTCTTGGCTCAGCGTCTGCTGTTTATGCCTGCGCTGCGAATGTACTGTTCATGGGTTTAACTAAGCTTCCGATCATGTGCTCCAGCAGACCGCCCTGCCGCTGGAGGGGAGCACCGCCGGCGGCCACTCGTGGTGGTCCGACGGCCTCCCTACGCCGCCGAGCTGCGTGTGGACAGCGACCGAGAAGTTCCAGGCTGCGGCCGCCTCTGGTATGTATATGTCGCGACCTTCAACCTGTAGGAAACTCGGATCTTGTTATCTCTATGTGGAATATTAGTTGTAGTGGTTTACGTGAGCAAATATACTTAGCATCCATTGTCTCATTTGCTCGTAGAACTGAGCAACTGGATATGTGAGCCGAAAGGAACATATCAACTACTCATCTCTGTCAGATGTTTTTCTCTTGTAACAAGTATCTTAACAACATAGAACTACACTGGTTTAGAGTTTGCCTTTCGAAAGAGGTTGTTGACCATACGCATATCGGAGTCTGCCTGTCTCACCTGCTGCGCTGTTTTCGCCGCAGCTAGCCCGAGGGGAACAATCTCAGGGAACCAGGCTCTGGAGAGCGAGTCGGACTCCGACAGCGACATAGATGGAGGTCGATGCAAGCGAAGCGGCAAATCCTCAGATACTAGGAGAATAAGAAGGTATATATATACCAAGATCAAGCCGGTCGGTGTCCGGTTCTGTAAATTCTGATGAACCCTGAACATTTGTTTTAGAAAAAATGAACTCTGAACATAGAGCTTACTGTGTCCTTCTGTAAATTCAGGATGGTGTCCAACAGGGAGTCAGCCCGGCGATCGAGGAGGAGGAAGCACGCACAGCTGACGGACCTCGAGCTGCAGGTGGAGCAGCTCAAAACCGAAAGCGCGGCCCTCTTCAAGCAGCTCACGGCGGCCAACCAGCAGTTCACCACGGCGGTCACGGACAACAGGATCCTCAAATCGGACGTGGAGACCTTGAGAATCAAGGTGAAGATGGCGGAGGACATGGTGGGGAGGACCGCGGTGTCCTGCGGCCTAGGGCAGCGTGGGCTGGCGCCGTTTCTCAACTCCAGGAAGGTGTGCCAAGCTCTGGACGTGCTCACGGCCACAGGGCTGGGTTTCCCAGGGGACGGCGCACGCTTCAGAGGTCGACAAGTTCAGACTTCGACGGCGGCGAGCCTAGAGAGCCTCGATAACCGGGGTGTCCGGCGAGGTGGCCAGCTCTGACCTGTGGCCTTAAGATTCACACCCAACCTAAGCGCCGCGTCCGGATCTTTACAAGGAAACTCTGAAGGGAGTGACACTGTCCATTGTTCTCTGTAATGGTGGGTGCTGAACATATGCACAGCAGTTCACCTGCAACCAGGTGTCCTCTGTCCGGTAGTTCTGTAAATATTGCTCGCTTCCATGCTTGTACAGAAAGCTTAGCTTATGCATGGGTTGTTAGGTTCTTGGATGTACCTCTGATGTACTCCTGCATCAGTGTAGTATACCAGCTGTTGGCAGTTCTGACGGAACGCAAGAAATGATGCCAACCTGCAACCTCATCCCTTCAGCATACTCAGCTGGTCAGCTTCCAGCTGAAAAAGAGCTTGTGTGAGATGATTATGTTAAAGAGAAGACAAGGAACATAATGTTACTGAAACACATTTCCTATTTATCAGCTATCTGTTTTTCCAATTGGGCAACAGACATATCTCTGACCGTTCATTCTCCCCGCCCCGAATCTTGAAACGAGTTGTCGCGAGCTATCCGTTCCCCCGGTTTTTTCCTTCGGTCCGGTTTATTTTTTATTCCGACCGGTTAATTGTTTTTTGAAATCCGTGCCAGAGTTCGGTGCCTGCCGCGAGCTATGTCCTCATTTCAGGAGGTATCGAGCTCTCTTCATTTTGGAGGTGTCACGCTCAGATCTGGGAGGAGGTGACGGGGGGAGGTGAGGAGGGTGGTGGTGGTGGGGGCAATCTCCGGTGATAGCCGGCCGTCCAGCTCCTCCGCGCGCCAACTCGCTGCTCCTCGGCGTCAGCTCCTTGCTCCCCCGAGCCGAATCGAAGTGGGCGGCAAGTGGAGTCGATGGGTACCGGAGGCGGTCGTTTCTCGAGGGTTCCCCCAGGCGGAGCCGGCTCGGAGCGGCGGCGCCGTCGTCGCAGCAGGTGCGTGTTCGCGCGACTGCGCTAGTTTGGTCCGTGTTTGCTAGCTCCATGTGCTTTGTTCCTGTGCGATGAATTCTTCGTCCCACTTGGTGATTGTCGGGATTCAGTGACATCATTAGCTCCAAGTGCTTGTTCCTGTGCGTGTTTGACTCATTTTTTTATCACAGCGGGTGATTCAATCCCGTCCTAGGTGTATATATCTAGTGATTTTTTTGATTTGCCTGCCCGAACCATCGTACGAATCATTTGTCCCCGCTAGGTGAATATCGTTCAGATGATTCAGTTGAATCATTCATTTATCACAGCGGGGTGCTGCAATCCTGACTAGGAGTAAATATCTAGTGATTTTATGAGTTGTAGCTTCTCAATACATCACAGTATCATTAGTCGACCAACCCTTTTTTGTTGGTCCCTTTTTTCTAGTGTAAAACATGGAGGTGGCTGTTTTGCTTGTTGCCTGTGCCTGACGAACTCTGTACTGTACCCTCTTTACCATGCCAACGTATACTGGTGTCAGTAGACAACCTTCAGTTTTTGCTATGTGTTTTTTCTGGGCTGATAGGTTGTATGATAACCTTATTTGTTAATTGAATTAGAACATGGTTGATTCCCCTTTTGTTGTTTTTGTAGTAGGTCAGTGGTTAGCACGCCCTCATTTATCACTTTTTTGTGTGCAGGAAAGTATGCTCTCACGCTCATTGGGGCGATGTCTCTGACGCTGCATCTACTGGTTGTGATAGCTGCGGAGGAACGACCTCTTCTTCTAGTGATGATGTAATTTTTTTCATTTATTTTAGCATCCATAATTTAGTTGATTGGGAGGGGGCTTTCGGTTCTCTTTTTGTGTTGTTTCTCTTTTTTCTTCAAATGTACATACATAGTTGATTAGTGGGGGCTTCTGTGTTTATTTTTGTTTATACAGGGTATTGTGAATGCAAAAAGGAAGAGAGCTTTAAACGATGCTATTTTTGACCTTTTCAGTAAGAAGGTATGTTGCATCTTTGCTAACTTTTTGTTTTGTGATTTTGCGATATGTTATGTGTTATGTTGTATACAACTACCCATGGTGTGCATTTCGCGTTTTCATTTTTATTCTTTGCTTGTTGTTTCAGGCCATCAGTAGCTTGAAGAGGGATCTGTCCAGACTTTGTAGCGATTCTGAATTGTTTAGAGAGGTGCTACTGTTAGTTTCATTATTTTTCTGTTATTGCTTTATCTATCTATTTTTGTTTTTCTACATGTATGTTTGTGGTAGTGGGGGCTCATGTAGTATGCATTTTCTATTGTTTTTTCTGCGCAGAACAAAAGATCAAAAGTTCTTGTAGCTGGGAAGGATTCATATTCAGCGTACCATGCTAAGTACTTCTTTGATGTTCTGAGCCGGCTCACATTGGAGCAGAAGGAAATCATTCAGAAATTTGGTTTCGGGTGTCTACTTTCTTTACGCCAAACATATATGCCTTCTTCTTTTATCCGCTGGCTTGCTCTGAGTGTCGATACATTCTGCCACGAAATCGTTGTGGGCGAGAAAACAATTCGGTTTCCAAAAGACGCTTATCATTTTGTTCTGGGTTTGCCGAATTCTGGTTCTTGTTTGGTTGAAGACAGTGTTGGTGGTTTGCAGTTCATTTTGTCTCTGTTCAACTTGTCGGAGACTCCTCACATCACGTTTTTCGGGAATAAGTTGAAATCTGAAGACCCACTGACTGACAAGCAAGTCTTCGCGTGTTTTATGCAAATTGCTCTCTCTTGTTTCATTTGCCCGTCCAAGAGTGGTACTCTAGACACTAAGTATATTGGGCAGCTGGGTGATCCTGAACGTGCTAGGCGGTTCGATCTTTGCAAGCTAGCCCATACCCACACGATGGTTGGTGTGTCCAAAACAGTGAAGTATATTCAATCGAAAGGAAGGAAACCTAAAGTTTTTGATTTCTGTTCTTATGGTCTAGCGGTATGTTTTTGCTCAATGAACTATTCTTTGTGTTATATTTTTTTTGGCATTGGTGAATGTCGTCTTACCCCGCTGCATTATTTCCCTTTTTGTTTGTTTTGTTTCGTAGGTGTATTACTTAGACTGTCTTGACTTTGGGGTGCATGTTGTTGGTTCTGGATTGCCAAGGTCAGCCTCCTGGTCCGGTAATATGGTTAAGATTTATTCAGACCTAGATCGCAAAGGTAGAAGAGGATATGGCCGCAGGAGGATGAGAAAAGATCTTGGTGGTTGCTATTTACATGTGTGTTGCTTATTTCTCTCATTTTTCGATTTCTTTGTTTGAGCTAGAGTTTTTTATTTCCCCCCTGAATGTTTTGATGATGCTTTTTTCTCTGACTATCTGTCTACAGGTTGCCCCTTCTCTGAACAAATGTTGTGCTCATTGTGGTTCACGCGATGAGCTTATGTCTGTACGGTTAAAGGAATCTACACGCGAGAAATTTTGCTCAGTGGTACCAGAAAAGGTTTGCATATTTTTTCCCGAGCATTGTTTTATTTTCCATTTTCTCTATTCTGAACTTCATACTGTTTTCTTCTCTCTTCAGACTATTTTTGTTCAACACAGCTTTTACGTTTATATTTTTTTGGTGGTTTTTTCTGCAGGTTATAGATGGTATTTTTGACACCATTCATCGTTTCTATTCATCTTCTACGGTCAACAGCAATAATCCAGGCGTTTTGGGACACAATGTCATCAAACTTTTAGCAGAACGCGATTGTTTCCATAGCAACATTGACGTTCAGAAACACCATGTCCACTCAAGCTTTGCAAAACTGTCAGTGTCTCCAACAGCAGAAACTCCAGCAAACACTACCAAGTTGATTAGCGATAAGAGGTTTAGCATTTCAGGTAGGGGTTTTGTTATGTGTGCTTTTTCTTTGTGTTTTCATTTTTTTTAATTTTTCAGTATGCTCATCGTTTCTCCTTTTTTTTCTGCGGTTTCTTGATATACCTTTTTCTTCTTTTGTACAGCACCAGGTGTACTCCCATTAAATAAGGTAAAATCAAGGCTTACTGTTGAAGTACCTGATGGCTATCATGCAAACGATACAGGCGAAGCTCATATGAAATCACCTATCGGTCGTATCTTGTATACACCGTCATCTGTGGGCAAGGTTAGTGCGAAAGGCACGATTTCATTTTACGCCCTTGTTTATGTGTGGGAAAGATTTTTTTTGGTGTGTCAATTCATGAAAATGCACTTTACATCCTTTTCTCATTAAGACTGAGACGTCCTTGTTTATGTGTGGGAAAGATTTTTTTTGGTGTGTCAATTCATGAAAATGCACTTTACATCCTTTTCTCATTGTGTTTATTTTTCTGTTTTTGGCAGGATGCCAGGAAAGCGGCCATGAGCAATCTAGGTTTTAATGGTGTTTTGAATTCTCATGATGGAAGCATGCATACTCCAATACCGTTTGGGGATACCACACCAAAATCCATTGTGGTATTATGTTTTTCACTATTTATTCTCTTTTCCTCTTTTTACTAAGTCTCTGCATTTGCCAAGTGTTAATTTTTGCATTTCGACTGTTTTTTCAGGCTGAGAAGTCCCCAGATGTATTAATCACAGGTACTTCAAGTCTCAAGCAACGTCAGGATAAGCTTGCAAAGGATAATGATGCAATGTACAACAAAGCCATTGAAGGGAACAACGCACCCCGTGCTTACATTGCTCGAAAGCCTAAGCCTGCACCCACATCACACATTCAGCCAGCTGTCATTCATGTGTTAGACGACCAGCAAGGAGGTGTCGCGAGTATTCAGAATCCAACAACTGTTCCAATCTCTTCTAACAGTCTTATCATCCTTCAGCCGAAGAATAATCTGGCATTACCTTTAAAGCAAAACCCCAGGTTTCCTGTCAGTGACGAAGAAATCATGCACTATTGCGCCATGGTTGATATCGCATACACGAAGATAATTCAGAAGTATGTTTTTCAGCCTTTTTGCCTTTTGTGCCCATGTTTTACATCTACACCTATCAGTTATCTTTTATGTTTTGCATTTATTAATTGTTTTTTTATTTTTGTGCTGTTATTTTCGTAGGGATTATGCTATCCAGTACTATGGAGTGCATTGTAATTGGATTTCCCTCGGGCAGTCGCTTATGCCCAACGGTCACATCGACACCTTTTTGATCCCATGCTTCTGCCGCAAATTATTTGAAGATTGTCACCCTAGGAAGTCTGGGCGACATTATTTCTTCTCATACATTGGTGTATGTTGTTTCCTTTTTTCTTTTTTTTTGTTTGAAATGTGGTTTCTTTGTCCTTTTTTGTATGTTCGGATACAAGCAACTTCTATTTATAGTTTCCTTTTTGATTTTTGCTTTCATTTTTCAGGAAAGCATTCTCCAATACAATACAAACAACGATGTTGGTGCTCTTGTGCGCAGAACATTTCTCGGAGCCGCTACTGCCAGCAAGGGGGGTAGGCTTGCTAGCTCTGATAGAGTAAGTTGTTGTTTTGGGGGGTTTTCTCGTCTGTGCCATGCTTTTTTTCTATAGTGTGTCAATTTTATTTTTTTCATCATATTTTTTGTAGCTATTCTTCCCTATATGCCATGAAGATCACTGGTTCAATTTTTGTGTTGATTTCAAGTGCAAGCTGTTTGTTTTTCTTGATTCGAATTACAGTCCAGAGTCAGATTATCAACGTTCAGTACAGGGCTGTCTCGTAAGTTCATATAGATATTTCTAAGTTTTTTTGTTTGTGCACGTAAACCCGTTTGATGCTCACTATCTTTTTCTTCATTGTGTTTATCAAGGCACACCTTTTCGGTCTAACCATGCACTTTTATTTTCTCAGATTAACAACTTTGTTGCTCTATGGCATGAAATTTTCCCAAGAATCGATCCTGGGTTCAGCAGCTTTGTTTTGCGTAATGGCCAAATCCCGAAGCAAGACAACCCGTAAATGATTTGCAACCTTACTTTGTTGTCATCCCTTTTTTATATTTGTGTCATGTTTTATTTATTTTTCTTGCCATGCTATAATACATACAGGCATGATTGCGGCGTGATGACAATGATGGCCATGGAGTTTTATGATCCAGCGGAAGATCTTACTGCTTTTTTCAGCATTGTTGATGTCCCTCACATTCGCATCCGATACGCTAACCGTCTTTTCTTCCACCACAACAATATAACAGATCCCAGCCTGGTCACCAATCATTATGACAAGGCATGCTCATTTTTTTTTATGTTTTTTAGTGTAGAACTCCACTTATACAATTTCCGTGTGAAACCCTTTTTCGCTCCCCTTTTTTTTATACAGGAAGCTTTTATGCGCCGGCTTGACCGAGCAGGGAAAGCAGTTTGAAGTAAATTCATCAAGTCCAGCTTCTCAATGTGTCTCATAGTTTCATTTTTAGTTACAGTCAGTGAGTGTTCAGTTTCATTGTTCATTGTCTGTGTTGTTCATTGTCTTAGTTTTCCATTTTTCATTGTCTCAGTTTGCCTCAGTGTTCAGTCTCAGTTTTATTGTTCAGTTTGAGTCTTAAGTTCCAGTTTTAGTGTTCTTAATCAATGTTGTTCAGTGACTTAGTTATTCATTGATCATTAGTTTCAGTGATAGTTACAGTCAATGTTCAGTTTCATTGTTCAGTCTCTGTGTTGTTCATTGTCTTAGTTTTTCATTTTTCATTGTCTCAGTTTGCCTCAGTGTTCAGTCTCAGTTTCATTGTTCAGTTTCAGTCTTAAGTTCCAGTTTCAGTGTTCTTAATCAGTGTTGTTCAGTGACTTAGTTATTCATTGATCATTATTTTCAGTGATAGTTACAGTCAATGTTCAGTTTCATTGTTCAGTCTCTGTTTTGTTCATTGTCTTGGTTTTTAATAGTTTCATTGCCTCGTTTTTCCTCAGTGTCTTATTTAACAGTTTTAGTGTTCTTAATCAATGTTGTTCAGTGACTTAGTTATTCATTGATCATTAGTTTCAGTGATAGTTACAGTCAATGTTCAGTTTCATTGTTCAGTCTCTGTGTTGTTCATTGTCTTAGTTTTTCATTTTTCATTGTCTCAGTTTGCCTCAGTGTTCAGTCTCAGTTTCATTGTTCAGTTTCAGTCTTAAGTTCCAGTTTCAGTGTTCTTAATCAGTGTTGTTCAGTGACTTAGTTATTCATTGATCATTAGTTTCAGTGATAGTTACAGTCAATGTTCAGTTTCATTGTTCAGTCTCTGTTTTGTTCATTGTCTTGGTTTTTAATAGTTTCATTGCCTCGTTTTTCCTCAGTGTCTCTGTTTTGTTCATTGTCTTAATTTTTCAGTTATCATTTTCTTAGTTTCATTTTCTTAATTCAGCATTCTCTTTCTTCTTGTTTCCTCATTTGCTTCAGTCTTCTTTAATTTTCTTATTTCTATCATTGTTTCAGTTTTCTTTTTCATTTATCAGTTATCTTTAATTCTTCATTATGTGCCTTGTTATTCTCATTATTGTTATTCTTATTAATCATTATTTTCTTATTCTTTCTATCTTTGATTGATTCAGCATTCTCTTTCTTCATTTACTTTTGTTCAACATCTTAATTGCTTAGTTTATTTATTTCTGTCATCAGTTCCTCATATTTCTTTAGTTTTTTAGTTTTAGTGTAAGTGTCAGTTTCAGACTTTAAGTGATGCAGACTTTCTCAATTTTCCAGTCTTTGATTCATAGTGTTCATTGATAGTGTCTCAGTCTTCAGCTCCTGATTCTTAGTCATCAATGTCTCATCTTAGTTTTAGTGAGTTATCTACAGTCAATTGTGTCATTCTTTGATTTTTAGTCATTGTGTATTTTCAATTTTCCATCCATTAAGTTACTTCATTATCTCATTTTGTTTTTCTCTTTGTGTAGGCTGAGACAGATCGCTCCCAGGAAGGCCTAGAGGAAGAAAGCTCCTCATACCAGTCCGCCTATTTTGTTAGAGCAGTTTGTAGCATCTTGTTTCGGCTGAGTGGAATTTTTTGACCTTGTGTGTAGTGCATCGAATATGGTTGTGTTTTGGGATAGTTTTTGTTTTGTCCTCTTAGTATCCTTTTATCTAGGACGTCTGGTCATGTTCTAAAATGTTTGCACGATCGGTATAAAGACAGGGAAATTATCTTTCTACTAAAGTCCATTTTTCTCTATGGATTTTCCTTATTGGCGTTTTCTGATACCATATCGTATGTTCGGTGCAAAAAATTGGACCGAAGGTCATGTACTCATGTTCCCTAATCATGAGAGATTATAGCGATAATCATAAAAATATCAAGGCGATAAAAAGATTATGGGAACAATTGTCATATCATTTCAGCAAGCAGTTACATATTGTTTTTCGGGATTTGCTCGATGTCATCTTGTTTCTACACACATTGACTGAATCATTGTTTTCTTGGTCACATCCTCATAATTTTTTGGGTCTTCATTTTCATGCTTCTCTTCCCTTTCTCTGCCTGTCTCTTTCTTCAGTATACTTCTGATGAGCTGGTTAACTTTTTGACTACACCTTTTGAGAGTGTTCCTCACTAGATGGCAGAACATCATGTTTCTCCTTCATTGCTACTGGCGCTTTCTTTTTCTTGGTGCTGACAGCGTTATCCCCTGAAATGAGTCAAGAAGAAGATGCTATCAAAATAACGTGGCATCAAGCTGTTTTTGCAAAATCCCCTTATGGTCTAAGTTTCATACCAAGGGTAGTAGAATCATTCTTCATTATCTTTCTAACTGTTTCTTTCTTTTGCTTGGCAGTAGAAGTTTCACAACCTGAAAGTAAGTTACACAGGTTTTTTCACAAATGTTTTGCAATAACTTTTTGATTCCTTTTGTGTTCCCAGCCTCATACCTGTTTTATTTGTTTTTCTGCTCCTATTCTTCTTGGGCAAATCAAACTCCAGGTGCTTCTTGTCACAATTTTTCAGAGTATGTTTGTTTGATCCGCAGTGGCTGCATTTGTAGAAAAGGTTTTTCTTGATTTGCTCTTTTATAGTCAGCATCCTAGGGCGCCCTTTTGTGTCAACCACATCCGGGTCACGGAGCAGCAGTGGAGATGCACTCCGATCTGTACGATCCAAGTTGACAATTGTTTTAGTTGAACTGTTTTGGCCTGTTGGAGAAACTTCTTCAGTTTCATTGTCAAATTTGGCCATTTCCGCGTCAAGTCTTGGTATCTCACGTAGCAAGAACTCATATTTCCTTTTATTTTTGGAAGCATCGGAAGCTCTGTGACCTAGCATCCGTGATAGCACATTAAATCTCAGGGCCGTGCTATCCTCATCAGCTGGAAGATTGGGGTAGTGTATTTGGTTTACTTTTTTTTTCCCTTTTTCTCCATCTATCTATTATGTACTTATCTGGAATCATTGTTACTTGCAGGTGCAACATTACTTTCAAAATGTGCGAGCACAAAATTCCATCCTTTTCAAACTTGCAACATATGCATGAGTACTCCATGGTCTCTTCATTCACTTGAACCAGGTATCTCCTTGCTCTGTGCTCCTTTACTGCATAGTTTGGTGCCTGAAACAGCCAGTATTTGCGCCCTCTTTCTTCTTCATCTATGTTCAGTCTTGTAACATCTTTTAGCACATTTTGAAACTTTCTGAAGATTGCTAGGTTGTACAATTCATGTGCCTGCCTTTCAATGTAGTAATGAGTCAGGAACTTTTTAGGTTGAACTTCCTTGTTCTCCACATTATGGTCACACTCATCCTCTCTTGCATGTATTGTGTCCATAATCCTTTGGTACTCCCGTAGGAAGCTGGTCAAGCTAAATTGTGCTCCAACCCCTCGTTTGAACAATGCATTAGTGCCCTCACTCCTAGCTGTCGTTTGTATGAATGGGAAGAATTTAGACTTGAAGTATACTTGCACCCACCTCTTCCTTGTTTTCCATAAGTTTTGGAAAATTTTCACATTCCCAACATCATATTCAGTAATCATTCTCTGCCACAACATCTCAAACTCATGTTCTGTCAATGATTTGTCAATAATGTCTTGTAGCTCTTCATAGAGCCCTTCATTAGCTTTAAACACTGTCCCTCCCTTGTCATCAATCTTCTTTTTAACATGGAACAAACAGCCCCTGTGAGTTGCATTTGGAAAAACTGCTGGAATTGCATTTTGCATAGCTTTATCTGCGTCTGTTATGATTGATATCGGGTGCTTCCCTCCCATTGCATGCAGGAATTGCTGAAACAACCACTTGAATGTCCCAGGCTGTTCATTAACTATGAAGGCACACCCGAAGAGGTACGTGTTTCCATGTGGTGACACACCAACAAAGGGAGCAAATGGCAAGTTGTATCTATTTGTTAGGAAAGTAGTGTCAAAGCTTATGCAGTCGCCACACATGTCGTAGTACAGCCTTGCCCTAGCATCAGCCCAGAAGACACATCTTACTTTTTTCTCTTTATCATACTCAATTGAGTAAAAGAATCCCGGGTTCTCATCTTTTTTTTTGATAAACCACTCCCAAACCTCCATCATATCATTGTTAGACACTTCTCGACCAATACTTGTGCTGTAGTTGCTCACTTTTCGCTTGTTGTATGGAAGTTGTGTCATGCCACCTCTTATGAATGCCAATACTGCAACCATGTCACGAGTTGGCATATTGCAATGTTTCATTGTTCGTATCATCTCTTTCTCTGCATCAGACATGTATATATGAGATCGGAAGAACCTGCTTTGGGGGGAAATGTCGTGTGTGTGCTCAAGGTTAAGCCCTGTGATCCGCCAGAGACCATTTTTCTCAGCAGCCACCATCTCTGCTCTACAGTTTGCCTTTGCTATAACCGTGCTTTGTCTTTGCGGAACTGGTTCCTCATTGTATGGTTCAGCGTTTGCGCCATACTTGTTACATTTCATAGTAAACCTTATTATTTCATTGTGTCTTTTTTTGCTTGCAGTCCTGTAAACCGATGTAGTGGCCACTGAGAAGCCAACAACATAGGAATACATGTTGTAGAACTTTTGCACTTCGTCCCGTGACTTGAAACACATCCCAACCTCAGGTTTGAAGTCCTCCTCTTCCTCATTGTGTGTCCTCTTTTTCTGTTCTTCAGTTATCTTCTCATTGGACAGGAAGTTATCCACATCATTTTCAGTGATTTTTTGTTCTCCATCTTCTGTATCTTCATGCTCAGCTGTGCTATCAGTCATTGTACTTGATGCTTGCCCATTACTTTGAGCAGCATTTGCATTACTCCCTTGGTTACTGTTGCTCGCAGCTCCATCATCATAGTCCTGGACGTAGTTCTATTCCATCAGTTTTCACATTACGATAGGAATGCTTCCTGATTTTTTTATATGCATTAGTTGTAACTGTAAACAACATTGTTGGTCAGTAGTATACGTACCCTATCAAGCTCAATTTCATTGAACATGTCAACATTCCATGGATCATTGGCAGTATATTCCATGGATGTAGACGGCGAGCCTGGATTGGTTTCCTGTTCATTTTGGGGTCAAAAAATACGCACATCATCATTTTCCATTTTTTTCAGAAGTTTATGAACTATTACTGCATTTCACATGTCTCTTGAAAGGATGTACCTGAATGTCATTTGAGTTTGTGTCATTTCTGTCAGCATTCTTGCGGGGCAATTTATCAGCATGACTCGTGTATCCCATATCAGCATTTCGATGATGGTGCATTGGATATTCGATTCCGTCGAGAAGGAAACCAGTGTAAGTGAAGCCATCCTGCAGTTTTTAGCATTATGAGCTTTTTCAGTTGGAAACACCATTAGTATGCTAGTCTATATCATTAACTGAAGGAACTTCTTACATGTGCAAAGTACTCGTCGTTTACATCAAGTGCTTCAGGATAACTATGATACTTCACCGTCGAACCAACCTGTTGTTTGTATCAGACATGAAAACACAATTAATTATTTTTAGGATAACTATGATTCTTCACTGCCTTTTTTTGCAGTCTAGGTTTTGAGATCCAGTTATACTAGTTTAATCAGTATGTTGAACTTATAAGTCATAAATCGTTTTGAATATCCATAGATTTTTTTTGTGAACTTCATCATGGAAAACTACTCAAGTTATCATTATCCGTCATTTTCATGTATTTTTTTGTGCAGGTGCAATTTCGTAGGGGGGTGGTCCTTTTTTATGCAGCATGGCATGATTTCATATCTACACTAACTAATCTAGTTTGGAGGGAAGGGGAAGAAAAGGGGAGTGGGGCAACGCACCTGGGAAGAAGGTACATCTTCTTGTCTGTCCCCCATATTCTTGATGACTCCTTCAGGATTCCTCTCCATTACCTAGTTGTATGAGGTGGATCCCTTTTCTTTTTTCAGTCTTGTGCTTCGTAGCCATTCTCTGGATCAAGCTTCACTGGGTGGTTCGACCTCCATTGTTTTTCTCGATCTGGAGGTTTTGCGTGTCGAGAAAGAAGATGGGGAAAGAGGTTTTCCTCGATCTGGAGTTTTTGGGCTTTTTTTGGTACTGGGAAGGCCTAGGTGGGCTAGCACGGGATGTAGTGCTTTTCTGGAGAGGAATGAAAAAAAACCAGTAGGTGGGCTTGAAGGTGAAAAAACCGATGGGCTATGATCTGGGAAAAAACCGTAAGCTTTAATGAGTGTACAATATTAGAAAAACCGGTGGGCTATTAGGCTGACTGGGCTTCTCCGAGAAATAAATGACGGGATACTGAAAACGAATGAAAAATGAGTGTACACTATCAGAAAAACTGTCTGTTGGCCAATTGCGAAAACAGCTGCCTGTTGGTTAGACAGTCCCTACTGAAAACAATCTCTTTGCACTGTATCTAAAAAATGATAGCAACCTCATCCCTTCATCATACTCAGCTTCCAGCTGAAAAAGAGCTTGTGTTCGTACTACAAAAGAGCTTGGTGCTTAAGATCCAGTCAGCTCAGTGAGATGATTATGCTAAAGAAATGACAAGGGAAATATTGCGACCTGAAAACAATACGAAAATCTACTGAATTACTTGATCAAAAGCTATCTCTAGCATATCAAGGACCTTTTCAAATTCAGAGCAAATCCCGGTTCCTCTAAAAATATGAAGATAATTCAACAATATCTTGAACGAATCAGACAGAAAGGGTTGACAGAATTAAAATGTCCGGAAGGTGAGTTTACCTCTGGCGAGTCCAAGGGGCAGCACCTTTTCCCCTACCAAAAAGCTATGGTGCCGTTATTCTCCATTATATTCTTTTGAAGAAAAAGTATGGCATTATTCCAAACGTGCCATATTTTGATTCGTGCTTTTGGGGCACATAAGTTTATTACTGCCCCTGCACCATCTAATAGGCCAAAACAGCAGGAACCGTATCTCTGCCCTTCTTTCTGACAAACGTAATCCTGCGAATCAATGTTATGGAATCTCTGGTCTAAAGTTAGTCAAAGAAAACTCATATATTGTATTCTCAGGAAATCATATAATGTGCAACTTGGCCCTATCAAATTAAAACCAATGATCAGTACTACATTTTTAAAAAATCAGGTGGCAGATAATCTGGAATTATATCCCCACAAACGTCACGAGTGATGAATCCGGGGATGTGGGAAATGTTCTCTCAGAAAAAGAGTAATCCAAAGTGAAAAGAAAAAAATAGCTCCCATGTCTCTGACTTCCCTACCCAATCACTTGTCGACAAAAGAACTCAAGTTGTAAATCAGCGTGCAATACTATTGCTCAAGCAGGATACGACAAACATTGGAAGGAAAGGGGCACCAGCCGAACCAATTGATAGTTCGTTGGGAAGAGAATATTATTTGGGAAGAGAATATTTGACTTCGTTGCAGCTACAGGAATGATAGTTCTTATTGCGTGGCTAGGATTAAATATCCCATATGTGATTTCAAGATAACTTAATGGGTTGTACATGTACAAATATTCACATCGTATAAACTCTTCGAAAAACCTTTAGTTCGTCAAATTTTCGCCGGTTGGATATACAATTTTTAACCTTCTGGTACTATTTAAGAAAATATTACCATGCATCCAAGCATACCCTTACAAACCATCTTATGGAGGAATTTATGTATCTATACAGTATGAAGCTTGGGTCTACTTTTACAATGAAGAATATATTATTAAGTTTTAAAAATTCATCAGGGATTCCACTGCATATGAATTTTTGTAATATTACACTGCATCCAGGTGTACCGTAAAAAGAAGACTAACCGACTGAAAAAGGAACCTAAATTCATTTCAAACAACGTTAAGGTGGTATTTTATCCATTGCGCAAATAGAGATAAACTAGTTGTGCAAATCTACCGCACAATGCATGAATTCAGTAAAACCACATTGCTCTGAATGGAAGTGGAAAGAATATATGTCCATATCAAACCTAACCCATCCATCCAAAAGAATCAGGAATCCCCTTTGACAAAGCTCCATAACAATAGGGGCAAGCCATATCTCGAGGTTATTCTTTTGGAAGCCTATATATAGCAAGAAGAAGGATCAAGCAGACATATAAGACAACACATTCAGATAGCTGAAAATCCAATACAGCAAGCAGCAGCCAATTGCCAGGCATGTATATGTGCATGCACCATCCCTCTAGCAGTGTTCGTCCTACAGGAGTTTAGTTCAGTGCTTGTTGTCACTCAAAAGGCAATAACAGTTATGCGTTAAAGCTGTGAATGGCCGTACGTGAGAGGAGAAAGAGAGCGGAATGTAGCCAAGGATGACTTGCCGGGTATGCGCATGTATGATCGAAGGGAGCTTATGCATCCCTGGTCTGAATAATCCATGCTGATACTTTCCGGCAAGTTGTCCTTGGCTAACATCTTGGTCTTTTTCTCTCACGCAAGGCTTTTTCATGGATCACATAGGTTACCTTTACCTTCTATCTCAGCTCTACAATGCATATAGTTAATACCATTTGCCACGAATGATTTATAAAAGGATGGGATTATGATATTATGTTATAGCTAGGAATGGTGTACTTTTGTTTGTTCCCACATAACCATCTCTCAACTTGATTAATCGTTTTAGACAGGTGGTGGCGGGTTAGAGTTGGATCTTAGATTAATAGCATACCCGAGTATCTTTAAGTGGAGTCTTTACTACCGTCTTCACTATAGAAAGATTTGATGCTTCTTCTTTCATGAAATTGGAAAAGTAGGGGCCTGGTCATGCCACCAATAAAATCGTTATCTTGTTTGTTGTTTAGCATCACAGATTATTTGAGTGTCCTGCCTCTTAGAGTTAACGTATTTTGCTGGCTGGTGATCAAGAATAAGATCCTAACCAAGAAAAAACTTTTAAAAGGAGTCTGGAAGAAAATTGAACCATGCGAATTTTGTGACAAAGCAGAAACAATGGATCATTTATGTGTTGAATGCACGCTGGCCAAGTATGTCTAAGAGTGTTTTTGATGTTGCGCTTAACGCTCCTAGTAGCCTGTCATCCTTTGAATTCACACGTAGAATATCAGGGTTGTTTCAAAAATGAAAAAGAACCCCAACCTCTTCATCAATAGATGCACACACCCATTTTATTAATGAGTTTAGAATATCAAGTGTCGAGGGAAACAATGCTCACTCATATGTCCATACGGGTTCAAATCTGTGTAGTTGAACCTAGGCCACCTGGCACAAGAAAAGAAAATAGTCAACGATATCCTAATCCCGAGATATCCTTGCATGCATCTATATACTAGACAATGGCTTGATGTGGGCTTGACTTGTCCTCCTTCCATCAAGTGTAATGTGGTGTGTGTGTGTGTGTGTGTGTGTCTGGGGAGGAGGGGGGCAATTGCCCCCTACCCCCATGGTAAGATGCAAGAGTCATTTAACAGAAATTAGAAAATTCATCCTTACCGCATCGCCATCATCTGGAAGCCCGATCTTTACATCCCATCTGATTGTTATGTTGCCCACTGGATCAAGGGGATCATAGGCTCCTGTAGAACACCAGAGAATTTATTGTTAACTACTTCTTCCATGTTGCAACAAACCAGATCAATGAAGTAAAAAAGTTCACCAATAAGGGGAGAGAGAATGTGCTGACCTGACGAACGAAGAAGACAAAACAAGATGCATATGAGTAATGCTCGACACAGTCAGCGAGGTATTCTTGCCATGGCGCTCGCTAGAGGACCCGATTTCGGTTGAAGAATGAAGATGAACTTTAGAATAGAGAGTTGGAGGAAGGGAGCTAGGGCCAAGGGAGGGAAAAGTTGTGCGGGGAGGAATTTTCCATTTTTGGCACCGGAAATTAAGTTGTCCTCCTTCCATCCAGTGTAATGTGGTGTGTGTGTGTGTGTGTGTGTGGGGGGGGGGGGGGGGGGAGGGGGGCAATTGCCCCCTACCCCCATGGTAAGATGTAAGAGTCATTTAACATAAATTAGAAAATTTATCCTTACCGCATCGCCATCATCTGGAAGCCCGATATTTACATCCCATCTGATTGTTATGTTGCCCACTAGATCAAGGGGATCGTAGGCTCCTGCAGAACACCAGAGAATTTCTTGTTAACTTCTTCTTCCCTGTTGCAACAAACCAGATCAATGAAGTAAGAAGGTTCACCAATAAGGGGAGAGAGAATGTGCTGACCTGACGAACAAAGAAGACAAAACCAGATGCATATGAGTAATGCTCGACACAGACAACGAGGTAGTCTTGGCATGACGCTCACTAGAGGACCCGATTTCGGTTGAAGAAGGAAGGTGAACTTTAGAGTAGAGAGTTGTGGGAGGAAGGGAGCTAGGGCCGAGGGAGGGAAAAGTTGTGCGGGGAGGACTTTTCCATTTTTGGCACCGCAAATTAAACTACTAGGTTTAAAATGTTGATGCAGATAAAAAGAAGGGTTATTCTTGTCCTTATATTCAGCTTGTTTCAGCCCTTTGAGTTACCTATATTCCCGTTTTGTTAGTTTATCTAATCTTTCCAGAGTTCTAAGTAACCACACACAAAGTCAATGTCTTGAGATTCAACATCCCGTTAAGGACGGATGCAACAACAGGGTATGCAGTTCAAATATATTAAAAAACAATTCATGAGTGAAGTTCCCCACTTCAGTAATAAGTACCCCACCTAAACACATCAAAGATTGATATCGGTCTCTACCCCTACAAAACGAAGGGTATAATTATTATTAAGCGGATTATTTAAGAAATTATCTTTGATTCCTGACCACCAATGATCCTGACGTTTAAAAAAGATTAAAAAAATACAAGTTAAAGAATCTGAAAATTTCCCGGATGTAACCACTAATGTGTCTCACGAACTTGCAGAAGATCAAATTTAAATACTCTAAATTCTGCGCTACACAAAAATAATAAAATGTGATAAATTTGGAGGTTTGAAAATATACATATTAGATCCACACTTTTGTCTATTTGTGGAGTAAAATTTAAAGTATTTCAAATTGATATTTTACACATTTGTGGCATACATCATTGGCTACGTCTAGGAGTTTTTCCAGATTGTTTTGTGAAACGTGAAAATATTTTTCGATTTTTTTTAAAACAGGATCACTGGTGACCGGGATCACAAATTATGCCATCTTTAGCCTAGTCATAGTATAGCCGAGTTTGAAACTTGTATGACCAGTGGATTTGTAGTAACATACACTTAATACGACCGTACCTGGATAAAATATGTATGGTCCTGGTGGCCCTAGTCCTTCTCATCCACACTCTTCATGGAGGCCACTATCCTCGTCGATCGTGATTGGTGACACGGCCCTGGCGATGGAGGCTAATAAGCAGTTAACCAACATAATGTGTCACATTTTTGCCTATTTATCTCCCACTTGCGCAGACACGTGCAACGTGTCCACGGGAACATAGGGGTTCAAATTAGCCCAATCAAGTTGAAAGTACTTCTACGGAGGCTAATAAGCAGTTAACCAACATAATCATAGACAGGATCCTCAAACTTTGATGTAGAGATCTTAAAATCATGAGCTCCATTTATCCTCTCGTAGAAATATCACCTCTAACAACCATTAGTTTTGTACATATCACAAATTGGCTTAACGTGACAGAAGATATGGTAAGGATAAGTGGTGTCGTGCGGCCTAGGACAATTTGGCTAGTATCATTTCTGAACTCCGGTAAGATCTGCATGGCTCTAGAGCTTTAGAGGTCTAGAACAAGCTCGACAAGTTCAGACTTCAATTATGCAATGCACTAGGTCCTGGTGGGCTACGGGGTAGAGGCGATGGGGGGAAGACCCGAACGTCAACAAGGAAGGTAGCACGACCTGGTCTCTTTCGAGGCCACCATATATGTCTGCACAATGCGTCAAATAGACATGTGACGTGACGTGGAGGCTAGCAGCGGCTGCCAGGGGTCGAGTGCGAAGATCCGTGGGGAATGGCGCTGGCAGAGGCACCGCCGCAGAGAGGGAGGGGTTGACTTGGAGTTAGGGATTTGCCAGGTGTCTCTGATGGAACGGCCCAGGGAGGATGACGGGAGGGGGGGGGGGGGGGCAATGGGGATATAGGCAATGTCCCGCTTCTTCACAAACCCGGACGAAAGTTGGATATGAATGGGACGAAATGACATGTGTGTGACCCCTTATCCGTTTGGGGTGCGCCACTGGGCCATCAACTGTATCCACACGGACACAAACAGACAACATGTATGTGTTTGCAGTGGCTATTGGAGATGTCCTAAGTGTTTGAGGACATTCTCCAAAATTACGTTACATCTCAGCCACCCGTATGTGTTGCTGACAAGATCGATGATGTTTGGTTAGTAGATCACAATCATCAATTAAAATCTATACTCCTAGAAGAGAAATAAATACATGTATTAAAACGATTATATCCTATAGGATCGACCAAATCGCAAGGGATTATAATCACACCTGGCGGCTATGGTAAATACACAAATTTCCAAAAAGGTATAATAAATACACGGATATGTATATGCTTGTGTCGCCTTTTCAATTAATGCTAAGTATCTTGGCAGTGGATTTGAGCTATGCTAAAAAAAATCATGCTAAATGTCTGCCATGTGGTCCACTATTGAGATTTTCTTTTATAGTAGTGAACAATTTCTTCGATTGCCTAATAATTATCCTATAGTAAATTTGAATTCTCCCTTTTAATGATTATACACATATTAGCGGGGTACACTAATTTCAAAATTTTATTTTATGCCAGCAGCTATAACTTTCATCAAACATATTAATTATTCCTATATTCTTAGATTCTCTACAATTAGTGTAGAATTTTCTAGAGAATGTGTAATTACTAGGTAATAGATGGGTATTGATATCACATGCTCTATAAAGAGGTTTGCCATTTTATTTGTTCTTCTTCACAAATTATAGTTTATACAGCCCACATCCTCATTTACTATCAACGACTATGTTATATACAGCCCCACGTCAGTTAGCTAAGATGAGAACTATCATGATGTTCCTAGCTTTTATGTTGCTCATGCTATCATCATCGTCGTCATTATCAGGTACTCATTTTTTTTCTATAGTACCCTGGGTTATAATGATCTGTGATTGTTTTTAATATTTGTATTGGCATTATGCAGATGATTGCCATGAACCATGTATGGACCACTTTCTTTTGATAAAAGATCTATGTAATCCTACCAATTGCAACGATGCATATGCCAGAGCACAAACAATGGGGATATCTATTGTAAGGGGAACTGCTGCTCGAGGTCCAAATGCGATATTGGATCGTCATTTTGTATCTGCAAGTTATGCTTGTGTGATTGAAGAACTTGAAGTATCTAGATAAGATAGATGGGCATGTTTATTAAATAATGACGATGTTGTTAGGGTCAATTCTTAGCTCGAGATGTCCCTAAACTTAGATTTGGTATGCTCCCGAATTTTTTACAATATGAAATTATTAAGTGAGCTTTATATGATGTTTGATTGTGCATGCAATCGATTGCTCATATGGTATGTGCAACTTGCCATACCATAATGTTTTGTGACATGATATGTATGTTATTTTATACATTGTTTTGAAAGCGTGAAATCGATCAAGTACATAAATTTTGCTTTGGACACGGGCAATCATGGTGAAGTGGCCTTGGCATGAACTTTATTATTATGTCATTTGTAGTGCACATTGAGTTTAACCTGGCCACATGGGCTCTCTTCCTCCTCGCACACTACAACATGGACTCTTCTTTAACCGCCAGTACATAAATTTTGCTTTGGACACTTTTAAAAGAAACTCTGAAGGGAGTGAAAGTGCCCTGTGCTCTGTGTACTGGCGGAAGGTGAAATATGCACCGTTGTTTATCTGTAACCAATCGAGGTGTCCTCCGTCCATTATTTCTGCAACTTCTGTCGTATGTTGTTTTCGTTCATGCTTGTACATAAATCATAGTTATGTAAATACTCCTCTGATCCACAAATATTGTCGCGAGCACTGCTGTAATTTGCATATAGTTAGCTCATTGCGGGCGACACTCTTTCTGTATCGGAGGGAGCCCGTGTTTGTACAAAATATTTTGGTAATCAGTCAAATAACCAAAAAAAAAAGATCACGTAAAAGACAATAACGAGACCAGGTCCAACTTCCAAGCCCCCACACGTCGACACACTATTTTCTAGAAACATCAAAGACCTGTGAAATATGGCGTGGTGCTTAGGATCCAGCTCATCTCAGAGAGATGATTTAAGTTAGAAATACTGTCATTAAAACATGTCAGAATTTACCGGATTACTTGATAAAAAAAACTATCTCTAGCAGATCTTTGTGTACGGCCTGCAATACACGAGAAATGCAATTCTACAGACAATGCCAGGTTTTATTACTGTGACTATTTTAATTTTATTGAAGTTTTGGTACTCTAGAAAACATAGGAGATTGTTCGCTTCCACTACACACACCCATTTCGTCAAAAGCTACCTTTCCATATACGGCAATTATTCTTCCCCCCTACCACACAGATTGTTCGCTTCCACAACTATTCCAATCCAAAGAAAATCATGTGCACTCCAAAAGCATGGAGACACCGGAATCAGTTCGTGTAAAGAATAAGATGGAAAGAGTTGACTAATAAATATCTTCGGAAAGTGAATTTTCCCCTGGAGAGTCCAAGTGGCACCATTGAAGCACCTTTCCCCCCACCAAAACTGTATGATGTTGTTATTCTTATTTCAATTCATGTTTTTGGGCCACATAATTCAATTCTTGGTCCCCTACTATCCAATTGGCCAGCCTGCAGGAATCGTATCCGCCGTTTTTTTTGACAAACATAATGCTGTGAATAAACTTTATGAAATCTTTTGTCTGAACTAAGCTAAAGAAAACATATATATTGCATTCTCAAGAAAACGCACATATGCAACTAGGCCCAATCATATTAAAACCATTATTCAACATATCGAGCAACATTTCCATAAATCGACCGATTTATTGCTTACCGGTGTCTGACCGATAAGATAAACCGGTCGATATGACGACAAACCAGCCGATTTACTCTTCTCTTGGATCGACCGATAAGTTCTCAATAAGCGATATCCCCAACATTGATTAAAACCAATGATGGGTACAACTTTTAAAATCAAGTGGCAGGCAATGTGGAATGATATTCCCACCACGTCATAAATGATGAATCCAGGGATGAAGAAAATGTTCTCCCAGAAAGAGATTGGACCAAAGTGAAAATTAAAATAAATAAATAAACTCTCACTCGGAGACTGTCTCTCACGTAATCACTTCTCGACAAAAGAACTCAACTTGTGGATCATGATTCATGACAGCCTGGGAGGAACATGGGTATCAGTGTAATACTATTGGAAGGAAGGAGGAATATGATCCACAATCCGAACCGAAAGGATCTGGTCTTCACTTGCGGAAAAATCCGGTATCATGTGCTCTGCTCTAGCAGGAAGATTACTTCTTCATTTAGTCAACAATGAAGCACCTCTGCTCACTGAAATCTTCATAGCCAACGTCTACGAGGCAGAGGCCCTCTGCGGGTGCCGGGGGAGCTGTTGCTCTCCTGCAAGTGGCTTCCATCAGGTTCACCAAGGCGTCTCCCTCAGCTCCAGCAGCAGCCTCTCTGATGGCGGTCGCGACAAGAACCCTAACCATCTGTTTGTTGTAAATGAATTTAGTGATAACTAAAACTCAGGGAAGGACTGGGAAACAAATATTAAGTAAAACAAAGTTTGGCATTACCTTGCGTAGAAACCGGTTTGCTACTAGCTCAACACACATGACCGTCGTGCCTTTTATGCAACTCTGCAAAAAAAATGGAGAACAAGAACTGAACATAATATACAACTGATGAAGTGATGTATGTGCATACACAATGATGAGGAAAAAATTCAGAGAAAACTTAGTCCCAATATTCAAAGGTACACATTACGTTCCATTGGATAAAATACAATTTTAGCATTATAAGTAGAGACAAAATATAAGTAATACTGTAATCACCTCATCAGCAGAATACAATTTAGTCAATGCAGCCCGGGAATGGAACATAAAACACTCCGTAGCTGGGCCACTGCGAAAACAAGAGGGCATCAAGTGAAGTAACTGATGAGTTTACTGAACTTGAAGCACGTATCAAATAAGAGAAACATGAATTTTTCCTTAATAAAGAAGCATTAATTAAGAGTCTCGCACACAGTTAAGGTATCTGGTGAATAGTCATGATGTGACCATGTCCAAATAAGGGGTGATGAAATTATTTCCAATCCAGATGAGGAACAATTTATGTACTTGAAAAAATACAAATAATGCTATGATATATGAAACTTACATGCTCCGTGAAGCTTGTGTATCACGTGCAAATATTTTGTAAGATAGCATTTTTCCTTCCAGTTGTCTAAGGATTTTGTCAACTTTGGCCACGTCAAAGCTCCGAGGTGCTATGTTGTACTCAGGATCCTTATGTATTATAGAGGATTGCTCGTACCCTGATATTGATTTGGCATCCTCGTCAAGAGGAAATATATACAGGTATCTCCTCCATTTTGCTGAAAAATTAGGATGAAATTCACGTGAAACCTGCAAATGTCATCGGTTAATATTCAGCATAGCTTCACCCAGGGTGGAGGCTTTGGTATTCTCAGAACATTCATCCACGAAACTGAAACATGCTCTCATAAGTGAAGCAAAGCTAGTAATATCAAATAAAATTGCCAGCATAGACATTAACTGCAACGATATATTCTGTAAAAGGAATGGAAAATACCTCAGACACAACCAAAGATTTAATTTTATCCGGTGCAGCCTCATTTATTGTGTCTTTTATATCACTAGGCTGTACGTCCTTTCTCCATGTATCTAAGGGATTAACAGTAAGCATTTCCAGTCAATTATCAGAAGTGATAGATCAAGACCATACTGAAGTAAAAAAAAATCAGATAAGTCATGAGGACAACTAATAGGTTTATGCAAACAGTAAGTTCCATTAAAGCAAGTTAAATTCCTGGTATGCATTGCTAGACTGAAGCCAACTGAGAAGGAATATTAGCACTTATTCGCAAGGAAGTTTACTTTTTGCCACACTTTACCTGGTAAGTATCTATTTTCAAAAAAAAAAACTTGGTAAGTATCTGATTTGCACTTGTTTACTTTGACATCTCCAATTTGCCACACTTTTCTTTGCTGGTTAATTATTTGCCCCCTAACATACGGGACCCACAACTAATGACCAAAATACCCATCATACATGTACTTGATCGATCGAGCTGATCTCTTATCTGTTTGTCTCTGTTTTTTCTTCCAGTCGCTCGAACATCAGAGAGCTCCCAGGCCGGCTCCAAGCAGAGCAACCAGGTGGCGGCGGCTACCCACACGGTGGCCGGAGCTAGAGAAGGCGGTCAGCAGCTGGATTCTGGAGAGCACGGCGACATCTCCCCTGCGACACTAGGTACAACCTCCTCTCTTGGGGCAGCGGCAACCTGAAAGCTAGGGTTATGAGATGTTCAGCCCTCGGCGACGAGCTGGCTGGTGGCCACTCTTTTGTGTTGTTTCGATTCTTTGCTAGTCCCTGCTCCTTCTAACTGTCCAAAGTTTTCGATTTGGATGCATAGATGGATTTTGGATGAAGCAGGAGGTGCGGCTGTACTGTGCTGCAAAGGCACCGAGCGGCAGGAGGGCAGCAGCTAGCTGCAGGGGTGAGCTAGGGAGCAGCAGCAAGCATCCAGCGGCACTGGTGGCACCTATGTGAGCGATGGCGTGGGCTGTAGCTGTCCAGGTAGGGTTCATCCGTTGGAGACAAACGGGAGAGAAGAAAGGGTTCTAAACTTCTAACCGAGTCATGTTTGTACAGCAGGGGCAGGGGTATGCTTGTCTACCATATGTTGCATATTCCCTCAAAATGAAAAAATGAAAAATAAACCAGCAAAGAAAAGTGTGGCAACTTGGATATGTCAAAGTAAAGAAGGGCAAATTGATACTTGCAAAGTAAAGCGTGGCAAAAAATAAAATTCTCCCTTATTCGCACACAAAGAAAGTTCAGGAAATCTTTTGGTCAAAGTTGTGGTATGATGTCCTGGTTAATGATTCACTAAAGTAAGATATGCAATATGCAAATAACTTCCATGATTTGTTTCCGTGAATTAATGTCGCGCACGCTAGGGCACAAGAAAAAATTATATGCATCATAACAAGTTTAAACATGATTAAAGTAGACAGACGATTTGCAACAGTATGTGTTCTCAAGTGTAACTAACAAAATGAGCAGACTTGCTGAAGAGCAGTCACCCCTTTGTCAGTGCGCCCAGCCACAGTGGCACAGCCTTCGATTGGCAAAGATCTATCTTGCAGTTGCTTGGCTTTTCTCTCGTCAACAAATGGTCCGAGATGTTTTTCCACTAACCTGCAACCGATAAGAGTGAAACAAATAACTGCCAGTGTTTTTTCTTTTGTCTTGAAGTGTAAGAAAATGGAGAGACAAGGCTAAACAAATTAATAAACTGTAAAGCAAACTCATATAAATGATATTACCCCATTCTTATTATTCTTACCCTTGAACGGTGTTGAGGTCAGGCTGCTTCTGCCAACCATCAAACGAACCCCCATGATAAGAAAGAACAATCTTAAAGTTTGCTCTTTCCCACCTGCCTCCCCGAGCTTTGGAGGATTTAACTGATGTTTGTTTCTCGGACGATGTTAAAGGCTCCTCTCCATTCGTATCGCAGGTATGATCTTTCTGCAAAAGGAAAATCTGATGGATTTTGGTAGACGATAAATAATTCATAAATAGGACCTACTAGGAGAATTCTGATAATCCATTTTATGCGCTATCACATATGGTGCTAGAGTTTCTATTTAGAACCACAGTTCATGGCTCAGAGCTACTTCTACATTAAGCCATGACAGGTTAATGCAAAACACGGTGGTGTTTGGCCAAGTTATCAATCTTTCGGGGGTGAGTGAGATTCGGTTTCCAGTTTCTCTCAAAATAAGTCATACTTAGTTGGGGGAAGAAAGAATCAACATTTGTCACAATAAAAATAAACTGCCACTGACATGAACACTTTAAGGTGAAAAATCACAATCCAAATTAGCGGCATTATAGGGCCGCCAAATTCTAGTGTTCTCCACGGACCTCGTCTCTCCCGAACAGCTCGGCGAGCCCCGCCGCCCCGGCGCCGGTGCGCACGAGCATGGCGTAGAAGTCGACCACCCTGCTCCACGGCCGCGCGTGCATGTACTCGTAGCTCTCCCTGTCCAGAAGAAACAGTAAGCGGACCAAGCCAGCTCCTGGCTCCATAAGACGCTGGAGGAAGTGAGGTGAGGAGGTTTACCTGGCAGTCCACCGGAGGTGCTGGCACGCGTCGGTGTGGTTGTACTGCGCGTAGCCGTCCCGCTCCGCCGCTGCGGAGAACGCTACGGCCGGGGCGGCGTTCGTCTTCGGCGATGTTGCCATGAGGGGCCGGAACCTCGCGAGCATGTACGGGCTCGGCGGTGCAAATGGATTTGGGGATTAGGGCACTCGTGTACCAGGGGCGTAAGGGATTGTGGCGGCGGCGGTGACCGCAAAGACGGCGGAGTGGCGGTGAGTGGTTATTGCCGGCGCGGTGCGCGGGTGTGGAGGTGGCGAGGAAAAGCGGCGGCGACCGGCGAGTTTGCCCCTGGCTCGCCGTCGCCAGAGATTGAGAGGAAAAGGATGGATTTTTAACAGTACAGCAGCTAGTGTTATTTTTCAGATTTCATTGGACTTCAGCGATTTAAAACTTTGACGGTTTTTTTGAAACCAAACAAATAATGAGGGGAATTATCATAGTTTTTTGTAGCCTAGTTTGAATTCGGATTTGAAACCGAGTTCAGTGATTCCACAAACCCAAATCAATCAATTCCGGTATCCAACCAGATCCGTCATCCGTGTAACCCCCTGTCAGACATTCAAATTCAGATTCAGAAATTCAATCACAATTTTACCCTACTAGCCATGTTATGACACGCCAGCAGACGTGCACAATGAACACCATCGCAGCTCATAATAAATTTACTCAAAACACAAACGGGCCGTGACAAGAATACAGAAAAATCTCTCCATTACCATTTTGGTGTGGATCCTTCCCAGAAAACTGTTTCGAGTTTACAGCAAACGAACATCGTCACGGCAACAACTCTCCTCTACATACAATTTTGCTAACCGGAAGAACAAGAAACCTAGCAAGGTAGGTGGTTCTGCCATCAGAAGAAATGTAACACCAGGCTAACTGACAGACTGGCCGATCAATCTTGACAGACAAGATGGGTGGCACGAGCAAGGAAACTCGATTGTCGTCAAAAACTGCTGATGTTGCTACTTATATCTTGTATAGATCCTCGTCCAGAGGAGGAGGGTCATCATGCCTAGTGCCGTTTCTGGAAGGCGATGACGCTAGGGCTTCCAGCCCCGGCTGCTGCCCATCAGAGTCGGGTGAAGGGATGTACAGCTTGCACTCCAGAGACGGCTCGCTCTTGCTCCTGCCGTTCGCTGGCCGTGTTCGCCTGCTCTGAGGAATTGGTTTTCCGTTCACCGGTGGCACAGCCACGACATCGGTCTTAGCGGCTGGTTCTTGCTTCGCCTTCTCTGTCTCGACTTGCTCCATGGGTTCCTTTGGGACCTCGTAGAGCGTCACAGAACCGGTGATGCAGTTCTGCAGGAGTATGTCCTGGCATTCTGGCATGTTCTGAACCGCCTCAAAGGTTTCAACAACCTGGCTCATGGTGGGCCTGCCTTTGGGGTTCTGGCTCAAGCACCGGTATGCAAGGCTGGCCACCTCGATGGCAGCCTTGGTGGAGTACTGGCCTTCCATTCTTGGATCGATGATCCTGAAGAGCTTCCGATTGTGGACAAGGAGGGGGCGTGCCCACTCAACTAGATTATGCTCACGGCTCGGTCGGCTCTTGTCCACAGCCCTCCTCCCAATAATCATCTCGAGAAGAACAACACCAAAGCCATAAACATCACTCCGTGCTGTCAAATGGCCTGTAACAAAATAAATGGTTGGATTAACACACACAAACTTTTGAGTAAAACGCAGTATGTAACCATTGTTGGAACCATATTCAGTAAAGTTTTCTTCTGGAAGAGAATTGGCTCACCAGTCATGACATATTCAGGAGCTGCATAGCCATAAGTTCCCATGACCCGAGTTGAGACATGGGTTTGGTCTCCACTAGGTCCAGTTCTTGCTAGGCCAAAGTCTGAAAGTTTGGCATTATAATCCTGCAAGGGTAACGCGGAGTGAGACTTAGTATCTTCAACACATAACATCAGTATGAAGTTTCTTCTATTTGTACGGTATGAACAAGAATACAGGTCATGTGATGTCTTCTACTTCTAAATGGTGGTGCCACGCCAAGCAGTAACAAGGGTAAATAAAGTATGATTCGTTTGGTGGTTCATTTATCATAATACATAGAATTACACTTCTTGATGTTAACATTAACAAATTTACATAAACAGTAATATACACCAGAATATATATCACTGCATGGCTTGTAAACGAAATATATATTTGGGAATTTCGCCAAAAATACAAAGCTGGGAGCACAAAAAGAAACTTGACACGAAATGGGCTTAAATAAAAACAGTAAGTGACAATATACGAACCGCATCTAACAAGATATTTGATGTCTTGAAATCCCTATAGATGATGGATCTCTCGGCTCCGTGGAGGTACTCAAGCCCCCTTGCTGCACCAAGTGCAATCTTCATACGAGTTGACCATGGCATATTAAGGCAAACCCCTAATGTTTAGAATCAAGAAGACAAAATTAATGTTCTGCAAAAGACCTACATATAGCTGATCTTCACAAAATAAACGTTTATATAAATCAGCTTGACATTTTTTTCCTATCGCCATTTTACTCTTTTCATTGTTCACATATCTTAGCAATCTTACAATTATGACGATGAAAGCCTGTTCGCTCAATATATTTAATCCATGGGGAAACAAACCAGATTTGGTACCTGCCAGTAGCAGGTTAACATTTGATACTGTGCTGGGCTGTTGGCTAAATGATTATTGTTGCTTAGCTGCCATTACGACATTTCTTTCAAGTATCTTAATAGCCAGGTTACCCATGTGTAAGCAGATCTTAGATCACACTATGCTATCATAGAACCAACTGAACAATTCAGATCAAATATATAGTTGCCACCTGACAAACTTGACAAATCCAGTATGTAATTCAAGAGCTACTTGGAAGCAGATACTACCATCATTACCAATCAAGGTTTTAAAATGCTTAGTTATTGACTGCGCTTATTCTAAAACTAAATCTAGTTCAGCATCAACAATTAATAGCATAGGTACATGGACGCAGGCTTGCTGCTTTGAGAAGATGACTGTTGAGGAGGGCATCAGCAGAATTGCCACAAGGGAAGAGTCAGAACTTACGTCGAAAAAGGTGCTTTTCAAGGCTGCCACAAGCCATGTACTCGTAGACAAGTAATCTATGTGAGCCCTCACAGCAATAGCCAATCAGTTCAACTAGATTTGTATGACTAAGTTGCCCGAGATAGTTGACTTCTGCCTGGAAACACAAAAGAAAAGCACCATTAACCCTCCAATAATGACACTATGACAGATGTAACATGTTATGGTCGTGACGTTACCTGTGACCGACCAATGGCCACGACAGTATTTTCTGTACTTGGACCAATTACTGTATGTAGAACTACATTCTTGCACACGGCGCTATTTCTATTTCTATGTTTGTTTCTTAAAAGATAAAAAAGACAGGTATGTTCGAAACAAAGATAAAGAAGAACTACTCTGGTCACTATATTGAATCTAAAAAAGCTTTGTGAGGATTTCACATAATGTACAAATCAACATGAGATCTTAAAAAGGCATATGAGCAGCAAAGTTTATCAAGATTTCACGCAGTAGATAAAGGAACACGACTTATTCTTAAGCTATATGTCTATATGAGCTATCAACGTTCAGGAAAACGTAAGGAAGCACGGGGGACTTACCAGCCATTCCTTGTCTCCCTGAAAGCCCTCTGGGTTTAGTTCTTTCACAGCAACCTGTGTAGATGGAAACCCTGCTCTAACATTTTCATCAATCAGGCCTTTGTAAACAACTCCAAATCCACCCTCTCCAAGAATTTGGTCTGGACGAAAGTTTTTTGTGGCTGCTCGCAGTTCGTTGTATCTGAAAATGTTAACATTTCCATAGCCTTCTGTTTGCAGGTCCTCCACATCTTTTGGAGGAGCAAGAACACTTGAAATAGCTTTAGAATCAGATTTGCACTTCCTCAACCCATCCGGTCCACTAGCTCCATCTGAAGTACCTGTTATAGTAGTGTGTATAGTCAGAACCATAACTTCAACGCACCAAAACCATAAGCAAAACATATTCCAATGAACTCAAGAGGACAAGGATTGCCTAGTTTGATGGCAGAGAAGAATCAAAGATAATGTGTGTACCATTTTACTTCAAGTTAGCTCTACTACATTCGTTTGTGATCCAACCTGACCAGGACATTCTATTTTAAGAGCACGGATATGGACAATTTGAAGATAAAATAACTTTTATCAGGACAACATTATTTTTGTAATATCTAACCCAAATGTTCTATTTTATGAGCAAGCCACGGAAAATATTTCCTTTGGATATATTTTCAATGAAAGAATATAGAACATAGTTTTATATATCAGTGGCTCAAATGCTGTTCCTCGTCTAAACTCAGAAATCCTCCAACTATACGCTACTTAAGAGCAGATCTACAATGATGAACATTATCTATCAACCGTCTCCAAGTTCACTCGCCAGATTATGAATGTGCGGCTAAGGGCTGGACATGAACAAGGAATGTATCAATTTTCCCTTGACATCTGTTTGAAGAATAGTTCTGAAGGAGCATTTGCAGCCACATGCCCTATCAGAAGGATAGCATATGTGGCTTCTTTCATTTCCCTTTTTCTGGATAAAGCAATTTTCGGGGCAAATGCTCAAACCTTAGCACTGGATTTTAAACTTTATCTATAACTTCTAATTACCTAGGAGATAAATTTGCACAATCACATTAGACCACCCTTACACAACTCGATATCCTTCATGTGTACTCACACGAAATGCTATTTGCAACTACACCTAGCATTATCCGAGTTTTCAAACTTCGTCTTTGTGGTTTGTCAGTCTGACCACGACATAGCCTTCAGTTTCTTTTCTACACCAAAAATATGAGCTACATGTGATCTATTCTACTACCCGACTACTACTACTCCCCTGGATCTTGCTTCAGGCTGCAGCTACACAGGCAGGCCATCAGTACATCGCCATACCATGTCGTCCGCAGACTGCAGGCCATCGAGGACCCAAGCATTGGCATGCAAACAGAGGAACTCCCGGTGTCCAATGAGAAGAAAAACTTCAGCTCCAAATATAGTGTGGCATCCTCCATCACTCGTTCCATCAGCTCGCGAGCACAATCTCCGCACCACCACACCAGACACGGAGAAGCCCTGCCGCAGCATAATTAACCCCAAGGAACGATCTCATGGGCTTACCAGTACCTAAGAAACCCAGACCAAGCAAACTAATCCCCACATCCACGGTTGGAAGCTGCAATTGGGCACAAACCAAGGCGCCGATACAATACAGCCCCCAATCCGCCGCATACACGGGAAGGAACCATGCGCCTCCAACGAGCTCGCAAGTTGTGAAACTGAACCGGAGACGAGACATGCTAAGGAAAGCTAAGAGCGGGAGAGTGGGCGGGAGACGAACCTGTCCTGCTCTGGAGCCGCTGCTCCTCGAGCGAGAAGCATCCCCCCATCCCCAAGATCGCGCCTTTCCCTCCGGCCCGGCCCTACTCCCGCCTCCCCATCGCGCGCACCTCCGGCCAGATCCGCGCCTCCGCCACGCCGCTGGATTCCCCGCTTCCGCCGTACACGCCGGCCCTTCAGACCGCCGGAGCCGTGGGAGCGAGGGAGGGGGTCCGGCGCGCCACCAGCCCGAGTCCGTCGCCGAAATTTCCGGTGCGGCTTTTCTTTTTTTCTTTCTCGGGGCGAGGGAAGGAGGAGGAAAGAGGCCGCCGGATTAGCTGTGCTGCTTTCGTTCGGATTATAAACAAATAAATAAACGCGCCGCTGCAACGACAACACAACGCGCAGCGAATTGGGGGATTGACGTTTATTTTGGTTGTTGTTGTTGTGCTTTATTTGTTTTTGTTTAGACTTTAGATTAGAAGAAGCTCTGCTTTGTTGTTGGGGGCTGGTGTTGAGGTTAGTGCGCATGATTAGAGAGAGAGATTCGACGGTGATAGTGGATTAGTCTTGATGCTTGGTGAATTTCTTAAGAGGTTATTGTTGGATATGAATGAAATATTTCAGTAAGTAACGAGGTTGATAGTGATATGGATACGGTTTAGCGGTTGAATACGATGGTGGAAACTTGCGGACAGATTGGTCGGTGGAGTGGAGGACTTGGGGTAAAATGACATGGAAATTTACATTCCTTATCGGCTTAAAGCAAATGTATAACGATTTAAGATAGACTTATTTTTATAATTTCTAGTCCAATCACGGTTTCCGTTGTTCACGTCCTAACTAGCCATGGGCCATGTCATCCAAGTCAGAAGTTTTTCCAATTCATTTTGAAATTTCGTTGAGTCTAATGGAGGGTATTTTCGTGAATTTAGCACTCCCCGAGAAAATATATCTATGCTATTACCCAAGATGGGTTCTTGCATACAATTATGAGCTCATAATCAAGTCTAGATGTAAGCAATTTTAATACAGATGTCATGTGATCTTGTGTTGCAAGAGCTTAACGGAATTGTTGCAGCAAGCAAGTGTAACGAGCCCGCACAGATGATGTGTGGTATACGAATTTAAATGCGAATGTGTGTGCCGTGTTTGCTTCTCGAGCAGAGGTCGTAGGGCGATGTGTAACGAACAGAGGAGTCGGATTAATTTTCTTAATGTATATGAACGATGTGTATCACAGTATTTGTATTTGTCACCAAATGATGTGGCTCGAGTAAAAAAACAAAATACTCCTACGTATAGTTACCATGTGAGCCGTCACACATTGCAACGTAGACGGGCACTGTCGTCACTCGTCACGATCATTCTTACGGTGATTCCTTTATTACTTCCTACGTAGACTCTCAGTGATTCCTGTTTGGCTAGCTACTACTGTATTATTTTTGCGGGTATCTTTGACTTGTGAGTGGAGTCAGAGAAAATTTCCGGTGGCCAGACAATGCACGGACGCGGTTTCCCTTGTCGCCACACGCAGAGTATAACGTTTGCAGGTCAAGTACCCCGATCGGGCACAACCAAATGGGATTGTAGTGGAAGACTGGGATGAATACGAGAGCCAGGCAGCCAGCCTGTGGAAGATTCTATCTTACAAAGAAATGGGTCTGATTGAGTATTGAGAAACTAAAATATAAAAAAAGAAGCATGTCGTTCTTTCCATTCGGCGAACATCATTACTTTTAGGTTGTGGGTGTTTTAGTGTCATCTTCCTCTCTTTAGCAAGTTTAACATCATTACTTACGTTGGTTGATACACGCGTTTGGAATAGTACAAAAAGGTAGGGAGTACACAAATTTGTGATCGGCTAAATAGCATTATAAACGTAAATTTCAAAAAAAAAATAGCATTATAAACGACAATACAAAATTTCCCAATGCTTTGTTCAACTACGCGTAACTCAAATTGTCCATATTATGTAACACAATCGTGGAAAACCGAGCACATACACTTCCACTGGGGTGCCAAACCACTTCATTTTCAAACGACTCTCGCATCTGAAAAGACAGAGACATTTGGATATAAATGACATGCAAATCACACACAAGAAAACTGAGACAAACCAATGGCCAACACTATGGTCTCATTACCGTATTTAAAATTATCTTGCATGTTTTTTGAAAGAAAAAGGTGCTATTTCAATATCAATTACAAAGCATGTTTGTTTTGCAACATAGTAACTGGACCTGAAAAAGGCATCAACGATATATTTGATCAATAAATAAAGGTAAATAAGCGGTGCCAAAGGTTCAAGGACAAATCCCTAGCATAAATCTCGCGTACACTAGAAATTTCCATCTACATACTCCCAATATGGACAATCATGCAACATAGATACATCTATCGATATTTGTTATGGGGTACATTTTTTAAGTCTCTACATGTATATAGATATACTAAACGAGAACAAGTACATGTGTGTACACCATAGTTCGTCTAAATACTACAAGATAATAATATATGGAGAAATGTGTTTATTTTCCTACGGTCCTAAAACAGAAGGTTTTCATGAAGGGTTTAATAGAGGATTGCCTCCCAATAGACAACCAAGTCAAAATTTGTTGTAAACCAATGTATGTGCAAATGTATAACAAATATGATAGTGTATCTTCTTATATGGAACTACTAAACATAAGTGTTTATTTTTGTGACGGTGTTACTAGACTAGAAGTAACAAAGTTTAGTATAAAAACCGTTTGTATAAAACGTAACCTCACTGTCGCACAAATCAACTGTACGCCATTATCAATTGATTCAGCAAGGATAAGTGCAATATTCAAGACTTCCATTGTTTTTTCTAGATAGGACTAGTGCCTCTTTATACTAACCATAATTATTAATAATCTGTTATCGAGTCATACAACTGTTAAGTAGTTATGTCGCAAACACACATATGTGAGTCATGCGCCGTGTTTGAATACATAACCAAACTCGCTGTGTTTAACGATCCATAAAGCCACTCAACAACGCGACATTCCACTTTGTTCTCGGATATAATTCCGACATAGAAATGCCCAATGTGTTTCAGTACAGTGTACCGACTTTCCAAAATATATTTCTTAAATATAATTTCACATCATAAATTTTATGTCATTTCCATCAATCCATCAATCAACATGACACGATGAACTCACTGTTTCACCAGACCAGACCTATCATAGTCGTCTCAGTTAGCTTGCGAGCCTTTTTGTTTTGAGTGTGTGGTTGGTCTCAAACCAAAACCACAAACGCTATTGCAACCATGTATTCCCTCCCTTCAAAAATAGATGGTAAATACTACATATCATGGTCCGATGGGAGACATATCATCGGACCGATCGGGCGTCGTCCGAAGAGCTGTCCTGGCTTTATTTCTCTGTTAGTTATGCACATCCCTCCCAAAAGTACCGGCCATTACCAATATTTACCTGTGGGGCCTACCGTAGAAGGTCTTGGGGCGGCTCAGCTGGACCTTCAAGGCTATATTCCAGCTGAAGCAGCGGGCGGTATTTGCCTCTGCCCGTAACGGCAACGTCTCGATACTGATCCCTTCAATGACTACACTACTCGGGAGAAGGTAATTGCAACTGATCTATGTCTCAGTGTGCTCATATTCTCTACATATCTGAAGATAAAACCCCTGTATTCCTCTACATATTTGTGCAATTTTTTGTGCTTCCACTATATGCAAGTTGTGTTGAAATTCCTTGATTTTGCGCTTACAAATATACATGCTTCATATTTGAATAACATGTGCTTCTTATCTGCGTAGCATTTGCTTCATGTCAACCATGCTTCATTGTTTTCATATTCATGGCTAGCTGAAAAATGCAAACAAATTTGATGCTTCTGTGTTTCCATGCTTCCAAATGAATGATTACTCTTGTGAAATATCTAATATTGAGAAAGTGTATATATATTTCTTGGACGGGTTACGGTGCAGAAAACAATAATTTTCTAGCGTACAAAACCCTAACTAGACAGGATCTATCTATCTAGTACATGCGATAACGGTGGCGGAACGGGTTACATTACCTCCATGTAGACCGATAGCGGGGATTGCGCTCCCGCACAAGCGTTGACGATGAAGTCGTACGTAGCCGACCTCGAGGTCGCGAAGAACTTGCCGCGATGTCGAACTCGATGATGCCGGGGTGTCGACGATGATCTGCGTCGATGGGCGTCGGGCGGAAGAAGGCAGAGCGCCAGCACCGGGGCTGGTGCGCCGGCAGCAGAGGGGGGAGGCGCGGCGGCTGCAGGGGGCGAGACGACGTCACCCAAGCTACTCAATAGAGTAGCCTCCGAGCACTCGCAAACATACGGAGCCTAGCGACAACTCCCGGTCATTCAGATCCAGCTGAAATCGCAGAAGTAGATCTTATCTGGAATCCCGCAGAGCAACGGCGCTCTGCGGAATGGCTTAGGTGGAGAGAGACCCCTTCCTCAGCTCGGCGCGGCTCCGACTTGGGAACCACGAGATCGAGAGAGAAATCGGGAATTAATTGGATTTTCCTGTGTATTAAATCAATTAATATGCCTTGCTATATAAAGGGGGAAGGGGTGTGCCAACCCCTTTGGCTCCCCCATGTGGGACTAAAAGGAGGAGAGGGGAGGGGGGGTTCGGCCGAACCCCCCATGGGCTCTCCCACTCCTAGTCCAACTCGGACTAGGAGGCCCAAGCCTTCCCCTTCCTTGTGGGGTGCGGTTTCCCCCTCTTGGGCCCTCTTAGGGCCCATTTAGGTGGGAGCCCCCTTTTTTCCTTTATTTAATTAATATAAAAATCCCATTAATTCATAATTAATATATTTATATATAATTCAATATCCCATGACTCTGAAACTATTTCGGAACCATCCGAACAACTTTCGGACATTACCGGAACCATTCCATAACTCCCCGGAACTCCTTCAGGACCACCGGAACTCTTTCCGGATCAATTCTCTCTCTCCAACAAATTCCTATAAAATTCCAGAACCTATCTCCTAGCGTCGCTAAGACCTTAAGTTTGTTACGCTACGGTTCGGGAACACTCCAGACATGGTCGAGACACTCTGCTCACCAATGATCGTCAGGGATACCTGGAAATATATGACGACCCCTGTGCATTCCACGAATATCGTCGTTGAACCATAAGTATGATATTCATTCCCTTTGTCTCTGCGATACTACCTTGTCCGAGATATGATCGTAGACACACCGATGCCTTTGTTGTATCTCGTTACCGACAAAGGTTATTAACTCGTCTGCGATATTACATCTCCATGACCTAGTCATAAGCTGCGCAGCTATATAGATGCAATATCACCGAGTGGGCCCAGAGTATCTTTCCATTACAAGAATGAACAAATCCCGCTCTTGATCCTTACGTCTTGATGCTCTTTCGGAATACCCAAGATGGACACCGTTATTGTCATGCTATATAAGACACAACGTTTGATGCTCTCAAAGCACTCCTACGAAGCAACAATAAGTACGGTCTCACGGTCTAAGGAATAAGCTATCATACTCTTATCTATTGCAAATGACAAACATCGTAATACGATCTTATTGCAATACTTTGCGTATGTCCACCACCTTATTCAACTAACAAGATGACCCCATTGTCAACCGACGTCATTGTCCTTGGTCAGGAATCTCGATCAACTGTTGCCCAATGGACTAGCTCATATAGAGGCTTGCTAGGGACCTGGTTGTCTATGTATCACACGTGTATTAATAATTCCGATTAATACAGTTATAGCATAATACACAAACCTATTATAAACTTATGAGATAATGCGATAAATACTACTTATTTATTTGCCTCTAGGGCATATCTCCTTCATTTCTATGCTTCCAGCACAAATGATTTATGTTAAGATAGTACTAATCCTTGCTTCAAAATAATTGTGCTTCCTCTGTGCATATAACCATGATTCTCCCTTCTTATTATTGGTATTGTCATTTTCAGAAACAAACTATCTTTTGGGCTTAAAAGGTTCTACGAGGTACTAATTTCTATTAAGATAGCTTAACAGTGATGCTTCCAATGCATATATACGTGTTTCCTGGTGACATTCCCCCATGGCCCCATGGTTCCTATGTTTCTCATATATGTTGCTCATGCTTCAAATAACACAATGCATATTACATTTCCCCCCAGTGTTTACTATTGTTTGGCTACAAATATGTCGACGGTGAGCACAGTGAGGTGGAGATTTTGATGGCCAACGTCTCTTGTCTGAAGCACCACCCGTTAGGCCAATGACTTGTTTACGTTGTCGGAAGCATACCGGTACAGCTCCAGGAGGCAGGATGGTTGCCAATGGTGGCACGAGGTCGTTGTTGGAGGTCATCGACGAGCATGTGTCATTGCCATAAGAGTTGGTTGGTGCGCATTGTGCCAGATAACACAAACCGTATGATTGATCCTTGTTTTATGTAGTAGCGAATCTGACATTACTGGAAGCAATGATGATAGAAACAAGTATATGATGTCTGTACTATTTCCTCTACAAGCAAATGACATGGTCTAGAAATAAATGTTTGTTCCATTAGAAGCAAACACTAGTTCCTTTGTAAGCAAGTTATATTATCTATTGGAAGCAATGTTGATACAAATGAATTTGTGTGACACCTTTTATATGGTGGAAATAAAAGAACAGAATGTAACAACCTTCACTTGTTTCTTGAAGCAATTGAGTGGACAAAACAAGCACACTATTCTAGTTAGGAAGCAAGGTTTGTACTGGAAAAAAATCTGATAGGTTCAGTTGCACGTGCCATGATTTCTTCTAGAGAATAGCAAGAATAATTTTCTTAGAAGAACAGAGATTCCAACGTTAAAAAACAATGCTTCTGTGGCACAAATCTATGTTCTTGTAAATCAAAATGCAAGTAATTATTCCTTTTTATTAGTCCAAGCCAAAACCGAATTTCTCAAAATTATTTCGTAATTAAGAGGTTGTTTCTGACGTGCATCACGGGAGCACTTCAAATGAAATCATGCAAATCTGTTCCCAGGAATCACAGAAGCATCCAATCAATCCTCAAATCACACGGTTGAGAGGAGAATCATCGTACGGTGCTGGACTGGTCCGGTGGGAAGCTCCGATTCCTAGTGATGGCCAAACTAGATGGCCCGGCTCAAATTTTTTAGTGGCGAGCGGTTAATGTGATTGGTATCATGGTTTGCATGATCGTTCGAAGATCTGAACCAAATCCAGTACAACAGATGGCGAGACCGAGTCGTTCGATCGAGTTTGCTTCTCCAGCGGAGGTCGGAGGGCGATGTCTAACAAGTGGAGAAGAGGAGACGAGAGGAGCCGAAATTGTGTCCATGTAATCAAGGCCAAGAGTTGGCAAGCTTCAGATGAGTACGACCGATGATTAGCCAATACGATCATCGATCCGGCCGACTGATGTTGTTGTCTTGGTGGTGTTATTGCTGCTGTCTAAAGGAGTAGATCGTTGCAGCGAAACTTTTGTTTTTTGTAATTTTTCTTTCTTTTATTGGTTGTGTGCATCCGTATAGCCATTTGGTCACTATGTTGTTGCAGAGGCTGGATGTATTTGGTATTTGATTAATATCAATAAATTCTCTTTATTAAAAAGAATCAGGCCAGGAATTTACGAGCTTGGGATGAGTACAACCGATGATTAGCCAATACGAGTATCCATCCGGCCGTTTGCCACGTCAGGAACATCATAGGCCAGGAATATTTGCTCGTCTTTTCTGTCTCTAAATCATCATGTGGCTACAGAGACAAAAACAAAATACGTGTTGTGAACATGTGAGCCATCACATCGCAACGTAGGCTGATCAGCGAGTATGGCCATATATACTGTATTTCTCTCATCTCTATCCTGCATGTGTTGACACGCTGATCAAGCAACCCGGTGATTCTTGTCTGGCTATCTTTGTACAAAACATGCAAATTCCGCATGTTTTCATGTTAACTAATAACCACATGCACTCGATCTGAACCGTCTAGCCGAATGTATTGTAAATCGACAGGATGAACCTGAGAGAATAATACGATGACTGTTTCCCCCAAGCTTGTTGCTGGACCTAACCCTGGAGCATGGCAATGCTAATGCAAGTAACTATGGATCACTATGAACAATCTCCAAACTAGTCGCAAAACAAGGGGCAGCGCGCGCCAGCAGTCAGGCATGCATATGCATGTCCCTAATTCCAGGTGCTCCCCGCACTAATCAGCCCATCAATCAGCACGACACGAGCCTCATCTCGATCAGGCTATCATGCGAGCGAGTTGATGGCGTCGGTCTCTAAACGTAATCATACTTTAGACACTAATAGTAAGCAAGTAGTGAGCCGTCACATCGCGATCGACGTACGTAGGATGATTACATACACGATATACGCGTATCTCGATCTTGCATAGATGGACACGGTGATGAAGCAACACGGCGGTTCTTGTCTGGCTTTCTTTGACTCGCGATGAGTAGTGGACTGAGACGCGGTTTCCCTTGTCGCCACTCTCCACCAAAACTGACCGATCATGTTCTTCCGCCTGGTCTTGGCCGAGAGTGATGTGTCGGCGGCGGCCGGATATTCCAACATTGTCCCGTCACCGTCAGTTTTGATGATTTAGATTGGTTGACACCATTGTTGGACTTACACAAAACTAAAACGTCCTTACCACAAGAAAATTGTGGTAAAACATTCCAAGAGATTATACACAACTTCCTAGTATTATTTTTGTTCAAGTAGCACAACTCACACTTCCCATGCTATGCAACACATTCTTGGAAAACTGATACATACACTATGGTATAAGAACCACCAAGATAAAATGACAAGTGTAGGTACCAATTTATTCCATTATGGTCCCAGGTCATCTCATTTTGAAACGAGACGTGCATGCAAAAAGGTAGACAAATCTTGGAAAAAAATGACAAGCAAAAAAAAAACAATAAAATTAACAAACCAATGGTCAACACTGTGCTCTTATTTGTTGTACTTTGAATTATGTTGCATGTGTGCCAAAAGTGATGCTATTTTAATATCAAATACATAGCATGCATGTTTGCAAGATCACTATTGGGCTTGAGAATGCATGAAAGATATACTTAAAACC
The DNA here is from genome assembly GCA_026929855.1 of Poa annua. Classification (NCBI taxonomy): domain Eukaryota; kingdom Viridiplantae; phylum Streptophyta; class Magnoliopsida; order Poales; family Poaceae; genus Poa; species Poa annua. The sequence continues at coordinate 103,582,574 of CM049430.1, read as the reverse complement.
TTGGAAATAAGCAATTTACAAGGTTCAAGGACAAAGCCCCTTGTAGGTACCTCACAAACTCCAGAACTTTTCTATCTACTTAACACCCAATATGGACAATCATACACCATAGATACCTTTATCGAGATAATTGCCATGCGATACATTTTATAATTCCATGCATATATAGAGGTGTAAATATAAGAAATTAGAACAAGAACATGTACATACATCACACTCTTCTAAGTTCCACAATATAATATTTGGAGACACGTTTTAATTTTCTCTTGGAATTGAGGGGATGGGATTTACGGAAGGGTTTTCTATAAGAGGCTTGCCTAAAAAAAAGAGACAACAAATTAAGTATATGCGCCCTAATATGTATAACAAATGTAACATTGTATCTTTTTATGTAGAACCAAATATGTGGGCAATTATGTGTATAGTAATAAATAGAAGTAACATAATTTAACTTGTATGATAGAAGGAGGTTTTAAATACGGGAATATTCTTATCGGTCTCACGTGCTTGGAATTATTGTTTAACTTTTGGAGCTGTTGATCTTCCCGTATGATGCCATCTTCAATCTCAGATGATTGGATAACTATTGAAGAGTTAGTAAACTTTTATTTCTATCCATACTTACCACCATTCTTTACAAAATTCGGCTATTGTTTCCTGTTGAAATGCCAATCGGGAAGATCGATTTCTCAGTTCTCATTTAACTTTGATGTTTTCTGTTCTTGGACAAGACAATACATACCTTTTAAATGACGTGTTACATACCCATTAAATTTGGGCCCATTTGCACTTACCGCTTACTTTGGCCCCCCACGCTAATACGATGGGATGCATGCGTGCGTTTTCCTTCTGAACGGAGTGGTCCGCGGGATGATTGATCACTCCTATTTTTTAGCAAAAAATGTGCCTCATGTGCAACTACTCCCTCCGATTCAAAAAAAAATGTCGCTATAGTACAAAATGAGTGACACTTTTTATGGATCGGACGGAGTATGTATTTGTATGTATCCAGATTGGCTTCAACCAAGAATATAGTGTGTATTTTGTGTGCTAACATGTTAGCCGTCACATCGCATCGCAACGTACGAAGCGTGGCCAACACTGTGACGCTCACACCACAAATTCTTTGTTCCAGCAGCGCATGCATTGGTATCTTTGACTCGTGACGAGCGGTCGGGTCAGAGATGGAGAATTTTATTTGTTTCTTTCATCCTCTTGTAGGAAGTGGCGACGTGGTTTGACTTGTCGCCACTCGTCGTTCTTGGCCGAGGGAGGAAAAACGGCGGCGATATGCGCTGCGGCGGCAGGATATTCCACACTTTACCAACACAACACGGTAGCCGGATACGATAGTGGAGTACCAGGTAAGGATCGATCATACCTGGATCGTCAGCATGCGTACAGTGTCTCGTACCTCTCAATCCTTCCTAATTACATACCCGTCCGTAGACAAAGTTCGAAGAAAATCATGCAAATATGAGTGAAAAAACATGACACACGTATGCATGCATGGAGGACAAAGCTATCGCCACCAACTTACTCCAAATGATCACACATAATATCAATAAAAAAAACATGCTAGGGTACGTGGGGTTAGGCAGGAGAGCAAGGCCGAGGTGATTGTAAAACTCATTTAGGGAACCGTCCCCCCTTGCCGGCTACACCGTTGGTTCACTCTGTTTCCGGTGGCCTTAGGGTCTTAGATGAATGGGGTTTCTGCTACGAAAGATAGCATCCAGACGATGATGAGCGGAAAAATCAAACCAACAGACACACAAGATTTAAAGCGGAAAACCCTTCCAAGCAAAGGAGGAGAAAAAACCACGGACCCGTTTGGTTGAGGGCCCGATTATTCCGATCTAAGGTGGTTATTGCTCTTGTCGCTGGTCTCTTGGATCTTAGCACGACGACTTCCCGCCCGTCTACTACGACAAGCTTTACCCGACTCTAATAGGGTGGCCGTGAGGACAAACTGCGCACCTTGGGCTTGCTTAAGTGTTTGTAGTCTCGGTCACCGGGTGAAACAATGCTGCTACTTTTTTCTTAGTGAAACAATGCTGCTACTATATGTGACAAAAAAAAAATCGTCTTCCTCTGAAATGCCCTGTAGGCAGGCCCAACTACTCAGCCAGGAACAGAGTGATGGGCTTAAAGCCTAAAACGCAGCAGACCAGAACAGTGAAAAAAATGATGCGCCACGGAGGGTAGAACCGGAAGAGGACCAGTGAGCTGTTCCTCTCTCTCTCTCTCTCTCTCTCTCTTCCCCACCACTCCCGACTTCCTTCTTTCCTCCCCGAGTCGTCGCCTCGCAGTCGCAGCGAGCACGCCAACCCCCCCGGCCCCGGACTCTCCACCGCCCAATCGCCTCCGCCGCCGCCGGCCTCCCTCTCCGCCGCTCCCGTACGAGGTACGTGCCCCCCGCGCGCCCGGTCCGCCCCCACTTCGTGTCGCCTCTGCCTGCTACTGCTAGGGTTGCGCTTGAATGTCTTCTCTCTCCGTCGGTCGCCGTTCCGTGAGCTGGCGGAAAGACGGAATCTTGCGTCCTGTGTCGCTCGGTCGCCGGCTTTGGGGTCGATTTAGGGGCCAGTCGGTGATCTCAGCAGGGGGGGCGTACGTAGCTCTGGGGAATTGGCATGTTCGTGCGAAACCCTGTACTGGTTTCTCAACTTCCGAGCGAGGGCTAGGTTGGTTTAGCTTAGGGGAGGAAATGCGTGGCAAGGGCAGGAAAGCTTCGGGTTCTACCTATCGTATTGTTTCGCGTGAGCCAAGCTTCGGAAGTTTTTAATTTTGCTGCCGGATGGAATTTTTGGGGGCCCTGCAGTCCCCCACATCTCGTTGTTGAAATGCGCAGAATCACCTTCAATCCGTCCGTGTGCGTGGAGCTTTGGCTTGGCTCAAGGAAGTTTTAATTTTTCTGCTGGATGGAAATTTTAGGTCCTGCTGCACTTGCAATCACACCTCAGATATAGGCAGTGCCAAATTTATCTTAAGTTATGCTGGATATGTTGTGCGTTTTAGTAAGATTGGCATGTTTGACATACTCTGTCTTGGTTATGTTTGTAGGGAAAACAGAGGGGAGCTGAGCTGAGGTGGACATTTCTTTGGTGCAAAAAGGGATTTTTTTTAGGAACTCTGCTTGTTGGTGCTGGATCTTTGGGAATGATCGAGGGGGCGAGATTTCACAGCATGCTAGGAGGCGCTGGTATGGGAGGTGGCGGTGGCAGAGGGAAGCTGGAGAACGAGGGCAACGGCTTCTACGACATGCCGTATTACCATAAGGTCGGGGAGAGCTCCCACATGTCGGTGGACAGCACGGACAACATGCACTCGATGAACTTTGTTGGCGGTTCGGTCGGCATGTCGGTGGATAACAGCAGCGTGGCCTCGAACGAGTCCCGCACCGTCATGCTCAACCACCCTGGCCTCCGTGATGCTCCGACACCAAACTATTCAGTCTGCAACAGCGTCATCTATCCCAACCGGGCGGCCGCGTCTGTTGTGAGGGAGGACGCGTTGGCTCGGGTTTTGATGGACCCGACTCATCCGACGGAGATACTTACGAACTACGAGGAGTGGACCATTGATCTGGGGAAACTAGACATGGGGGCTCCTTTTGCTCAGGGGGCCTTTGGAAAGCTGTACCGGGGGACATACAATGGGGAAGATGTTGCCATTAAGCTGCTGGAGAAGCCTGAGAATGATTTAGAGAGAGCGCAGTTGATGGAACAGCAATTCGTGCAGGAAGTTATGATGCTGTCGACATTGAGGCACCCAAACATTGTAAGGTTCATCGGTGCATGCAGGAAGTCAATTGTTTGGTGTATCATTACTGAGTATGCAAAAGGTGGCTCTGTCAGGCAGTTCCTTGCCCGAAGGCAGACCAAGTCTGTGCCCCTGAGATTGGCAGTGAAACAAGGTCTTGATGTTGCCCGGGGAATGGCATATGTGCATGCCCTGGGATCTATCCACAGAGATCTCAAGTCAGATAACCTTCTGATTTCAGCCGACAAATCAATCAAGATTGCTGACTTTGGAGTTGCTCGAATTGAGGTAAAAACCGAGGGAATGACTCCAGAGACAGGGACCTACCGCTGGATGGCACCGTAAGTCAATTGATACCGCTAAGGGTATTTACCTGTGCAAATTGCATGGCATATATGCTTATGTATTTTGTGTTCTGCAGGGAGATGATCCAGCACCGGCCTTACGACCATAAAGTCGACGTGTATAGCTTTGGGATTGTCCTGTGGGAGCTTATGACTGGCATGCTTCCATTCACAAACATGACCGCTGTTCAGGCAGCTTTTGCTGTCGTAAACAAGAACGCTCGTCCTCCGATCCCACAGGATTGCCTGCCTTCTCTAAGCCACATCATGACTCGCTGTTGGGACGCAAATCCGGAAGTTCGCCCGTCATTCAACGAGGTCGTCACCATGCTTGAGAGTGCCGAGATGGATGTCCTTAGCAATGTCCGTAAAGCACGGTTCCGCTGCTGTATCTCTGAGCCAATGACCACCGACTGAGATTAGTGCAGGATACATAGTACCAGAAAGGAAAAAAGTGAAGAAAGAGAATAAGAAAGGAGACGCTGCACACTGATGCACTCGGGCTTTGCGTGCCAATCCAAAGGTCTGATCCCTCTGCTAAACTTCTATTTTGCTGCTGCTTTCTATCTTGTCTTAGTTGCATGGGTTGGGGTGATTGCTTGTCGAATATGGATCCTACCTTGTACTTTTTTCGGGAAGGATGCTATCTGGTATTGTTAGCAAAGCGCTATCGTATGTATTCTCGAAAACAATAGAGCTGTCTTATGTTAATAACAGCTGCATGTTCGAGCCGCCTTCTAGCTGTTGTGTAATTGAGTGTTCATTGTGTGAAGTTTCGGCCTATCTGTGGTGTCATTATATCCTGGTTTTGTTGATTTGAGATGACTGTATGTATTGTCATTCGTTGTACCTCTCATCTCATTGTTTTGTCTTTCTTGACCATTTTTACTGTATATTAAAAGTTTGAAGCCGAAATGTACTGCTTGTTGAGATTTCTGTCTTTCTACCTGTGCGCCAGTTCAGAGTTTGTTGGGCTAGCACCAGACCTGAGAGTGATCTCCATAGATAGCCATAACCTTTCGGAATTGGAGGAGGGGAGAAGAACCTGCCATGGTCTTCATTCAGTCTCACGCAGTGGTAGCCATAGGAACACAATTTAGCATGGCAAAGGGCCTCCTCTGTTTCATGGGCACTGGGGCATGTAAGGTTCTAACTTGGAATCAAGGTAAACCATATTTTCATCTCATCAATATAAAACCGTATGCTCCATCACCTGTGAACATCAAGCCGCAGTCAACAAAGTGATGTCAATGATGTTGCATGGAATCTGGAGCTTCTGTTCCAAATTTATAAAATCCGAGCTAAAAATTATAGACCTAAGTAAACCTCAACACAGTGAAATCCATGATGAATCGTTATTCAATCCAAGTTTATAATTTCTACCTCAAACAATCACATTTCTGTAGGACGAGATGATAATTGTGTTCGAGTCGGATGACTACGTAGTTCACAAGCTAGCTTTTAAACTAGATTGGAACTAGAGTTGGAATATAAACTTGGAATTTCTGTAGGACGGGATTACATCGAAAAACTTGACCTTGAGTATTCAGCAACCTGGCGGTGCCCGAGGTTGTGATACTTCAAGGTAGTCATGCCAACCCGTGAAGGTCACTGTTCGTCCCACCAAACCATAAATAAGAACTTTTTTAATCAAAGTTAATAAAATCAACCTCAGAACAACAATATTTATTTTGGAATGCTTCCGACAGGAATTCTGTTGGACTAAACCGATCAGGACATGTACAATGCAACGTTCTTAGAGAGGAGATTAGAATAAATAAACCTGTTTTTGTTTAAGCAATAATGCTTATTTACACATAGACGCCTAAATAGGCTTCTTTCCTTAGGCGCTGGGAAACAACTTAATTTATTTCCGTAAGGACCTCTAAGCACTCTCAGTTGTACATGACCTTAGGGCATCTCCAGTCGTTGCGCTCCCCAGGGCCCAAAACGTCGGTTTTTGCGGCCGTCGTGGCGCGAAATGGCGCGAATCCGGAACCAGGGGGTCGAGATTACCAGCCACCCGCCCCCCATACGGCGCATATTCGGCTATATTTCGGCGAAAATATAGTCCGGCACATTTTGGCATACAAATTTAGATGTTTGATCATACAAATTCGCACATAAAAAAATAGTTCAACAATGCAAAAAAAATGTGCCATTGCCCTTGGGCGTTCACAAGTGCTGCACCAGATCATTCTATAGAGCTTGATGTGTTCCAGCGTCTCGAATCTCCTGGCGCGTGGCGAGGAAGTCTCTCCATGATGCCGGCACCTAGTCATTAACATCAAGAGGATCCTGACGGTAGTATGGTATCCTTGCTTCACTGTCAGGCACCGGGTCATCCCGCTCACTCTGAATGATCGTGTTGTGCAATATCACACAACACTGCATCACCTCCCATATGTTAGACTTCGACCAAGTCATATCTGGGTACCGGACAACGGCAAATCAAGACCGCAGCGCACCAAATATTCGCTCGACAACGACAAAAAAAGTCAGTTTGTCCTCCAGGCTTCCGTGCTCCTTTGATTGAAAAATACTGAAAATATATTTATTTTCTTACAAAAAATTGAACAACATTTGGGATGTTCTCAATGATGTATAAGCGTGTAAAATCATAATACAAAATTCTTTATATTGAGGGCTAACTGAACAAAAAATTGTGGATTAAAAACCTTTATTACATTGTTAACTATACTCTGTACAATTGTTATGTAGACGATAATGCAAAGTATTTCCCAATGGGATTTTGCACATACATAGGATACATCATTATGAACATGCATTTTTAAATCTGTTTCTTAATTTGTTTTAAAAAAATCGAAGTGCAATCCCGGCAGCACCGGCACTCAGGAGCCAAAAATCTTCACCCAAAAGCACGTTGTGTATATAAAGCTCAAAGTGGTCGTATCCACCGTCCCAATAGATAGAATAGTTGACCCGGTTTTTAAGGAAAATAAGGTCCAAACGCCAACCATGTTGGTGGCATCACTTCACGTCGAGACAACCATGTCACGCCGTCGAAGCCACACGTTCGGGGCGGAGATGCCACCTCGACTTCCTCACAGCCCAGGTGCTAGAGAACGGCCGTGCGGGATGCCATGTCTGCTGCCGCGTTGGAACCACCTTACCAAAATACGCACCCCCGGAAACCCCTTGACCTAGGGACCTCTACCTCCTCGACGCCTGACTTCACCGTGTCGAGGCCTACAACAACGCAAGACAAGTATGTGGCCCGCCCACGGCCCTGATGAGCCCGGGCCAAAGCGAGACGCATCGGGGCCTCTTGCCGTGTCCCAAGATTAGCTATTTAAGATATGTTGCAAGGCAAATATTTTTTGAATTATTTGTTTTGAACTTTTCAAACAATCTGACTGTGTGCGAGCACCAGTGCCGGGGTGCCAGAAATCTTCACTCGAAAGCCTGTCGTGTATATGTTCAGGTTACCCTGGTTAGCTATTTATGATATGCTTGGAAGTTGGAAGGGAAATCTAGGGTACTAAGTTGTCAGAGTGTTGCCAAAAGCCAAATATGTCACATAAGAAATATGACATTGATGCTAAAAGTTGCTGAATTTTCCACAATGTATAGATTGCCAAAAAAAAAAACTAAGTGCCCACAAGAGATTCTTTCTCCCCTTAAAATTTATAGATTCCACTCACTCTTCACATATTTTATTGATTGACAAGAAAATGGAGCTAGCTTTTCTAGTTGCTTCGAGTGCCAAATGTATTTGGCTTTGGCACGCTCCACAATGTAGGGAATCGGCTCTCATAGCCAAATTCTCTATTTGACATTTAAATTTGGCATACACTGTGGATGCCCTAGTATTTTGTTCTAGAGTCTTAAAAAATATTTGATATGTTTTTGTTCTTAATCTTGTTGAGTTTTATTCTCTGCTCCTCTTGCTTCTGATCCACATGCATAGAAACATTGATTCCTTTTCATTCCAAACATAGAAGAAAAACACAAGTTCGGAGACACTGAAATCATATTTCGATGAGAAGAAACTAGCTAGAGATCGAAGAGAGACAGCAACGGCATGGTTCAGTCGAAGACGACGAGCTTCTGATACTCGGGTCCGGCGATGGCCTTGTCCATGACAGCCCTGGGCGTCAGCAGCTCCGCGCCGTCGAGGAACAGCTTGAGCATGTTCTTGGAGAAGCCGGCGACGAGAGCCACCCCCTTGCGCGTGGCCGTGACGGGCACGGCCCTGGAGTCGCGCAGGTTCCAGAAGACCAGCTCCGGCACGGCGGAGCCGTACCCGGCGTCGGTGAACTTCCTGACGATGGCCTGGTGGTCCGTCTCCCAGGGCCTGGACGAGGCCATGTCGAACTCCATGTCGCTGAAGACGAACACCTTCTTGACCATCCGCTCCGGGGGCAGGCTGCCGGCGACGGCCAGGGCGAGGAGCTGGTCGAAGACGGCCTGGAGGTCCGTGTTCATGCCCCAGCGCATGTCGCGGACGAACCGGGCCTTCTCCGAGAGCGTGGTTCCCTCGACGCGGTGCAGCTGCGGGCGTGCGCTGAAGGTGATCACCCGGTGGCGCCACGGCTCGTCGCCGAGCTCCGAGAGGAGGAGGCCGAGCGCGACGCAGACCTGCATGGGGAGGCCCTCCATGCTGCCCGACACGTCGCAGACGGCGATGCAGTTGCTGAGCTTCCCGAGCGCCAGCAGGTCGGAGACCATGCACTGCCACTGAAGGTTCGCCACGGTGGAGGATCCCTTGGGGTCGTTGTCGATGGACTCGAGGATCTCGTGCGGGAGCAGCGCGCCCGCCGCGATCTTGGCCTTGCCGGCCTCAACGTCGGCGAGGTAGACGCCGAAGCGCTCGGCGTCGTTCTTGAGGAAGAGGCCCTTGTAGTTCTTCATGGCCACGGAGGCCACGCGCTTGTACGCCACGGAGCCCCAGGCCCGCGCCGAGATGTAGACCTCGGGGAGCATCAGCGCGGCGCGCAGCGGCACCAGCACCTCCTTGCGGAGACGGTCGCGCGCGCGGTAGGCGTAGTGCGCGTCCGGCAGGTCCACGGGGAGCTCCGGCGCCGAGCCCTTGGGGAATAGGCGGCGCGCGATGGCCTCGCAGATGAGGGTAGAGCTGTCGTAGCACTTGTCCAGCGACGGGCACCACTTGGCGGCGAGGGAGAGGTCATTGAGCTTGCCGTCGACGAGCTTCCGCATGTCCGCGGCGAGGAGGTCGGCGAACATGTCCGCTGTGCGGTCGTGCAGTTGGCGGTAGCTCGGGTCCCGGTTGTACCTCTCGACGGCTCTGGTCACGGCCTCCGCGCGCTTCCGCCTGCGTTCCACCGCGGCCTGGGCCGAGAGCTTCCGGTCGCGCTCGAGGCTGTCGGCGACGCGCTGCTCGCTCGTGCCGACGAGGAAGCGGTTACCCTTGAAAGCGCGTCGCGTCGGCGCACGTGCGCCGAAGCGGCCGCGGCCGCCGCGACGGCCCATGAAGCGTCCTCCACGACCCATGAAGCCGCCACCTCCCAGTCCCAGACGACCCCCGAAGCCGCCATCTCGGCCGCAACCTCGGCCGCCTCCCCGACGACCGCCGCCTCGGCCGCGTCCTCCACGGCCCATAAAGCCGACTCCTTTGGCAGCGAGGCGGGCCTTCTTCCCAGGAGTCCGGGTGGAGACGCCGCCGTGGATGATGCGGTGGAGCAGCTCGGGGAGGTCCTTGAGGTAGCCGAACTCGGCGACGGGGCGCGCGTTGAGCGCGAGCGTGGCGGGGTGCTTGGCGTGCATCCAGAGCGCGGCGGCGTAGAAGCCCTCGCGGTCGGACTTGCCGGTGCCGCGCACGCCGCGGAGGTTGCAGGCGAGGCGGAGCGCGGTGGCCGGCTCGGCGGCCCAGGCGTCGGCGAGGAGGGAGGCGACGGACGCGGCCGGGGTGCCCGGGACGACATGGAAGAAGAAGTCGAGGCAGGGGTCGTCCGAGGAGACGAACGTCGGGGAGCTGTTCTCCGTGCGCGTCATCGCCGGCGCCGGCCGCGGCTTGTTGAAGCCGGCGTCGAGCATGGCTACGAACGGGTCGCTGGTGACGGTGGGTGCCGGTCCGGCTCCGTGGGTCGTCGGCGGGCCGGTGAGGGTGTAGGATGCCGCGGATCGCTGCGTCACCGGCGCCATCGGACCGGTGGTCGGTTAGCTCTGGGTTTTGCGAGATTTTTTCAGATCGATTTGCTGGATGAGATCGATCGGGGGTGATCGATGTTGATGCCGCTGACCTGCGCGGTGTCGCGTATATATTGCAGAGAGGAGGCTTGAGGGCCAAGGCGTGGAACTAGTGAACCGACCTACAGCTGCACTAAACAATTTTGAACCCATTGGCGGTTCGAGTAAACTACCAAGCACCGACTTACGGACGCATTAATCAAATTGTAATTATTTGAAAAAGTCTACTAGTGACCGGCTGACCTCGCAATCTTGCACCTTCCAAAATTAGACAGTAGATAGATAGAAATCCATATGATTTTCGTGTAAAATTATATTATATTCCAAAAGTGTACCTCTTTAGGGAGAACCCTTTAAAAAACTGCATTTTCAAGGTTCAAATATTTCTAGTAAAAAAAGGTTCAAATATTTGGAACAAATCCAGATGTAGCCATTGATGAGTACAATAGGTGTGCAAAATCTCAATGTGAAATACACTATATTCTAGTCTACATGAAAATGGAAGAAATATGGATATGAGTATAGTAGTGCGCAGTGCTCATTTCCATAATTCCAGAATTTGTGAGATTTAACCATTTTTATGTATACTAATAAAGTAATAATGCAATAATATTTTACAAGATTGCGGGATTTAACCATGATTTTGTTGCATTGCTTTCATATCCTCTAAAGATGGTTTTGTTATGTTGCTTGCATGCTGCCAAAGATGGTTTTGTTACGTTACTAAAATGTACATCATATTAGTTTTTTTCAAAAGACGAACGATGTAAAGTTTGAGGAAGTATGCATAACAATATAACATCTACAACTTCTCATATAATATGAAATTATATTTCGTGATGATTATAATAATATTGATTAGGTGTTATAGATATTGATGTATGTTTCTACATATACTTAGTCAAATTTTACATTGTCTACATTTTGAAGAAAAATACTAAGATGCACTACATTATGGTAAAAAGGGAGTACGATAAATTTATTTATTTATTTTAAGAAGAAAACCGGTATTAAAAAAAAATCCATCTCTCCCCCCCATTCATAAATAGGGTACATAAGACCGGTGAAGGTGAGTTTATTTTGCTAACTGCGATACTTTTTCTGAATAATAAAAGATCTCTTTACCTCAGTAGAAACATAAGAAGTGTTCCCCTTTTATTTAGACATGGCACCAAGCACACAACACACGCTCGGCGGAGCCGACACTGGCAGTCTTTCACAACCAAGACTGATAACGATTCATGGGAAACATGACTGTCGTCCAGTTATCCTGCTAGATATAGCAGCAGCAGAAGTGGTGCTGGGGCAGGCACTTCCCTCCCTTCGGGTACCCTCCCTGCGCCTTGCACCAGTTGTCGCAATCTAGTGTGTCCTGGCATCTTATGCAACACATGTACCGTGCCATTCCTGCATCCAAAACCCCAATGTCAAGGTGCCGCTTGGAACGCAAAAACTTAACCAGTAGTAGTTTCTGCACAATTTCTGCATGCCCTTAATGAACATTGATGTCAAGCGGTGTATGTATTTGGATGACAAGTGGCAGTGGCATGTGAGGACTAGCTGATTTAAGAATGGAGATTGTACAGATTTACAAGTGTGCTAATCTCAGGTTAAGAAATATGAATTCGAATGGAGGATTAGAGTCACACATACCTGATGAGGAAAGGAGGGCAGCACAAACTACAGCAATGGCAAGGATCTTGGAGATGACATAGTGAAAGGTTGCAGTCATCTCCACGTCTTCTACTTAGAACAGTGGAAATTTACCGGATGTATTGTTCATGTATATGCAGCACCGCTGCTATCTCGTCTCACATGTTTATATAGGAATTGTGCATTAAAGAGCCGCATAATTCGATTAATCAAGTATATATTGAAGTTCTTGATCGGGAAAATGCCTCGAGAAGAAAGACTACCCGATTAACTTCAGAAGATTATGCTAATGACTTTACAGCAGCCTTCCTATCGTGGCTTCATTACACTACAAGATATACCAGTGCTTTTACGGCCACACAAAGCAGCACTGCTGCAGTGTAAACCCAGGTCCTTGATTCTTCTTGCTAACTGCTACTCTATGTGCATCTGCACATCAACACAAGAACAAAAATTCAGGTATTGACAAAAAAGACATTGCAATCTATTTTACAGCCGAATAGTAGTATTAGGGAAGGCTGTACAAAAGTTTCTTTCTCAAATTTCACATCACCTAGAAATATGAGAACACCTTCGAATCTCGTTACTGTATTCCATTTTCGAATCTTGTTACTGCTGCAATATTTGGTGCTTTTGGAGGAACACTTTTGATTTTATATCAGCCTGAAAAAATAGCAAAATTAGTACGGAAAATACAACTGCTGACATGTGGAAACTTGAATTGCCTTTTGTAATTCAACCTGGCGTGTGGGCTCTGGAATACGATATTTACAGCAGTACTTCACTAACCCAATGGCAGAGTTGAGCGAAATGCGATGACCAACTGAGATGTAGATTGGCTTCAATGAACCAGGACAGGAGCGCATTGCCTGGGAAAAGTCGTTTGAGATCAAGCGCAACAGCATCCATTTCATTGACAGGAAATATATGAAAGGAAGAAAACCCCGTAATTTGTTTAGCAATCTAATAGAAATTCCATTATAAATATATAATCTCTTACCGCTCCCCAAGTCGTCCCAGACTGTCCAGTCAATGAAATATATTCCTTATTGCAGTTTTCTTTTGCTTCAAGCTGTTTTCTGACTTCAGATTGGTTAAGACCATCCACATGGTGCAACTGGGGCAATGAAAACACTGAGAATTTAGTCTTCCCTAACAAGAGGAAAGTGGGAGAAGGCCTTGAGACAGTTAAATTAACCTACATTTTTTCCAACTCCGATGGTCGGAAGGTCTGCAAGGACACCGAGATGGCATGCTAAACCAAAACCTGCTGAACATATGTATGTTAGAGGACGACCCATTCACACATATTTACTATGGCTAATGCAACTTCAAACAAATATGCATAACCTAACAAGATGTATTACATGCCCAGGCTTATTTGCTAAGGGCTTTAGGGACTATTAGTCAACTTAGTCTTCCATAAGCGCAGGAACTAAGATCCGTGTAAAAAATCTCGTAACTGAAAGTACATAGCATATGACATAAGAACCTAATTTCAAGTATGCGGCGTATTCTACTAATGCAAAACTTGCTATCCACACCATACTATTACTTGAATACTGCATAAGTGTGACTATGTAATTACTGTGTTACCTCGTGGATGCAGTAACCCATTTCCATCAACCATGAGTAACTGCCAAGGTAGAACAATAGACCTTAGAAAAGCAATAGCACAGATGATTACTGTGTTAGACTGTTAGTCTGTAACAAATGCTATATGATGAATTAGGACACTGCTGCTACGATATGTAAAGTGAAAATTCACATGAAGTTTTAATCTCTCATGGAGACCAAATGTCTGCATAATACAGTACTCTTCGTTCTCGCTGTCACAGCCAACGGAGAATAAGACATGCAGCATCATGAGGTACTCAGATTTTACATCCCCAGGATTCCTATTTGCAGAAATAAAAATGACCTACTTCAAATGGCCCTTATGGGGTGCCTCAACATTTTAGAAAGTGATGAGATCCAAAAAGGCATTCTTGCAATTTTTTCTTCTATACTAAGGTTCCAGTATGCTAACAAAAAGTGCTCTACAGAATATCATGTTCTAAATTAGTGTTAGCAAAGAAACACAGAACATGAAATCTAGAATCAGTACAGTTGCAGGGCACCATGAATGGATATTTTACCTGAGGGTATAAATGGTGAGCATTGGTCTTCATCTTCTCCAAGAGTCCTAGAAGAATGGGCGCCTGCAACAGCAGATGTTCTTCTTATATATGATACATGTTGGTACATTTAAGTATTAAGATGAAAGCAAGAAAGATAATTTTTGTTTTGAAACCAATAAGGAAGAAAACTCAAGAACTACTATGTTCTACGACAACTAGACATTCGTTGACAGTACAGGACTCATATCTGGATCTATAGACAAGAAGAAGCTGCGAGACATGTGACTTAACAAGTAATACTGATTAGAACATACGAAATCAGTAGCAAACCAGATTTGCAAATTTTAGTGATTACTATCAATAAACTATGTGAAATTGATGCAAGGAAGACATGATTTTTCAATGGTATTTACTAACTTATTTGCTGTCAAGAAAAATAAAAACCTCCAGGTCCCTGAACTGAAATATAACTGTACGCATCGGCAATTTTCTTGGTTGCAAGAAAAATCACTGAAGAAGGGGGGAAATGGTGTGCAATAATGTACCTCTCTGAAAGCAAGAAACCCAGGAATATATGGCACTTGCATTCGGACAACATCAAACTCCTCATGGACAATTTCCAAAGTTTCAGCATCCAAGACCACCACCGCAGCACATGCCGTAGAAGGGTCTTCCTTCAGGAAGCTAATGTCAACCCCACCTATGTACTTCAGCTTGCCGCCGTCATCACCCTGATCTGAATCTGAGCTCACCGAAGGCAAAGACCACTCGAAATCATCATCAAGAACGAGCCTACTCTTGAGCACATCCTGCGTGCTGCATCACCGGACAACCAGCAAGAGAGATGAATCAACTGAAATCCCTTTATGAATTTGATGCATTGGCACAAGCAACGGGATACAGACCTCGCCCATTCCTGTTTCTGCAGCGCCATATCAGAGCCATCCCCTTGTTCATCCATTCCCCTCGTGGTCTTACTAGCACAAGGGGTCAGAGATCTCGGAGGGAGATGGAAAACCTAAAGATCTAGCCTTGCATCGGACGGTTTGCTAAAAGATGCTGCCGATTGAGGAATTGATACCTTCCGCCCGCTTAGGAGTTTTCAAGATCAGAGGAATGATATGCGGAACAAGCGGCAGGTCATGATATGCGATTTTCACCTGTTACGGCGGCAGCGCTTGATCAATTCCATGCCGGCGACGAGCTTTTCTTGTCAGGACTCAGGAACACGCCAGCGACTCTCTCTCTCTCTCCCTCAAAGGTGTACAATATTATTTCCCTTTTTCTTGTTTTTGTTTTGTTTTCACTCAACTATTGTTACTACAACTATTGTTACTAAATATAAAACATTCTGCCATTGTCTTATATTTAGGGACAGAGGAAATAAATTCAGCTTGTTGTGTGGTTTGAAATGTCAGTCACTTAAGCTGCACACTGTAGTCTAGCCATAGGGTTTCTTTGATATATTTACTTTTATAACGGAGGTTATATACGATGTGACTTGAAATGCATATGGTTAGATTAGGAGCCACTATGGGTGTAAACGGATAGGATAATTTCCGCACCATATCCGATTCCAAAACCGTTTTCAACAATCCATATCCGGTTTTAAGGAATCCGCCAGATAAGGATATCCGATTCCGAAGTTAACACCCGGATATGGTATAGGATATGGTATGTAAAATAGCATAAAATATAGATTATCCGTAATTTAAATAGGATTATCCGATGGTTTGAATCCGAATAATCCGATTTTCTACCAAATTGTCTAGTCTAATATAGCATAATTTGAAACTAGTAAGTTGTCGAGTTCGTTAGTCGAAGAACATCTCACTTAAATAGTCATTGTAAAGACTATAAATTACAAGTTGGTTAGTTATTAAGTTATCAAAGAATTATTTTTGTATGTATGGTTTAAAAATTTAATTGTACACGTATCTATCCGATTAATTTTGTTACCGGTACGAATCCGCTCCGTTTCCGCCTCCGAATCTGCCATCACGGATATCTGCATCCGAATCCGCATCCGGTCATTATCTGATCCGCTCCGAATCCGATGAAAATTATGGTATATGATATGGTAAAAGCAAAATCCGATCCGATCCGTTTACACCCCTAGGAGCCACACAAATACACAACGTGTGCAACCCATAATAACCATATTCCGCCACATTTCAATTACTTAAGTTGTACATTGCTTATTCTTTATTTTTACTGTTATTTTAGTCTATAGGTCATACACGGTGCGATAATGGTTGCATCTGAACATGCAACCATGAGTTTGTACAATCCTCTTTATAATTAGCCAACTAGTCTTACAAGCACACCATGCATTTCTTCACACTGTGCATTACATATGGAACCACTAGGCTTAAGAGGCGTGACACCATTGACATTTCTTCCTGGCTTCCAAGGTGACCCGCAAGAGTCACCCATGTTGCTATCATTTATTTGGAATATATTAGCTTTTAATGATGAATATCTAAATTTAATTTTTCATATCTGTATACGCTGTGGTCGCTTGTACTTATGTACACCTGGTTAGATGCATGCATCGTATCTTTATTATATTGACATGTCAATCCAAATTATCTATTAAATGAATATAATATTTTTTGAACGATCTATATCAGCATGCTACAAGTAGTAAATAATGGTGAGTATACTCAACATAAAGAAGGGTCTCCCCACAAAGTGACAGGTGGTTTCAACGACTATGAAGAAGATTATCATTCTCCTCATCCTATTTCTCGCACCGGTTCGCATGGCCGACGCCTGCCCCGGTGTGCCGTCGCTGGGCTCAGCAGCGGCATGCCGCAGGGCCTGTGGTACCAAGCTCGCCTACGACCTCTGCATCGCCACGATGCGGCGGTCTGGCATGGACCCGTGCCCGTCCCACAAGGAGGTGGCCACCGTCTACGCCGTGCTTGCGGCCCGCGTGGCTGAGGCGTCCTACGATGACACAATGCTCGCACTGAACGCGCAGCTCCAGCAGAACACGTCGCTCTCCGGCGACGAGAGGGACGCCTACGAGGGGTGCGTGAACGACTACGCCGCGGCGAGGGACTCCATCGACGGCGTAGCGCAGCGCATGACGTCCAGCTGCGACCTCGGCGGTCTCGCCGGCGAGTTCGTGGGCGGGATACTGAGTCTGGAGGGGTGCAGGGATCGGCTGTTAGCGCCATGGCTAGGTCCGGTGTCGTTGTATCCCTTGGTTATGGGCGACCGGTATAAGGTTTTGGTAGCTTACTTGCTTGCTAAACTGCTTGGTATTTGAGGGACAGATTAAGTGGCAGTGCGCGTAGCATGGACGTGGCTAATAAAGTTACATTTTTGACGATTTTAGAAAATAGATATATAGAGTTCTTACTTTTTAGGTATGTGTACTGCCCTGTTTTTTAATATAAAACATTTTAGCCTTTTTCTATATATACATATCCAAAATTGTATCTATACATGTTTTAGTGTTCATATTCATTTATTTGTGTGTATCTAGACAATATGTACGATAGCTAAAACATCTTATATACTAAAAAACGGAGGAAGTTGGATTTTGATATTTCTCATAATGGCGAGTATAACTATTTCTAAATCAATCGTCAGAAGTATTCAGTCTGAATGAGGGCGGATTTTCTACTATGGACAGAAGATACTTTTGTCAAAACTTGTCATGTTTTAGAATGTTACATCTAGTTTATGCACGGTATATTCTAGTTATGTGAGGTTTTCTTTTTCGAACTATGTCAACATATTGCTTGGTTCCATTATGTCACATTTTGTTATGTGAGGTGTTCACCATCAAATATTGTTTGGGCCCGTCCCTGTAGTCAGCTGCATAAATTTGATACGAGGAAAACTGATTCATGTTCTTTACTCAAAACGAGGAGCTAAATACATTTCCTTTCTCTTGTCCACCGGGTTTTTTTGTTCCAAAGATGAGGTTACGTTGTACAATATGTGACGCACACATCCCATTAATTATTAACCAGAGTACAACATAAAGGTAACATTGTCCGGTAGTACAACATATGAAATAGACACCTACGATTGAGGTGATTCCTTCTGGAACAATGTCGTCATGAAGATAAATGGCCTCGAGCCATCACCGTCACCTCCAGCTAGATATGTCTTGAACAAAAATAATATATGCCAACATAATAGCTCTTGGCACTGCCTCCCTCAATGGGATGACAAATTGGAGTACCGAAACAAGGAAAAAAAGAACTAGAGCAACTACTTGCTCTGACCACCAATCTTCCGATGGAACAAAAACTACAGTCTCTCCCGTTTTATCTCGCGCTTTGAATGTACTCCCTCCGTTCTGAATTAACTAAATCAGATTTAGCATTAATTGAATCAAATTTAGCATAAGTTATGCTAAATCTGAGTCAATTAATTTAGAACGGATGGAGTATCTTTTGATTGGAGCCTTACAACATCCCACTCAAAAGAATAGTTTTTTTACTTAATCTAGATCAGAGTTGGGCCCACATGCAAGTAAATTTGGCAATGGCTATGTTAGCCCTGTGAAACAGAGTTTGGCAGCTTATTTGGCTTTTGCCAAACTGTGACTGCATTTGCATCAACATATAATTTTTTGTTTGTTTTGATGACTTTGGGTGTGCATTAATGAATAATGTTCTTTCACTCGATGTGTGTGAGTCTGCTTAACAGTTTCACCGTAGTAGGTGTTTGTGGTGAGGTGTTTTTTTTAAGTGTGCGTGGCAGGGTATATGCGCGTACATGCTAACACTGTACATGCGTATATTTAAGAAAATATTTTGTGACGCGTGACTGAAAGGACGCACATCCTTTACGTGTTACTGCTATCATTTATTCAGAGTATATATATTGAGCATTAGTGGCAAATTAATATGATCTCAATCTCCTTTTATATTACACCTATATATACTATTTAGTCATTATTCATCATTCGTGTAGACGTGTTGCATGCACTGTTTAATTCGCAGCATATCCTTGACATGCTAGTTCATATCTTTTATCAAACCAAACAATTAAAACAGCATACAGTCGATTTTTCTTGCTCTTGCTCATAAGATCAAAGCTCACACACATGCTACAAATAGTGCAATGTCGATTGTACATGCTATCAAAAACACAGCGAGTAGCATCCATTTTCCCTCGAAGAGCCACATATGTGCCTCATGACTACGACGAAGATCTTTCTCCTCCTTTTCGTCCTTGCACCTCTCCGGATGGCGGCCGCCGGCAAGAACTGCCGCGCTGTGCCGTGGATGGGCGCGGTGGAGGCATGTCACAAGGTCAGTAGCATGGAATTTATCTACAACCTCTGCATCCGCACAATGCGCGAGGGCTACATCGACATGTCCCCAACTCCCCATCGCACAAGGAGGATGTCACCGCGTACATCATCCTCGCCGCGGAGTCCGCCTCGAACTCCTATGATGACACGCAGATCGCCATGAGCAACCAGCTCGACAGTAACGCCTCGCTCCCTCGTGCGTTGAAGGACGCCTACGAGGGGTGCGTGAACAACGACTACCCCGCGGCGGAGGACTCCATCGATCGTGTGGCCGACCAGTTAAAGTCGAGTTGTGACTTTGCTGGGCTCGCCAACGAGTACATGGGCGGGATGACGAGCCTGGAGGGCTGCAGGGACCGGCTGTTGTACATGAAGAAGTCAACGCTGTTGGAACCTATGGTCTTGGCTGACAAGGCTAAGGTCTCGCTGGCTTACATGCTCGGTAAACTGCTAGGCATTTGAGACTTGCAAAAATGTGAGATACATAGTTGCTCCTTTGTGGTCATATTTACAACTTTGATATTTATAAAAGTGAGATATAGCTAGTATTTCTAAGTCAACCGTGAGAAGTGTTTCAGTCTAAATATGATTTTTGTTTTGTTTTTTAAAGTGGCGGGAGCCGGAAGCTCGGGAGCCAAAAGTGTTTTTCGGTATATACGATGAAACCGTAGCTAGAGCAGCTCTCTCCATAGCTGCCAGTAAAGTGCCAATACAAAGTCAATTTATTCGATTAGAAATATAGAACCCTCTAAAACTAAAACGGGTATTGAAGATATAAAAAAGTCTGAGTTTTCTTTCTGAAAAGACAAGGTAATGATGAAATATCTGCCACTAACAAAGAGCTGGTACAAGGGTTTTCACCTCAGATATAAATTGGTGTCCCAGTAAGCATCTTGAGATCATGGATGGATCAATAGATGCACCGCAATAACCCAAATGTCTATAAGGGTTTTCACCTCAGATATTATTAGAGTGTGCATGACATTACAATCATATATTTTTCCTATTCCTACGTCTTTTCTATCCTACGAATCGAATATGCCTAGAGGTGTTTTCGTATGGCATCTTTGGACACACATCCTTTGTGTGCTACCATGTATTTAGCGTATATTGAGTATTAATGGCAAATTTCCAAATCTCCATTTTTATTACACCTGCATATTAGTCACTCGTGTCTATTTATGTGCACCTGTTACATGCATGCACACAGTTGGCAGCATATCTTCGACATGCTAGTCCATATCTTTTACCGAATCAAACAATTAAAGAGGCATGCAATAATTATTTTTCGTGATCAAAGCTCCCACAACATGCTACAAATAGTGCATTGATGTACATTCTAGTTAAAACACGGTGAGGAGTAGTATCGATTTGCCCAAGAAGAGCCACATACACGCCTCCATGACTACGACGAAGATCTTTCTCCTCCTTCTCGTCCTTGCACCCCTCCGAATGGCGGTCTCCGGCAAGAACTGCTCCGGTGTGCCGCGGATGGGCGCCGTGGAGGCCTGCCGCAAAGCCAGCGGCACGAAGCTCATCTACAACCTCTGCATCCGCACGATGCGAGAGGGCGACATCAACATGTCCCCCAAACACAAGGAGGAGGTCACCGCATACGCGATCCTCGCGGCGGAGGACGCCTCAAGCTCCTACGACAACACGCAGCTCGCCTTGAGCGACCAGCTCGACCATAACGCCTCGCTCCCACATGCGGAGAGGGGCGCCTACGAGGGGTGCATAAACAATGACTACCTCGCGGCGGAGGGCTCCATCGACCGCATCGCCGACAGGATGGAGTCGGGGTGTAACTTTGACGGGCTCGCCAACGAGTTCTTGAGCGGGATGACGAGCCTGGATGGCTGCAGGAACAGGCTGTTTTACTTGAAGAGGTCGACGCCATTGGACTCCATGGTCTTGGCTGACCGGGCGAAGGTCTCACTGGCGTACATGCTAAGTAAACTGCTAGGCGTTTGAGACTTGCAGAACGTGAAATAGAGTTATTACTTTCTTGGTCATATGTGTATGATTTTTCTATTTCTAATAAGAGTCAGATCATATAACTGTTCTAAAGTCAATCGTGAGGAAGTGTTCAGTGTAAATGAGAGAGTAGAATATCTGCTGTGCATGGAAGATACTTTTGTCATAATTCACCATGTTTTAATTAGAACGTTACATAAAGTTTCTGCAGGGTATATTCAAGTTATCTCAGGGTTTTTGTTTCGAAATATGTCATTATGTGGCATCAGGGCGGGGAGACAGAACATAACAGGTCTGATATGTTCATTCAGACTCCATTGCTTTCTTCGAACGAGCATTCCTTAAGCAGGCAGGTGCTTCTTCGTACTATCTACAATGTACTACTAATTAATGCATCACAAAAATTGATACCAACTTGTGTACTGATCTGGAGATAGACTGAATATGCAGCGGCTTGATGGATGTATCAGGAGGAGGCCCTGCCGACGTACTCGACGTCGAAGAGCAGCGTGGAGTTTGGCGGGATGACGCAGGACGTCGGCTCCCAGCCCCTGCACCCGGCGCCCTTCTCGCCGTACGCCAGCTCCGGCGGCAGCTTCAGGCTCCGCTTCCCACCTGAAACCGGACCACCATATCTCCCGTAACTCAAGTTGCTTTCAGAGCAGAAGGTGAGCATGGCTGAGGAGTCGCGTACGTACCCACTCGCATGGGCGGGATCCCTTCGCCGCCGGCGATGCACATGTCCCACCCTTTGATCACCTCCCCCACGCCCACCATGATCGTCAGCGGCCTCCCGCGCCCGTAGCTGCTGTCGAACACCGTGCCGTCCTCCAGCATCCCCCGGTAGTGCGCCTGCACGGACGCAACCGCGCGCAAAGGTCAGCTCCATTGATGAAGCCACCATGTGTTCGTGTAGGATAATCTGACTGACCTTGATGAGCTGGCCCTTGACGGCCTCGGCGCCGGTGCCGACGACGCGGTCGCAGAAGGCGAGGCCGGAGGGGGTCGTCTGGAGCGCGCACTCGCCTGAGACCACGTCGGTCTCCGCGGCCACGGCGGGGAGGACGCGGGAGAGGGCGGTGGAGAGCACGGCGGCCGCGGCCTCTCGCCGGCGCAGGACAAGGTTCTTGCTGCCGGAGTCCGTGCTCGGCGCGTTGGCGCAGCGGGGTGGCTGGGCGTTGCTGGGCTTAGGGAGGCTGAGCAGGAGGCGGGAGAGCGGCGAGGTGGAGGTGGAGGTGGAGGTGGAGGGAGCCATGGCTGTTGGCTCCTTCCTCTCGGTCTCCGGCTCGCTTGAAGCAGAGCGCGCCGCGTCGGTAATGGATAAGAAGTGGTTACGTACGTGTTTCTGAAGTCTGAACTGCGGTGTGTGATTTTCCAGCTGACGCCCATCTGGACCGTCGGTTTCGGATCCGATGCTCTGGAGTAGCTCGAGAGCGACCAGACGTGTGTCACCGAGGAAGGATGAATACGGAGCGGAATCTTTGGAAACGAAAATTTGCAAAACGAAAATGGAAACGTAAACTTATATGCCGAAACAGAAATGTAACAGCCATATTCTGGGGGAACGACCACAGAAACGGAAATTATGTTTCCGGCAATACGACACTTTTCGTTTTTACTATGCGGTGTTTTTCAAATTCTCCGGTCGTCCCAATATTTTTAGTGGAAACATTTAGACAGAATCGAAGATATAAATATGAAAATAAAAATATCTAAAGCGACCATGTTTAGGTCATATGTTCTCGTATATCATGTCCCCCTTCAGTCGTCCCTAGTTCGACATTTTAATGTTGCACTAGTATTAGGGATGATAATTGTTAAGTATTTTTTACTGTTGGCAAAGTTGATGACCCGTGCACACTATATTATATTATCAAGACATCTCGTTATATATTATTTCAACTTATAAACATGATAAGTTTGTTGGTTTGCTTCATTTTTACTGCATTAGTTAAGGGGTCTCTTGGTTCCAGCAGACATTTGTTTTATGTTATGTATCTATATCGTATTCGGTCCATATATGTTTCTGACAACATTATTTTCGTATTTGTTTCCAGAGTATCTATATTTGTTTCTGACTTCCAAAAAACAAAATGAAAACAAATGCCACTCAGTTATGTCTATATTCCGACCATCTCTATGATGTTCAGAACAACAGTGGGTGTCTCACATCACCTTGGCGGATGCAGCTTTTTTTAGGGAGAGAACCTGATTTGATTTTTTTTTCCACGAACCTGATTTGATTTGATCCCCTGGACAAAAAAAATTACGTGGATGATCTCCTGCACTTGTACGCCTGTAGTAGGTATAACTCCGTATAAACTGCAGAGCAACGCGGACGCTGGTTGCGCCCATCACCGACCGATCAGAGATCTCTCCATCAGATTTCTATACCTACAAGCTGCGATCGATCGATCAAGCAATCCATGGCTTCGCCGCCGCGTCTAACTAAACGTCGCGCCCGAGCACCAGCGCCGGCGGCAGAGTCCGACGACGTCCTACGACATATCTTCCTCCTCCTCGACTCCCCTGCCGACCTCGCACGCGCCTGCGCCGCCAGCCCCGCCTTCCGCCGCGTCATCACCGACCCACGCTTCCTCCGATGTTTCCGTGCCCGCCACCCGCCGCCCCTCCTTGGCATCGTCTCCGGCGTCTTCCTCCCAGCCGAGCCGCCGCATCCCTCAGCCCCCGCGGCCCGTGAGCTCGTCGACGCCGGCCATATCAATTTCTCATCCACATCCTTCCTCCCTAAACCGGGCCCATGGTATTTCTCCGACTCCCGCGACGGCCGCAGGCTCCACTTCGGTGGACACCAGCGGATGGGCTGCTGCACGAGCCACCGGTTCCTGCACAAGCCCATCGTCGTCTCCGACCCCTTGCACCGGCGGTACCTCGTGCTGCCTGCTATCCCAGATGACCTAGCGGCGCTAGTCAACCATGGAAACAACGGCCACTACTTCAAGCCCGTCCTCGCTCCACCGGCCCACGATGAGGAAGATGAAGATGAGGACGTGTCGCCGACGCCGTCATTCAGAGTGTTGTACTTGGTGCAGTCTGCGGGTAAGCTGTTCCTCTTCGTCTTCTCTTCGTGCGGCGTTGCTGCCGGAGGACGAGGACGACAATGGCGCGCCTTCGAGTTCGAAGGCTGGAGCGCTCTGGGGAAGGAGCTGAACGATCCGCACGTGCCGGTGCTACGGCACCACTACGCGCATGGGCGCTTCTACTGGACAATCTACCCGTGGTGCAAGAAGATGCTCGTGATCGACGCGCGAGCGACCACGCCGGAGTTCTCCTTCATGGACATCCCGCCCCACGCCGGCAAGGACTCCATGATGTTCGTGGAGGCGGCCGGCGAGAAGCTCGCCATGGTCACGATCCGCAGGCACAGTGAAGAGCACGACGTGTACCACCTCCGGTACGAGGTCCGGCGGGAGGACGACAATGGCGGCGATGGTCGTCAGTGGGAACCCGAGGCGATCGTCTACCTGCCGCGGTTCCATGGCTACTGCTTCATAGGTGTGGCTGGCGGGTACCTGCTGCTGGAGGGGACGCCGGACGGCTGGTCCGACTACGACTTCGAGAACCCTAGGCCGAACGTCGCGTGCTTCTCGCTGGATCTCCGCACACTGCAGCTAGATCGGTTCTGCGGAAGTAGATACAAATTTATAGATGCGAATTTTTATTGTGGATGTCCACCCTACTTGTCACCGTTAACTGTGTGAAGCCTCCGCTCTTCTCTTGCTTAGGTTAGGACTCTACTTTGAATGACATCTTGTATACGGAAGTTGCAAGATATATAAGCCAGTTGTTACTATTTTTCAGAGGGAGCGACTAATTCTCGATCATTGCAACCCACTTGAACCTCTTTGTCAGCATAAATCTCGATGCAAAGCACTCTAAAATGGTTATGAATAAATAAAAAATAAAAAAATAATATTTCATAATACGGGGAGTTATAATATTATGTTGGTTATAGTTTTTAATACTCAAATAGGCCCATCGTAAATTTATTGTCTATTTTATTAATTAAAGTAATTTGTGAAGTGGTAGATTTTTTTATTGCAAGAAGCGACATGCGAAGTTTAGATGAAGTCTACCTTCGAGATGTGTATGTGATGGCTAGTTGTCGTTTAGCCATCAAGGAGAGGGTCAAAAATCTGTTGGGAGTGCAAAATTAAACCCTTCAAGATACCTACCTTGGTATGCCTAATGATCTTGGACGCTCACCTTCGTGCTCCTTTAACTTCTTGGCGTATGGTGGATGGAGTTTGAATTTATGGTATAATCTCCCTCTATCCTTATCAGGCAAGGAAGCTTTATTGAAATTTTGCACTCAAGCTATACCGACCTATATTATGAGTCATACCGAGGCCACTGATCTCCCGTCTCTTCCATGGCCCTAAGCTCCCGTTTTCAGGTGTTTATTTTATTTTTGTTATGGTATGTGTCCTACTCAGGATAGCAAGGCGGCGACATTTTGAAGAGGGAATAAGGTTCTCCCCTTCTATCCGATGGTGCGTCTACCGTCATCACATGGCATGTGGAGGTATGTCTTCGGCGGATCTCGCAAGATCCGGTCGGTGTTTGTCTTTAGTGGATCTTCTTGGATCTAGTCTTCATTCGTATGCATACGCTATGTACATAGTTTGGATTATTCTGATCTATTCTTTTCTTCATCAACAATGGTTGTTGTTCTGGTGCGTTGATCCTGTGGGGCTTAGCACGCCAACCTCGCGACTGTTTACTACAACTAGGTCTGCAAGCACTAGTGGTAAACCAACAAGCAGTACCGGTCGGGGAGGGGCATCAGTACCGGATTTGCAACTGGTACTGGCCAAGCGGGACTGTCCCCCCCCCCCCCCCCCCCCCAACATCAGTACCGGGCGTGTTGCGACCGGTACAAAATGCCTACACATGGGGTCGCGGACTTAGTTTTCGACTGAAGACCTTTAGTACCAGTCGGTGTTACCGACCGGTACTACTAAAGTTTTTTCATAATATTTTTTTTTGAAACTTTCAACTTGCTTACAGGATCTTTAAGAAACTGTGGACTTTTGCACCTTTCTGTCTAGCTTTAGTTATCTTTTAGTTCTCTCCCCTCGGCAAAGTGGATAGGAAAGGAAAGAGTCTTGCTTCCATTCCACTAGCCAAGAATAAGGAGAAAAAAATATTTTTAAGAATTTCGAAATTTCTCACTTAACTATCCACTAACCCACACTTAATCTTTAGTATAACTCTACACACTTAATATCTACACATTTAACCTCCACACACTTAATATATTTGCGAACTGTCAAATTTCCGGATTAGTCTCCCATCTTGAAATTGCTATAACACTAGCACGCTTAACATTTAGGTTCCTTTCAAACTAGATACGAAGAGAGAACTGAGAACTTACTGATAGTTCTATTTTATCAATCATGTTAACCACTCGGTCATGATTAAACACTTATTCATTTTTTATATTATAAAATTTAAATTGATTAAACAATTATATTATATAATAATAATATTGAAATAAATAATGATAAAATAAATATTACTTTATTTTAAAAATGATTATATAATAATAAATATTTAAATAATGAAATAATGTGATAAACACTTCAAAGAAGGAAATCTTTCTTAGGAAACATCATTTTAAGTTACACAGCTAGTGGTTATATCAAAAAAACATTGATAGTTCTATATGAAAAAACATACTTCTTAAAACAAAGTTGGATCATCGCAACCTCTAGCTGATTGGCGGTGTACTCGAGATCAAGACCGATGAACTTCTCTTGGCCCCGAGCGTCACCAATCCATTTCTTGAAATCGGAGAGATAACCGCCCACCAACGTGCTATCGTTGGTATAACCACATTTAGATTGGCGGTGTGTGCAAGCACCGGTTAACAGCCCGCGATTGGTGGCGCCAAACTCATGGTGGCCGGAGTGTATGAAGAGATCAGAGGGAGAGAGAGAGTGTGTCTCGGAAGAGGAGAACACAGACCTCATGCTTACCTTCTCGAGTGAAGAGTTGGACCTAGTGCTCCGCAGCATGAAGGTAGACACGGCCCCGGGCCCCGACGGCCTGCCGGTTGTGTTCTTCAAGAGGTTCTGGCCCCTACTTAGACCTTACGTGCTTGCGATTGCCAATGACTTCGCCCTTGGGAGGGTGGACATTGCTAGGCTAAATTTTGGGGTCCTCACTCTAATCCCGAAAGTGCCGGGAGCCGAGGACATCCGGCAATTCTGACCCATTGGTTTGATCAATGTGATCTTCAAGTTTCTGGCCAAATCCTATGCTATTCGCCTTACCCCGGTAGCCCACCACACGATTAGCAGAACTCAGTCCGCTTTCATCAAGGGTCGCCATATCCACGAGGGGGTCCTCTCCCTCCAGGAAATTGTGCACGATGTCAAGTCTAAGAAACTTGGGGGAGTTTTCCTGAAACTTGACTTTGAGGTGGCCGTTCCTGCGCGAGGTTCTGCTAAGGAAGAGTTTTGACCCTGGGTGGGTTCATAGAGCTATGAGGCTGGTCTCGGGGGGCCAGACTGCCATCACCATAAATGGAGAAGCTGGCAACTTCTTCAGAAATGGTAGGGGAGTGCATCAAGGCGACCCACTCTCCCCTCTACTTTTTGATTACGTAGTAGAGGCCCTTGCGGCGGTGCCGGAGGATGCCAAGAGGAGGGGACACATTTGTGGACTTGTCCCTCACCTGGTACCTGGGGGGTATCACATCTCCAATACGCGGATGATACGATCATCATGATCCAGCCCGACGACCTGGCCATAGCAAACTTCAAATTCATTCTCCTCTGTTTTGAGAGCATGTCGGGGCTCAGGATAAATTTCCACAAGAGTGAAGTGATGGTCTTGGGGGACGCGCACGATGAGCAGCAGCGGATTGCTAACATGCTAAACTACAAGTTGGGATCCTTCCCCTTTACATAATTGGGACTCCCCATCAGTGACAGGGCGCTAACGGCAGCGGATTGGGGTCCGCTGACAAGGAAGGTTGGCAACCGTTCTGAGCCTCGGATGGGCAAGCTCATGTCCTCTACTGCTAGACTCACCCTGGTGGATGCATGCCTCTCGAGCCTACCCCTACACGCGATGGGGGTTTGCCTCCTGGGGGATGGAACGCACAATGCCATGAACACACATCGGGGCCGCTTTTACTGGGGTGACAGAGAAAACAAGCGCAAGTACCATTGGGTGCGATGGGCCGATGTGTGTCTACCCAAAGCCTTGGGGGGCTTGGGGGTCATGGACACCAAATGGATGATCCTTTGCCTTATGGCCAAGTGGATCTGGAGACTGTATGCGGGAGAACAAGGCCTATGGGCCGACATTCTGCGCAACAAATATCTCCGCCACAAGGACTTGCTGGTAGACAACCATACGCTGGGCTCGCAATTCTGGAGATCCCTTCAGAAGGTCAAAGATGTCTTTCGTTTGGGGGTGAAACATCAGGTGGGCAGTGGGACATCGACCAGATTGTGGCTAGACTGGTGGGTAGGCACTACCCCCCTATGTGACAGCTACTCGGAGCTTTTTGCCATTTGCGCAGAACCGGAGGCCTCTATTGCCCAGGCAATGAGCCAGGGCCAGTGGGACATCCCATGGCGCCGGGCTTTTGGCTCTGCTGAGATTGCCATGTGGGGCAACCTAAGGCGAGACTTGGAGGGGACACGCTTATCCTCTCAACAAGACCAGATTACCTGGGCATTATAACCTTCGGGGAGCTTTACAATGAGGTCTCTGTATAAAAAATTGTGCCCGCCAGCATTTCTTGGAGATCTGGAGGATTGGATTCCCCCGCAAGATTAGGATCTTCCTCTGGCAACTTATCAGAAAACGCCTACCATCCAATGATAACATCCGTAAGAGGCGGGGCCCCTCCACGGGTCGGTGTGCTCTTTGTGGAGAGCAGGAGGACACAAATCATATCTTCTTCACATGCCCTTTGGCGAGGTTCATGTGGAGCGCAGTCCGCGAACTGCTTGGTTGTGGCTGGAACCCCGTCTGTTTTACAGACGTGTATCGTGAGATGCGTAAAAGCACAGGTCAGACGAGACGGATCCTTTGGATGTCGTGCGCCGCATTAGTTTGGACGCTTTGGACGAATAGGAACAAGTGCATGATTGAGGGCATCCTTCCCACTCAAGCTGCTGATGGGCTCTACAAACTCTCTATGTTTATGCAGGTATGGGAGCCAGTGGCTAGAAGTGAAGACCGGGGGGTCCTGGAGCAGATGATCGGCAGGATTCGTTCGCTCTATACCCGCGTCAAGGAGGTGCCGGGATGAGACCCTACCTCCTTGTCTGTTATCCTGCTACTTTCCTATGTCTTGTGGGACCAGGTGTCGAGTCTTCGAGTGTCTTGGTGGACTTAGGCTCTGTTGTGTTAGGTGTGTGTCTACCCTGGTTGTAGTTGGGCCCCTTTGGCCTTTGTTCGCACCTCTCGTTGTCTGCTCGTGTTGCGGACTTTGTATCTTCTCTTTCGAGCCTGCGCACTCGCTTATACCGGCCCTGCCGGTTTGTATGAACTCTGTGGGGATGTTGGCTTCATTAATTTAAAGTCGGGCTCATCTTGAGCCTCGGGTCTCAGAAGCTCAGCATGGTCACGATCCGCAGGCACAGTCAAGAGCACCACGTGTACCACCTCCGGTACGAGGTCCGGCGGGAGGAGTGCAACGGCGGTGATGGTCGTCGGTGGGAACCCGAGGCGATCATCTACATGCCGTGTTTTCATGGCTACTGCTTCGTAGGTGTGGCTGGTGGGTACCTGCTACTGGAGGGGATGCCGGACGGCTGGTCCGGCAACGACTTCGAGAATCCTAGGCCGAACGTCGCGTGCTTCTCGCTGGATCTCCGCACACTGCAGCTCGATCGAGTCTGTGGAAGTAGATACAAATTTATAGATGCAAATTTCTATTGTGGATGTCCACCCTACTTGTCGCCGTTAACTGTATGAAGTCTCGGATCTTCTCTTGCTTTTTTTTAGAAATACAGGGAGCCCCTCCCGGTTCCATTATATAAAACGAAACCGATCACAAGACATCATGCCAAAAAGGCAAGTTCGAGCAGGGCAACAAATGTTTGCAAGTTAAAAACAGTACGTAAGGCTACCAAACTAGATCAAAATGCCAACATGAGCACCGAAACTGCTCCCCCCAAGCTGCTGTCTCGGCTACAGCCCAAGGAACCGCTCTACCGACTACCAGGTTCCAACAAAAATCACCAGCTAGCTAGTTTAAGCCAAAAACAGATTCTTTACATCTCCTGATCTGCCAGAATGCCACACAACCACAGGCACTCCCCCTCTGACGGGAGTGATGATCCTTCAAATGACCACGTGGATCGCATCAGCCTCCTCCGGGTGCATTTTCAGTTACTCCAGCGAAGCACGACCACCAAACGGCGATGTCGCCGTGGTCGACCAGGTGTTGATCCAGTTGAAGTTCGTGCACCTCAGCCCGGTTCCAACTCCAATGGCGCCTTGAGCTTTGCGACCAGCAAGTTTGCCAGCAGCTCCAGTCTTCCTCCTGGTGGTTCTTTTAGTGATCAACATTAGCTATGTTTAGATGCAAGAACCTAATGTTACACAATCATTTAGAAGCTAGAGATTCAAAGTTAATCATGTCGACCTCGAAGACACTCTTAATTATGTACCAGAGGTTCCTAGCCACTATACATTCAAAGAACAGATGATGTACAGTTTCAATCTCTTTACACATTTCACATTCAGGTTTGACACCTCTAGAATTAATCAAAGCATACATAGACTTAGAAGAATACACTCCTTTTGTTTCATACTGCCAGATCATCTGGTCTTCTTCCTCACTATAAGAAATAGAGTTAGCTATATTTACTAGATCCAGCCACTGACCCATCATCTCCTCACTAAAGGTTCTTCTAAAGTCACATCTAATTTGAGAGCCATCCTAGACCTCAACTACATTCCTAGTTTGTTGGTTCGAGACAACATATATCTCCCAGAATTGGGTGGATAAAGGAGAATTACCAAACCAGATTTCCTCCCAGAATTTAATCAACTTACCATTTCCTATTTTCCATCTATGCCCTACTTTTACAGCTTTTGTATCCCACATAACCCCTTTCCAAAAAGTAGAGGGATGCGTACCATTGCAACACAGTATGTTGGGGTTCCTAATATTATACTTAGCATCTATTACTCTTTTCCAGAGTGACCCCTCCCCTTGAGCATATCTCTTAATCCAAGACCCTATCATACTCAGATTTAAATCTTGAAGGTCTGGGATCCCTAGGCCTCCAAACTCTTTCTTCATACATATAGAGGGCCAATTAGCTAAATGGATTTTATGATTCCCATCAGTATCATCCCATAGGCAATTAGTTAACTGTGTGTTTATCAAGTCTAGAGCCCATTTTGGGAATTTAAAGAAGGAAAGCAAATACACAGGAATACTAGTTAAAACAGATTGTACTAATTCTCTTTTTGCAGCAGAAGAAAGTAACTTCCCTCTCTAGCCAGCTAGTCTTTTTAACAAACTATCAATAAGTGGTTGCAGATCCTCCCTTCTTAACTTGCTAAAATCCAAAGGGATCCCTAAATACTTAATGGGAAAATCACCCACTACACATTGAAGGATCTCAACATACAGTGCACACTCCTCCTGGTTTAAGTTTACAGTAATTAGCTCACTTTTATGATAATTGATCCTCATACCAGATATTTGTTCAAAACGAGTGAGAATCCATTTCAAATTAAAGGCTACCTCCTTATCTGCTTCTAGAAACAATATTGCAGGCAGATTACACCCCCTGGGTTAAATCTTGGGCACATACCTCTAACCATGCCCCCTATACTACCTTTATTTAATATCTTAGCAAAGACATCCACTACAAAATTGAACAGAGTGGGTGACAGTGGGGTCCCCTTGCCCGAGGCCTTTCCTAGTAACAAAGAAATCCCCCTCCACATCATTCTCTTGCTTAGGTTAGGACTGTACTTTGAATGACATCTTGTAGACGGAAGTTGCAAGATATATATAAGCCAGTTGTTACTAGTATTTTTCAAAGGGAGAGACTAATTCTCGATCGTTGCAACCCACTTGAACCTCTTTGTCAGCACAAATCTTGATGCAGAGCACTCTAAAATGGTTATGAATAAATAAAAAAATCACAAATTAATATGTCATAATACGGAGAGTTCTTATAATATGTTGATTATAGTTTATAATACTCAAATAGGCCTATCTTAAATTTATTGTCTATTTTATTAATTAAAGTAATTTGTGAAGTGGTAGTTTTTTTCCAAGAAGTGACCAGCGTAGTTTAGATGATCTCCAGTCTACCGTCCAGATGTGTATGTGATGGCTCTTGACACAAAGTCAATTTCCAAAATTTATCTCTTTCTATTGGAAATAGTTGTCGTTTAGCCATAAAGGAGAGGGTCAAAAATCTGTTGGGAGTGCAAAATTAAACTCTTCAAGATACCTACCTTGGTATGCCTAATGATCTTGGACGCTCACCTTCGGTCTCCTTTAACTTCTTGGCGTATGGTGGATGGAAACGGTTGAATTTATGGTATGATCTCCCTCTATCATTACCAGCCAAGGAAGCTTTATTGAAAATTTTCATTCAAGTTGTACCGACCTATATTATGAGGCATACCAAGGCCACTGATCTCCCGTCTCTTCCATGGCCCCGAGCTCCGGTTTTTAGGTGTTTTTTTATTTTTGTTAGGGTACGTGTCCTACTCAGGATAGCAAGGCGACGACATTTTGAAGAGGGAATAAGGTTCTCCCCTTCTATCTGATGGTGCGTCTACCGTCATCACATGGCATGTGGAGGTATGTCTTCGGCGGATCTCGCAAGATCCGGTCGGTGTTTGTCTTTAGTGGATCTTCTTGGATCTAGTCTTCATTCGTATGCGTACGTTATGTATATAGTTTGGATGCTTCTGATCTATTCTTTTCTTCATCAGCAATGGTTGTTGTTTTGATGTTGATCATGTGAGGCTTAGCACGCCGACCTCGCGATTGTTTACTACAACTAGGTTTGCAAGGTGGGGCGATCACAGGGGCACACATTCGACCCCCTTCTGTGCTTGTAGTCGTCAATAGGTGGTTTACGGATCTAAATGATTTTTTTTTATTTTCCTGCAAGAAAAAAGACCTGTCAAATATCTTCAGTTTCTTTTTTTTTAACTCCAGTGAGGCGGTGAGCCCATTTTTTAACTCCAGTGAGGCGGTGAGCACAATGTTGCCTGCCACCCCGTATCGTTTAATTTACCATGACAATTAAGGGAAAAAACAAAGAGGAAATAAAGTAAAAAAACAAGATAAAAGAACATAAAACAGGCATGCAGGCTCACTACTCTACTACAAATGCACGCGACGACTCTGATCATAACCAGGATTTATAACTTTCCCTCTTAATTAACAAACCGTACGTACATTTCGTCACGGCTAGATATAGTTTTCGTTCATGGCTTGGGAGCGGCGGTGTCTGCAGGGTGGTGAAGCTTCTTGCCGCCAAAGGCCATGAGGATCTTCTTGCTGAGGGCGTCGCCGTCCTTGTCGCTGGACTTGGAGACGTAGAAGCCCCTGGAGAACCAGTCGACGACCTCCGGCGCGGCGCACATCACCATGTGGAACGGCCAGTACCAGCCGGGCCAGGTCACGTAGTGCTCGCCCCGCCGCGCGCTGGCCACAACCACCTCCGCCAGCGTCTCCGTCTTCCCCACGGGCAACGGCCCCACGTTCACCTGCGATTCATGCCAAATGCCATGAGGAACTTGATACTGATACAGTATATACAGAGAGGGGACTCCACTGTAGTATGGTTTAGCTAGCTAGGGATGCATGTACGTACATCGCGGGCGTCCTCGTCGAAGCCGACGTTGCCGTCCTTCTGGATGCCCTTGCCCATGGTGAGGTTGGACACCACGTAACCCGGCATCACGATGGTGACGCTGACGTGTGACCCGAGCTCCGCCCTCAGCGTCTCGTAGAACCGTATCACCGCGCCTTTGCTTGCCTACAAGTACATTCAGCAGTCTTATACATATTTGCGGTGTGAGTTAGTATGCATATTGAGCCGATCAAGTATTTGGCATACGTTGTAGAAGCTCATCCTCGCCACCGGGACTCTGCCGGCGATTGAGGCCGTGACGACGATGTTGCCACGGCTGGCTTTCAGGTAAGGCAAGGCGAAGTAGGTCGGGTAAACGGAGCCCCAGAAGTTGAGATCCTGCGTACGCACGGTGGAGAAAGAACATGCATGATTACTATATTTTGTTTGCTAGGATAAGATAGCTGTTTGTGTATATATCTCGAGTGCTAGGCTGCTAGCTGCTTACAATCACGTCGTGGAAGGCGGTTATGTTGGTGATCTCCTCGAAGAAGCAGCTAGACCACACACCCGCGTTTGCCACCAGATGATTCACTGCAGAAATGATGGGGACGATTAGATATCTGAAAATTGTTATTTCCCCTACAACTATATATATAATTTCAAACAGTTTCACTTTAAGCCAGCATAGTACTACAAGATATGACCTGCCATGCATCTTCACTACTAGCAGGCGTACCGCGTAAGTAGTACGTCGTTCATCTTACAGATCAGCCATTCAATTGGCAAGCTGTTGGACTGGACAAATCACTCACTTTACAAGCAACTGTAGGGGACTGGACGTAAGAACCGCACATCACCGCCATCGACAGTGATCTGCTTTAACTAACGAGAATGACATAACTGTACACTCCTGTCTGTCGCTAATATCTGAGACTACATACTCACATTTCCCGAAGTGCGCGACGGTCTCCTCCACGGCGCGCTTGGCCTCGTCGACGTTGGTGATGTCCGCCGGCACCACCAGCGTGTCCGGCGCGCCGAGCTCGCGCGCCGTCTTCGCCACGGCGCGAAGGGCGATCTCCGTCCGGGCCACCAGCGCCACGCACGCTCCCTTCCTCGCGTACTCGTACACTAGGTGCTGCAAAACGAAACAAGTTCAGAGAATATATATAGCGACTCGATCTGCCATGATAAATATAGAGAGAATCTGATATAAGAAGTGAAGAATGTCAGTGTTTCTAGCTAGATAGAGTTATGTGCTGAATTTCTTCACAATATTCAAACATGAACGTAGTACTCCTTCTGCACCCCTTGATTCCTGCTGTGCTGCACATGTACTACTGTATACTTGCACCGTTCATTTACTTATAGAGAATTCATGACCACCGTCATATAATTGAAGGTATTAACTCCGGTGACTGCAGCGCCACATGCATGCGGCCGGAGCCCGGAGCACGTCTACAGGTGGCGGCAACCTCCTGCACGAGAGCTGCTCTGCTGCCGCAGCTGCCCATGCTCCCGGATTTAAGGAATAGGCGGTGAGAAATTCAATACTACCTTGACCTCACACCAGGCAAGGGGTATACCAGTAGCTACCCGTGGCTTTCATGCTTATCTTGTGTGGTATATCATCGTCGATTTCACGTAGCTTTCATGCAGGTCGTACTAATTAACAAACCTCTTTTTTTAATATTGTGAGCTCGTTTTTAATCAGTTTTGTGCCATCAAGAGTATGATGTTAACTTTTGGTACGCTACAAAAGATGGTGTCGACTGTTCCCCACCCCACACAGAGACACAGAGAAGAAATAAATATTGCATAACCAGAAAAGAAAAGAAAAGAAAAGAAAGGTGATGGTGCATATATAAGCTGTGGGAGAGAGAAACATGGTACATTGCTAATTTATTTGACGGCTCCCACATGTTTCTAGTTAGGTCCCTAATTTGACAAACAAGATTGGACACTTACATACACCTCATATTATGAACCTATTAACCATGGCCACCGTGAAGTAATGAACAAGCTGCAAGCAGCAGGCATACATGGTGTACTATGGTAGGGTAGACAAAAGCTAGAACATGCAAGTAGTACTGACCTCGCCGATGCCGGAGGAAGCGCCGGTGATGAGCACGACCTTGCCGCGGAGGTCCTCGCCGCGGGCGAAAGGTCTGACGAGGAGCCTGTAGACGAGGCGGCAGAGGAAGGCGACGGGGAGGTAGACGAGGAGCACCAGCCCCAGCCCCAGGTGCATGAAGCAGCCGAGGAACCCGTTCATCAAGGCCTGCCTCGCCATGGCGCCGCCGCTGGCAACTCTAGCTCCTTTCTGCCTGCTAGCTAATGGCGCTGCCGGCCGGATGCAAGACGAAAAAGGAAGGATTTTGGCGGGGTTGGCAAGCTCAGGTGGCTGAGGAGATGAGGATGGTGCGGCCGGGGTGTATCTATTTATGGCCGCGCGCGCGCACGCGTACGTATACGTATGCGATGCGTGGTGTGGAGTTGAGAGTCTAGTTTTCGCGGGGTTGAGAGGGAATTGATGGGTGAGTTGGGTGAGGGTCGCTGCACCTGCAATGACAGGGTCGTAGAACTAGGCTGATGTGGCCTTGCTTCTCAAATCGACTCTAATACTACTATACTTCCTTTTCTCTCTTTGGAAATTCGGATAGATTTATACACAGAATCAGAAACGGTTTTGTTCGCTTGTGTGCGTGTGACTATGGAACGACATGGGAGGGGCACTGTGTGTATTGTTGAGACCAGGGAGGTATGGAGGGAGGGAGCTGCAGCCTGCATGAGGCGACGACCAGAGTTAATACCGGTGGCCAAGTCCATGTCTTGGGGTTGGCCTCACTTCAAAGCAAGGCCAACCGTGCAAATATGCACCAGTGTCTGTCTACTAGCTGCATGCACTCTCGTGGAAACTTACAGCTTATTATTACTCCCAGCTGCTAGTCTGCTAGTAATATGCGACCCCAATGGATGACCAGGGTAGTAATTCGCGACCCCAATGGATGACTCGGACCCAAGTATAACAAGGTATTTTATCGCCCGCGTTCATAGCATTCTTACCTAGATGAATGAGAGAGATTAAAAATGCGAGGAAGTCAACTCTAGTGCAAAAGCACACATTTACGTGGCGGAGCCAGTTACATGTTAACTCTGTGTAGTCAATTTGAAACCGTGTAGTCAATACATGTATTCGTACCCGCTACGAAGGCAAAGGAACTCTTTCCCCTCTCCCCTGTTTTGAGAGTTGTCTCTCTTCTTCCCTCCGCCGCGCCGGCTCGGTCCGGACTCCTCTCCGGCGGCGCTGCCGCTCGGCGTGGACATGGATGCGCAGCTCGGCTTGTAGATAGTAGATCTAGGTTTTGCTTTAGCATGTGTGCTAGTCTTGCCTTTATGGCGTGTCTTGAGGGTAGGTCGACGGATCTCGGTGGCCAGATGCGTCGCGTCGGTGCCTTCTTCGTCCTATCTGCAGCTTGCTGGTGGCAGGCGATGCTGCAGGCGACGTGACGGAGGCCTACATCTCTCCTAATAAGGTACACGCGGGAAGCTTTGATATGGGGTGCTCCGGCCAGCCCTGACTTCGGCTCGTTCTTCTTCTTGGTGATTTGCTCTGGAGGTTAGAGCTCGCACCGAGGGGAAGATCTGGCGGCTTCCATAAGGTCAAATCCCTAGTTACTTGCGGCTGCTTCTTTGTTCTGCCTCCTCTGGCTAGTGGCATGGGTCCAGAGGCTGGTGGACTGGTCCATCACTTTCTACAGCGAGAGACTAGGTATCGTGGAGCTTCTGGATTTGGTAGGTGCTTCTTTCTATGCCGCTATGGTTGCGGGAAGAAGGGAGGGTGTGCTGATTCCGATATTCCACGGGGTGGGAGACCTTTGCTGCATCCTCAAGCTACTCACGCGGTGGACAAGTTTGCCATCGTGATCTTTGGCTAGAATGGTGGCCTTTCTTCAACCTCCATGGCGGAGGCCCATTGTGATCCGCATGCTACAGGTGCTCGACGTCGTTCTATCTCCAAGTGGTTTCGTCCTCGGAGATGCTCTGGCGGCTGGTGGCAGTGGATTTTCGCGGGAGTGGAGGCCCAAGCGAGCAGAACTGCTTCCAGGCTCGGGGGAGCCGACAGTGCTGCCTCGAGCTCTCCGGCGTGTGGCAGAGGAGGACGAAGAGGACTTGATTGCTTTTTTATCTTTTAGTCCTAGGGTCCTGCTTGTAATTTTAGAGGTCCTGTTTTTGAATTTAGATCTTTCTACGCAAAAGATGCTATGGAAGGACTTCTCTATAATTGTTACCTGCCAGTTTTAGTGATATGCAGCTCCGGCCCGTTGGACCGCCCCTTGTTCAAAAAAAATACATGTATTTGTATTATTTTTAGATGTATTTTTGCATGATTGTTTCTTGAATTGTCAAAAAACTGCGTAGTTATATGACTACACACCTCAAGGGTGGCTCTGCCACTGTTTCCATGTGCTCCTAAGAAAATACAACTAACGTGCAAAAGGTTAAATAGAAGGCTATATGTACATATAGTAGTTTAATACCTTACCTCTCGGTGTTTCTGAAAACAAGACAAGTTTTATCTTCTGAACTCAAATAATGTAAATTTTGACTGATTTTTTAAATATAACCAACAACAATAATATTATATGGACGTCATATAGTTTTATTTTTTATGTATCTAACTGTGTTAATCAATGTCCGGTTAGCATTGCGCCACAGGATTTGGCCGCATCCCCCCCCCCCCCCCCACCCTTGATGGCCTACCCTGCCGCCGTCGTATTTTCTTAGCCTCCGAGACCTCCATTGATGAAATCAAGCTCGGCACCGACGACAACGGTCGTCGGATGCACCTCCGTCTCTCGCCACTTTTGGATCTATTTTACGGCACTTATTTCATGTAGCCATTACAACAACAAAAATTATGCATTATGGTGTTCTAAACTAAGACACCTGGCAGATATATTTTTTTCGTGACTAAAACTCCTTGGTTGAAATCTACGACGTCTATGGGAGAGATGTTCTCAGTTTGCAAACGGAAAACGGCACCGATCAGCAGAGCAAAACATCGTGGTGGAGCACGGCGGCGAGCACCTACCATAGCTCCAGTGCTCCACGAAGGTGGGCGTGTTGAATGCAACGGGATGCATCGTACCGGGAGAGACAGACAGAGGAGGTGTCGAGAAGCTGCGGCATAAATTCGAGACTTTTACCCGTGTCTACGGCACCCTCCTTTACTCTCTACGGCCGGCCAGATGTTGAACTGATGAACTCTTCCTCGCCGCCAACTAGCAACTACCCCGTCAGATGTCAACGTTGAAGCGACGCTTCATGTGCATGCACATTGGTACAAAACCAGTCCAAAACTTCACTGTCCAGTGTTGAAGTTAAACTCCCACAGAGATTTGAATTTGACGGGTCATGGCCTGCCCATGCAAACGCGGTAATGGCGAACCGTGCTCATGGAGAATAAGTTTCACTTCTCGTTGACTCTTGTAATTGCATTGCCCATGCTGCTTAATTTATGGGCAAGGACAGGTGTGTGCGTGATGCTTACCCGCTGCCAATCAGTGAAGAGGGCGATTGTTCATGGGTGTACTTAATGACTTGTAACTAATAAGTAGCCACCAAGAGGGTTGAAATAGTACCTAGTCATTTGGAAATAGCTAGTATCCGGCATCGGTATCCTTCCGGAGGAAATGTTTCACTCCTCGTTGACTCTTGCGTAAATGCATATATAGCCCATGCTGCTTTGTGGGCAATGATAGATATGTGATGCTTACCCGCTCCCAATCAGTGTGTATTCCCTATGTTTACAATTACTACTTTCGTTCTGTATTTAGTCAAAGTCAAACCTTGTGAAGTTTCACAAAATATATATAATTTAAACATTTACAACAAAATTTTAATAGTATTAGAATCCTCATAAGCTATATTTTCATAATAAACATTTAATACTATAGGTTTTATTATTATTTTTCCTCATGGTTGGTCATTGAAAAAACCCAGATAAAATAGAAGGCGTACTTACTGACTAACTAATCGTCACTAAGCCCTTTTATCATGCTAGTATAATAGTATCTTACACGATATCATAGGAAAAAAGGTCGCTAGCCTAATCACATACAATTATAAGGTGAATCTTTAGGAGTTCCTCTTCGCGATGATTCGATGGGTAGGGCGCGAAACTGATGAAGATGAAAGCAATGAGACTTCTTCCTACAACTTAGGCTTTCTCCGCATCAGTTTGTCAATATATAACCAGTCACCACTTGCAACTTAATACCTCTTTTATAAGAAAGTGCCGTCGTATGGCATTCAATGGTAAACTCATAACTAACCAATCACACCAGGTTATGCTCAGGGTAGATTGAACTTCATGTATACACGATAGAGGATATGCTGCCCAAGAAGATTGCCTCTCAAAATTTGTATTCTCATCATCATTAAATTTCTCAAACACGCTAAAAAGTTACATCATCAGTTTGAAGAAACCATTCTCATAGCATTGATGTAACTTACAAAACTGAGATCCTAGTGCCGCATAACCAAGACAGGAATACACCCGACTTGAAATGGCAGACATATTACATCGAAACACCAACAGAATTATCGAGCGCCTTCTTTGCGATCTTGAACTTCCCAGCCAACTCCTTCTCTGTGTCCTTGGCAATCACATTCTGTTTGACAAACATCACAATTCCATCTCTCAAGATCTCGAGCTCTTCTGCCCCAGCGATACGGGTAAACACGTTCCACACAAGCGAGTCTTCTTTCTGTATCAAGGTCTCAAACAGCATTCGGAAATGCATGATCTTTTTAGGGGTCATCTCCACTGGGTTCGCCAGGTTGACAACCTTCAGGGTAGCCAGTGACAAAGAGAAATTTGCTAGCATCTCCGCAGCTAGTTTTGCAAGGTTCATGGATCGATTCAACTCCATCGTATCTAGCTCCTTATAACGATCCCAGATGCAGTACTGCAATGACATCATAATAAAACAGGAAATCACAAATGTTAAATTTACAAAACTCTAGTATATCAATTTATCTTAATGCATAAATGTTTCATCTATGAAATTTCTATGTTAAGAAAAATATTTCATGTAGATATGGAAAATGGTAATAGTAAATTGTCGTACCTGCAAACTGAATTTGTGATTTTTATCATGGCTGCATAACTTGGAGGCAAGGACAGCATAATATTTATTGAAAGTCTTCTCTTGCAGACAGCAGTCAACAATGACTCTCATAATTTCCCGATCCTGCACAGCAATCGAGAAAAAAAAGACAAGTTGAGTGATATTGAGGCATGTACATAAAGAAAACCTCATTTTGCAGGAAAATAAATGCAAACCTGCTTCCCAGATAGGTCCAGCCGCAGGATCTTGTCAAAAGCATCTACATAGTCTTCAGCGCTCATTATGATGCAAAAGATTGCTCTTCGTATATCCGTGTTCATCCGCTGGGCAGCTGCAAGCTGGACCAGCTTTTGTGCCTCTACGACCTCCTTGCTGATAACAGCTGCAACGTCTTCAACATTGCTGGGTGTAGATGAAACATCCCCGGGCAACCACCACTGTCCTTTCTTTTCGGGGTTCAAAAGCGTACTCCACTTCAGCCCGCGCAAGAGAATATCTTCTGACTTCAGCTGCAGGCAAGTAAAAAGGGAATAAAGTAAAATGAACAAGAAAAATCTTCTGTTCAGGCGTCGGGAGATGAAGTTCTGGTACAAACCTTTTGAAGCCACTTTTTTATACGGGTATGGTGTGATGGGTCCTCTTTGGGCCTTTTTTTGTTGTTCTTAATGTCACATATTGTCTCGAGCATAAACTCCACCTGCAGGCAAGTTAAACCAGATACTCAACTCAAAACTACTCTGACATGGATTACTTACAAAATGAACAACACATAAAGCAAGGCAACTCACTCTTTTACTGTGAATATCTGCTTTTCCATGTTGGTCAGCTGAGCACGATTTCAGCTGACTTACAGAGTTCTGAATGCCGAGTATGAAATCTTTCATGGCACCCGGGTCATCTCCCCTCAGCTTCATTCCACAGCCTGTCCATAGAGATATCCCGAGGTTCACTCAGAAACAGAATAACATCGGGTGGTGTTACAGAGTAACAGTTATGATGGTTGAGTGAACTGTCTGTTATTATGGAGTAATGCGAGTAAGACATTGTATAGGTTCTTTTTGGCGGGTACTTAGAAACGTTACATACACTGTAGGATGGTTAATACTGTTGAGACATCCAGCTCTGTCAAGCGCTTGCTCAGCACCGAGAGAAGATCATACACAAGATCACTGCGATGATAGATGATATCATTAGAACTTACCATGGCATGTTTCTATATATAAAAATAGCACGCTATAGGTTCCATTCAAACCAAATACCTTGCAATGACGTCAAATATGCACAAATAAGAGATAAGTAAGGTAATATTTCTCAGCGACAACCCATCGTCTTTTAAGTACTCATCCTGTCACAAAAAAGGGGGGTGGGGGATATATAAAGATAAACATTATTCAAGTATCCTGAAACAAAGCAGGTACACCGCAAGGGAAAAGAGATAAAATATACTTAGGTAGACAGAGACATGTAACAGGCTTTTCGTTTCAATCATAATCAGAATACCATACCTCAAAAGACTTGGCAAGAGAAGAAAGGGTTTTGGCACTGAAGTCCATACCAACCTGGCATGTCATGCCAGCAACAAAGGCTGCAAATACAGCAGCATACCTGCAACCACGAAATAACATATTCCATTAGTTTGGTAGTAAGAGCATCTTCAGTCCAGCAACCTCTTATCTTCAAGCAGAGCACCATAACAAGAAGAAGCATTAATTTTGTCTAAACAAGAAACCTACAATTATGACTTGCCTGATTAGTTAGGAAAATATTGACAGGTTTAAGAGATGTCAAATAAGTGCTCCTACCAAATTAAAATCGTAGACATGGTCAAAAAAAATGGACACACAAAGGTTCTTGGGCAAAAATAACCTCATATGTATAAAACAACAATCCTTCATTTTCAAGAACTAAAGTCTCTCATGAGCAGGACACACATTAGTCAAGTCATCAGGTGAAACAAATATCTAAGAGAAGTTAGCACACATCATTCCAGGATAGATTCAGGCTTTAAATTAAATTGAAGGTTGTCCAAAACTAAAACGTTATGGTATCAAAAATTTCCAGTGCATCAACTTGCCTACTGATAGGGTAAGGTGTGGGATGTCCTCATCACCTACACATGTGTCTTAAGGTTGATTAAAAAACTAAAACTCATTCTAAATTAATTACTTGGAAGTTGGAACCAGTTTGTCAATTGAGGGCACTGCACTTTGCAGGGGTAAGACTAAGCTCCTATAATCCCTTCCCAGACCCCACCTTGTGTGGGAGCCTCTATGCACTGGTTCTGTCCTTTTAACCAGTTTGTCAAATCTTCAACAAATATTGGAAATTCTACGTTGTGATAATAAAAATTAAAAAACCATCATATGATTCCACAGTAAGATAATAGCCAGATAAATGTGACTTGTATGGAAGATCCGTAACTGTTCGTTGCCACGAGGTCCCCGGGAACAACTTGCCAAAACTTCATCGCCAATCAATTGACAGCCAACACCTCGGGGAACTGACTGTGAATAGATAAATAGCAACAGAACCAGAAGTAGTGTGTGAATTAATCAAAAGAAAATAAAAGATCTGGATGAAGTTTGGCAACATAGTATCAGAAGAATGAAAAAATAATAGCATAGGACCATACGCGAAAAAGTGCAGCAATTTCCTGAGTAATAGACTCCACATTGGACTCCGAAAGTCTGTTCAGAAGTCCTGATGTATACAAGAAATGAAACCATCTATGAGAATACGCTCCCAAATAAAACATATAATTATAAATCAGAAACTTGTTGCATAGTAGCAAAAAAAAAGAGACAGGATTGGAAGCCCCACCTCTCACTCTCCGGCGTAAGACCAAGATTTCTTCTGCTTCTGAACCAGAAACGGCACGGAGACTAGGAGGAACATACTTCGCCTTTGACGCTGAGGGTGTCTGAACCTCATCAAGCTGTTCACCCTCAGATTCATGAACCGATACATCGCTTCCCTCAGTCATCTCCACACTGCCACCACCCGGTTCCTCCGTGGCATCACCCTTCACTTTCTTCTTATTCTTCCTCTTCTGTTTCTTCCTGTCCACCTTGCCGTCATCCGCCACATTCCCATCGTCCTCCTCCGCAGCATCATCCTTCACTTTCTTACTTTTCCTTTTCCGTTTCTTCTTTTCCGGCGTACTGTCATCCATCATCTCCCCATCAAACCCATTCCCTTCACCATCCGAACCATAGTCACCGCCGAACCCGAGGTCTCCGAAGAGATCGTCCATGCCGTCATCCGGCCCTCCCAGCTTGCCTTTCTTCACCTTGAGCTTCTTCGCGA
This sequence comes from Poa annua, assembly GCA_026929855.1. NCBI lineage: Eukaryota > Viridiplantae > Streptophyta > Magnoliopsida > Poales > Poaceae > Poa > Poa annua. Next base: position 103,537,988 of record CM049430.1, on the reverse strand, counting down.
GCTTTCTCTCGGTCTCCAGATCCTCCTCCCTCCCCGCAGCGCCACCCGTCTCCATTTTAAGATACTCCTGGAATTTCGACTTGGGCTTGGGCTCCGTGTGGCTATCCTCGGGCTCCTTCCTCCTCTTCTTAGGCTCTCTCTTCGGTTTCATCTCCGCCACCGGACTCGGTTCGACGGACGCCACCACCACCGGCTTCTTATTCTTGCCCCCCTAATCCAAGAAGTATCTAAAATCAGAACTAAAACAGTAATGCTACCACCGAGACAACACTTGCATGATGCATCTTCTCTGGTACTTGTTTCTAGTGGTTTTGGTGAGCTCACCTGGTGCTGCACCCAGGAGAGGAACCGCTGCTTGTGCTTCTCTGACCTCGCCTCCTTCCTCTTCTCCTTGCGGGACTTCGGTTCTTCCTTCCCTGAGAAAAAAACCCCGACAATAGACAGATAGGTATCGCTGTCAGTTCACCGCAGGGGACATTTTTGGCTCAGCCACGGAATAGAGCTCAGTGTCTCCGGAAAGAACTTTTTTTACCCGTCATGGTTTCTCCTCCTTGAGTATGGTTCCACGCTACCAGTGCCGTACGCAGGAAGAAATTGGAGGGTGGGCACACTCTAAAAAAAATGTCAAATGAACAAGATAAATAGCACTATATATCCATATATGCTTCCAATCTGCGTGACCGCAATACAAAATAGTTCAAGCAAATGAATAAAGTCTTACATGATACAATATAGCTTGAATAAAAATTACTTGGTTGTCAATTCCAAACCGAAATTATCAATTTCATTCAAAATAGAGAGCAAATTGAGGCATTTTCCCTATTCGGTGAGTGCGCGAGGCCGATGGGTGGGGCGGGAGTGCAGGAAGGCGGGTACGCGAGGTCGGCAGTGCGGGCGAGTGCGGCAAGTGCAAGCGCACGGTGCAGCTAGGTCGCCATGGCGGCTGGCGGCGTGTCGGCGAGGCTGCGAGCGAGTCAGCCCTGCAGTGGTTCGGTCCGCCGGCCAGGTCCTCGACTATTAGCAATATGCAGAAAGGCCAGCAGGGGGGAGGTGCTTACCCGGACGCAGCCTGGTTAATGGAGGTGGAGACTGCAGAGGCGAGCGACGGCGGCGGCCACGAAAGAAGAAACCTTTCTTTCTTTTGGGGGAGGGAGGAGTCTCTCTGAGTTTCCTCTAGCCGTTTGTTTCCATCGGACGGCTCCGAGCCTTTCTCTCCTCCCGGCGACGGGCGTTTTCCCGGCGCTCCAAAAAAAAAACTAAACCCCGCTTCCGAGTTCCGACTCTGCCCGAACCAATCCATCCCCCGGGGAAAGCTCGCATTTTTACCGCCGGATCCCCACCTCTCCTCCTCTCGCCACCATCGCGCCGCCGCTCGTGCAGTCCGTCCCTGCGGATCTCCGACCCGGCGAACCCCTAGGTACGGCGGTTATTTCCTTCCTGGCCCGTTGGTTCTTCCCCCAATTTCATAGCTCCATACGCTCACGGTTATCACTTCAATCAATAAATCAATTCCGTGAGAAGTTGGAGAAGAATCCGGGATATACCTGCAGTTGGAGACGACTGTGGCCGAGCGGCGGTCGGTGGTGGCCGGATTGGACTGGGCAAGGACGTGAGGTCGGTGGGGGAGCAGGTCGCCGGTTGCGACGGTCGAGGGGGCGAGATGGAGGCCCGAGGGGGCGGGCGGCACCGGCCTCTGCTCCGGCGCAGCGGCGCTCCGACGCTAGGTCAGGTCGCCAATAGCCATGGTGTGGCCTGTCGTCGAGCGAGAGGCAGAGACGGTTCGGTCGGGCGCTGGTTTCTTTCCAGTTTTGCTTCAGAAGCGGGCCTGAAGCCCAACACTTTTATTTCCTATACGGGGGTATCAATTTTTTTCCAAAAAATCTGGGTGGGACGCCACTGCGACTAGCCAATGTGTAGTGAACTAGTGATGTGATAGACTAACTATTATTATTTTTACCTCAAATCCCTGTCTTAAATAAAACTCTACCTTCTATAGAAAAACAAAGTACTCGTAATTACGTATTGTCGACAGAAAATACAAAGAGCCAAAATAGCGCTAGGAAAAACCAACCACAACACCCAACATCAGTTTTTCCTCGGCAGACTGTGGTGAATTGTAAACACCTACCGCTAGTCAACGCATGTCAAAATGTCAGTTTTTCATGCTATACCAAAACTGCCCTCGCCTTCGTCGAAGCAAAAGAAAACCTATCTCTTCTCCTCCCCGCAGCTTCTCTTTTCCCCAGCCATGGCGGCGCGCCAAACCCCCATTCCCCGCCGCTAACTCCTCCTTGTCGTCCTTCCCCTACCCTCCCTGCTCGCCACCAACTGCGTGGTCGCCTCTCCGCGCTCCAGGGAGGCCCTGCTCTGCTCACTCCCATCGGCAGCGCCGCTCTCCCGACGTCGGCCACGGCCTCTGGTCGTGCCGCCAACCTCCTCATACTCACACGCCCCGATTTGGTCACCTGACCTGACGGCATTCCCTCCCCGCGCCAAGTGAGGAGGCATACATGTAAAGCAGGTGATTTGCTTAACTATTACTGTTCTGTACATGTATTGAATTGTACTCTAGTTTTCAATTCTAGCAGACTAATATCTCATATAAAGGCAAACACTATATATTTTGGGACTTTGGGTTTTGACTAATACTATTTTGGCACTTTCCTTCCAGTGTCTTGCAGTTGGAGCGGCGAGGCATTTCCCCACATCAACGCTGGCTGTTGCCGCGCTTGCACACAGCCACATGCATGCTCCGCATCAGAAACTCTATACTCGAACGCTGTTTTCTCGAAACTATATGCGACCGCACCTTCCATCAAAACCGTCCATTTTACTTTACGATTCGTGCTATTTTTTGCATCAAACCCCCTCACCTTTAAAGGTTTCTTGCATCAAACCCTAATCAATATTATGGATACCTACTTAACTTTTCATCATTACCATTAATAAGTGGATATGGGAATATTTGGAGATGATTTCATTTTTCGTTTTGTATTAACATTTGTGGATATGTGTGTTTATAGAAACATATTTTTGTATTAACAAACTAACAAAGATTTCCTGAAAATATAAACAATTTTTTTGTATTAGCATGTATTAACATAATTTTCTGGATATGTGTATATTTGTGGATAAGTGTATATTTGGATATGTGTTTATGCAAACATATTTTTGTATTAACAAATTAACCAAGATTTTTTAAAAATGTAAACATATTGTTTTGTTTGTAATTTATTGGTTAAAATTCTTTTCGTTTTTTGTCTTAAATTTTATTTTGGTTAAATTATCTTACCAAAGGGAATATTGGTTTAGGGTGATGTTAGGATCTTTATATAAGGGGATTGTTTTGTCCATTTAGTTAAGTGGAGGGTCTTTTTGCACATATCACACGAACCGTCGGATTCGAAATAGACGTCCCAGATAGGGAGTGCGGTCGCATATAGTTGCGTAGTTGCATTTCCGCTCCATACTCACCCACCTCCTCTCGTCTTCCGTCCATCTGCCCTCTGCACTTGCTCTTCTCTCTGGCCGCGCCCGCCCGCCGTTTCCCCAAGCCCTGGCTTCGCCGTCGTCGACACATGTGGCCTCACCCGAGCGCAAGCCCTCAAAGCCTCCAGGAAGATCTCCCACATCAATTCCCGATCCAATCCCGAAGCTGTGCTCGCCTTCCTCCTCGGCCTCGGCCTCGGCCTCTCCAGGGCCACCGTTGTTGTCAAGGATCCCAGGTTCCTCTGCACCCTGTACCCCGTCGTCCTCGAGCTCAACGGCCTGGGCGCATCGCCTTCTGTGGTTGCCCGCGTCGTTTCGCTCGCCCCCTCTGGATCCATCGTCTCCAAGATGCACTACTACCTGCTCCTTTTCGGCTCCTTCAAGACCGAGATTTCTATAACACGGTCATGGTCAGCGAGAAGGGATTCATGAAGAAGTTCATATGCCCTCACAAGGAAGCTGCACCGCACCTTGCTGAAAACTATGCAGCTGCCTGCAGAGGGGAAGTGCCTACTGGTTTTACATGAACCAAGAACTGGTATGAGACCCAGTAACTGCGTATGGCACAACAAATTTCCACTCTGCATATTAGGCTGACGATTCCTGATTTGATCTTCTTCCCTAACTAAGTGGTGCGTGTCTATTATAGCATGTACGTTGGTTACATGTTGACTAGGTACAGTGATATGTTCATTGCATCATTCAGTATAGGAGAAAGCATCACACTGCTATCTTATCATCCTCATGTCATATTGACACACATATTGTAACTACGAGAGTGAGATCATATACTAGGGCATTCTGCAGATGCTTTCAAGTACCAGTGAGTAGTATATCTGCACACTATTTTTTTTGTTATCAAACAGCCACTTCAGTTTTCAGTATAAACATTAGTCTAGCATTCCACGAAAGAAGGTTCTGTCATTTTAGTAGATTGTATGAAGTCTCAATTTTTACTCTGGACGGAAATTGGACTTATTTTTCTCGGGAATCAAGTCTGTATTTGTTGATGATCACAATGTGTTAATCACTGCCAACGGTGTGCCGTCCGCCGCGTGGAACCGGACGAAGAAGATGTAGCATGGTATGAGGAATGCAAGACTTTCCTCTCAGTAATCTCTTTTAGTTAAATCTCACTCTAGACATGCAAGTATTCACTGTCAGATAATGTCTAGTTATATACTCCTGTGGATATAAAATATACGAATAGAAGGCATGATGTGTTCTTCGAACTTAGAAGTTAGAACCAAGCTAGCTAGCTGTTGTAGAGAGGATCTTGTTTATTCTGCTTGTTCCTGATATGATGTTGTAGAAGTTGGAGATGGAAGAAAGTTGGTTGTGTGCCAATAGAAGGTTTCTGATTTGATTTTCAGTTTGTCTCTTCTCTGGTCCTTGTGGAACTATCGAGTCCCTGGATGTAGCGGTACATATAGTCGATGAACACACTACAATGAAGTGGTTTTCCACGGCCAATGAGGTAGGCAAGACTCATTCATGAAAAAATTTACGCATGCCATTACGATTTACGACATTGACGTGGTTGCTGTCCAGGTCCGGTGAATAGTCCGATACCCCGATAGAGTTGTGGGCATTGCTTGAGTAATCTTTTCATTTTAACATGTTGTAAACCTTTTTAATTTCATACATTGATGGGCCGCAATGATATTTTTATCTATAAAATGATACACTGTTCTGGAAATAAAAAAATTAGATAAGATCCATCAAGAAAATTTTCCATTTTGAGATACTGAAAATTCAAGTGTGTTAGACCAGCGGGTGTATTTCTTTTAGGCCAGTATGAATTGTTTTTCATTTTGGGATACTATAGATTCTACTAGTCTACTACGAAACCCGTTGTGATAAACTAGGATAATCAGAGTAAAAATTCTACTACTCTCTTTAGGGGTTGGTTTTGGTTAGTACTCTCATATCTTTGGTACCGTAAAACCCTTAAATTGTTTGAATACGCGAATAACTATTTTGGGAAAAAAAGAAACGGGGAGTTGATAATTTGCGCAAACACTTGGAGAGTGAAAGAAAATATACATCTTGTTACTAGAACAATAGCATCAAACCAACAGTCCCATCATGATCATGCATTCGCCACGCAAGATAGAGGTACCGAGGCCAAGAGATTGAGATGCATGGGAGGTGAGCGATGCATTTTGTGCCGGCGAAATGCATTGTGTGAGAAAGCCGCGACATCGGCACACGCGCAGTAGTGATGATGTCGTTGATACGACGAGTGCCTTGTTTATGTGTCTATAACAAGAGGGCCCCACTTGTCGGATGAACCACTTCCAGTACCTCTGAGTAGGCTCCGCCCTCTCAGTGTTCCGGACAGAATTTAGAATTGGCAGCGTGACACATTTAACATTTTCGTGTGTGACACGCATCGATCCTTGGATGCTGGTGGAGATTGCTCTCATATCACTTTGGTAGTACGTATACAAGGCAGTGCTCCACACAAACGCCGACCAAATTCAGCGTATACGATCAAGACAGCTACGGGACGACCACTAGCGGCGGCCGGCGGGAAGTGATCTGAGATGTGCGCGCGCACGAGGCATCGGCCATCGGGGCACTATCGCGACGCATGTTCCGGCGCCACCCACGACCATTTCACGTGGGTGGAGTAAAAGTCCGGTCGGTTTCGTCTCCCTTGTCGACATCGCCGCCGCCGCCGTCCTCACATGAGCCGGAGACTGCACCCAAGTCCGCCGTCGCCGGCAGGAAGGCATGTTGTTTGACCTGGAAAACAGGATCGATCTCGCCTTTCTCCTGTGATCGCGGCGGAAAATTGCACTCGATCGTGTGGACCGGTACAGCACAGCACAGTAGCATTGTTCTTGGGCTTCTCCCTTTAAAATAAATAAACTTCTTGTTAAGAAATGCTGGAGCCAGTGCGCCACTGTTGGTCGATGAGGAGGACGATGTGCCCGAGTGTGCATGCAGTGACGCCGTTCAGTGGTTTCTTTTTGGCAGCATGTAAACAAGCCCAAGCATGGGCCGAGGAGTGGCTCACCTGCTCGATCTCTCACTGTTTGCTACTGCTTTAGGTCACTGGCTGCACCTCACTGCACGATTGCAATCGCAGAGCCACCACTGTTGCTACCGAGGTGCTGCTCCAACTCCATGACAGCAAACCTCTAAATATCCACAGACGTCGAATCGGTCCAAGTGTGAGTGAGTAAGTGAGCTTTGCTGCACACGTCAAAGTCAAAATCCGGGGCTATTTTAGTGGTGGGGAGTGACTTGAACCGGAGCATGTCTGCCTTATCCACTGATCTTAAGCTGCCGCCCAAGAACAACACCAACTTTGTTTAGCGATTTGACCACACACGACGCTAACAACCACTACGCAAAAGATGATGATCGACCTAGTCTAGAGAACAGAAACCAACCACTTCGTCTTGTAAAGCTTAATTGTGTCGTGGGGATCCATATTCTTATTATGCGATTATTATGATGTTGTCGCCTGACGACCGAGCCGACCCACCAAAATTCTCGTCTCGTCTCGCCTGGCAATACGGCTGTACGGGGCAATGGCTTCAAGGGTCCGCCGTCTAGTCTGCTCCAGCTTCGTTGCGTGTTTCGGATCTTAATGCAGACCAGCTTATGGTTGGCTAACAGAAACAGTGCCCACCAGTAGGCAGCACTGCAGCAACAGCACTATGAGTGACACGCAAATGCCACGGTACGATGCGTCCTGCGTGGGGGAATCAGTTTTTTTTTGGGAGAAAATCTACCATATATTCGTGGTCGATGAAGTTAAAATATTAACCACCTAGCAACGATTATAAGCAATGAGCCGAGTCTAAGGTGCGCCGCTGTCGTCGCCGCTTCATCGCCAGAGCTAGGTATATTAGACAATTGAAAACTTATAATGTCAAGACCGCATAGTACCAACGCAGCAGAACAACAACCAATGCCGATGAACACCAAACACACACACAAAGTAAAAACAGATCCTCTCTCATCAGCAAGGGTCGTAACACCATTGTGGGGAGGTGAATCCGCGCCGACAAGAGGCTTATACCCTATTTATGTTACATGTGTAAGAGGTACGTCTTTGTACATGTTCATGTTTCCGCGGTACGTATGACTCTCACAATAGTTTCGCTATGATATATTTTAAAGTAAACTAAACCTAGTGATTGCTAGTACAAGTAGAACTGATCGAAGATCCGCCTCGGTCCTCGTCGTCGTGTCACGGTTACTCTTCCGACTGAATCTAAAAAACATTCTGGTCACGGTGGTCCTAATTACCCACTACTCTTGTTATGCTAGAAGCTTACGATATCGTGCTTGGCAGATATCTCCGGCGCAACAAAGAAAAGAGATGAGGATGGTGGAGTGGACAAAACCCCACTCGTATTAGTGGAAGAGATGATACTCGATCGGGTGACACGTGACGGAGCATAAACCGAATTAACGGGCGACGGGGATTCGGTCCACCAACTCCTAGTATTTCCAGTACTACTCTTTGCCCGCTAGCTGCTCACGTTTTTTTTTTTTTGATAATCTGCTCACGTTATGTTCAAGATTAGTATAGAACAAGTGTTTAGGTTGGGTAAAGACAGAGTCGGGGATACAGACGCACTGCCCACGTAATCTACCACTATTAGCCGCAGTTGCCCGCAGGCATCAACGTCAACATAGTAGGATTATCTCAGTAATAAAAAAAGCAAGAGAAACCTCAGCTACTCCCGTTTCTAACCAAATGCATTCAAGATCAGCTTGCCAGCCACCTGATGATTTCGCCAGTGCTCTCCGTGGGGATCTACTACTGGTAAGGCCTTCCATAGCGTGGTCGAAGCTCAAAACACAAAAAAGTCATCGATGCCAAAAGAAATAGTTGATGCACCGTTGTCACAGCGTAGCGATGCCTGGAAAATAAAAACTGGACCCACTTCTGATCAAAAATCTCGACCAAGCCAACGTCCGCTTCTCTATAATATCACGATTTTATTGGCTGCTCCGATTCCCTAAATTTTTTTTGAGACACTGGCTAGGCAGCGTAGGGCACTGAAACTTGTTTGGGCACCGCAAAAACGCAACGCTGTGGAAGGCCTAAATCGGCTCGAACGACACCTGGACAAAACATTCATGTCGACATTTGAAAAACGATCGAGATCGGGATCATAGATGTTTCGGTAGAAGTAATACCACTCTACACGTACTTACTCTACAATAAATGAGCAGTGACGATTTGGGACGCGATGAATGGATGGATCCAATCCGGACGTGAACGTTGTTTTTGTATGTACTGGCAGTACAAGGACAAGGCGATCTTCCCGTGTCCAAGGTGGATTCGGCTAGCACTTGCGACGAACACGAAGCTAAATAGCAGTTAATGTTGCTTCATGTGTGGGGATAAAACTGAATGAATGAATGCTCGGATCGATCTGCACAAGCAGCTTCGGTGTTCGGATTTTGAACTTCCCCCAACCAACAGTACTGGTATGGTAGCCCACCGAGCAGTAGAGCAGCGTCCCATCATGTAAGTAAAATGTATTTTCTGATAGCAATATGATAAAAAATTATTTGTAAGAAAATCGGGTTTATGTGCCGACATTTTATATTCATCCAAAGTTTCCTGAAAAAAGACATTTTTATTATCGGTTTTGTCATTTTTGCACATGTCATAAGAAATGTCTTTTTTTCACGAAACTTTGTGTGCGGACATATAATATTCATGTATACACTTTAGTTCATTTCAACAAATTTGACATTTTGGAACGTGTTTTTCCAAAATAGGAGCATCTAGTCCTACTAGCCTAAATGGATTTCCACCTTGCTCTTTAGATTTTCCTCCGAACTGACCTACTCCAAGCGCCATGCGTACATTGTGAGTGAATCGTGGCAAATTTATTTAAATGGAATTTAATTATGTTGTCGTGCTTTTAAAATATTTTTGTGAGCATATGCATGGGCAGGTAATGCGAGTAATTTTTTATGTGTGACCACACACTGATTTTTTTTCTTTCAAATCGCCCGGTAGCAAAAAGTAGTAATTAAAATGTTTCGTCAACGTGGAACTGAATTTTACTAAGATTTTTGTAAATCGTATCGGAAACAAGCTCTTAAGCTTGATTGCTTGAAAACTAATACTGTACTGGTCCCTAAACACAAGCGGCGCTGCAATGATCCCCTGAGCAAAGGGATGCTTTATGCGACCTTTCAAGCTAAACCTATAGACCCACCACAACGTGGAGCGAAACAAGATCTATGAAATTAGCCAACCGGGCAACCGGCCATTGCCGCTTTTACACCAATTCAGGGCATGCATTTTCACACTGTCCATCTCAACCGCATGTGCCAACATGGACAAAAGTAGCCATTCTTTATCCCTAATTGCACAAGAGAGGCAAACCACACCATCAGCCTAATTGCCCTGCCCCCTAACACTAACAGCAACATCTAATCCATGCACAATATTTACTGCACCACCAACTCCGATGTCTCCCTCTCCTGCATCACTCCACGATAACCCATTCCATTAGACCAGTAAGTACACAAGGTTTTTTTCTTTGTTGTGCCAATATTTAAGTTTTTTATTTTATTCTCTAGCCTTGGCTTGGCTTGTGATGTGTAGGTCCCCTAGAGGTCAGTACATAAAGTTGCACCAGACCAGAAGACTCATTGCTCATCGCCTCTCTGTCCCCTCGCTCCACATTGTTCTCTTCTTTTGAGAGAAGGGAGGAATATCTGCAGCCAAGAGGGAAACACCGCCAAGTTTCAAAAGAACCGCCAGCCTCTCTCTCTATATCTCCACACCGGCCTACGGACAACCCCTTCTCTCTCATATTTACTACGGGCTGCCCCCATCCTCCATTTTCTTGGTCGCCGTGCAGAGACAGAGCTCCAAGAAAGAAGAAGTAGGAGGAGTACTGCCTAACTCGCTGCTGCTGGTCGTATTTGCTTCCCCTTCCTCTCTGGTGATCCTCCAACATCAGAGCTGTTGTGTTGTGGTAGACTCTTCAATGCAAGAAAGTATCGGCGGAGGAAGCTGTACCCGGTGAGCTTCGTCAAGCTCGTCGCTGTCCCCGAAAGCGAGGTCCTTGCAGCTGGGAGGAGGGGATATAATGGCCTCCAAGGAAGGTACTGTATTCTTCTTCTTCCTCTCTACCAAATTCTGGTACAGTCATATTTTTCTGCTCCCCTTTTCCCTCCTCTCCTTCCTTGGCGATGACGAAGCTGAAGGAGTATTTCCTGCTTGAATCTGCAGACGCCGGGGGAGGGGAGCAAGGGAGGGCAGAGGAGGCGTTCCGTCGTCCTGCTTCTGACGAGGAAGGTGAGCCGCGGTCTGCAGATTGCTTTCCCCCATTTCGACCAGCGTGAGAAATCAGAATCTTGGCTAATTTTAGCTGGATCTTTTGTTTCCTCATTTGCTTCGATTTTTCCTGCTCCGTTAGGGAGGCGCAAAATCTCTTCTTTTTTTAATAATATAATATAATCTACTCAGAGTTTTGCCAAACAAAAAAATGAAGATTCTCGTGCGATCCTGAAGTTTTAGTTTGTGCTATCTACCACACGTGTTCTAAGGAGGACTGAGTTAACATGTCGGGCTTTTGGAAGGGAGATAACTGATGTCATTTTGGGTATTCTAGACATGTTTGGAACAGTTCGAACATATTATTATCAGGTTGAGCTGTCTTCAAAATTTCTGCATATAGAAGACTGATAGGTTGTCAAATTCATCCAATTTTTTCCTCTCCTACCAGCACCTCCGAGGTGGACATTTATGTTTGTTATCCGCACTGCACCCACCTTCATCTGTTTCAAATGTGCCATCCTATATGTCAGCAAGGCTTAATTTTAGGCCTTTGGACGTGGTAGGCAGAAGGGGAGCATCACTTTTGGAAGGTTGCAGGGGGCGGTGCAGATGTCAATTTGTTGGGTTACGGGCATGCATATCTCTGCATCAGCATGCCTCAGCAGCCACCATGTGGTTTTCATGGCAAACCAGACAAGCACAAACTTCCTCCTATCACGAATCATGATGGAATAGAATAGAGCCTGTATGTGATAATGATGTGTTCCTTGAGATGTGCGGCACTGCGCTTTGTCTCGTTCTTGATACTATTAGGTAGTTCATTTGTGCATGAAGAGGGCTCTAATCTTGTTGCCTGATTATGTAACTCTTGTTTTTGTCTTTCTGTTTTAGTGCAAGAAGTGGAGCAAGAAGAGAGTAAGAGAAGCTCCAGCGAACCGACCGACGAGGATTGTGGTGGGTCAGTAAGCGATGCCGCTGCGCCGAGTGAGGATCCTAGTGAGGGGCACAGCAGTGACAGCAGCAGCCAATGTGCTAGTTTTGTTGGGGGTACCAAAGAGGTGTCTGAAATGGATTCCAAGGACAGCAGCTCTGAAAACAGTGGTCAGAGCTCTCCGCGAGCCGTGCTTGATATATCGGTGTCCGATAGCGTGGACTCTGACAGGAGCTCCTCCACTGAGCACACAGCACACTCCAGCCGCGGTTTGCACTGGAGGAACCTGATCGGTGGACTGATACTGTCGAGGAAGAAGTTGATGGCTAGAGCAGTGACATTCCCTCAGAGATCCAAGAGCACGGGGCTTAAAAGGTACCTGGGGAGGATGCGGAGTGGCAAGAACCAGATAGACTGCAGCGCCATTGCTCCGGAGATCTTCCCTGAGATCGAGAAGTGGAGGCCATCATGGAGAAGCTTTGACTACGATGAGCTCTGTGCTGCAACTGACAGATTTAGTTCAGGTAACATGCACACTAACTTCTATGTTGATGTAATTCAGTACTTAATAATTAGGCTCTGTCACCATCATTGCAAAACTTGTGGATGTAGCTTTGCCATAAAGCTATGGCGTATAAGTGGACTGCTGTGATTTCAACAGGAAAGAGGGTTTGAGGTCCTAATCATGAACTGCTCCTTAGGTTAATGATGGTTGTTACTGGTTACCAGTTGGAAAATTTAAGTACTAGAATTCATTATTCCTATTAGTCTATGCTAGGTTCTTTAGCATGCCCGGTTTTCTAGATTGTAGTAGTACCTCCAATACATAACTGTTCCTAGACTGTTGTGTCATAAAGCTTTTTGACTATTCTTGGCCAGAATTACTTTTCTGCATCTGCATTATCTCTAAACATTTTCTTCTTGACACCTGATATTACTAGATAATTTGATCGGAAAGGGAGGGCATGCTGAGGTGTACAGAGGACAGCTTGCTGATGGGCAGTTTGTAGCAGTGAAGAGATTAACAAAAGGCGGTAACAAAGAGGACAGGATAAGTGACTTTCTATCTGAGCTTGGAATTATAGCACACGTTAACCACCCAAATGCGGCACAGCTCCTGGGGTTCAGTGTGGAAGGGGGCCTGCACTTGGTTCTTCAATTCTCACCACATGGAAGCTTGGCTTCTGTTCTCCATGGTACGGTCCTGTCTAACAATTTGTTAGGCAATGAATGATACGGTTGAGGTGTCGTTATAGCGTAGTTAGCATCAGATTTCCAAAAAAAGAGGGACATATCAAATCTCATGACATGTATGCCAATACAATGTAAACTTTTTAAAAGTATCTTAAATGCTGCTGTCCATTGAGTGCATACTAAGATCATGTAAGGTCAAAGGTCATAATTTGCATATATGTATACTATTTGTAAATATTGCATCATGACTTCATGTAGTGATTTTTCAGTTGCTTTTAGAATTACATATACTGTAGTTTAAAACTTATGCATGTCAGAAGAATCACTCTTTTCTAATGAAAATGACACTGTAAATAAGAATGTACTTGTACTAGTGATAAATGTAGCTTTGTTGATCAGGTGCAAAAGGAGCCCTCCAGTGGAAGGCACGGTTTGATATTGCACTAGGAATTGCTGAAGGGCTATTTTATCTACATGAAGGCTGCCATCGGCACATAATTCACAGAGACATCAAGGCTTCAAATATTCTTTTAACTGAAGACTATCAACCTCAGGTACTTATTCTACTGTTAGTGTGTTACACTATCCCCACTGCGTTCTATTATTCCTGATGATGTAAGCTGATACGTTGTTTGCTCCCTCGTTGCACAGATCTCAGATTTTGGCCTTGCGAAATGGCTTCCTGACAGATGCACCCATCAGGTTGTGTTCCCCATTGAAGGCACATTTGGGTGAGTTTTATATGATCCCGATTACTGCTTCGTGTTCATGATGATATCATACTTCCCAGTAAACCAAAACAGTGTTTCTTTGTTATTCCAAATTTGATTTTACACCCTTTTACAGCTATATGGCCCCAGAGTACTTCATGCATGGTATCATAAATGAGAAGACCGACGTGTTTGCATACGGAGTATTGCTTCTTGAATTAGTGACTGGGCGGAAAGCGGTGGACTCTTCCAGACAAAGCCTAGTGATTTGGGTGAGAATAGCAGATTGCTCTTATATATTTTCTCACAATTCAATCGGTTAACTGAATATCATTGTTTGATCATATAAATGTAGAAAGCTGAAAATTCAATTTTAAGTTAAGAATGTGCATGGAAAACATAAAGCAGGATAGTTATGTACTACTGAAACCCTTGGAATTCATATTTTTTTCTTTATCATCTCAAAGGCAAAACCGCTGCTCGAGTCGAACAACATGAAGGGGCTAGTGGATCCTTCTCTTGATGCTGGATATGACCCAGAAGAGATGGCACTCACCCTAGCAGTCGCATCCATGTGCATTCACCACAGCTCAAGTTTGCGTCCTAGTATGAGATCGGTGAGTAACTTGGGCTTCTCTGTAGTTTCATGTGTAAAATGAATAATGTAAATTGATGAAGTCAGTTGTTCGTTGCAGGTGGTCCGTTTCTTCAAAGGAGACAGAGAGTCACTTGAACTGATGGGAAAGCCTAAACCGACAAAGCCTCCAATGTTTGAATCCTGTGATTCAGAAGATTACACGCGCACAAGTTACCTCAACGATCTGGACAAGCACAAGCAGCTTGCCTTGGAGCAGTAAACTTAGTTGACTCTGGACAGATTTTGTCATCTTTTTGTACATTGTCAATGTCTACATTGTGATCCTCCCGCTTTCCAGAGATGCTTACAGATTGTGTGGATAGATGTGAGGGATCAATACTTCCTGGTTGATGATCTTAGGTGTCATTTTGGCTTCCAATCTGTATTGTAGGATGTGATACTATGATCTGGAATGACCAGGGCCACCATGCTGAGTGCTGCTGCCTCAATGAGGCAGTGGCAGCATATCATATTCCTCATGTGGGAGCATGTTTAGAAATAGAAGAATGGATGTGTTTTGATCATGTGCAGGGTTACTTCATTGTCCTTGTTGTGAGCTTTTCTTTTGGCAGTTTCAGGCTTTCAGCAATTGTGTTATGGTTCCAGATTACAATTAGCTGCTAAGGCTTAAGCCATGAATGTTCAACACTGGTCGCTTGTGCCCCTTGTCCATTTTGCCGTCTTTTCTTCAACCATTTGTGTGATACTAGAGCACATTGCGTGGAATCTGGGACAAGGGTCACATTGCGTGAAATCTGGGACAAGGGTCACATTGCTGTGAAATCTGTCATTTTGTCAACCATTTTTAGCCAAATCTGGGAAGTAAAATATATTTTTTAACCAAAAAACGTGAAAGCTACAACAAAAATAATATTGCATCTTTCATTTTCACATTGAACTATAGCAATTTTTTTAAAAAAACTGTATTCTACTATGCAATACTCTTTGCAACCGCATAGGCAAGAAATCAAAGAAATAAGACATAGCGACACCGTTATTCTTGCAAAGATAGGTTTGCCATACATATATTCATTACCTCATTTATGGTACAATGCCTGAAAGTTTTACCTCATTGTATGGTACAATGCCTGAAGATTTTACCTACTGGTTAACATCAAACCTCGTATCCAGGATTGACCTTCTGCTGGACATCTCCATAGCTTTCTAACTCAAGCATATCCTCCATGCTTCCAAGGAACAATGGCAGCCTCTGGTGCAGCTTCACAGGCTGAATGGAGAGGATTCTTGACATGCCATCTGAACCTCGGCCTCCTGCCTGCTCGGCAAGGAAACTGAGAGGATTTGCCTCATAAACCAACCTAAGGTGATCCCTTGGGTTCATTGCGACTCCACCATATATGAGAGTCCGATGGAAATCTGCAACCAGCGAGCACACGTACCGAGCTGAGTATTTCTTCGGATGCTGCCCCTTGCCTTGTCTGATCGTGTCAATGTACTTCCTTAGGCCCTCCGGCCAGTCGAAATATCGTGCATCATTCACCGAGTATATCTGTCCTGACATAGTGTGCAATTGCAGATTTTGAGAAGAAAATAAAAGTAGCCGTTAAAGCGTGCATTCGTAGAAAATGGGGATATTTCATACATCATACCTAAATGCAGCTACAAAGAGTCAAGCATAGCAGCATTGGAGCAAAGTATGGTGTTCATATTTCAGTTTTAGGATAATAAAGCTTTTCTATAGTACCTTGTAAAGTGTTTTTTTTTGTTGCGAAAAAGCATCTTGTAAAGTAACTCATGTTTCACGCAAGAAGCCAGATTTGAGAAAGGTTGTACTGCCAGTGCAACTGGAAGTAGTTAACAACCAATCAAGATTTATTAACAGTCAGGCAATCAGAACAATCAGTAAGTACTCATATATATTATTTGTTTCTATTGCAGAAATGTGCATCTTAGTTACCTCTAGGCGGTATTTGCATGGAAGGATGTGTGAGGATGAATTCTCCAGTCGACCGATCCAACGTGAATCCATGGGTTCCCGAACCGAAGCTGATACACAAGATGGTGGCAGACGAATACAGGACATACCCAGCAGCGACCATGCGAGTCCCACTCTGCAGCGAATTCAGCCGAGCCCTCTCCTCCACAGGGAGATGGTCGAGCTCCACCAGCCTATCATACACCCCGAATATCGTTCCGGTGGGGATGGATACCTCAATGTTGCGAGAACCGTCGAGCGGGTCGGTCACAACAACGTACGGACCGTCGTCGCACATCCAAACCGGCAGATCGTTTTCTTCGGACGCCACCACCGCCACTTTCCCAGAACTTTGGAGAGATGACAGGATGATCTCGTTCTGAATTTTAGAAGCAAAGTTAGCATTCGGGTTACTTGAAGATACTGTCATGTCAAGATGCGCATGATTTCATTCAGAGGGATGCAGTAGGAGCAAAAGGAAGTGCTCTTTACAGTGAAAGTCTGCTGCGAGAACAACACGTAGGGTGGGAACTGACGGTCAGTCTTGAGGTATGATATACAGGTTTTGAACGCAAGTAAACGAATCTAGTACTCCGGGAGTAGTAGAAGAAACTCGTGACGGTCTGACGGAAGAAAATGTAGCGGCTGGCTAAAGCATTTCTAACAGTTCGTATGTGATCGTCTCCGCGATCCAAACTCTACATAACTGAGCTCAGGTCTCCGTCTCAGTTCTTCATACGACCAATCTCACAAAGACACCAAATCAAACAACCCGGCACGCACCGACAATTCGTCGAGCGGCTTGGGCGCGTCCCGCCCGGCAGCCACCGCCTGGGCCCCGCCGCCCGGCGCCTTGGCGCGCGACAGGTCGGGGGACGCGGCGAGCGCGGCGATGCTCTTGCAGGCGCCCTGGATGTGGGCGACGAGGACGGCGAGGTCGGCGGGCGCGCCGGCCCGGCCCATGAACTCGAGCAGCGTCGGCGACGGTGCGGGTGCGGCCATGTCAGCCGCGCCCGCGCGTGGCGGCCGGGTGCCGAGGAGGAGGCTGCGGCGGCGTGTGATGAGCAGCGGGAGGAGGACGGGATGGGGAGGGTGGGAGGGACGCGGCGGCGGGTGGTGGTGGCGGTTTGCAGTTGGCGGGAGAGGCAGGGGAGGGCGGCGGAGAGACGGGGAGGATAACGGCATGGTTCGGCCACCGGTGCCCCGGTGGCGCTGGATGGCTTCGTCATCAGGACTCGGGATTGGGGAAGCAGATGAGAATGTGGACGACGTGTGTCCAGTTTCTTGCGTAGTCCCGCAAAATTAAATCGCATAGTATTTCAACAAGTATGAAGAAAAGTGGTTGTGTCTACATTTTTTTTAACCAAAAATCACATTGTTTATATTATATTAACAGTAAAGATCACATTACAACATCACATGGGTCGCAAGAACAAATCAAGAAACGGACGTGCCACGTTGCGCAAAGTAAATGAAAGATGGTCTAGACTCTAGACCCATGAAGAACATGAAGATCGCCGATGGAGCCAAGCAGCCATCAATCATCCCTCGACAATACATATTCGAATATGCCGCATCTGCAATCTCTAAGAGCCTCTGTGCTACATAATGCCCCGTAGGTGGCACTCCTGACGTTTTTTATCTTGCGTATGCACTTGAAAATTTGTACATTTGAGTTGTAGTTGTGAACCATCACCGAGCGCAACCACAAACATGTCCGGGATCATCGATAGAGGTGTTGTCGTACACATCCGGTAAAATAACCCGAACAACAAAAAGACGACTTCTTCAAATTGAACATCATCGGGCAAAAAATACCATAGTGCAAGCATATCACTTTAAAAGATCACGCTCCTTAGTAACTAATGCGCTGCTAGTGATTTGAATGGTCAAGCACAATTAACCAAAAAGTCAGATGCATTGCTGATCACCGAACTTATCGACCAAAATTCAATATGTCATCGCACGATTGGAATAACGGATTGTGATGCAATATGTATGCTTGGTTGTGGCAGGAGCATGTAGCAACTAATCTTTTTTGTAGGAATCAACCATGGAAAGTTTTTGTTGGCAATGGTTTAACATATTTCACGTTGATAGAATTGTGATTTGTATGATCTCACCACTTATAGTAACATCTTGGATGAAAAGAGGATATAATTCGCAAAAAAAGATGAAAATAGGATAGAAAGCGTTCAAATTTCATTATTGTAAACCACTGCTTAGTGTTGACATGAATAGACTATAAGAGTGAAAAGAGAATGAAGATCGGACGGCCGTGAGATCAGTCAATCAAGTGAGATCTAATGGCTACGATTTGCGCCGGATCGCAAATTCATTTCGGGATCCAGCCCACTTCCATTTCGTCGAACAGCTTGCGAGCCCAACCCTAAACCCATCCCCTCCACCACCACCATGCGAGGCATCGGCGCCGCTGCAGCCGCCGCCGCCGCCCGGCGGCACGCCAACCTCCCCTCCTACGCCGCCGCTTTCTCCTCCTTCTCCGGCATCGGCGGCAGCGGCGGCGCTGGACGCGGGCGCGGGGGCGGCCTACCGCCCCCCGCCTCCGCGCCGCCGCGCGCTCCCGGGCGCCCCGTCGTCGAAGAAGACGACGGCGCGGAAGATCTTTTCGCCGCAGCCTCTTCCGCTGGCCGTGGCCGCGGGGAGCCCGCGATCCCGCCCTCCCCTACCGTCCCGTCCTTCTCCGCGGCTGGCCGCGGCCGTGGATCGCCTCTGCCTCCGCCGCCGTCCGTCGAAGACGCCCCCAAGCAACCGACCCGCCTCGGCTTCGTCCCACCTCCCTCCGATCCGGAGCCGCCAACGACCGTTGCCTCCTCGTCGTCGTCCTCCGAGCCGCCGCGCTCGGTCCCGACCTCCGGCGCCGGTCGCGGCGTGCCGCGCGTGCAGCAACCAGTGGGCGCGGCAGCCCCCGAGGAGAACCGATTCGTCCGGCGTCGTGAGGCGAAGAAAGCCCCGGCGACCCCTTCGACCCCAAGCGACCAGCCGAAACTGGACCCAAAGGAAGCCGTGAAGCGTGCTCTGGAGCTCCTCGGCCGCGGCGGCGACGGCGGGCGCGGCAGAGGGGGTCGCGCGGGCCGCGGACGCGGGCGCGACGGTGGCCGCCGCCCTGCTGCGACGGAAGAGGAGGATTTCGACTCGGCTATGTCCGCCGCTGCCGAGGAGTTCGACCAGTATCTTGGTCCCGAGAAACTGGCGATTTTTAAGACGGCATGGGACGACGCATTCGACGAGGCAGTGCTAAGCTCAGAGGAGATTGCGCGGAGGGAGGCTATTCACCAGAACCACTGTGTGCGTGCTGCGCTGGACCGCATCGGAATTTGCCATGTCTAACGGTGTGCTTGTGTTCAGTCCCTGATGGATTTTTTGTTGTTTCTCTGTGTGTGTGTGCAGATTGAGTTTGAGCCGGAGTACAATGCGAGCTTTGAGAATCCTGATATCGAGGAGACGCCGCCCATGTCGTTGGAGGAGGTGCTGCAGAAAGTGAAGCCGTTTGTAGTCACCTACGAAGGCATCAAGGACGAGGACGAATGGCAGGTGAATCTTATAATTGTTTGTCCCCATGACTGAGATATGTGTTTCGCCAAGTAAATAATGGTTGTGCAAGTAGATAGAAATTCCTGTTTTTTTAATGATATACGTGTATTACTGCTCCGACTGACCACATGCATTAGAATTTGCCGGAGTAAGTCTGCCTGGCTCAGATCTTGTTACCTTGTTTTGCTGTTATACAGTAGCTTGCATAATCATATCTATAGTTCAATGATGTCATGATATGCTAGCCTGCTATTGGCTTGATAAATAAATTTATGGACCAGCAACAATAGATCAATAGTAAATAAGTACTATAACTTACTTAGCTTGCAATTGTATTGTACTCCCTCCGGTCCGTTTTGATTGTCGCAAGGAGTTTACAAATTTGTACTGGCGTAGCACACCTCTCACGTTAATCTTTTTCGATCGGAGGTAGTATCTTTGTAGTTTATCTTCCACTAATTTTGTCCACTAATATACATATAGAACTACCATGCCTCTGGTCGAAATGATACTACTCCCTCTGATTCAATAAGATTGTCAGGAGAATCTAACGTGGCCTGTACAAACAGTAGTTATAACGCGCGACACATTTTTCGGATACGAGGAGTAGTAGATTTGCTGTTAAATCCCAGTTTTTAATTTTATAACATTCTAGTGTTATAAGATTATATGCACATCTTTGTAAATGGTCTTGAGAGCGGAGGCAGTAATATTTAAGTCTCGTAGCCATTACAATCTTGCCTTATAGTTGTACGTCAATTTTTTCTATTCTGAGCTGACTGATGTAGTTCAGCTGCTAAACTATCAGATGAGTTTCTTCTAAATAAGGGTGTTTTTTGTACACATTTGATTTATGTTTTTTAGATCATCTTTGTGGAAAGACACAAACGTTTTAATAGTTTAATCATTTATAGGGTAAGATGGTTATAGTTTCCAGATACTGACCTTATAAGTAAGCATCTCCGGTTCTACACTTCAGCTTTCAGTGTACCCTCAGTGTCAGATTGCATGTAAACATAAGTTATAGTTCATAGTTCTGCACTTGCATTCACTTCGTTGATATATGAGTTCTTTTGTGGTATCTGTAACTGACCTGGTATAATCTACTGTATCATTCTTAGGAAACCGTGAAAGATGTCATGAAAAGGGCACCCAAGATGAAAAAACTTATAGACATGTACAGTGGGCTTGATGTCATAACTGCAAAACAGGAAGAAGAGGAGCTGCAAAGGGTTGCCAACACTCTTCCAGAGAGCATACCCAATTCAGTGAAGCGGTTCACTGATAAAACTTTACTCTCTCTTAAGGTTTGCCTTCCTAAGTTCTCATTATATACAACTGATGATCTAGATAGTATTTATTGGTTAATTTTGAATAGCCGTTTTGAGTAAGAGCTTGCACTTCTAACAATTTGATTCCAATCTAACTTGTCGAATTCTGACATAAATATTAATAGTCAGCCTGTTTCCAGAGTTGCTTTCTGTTTGCATACTATCTTATTTTTCACTACGGTTGTGATTGTATTTTGTGTAATATTTCTCTCGATTTCACCGTCAAGTCTCATCGATAGTCTTGTTTTGCTAGCCTCTGGTTGTAGAACATTTCTGCAATTAGCCGTATCACTGTATGATAATTGCTTACCTTTCTTCGTTGAAAATAGCAAATGGTTGATACCATCTATCTCAAAAGCTCGCTAACCATTTGTCCTGGTATTTCTTAAAACAAATCATGATTGTTTGCACTTTATAGCTTGATGTGATGTTCTAGATAGTACCTTAAAAGGACGTGTTTCAGTACTCATAGCTACTGTTCTTCTTTGCCTTCTTGTATTTTTCAGAATAATCCTGGCTGGGGTTTTCAGAGGAAATGTCAATTCATGGACAAGTTTGTTCTTGAAGTTTCAGAACAATACAAGTAAAAGCCTTCTGATAGACTGTTGTAAGATCTCATTTTGACCCCTAAGAAGATTTAGCAGATTTTCCTTTTTTCTGAGTGAAGGCTTGATGTTATGTTCATTTCATGCAATATGTTCCCCTTCTATTCAGATGGTAGTTAGACAAATAAAATCACTGAGAAACATGAATATTTCTTTTGGAAGATTTTCCTCTCCTTGCCATTTTGGTTTAAGAAGTGTCATTGACATTTGTTTATGACAATTGAAACCCACATACGTCTTTTTAGGCGCAAATCAAATTGTGATTGCTTGATTAAGGCAGTCAAATTATGAATGCTCGAGTAGATCCTGGGGTGATCTGTTTACTGTACAATGTATCGCTTATTTGGACCACTTCAGAAATGAAATGGTATTTTGTGTTAAGAGAGTGAGCTCTCAGCATGGAGTCAATTTTTCTTCAGGGTACGTGAGCTGGCCAACCAAGTATAGAACCATAATCACATCATGGACCTGCTAATCGACATGCACAAACCTAGAACCTGGTCGTTCTCCAGTGTCCAAGAATGGATCATGTGACGGCGCATGGCCTCTTAGGCAGCAATTGGTTGATTTAGGTTACTTGTATGAACACTATTGCCTACTACTCCACAATATAAGATGTTTTAGCAATTCTCCACATTCATGTGTACACACATGTATCTAGACATGTTTTGGTGTACATATGCACTTATTGTAGTATGAATCTAGACATCATGTGTTGCATCTAAAACATCTTAGATTGTGGAACAGAGGGAGTAGAAAACTAGCAAGTTCTCAGCTGTGTCCTTTTTATCATTGATTCCAGACTGAAACACCTACACCATTTTCTATACATATCATAATAAGCATCTGGTATTTTCATAAAAGCATTGAAGAAAACAAACTTCAAATGACAAAAACACCAGTCCTGGTATTGATTTGTACATCCCAGTATAACTTTTCTTTTTCCGAAGTAATGTTTCTGTAATATTTTTGATCCACCAGGGGAGCAGAAATGCCTACCTAGCTAACCATCTACAGCTCACCCCTGTGAGTTTTGTACAAACCATCACTTTCTTTTTTTCTATAAAATAGTGAAGTAAGAAATCATCGAAAAGCGCAGCAAAGTATATGCCGGGTATGGTTGAAACCAAGGGGTCTAACTCTGCATGTTTCCCTTCCCAAAGCCATCTCCATCTACTACTGCCTGCTCATGATAAGATGTAAAAGTCAGGACATTGTGTAGTGGCGTTTTTAGCGTGAAATAACCATCTCTTTGCGAATCCAAAGTCAGGTAAACCCTGTAGTTGTAAAACCTGGCAAGTGACGCACGTTTGGCTGAAGAATTTATTTACCTTAGGCTTCCGAGGGATGTTGCCGAAGGGGCTGGTGCTCGTTGTTGTGGCTGTCGAGCGGCATGTACTGCGACATGATGGCCATGATCTCCGAGTCCATGTACGACTGCAACAGATAATTCGTCAACTACAACGTACACCATATAATCTAGGGAACACTTGCACATATATATGTCTGTGTACTCTCTTGAAAGGAAGTGTTTATGGCGCTGTGGAACGTACCCTGAGCCTGTACTTGTAGAAGACGTAGCCGGCGACCCCTAGGCCGGCGGCGCAGGACACGACCAGGACGCCGACGAGCCAGCCGAACCTCGACATGCTGTTAGCTGCATCCGTTCGTCGACACGGAGACAAGGCGATGAGCATATTGTTTCTCCATGATCTCATGATGCCACCATGGTCTGGTCATAATACAGCGTTGGAATGCTTACCGATGCAGACGTCTTCTCCTCGTATGTAGATCTGGTTGCCCTTGCCGCACCCGCACTCGTAGCTGCCCCAGGTGTTCTTGCACCGGCACTCCGGGCAGCTGCACGCCAGCTTCTCCCTGCACTCGTCCAGGTCTGAAACACCACACATTTCATCATATCAGCAACTCGGCTCTCGATCATCTCTTGTAAGTAGTACAAATCAGTTTCAGGAAGGGGACAATGGAGAGAGAGAGATGTCGCCTTCGCATGTGTGTCCGTCGCCTTGGAACCCTGACGGGCACCGGCATCCGGTCAGCGCGTTGTCCTGAAGATGACAGAGATAGATCATGGATGGATTGAAGATGACGAGGTTGTGCAAGTGGAATGTGTGAGAGCGAGCGAGAAGAAGAAGTGGTATACCGAGCAGGCGGAGAAGGCACGTCCCTCTCTCGTCTCCGACCAGCACCCGCCGTGGTTCAGTGCACACCTGCCTGGTCCGACAGCTGAAGCAACAGCAACAGGGGGACAAACATTAGCACACCGCCTCCAGTCGCCATGGCAATGGCATGACAGAGCTTGGAAGTGTACCTTTGCAGTGGGTGTATCCGTCGCCCTCGTACTGGACGCCGTTCACCGCCGGGCACTCGCACACCCTGCCCCTGTACGTGTCCTGCTCAGACATACACATATCATCAGCGAGGAGCTCATCAAGGGATTCAGATCAAGCGGATGACGCAGAGTGGATGGCGCCCAGTGTTCTGGGGTGTGCGTACCCTGCAGGCGGTCACGTTGGTGGCCTCGTCGCGCCAGCACCCGCCGTTCCGGTGCAGACACTCGTTCGTCTCGATGTCTGCAATGCGCCATCACAAGAGATATAAGTTGAGGAAACCATGGAATGGACGTCTCACTGTCCTTCACAGAAGAAACCCGAGAGCTGAGAGAGTTTCCTCCTACCGTCGCTGAGGCAGACGTGAGGTTCAGTCCCCTCCTTGAACCCGGCGCACACGGCCTTCAGCACCGCCGTCCTCTCCAGCTTCCCTACACGCACGCACCCAGCATTCAGTCAGCAACATCTCATGGCGGTGTTCCTCCATTCTTTTTGGTTTGACAGAGGGAGACTCCGCAACTGCAACAACAACCAATACCTCTGTACTGAACATCGTTGATGACCAGCGTCGGCAGGATGGTCACGTCCCCGCGCGATCCACGCCCAATCTGAAAACAGCATCACCAAGCTTGAACATATCAGGAAATTGACATGTACATTGCACCGGCGGGAGACAGAGAAATTCAAACGGAGGAGGCCGGTCGAACCTGGTCCGCCTGCTCCTTGGACAGGACGGCGTTCTCGGCGTCGGCCTCGGGGTCGCCCATGCACTCCAGCACCTTGTCCACCGGCAGCCCCAGCGCCGTGACCACCTCCTCCGCGCACGTCTTGCTGTACTTCTTCTCCTTCATCGAGCACCGGAGCTTGTAGTCCATGGCGTAGTCCCACCACGCCCACGGCCGCCCCGTGTCGTTCGCCACCCGGTGCACGCACAGCTGCCGCAGGTTCTCCACCACCACGTCCTTCCCCTCGTACCCGGCCTCGAAGTCCTGCTCCGGGTCCGGCGCGCAGTACCTGCCGTGGTTGATGCACTGCGACTGGCACTGCTTCGTCAGCTTGAACGCCTCCGGGCAGTACCAGGTGATGTAGTGCGGGGTGAAGCGGGCGTAGCCGCCGCGCTCCAGGATCTGGGCGTGCCCCCGGAAGCTCCTCACGAAGGCCGCCTGCTCGTCGCACCGCGCCCCGCACTCGTCGTTGCTGTTGGTCCACAGCTCGTACTCCACGCGCTCGTCGGGGTGCGGCATCGACTCCCGCCAGTCCAGCTTCACCACCACCTCGCCATCGGCGTCCGCCTTCTCCGCCATCTTCTTCAGGGACTCCCCGAAGGCGCGGTTCACCAGCGCCGACGGGATGTTGATCTTGTCGATGTACTCCGTGTCCGGCGACGCCTCGGGGGTGTCCATCGTCAGCAGCTGCTCGTCGACGCTGTCCGCGATCAGCACCGCCGCCGCGCCCGCCTGCTGTGCGTTCCATGACTTGAGCGCGAAGTAGCATTCTGGAACACATGATCACATTGTCAATTCTTAATGTTTATTACAATCAATCAAAGTGTACTAATGTGAAGTAAAAACTCTGGAAATAAATTGTAGGATAGGTTTGACTGTAGATGGTGCAATTTCTTGAACAAGGTTTGGGAAGTGTGGAAGTCCTTGCTTGGAGGGATGATGAGACAGATTGTTGGTCTGATGCTGCCTTTGGCTTGAAGGACTTGTGACACCTACTGACTGGCAGTGCAAGTGTTGTGATCAAGTGCGTTGAGATGGCTGGATCAAATGGAATGAGCACCAACAAATGAAATAGTTGGAAACTGACTGTATGTCTGAATCTGTTCTGAAACTGATTAATTCAAGTCAGGCATTTTTGTGTTGACAGAGAGAAAAGTTACCTGAAACTGTTGACAATTTTGGTTTCAGTTTGGTGTAATTTCTCTAGCCCCGTTTGAATCTGGTGCATGTGTAGGAATTACTTCTGCATTTAGTGAGTTCTTTTACAAATGTCATTTGGATTTCAAAATTTTGCCAGTCGCAGGGCAGCTGACTCAATGTAGCAAATTCTGCTTCACTTGCAGACTAAGAAATGTAAAATCCCTACCGCCCTATGCAAAATTTAAAATAATAATATGTTTTAAGTATCTCTGGTACTCCTATCTAAGTTGGAGACCAATCCCATAAAAATAACCCTTTGGGCAAAGTTCAGCAAAAAATAACCCCTTTTCAAAACTATTTTGAAATCTAACCCTTTTTGGTAGCGCCGAGAGGCATGGCGCTACCCTCCGAAGGGTAGCGACGAAGGGCCCGCGTTGCCACGCTGGCACGAGGGTAGCGACGGAGGCTGTGGCGCTACCACACAGAGGGTAGCGCCACATCGTTGGGCGCTACCAAAAAGGGTTAGATTTTAAAATAGTTTTGAAAAGAGGTTATTTTTTGCTGAACTTTATTTAAAGGGTTATTTTTGTGAAATTTCACCCAATCCACATTAGCAAATTTAAATTACTACCACTGGGGCTAAAGTAAGAATTAGCATGTGTGCCTATCTAGCTATAGTATTAGCTTTCTAGTTAAGACTAGCACACATAGACTTTACCCATCGATGGCTAATACTAAACTTGTAATTAACACACCGCCGTAACCGTCTGCAAGACTGAACAATTCAACCTCGCGGACGGTCACCGGTAATTTCTTTCTTTTTCTTTCTTCCTCGGGAGAATCGGCGGAAAACCGGCTGCAGATCAGTTGGGAGTTTTAGTTAATGGAAGAAGCTAAGCTATGTTACTGATGTAATTCTTATAGGAAGTATATAGTTAATGAAAACTCTTCAAATATATATGTTTGGTTGGATAAGCTGCAATTTCTTCAAGAAGGTTTGTGAAAGTGTGGAAGGTTTTGCTTAGAAATTAATTAGAAGAATGATGAGTCAGATTGTTGGCCTGATGCTGCCTTTGGCTTGTACGAGCTGTGACACCTACTGACTGGTAGTGCAAGTGTTGTGATCAAGTGCGTTGCGATGGATGGATCAACTGAAATGAGCACCAACTTGAAATGGTTGGGTACCGACTGTATGTCTAAACCTATCTGCTTGTTTTCTGGGATGGATGGTCAGGCATGCATTTTTGTCTGAAACCCATGGCGGAGAGAAAAGGCTAACAGAAAATGTTGGAACTTATGGTTTCAATTTGGCGTGTTTTATATGGTGTCGTTTGAATCAGGTGCATTGGTACGAATTACTTCTGAATCAAGAGTGTTCATTTACACACTTTCACTTGAATCTGAGATTTTTGTCATCGCAGAATGTCTAAGTTTGGAGGCCAATCCATATCAACAAGTTTAAATTACTAGTACTAGTAGCACTAAAGTTGTGAATTAGCATGTGTGCCTAACAATAAACTATGTAGCCATTAGTACAGTAGCTTTCAAGTTAAGACTAGCACACATTGACTTGACCCATCAATGGTTAGCACAGCTCTGACATTTACTTGTGATCAACACACATCACCCTGCAATAACCGTCAGCAAGACTGAACGATTCAACCTCGCACACGGTCACCGGCAGTTTCTTTCATCCTCGACCGTGAGAACCAACCACGGATTAATGGAAGGATCAAGGAGCCAATTAAGCTGTTTCCGGAGTACGTACCTCCGCGGTCGAGCAGGAGGATGACGGGTCGTCCGGACCTGGACTTGAACTTTTTTGGGAACTCGGCGCACCCGGTGGGCTTGGCGTCCGGGTAGAGCACGACGCCGGTGAGCGTGCCGCCGTAGTCGGGCACGCCGAAGTTTCCTATGGCGGCGTCGTGGTGGCCCCGGATGTGCTCCGGCGCCAGCACCCTGACGCTGCTCTTCTCCACCACGAACCGCCCCTGCACCGCCGTCACCACCACGACGAGAAGCGCCAAGAGCCGGCACACCCGTGTCACGCGCCTGGACATCGCCGCCTGATCACCTCGTGAGGGAAGGAGGCAAGAGGTATGCTAACGACGACCTGCGCGCGCGCGTTTGGTGGTGAGCGAGCGAGGTTAGGTGGCCTGGCAAGTAAAGAAATGGTTAGACGACCTTGCGGGGTTCTCACTCATGCAACTGCAAGACGCGCGCGAGGCAGGGATATGGACGGACGGAGGAGGGAGACGGAGTCGATGTTGCTTGGATTGTACTGCTGCTGCTAGGCGCCGGGAGAGAAGCAGAAGGAATGCGCGCGTTTGGTGGTGTCATCTGCTCTGCTGCTTGCTTAAATGAGTGACGTGCAAGAGAAGAGAATGGGAGAAGGTGAGAGGGACACACTGGGAGAAGGAGAGGAGGATCATGTGCTTGTGCCAACCGCGAAAGGAGAGGCGCACCTTTTTTTTCTTCCCATTTTCGAAAAAAACACGAATTGTAAGATGAGATGTCACGGACGAAATGAAATTCGGGTCAGGAAAACAGACCGGAAATTGAAGCTTTGTATCGGTCGGTCGGTCGTCGGGCGAGTCTCGTGGGGTTATGGATGGATGGATTGGGGTCGTCGTCTCGTACGTGGAATCTGTTTACTTTTACTCGCATGTCGCCGCCGTGACGATTGCGTTCTTGACTGTGTCCTCTCCTGTCACGGGCAACCGGTCGTGTGACGCTCCAAATTATGTTGGGTCAAGTCGTGAAACACACACACGAAGACGAAGCTGATCTGTTTTCGGGAGTTAAACAGAGAAGAAATAACACCTTATTCATCTTTCTAGCCCGTGGAGTGGAGTACTATTTTCTTTGATGAGCCTTGAGGCTATTCAGCATTTGTTTTCTCTTCTTGTGCCCTGCTGCTAGCTGAATACATTTGGAATTGGATCTCTAGATAGACCTGTCAGTTTCTCTCAGTGCTCTGCTTGGATTTTAGAATATATCTGTGGGTTTAGCTGCCTTTGTGTTCTGCTCCCTTGTCCAAGAAAGGTGAGGTGCCCAAGCCCCCCCCCCCCCCCCCCCCCCCCCCCCCCCCCCCGTTCCCTGCTTGGCAGTATACATGCAAGCAACAGATCTATGTAGGCAAGCAAACAGAACAACGTTGCCCACTCGGACAAGAATTCCCTTTCCCTTTTCCCTTTCAGATGTACAGAAAGAACATGCATAAAATCCAAACGGAGTTTCAGTTCATGTAAGTTCTTGCTTGGATGCGGGAAAAAAAATCAGTGCGATTGATTGAGCCATTGAAAAGAGCAAATCAACTCTACAGCTAGCACCACAGAATCACAATTCCATTCAAGCAGAGTTAACCGGCGGCCGTGGCCTAGACGGTAAGCAGAGGGTGCTTACAACAGCCACAAGCTTCAGAATCAGACAAACTGTCTGAACTTCTCTTCAGCAACGCACGCACATGACTCGCGTACATTTTGCAAGTCATGCAACGACATGATCTGAAACAAAATAAAAGCCTACATACTCTGTAATAAGACCAACACCTGGCAACCTGTTATGCAAACGACACATACACAGAAAAACAACCAAAAGCTTGTAAAAAAACAGTACTTCAGAGATAAATGATTCAAGATCTAAAAGGGGAAAGGAAGGGTTTCCCCCCCTGATTGATAACAATGATAAGCTCTCCGAAATATACTGTATTATATTAGGTTTACGCAAGTTGATTACATACCAAAACGGCTCTCGCAATTCACGACACAGTTTGCTTAGCCATCAGAGACTTGGTGTGAACCAGACTTCTAACGGATAATGTCCTCCATTTGACGGGAAAGCAGCCTCAAGGGTCCGTTTCTTCAAGTCATACACCTTCACACCATGCCATTCGTTACGGCATTTATCGAAAATGTTACGATTTGCGAGACGGGGAGTTGTGAAGTAGATACAATCCGGTTTCAGCTCAGGAAATTCCTTGGTTGATAAAATACATGAGCTATTCTGTCCGACAAAAACCGAGTAACCCCTCAGAGCCTCCGCCGAGCTCAGTCGTACCATTTTCTGACTCTTCATATCCAGCCTGTCTATTCCAACCCTGACATTGTTGACCTGGCCTTTGTCGAGAATGACACGTAGTTGAAGGAGACGACCCCATGGGGTCGAAACTAAGTACCTCGTTATAACAGCGTCAAAGCCATCATAGCCCTTGGCAATGACCGTTTTCGTCCACGGATCTCCAGGTTCATGAAAGTCCCAACACTTGAGTTTACCTCTCGTCGTCACCACATAGAACCTTCCGCGGTGGTACACACAATCGGCAAAGATATCATCTCTTTTCCGTATTGAAAGTTGGCGCCAACATGCATCCCCTACCCTCGCGAAAGAGAGTCGCATGCCATCTAGGTAGATGGCCAAACAAACTGTGCGGCCAGCGGAAGGAGAACCAGACAGCACAACCTTGTCGTAGAACCACCTACCCAGCCTGTGCAAAGCGTCGACACTGTCACACTTGTAACAGGCGAAGCGATACCCCACGAGGGCCTTCGTCCCGTCGTCGTCTCCATAGACTCCCTCAATGCACGATTCAAAACTGGTGATCGGCGGGAGGGGGATCAATGCTGCAGTGAAGGGGTGGTAGAGGATGAGATCCGAGAGCTCGTTTGCCATGATAAGCCAGCCGTGGGCGGCACCGCACACGGCGACGGCCTGGCCCCAGGGAAAGGTGACCTGGAAAGTTTTCCCGTCCAGGAGGTTACGGAAACTGGAAGTGGGATCCCATAGCTTAAGACTTCCTTTGCTCCCATGTAGAGGCTCCTCCGGCATGGCCACGAGCCACGGAGTGCGGCGAGGTGGGACACCGGTGGCGGTCGCCTTATAGGCAGAGCGCCATGCCGGGCAGACAGCTCGGAAGGTGAGGACATCGGGCAGCTCCAGGAGATTGAGTATGTGGATCATGAGATCGACGGGGAGGTCCGACCAGCCTGTACTTGCATAAGGTCCTGCTCCTGTGATTGTGAAAAAATCACGTTAAGGTAATCTTTGAAGGAAAATACATGTAAGCAGACCCAGACGTATATATACAGCCAGGCAAAGAAGCCCGTGTCTGTTGCCCTCTCGGACTAGTGAAATAACAAGTATGCAACACGAAGTGGGAAATCGATTTGGAATCGTATAAGGTCATGATGAAGCCAGAAAACCCACTGCGGATGCATCCGAGAGTGAATCTGGTAGTAGTAACTTTCCTAGTTTATATATGAAAAAATTAAACTTATGTGATGCGTCACAGCCCCTTTTTACTTATACCAGTGTTGACGCTACCGGTGAACTCTCATATGGAAATATACAGTCTGACAACTACAGAAAAACTTGGAACACATAGTTGCAGTTCTCATAAGCATATCAACGAACAGGTGGAGGAAGAGAAGGTGCGGTGTTAGGGCTTGCCTGCTTCGGTGCTGACGGACCGGGCATATGAATACAAGCCGGCCGAGCCCGCTGTCGACGGCTCGCCGGAGAAGTGCCCGGACCGGTATGACCCGGCCATATGCGATTGTACAAAATAAATTTTTCCACTTACATTTTACCATCAATGCAGGAGCAAATATATGGAATTAGAACAACACTGCAGAACATGCAATCCGAACAAAAGTACTCTATCAATACAGAAATAGATGTCTTGGATCTGTCCAAATTCAGTATGTAAACATGGTTAGTATGCACATATATTTAAATTTGGACAAATTCAGAACATCTATTTCTGAAGGGAGAGAGTACCTGAAAAGGCTAACGCGTAGTGTGGATCTTGATCTTACTACACGGGATAAGAGGATCCAGCTGAGTAAGGCGGTAAGATCTGGGGACGAAAACACGAGCCTTGGAATCCCCATTGATGTTAATGTCGCCCACATCAAGTACTCCGTCGGCGTAATCCCAAGTTTGCTCAAGAAGTCGTGGCCACCGTTGCCATGTCTCCATTGTCGACACAAGAGAGAAGGGGAGAGGGAATTGTCGTCGTCGTCCCGCTTAATACATGTCGCGCAAGATGGGACTGCTACACGAACGAGTGCCACAATGTCGCGTAATTTTTATGCTTGTATTTTAATCTCGACTTTGACCATTATAATATATACATTAAGAATGTATAAATGGTACGCTTAAATCCGTCTCATTTCAAATATTTTTTGAAAATTGTATAGAAAATTTACAAATACAAATTATGGTCAATGTTTTTTTAGGGAAACTAAAGGACCCTTATATGTTATTTGCAAAAATATTCCACCACTTCCAGTAATTCGATCTGTACCACATGTTTCACATCCAATGGTCAGGATCACATAGAAACAAATGGTCCTTGGATAGCACACGAAGCCCAGATTTTTCTCTTCTTCCCCGCCGATTTCCCCACTCGTCGACGAACACAATACGCCTCCCGCCGCTTCTATCCCCCGCGCTACGCCGCCGGCAGGCTAACCACCACCCCCTCCCAACCCGATGCCTCTCCCACACCGACGCGCACCGTCCGCCGCCACACTCGCCCGGTCTTCTTCATGGGCAGGATTCAACGCATCCCGTGATTCCGTCCCCCTTCCTCCCACATCGGATAAGGAGAAGACGCCGAAGGAGCTTCCACGGCCGCTCCTGCTATCTTGATCGATGATGAATTCATTCATGCCGATGCGGCGGGTAAGCCTACACTAATCTTTCCCTCAACGCCTAAAGGTCCAGTTTTTCCCCTTATAGAGCAAAGATGCGATTTTTACTGCCAGTTCTATGGGTTAATCTGGTAGTTTGGTTAGTCTGGTAGCTTTTTCTCTTTTTCTCTGTTTGTAAATATTTGTCCCAGAACCGCTGTAGCTCCGTTATCTCGTTATAATGGAGTCCGGCGCCCTTCGCAGGGTTGTCGTTTTCGTATGGGTTAATTCATAAATATCTGTGTTTCATGTAAGTTTTGTTCTCCGAGATAGAGCCTGGGTGCTTAGCTCTCTGATTCTAAATAAAATTGATCGAATTTTAGATCCTCCAGAAGTGGTTGCGTCAGTAATGGAACCAGAGTCCAGAAGTCGACCTTTTTTTTTTTATCTTCCTGTTACTTAGCGGGGCTCCGGCCGTCAGTTAACTCGCGCGAATCGAATTGCGATTTTATGTCTTCCACTGCCCCTTAGCAATTACATTGATATATTGTTTGGAATTGAAAACGGACACGGACCCAAGAGCTTTTACGAATTGAAAAGGAAGTGGAGACTTACTAGTCGGAGAGGGCAACGGACACGAGCCTGTTTGCCTGGCTATATAAATCTGCTTACATGTAAATTTTCTTTCAGAGAACAACTTATAGTGGATTTTTCACAATGGCAGGACCTTATGCAAGTACAGGATGGTCGGACCTCCCAGTCGATCTCATTATCCACGTACTGACTCTCCTTGAGCTACCTGATGTTCTCGCTTTCCGAGCTGTATGCCCGTCATGGCGCTCTGCCTCTAAGGCGACCGCCACCGGTGTCCCACCTCGCCGCACGCCGTGGCTCGTGTTCTTGCCGACGGACCTTCTTCGTGAGAGCAAGCAAAATCTTCAGCTATGGGATCCCACTTCCAGCTTCCGTAACCTTTTGGACGAGAAAACTTTTCAGGTCACCTTTTCCTGGGGCCAGGCCGTCGCCCTGTGCGGCGCCTCCCACGGCTGGCTTATCATGGCAAACGAGCTCTCTGATCTCGTCCTCTACGATCCCTTCACCCCAGCACTGATCCTCCTCCCGCCGATCACCAGTTTTGATTCGTGCATTGAGGGAGTCTATGGAGACGGCGACGGGACAAAGGCCCTCGTGGGGTATCGCTTCGCGTGTAGCAAGTCTGACTGTGTCTGCGGTTTGCGCGTGCTGGGTGAGGAATTCTACGACAAGGTTGTCCTGTCTGGTTCTCCATCTGCTTCTGGCCGCACAATTGCTTTGTCCATCTACTTAGATGCCAAACGACTCTCCTTCGCGAGGGTAGGGGATGCATGTTGGCGCCAAGTTTCAAGGATACGAAGCACACACGATAGCTTTGCTGATTGTGTTTACCACCGTGGAAGGTTCTTCGCGGTGACGATGAGAGGGAGACTGAAGTGTTTGCAGTTTGGTGGACCTGACGAACTGCGGATGGAAACTGTTATCACCAAGGACGATGACGACTCTGATGATGATATTATCACAAGGTACTTAGTTTCAACTCCTTGGGGTCGTCTCCTGCAGATACGTGTTATTCTCGACAAGGCTCAGGTAAACAACGTGAGGGTGGAACTAGACAGGCTGGATATGAAGAGTTGGAAAATGGTGAGACTGAGTTCGGCGAAGGCTCTGCGGGGGCACTCGGCTTTTGTTGGACAGAATAACCCAGGTCTTTTGTCCACCAAGGAGTTTCCTGAGCTCAGAACGGACTGTATCTACTTCACAACTCCCCGTCTCAGGGATCATAGTCTTTTCATGAAACGCCATAACGAATGGAACGGTGTGAAGGTCTATGACTTGAAGACACGGACCCTCGAGGATGCTTTCTCATTAAGCGGAGGACATTATGGAACTCTTTATCCATCAGAAGTCTGGTTCACACCGAGTCTCTGATGGCTTAGTAATCCTTGTTGTAACTTGAAAAGGCTGTTTTGGTATGTAATCAACTCGCATTAGACCGAATAATATTTTTCTGTGAGCTTCTCATTGTTATTGATAAGGGGGGAAACCTCCTTCAGACCGTGATTCATTTATATCTATTTTCTGTCTCTTGTGGGTTTTTTCGTGTGTGAGTAAGTTGCCACGTGTTCGTCTTGTGACAGTGTAACATGTGTTTTCTTTCAGATAATGTCCTTGCATGACTTGGAAGAGGTGGGTTCTGTGCTTGCGAAGTTCAATAGAAGATCAGTCAGTTTGTGTGATTCTGCAGCTTGTGGCTGTTGTTACAGTACATGGCTCTGCTTATTTGCTAGGCCACCGCCGTCAGTTAACTCCGGTTGAATGGAAATGTGATTCTATGGTGCTAGCTGTAGGTTGATTTTCTCTTTTCCATGGCTCATGCAACCAGATTGATGTTTCTTTGAATTCAAGCTAGAGCTTACACGAATAGAAATCGCTTGGTATTGTATACTTGATAATGCTAGGATATACAACGGAAAATTTTGTTCGGAATCTTTTGACATTTTTATATATGGTTTTTAAGTAGTATGCTATTACGACCCAAAACTGATACCAAAAACTTATTTCCGGTAACGTTATTGGCTTCGTGTGCTAATTTCAGAGTAGTTTGCTCATGGGTCTTGGTGCACCGTTATGAAAATGATGTTTAAATACATTTTAAAATGTCAAGAAAATTCAAACACAAATTTCAAGATACATCTAGAAATTCCATACTCGGACAAAAAAGTTCCACGAAAAAGGTATATTTTGCGGGCTGTGCAGAAAACATATAAAAGTCTTGTACAAAATTATTTTGCATCATTGAGATTTATCCTTTTTGCACATGCCATACAAAGATATTATACCCGAAACTTTTGTGAACGAATAAAATGTTCGCGCCAAAAATTACATTTTTAGTGCACTACGGTATTTTAGTGTGTCTGTTGGAGATGCTCTCACCACCGCGTTGGTTCAACTCCCGCTAATCACCACCTTTTTATTTGAACTTCTTGCAACTTTATTAAGCAACGATCACACAATAATCTACAAGTACATGAATAAGAAGACCACAGGAGGGTCGGATAATCTTGCTAAACCTCCCTCACAGTCCCCTAGGCGAACCATGGCGAGCAAGCACATATGTGGCTGCACTTCTCACGGACAATATTGTATTTAAGGATGACAATGGGTAAGATATGACTATGAGACAGACAAAGTAATATTATATCCATACACGTGTAGTCAATGCATACAAAAGTCTACCCATACCCGTACCCACGGGTATGAAATTTTACCATACCGATAGGTACCCATACCTATTGGTACCCAAAGGGTAGACTAAAAAATTTACACATGTTATACATAACTTACATTCATCAATAACACAGTTGATAAGAGAAACATTTATGTCTCAGATGACAACTATCTCAAGTTAAACTAAAAATTTATGACAATTTTAACGTAGATTTACAAGATCACGAAAATGAATGTTGAATATACATAGGTAAGGTATATAAACGGGCATGGTATGAGTATACTCACGGATACAAGGTTATATGTGTGCCATACCCACGACATAACGGGTAGGATATGAGTACCCATGGATACAAATTATGCCCACATCCTACAATTGTCATCCTTTAGTTGTACTGTTGTCAAGGCTATCGACACTATAAGTTGCCGGTAGTCATCAATCACCAGGCACCAATACCTCCATACTCAGATCGACAACTTCCATCGAGTCAGATTCCATCAACAAGGTCTGGACTCCATCTGTTCTGCTAACAGATGGCCTGCAAGTAAAGTTGAAGCCTTCGTTGCAGAAACATCAATCGCCATGTAATTATAACCACATGATGCCGTCATAAAATTTCCTCCTGAGTCCCTGATAATTGCTCCAGTGCTCCTTCACCTGAATCCGGATCAAAAGCGGCGTCCACATTCAGTTTGTACACACCTATAGCAGGTTTTCTCCATCAAAAGCCTTCGTTGCAGCAACATTCAGTTTGTACGCATGGCCTTACCAGGTCCCTTTAGCTTGGCACAAACGAGTACAGTACATGATATAGTCCGCGTCACGCGATGGAATCCGATGAACAAGAGTTCATGCAATCCGAACAAAAGTACTCCCTCGGTACGGAAATAGATATCGTGGATCTGTCCAAATTCAGTATGTAAACATGGTTAGTATGCACATATATTTAAGTTTGGACAAATTCAAAACATATATTTATGAAGGAAGAGAGTACCTGAAAAGGCTATCGCCAGGGCCGAGCTGCATGACTCAACCTTGATGCACATGCATCAGGGTCCAAGATTTTTTTGGTCTAACTTACTGTACAAAAGAGATTTTTACATCAGGTTAGCCACCAAGTGTGCATCAGGTTAGTCAAGTACTTCGTCGACGGCGTCCCAAGTTTGCTCAAGAAGTTGCTAGGTTTCTGTTGTCGACACAAGAGAAAAGGGGAGAGATAAGTGTTCTCGTCGTTCCCCTTAATACACGTCGACACAAGATGGGGACCGGTACACGAACGGGAGCCGCCATCGTCGCGTAATTTTATGCTTGTATTTTATTCTCGACTTAAACCATTAATATATAATAAACTAGCAAAATGCCCGTGCGTTGCTACGGGTGAACAAAATGACCCATCGTGCACACTTAAAATGATCGCATATCGATCCCTCGAGATCCTCGAAGACTGCGTTTATGCGATCCAGCAAAATCATAAGCACGCCCAGTTGGAGGAGAAGGAGCCTTGAAATTGCAGTCTCGGCAAGGCCACCGTGATGCTTACCGTGCACTCCCCAGAACAATGTTAGTATTAGGTTACAAGGGGAGGGAGGGATAGAAAATTACACATGGTACTATAAAGTATGCAACGACCGCACAATTTCCAAACCAACATTACAGAAGGGCAGATGACCTCTTCTGAATACCATCTCCTCAAGCTGAAGTGGACTCGGCTGATCCATTTAACCCGTGTAACCAACCATTTCTATCTTACAGCATGCCATCAAATACCCGTAGTAAAACTTTGTCTATTCCACAGCTCAAGATACAGCCTCCCGCATGCATGTGATCATCAAAATTGTATCCGAGATCATATACGGCAGCTCAATGGATTGCACACAGGTAAGACAGAGGGATAAAGAAAAACCATGCCATTTCTAACCAGGTTTCGTTTTTACATTTTGGAAGCAAGGATAGGATGCTAATGGTGCGTCTTACGAGTTTTCACAAAAACTCATTCAAAAAGGTTTTGTCCACATTACTGCACAATGTGCTTCCTTTTTTTTTATCTCTTGCCCTTTTTTCCGGAGTAAGATGGAAGTTCCTTGTCGCTGCCACCAATGTATGTCTGCTCTGCGGCTTCTCCTGTTTACATCAGTAATTAAAATTTTGTTTGCATGACTTCTGAGAATTCTGAGGTAGCTAGTACTGGTTAACTTTACAGTGGCCCACAAAGATGGATGAATGAAGGAAGAATAAAAAAAGAGTACCTCCCTATAGTCTCATCATCCGACTCTTCATCCTTTGATGTTAATGCTCCTGCACCAAGTGCTTTGGCAGCTTTTCTCATGTTCTCTTCTTTTAGCTGCTTAAATCTGCTAATATTTTGGATTCTTTTGTTACAACCAGAACATATAAAGTTAAAATAGACGCCACATGAAGTTTGAAGGCACCTTTCCCCCACCCTGCCCTGAGTAAGCACCCAAACGCTTTGCTCGTCCAACAATTATGATTCTGCTTGTTCCTTCATTTACATAGGTTTTGCTCCTCCTAGTTTCCGCAACCATATCTGCTTGGCAGTGCTGAGGACATTGTTCGTAAACCTACATGGAGTCAACACACAGGTTACAAATTTGATCAATTGCAAAAACTAAGTGAGCAGAAAGCGATATACAATATGTCAATATCTATGATGCAATGTCTGAGCACATTC
Source organism: Poa annua (assembly GCA_026929855.1). Lineage (NCBI taxonomy): Eukaryota > Viridiplantae > Streptophyta > Magnoliopsida > Poales > Poaceae > Poa > Poa annua. The sequence continues at coordinate 103,499,519 of CM049430.1, read as the reverse complement.
ATAGACCTAAGACAAGATGCAAATACCAATAAATAGATAGTCCTGATGGCACCGACTAAAAGAAATACCCAATCATAAATGGAAGAAATTTTAAAATGAGTTGTGTATTCTTCTGCGACAGATCAGTACTCTACAGCCAACAGAAGCACCAAAGTTACACGCTGAAAGTTTGTATAACCACGCTACAACAGATTAAAGAGATATTTACCTAGGGTGGCTTCATGATCTCCATGGAAATTGAAATTCGTAGTATGTCTACGTATTTGCATTTTCCATCCAAAGTGGGGAGCGTGTGCAGTTGAGTTTACACGATTATCCTTATTTGTTGGCAATAATGTCTAAAAATGTTTCCTTCTGGTACTGTAAAATTTTCATATTAGAGAAATAAGAGAGTTTTAAAAAATTGAGCACACAAATAGAGGCCAGATCCTGAAACTCATTGCAGAGGAATTACTGATTTGGAATGGATTATCAAAATTACAGAAAGTTAGTTAACTTCATGTGTGCAGAATTAATCCGAAGCCAAAGAAGAATCTGGAAGCCATCAACTACTATACTATGGAGCGAATCTGTTGAAATAACATTGATTACCAAAGGGGGTGTCTGGAGATGTTTGATAAACAGAAATAGGAAACCAAACATATAGGCCCTCAAATAGTTTGGATTTTACAAGACAATTAGCTGTTTCATCTGCTAACTGCTAATTAACAGGTTGGTTGCCTTCCTGTAATAATAGATCATGGGATGCCTGAACTTTGTTTGCCATATGCCTTCATTGCTTTGCTATTCAGAGCTGAATGTATTTGACGATGGTTTTCAATAGTTAGATATTGAGTTTACTACGGTCACCAGAATATAACTAAGCTTGCTTAGTGTTTGCTGTCAAACAATCAGTTCAACTACAACTACGATAAGTTTTTCTAAATTGTTTTGATCATGTACATAGTTTACCAAGGATTTCTTAGCAAGAACAAATAGCAGAATCATGCAAAAGAAAGACAAAAGATCTACGGTAACAATTTACTTTGCTAGGTGGTCTCTATCGCACAGTTCAATATTTCTGAATTAGTTAAACAGCACCACCAAATTGCAGTCTAATAAATAGAAAATTACCAACAAATAGCAGAATCATGCAAAAGAAAGACAAAAGAACTGCTGTAACAATTTACTTTGCTAGGTGGTCTCTATCGCACCGTTCAATCTATCTGAATTAGTTAAACAACAACACCAAATTGCAGTCTAATAAATAGAAAATTACCCTTGTAGCGTGGCTCCCCAATTTCACTTGAGATGAAATAAAGTAGCGTGGCTCCCCAATTTCACTTGAGATGAAATAAACAACTCCAGAAAGGCCATCTTTTAATATTAGATCTGTAATCTATGACTCTCGGGGTGTTTTCTTGCTTAGTTAGTGACAGCTTTGTAATGCACATTCGGAATCATCCCCCATCTGCCGAGGGGAACCTGTTGTGCATGTGCCGCGCGGGCGCACGGTTTCCTGTCGAGGATGCCCTCAGGCTGGTGGTAGTGGAGAAGAAGGAGCCGCAGCCAGCCACCTTAGGGTTGATCAGGCTGTCGAATCGCTCCCCCGGCCTTCTCCTTCCGCTCCGCTCCCCCGCTGATTCTCCTCAATCAGAAGCCGGATCTCCCGACGCCAGCATCAACGCATCCCAAGTCTCGGTCGGAGGAGGATCAGGAAGCTACGCGAGAGGGGAGGCGGTTGGAGGAAGTGGTGGTGTGGCCTGCAACCTTGCGGGAGGGGAGGATCCAGGCCACGACGCGTCAGCTGGCAACGGAGAGGGACCGCGGCGGCGGGCGTGCTGCACGCGGAGAGTGGACAGGGTAGAGGGGGTAGAATGTAAAAGTTCCGATAATGTTGAACTGTGGGTTAGTTTCTGTATTTCGTAAGGGTTTTTTGGCAAAAGTGGCACGACGTACACTGCCCCAAGCCGTATTATATAGTAGAGATAGAGATTAATAATACACGGATTAAGAGTGTATAAATGGTACAGTTAAATCCGTCTCATTTCATATTTTTATTAAAAACTGTATAGAATTCTTACAAGTATAATTTTTTTTGAATTTTAAACCCCCATATATTAGGTCAGCAAGCCGCCTCATTAAAACCCTGCCAGTCCCTTTCGGTACCCTGAATAGGGAAAGAGTGCGTCTAAAACTTGCCGCCTCCAATCAAAATAAGGTTACATCAGAGATTACATCAAGACGCACATGACCTGGTGGATCACCATCCCAAATGATAATTCTATTATGATCAAAACTAAATCTAGCTAGATTGTGGGCCACCTTATTTGATTCTCTTGGACAATGCGTAAAGGAGACCCTACCAATTCTTTGTGCCATTTGGAAGCAGTCCATTAACACTGCCGTCTTTGGCGTCCACATCTCAACTTCTCCATTGCATGCGTTTACCAAATCTATATTATCAGACTCAATGATCGTCGGAGAGCACTGAATATTCTCAAGCAGCTCGAGTCCCTTCTTCAAAGCTAAAGTTTCAGCTGTAGATGCGTCAAGCAAATTTGATATCGGCCAAGCACCACCTGCAATAGCCTCACCTTTTGAATTTCAGAGAACGGTCGCGGCAGCACCAACACCCGAGAGGAAGAAGCTTGCATCAATATTCATCTTATATGAGTTGGATGGAGGTTTTTGCCATACCGTTTCTATTGGCATCGTGGCCTGTGAAGAAGCTCCATAGTTTGCCGCCAGAGCATGAATAGAGAACGCCGAGCTCTTAGCGGTAGCCACACTTTCTCCTTTTGCCGCTTCTCGGTGTTGCCACCATATGTACCAACCTGCTACCAAAATAGTTTCTTTTAGACCTAATAAACCAAGGACTGGGCTATTATTCACCGGGCTTCGCAAGATCTCCTCTAGGACAACCGAGCCTGAGCGATCTATATCACATGCGTTACTAATAAAGACATCAAGCCCCAAACACTTCCAAACCTCTTTAGCTCGGTTACAAGAAAAGAGTAGATGTTTTATATCCTCACATCCTTGCTGACATATAGGGCATTGGGCAGAAACTTTAATATGCATGTTAGCTAAGACATCCATACCTGGGACAAGTCCATGCAGCGCCTTCCACCCAAAATTTTTAACCTTTGCTGGCACATTCAGACTCCAAAGGATATTCCAGACCGGGTTAACCTGTACAGTACCTTGTCCATCTAGCCTTCTTGTTTTTGATCCGAACTGATGAGTCCATTCTGTATAGTAAGCTGTTCTCACAGAGAAAATATTATTTCTTGATTTATGCCACGCTATGAAGTCAGTATCCAGATTTTGGCTTAGTGGAATTCTTAGGATCTGTTGAACGTCAATAGGGTTGAAAATTGATCGGATGAGCTCCTCATCCCATGCTCTTGTCAACGGATCGATCAACTCATCTACTGTTCTCAAAATATACAGGCCTTTCAACGTCTCCACCATCCGTGTAGCACTTGTAGGAATCCAGTGATCTGCCCATATGTTTATTTTTGTACCATCGCCGACTCTGCAAATATGCCCCCTTTTAAAGGTTTTAATACCCTCTAGAATACTTTGCCACTATAAATGATGAGCCCCTTTTGGGGCCTGCTTTCAAGAGATCTCCAGATGGATAATATTTAGCTTGTAAAATCCTTGCACATAAGGAATCTGGTCTAGATAAGAGTCTCCAAGACCGTTTTGCAAGCATTGCCAAATTAAAACTATGGAGATCTCTGAATCCCATACCTCCCTCCTGCTTTGGAATACACATTCTCCACCAAGCACACCAATGCATTCTTTTTTGTTCTTCCGAGTCACCCCACCAAAACGCAGCAATTGCATCTGTAAACTCTTTAAGGACCTTCTTAGGAATTTTAAACACAGCCATTGCAAACACCGGGATGGCTTGTATGATGGCCTTCAAGAGAATTTCTTTTGCTCCCATGGATAGTAACTTTTCTTTCCAGCCATTTAACCTTGCTATAATTCTCTCAAGTAAATAAATAAAGTTGCCACTCCTGTCCATACCAATCATAGCTGGGAGCCCCAAATATTTATCTGAGAGTGCTTCTGTCATCACATTTAACTGAGTGCATATATCAGCCTTTAATTGAACATCCACATTGGGGCTGAAATAAATACTACACTTTGCTTCACTAACAAGCTGACCCGAATTTTCACAGTATTGATCAAGAACATTTCTCACCGAAGTTGCATTAGTTAAATCCGCTTTCATAAGGATTAGGGAATCATCAGCAAAAAGCAAATGTGAAACTGATGGTGCATTTCTGCACACCCTCACTCCTTCAATACCACGAACTTCCTCTTGGTGAGCTAATAAACTCGATAACCCTTCTACACAAATCAGAAAAAGATAGGGAGATAACGGGTCCCCCTGTCTTAGTCCTCGAGAAGGTATAAACTCCTCTATCTCTTGGTCATTATATCTAATTTTGTATTTAACAGATCTAACACAAGCCATAAGTAACTCGACAAACTCCGAATGAAACCCGAGCTTGATGAGCATTCTTTCCAGGAAATTCCATTCAACACGGTCATAAGCTTTGTGCATATCCAATTTAACTGCACAATATCCAGCTTTCCCCTTCTTCTTGTTCTTGTTGGCATGTAAACACTCATAAGCAACAAGAATATTGTCAGAGATAATTCTGCCAGGAACAAAAGCACTTTGAACAGGAGAAATAACGTCATTTAAGACATGCTTAAACCGGATTGCAACCATTTTAGAAATAATCTTATATATAACGTTGCAAAGATTAATTGGTCTATACTGAGAGATTAATTCTGGTTCATCAACTTTCGGAATCAAGATTATGACAGTATCATTCCAGCCTTCAGGCATTACCTAGTTATTAATTGCATCCATCACCTCCTTTATTAGAATATCTCCAAGCACATGCCAACATTTTTTGAAGAAGATCGCATGTAGCCCAAGCTTTCATATCTCCAATTGAGAATAGTGCTTTTTTTACCTCTGCAGCATCATAAGGTTTTCTCAATCTATCGTTCATTTCCAGCGTTACCTTTGGAACAATCTTCTCAAGCAAAGCCGGGTCTGTATCATACACCTCGGTAGCAAATAAACCTGAGAAGTAATCGGTGATCATTGGATTTAAATAAGCTGTCCCTTCCAACCATGATCCTTCATGATTTTTCAGTTTTTTAATCTTGTTTTTTTTCTCCTAGTATTTGCAAAGTTGTGGAAATAAGCTGTGTTTTTATCTCCATGCTGCAGCCAATTAACCCTGCTTCTCTGTGCCCAGTAAAGTTCTTCTTGTTCCAACAACGACTCTATTTCTCCTGCTATCTCTTTTTGCTTCTCAATATTTGTTGTGTTCAATTCCGACACCGAGACCCTTTCCATTTCTCGCTGAGCTGCTCTAATACGATTTTTCTTACTTTTCAAAACAGAGCGACCCATCGATGGAGATTAGTATGCACCCTACTTAATCTCCCTGCCAAATCCAGGTTCAGATTTCTTGAGCTGTCCCATGCAGTCTCCACTATTTCCGCGAAGCGAGCTTCTTTCAACCATTTTGCTTCGAACCGAAGAATCGAGGAGCTGGGATTAACATGGCTCGAAACTTGCTCCAGGCTTAAGAGAAGAGGCCGGTGATCAGTTCTGCTATAGGGTAGATTTTCTAAAACCGCCTCAGGGAATTTATCTCTCCATTGATCATTAACCAGAGCACGGTCAAGCCTTTCTCTAATCAGCCCCCTGTGCCACGTGAATTTGTCTCCTTTGTAACCCATATCATCTAGATTGCAGTCGACTAAAGCATCCCTAAATGCTTGCATGTACTAAGCTGGACGATCTCTGCCTCCTTCCTTCTCGAACGGATACAAGATTTCATTAAGATCCCCAATCACCAGCCATGGCATATTATCCTGTGCATGGAGCTTACGCAGCCTTTGCCAGGTTAGATGTTTGTTTTCCCACTTTGGTTCTCCATACATACCAGTGAAACGCCAAAAGTTTTCAATTCCTCTACCAATATTCACATCAATATAATTTTCACATTTAAATCGCAAATCAACGGTAATCTCCTTTTTCCAATAGAGCACCAAGCCTCCACTTCTACCATCACTACGGACAACAATTTTGTGGTCCATTTTTAATCTCCTCCGAAGACATTCTGCTGGCCGCTCATCTAGGTGTGTTTCTGAAAGAAATAAAACATCCGGACTCCATCGCTTCTGAAGATCCAGAAGCGCTCGAACTGCCGCTTCTCCCGAGAGACCGCGACAATTCTCACTTATAAGATTCATTGTGCCCGGCGATCCTCCACGAAGGAGGTCGCCGATTTTGCAATAGTTGTAGGACTGTTTGTCTCCTCACCTGAGACACGAGGTTTCTTTTTGTTTGCATTTTTCTGGAGTGCCTGTTGTACTATTCACAGCATTTCCTGCCTCAAACTAATCAACTATATCGGATACACCTGTCAGTTTCCCATCCGTAATAGCTAGAGCTCCGATCACCTCCTTTGCAACCTTCTCCATAGCTGAATCCTCAGCTAACCTCTTCCTGATAAAAGGATTATGAAGAACATATCCCTCATACTCCATGTCAGAAGCTGCGTTGACTAGGTCCCTACTCACTCCTCCAGGGTGGTATGGAGGGTCTTTAGACAGTAAATCAGTGTCCTCCTCATTCTGTTCATCTGGCCCTCTTCCTCGACCTCTTCCACGGCCTACAAATCCTCCTCTATTGTGCCCTCCTCTATTATCCTTTTGCTGCAGCGGCGCTTCGTATTTCACGAGCAGGAAGTCTCCCCACTCACATTCTTTTTCATCATGTATCCCATCTCCGCATTCAGAAACCACATGACCAATGAGGCCACAAAAGGACCAAAATTCTGGGAGTTTTTCGTAGTGCACCGGGTAAGTAGCCCTTTCCCGTAAAGTGATAGGGACAAACCTAACTAATGGTTTGCTCAGATCATGATGAACACGAAAAACCTAGAAGGGTTTATCTTTCCTTCGTTAAGGATGACAGTAATCGGCTGCTCACCTACTTTTAGAGCTACCTTCTCGGCTAACTCCTTCTTTTTCATCAGTCCTTCCGGCAGTCGTAGGATCCTTGCCCATACAGGAATTTTGATCAGTTTATAGTCCTCCACATTGGAGAACCCGTCGTATTCTGCCAACACAACCGCTGCTCCTCTAAACAGCCAGGGGCCTCCTTCGGTCCTTCCATTACTCGATTCCAGTCGCCCAAGCATTGAAATTGCACTAAGAAAAGGTTTTCCCCTAGAGTTTTGAATCTTATATCCTGCGCAGCAGCCCACGCATTCCTCATAAGTTTCAGTAGTGCAACATGGCTGAAAGTCTTGGTGGTATGAACCTTGAATAAGGCTAGCCACCTAACATCTCCTATCAGATCTTCAAGCTCTTCAGAAAAATCTAGATCGATCTCTTCCTCGCCACATAATTTCATGCCTTCAAATCTATCTTCAATCTCCTTTTCAAACTGTGTGGAGGACGATCCTCCATCCCAATCTGACCCTAGCCCCTCTTTCGGATCTCTCTGATGTGCATCCAGGTCTTTCTCCGCAGACTCCTTCTCCGATCCCTCCATGCAGGACTCTTCCGCTCATAGGGAATAAATACCACAATGGCAGGACCTTATGCAAGTACAGGATGGTCGGACCTCCCCGTCGATCTCATGATCCACATACTGAATCTACTGGAGCTTCCCGATGTCCTCGCCTTCCAAGCTGTCTGCCCGTCTTGGCGCTCTGCTTCTAAGGCGACCGCCACCAGTGTCCCACCTCCCCGCACTCCGTGGCTGGTGTCCATGCCGGAGGAGCGTCTACATGGGAGCAAAGGAAGTCTTCAGCTATGGGATCCCACTCCCAGTTTCCGTAACCTCTTGGACGGGAAAACTTTTCAAGTCACCTTTTCCTGGGGCCAGGCCGTCGCCCTGTGCGGCGCCTCCCACGACTGGCTTATCATGGCAAACAAGCTCTCGGATCTCGTCCTATACAATCCCTTCACAACAACATTGATCCCCCTCCCGCCTATCACCAGTTTTGATTCATGCATTCAGGAGGTCTATGGAGACGACGAGGGTAAGGCCCTCGTGGGGTATTGCTTCGCGTGCTACAAGTGTGACCGTGCCTATGATTTGCACAGGCTGGGTAGGTGGTTCTACGACAAGGTTGTGCTATCTGGTTCTCCCTCTTCTGGTCGCACAATTGCTTTGTGCATCTACTTAGATGGCATGCGACTCTCTTTTGCGAGGGTAGGGGATGCATGTTGGCACCAAGTTTCAAAGATACGAAAAAGAGATGATATCTTTGCCGATTGTGTGTACCATCGCGGAAGGTTCTATGTGGTGACGACGAGAGGGAAATTGAAGTGATGTGACTTTAATGAACCTGGAAGTCCGTGGATGAAAAAGGTCATCACCGAGGGCGATGATGATGATGATGCTGTTATCACAAGGTACTTAGTTTCGACTCCATGGGGTCGTCTCCTGCAGATACGTGTCATTCTTGACAAAGACCAGGTAAACAATGTCAGGGTGGAACTAGACAGATTGGATATGAAGAGTAAGAAGATGGTGAGACTAAGTTCGGCAAAGGCTTTGCGGGGGCACTCAGTTTTTGTCGGACAGAATAGCCCAGGTCTTTTATCCACCAAGGAATTTCCTGAGCTGAAACCGGACTGTATCTACTTCACAACTCCCCGTCTCGCAAACTATAATCTTTTCGAGAAACGCTGTAACAAGTGGAACGGTGTGAAGGTTTATGACTTGAAGAAACGGACCCTTGAGGCTGCTTTCTTGTTAAGTGGAGGACATTATGGAACGTGTTATCCGTTGGAAGTCTGGTTCACACCGAGTCTCTGATGACTAAGAAAACTGTGTTGTAACTTGTAAGATCCTTTTCGGTATGTAATCAACTTGGTTTAGATCTACTAATTATATTCTGTGAGATTCTCACTGTTATTAATCAGGGGAAAAACCTGCCTACAGGTTGAGGCTTACCCTTTCAGATCTTGAATCATTTATCTCTATTTACTGTTTGTTTTGGTTGTTTTCGTGTGTAAGTGTCTAGGTGTTCGTCTTATTGCAGTGTATGCATTTGTTTTGTTTCAGATAATCTCGTTGCATCTCTTGGAAAATGTATGTGACTTATGTGCTTGCGTAGATGATTCTGAAGCGTGTGGCTGTTGTTACAGTACATGCTCTGCTTATTATCTAGGCCATGGCCGTCAGTTAACTCTGCTTGAATGGAATTGTGATTCTATAGTGCTAGCTGTAGGGTTGATTTGCTCTTTTCCATGGCTCATACAACCCAATTGAATTTTCCTATTGATCCAAACCGTGTGGAGTTGTATACATTTTCTTTCTGTGCGTCGAAGGGTTAAAGGAAAGGGAATTCTTGTCCGGGTAGGCAACTGTACGGGGGGCTGCTCTGTTTGCTACAATATAGATCTACTGCTTACACGTATTTTCTATCGAGTGGAAACCCGCATAAAAGTTTTAGGGCACGCCTGGAGCTCAGTCGACCGAGAACTCGCGAGTTCTCAGTCGGCTGCCTTCTTCCTCAATTCCGGCAAGGTCGCCTCCCCCGCAGCCATCGTCGGCCGAACCGCCGACCTCCCCGCCCGCGGCCGGCGCGCTGCCGCGACGCCTCGCCCTGCCCCAATCTCCTCCTCCATCGGTCCGCCGCCGCCCAGCCATCCCTCTAACCCCGCCCCCTTCTCCGGCACCGGCGAACCCACCCCCACGCACCCCCCCAAGTTAAGTTGCTTCTCATCTCCGCCGTGGAAGCCGCGGCCGCGGCGGCTTCGCCTTGGCTGGTCGCCGACGTCAGGAGGAAGAAGAAGCCTAGAACGAACCGCGAGGAAGATCGACGGTTCTTGGCGTTGACTGGGAACTGGTGAGTTCTCAGTCGACTGAGAACTAGCAATTCCGAAAGTTTTAACCGTAGGGCGACCCCCCCTCCCCCACGTCGCCCGCGCCTGGCGACACGGGGGAAACCCTAGCCGTCGGCAGAGGCTCCGCCCCCGCCAGAGGGAGCGGCGGCAAAGCCGCGCGCGACCGAGGATGGTGGCGGCGGGGCGTTTGCTCTTTGGTTCCGCCGGGTTTAAGCCACGCAGGCGTGGCGTGTGCTGCCGGCAAGCTTGAAGACGGGCGCGCTGAGGAGGGCTCCGGCGGAGGACGGCTCCAGCGAAGGGCGGCGCTGCGCAGGCGCGCTGCTTCAGGGCGTGGGGGTGCGGCCCTGGGTGCTTCTGCCCGGGCTCGATCTGGGCCTGGGGCGGGCCCTACGGGTCGCGACCATGTCGAGGCGGCTCGCGGCGGAGGGCGGCGCTGCGCGGGCGCACTGCTGTGAGGCGGGGTGCAGCGCTGCTGCAGGATGGCAGGGGCGTCGGGCTGCTGGTTGGGGTCGGGGGTGTTGCTCATGTGTTTCCGGCCAACACCTTCTACGGGGAAGAGGAAGCCGGGGCGGCGGCCCTGTACTGGAGTTGCTGTGAATGTGCGGCATGAGTGCGGCGGCGGTCGCCGTGGCAGGAGGCACCACGGTTGGGTTCTGGCCGGTGGCAGAGCTCGGTGGACGACGGCAGGACGACACTTCCTGTGGCGTTACTCCCTTGCTTTGTGGTTGGGACGACCTCCGGGCGAAAGCCTTGTTCTGAAACCTTCCTTTTCTTTTTGAATCCAAGCAAGAAAACTTTGATCAAGACGGTGTGGCCAAAGTCAATCCTTAGTCGTAGCGGGCGACGGCGGCGCTTTTGGGCGTCGTTTTCCCTCTTGGGGTCATCGCGTTGGAGTGTCATTCCCACCCGACGTTAGTGGTGCTAAAATTTCCGGGTGAAAGCCTAAGCTCCATCGGGAGCTTGCGGCGACGGCGGATGCGACGTTTCCTTGTTGGAGGCGCCGCCTTGGAAGTCCTTAGCCCCTCACGGTGTGATGGGCTCGCGGCGCTCGATGAGGGCGGTTTTGTTGTCAGGGGAGCGGATGACCGGGGTGGCGGCCCCGGACGGTGGCGGTGCGTCGAGACGGCGGTCTCGGTCTCCCATGCTATGATGGTTCCATGAGGCGGGGCCATTGTCTAGCGGGGGTTTAGGTGGCGACCTGGATGAAGACTGCATGGGCAGAGGGTTCGTCGACCTGACTGGATCACCTTCGGGCTATGCGAAGGCCGATCTGGTTGCTACGCCGGGGCGGCGGCCCCGGCACAGGTGGTTTTGGTGGCAACCTGGATGAATACTGCTTGGGCAGAGTGTTAGTTGACCATGACTGGATCAATTTCGGGCTATGCGAAGGTTGATCTGGTTGTTACGCCGGGGTGACGGCCCCGGAGCCGGTGGTGTCTGTTGTGACGTTTGTCGACTTGGGTCGTGTGGGTGGCGGGTTGCTTCGTTTGTGTAATTCTTTTGTACAGATCTTATGGTTTTTGAACCCGGTTTTTCTTATAAACTGGGTTAACTCTTTCTATCTATTCGGGCGGTGGATAGGATCACCTTTATACCCAAAATCTTTCAATAATGGAAGAACCTCACGTAAGTTGCCGCTGTTCCTGAAATATTTATCTATGTTTACTGTTTAGTTTGGTTCTTTTCGTGTGTGAGTCGTTTGCATAAGAAGTTGCCAGGTGTTCGTCTTATTACAGTGTATGCATTTGTTTTGTTTCAGAAAATGTCGTTGCATGACTTGCAAAATGGATGTGAGTTATGTGTTTGAGTTGCTGAAGTGAAGATCAGACAGTTTGTCTGATTCTGCAGCTTGTGGCTCTGCTTATTGTCTAGGCCACGGCTGTCAGTTAACCCTGCTTGAATGGAATTGCGATTCTACTGTGCTAGTTGTATATTCCCTTTGTTTCACAATCTAATATATTTTAATAATTTTTCACATTCATACACTAGTTGGAAAAAGCCTATCGGAGAAGTTTACCCGCGCCACACGTTTTTTCTTCTCTTCTTATGGAACAGCTGATTAAGCTTGATCAAGTATCTCATTTCTGTTATGGAAGAGACAAGGGAGATGGAAGAGGAGGGTACAACGCACCATGGCCCCGATTCCAACAAGTAATTTTCTTGTCCCATATCTCACCGATTTTGTAAACGACCTGTGCATTTTTTTTGGATCCTTAAGTACTGCAAGAATTTGTAAATACTAATTTTAATATTCTCTCTGCATCTTGCACAAGTCTCATGTTCATTCTTTTTACGCTGTTGAACTGTATTGCCTGGTTTGGTACCTCATATTGGCATGGAATTTCGAAATTCAGACGAGGCTTGGACATTTTGGTTGAGCTACAACGGGCAAAAAGGTTTTAAGGTCAGAAAAAGGTATAGAATTAAAAGGCAATCCGATGGAAAAGTTACATCATGTACATTTGTTTGTGCAAACGAGGGTCACCGATCACAAGACAAAAGAGATCATTTAACAAAGTGCCCTCGAGCTGAAACTAGGATAGATTACCAAGTCCATATGAATCTTAAAGCGGATCGAAGGAAGGGAAATCTCAAAGTTTCTGATTTGGTTTTGGAACACAATCACGTGCTACACATGGTAGAAACTTTACACTTAATGGTGTCACAAAGGAAGATATCAAAATTACAAGCTTTTGAAATTCAAATGGCAGACGATGCAGGGATTGGGCCAAAAGCTGCACATGAGTTTGCTAGTCGGCAAATCGGACGGTGAACCACTCAATCTTATTCCATTCGTGATCAAAAGAATTATTTGCAGACCAAGCGGCAGCGAGAAATGGCATATGGACAAGCAGGTAGCATGCTTAAGTATTTTCAAGATAAGGATGTCGAAACAAAAAACTTCAAAACGGAAAAGGACTTGGCTCGATAAGAAGCACAAGCGTAGAAAAAAAAGAGAAGACACTAATTCCAGTAATTCGATCTGTGCCACATGTTTTACATCCAATGGTCCAGGATACTAATCCTTCGATCGCACACGAAGCCTAGTTTCTTCTCCTCTTCCCGACCGATTTCCCCATCCAATCGACGAACACAAGACGGCTCCGCCCTACGCCGCCGGCAGCCTACCCAGCACCACCTCCCCCACCCCCAACAAACCCAACCCGATGTCCGCCCCCACACCCGCCCGTTCTTCTTCATGGGCTGGATCTCACGCATCCCGTGATTCCATTCCCCTTCCTCCCACTTCGGATAGGGAGAAGACCGCCGGAGGAGCTTCCCCGGCCGCTCCTGCTATCTCGCCGTGTAATGAATTCATGCAGACCGATGCTGCGGGTAAGCCAATTCTAATCTTCCCCGCAACGCCTATAAGGCCTTGTTTATTTACTATAAGGGTTTTCTAGGGGATGGGAGGAGTGGGGTGTGAGGGGATTTGGTGAACACCTAATCCCCACGAATACTCTTCCCCTACAATACACCAGCATGGACTAGAGTTTTTGTTGTATATATGTTGTATTGCTTAATGGAAGAGTAGCCGTGAGGGCACCAGCACTATGTAGCTACGGTGGTGACCAAGGGAGTATCTGTTAGACAAAGCCTTGCTCTTCTTCCTTGGTTTGTGTGTCCGTTTGTGTTCTTGAGAGAAACCGTGAGAGAAACATGTCACAAGAGAGTTGTGAGGTTGAAGAAGAAGCGGCGCTGCGGGATACAGCGCCAACAAATTCTATGAGTAAATTCACAAGGATGTATTTTTTATATTAGTTTCCTTCTCCGCGATAGAGCTGGGGTTCTTAGCTCTCTCATTCTGAAAATTCTGATCGAATTTTTGACACTCCTGTGGTTGGATAGTTAATGGAACAGGGGGTGAGGGGGCAACCTTTTTATCTAATTTTTTTTAGTTCTTCTTGTCAACTTACCTAGGTCCCGGCCGTCAGTTAATTCGCGTGAATCGAATTATGATTTTAGGTCTTCTCTTGCCTCTTATCAATTACAGTTATATGTTCTTCAGAATAAAAAAACAGACACGGACCCAAGAGCTTTTACGAATCGAAAAGGGGGGGACTTCCTAGTACGAGAGGGCAACGGACACGGGCTTGTTTGCCTGGCTATATACATCTGCTTACATGCTTTTTCCTTCAGAGAATAACTAAATGTGCTTTTTTCACAATGGCAGGACCTTATGCAAGTACTGGCTGGTCGGACCTCCCCATCGATCTCATGATCCACGTACTGAATCTCCTGGAGCTACCCGATGCTCTCGCCTTCCGAGCTGTCTGCCCGTCTTGGCGCTTTGCCTCTATGGCGGCTGCCACCAGTGTCCCATCTCGCCGCACGCCGTGGCTAGTGTCCTTGGCGCCTCCTCCTGAGAGCGAACCAAGGCGTAGTTTCTGGGATCCCGTGGTTTCTCTCAAGTTCCGTAACCTCGTGGACGAGAAAACTTTTAAGGTCAGTTTCCCCCGTGGCCAGGTTGTGGCCTGCTGCGGCGCCTCCCATGGCTGGCTGGTTGTGGCTAATGAGCTCTCTGACCTCGTCCTATATGATCCCTTCACCGCAGCACTAGTTCCACTCCCACCGATGACCAGCTTCTCGTTGTGCGTCGAGGGGGTCTATGGAGACAAGGGGAATGTCGTGGGTTACTGTTATCTTAGCGATGCTAACACCCTGTATAGTAACCGTGTTTATGAATTGGATTCTTTGGGCATGCAACTGTATGACAAGGTTGTGCTATCCGGCTCTCCATCTGCCGGTGACACCATTGCTTTCGCCAGCTACTTAGATGGCACGCGACTCTGCTATGCGAGGGTAGGAGACTGTTCTTGGCGCCATGTGTCGGTGATAAAGGGACACAATGATAGTTGTGCGGATTGTGTCTACCACCAGGGTAGGTTCTTTGTGGTGACAATGGAAGGGCTATTGAAGTCTTGGAACCTCAGTGGACTTGACGGGCCGAAAAAGAAAACGATCATTGCCGAGGATGACGGTGAGTTGAGTGATGTTATCACGAGGTACCTAGTTTCAACTCCTTGGGGATATCTTCTGCAGGTGCGTATCATGCTCGACACAAATCAGGAAAACTGCGTCAAGGTTGAAATAGACAAATGTGATATCAAGAGTCGCAAAATGGTTCCACTGATCCCTTCAAAGGCTCTGCGGGGACTCGCAGTGTTCCTCGGACAGAACAGCCCAGCTTTTGTACCAATAAATAAATTCCCAGAGCTGAGACCCAATTGTATCTACTTCACAACTCCACGTCTCAGGAATTGCAGCACTTTCGACCGGCGATATAACCAATGGTGCGGTGTAAAGGTCTATGACTTAAAGAAGCATACACTGGAGCCTGCTTTCCCGTCAGGTGGTGGTAATTACGGAACAGTCTTTCCGACAGAAGTCTGGTTTACGCCGAGCCTCTGATTCAACCATGTTGTAACTTGTAAGAGCCTGTAGCTATATAGAACATTCAGTGTTACATTGTATAATTAGCACTAGGCATAATCATTTCTCGTTGAGCTTGTTTGTTGTTATCAGTTCGATGAAAAAAAAACTCTCCCATGTTGATATTTACTCATTCAGATCTTGAATCATCTATATCTATTCTTCTCTAGTCGTTGCTCTTGGCTTTTCTTTTCTTCAAGTGTCTGAATATGGGGTGGTTTGGCATCAGGATGGAAGAAGTTGCCAGCTGTATGCCTGTGTTGGGTGCGTCAGTGCGTGCGTGCGTGTAATTATTTGTTTCAGATAACGCATTGCATAACGTGGTAAATGTGAGTACGTAGTTCAGCAAAAGATTAGTGAATTGTTTATATGTAGAGGCGGTGGGCATGCTGGTGATAATGAGTTAGTATGGTCCTACAGTTTGGTTTTTGGCCTGTTTCAACAAATAGTTCAGGGTTGTGTTCCATGATGTGATGCCATCTCAGAACATGAAACGTGAAGTTGTTGCTGGGCAACAAGAAGTACTTGCTTTTGGAAGTGATGCAACTTCAAGTTCTTCTTCTGTGAAGACCACATCATTCACCTCCCAGATGAAAGGCGGTAGCAGGAACTTCGCTAGCTAATGATGACACTAAAAAGACTCAACATACTCCAAATCAAACAATATGTCACTAGTTAACAGCTATCTGCAGTGGCGGCTGTGCAACTGAAGAACATTCACTGCAAGATCAAAATCCAGATATTAATTACCTACATAGAAGAGCCTCCAGTTGGATGTGTTAGTCTACTCCTGAATTTCCGTTTCAGAGCAATGCAGTACCGTTCCTCGGCCCAAAGTCAGGAGTCATGCCCGTTTTACTCCTTTCAGTCATCCATCTGGTTTATCCATTTCTACTAATGGGATGCCGTCTTTTAGTTCCAACCTTATGAGGGCAAGACGAGGAAGCGGTCCGGTGAATCTTGTGCAGCCAAACATGATCCGGTTAGTTAGTTGCTCTAGAGAGTATAAAATCAGCTTAAAGAGTCAAAAGGAGAAAATTTCAAAAAAACACCGCAATTCAGCTAGCGGGAAGTCCACAATCAGTCGGTGGTCGGTTCCAATGTGCACTGATTCGCAAAGTTTGGCTGCGCTAAGTCGATTTCTGACAACTGGCCCCATTGTCAGGGGTGATGTGGCATGACGTTAACAGCCAGGTAGTCGTAAAAAAATATCTAAATTTTGTTTGTTTTGAAAAATTCCGAAAGGTCGCCTAGTCAACTCCTCTCTCATTCATTTTGTAACCAAATTCCCTACCCAACCAACTGTCGCCTCCGTCCCCGACCACCGACACTTCCCACTCACACCTCTGTCCTGGCTCGATGTGTCCCGCTCGCTGATTGCGGTAGGAGTCGGCGAGGTGTTGGCTGGAGGTCGACGCGTCGTCGATGCGGCCATCCCTGACAAGCGTGCATCTAGCACGGGGTCTGGTGCTCGACACCCCTCGTCCTTGTAGATGTCCACCTGTCCAACGGAGCTTTCCCTCCCCACCGACACTCCAGCCGTCGCCGCTGCTATCTCATGTGTCCTGCACCCTGGGGCCTTCCGTTGCATCCACCTCTTCTACATCAGCATGAGCGAGGTCCAGGCTGAGGTCACACGCTAGCTCCGTCTCCTTGCTGTCAGGAGGGTCCAGGACCTCGTCCTAGTCAACCGCCCATGGTGGATGTCGACCATGCAGTTGTTGGAGAACCACAAGAGGAAGGTGTGATGTAGACAATAGAAATTTCCCCCTACTTTAAGAACTAGAGTTTATGTCTCCAGGAGGAGGGACATGTTGCAAGTTTTGCAACTTGGTGTTTTCTTACTCTGGCGCTTGAGAGTCGACGCGGACGTACACAAATCCAAACAAAATACTTTGTTCCAACTTTTCAGGAAGTTTTTCAAGCTTCATGTCTTGCTGAAAACAAAATTATTAAATGTACGACTAATATAATATGATTATTATGCAAAGCGGACAACAAGCAATTGATTATAAAAGCAAGTAACAAACCGTGTAAATAATATAATAAAATATGGAATTAGACCTATAGTTTTACTAGTGGTGTCTCTCCAATAAAAGATAAGTAAACATGTGGGTAAACAAATTACAGGGCAACTAATAAATTCATGAAACATTTTATAGATGCTATTATGGTAAAGATGGACTTGAAATATTCAATATTGAACATTACATCAAAGTACATAGATCAATCTAACTGCATCTATGACTAATAATCTACCTTGAGATCGATATCCAGGATTTCCCAAAAAGTATTAAGTTGTAACCAATGGACAATTACAATAAATTTTATACATAACGTAAGCAATGCATATAATCATATAGACATAAAAACCGTTGTTTTACCCACAAGTGGCAACATCACATGTAAGGGTGTCAAGCGGTCGACCCGCAAGCCTGCAAAAAATGATTTTTAGTTCAAAACAAGCTAATTTTGTAAAGAATATTATAACTAACCGAACAATCTTTTAACTAGGAAGCGGGTCGGGTCGAGCGCCGCTCTGACACCTGAATCATATCCCCATTCTTGCACGTTTCTGTCACTCGAGCGCAGAATCACGGGAGGCATGAACCCACTATCTAGTATTAATACTCCCTCTTGTAGATACAAGTCATCACTTGGCCAAATTAACATAAGTATCAGAGAGCATGCAAGATCATAAATATAACAATAGCATGATGAAACAATAGTAAACAATATGAACACAACTTCACATATCATCGGATCCCAGCAAACACAAAACGTAGCCTTATAATCAAGTAATCTTGATCATGATAGACAGTTTAGAAGATCTAAACATGGTGGCACAAGTGGAAGAGAACATCAACTAGATATGCTATGGACCCATAGTACAAGATGGAACTAGTCGCGCATCACTCCGTAGGAAGGCATGACGATGAAGATGCCTCCAGTCACCCCCCCCCCCCCCCCCCCCCCCGCGCAGGGTACTGGAAGAGCTTCAACCCCATATTTGGTTTCAAGGTGAAAGTTGCCTTGTGTGAGTTCCGTGGAATATTTTCTCCATATTAGGTTTCTTAGTCTCGGGGAAATAAATAGGTGCAAGGGTGAACGGATAGACGTCGCCTAGAGGGGGGGGGGGGTGAATAGGCGATTTAAAACTTTTTCCGAGGAGCCGCAATATCCGGTCCAAGAATGACCCGGAAATTCCGGTATGCTTGATAAAGGCGGAATAAAACTAGAGGTTTACTTTAACAAGCATACAACCTAGATATAAATACTAAGCTCACCTATGTGCACCAACAACTTATGCTAAGCAATACAAGTAACAAGGGGATAGCAAGATATATGACTTCAAGCACGAAGGCTATCACAATGTAAAGTGCATAAGTAAAGAGCTCGGGTATAGAAATAACCGAGGCACGCGGAGACGAGTAGGTATTCCCGAGTTCCACCCAAAGGGTGTACGTCTCGTTTGGAGAGGTGTGCGCAACCACAACAGGTTAGCCGCAACGCCACAAAGGTTCACCTTCTTCTCCTGATGAACTCAACCACATAAGGTTGCGAGTTCACTTTCTTCCACTATTGATCTCCTTTGGGGCAGAGATCGAATCCCGTACAACTCTTGAGGCACACACCCACAACTTAATTGGGGGCTCCCAAGTGTTGAGGCACACACCCACAACTTAATTGGGGGCTCTCAAGTGACCACAAAAGGTCTTGGCCATAAAAGGCCGGTCACAAAAGGCGTCTAGGGTCCAAAGACCCAAGAGTAACAAGCTCACAAGTATCACCACCACGAATCCTCGTGGAGGGCTCAAACCGATGCAAATGCAATGGCAAGAGCACACGAAGTGCTCAAGTCCTTCACTCTCAAATTCCAACACAACAACAAATGTTTATGGGGGAATAAGAGAGGAAGAACAAAGGAAACCACAAAGGAGTCAAATCCTTCACTCCCAAATCCCACCAAAAGCAACTAATGCTTATGGGGGGAGAAGAGAGGAAGAACAAAGAAGAAGAACCACAAAGGAACTCCAAGAACTAGATCCACTAAGTTCCCCTCACTTAGAGGAGAGATGGATGGTAGGATTGTAGATCTAGATCTCCTCTCAACTTTCCCTAAAGAATATGGAAGATTCAATGGAGGGATTGAGAGGGAAGTGAGCTTTCCAAGGTCAACAATGGAGTAGGAGAGAGGGGAAAAACGTGCTGCCTTGGGTTTTTCGGGGAAGAAGAAGGGGAGGGGTATTTATACCCCTACAGGAAATATAGCCGTTGGCTGTTTCGACACTCGGAAATTCCGGTATAAGTGAGACTCGGAAATTCCGGTTACCCGGAAATTCCGATTCCATGAAATTTCCGAGCTGAAATTCCGGCTGGAGTCAGAAGCAAAACCAAACTTTTCCTTAGCCATTTCTGGAGGACTTTTCTGGGTGCACTCGGAAATTCCGAGTAAATGAAATTTCCGAGTTGATTTTCCGGTTCAAGTCAGAACCAAATTCCTCCTTTCCTTAGCCGTTTTCTTGGATAAGCTGGGGAACCGGAAATTCCGGTAGAGCGGAATATCCGACCCCAATAATCCGAATCAGCAAAACACCGAAACGAAAACTGTTATAACTTTTGCAAATGAACTCCAAAAGAGGTGAGACCAATTTTGTTGGAAAGATAGCGACGATGAGTACCCAAAAAAAATGGAAATATTGCATCCCATAAATAGAGTAAAATCTTCACACATGGCAAGGAGTGGGACTTTCCTCAAGGTAGAACCGGCAATATTTCCGCCACCGAAAACGCAACAAGTTGTCCAAAGTAAAACCGATTTCGATGAACTAGAGCTTGACATGGAGATGAACCAAGCTATAATTCCTCACCAACATAAAAGCCAAATAAGAACCAAGAAATATGATATGCCAAGAATGCAAAGGTTTGAGCTCTCCACAACGATGCGATCAAGATACTAACTTGAGAGCCCCTCTTGATAGTACGTCTATCTATCATATAGCCCTATCAAGATCATACCTTTGCCTTGAGCATTCCACTTGAGTTGGATGAAGATTATCTTGATCTCTTCAAGTGGTTCATCTTTCTTGATTGTGCGTCCAAGCACATGCTTGATTAAGACTTTTACAAATACTCCCTCATGCTCACAATGGGAGAGTCTCGCTAAGCTCCGTCTTCATGTATCCATAGCAAGCTCTAAGGATAGGATCTCTTCAAGAATCTTCTCTTGGTCTTGCACATTTCACCTTGATGACGATCACCACATGACGTCATCCTCCATGAGCTATATAAAATCTTCATTTGATGCAATCCCATGGGAAGATACCTAACCTCATATAAAGATACCACACACATATAACATGGGTTAGTTCACAAAGCTATGCGGACAAGTGTTTACCATCCCAAGAGATACATGATCGCTCTTGGTACATCTTGTAGCTTTGTGTGTTGATCAACATCTTGATCAATCTTGTATCTTCCAACATTTCTTCACTAATATGATGTCTTGAATCCTTCAAGACATACTTGCAATAAGGTTCACTCAACACATAACCTTCAAGAGTCCAACACATGAACTTCACAATTCCATGGACAAGATCTTTAAGGATATCTCAATGCAAACATTAGTCCATAGAGATTGTCATTCAATTACCAAAACCACACATGAGGGAAAATGCTCTTTCAAAGGGCTTTTAAAATTAGTGGTAGATTAATGCCGTGCTAAGACGTAAGTGATGAAGTGGTGGGGCTACGGGAAGGAGAGGGGTATGTCTTGGAAGAAAAAGGAGGGGAAAACGCCTTCTCTCACTCATAGCCTGGCCCACGGCCGGAGATGCTCCGAGCACTTACGTATTGATGCAGGCATTCCAGCACATCAAGATGGAGCAAGACATCCCACTGCGGATGCATCCCAGAGTGATTTGGTAGAGGGAGAACTTGCCTGTGGCAAGATGGTTAGGTGGATGGTTGTATTGAAGGGGATCGTGTGCAGAAAACAAAAATTTTCCTACCGACGATATCCTTAAACTAGCCAAGATCTATTCTATGCAGATATAGTAGTACGAACGGAGATCGGAATACGTACCCTTGTAGACCGAAAGCGGGGATTACGTTCCCGCACAAACGTTGTCGATGAAGACCGACGTAGCCGACCTCAAGGTCGTGTAGAGGAAGCAGGCCTCCGAGTACCGCTAGCGCAGCACCTCGCAGGGAGTCGCACACGTACGGTGGAGACGACGCCTCCGAAGCTCCAGTCCAGGACGAGCAGCGGAAGACTTGGACCGGAACACCAGCAGCGCGGCAGCGGGCTATGGTGGAGGAGATCCCCGACTCCTCTGGCTCGACGCGGCTCCGACTTGGGAACCACGAGATCGAGAGAGAAATCGGGAATTAATTGGTGAATTAAAAGGCTGGGGGTGCCCCTTCTTATATAGGCTCCCAAGGGGAGCCTACCTTGCCAGCCAGGCAATGTGGGACTAATCCCACATGCCTGGTTCGGCCAAGGGGGTGCGCCGGCCCCCTGGTGGGCCCCTTGTGGCCCACCTAGGCCGGCCCCTAAGCTCCCACCGAATTCCCAAGGGGGTTCCCCCCCCCTCTTGGGCCTTCTTTCGTCCGGAAGGCCCATTTAGGGAAATCTGCCTTAATAAATTCGAAAATAAATATATAAAATCATATTTGCATATTAATAACACTAATTAATATCAAACATAATATATATAATTTTTCCTAGCTCCGAAAACTCTTTCGGTGCTGCCCGATCTCCATCGGACCTCTCCCAGGACGCTCCCGGAGATCTCCTTCCTTTCCGGTTGTCTTGTCGAAACCCCTTAAGTGTGTTACCCTAGCGGTTCGATATAATATCAGGTATGATCAAGACTCCTCAATGATCAACGACTAACCCGTAGGCCTGGACCCCATGAATTAATCCCTGAGATATAACGAATGACTTTCATCTATCAAACCTGAACGTAAAGTCTTAGACCTTTTGCCATAGCGATACTTAGCATGTCCGAGCGTCGTTCCATAGATATCTCCATACCTAATCCCGACCTCGTTACCGACGACGCTATCTTCTACTCGTTCATGATCTCATGTCTCCGTGACCTAGTCACATGCTTGCAAGCTCACTAGACATGATCTCACCGAGTGGGCCCGAGAGTATCTATCCTGCTATGCGGACTGGCAAATCCCGCTCTTGACCCCTCGTCTTAATACTCCCTTCCAATACCCAAAAGTATCACCGTTATTGTCATACTAAATAAGATACGACGTTTGGTGCAATCAAAGTATCTTCCGGAAATATCAATAAGAGTTGATCTCACGGTCAAAGGTGTAACGACTATGTTCTCCAAATCTGGGTATGTCCATCACATCGCTCTCCATCGATATGACTCTCATTGCCGACCGCCGCCATGCCCCATGACCGGGAAACCTCGATCATCAATCGCGCAACGAAACTAGTCTTAGTAGAGGCTACTAGGGACCTGGTTGTTTACGTATCACACCCGCATTAATGTTTCCGCTTAATACGGTTCTAGCATGATACAAAAACCTATTATGAACAAACGAGATATGATAAAGAATACACTTTATTAATTTCCTCTAGTTCATATCTCCTTCATGTATCCCTAGCCCACCAGAGTTCAAACCCCAGGTTTGACGCTGATGTTTCTCATTTAGGCGGAATATTCTTTTAGTGGGAGGCGACGTTCCCGTCGACAGCGAGGCGCCTGTGGTGAATTCGTCAATCTCAAGACCTGACCCGCCGGCTCAGTCTCTCGGAGGTGCTCATAGGGGTAGGGTGTGCGTGCGTGCGTTCATAGGGCTGAGTGTCTGCACGTGTATATGAGCGCTTGCGTTGTACTGTGTTTCTCAAAAAAAAAAGAGTGATTTGGTAGAGGTAACTTTCCTAGTTTCAATGAAGTAAATTTATGTCACGCAGCACAGCCCTTTCCACTAAGGATATCCACTATGTAGTCCATAAGGTTATATATTATGGACAACTATATACATAGTGGCACCTATCCATAAGGTTGTCCACAAGCAAAAAGATTATGGGTTGTCCACAAGTTTATGGACATCCATAAGCAATAAAATAATATTATTTTTACTCATAGAGTGTACACAATAATTAAATTTGGCAACTTAAGGTGAATTTGACAATATAGTATGCATACTTTTTAGCCACGCTACCTCGACTCCGTCGACGGGGAGGGGTCCATGCCGGCGGCGAATTCTAGGGCTCGCCGATCGGCGGCGTACTGTTGTGGCTCAGGCACGAATTGATTTTCCCCTCCACCTATCTCTGTGTTTTTTTTACTACTACTCGTTGATGAGATGGCCAGAAAAGAAACTGACGTGCTTACGTGGTTTTTAGTCAAAATTAAAGACGTGTTGTCAAATCAAAATACTAAGATTTCTTTGCAAGTAATCATCGGTCCACAAAACTTTCATACCCTCGTGATCCAAATCTGAAGTGTCGTTTTTTCAGGAACAATATACATATACAGCGACGGTGTGAGGTCTCAAAATAATAAAATATACAGCGATGGTGTCAAATATGAAGAGGTCAGTTCATATTAACGGAGCACTCTGAATAACACGGTTGCCTTATCATTTCTTACTTTCTCGAACTCCTTAACAATGTTATGTGTCTACAGAAGTTTATTATTGTTTTTTTTTCGAAATACGGTACACCGGAGACACTCATATACATGTGTATATACACACGAACATCTATACGCATGCACGCATATCCTACCCCTATTAGCATCTTTGAAAGATTGTTCCGTTGAATTGAGTATTAAGAAACTACGTCACCATGTCTCGCTGCTAACGGGAACATCGCCTCCCACCGAGAAATATCTCCACTAATATAAAAATACCTAGACTGTAAGGATAATTTAAACCGTACACACATCACATTAAGATCCACCGTTCTATATCCTTCCCAGGGGCGGAGCTCCACTTAGGGCAAGGTAGGGCAACTGTCCTACCTTGATTTTTGATAATCATATTCATTTGTACGGGTTTTTGCTGAACAATTTGAGTGGTTGAACATAAAAACGGACTTCGTGTACGAAAGTTATGCTTATATTGATAAACACTGTGCAAAACCACTTACTAAATCAAAACTACGACTCCAACTCTTTCTCTTCACAATATCTAATTCAGGATCTAACAAAATATTAACAAAATAGGACGCTAAAACAATGTCATGTGTGTGTGGTATTTAAGAAGGTAAAACAAGTCACCGTTGATTATGTGTACAGTGTGAACACTTCTATATTGCTATAGACTATGTTGCCACTGATTTTGGTCATCGTTTAGATGAGTTATCTTCGTAGTGAAAAAGTATTCTAAGCGACAAAGATCATTAAGACACATAAGTTATTATTGTTATTGTTTTTTTCTAACTCTTTAACAATGCTCTGTGTCTAGAGAAATTATTAAGACATAGAAGTTATTGTTGTTATTGTTTTTTTTCGAAACATGGTATACCACAGACACTTATATATTATTAACTATATTAAAGATATTAAAGCTGTAAGGGGTCTCTTTGTATGGAATTCGTTTGGATACTGTTCACCCTCCTATCCATCCAGTCTTGGGCCGCCACGTCCCTAGGGTACCGTAGAAGAGCCCTTCTACAGTGCACGGCCACCTCCGCACCGTGCGATCGAGATCCGACGGTCGACGTGGCCTTTTTGCAGAAAAGTCTGTGAGTTCTCTTCAGTTTACGAATCTTCCCAGCTAAACTTCTCTATAATATCGTCGTACATATAAATTCTGAATGTGTCTCCCTGTATTGTCATGCTGTTACCGAAACAATATCTTCAGTTCCAACAATATAGGCACAATTCACACATAAAAAACACAATTCAAATAAACCAACCAAAAAATTACCTATGTTCACAGTACGCATAAACACAGCTAATACCAATCTATTACACTCCTAGACTACCTTTACAATTTTGTCCAACACAAATCGCATGGACGCGGCGTGTTGCTGCGCCGTCAAAGAATTACCAAATGTACTAACTTTGTAAGGAATCATCCTGCTAATTTGATGGACCGATTTATCTTCTTGCGATCTCAATTAACAATTCATTGTACAAAACTATGGCATATAACAACGCAATGGGCTCTTATATCCTTACATAAATAATTTCATATAATTCTTTCACTAATTTGAAAATTTTCTGATCAGATTTAGGTATGGATGAACTTCAGCATACACAATCACAGACAAGAGAGATTTTTATGTCAGAGATGCAGCAAATATGTCAAAGATGCAGCAAAAGTCGTGACAATGTGCTGATCTTCATTCTGATTATGTGATAGTGTGCTGATCTTCATTATGATTATGTGATAGAGTTAGATTCACATTTCCAAAGAGAATCAAGAGACATATTGCTTCAAGCCATTGTAAACAAAGTCAGAGCATTCAGATGGCTGAAAATTCACTTATACACTGATGAAAAATTGATTATATCAACATTCGCTGTGATCACACAGGTCGCGCCCAATCTTCCTAGTTCTTGATTTATAATGGGCCCTCAGCCCTTCAGCCTCAGAGTAATAATAATGTAAGACTAGAAATCACCAGAAATTAGTGAAAACCAATGTATTCATTTTCTTGCATACATCAAACTCAGATTTGACGATGCTGAGGCACCACAACACGTCAATGGCCATGCTCAATTGCAAGGCAAACAATTACATCAAACAATCTGTGAGAATCACACTAGTTTTATCTCTGCACTTTCTGTAAATTCTGGCGACGAGCACTGCAAAATGGTTCCCTTGGGATCAAAAGAACTTGGATAAGGAAAAAGGAAACAATCTGTGAGAATCACACTAGTTTTATCTCTGCACTTTCTGTAAATTCTGGCGACGAGCACTACAAAATGGTTCCCTTGGGAATCAAAGGGGCAAGCTTTGCTGAAACCAAGGTTCAGCAATCCATGATTTGCGTATGAAATTTTCTTTCGGCTCTTTAAGCATGGATCATTTATACAGTGACACTAGCCCTTCTGTTCTTGAGAAAGCTGAGGATAAAGCGGATGAAAAATGATAAGTCAAGACGAGATGAGATATAGAATGGCAAGACATAGGAGTATACTGTTGCTACCTTTGTTTATGTAGATGAGAGAGGGTCTTGAAGCGAAGTCATGTATGATACAGGGGCTTCATTCGGAACCTGGAGGGTTGCGTCATGTGAAGGGACCAGGAACCGCGCGTGCGATCCTGGAAGAACCATCAACTGCGCCTCCGAACCTGGAACTTTGTGATCCTGATGGATCAAAACGTATGTAAGCTTTCGGATGCAAAGTAAACGCCCGAAAACTCAAGGGCAGGAAATTATGACATCCAAGATTCTCATAGTCTGTTCTTAATTAACCTCCCCAAGGAAAAGTACTAGTAAATACCAACGTACCTATTTTGCACGCACACGAAATATCTGACTTACAACTCTGGTTTGGATAGGGTGAGATTCTCCATAGACAAAAGCACTAACGCTATACATGAGGATCACTAGCTAGCACTTTCAAAGTCAGTGTGCCAGCTAAATAATTGTCAATCCTTTGAATTGAGTGATAAGAAAATAAATAAATAAATAGTCAGTTGTAGAACAAATTTAACTCCTGCAGATACAGTACGTGCGCAGATGGATTAGTAGATATTTCAACTTTACAAGAAGGGAAGGATGTGAATCGTGTGTATACACAGTGCCAAAGCATACTTCCTGAATAACCAAGCACCACTCATCCGGCCAGACCAACAGAAATGGCACAAAATATGGTCTTACCACAGGTGCCTGTAGAAAGAACAAAACATATAAGGGCCCAATTAATAAACCAAGGAAGAAGAGCAAACTTGAGAAGTGTTTATTAGTTTCGGCTAGAACTAGCAGAAGCAGTTGGTACCTCTTTGCATGAAGGTTCAGGAGCAGCTCTGTTGAGGAGCCTCACCCAGGTGAGTGTGGTGTCCACGTAGCTGACGAGAGGGAAAAGCTGAAGGTAGAATGTGATCTCACCCTGCACCTCACGGAGCTCGTCGGCGTGCCGTGCCCCCATGAAGCACCGGTACAGGTACCCGCGGCCCCGGCAGGATCTGACGAGCAGCAGCGCGCGCCGGAGCGTCCCCTCCAGCTGCTCCACCGGGTTCCTCGTCTCCGGCGCCTGCATCAGCTGCGCCGAGTGGAGCTGGTGCAGCAGATCGCCGATCATCTTGGCGCGCCGAGCGAGCTGCAGGCACGTGGCTCTGTTCCTCCGGACCGTCTGCGCGGCCTCGGCGATCATAGTGATGAGCCCGTAGGCATCCACGCCTGCAAACTGCGCAACCATGGCAGCCTGACCAACTAGAGCCATCTACTATCGCTTCCTTATTCGGTTCAGGATGTTCACTCAGCTGGGAGAGCAGCTGCTCATATAAAGGCCTTCCCTTGGTTTGGTACAAGTGAAGACAGTGACTTTGACTACTGTTCAATGATTTGATTTTTTCAAGCATATCTCATCCATTGACGTTTGAACAGGTCTAGCTTGAAAGAACGTTGGGAAGGTTCCGGGAAATTTCATGCTTACATACATGCATGAACGATTTGTCAGAAACGAGATGGAGCACGTGGAAAGGCGGCCGGTGCTACGTGGTACAACCAATAATTCCAAGTTTGAATCTTTCTCTTGACAATAAGACCAAACACTTCTCTTAACAATAAGACTAATTCACATCTTCTGTGACCTGCATATTCATCTCCGCTGGTCTGGAACCAGAGGCCATGAAAGAGACCTCTGACCAGCTCAGTTGGACTCATCACATACTGTTGGTCTCTGCAATATCTGTATTTTCTTTATATAAAGCTGGACACACTGGCCATCATACATGCTATTCGAAATCACTTGATGCACAAATTATGTACAAAAGAGCACTGGATGCACTATTTTATTTTTGTCTAAAAGCTTGGTTCTGAACTTATAATAACTAGTACTCCCTCCATTATGAATTAATTGACTCAGATTTAGTGCCAGTTATACTAAATCCGAGTAAATTAATTTAGAACGGAGCGAGTATTATATATATACACACGCACACATATGCGTATGTGCGTATTATTCTACCCCTACGAGCATATTTGAAAGACCGTTCCGTCAAATTTAGTATTAAGATTAACTAAGTCACCATGTCTCGATGTTAACGAGAACGTCGCCTCCCACCAGTAAATATTTACACTAATATAAAAACACCTAGAATGTCAGATTCAGATAATTTAAACTGTCCAAACATTAAGATCCAATGTGCTATATCCTCCCAATGATGTATGATTTGCATTTGGCTCTTCCAGAAAAAAGAACGGTTAGAAATAATCGAAACTGATCCGCCCGGAGTCGTCCAGCCCACTACCACCGCTCTCCACCATTTAACTTTGTGAAAATAAAGTTTATCATTTTTCGTAGCAACTAGTACACGTATAAGGACCCCATGCCAAAGGATATCCTTTTTTGAGGTGTTTATCACTTTATTTTATTTTTCGTAAAACCGATCAAAATGCTCACCATGACTATCTATGTTTCTGTAAGGCAAAAAAATATTTGGATGTCATATTGGAAATCCTCTAATTTTTTGATCAATTTAGACATTTTATTTGTTAAATTCTGATTTAAGGTTTTAAAGATACGAATTATTCCATACTAAATGAAAAAGGCAAAAATAAAGTAATATTTATTTTATCATTATTTATTACAGTATTATTATTATTCTATAGTCATTATTGTTTATTCAACTTAATTTTTATAATACAAGTAATGAAAAAGTATAACATGATGACTGAGTAGTTAATATGATTGAGAAGATAGTAATATCAGTAAGTTCTCAATTCTCTCTTAGTATCTAATTTGAAAGGAATCTAAATGTTAAGCGTGTTGGGGTTGGAGTAGTTTGAGAATGGGTGACCGAACGGGAAGTTTTACTTGAGATTAAATGTGTAGTTAGTAATGAAATATGTGTGTTAGTAGGTAATTAAATGTGTGGCTAAGTGAGAAACAAAAAAATAGAAAACACGAAAGAAAAAAACATAATAGCAGCCAGCAATGAATCGGGAAAGAAATACGAAAGAAAAAGAAAAACAGAAAATAGGAAAAAAATAAAAAACACTATTGTCCGGGGTCGAATCAGGACAAATAGCATCCGGCAAAAAGGCTGGCTGGCGCGGCCACGTGCCCCCCAATTAGTCCCGGGTTGTTGCGTGCCCGGGATAAAAAGCCACCCTATTTGTCCCGAGCACGTAATAGCTCATATAGACCGGGACCATTAGCATGTTCTACCACCGCTCTCCACCATGTTGCCACCCCTCTTACCGCGCCGCTGGACTTCTCTCTCCACCGTGTCGTCGACTAGCTTAGCCGCCCCGCTGCCCCTCTCCACTGCGCCGGACTTCACTCTTAGTACAGCCGTTAAACACAATCGTCGAGAAAAAATCGCCCAGCTACGGCAGAACCCACGCCCCAACAGGCACGCCGTCGTCGCTGCATACTGCCACAATCGGCAAACGTTTTCGCCCTACCGTTGCAGTATTGTGGCCCTCAACGCTCTATAGCCGCAGTACGGCTGCCGTCACCGTCCAGCAGTCATGTAGCCCTCGACCTAACCTGGACGCTGCAGACTCTACTACCTCGATGTTACTCCACCTCGCACGGGTTCAGGCCCCGACGCCCACACTGTCAAAGTCGCCTCCGTCGACCGTAGTCGCACTATTCAAGGCGTCGTACATGTGGCTCCGGGCGTGAGAGGATGGGATGTTCTTTGTAAAAAAATATAATGCCACTTATCACCACCAGAAACATTGGGACTAGTTTTGCACATGGTAGACAACTATTGGGACTACCTTACCCCAGTTTACATTTTATAAGTAGTGTGACTAGTTTGCACGTACTGGACAACTATCGGGACATCTAGTGTATTTTGCTCAATCTAAAACACCTTACAAGATTGGCCTCTATAGCTATGCAACAACCTACACCCTTCGTTCCAAATTAGATGACCTTTTTTTGGACAAAAGTAGATGTATCTAGATATGCTCTAAGTCTAGATACATCCATTTTTTAATAAAAAATCATCTAATATGGAACAGAGGGAGTATAAACATTCGCAAAACATTAGGGGTTTCAGAAGCAGTACAACAGTTTTCTAACAACGCCAATTTGGCAAGCGTGGGACTCCTTAGCCGTCAGTTAACTCGTGCGAATCAAATCCGATTCAGGTCTTCGAAAGTTCGAATGTCCCTTATCAATTACATTGATATATTTTTTGGAAAACACGCCCAAGAGCTTTTACGAATCAAGAAGGAAGTGGACTTAGTACTAGTCGGACAGGGCAACGAACATGGGCGTGTTTGCCTGGCTATATTGTGTACATCAGAGAATAACTTATTGTGATTTTTTTTCACAATGACAGGATCTTATGCAAGTACTGCAGGCTGGTCGGACCTCCCCGTCGATCTCATTATCCACGTACTGAATCTCCTTGAGCAACCAGGCGTTCTCGCCTTCCGAGCTGTATGCTCGTCATGGCGCTCTGCCTCCAAGGCCACCGCTGCCACCTCGCCGCACGCGGTGGCTCGTGTTCTTGCCGGAGGAGCCTGTACATGGGAGCAAGCAAAATCTTGAACTATGGGATCCCACTTCCAGCTTCCGCAACCTACTGGACGGGGAAACTCTTCAGGTCAGCTTCTCCTGGGGCCAGGCCGTGGCGCTGTGCTGCGCCTCCCACGGCTGGCTTATCATAGCGAACGAGCTCTTGGATCTCGTCCTCTACGATCCCTTTGTTAGGAATAAACTTGTTGTATTTCAGGAGGCCAAATGGCACAATATAAAGGACATGTACATGTGTGAATATGCAGAAAACCCCTAATAGTGAGGAGTTACAATTAGACTACAATTAGACTATTATACTTCTAACACCCCCCTCAAACTCATGTTGGGTCAACAACACTGAGTTTGGAGAGAAAGAAAACATGCTACGCTCTAGTCTGTGCCTTGGTGAAGAAATCCGCTATTTGCAACTCTGAAGGCACATAATGGAGGGTAACAACCCGATCCTGCACATTTGCACGTGTGTAGAAAGCATCAACACCAATATGCTTGGTCAGCTCATGCTTGACCGGATCACGTGCAATACTGATAGCACATGTACTGTCAGACAAAAGTGGAGTGGGTGTCGTAACAGAGACCCCAAAATCTGCAAGTAAACACCGTAACCAGGTCACCTCCGCAATCAACGAGGCCATAGCGCGCAGCTCAGCCTCAACACTCGAGCGAGAAACTGCTTTCTGTTTCTTCGTCTTCCAAGCAACCAGCGAACCACCAAGAAAAACACAGTAAGCAGAAAGAGACGAACGATCCGTGGGATCACTCACCCACGTAGCGTCCGAGTAGCATTGGAGCTGGAGAGAACTGGAGCTAGGGAAGAAAAGACGACGAGTACTCGTACCACGAAGGTAACGAAGAACGAAGAAGATGACCGTAGTGAACCGTGGTAGGAGCTGAGACAAACTGACTCAAAATATGAACAGGATAGGAAATATCCGGACGAGTGACGGCGAGATAGACAAGACTCCCAACGAGATGATAGCGCGTCGGATCAGAAAGGGGCTCACCATCAGTAGGACGGAGCTTAACATTAAGATCCATAGGAGTCTCAACAGTGCGCTCATCCCCAAGAGCAGCACGAGCAAGAAGGTCCTGAATATACCTTTCCTGGGAGATGGAAAAACCATCAGAAGTAGAAGAAATCTCAATACCAAGGAAGTATCGAAGAGGACCAAGATCAGTCATAAGAAACTGATCACGAAGACGAGCCTTAACAAAGGCGATATACTCAGGGTCATCTGCAGTGATGATCATGTCATCAACATAGAGAAGGAGAAGAGTGCGACCACGAGAAGAAGTGTGGATAAAAAGTGCAGCATCATGTGCGCTAGGAGAGAAGCCGGCGGCGGTCACCACAGAGGCGAAACGCTCAAACCAAGCTCGAGGGGCCTGTTTCAGCCCATAGAGAGAACGCCGAAGACGACAAACCATCCCATCAGGAACATAATACCCAGGAGGAGGCTGCATGTAAACCTCCTCACGTAACTCGCCATTAAGGAATGCATTCTGCACATCAAGCTGAGACACGGACCAACGGCGAACAGAGGCAACAGCAAGAAGAGTGCGCACAATGTCATATGAGCCACGGGCGCAAAGGTCTCATCGTAGTCACGGCCGTGCTCCTGCTGGAAACCACGAGCTACAAGACGAGCTTTATATCGCTCAAGAGATCCATCAGAGCGGGTCTTAATTTTATAGACCCACTTACACGTGATAGGACGAACACCGGGAGGAGGAGAAACAAGCTCCCAGGTGCCAGTGCGCTCTAGCGCAGCAATCTCCTCGGCCATGGCAAGCTGCCAGTGCGGATGACGCTCGGCATCCCTATAAGAAGTCGGCTCGGAGGTAATAGAGAGACCATACTGACTAGGAGAGTAACGGTCTGGAGCACGTCGCAGACGAACAGGTCGTGAAGAGGAAGGCTCATCGGCAGAAAACGACTCATCAGAAGAAGAGGAAGAAGAAACAGGAGAGGAAGAATCCGAAACCGGAGAACGAGGAGAACTAGGGGAACTAGACGGAGGAGTACTAGGAGAGGACGGCGCCGAGGTAGAAGGTGGCGCCGAGGTCGAAGGTGGCGCCGACGTCGAAGGGGGCGCCGCGGTCGAAGAAGACGCCGAGGACGAGGGGATAGTGGGAGGCGTATCCGGAAAAAGAAGAAAGGATATATCACCCACCGGGTAGGTACCCGAGGTGGGGCAAGGATAGAAGGGACGCGTCTCATCAAACGTGACATCACGAGAGATGCGCAGCCTACGACCAACGGGATCCCAACAACGATAGCCCTTATGCTCATCACTGTATCCGAGAAAAACACACTCAACCGACTGAGCAGTCAGTTTGGTGCGTTCGCGAGGAGGGAGAAGGACATGGCAAACACAACCAAATAAACGAAGAGTCGAGTAGTCTAGAGAACTACCAGAGAGACGCTCGAGAGGAATACCACCCTGAATGGCAGCAGAAGGCTGAATGTTAATGAGATGAGTCGCCGTAGCAACAGTCTCAGCCCAGAAATGCGGCGGAAGGGAGGAAGCAATCATCATGGCACGAGTAGTCTCAAGAATATGACGATGCTTACGCTCGGCGACACCATTTTGAGCATGGGCGCCGGGACACGAGAACTGAGCAAGGGTGCCCTGCTCAGCAAGAACACCACGCAGATGCTGGGAGATGTACTCACCTGCAGAATCAGCACGAAAAACACGAATAGGCGTGGAATACTGAGTGTGTACCATGGCCACAAAACGCTGATAAATAGAGAGGACCTCACTGCGAGAGCGCATAAAATATAACCAGGTGTACCGGGAAAAATCATCAATGAATAAAATATAGTAGCGATGACCCCCTTCTGAAGCAAAGGGAGCCGGACCCCAAACATCTGAATGAACTAAATCAAACGTTTGCTGAGATGAAGACACACTAGTAGGATAGGGAAGTTGAATCTGTTTGCCTAACTTACAACCTTGACAATGTAAAGACACATCTCCTGAGACAGACCCCAGAAGACCACTACGAACTAAAGACGATAAGCGGGAATCACAAAGATGACCCAGACGATGATGCCACTGCTAAAAAGAGCTGGAGGCGGAAGCAGCAACCGCAGAAGAACTGGTCGATGAAGAAGCAGAAGGTGGAACACGAAGCCAGTCTAACTCCCAGAGCCCCGGGGACTCACAGCTACGAGGGCCAGCTCCAACCAGGGCCTGAGTGTGGCGGTCCTGAACAGAACAAGAATCAGCGTCAAGGATGATGCGACAACCAGAATCAGTGAGCTGACTAGCAGAGAAAAGATTCATCTTAAGACTAGGAACATGAGAAACATCAGGAACAGAGAAAAAGGAGGTAGAAAGGGAACCTCGACTGGAAACAGGAAGAGAGGTACCATCGGCTGTGATAACACGGACAGGAGAAATAAGAGAACGGAGAGCAGAAAGAATAGAAGACGCATAAGTCATATGAAAAGAAGCTCCAGAATCCAGATACCACGGGGACGACATACCTGACTGTGTAGAAGATGGTGGGCGCGCAGTGTCAGAAGAGGTAGGCACAGAACCAGCAGTGCCCAACGAGGAAGATCCTGTAGCAGCGAGCAGACCACGAAGACCACGAATAATATCCTGCTCAGAGAGTGTAACTGCAGAAGATCCTGACGAAACAACCTGCTGACGAGCAACTGCAGAAGATCCTGACGAACCAGACTGCTGACGAGCAAGGTACTGCAGACGTAAACTGGGATCCCTCTTCCAGCAGCCAGAGAAATCGTGGCCAGTCCGGCCACAGTAGGAGCAGGGAGGACGAGTGGGGCGGGACTGACCACGAGACTGCTGAGTCTGACCCTGACCCTGGACCGGAGGACTGGAGAGGAGCGGCGGTGCTGAAGACCGCAACGAAGGTGCCGGCGCAGGGGGGCCACGAGTGGCAAGAACAGAGGAAATCTCAAGAAGTCCAGCACTGCGAAGGCGAGTCTCCTCAGCGCGAAGCTCAGACAGGACCTCAGAGAGCGGTACACGACCGCGAGCAAGCAGC
The DNA here is from genome assembly GCA_026929855.1 of Poa annua. Lineage (NCBI taxonomy): Eukaryota > Viridiplantae > Streptophyta > Magnoliopsida > Poales > Poaceae > Poa > Poa annua. Next base: position 103,464,510 of record CM049430.1, on the reverse strand, counting down.
TGGGCACGACGGGGCTCAAACTCCTTGCGGAGCCGAGATAGGAACTCATAGACGCGCTGAAACTCCAGATCCGCGCGCACAGTCAGACAGCAGGGACATATGCCACACACAGCTGTACGAAGGGAATCAAGCTGACGCCAAATAGCAGCACTATGAGTATAAAACTCGTCAATGGTGGAATCACCCTGCTGAAGAGCATGCTCCTGGCGAACCACAGATAGGTAAAGAGCATCCCCAGACGGTTGATAACGCTGGCGAAGAAAAGCCCACTGAGCAGCAACAGTAGGAAGACTCATGAACTCGGCAGCATACTGAGGCAGAACGCTGGAAGTGAGAACAGCTGCAGCACGGGTATCCTCATCCATCCACTGAGTGAAGTCAGTCAGATCCAGCCGGTAGGTCGAAAGAGCGTCCGAATACTCCTGTACCTGCCGGTCATAAGCCGCCATAGCAGAATCATCAGCACTCCTGGCTGCATCCTTGACCGTCTGAGTAGCGTCAGACGCAAAGGAGACGGGCGTCGGTGGAATAGGCGTCGTGGGAGCAGTGGGGCGCGGCGGATAGGGGACCTCGCCAGACAGCACACCCCAAAGATGAAGACCGCGCATGTGGACGCGCATAAAGGCAGCGAAATCAGGATAATTCGCGCCATCAAAAATCACCGGGCAGCGAGGGATTGCAACGTAGCCCGAGGATGACATAACTCTCTTTCTGTGACGGGCGGGGCGGGCCGGGGCGGGTCCGGAGCTGGCGACGGCGGGGCGGCCGGGGCGCGGCGGTGGCGGCCGGGGCGGACGGACGACGGCGGGGCGGCCGGGGCGCGGCGGTGGCGGCCGGAGGGCGGCGGCGACCGGGGCGCAGCGGCGGCGACGTCGGAGAAGCTGGCGACGGCGGGGCGGCCGGGGCGCGGCGGTGGCGGCCGGGGCGGCCGGGGCGCGGCGGTGGCGGCCAGACGACGGCGGTGGCGGCCGGAGGGCGGCGGCGACCGGGGCGCAGCGGCGGCGACGTCGGAGAAAAAAAAGATTACGATGGCGGCAAGATCTAAAACCGCTCTGATACCATGTTAGGAATAGACTTGTTATATTCCAGGAGGCCAAAGGCCACAATATAAAGGACATGTATAGGTGTGAATATGCAGGAAACTCCCTAATAGTGGGGAGTTACAATTAGACTATTATACTTCTAACACCCTTCACACCTGCACTCACCCCCTCCCGCCGATCACCAGTTTTGATTCGTGCATCGAGGGAGTCTACGGAGACGACGACGACGGGACGACGAAGAAGGCCCTCATGGGGTATCGCTTCGCTTGTTACAAGTGTAACCACGTCTACGGTTTGCGCACGCTGGGTGGGCAATTCTACGACAAGGTTGTCCTGTCTGGTTCTCCATCTGCTCCTGTTGGTCGCATAGTTGCTTTGGCCATCTACTTAGATGCCAAGCGACTCTCCTTCGCGAGGGTTGGGTACGCATGTTGGCGCCAAGTTTCAAGGATACGAAGCACGCACGACAGCTTTGCCGACTGTGTTTACCACCGCGGAAGGTTCTACGTGGTGACGATGAGAGGGAGACTCAAGTGTTTGGAGTTTGGTGGACCCGATGACGAACCGCGGATGGAAACGGTTATCACCAAGGAGGAGGAGGACTCTGACGATGATGATGTTATCACGAGGTACCTAGTTTCAACTCCCTGGGGTCGTCTCCTGCAGATCCGTGTCATTCTCGACAGGTCTCGGGTAAACAACGTGAGGGTTGAACTAGACAGGCTGGATATGAAGAGTCGGAAAATGGTGAGGCTGAGTTCGGCCAAGGCTCTGTGGGGGCACTCGGCTTTTGTTGGACAGAATAGCCCATGCCTTTTGTCCACCAAGGAGTTTGCTGAGCTCAAACCAGACTGTATCTACTTGACAACTCCCCGTCTCAGAGATCATAGTCTTTTCCTGAAACGCCGTAACGAATGGAACGGTGTGAAGGTCTATGACTTGAAGAAACGGACCCTCGAGGATGCTTTCTCATTAAGCGGAGGACATTATGGAACGCTTTATCCATCAGAAGTCTGGTTCACATCGAGTCTCTGATGGCTTAGCAATCCTTGTTGTAACTTGTAAATGCCGTTTCGGTATATGTAATCAACTCGCAATAGAACTAATAATATTTTTCTGTGACTTTCTCATTGTTATTAATATGATTAAACCAATTACACCCCGCCTCTACAACAACGCGTGCCCTATTGGCCCCACGGATGCACACATCCAAGAATAAAAAGAAGAATTACAAATAAAAAATTCTGCTACAGTGATCCATTCCTAGTTACTGTAGACCAAACCCCACCAAAACAGTACCCGAACTCCAACTTCTCCAAAAGTGACGCCTCCAAGAAGGGAACAGTGCTCAAGCGTTGTCGTCGCCCTGATCATAGATCATAGGTTTTCACCCCGTAGAAAGTCCACTCGCAAAAACAATTCCTTCACCACGGCAATTGCCAGGCACAACCAATTAAAGCCAGACCTTGGGTTTTCACCCTGAAAATTTAGACTCTGAACTTCTCCTTTGCCGTAGCTACTCTTGCCGTTGCTACTGTTCCAAGTTATGGATCACCTAACCAATCCCTCATCCCACCAGGACTGGAATCACCATTGCAAATTCTTAAATCTTGACTTCCATGTCATTCTCCGCACTCTGACTTCATCATGAACCAAAAAAATCCATGATGGCAACCGACTGCAGAGCTTCACAACGCTACCTCTGAAACCAAACAGTCAGAAAAAAACATGGCTGCGCGCGACCGAATCCCACTCGATCCGTCAATCTCCAGGCTAGATTTGCCCAATGGGGTTCGTCGGCGGAGCCTTCCGGAACACGACAATCCGGCCATATCAATGAAGAGCTACATCAAGTAAAGTCTTCGTCTTGGTATTAGACAGATTCAGAACTGCCACCTTTATTCAATCCGAGCCGACGAGACTAGCCGGTGTAGAACAAGTCCGTCGCCGCTTGACTGGCCGCCGACACCGCCACGATGCCAAGCAACTGGCTTCACTAGGCATCCCGGCGCCGCCTACCGCCCCAGCCTTGAGGTTCAGACCCTCCGGATCCAGATGGGCCGCGAAGCCCGGAGCCCCTCGTCCGTAGCAGTAGGGGCGTCTCCACCGTGCAAGAGATGCGCGCCACTGCGGATGACAGCGCCAAGAAGCTCGCCGTCGGGAACCGCAGCACCTTGCTGCCGTCCATGCCGTATCCCAGGAACCGCCGCCGCCATGGAGGTCGCCGCCTCGCGCGAAGGAGAAGGCCCCGCCGCCGCCGTCCACGGAGACTAGCCCGCGGAGGCGAAGAGCCTGACGACGGCGGGGGAGAGGGAGCTGGGGAGGGCGGCGGGCCTTGCGCCGCCGGAGAAGATCGCCGCCCGAGCCGCCAAGGATTAGGCGACGGGGGCCTTTTTTTTCCAAGTGTTTCTCTAGGTTGATGCTTGCCCCTTCAGATCTTGATTCATTTAACTCTATTTTCTGTTTCTTTCGGTTGTTTTCGTGTGTGAGTAAGTTGCCAGGTGTTTGTCTTGCCACAGTGTAACATGTGTTCTCTTTCAGATAATGACCTTGCATGCATGACTTGGAAAATGTGGGTTCTGTGCTTGCGAAGTTCAATAGAAGATCAGTCAGTTTGTGTGATTCTGCAGCTTGTGGCTGTTGTTAAAGTACATATGCTCTTCTTATTTTCTAGGCCACGGCCGTCAGTTAACTCCGGTTGAATGGAAATGCGATTCTACGGTGCTAGCTGCAGGTTGATTTTCTCCTTTCCATGGCTCATGCAACCGGTTTCCTTGTTGATGCGCGCATTTCCGACTTGCAGCCGGTTTCGTTGCCTTCATCGCGCTCCCCCACTCCGTTCGTCCTTCTCGACGGTGGCCGGAGCTGAGTGAGTGCTTCTTAAGGTCCAGATACTCTTGCGCCCCGTGCAAGAGAATATTTGCTTTTAGCTAGACACTTCAACTTATACTTTTTTTATACAAGACAATTCAACTTTCGAAGTGGTACGAGCTGTCGAACGCAGCATGTGCCGTATTTCCCCGGATTGATCCTTGACGTACGTGTCTCAGCGTTCTGAGCTACTACTTTGATTCCTTCCGTGCATGCATCCGGTGAAAGAACCGTGCATGTAGCACCAAGATTGCGTGGCCCGAACACTAGCTTTGAAATTCCTGGCATATTTTGTTCTTGTACCTTTGGTTGTAACTGTGTGACATGCGTTTATCTCGTCCAAAAATCTTGTGATTTTATTATCAGATAGACAAATTCCGATTGAATTTGACATAGCCGGCCGCACTACTCCTTTGGTTGTAACTGTGTAACTGGATTTTCTTTTGATGAAATGTGGTTAAATCCGTCACGAGGTTACTACAAGGTATAAGTGTGACAAGATATTTTAAATTCTCACAAGGTGAGAAAATGCAACTGAAAGAGTGTCCGATACTTTACAAATCTTTGAAGAGCCCAAAACTACCGACAACAATATAAATGACCAACCATTAGATGAACTTACTAATTTCGGATTGTCTTACACCGATGCTTCATTTCTAAATCACAAAAAGAAAATTAACAAACCCAAACCAACAATAGTATCTTGAGTAAGCCTACTTTTTTGTTTTGAAGTGAGTGTACAACCCTAGGTTTAAGTCCTCATGAGTGTGATTGTGTGAATTCGGGTTCCTATTCACATAGTACAAGAGAAAAAAAGGTATATGCTGAAGAAAGTACTTGTCAAGATAGAGTATGCAAATGATTGAGAGGGGGTGTTTTGGGTCAGGGGTGCATATATGCACCGTTTATTTATGATATATTTTATATGCATTTAAAATGTCAAAAGAGTGGAAAAAATAGCCCGTAGATCTTAACATCCTACGTGTTTACGCGGTTTGTTTTAGGGAAAATTGACATTTTGCGTGACTTGTGTAAAAAGTCAAATTTTGCTGATAAAATAAATCTTTTCACGGGACTTTTTACGCATACGACAAATAAATGATAGTTTTTCACGAAACGACTTTGTAAACACATAGAATGTGAAAATATATCAGCAAAACTTTATTTCAGATAAAAATTCGAAATTTCAAATATGTTTTTTAAATACTAGGTGGATATGCACCTCAGAGTCGAAGTGGAAGTGGATTTCACCATATGATTCTCATATATCTAGCTTGAGTATTTGTAGAGATATTACAAGATTGCTGCAAGTAAGGAGGGAGTACATCTCAAAGCCACTCCACCGTCAGAAAAATGGCATTTTCTCTTTATTAAGTGTCAAAGTGGAAATCGTACACTCCCTCGTGGCATGCCATGCATTTGCTGTCCATCAAAAGAGGTCTAGTGGAAACAAGTCACAATGATGTTACAAATAATTCTTGGAATCCACGTTTTTTTTTCAATTCTAAAGTTTATGGTATGTTACACCAGACTCAAGTCATGCATGATAGTTATGTACGCATGGACAATATGATTCATGCCTACATTTTTTTTCCAGTGGTGTCGCCTAGGCTTTTTGGCAACAACAAGATTATAGGGATCAGGTGGCAGGGATGAAGAATTGAGTCATTTATTGCACAAGAATAACTTTGGAATCGTGGAACAAAGAACTAAAAACAGTAAATTGTGTCAGGGACTGTCTCCAACTCACATCTTCACTAGGATTCATAGAGTTCAACCGGGTGTAACCATTGAAAGAAGGCCACATTTCAAGCATTTGGCAACTCTATAGTGATTTGCTTTTTTCATCAGGTTTACTCCCATTTCCATTAATCATTTAACAGAAATACAACAAAGTCAAAGGAAGTAGGAAAACGAAGGGTTAACGAGTAGGAGAAGTACGTAGTAGGAAACCAGCTGCGAGTGCATGATATTGAAACACTCCAACGGAGCAAAAATCTACTACCATCTGAAACATCTCAGAGTTTTGAAGGAAACAAGACCACCCATGTCCAAACAAACAAAACATAAGCCAAAAACAAGGCATTGTTAAGATAAAAAAAACTAAGCTTGACTAATCCTAAGAAGAGGGCCAACACAAAACATTCACATATGTACAGTCATCCGTGTCACCAACATCCCAACAGTCTTCATCATCGGCTCTGCACTAGTGATAGGATCAAAGATCATAGGTTATGTGGATTATGTGTAGTTCATGAGGAAATACTTGCGTTTTAGAGCTTGTTTCTAGATGAGATGTGGTTGCCATTTTGACTACGAAAATCATCACACTACAGCTATATTAATCCGAGCCAATAACTTATATACACAAATGAACTACGTGAACTTAAAAAAAGAAAAGGGAGATATTAGCATCAGTTGTACAAAAATACTACCTCAATTAACCCTAATGCTTTTTGGAACACGTAGTATTCATAACCTGCACCCCTCAAGCATGCAGATGATACTCCCTTAGTTTCAGTTTAGCTAGTCAACAGGCTATTCCTCCATTGCATGCATGGGAAAAAGTAGCTAGGGCATATTTAATACACCTGTTTCAGTCTTTGAGAGAAGCTTAGGGATGACAAAATTCGAGGGTTTCTCTTTGTTGAATGGACGGGTCTCTCTCTCATCTTTTGCAAAGGCGTCAGGACAGCGGCGAGGCTTCCAGTAGTTGGCGGTGCCTTTTCTCTCCCGGGAGAATATCATCACTTCATAGAGAGATAATAAAGAAACACAAAGCAACTAAAGTAGAGTGAGAGAGCATATCAAGAAAGAAGACACCAAGCAGGAGAGGGGAGTACCACCACCACTACCTCCTCTACAGCTCTACTACAACTACGACTACACCGTCTGGTGTGGTGCCTCGTTCTGCGTGCGGGAGCGAACCCTATTCCTTGTTCTTGAATCTCTTCCAATTCTGTAGCAGAGATCGATCAGATCGAGGAGAGGGAAAAAGCAGTGGGAATTACCCTCTCCCAGGAGATCTCTGGAGAGAGAAAGATTTAAGAGGGGGAGAGAGGGGAGAAGGGAGAATAGAATGTTCCCTTCCTCCAAGAAGCCCAGCAGCAGCACAACCTTGAGCTCATCAGTTAATGATCGGGCTGCAGCCGCCGCCGCGTGCGTGCAAGCCGGCGACTCCGGCCTCGTCCTCACCACCGACCCCAAGCCCCGCCTCCGGTGGACCGTCGAGCTCCATGACCGCTTCGTCGATGCCGTGGCGCAGCTTGGAGGCCCAGACAGTGAGGAGATTGATCCATGCATCATGCATGCATATGCAAGCTTTTGTTTCAGTCCTCATGTCGATAATTTGTGGAGTTTAAATGTAATTGTTCTTTTTGATCTTGATGGCAGAGGCAACCCCGAAGACTATCATGAGGGTTATGGGAGTCAAGGGCCTCACGCTATATCATCTCAAGAGCCATCTCCAGGTGTGCATGCGTGGGCACAATTAGCTAGGTTTTTGTTTCAGTATACCCTCTCTCTCTCTCTCTCTCTCTCTCTCTCTCTCTCTCTCTCTCTCTCTCTCTCTCTCTCTCTCCCTGTCTCTCGATCTCGTATCTAGTCTGAGTTGTGATTTTATTGCTCTCAGAAATTCAGGCTAGGGAAGCAACACAAGGAGTTCGGTGATCATCACTCCGTCAAGGAAGGTAAAGATGTCATCAAGATCTACTTACTAAATTGATGCGCATAAATATCCATGCATGCTTCTCTTCTACTCCATATTGGTTCAGTTAGTCAGCTAGCTAGTATATAGATGTTTCCATTCTCTCACTTCAGTTTCAGTACTAAAACCTAGTATACTGATCTGCTGCCGCATGCAGCATGCATGCTAGTAGTGTTTTTCGCAAAGCCACATGTCAGTGTTAGGTCTACAGGTGCTTAACCTGGCTGTGAAGCTTACTCTCTTTTCGTCAAAAAGCAAAGTACTCTCTTTTATTTCATAGCATTGATTCAATTAATAAATAAACCTAAACTTCAAAAAGAAAAATTACCTGCAGTGATGGAGATGCAACGAAATGCAGCCTCTTCTTCGGGTATGATGGGAAGAAGCATGAACGAGTAAGATTCACAAAATCATATCCCATGAAACGTATTAAGTTCTTCTAAAACATCTATACAAGACTAGAAGTACTAACCCTTTTTGTTGACAATTTATAACCACCCAGCCGTAGCACGCACGTGAACGAGGGGCTAAGGATGCAGATGGAAGTCCAACGAAGGCTCCACGAGCAGCTAGAGGTAAATTACAGTTTAGCATCTGACATTCTTGGGAAGTTTACACATATGTCATGCATGTCCCTACACCAAGCACAGTAGCACACCCATGCATGTTTCCTCTGTGTTTTGCATGCATGCCAGAACGTTCTCAGGAAACTTACATTCTTTGCGGGCAACTGATATGGCAATGTTGTGTGGCCCCTCACCTGCATGTTCTAAACCTCTCCATGCCCTTGCTTGCTTGCACGAACAATATTCTTGGGAAATTTACTACTACTTTACTTAGCACACATCTTTTTGGTTGCACTCATGAGCTTGGCATATATGAATGCATTTTTACTTTTTCAAGGCAGAAGAAATCGATCGCTTTGCATTGCAATGACGCCAACAACATTATGTGCCATCCCATGCAGGTCCAGAAGCACCTCCAGATGAGGGTGGAGGCCCAGGGGAAGTACATGCAGTCCATCCTGGAGAAAGCATACCAAACCCTAGCGTCAAGCGACTGCGCCACGTGGCCAGCCGCCGGGTACCGATCTCTGGGCGGCGGCACCCAGCCAGCGTCGGTGCTTGACGTCGGCAGCTCCATGAGCTTCCAGGACCTGACCCTGTACGGTGGGACCTCGAGCCATCTGGACCTGCAGCAGCACATGGAGATGAGGCCAACAATGGCCATGGACAGCTTCTTGGCGTTCAACGAGACCTGCATCGGGGCAGCAGGTAGGAGCTGCTCTACTGGGAAGAGCCCGCTGATGTGGGCCGCCGACGACGATGAGCAGGCCAAGAGTGGTGACGATGACCTCCTCCAGATGGGGCCGTCCTCGACCATGATGATGGAGGGCGCCGGCGGCAGTGATGGCGGCATGGATCCGATCATGTCCTTGTCTGGCGACTCCTTGGGCAGTAAGGGCTTTGACTGCCCGATCACCTCCAAGCTTGAGATGAGGGCCTCTCCACAACAAGTAGGAAGTGAGATGAACTTGTCGACCTATGGGTAAATAGGTAATCAACATATCATAAATATATAAGGTGTATTTTCTTTTTCATTGGAAACATCACTATATATGAGGTAATTACTTAAGTTATCGTCGTGTTGTCATGGACCAAAGCTTAATTTGGATCTTTTGCTAAGATCACCAAATAAGCATGGTATAAGTTGAGTGTGTAGTATGGACAATTGTGTGAGAGAGAGAGGACATGTACGTAGTTGTGTTTTAACTTGGAAATGGTTTATTTTTGTAAATTTTGGTGTCTTTGTAAGAGCATGCCTCTAGTGTGAAACATGTTCTATCATGATTCTTATTCAGTGTATGTATGAACAATAATAGAGAAATTAAAAATCTCTGATATTTATTGGGGTCACACTGTGTAATTGTGCATGTGATAATGTGTTCTTCTTTTGCGTCAAGTGACTTTGGACATGGTGCATGTCTTTTTCATCTTTCTTTTTTCTTTTCAAACATATTCTTTCATCTAGCATTCTAGCTAGTTATTTTTTACGGAACAACCATCAACGTGTTGGTTATAATCATACAAACCACCACACAAGATCCGTTCAGAGAGGTAAAGATACTCAAATACAAAAGGTACTCGGAACAAAAGAATCCACTGGAATACAAGTACCATGAAATACCAACACCGTGAAAAATCGGTAGGGGGTTAGAAAAGACACAAACCAACACCGCGAAATACAAGTACATAGCACATAAAACGACCAATACAACAAGAATGCGCCAACAATATTCACTCCGTCCATCCACGTGCATAGGATGCTCGCAGCACAATTGAAACCACAATCGCAAGATAAAGATTCAGGCTCCATATAAGAGGTAGAACTGAACACTTGCTCTGAATAACACTCACAAACAACCACGATAACAGACTTGTACCACCACCAGAGATACTTGTCATGCACAACGAGTCAAATACTCACTGACCAGCCCGATCAGTCTTGACCCAATTGACCAATGGTGTAAGATTGGTAAACAGCCCGTCTCCAGTGTCGCCCAGCTGCTGAACCGAAGGATTTTCTTCTTGTTGTTTCTTGGCTGAAGGTTTTTCTTCTAGCTACTATCCCAGTATTGATTTTACTAGTTTGTAATCTTTAATTATTGTGCGTTGTACACCACATTCTAATTTTCTTCCACGGTTTTTCATTGCACTATCATCCAATGATCCAACATACAAATCAAGTTTTTTAAAATGAAAAAGGACTGCACATACATAAGTGCTCCCTCTGTTTCACATATAAGATGTTTTAAATGTATCACATGTTTATGTTCACACTAAAATGAGTGCACATGTACACTAAAACATGTGTGTACATATGAAGGCGAAAAAATGATAAAAAATCTTAGGCCCCGTTTGGAACACAAGAAATAAAAACAAAGAAATTAAGGAGTCATGTTTCCTAAATTTCTACAGGAATCAAAACCGTAGGAAATGTTCAAAAGTGTTGTTTGGATGATGGCTAGGAAAAACACAAGAATTGTGGACGTAGGAAGATTAAAACAAGAGATGAGACGATGTTTGTTTTACTTCAAAATTCCTATGAAATAGCCTATCCAAGGAATTTCAAAAGAACCTGAGTTTCCTGTTTTTTTGTTTCAAACGGTATCATAAGAAATTTTTCTATAAGATTCCCATACTAAAAAATTCTTATGAAATTACTTTGTTCTAAATGGAGTCTTACATTGTAGAATAGAGGGAGTAACTAGCATTGAGTCCTTGATCCGAGAGAAAGATGAAGTACAAAGGAAAGGTTCGCAAGCAGATTCCAATTTTTCTCAGTCGACTGTTGTGTAGGCGCTCCCGAAAACAAGAGGTGTAGAAAAGATAATGAACCGGAAATATCATACAACGAGTTGATCTCTGTATTTCGGTCAGAAAGTTTCCTGAGAGTGCTAAAAACGTCGGGTGTAATCTAATAGATCTATACACATTTGTTAGAATATACTCCCTCCGCTAAGGAGGGGAAATCTACGGAGACAATATAGAAGCAGCAAAATGACACGAGAGGACATGACTCGCCATCACTTCGGGAAACACTTTAGACCACACCAGCCCGGAGCGGGAAAACCTATTTCACGACCAGTTTGTGCGTTATTAGTGCACGCCCACCCCCTTCGGAGCGATGTCGGACGACCCAATAGCGTCGGCCTGGCTTATTTTTCTTCTTTTTTCATTTTTTTCCTGTTTAAGTTTCTTTTTTATTTTTTCATTTTATTATTTCGGATGTTTCTTTTTTCTTTTATGTTTTTAATTTAAAATATTTCTTATTTTATTTAAAATTTTCATTTATTTTTTTAATGATTTTTCTCTGTTATTTTTATGTTCATAGGATTTTTTGTGTTGACATTATTTATTTATTTTTGAAAATGTTCATATTTAAAAATTGTTCAAATTCGAAAATTATTCACATTTTAAAATTGAGTTTAAAAAGTTTCAGTTAATTTTTTAAAAAAATTAAAATGTGTTCACATTCAAAATTTTGGTCATACGCAAATATATCTTTCAAATTTAAAATTCGTTCAAAATAAAAAAAATCGTTTCGTGCGGAGCAGAGATAATGGGTCGGCCCATTTATGTTCCGCAACGGTGGGGGGTGTGCGGCCTCTGTTACCGCACGAGCCGGAGCGGTGCGTGGACGGGGCTAAGGTGCGGCCCAGATAACCGGGCCTAGCAAAGTGAAAAAGGCCAACAACGACTCGTGTTGACCACCGTGGACCCCTGTCGTCGTCCTCCGCCGGCTCGACACGAGCACGAGCACGAGCACGAGCACCCCACCCACCTCGGCTCCGTCTCCTTCCCCGGCCAGCCAGCCACCAGCCCTTTTCCTTCCTTCCAACCCAAGCAAGCGAGCAAGAGCCGGGAGCCCCAAGATCGGCCGCCGGCAGCCTCCCAGCGGAAGCCGCCTCTTCTGGTTCTGGGGGCGTGGGGCGATGGCCAGTAACGGCGGGCCCGGGGCGGACAACGGGGACGCGGCCAGGAGGAACACCAGGAGGCCCAAGTGTGAGTGAGATCTGCCCACCGCCTCTTTCTCCTCGCTCGGTTCTCAGTTCCCTCACCGCCCAGAGATCACAACTGCTCTTGGGCTACGGTGGAAGCGTAATCTAGCTGCTGCTCGATGTAGTATATGTACTGCCCTTACCAGCCAAGCAGCGGGGCTTATATACCCTAGTGATTATTTCACGTTTAGTTTAGTTCAGAAAAATTACAGTCCAATCTAGTGTTCAGTTACCGGATAATGCTCTATGAGTCTATGAGCATGTTCAAAAAAATATGAGACCATGAGCGATGGGTATTACTAAACCTTTGGGATCAGATGTTGATATAGTGTTAAGTAAAACATGGTTCGCAATAATCGCAGAGGGGCGACAGCCTAGACGGGTTTACCAACTATATATACACTCGAAACAGGGAGTGAATGTTGCTGTGATGTCTTTAGGTTTGGCGAAACATCAGGAGGAGGGGGAGGAGGGGCATGGCCTCCCCTTTTGTTCTCGTGGTGTGGTTTGTGTTATGTAGGGAGATTCTTCTGCTTAATCCTGAATTTCTTGTGGCGCAGATTCCAAGTTCACTCAGCAGGAGCTGCCGGCTTGTAAGCCGATTCTGACTCCGAAATGGGTATGCTTTACTCCTTCTTAGAGTGCTTCCTAGTAGAGGACAAGAACACGTGTTCGGGACCAGCTCACGGATGTTTTGGCTTTGTGCTATGCAGGTGGTCTCCGTTTTTCTCCTTGTCGGCATCGTCTTTGTCCCGGTCGGCGTTGTGTCTCTGCTCGCCGCGCGAGATGTACGGTGATGTTGATGTTGTCTGTCTTCTACATCGAATGTTAAGAATATGCGCCGCGGCAGCTTCTGGCCTTACTTGTGCTGGCTGACTGCAGGTAGTGGAGATTATCGACCGCTATGATCATGCATGTGTCCCGGAGAACATGACTGATAACAAGCTCGGTTACATCCAGAACAAGACCATATCCAAAGACTGCACAAGGACTCTCACGGTATGTGAAAAGGATGCACGGCTAAGAGTTTCTATTAAGGCAAATCAGACAATGTAATGAATGATTGGGTTACAATAATCAGTTCAATCTTATTACATGTTTATATAGTTGTGGCGTGCGTGCAGCTATTAGCAATTTGGGCTAGTTTTGCAGGTCAGATTGGCTGATTACAAAGGGTTCTTAGGCAAAGTTTTAATGGGCTGGGGTGGGTGGGGGCAGTGGCCCCCCTGACCTACATGTACCTCCGCTGTTGCTCCTAGCTGATAAGTTATCTGGGTGTATCTGTGCAGGTTACCAAGGATATGAAACAGCCAATCTTCGTGTATTATGAACTTGACAACTTCTATCAGAATCATAGGAGGTATAATCTTATTTGACGTCTTCAGGCACATGACGTATCAGATTAACCACTGACTTTGGCTACCATGTGCTCAGAATAGATCATAGCATATATAATAACACTTCTGATTTTAGGTACGTGAAGAGCCGAAATGATGCACAGCTAAGAGATTATAGGAAGGCAAATCAGACAACGTCATGTGAACCTGAGAGGTTTACGGCTGATGGAAAGCCAATTGTTCCCTGTGGTCTGATTGCGTGGAGTTTGTTCAATGACACATATAGCTTCAGTCGTGGTAATGATAACTTGACAGTAGATAAGAAGGACATCTCTTGGAAGAGTGATAGGGAGCACAAATTCGCCAAAAATGTCTACCCAAGCAACTTCCAGAATGGTGCGCTCATAGGCGGAAAAATCCTTAACGCAAGTATTCCGGTATGCAATTTCTTAGTCTTTGCCACTACCATCACATTGTTGCATATATGTGTAGGCTACAATTGTTCACTTTGTATCACTGTTCGGAGCTTGAAAAAATCTAAGCAAGTGCAACAAACTCAAATTTATAGTTGAGATGAATATATACTGGTATTGGCTACATTGTTTGCAAAATACATGTAGGATGATATATGTCTGTTGTTGCTCAGTGTAAGGTTATATCCGCTTCTCGACTGTTGCAAAATAGAACTAACTACAGTACTATAACACCAAAATGTACAACTTGGTCACATTGACCAGCCTTAGAAGAGACCATGGGTATTACATATCAGCTTTTGGATTCCCAAGTTCCCAAGTTCTAGCACGACTGAATCACAGATCTATCTCTTACTCCCCAATTCAGACATTCAGTCAACTACTGAACAGGATAATTGGACGAATCTGTAGTTCAAGACTTCAAGCAACAATAAAATCCCTAATTAGGAATTTGGGATTGAGGAGAATGTGCTCGTACAATCGTAAAAGGGAAGGAAAAATCCTAACTAGATGTTGTACCACTTACCCAAAAAAATCCTTTTATGCAACAGTTAATTTGGAACAATAGTTAAAATAAGTTTCACTGGGTATGGAATACATGTAGGAGTTACTTATGTCAGTTCTCATTTTATGCAACAGTTGAGCGAGCAAGAGGATCTTATCGTCTGGATGCGGACGGCAGCACTTCCCACATTCAGGAAGTTATATGGAAGGATACATGCTGATCTCAAGGTGAATGATACCATTATCGTGAGGCTGAGTAACAATTACAATACATATAGCTTTGGTGGCAAGAAAACGTTGGTGCTTTCCACTGCAACCTGGCTTGGAGGAAAGAATGAATTTCTTGGGTTTGCATACCTTATAGTCGGTGGACTCTGTATTTTCTTGGCATTTTCATTCTCCTTGCTGTACCTGATAAAACCAAGGTTAGTATACTTGTAACTGTTTAAGCATGCTGCATCATTATTGCTTTCGTTGACCTATCTGAATGAGAGCCTTTTGATGTCTAAATTATGGCGTCTTGCAGGAAACTGGGAGATCACAACTACCTGTCCTGGAATAGACGCCCTGCAGGCCGCTAAGTCGCTAACATTCAGGATGCAGGCGGACAGGTGTCAGCCTCCTCTCTGAACCCTGAAGGTTTCGCCACCGTGAAGCACAACTGTTTGTTTGTTTGCTCTGTTATCCTACGGCCTAAGTTCTATGTATGTATTGCCACGATTCATACTTACCGCTTCATCACTAAACCGTAGTAAATCCAGCTGTTGCTGTTACCGTTTCACTACAGCCACTTTAATTCACCGAGGTGTAATTTCCTTGAGCTATAAGCTGAGATAGTGCCGCTGGGTCGGCTATCAATTGTTCCCCAGTTTTAAAGTTAAACCTCTAGAACAAATACTCTATGCAATATTGTATATCATGATGACTCAGCCGTTTGAGCTGAATCTGACCCAAATTGTTCATAGTTCTCTTTTAAGATGTTCTAAAATCATGAAGTTTTTTTTACTCTGTCAAGCTCCGCCACTGCCCAGTTCAAGCTCTAGATCCCAAGAGCAGGAATGCAACAACAGTCAGCAGACTCACACTCATTTGCGTCAAGCACTGAAGCAAGTCAGAACAATTGCTTCCGCTGCTACTTTTTGAGAAGGAAATAACCAGGTGCTGTGAAATGTTGCCATCGCTAGGAACACCCAGATTTTGGTGTGCGAGGTTCCTACCATTGTAGGTGTCGGGTTCGGTCACACTTGCGAAGTTCCTATCGACACAGGTCTCGGGCGAGAGGGGATAGGTCCTTTCTCTGGAACCTGCAGGAACACCCAGAACTCGATTTCTTAACAACTTTCAGCAAGCAAGGATGCACCCGAAATGGTAGGATTAATCACACTTACGAAGAAGACATGATCTCACAGAAAGGCTAAATAATATGAAGCAAAACGCAATGTCATTGTTGAATATACTGAAATTCTTGAGGACCTCATTGTTGATGTGCAGGAAAAGAAGGTAAGAACCCTGACTTAACTGAGAATTGGTTTGCTATAAGTTATGTGGATAACTACAAGGAATTGGATTCCAGTCGAGACCTGCAGGGACCGGATGCCGGCGCCGTGGATGAACCGACCGCCTTTGTACCCCATGGTTGAGACTGACCCGAACGATGTGATGTTGGCTTACTTGCTTGCTAAATTGCTAGGCATGTAAATCGACACGCTTTGACGGTGACAACGTGCCGAGCAAAAGGTCTCCTTAGCTCAACTCTATACACCTGGACGTGCTGATGTGTCTTAAATATTCTAGCATTTGAAAGGAAAGATACACATGGCCTGAAGTTTGCCCTGAAATCTTGCATTGTTTCTCTGGCTCTAGCAGTAATGATCTCACAGAAGCAATGCCATTCTCTGAATCTTGTTGATGTTCATGAAATGAACCCTGACATAAAGGAGAATTGGTTTGTTAAATGATACATGTTAATGGACTACGAGAACCGATTAAATTCCAATTGAGGCCTACTATACTGACTGAAGCATTCTGTCAGGCCTAGGATATGGAACAAGCTCACCAGTTAAAAAGGCATATACTTCACCATGTCCAATATTTCAGAAGTTTCAGAAGAGTTCAGGGTCCAAACAGTCTCCTGCCTCTGTACCAATATCAGTTCCTGTAAAACAAACCCCCTCCGTTTCTATATGTAGGGCGTATAGTTTTAACATTTCACCACCAAGAGCTCCAAAACCTGGTGAATGTTTGCCTTGTGGAGATGCATGCGCACATGGACACAAAAGTAAACAAAACAAAAAGAACTACTAGTACATAAGAAGCTAACTGTTGATACCGGCAGCAACAGCTCATTCCTTGACATTAGTTTCAGTAACGGTGTCTCGAGGGGACAGATAATTTTTACTCTCAGCAATGACTGACTTTGCCATCGGAAAACATGAATTCTCATACACTTTCAGGATGTTGGATCTTCCAAATTATGATGGCATTATTTCTCCAACACGTTGTCACCTTTTGATGTTTGTTCACCCAATACTGAAATTCAAACTATTGTTCAGACCAACTACACAATTTTTATAGAAAAAAGACAACTGGCTACGATGCAAATTTATTCTCTATTACCTGTTCAAGAACATTTTACCTGTCATTGCTAGAATCTTGACCAATTTCAGGACTTGTTCTCTGAACCTCAAGGGTTACCTCGTAGCAGAGACTGTCACCACACAATTCTGTTGGCTTACATATTGCCTTATAAACAAAAGAATGAGTTGGAACAAAACGTTCATCAAAAGCTAATGCATGAAAAGGTGATTAAAAGAGGGTAAAGTCCAAATGCATCTCCAATGATTCTTTTTAAGGAAAAGGACAATACATGTAGGCTTTGTGTGGATTTTAGAAAATTGTATGCACCGAGTATTAAAATAAGTTCCCTATCCCAGTTAAAGAAGGCTTGCTTGATGAATTGCATGGGTCTAAATTTTTACCAAATTAACTTTAATGTCTGTAGATCACCAAATCAGAATGTCTCCTTTGGTAGCCAGCTAGGAGCATACATCACGCTTGTCTGTAAAATGTGCTTGAGCTCAATAAAATCTGTTATGTTCAAAAATAAAAGATGAGTAATACTAAACGTAACAATGATTATTCTTCGCTGACACATTATCCATATAATCATGATTGTTCCTGGCAGAAACATGATCCGGCACATTGCTGATTTGCTGCACTGGAAGCAAAGACAACCAGGGACAGAGAGTAGGTACAGCCAATTAAACTAGCCTATTTCTTCACATTACAACAACACAGCCATTTCTTTGGATCCCACACTCCACAGCAAGAGCACATAAGAAACTTTTCAGCTGATAAAATTCAGAGTTTTTTTTTGTGAATGTGGATAAAATTCAGAGTTTCTCGGACATCCTGCGCAGCAGCGCGGCTCCTAATGTTTCCTCTTCAGGTTCTTCCTTTGGGTTCTTGGTGAGCCATGCTTGAGCAGCTTCCAGATCAGGGAGCACCGGTGCGCCGGACTGCTTCCAGCTCTCGGCATCAGCGGTCTTGAATCGGTCCAGGAGCAGTGCGTGCATCCCAATGCTCCGTGAGGGGACATAGTCCTTGCGAAAGCTGTCGCCTATGTGCAGTGCCTCTTCTGGTGCAACGTTCCCCGCCATTTCCAGCGCGATCTTGTAGATCATTGGGTCAGGCTTCTCTACACCAACAATGCCTGAGAACACCCCGAAGTCCCATTCCGAGCCCTAAGTGCAAAACTAAGACATGCATCAGGCAGACTCCTTTTACAAGGACAACAAATGGTTGAAATAGCAGTAACTGTCATGTGTAATTGTTTTGTAAACAGTCACGTGTAATGTGATCAAACCTGATTCAACCCCAATGCAGGCAAGATGACCTCTTTGTAACGATACTCTGCATTGCTGACGATCCCAACTGTGATCCCCTGTTCTCTCAGCCCTCTCATGAAGGGTTGTGCATCAGGAAATACCGAGTATGGTGCAGATGAGCCGAAGGCAGAATAAATACGTTTGAAGACTTTCTCAAATGTCTCATCATCATAATCATAGCCTGCCTGTATTACATCAAACAATCAGATCACTTGGAGCATAAAAGGGGCACAGGTGTTTCCTGAAAAGCTCCATATTTGCAAAAAAAAAAAGATTTACCTTGACAAACGAATCCTTGACACAAATCCGCCACCATTCAATCGTTGGCATCTTTGCCGCAAACCCAAAGCATGGGTATTTTCTGGCCATCTCTGTGTACGCAAGCTTGAAGCCTTCGTGCATTCTGTTATAATCGGGGCATGGCTTGCCAGCAGACTTAGCTGCCATACAGTAGTAATCACCAAGCCGGCCTTTGTAAGCAAGCAGAGTGCCAGTCACATCCACAGTGACCAACCGTAATTTCGAAAGGAGTGACATTTTGATGAAGCTCTGAACTACAGCCTTTGTTCTACTATCTGCCAGCAAAAGGCCACATAACGAGAATTAGGACAAGATGCATAAGCAGCTAAACATGCGATCCACAGATACAGCATGCACTCAAGTAAGTACATAATTACTTTTGTATATAACTGAGCAACACCAGTTTAAACTAAATCATCTATTTTTTTGCCTAGCAAACCCCTCCCTGCCAACTAATATCCAATATTTTTTGCCTTGTCCTACTAATATCATTGCAATAGACGTAACGTGACAAAAATATAGAAACGAAGTAGCTAGCGTGCAACATTTGCTGTAATGACTCGCATAGAATCGAACCATTGTAATGGTGGAAAACCAAAACACACTATAGCAGGGGAAGAAAATACAAACTAGTAAATGATATGCTAACCAATCACATTATAACTTAATACTAATGAGCCTACATAACAGGGCCAAGGAGTTGTGTGCCTAATGCAGGGCAACACTTCACTAAAATTTGATGAACTGAAGGAAAATCTAGTGGCAAATACAGAGCACTTATTGCATAGTTGGATCCCACCACTAAGATTAAAGATCCCCTTTGTTAATGATTTCATACTACTATAAGCAAGTCAGGTCGGCTCAAAAGTCAAGATAAGGTAGGATAGGAGTAGTAACAGAAAGGGCAGTGTGTCTGCATAGTCTAATTCCACCACATCTAAAACGAACCTCATCCGGTGCCATTACCTGAAGCAGATGATCAGGCTAGTTCTCCCGTTCTCCGGTCACCAAGAACGCCTGCAACGACAGCACAGCGAAGATCCGCCAAGGAATCAGCGACAACCCAAACATCGCAAGATCCTATATTTTCGCACTTGACCACAACAGGAGCCGATAAATAGACGGATAATCCAAACCAGATGTTACCTCTGATTCTGAACCCAATCCCGCGATGCTGCGGCTAGCTAGGAGCGAGGGGAAAAAAGAATCCGTGCAAGTCGCAGCGGGTTCAGGTTTGGGCTGAGATCTCGAGAAACGGAGAGGGGCGGGCTTGGAGGTTGGGATTCTGCTGTGTTGCTCGCCGGCTTTAAGTATTGGAGTGGGGAGTGGAAATCTGTGGAATTTGGGAGCAGAAAACCGGCGGAGCTGAAGCTGATCCACGGTTTTGTTGATTCATCGGGTTTGTGGCTAAAAGCAGGGGAAAACGGATTGTTTTCTACTGTAAGAGATAGTAGGTGTCATGTCACACCAAGATCCGAATTATAATATGTTATTATGTACATTTATGTTTTTGTTTGAACTTCCCATGCTTGTAGTTGTACTTAGCATATTCTTTTGAATTGTCATGTTTGTGTGCACCTACTATGTTTTTCTGTGTACGCCCTCTATATTTATACATGTGTAATTTTTGTGTTTGTTTGTACGGAGTAGTAAAAAACATTATAGAAAAACTGGAATAAAAACAGAGAACTGAACAAAATCGACATACCCGGTGGTGTATCTTTGAAATTATTTAGTACTAAAAAATAACCAAAATTCATATCAGTACAAAAATCTAGTGTGGTGCGTCAGTTTTCAATTCTGGTTTGGGTAGGAAGTCATGAGTTTGACTCCCAAGTTCTCCATATTTCGGTCGAAAATTACATAAATTACCTACAAGTACAGATGTAAATTTCCTAAAAATATTGCACAGTTGAGATTCAGACCTGGGTATCCTCCTACAAGTCGTATGGACATGCGATCGGACAAATGCAAAAGATACGAGCAATTGATAGCATGCATCTTGTTATCTATTAGATAAATTTAACTTTTGTAAAATCAATTTTTATCTTTAATATGGGACCGTTAAATTTGGGCCATGTGTGACTGTACGAGCCACACTCCCCTAGGCTCGGCCCTCCCCACTACAAGGATAATAATTTTGTAGACTAAACAAAAAAATTGTAAGAACATAAAATAAAAAATAGAAATCTGAACTAAATAGATCCATAAGAAATATGGCGGAAAAATAAATGTACATACAAAGAACACACATAAGAAAAGAAGAAATAAAATAATACAAATAGACGACAGGAGAAAACATGTGATAGTGTAGTTAATCGAACAAAGAAGGTGGAATACTTTTTAGGGATTTTCATTCCTTCATCCTAGCGATGCTTGCAAAACAAGTTTTCCGACCCATCAATGACTCTTAATTATGTGTGCACACGATCTTAGCGCCAAGTAATACACTTATGATGACCGAAAGAATTATCATCTTTTTACATGGAAAAGTATCTTAGTAGTCATAACTACTTTTAAGAGAGGATTTATTTTGAGAGTTGGTGATGGGGAAAGTATTAACATTTGGAATGATCCATGGATTACATCTAGCCCGAACAGGCACGGTGTACACGAAGGTAACCGGTCTTGTTGATTATTTATCACGTCATTGGGATGAGCAATGGCTTTGACAGTTGTTCGGTTACGTGGATGTTAGACCGATCCTTCAAATTCCACTAAGGGGTCGCTTGGCACCCACATTTTCATGGAATTTATTTCAGATTCCATACCCAGACGTGTTTGGCTCTCATGGAATTAGATGTCATTTTAACTGGTATTCCAAAGAAGGTATATCATATGTTAAGTCAATCATGTCCCTAATGTTATCTTTTCTCTGGAATTCAATTCATGTCAATTCATTTTTTGCCAAATGAAACGAAATGATGGGTGCTAAACGAGCCCTAAGTAATTAAGGAGTGAGGATTTTATTGCCTCGGGCTTCACTCGATCCTAGAGCAGGCCAATTAGTGCTCCCTGTGTGTTTAGTTAATAACTCAGTTTGGAAGATGGTTTGGAAAATAAAAATACCGATCGGGCAAAGTACCCAAAAAAAGGCATGGCGCGCTCTTTACAGAATCATACCTTTGAAGTCTATCTTGACAAACCGCCATATTGGTGATAGTTGGGCTTGCCCCATCTGTGACCAAGGTGTGGACGATCTGCTCCCTGTCCTATTACATTGCCTAGCGGTGCAAGAGATGTGGAGGGATATATACTTATAGAGTCACATGATCTAATCGAGGAGGAATTTCAAGTTGACAGAGTTGATCCAGCGGTCTAAGGGCAGATCTCAAGGAATTTGTTGATGTTACATCCTGGTGTCTCCGGTGGATGTGACGACGACGTACACATAATGAAGATATCCCGCCATTGAACACATGTAAGTTTTCCATTTTTTTCATTCAAGAAACAACCAAGGGAATTGTTGTCAATAGGACTAGACCGGATCCTCGACAGGTATTATTAAATGTGAAATATTCATATCATGCTGAGGAAAAAACCACCCATTGCCTACCACCACCCGTGAGTCGCAGACAGATCAGACATTTTCTTTCCAGCAATGGAGTCGTGCCGCTCCAGGAAGCCCAGCCATCTTCCCCTCCTCTGAGAGGAGCTCTGAACGTTGGTGTTGACAAGGATCACTATTCCCGCGATGGCGCATCCGCGGCCGCCGCCGCCGCCGCCGCTGCCTACCTCCGCCCTGGCTTCCACCCTCCCTCCGCCCCTCCGCCCGCCACAGCTGCTCTCGACGCCTAGCTCTTCTGGCTTTCCCGCGCCCGTCCCCAACCACCACCGGCCCCTCCCGGCGGCGGCCACTTCGGCCCCGTCGTCCACCCTGTCCTTGCGACCTCACCAGATCCCCCCACCTCCGCCGGCCGTCGTCCCGGCCGGCTTCATACCCACCGTGTTGCTGCTCCCCCCGGATTCGCCGCGTACTGCCCCCAACTCCATGGTCGTCGGCGCCGTGCCCGACGGGGTCGTCGTGTCGAAGGTGCAGCTGGAGGAGGCGCCCATTCTTGTGTCGCAGCTGGGTCCGTCAGAGCTGGAGGCTCCCGTGCAGGTGGAAGGTGAAGCTTGGCAGGTGGTTCGCAACAAGAAGCGCTTGCCCCGGAACTTGCCGCTGCCCTGTCCTCTTCGCGAGCGTGAAGACCGCGTCATGGCTTTCAGGCGACGGGTGCAGGGTCGGTGCTTCCGTTGCCTTGAGCCCGGCCATCGCGTGGCTGGCTGCGAAGGCGACATCCGTTGCCTCGCCTGCCGCTGCTCTGGCCACCGTGAGCGCGACTGCGAGGAGCGTAAGAAGAACAGCCACGTGCCCCCCGCCTCCATTTCAACGGCTTCCTGTCCTCGCCGTCCTTCAGACCGCTCCTGGGCTGCTGTTGCCGCCAACCTTCCCAAGCTTGGGGACAAGGGGTCCCCATCTCGTAAACAGCCAGCGGCTTTCTCGGCGGCTGCAACCCCGGAGATGGATTGCCCTGCGCCTGCTAGCCCCGCAGCTCTGTCCGACTTGCTGCACAACCTCGAGGAGCAGGCGGCGCTCTTCCGGACTGAGCAGGAGCAGACGAAGCTGATGCGGGATGAGATGCGAGGCTTGCTCGCGTCTAAGCTTGATGAGATGGCCGTGGCTCAGCTCAAGATGCAGGAATCTGTGCAGGGATTGATGGAGCGTTTTCGAAGCTTGCTGGAGCGGGCTGAGGCTGCTCTCGAGAGGCTGTCACTGCCGCCGGCTATGGTGCAGATTGAACCAATATCATCTCTGAGCACCAGGGACAATGCTGTTTGCACAGACGGAGGGATCAAGCGCTTTGGTTGCTACTCTCCCGGGAGTGTAAGCCTTTCAGCGTTGCCACTCGCCCTGGACTCCACCCCCACGCCCTTTGCTGCTTCGGAGCATGTCTCCCCGGTGATGCAAGGGGCCCCGATGAAGGATCTTGGAGTGGAGATAATTTCGGCATTGGAGGTGTTCGGGGGTTCTCATACCCCTAGCCCGGAGGAGAAGATTGCGAAGGTGATGGCTCAGTATGACGAGCCACAGGAGAAGACCTTGCCTTCCTTGATGGAAGAGCTCTGTCAAGAGATTACCGACATGCCCAAGGACAAGCAGCTTAGGATGGATGTTCCTTCCTTGGCCGAGCGACGAAGCACCCGACTGGACAAGAAGAACAAAGATTGTGGCATTCCAGCAGCCAAGCGCGCTGAGTTTAGGCGGGCGGAGGCTTTTGGGGAAATCCCGAAACTCAAGAGCAAAGAGAAGGTCACCGATGAAGTCATCGAGGAGAAGCTGCAAGTTTATTTGCAGTTGTACAAGAAGCAGCGCACACCGCAGGTGTTGAAGGCGTTTCGTGAGTTAGTGGTGAGTAATGCTTGATCTCTTCTGTGTAGAGGATGGACTCCGGTGCACCTCTAGTGGTGAGAGGTTGTGTGTGTTTGGAGAGCTTCTCTTAGTTGGGTACAAGGTGTGGGCTGTTAGTTTGGGCTTAGGTTCCCTTATCTCAGGCTCAGACGACGTTCCATGAGTTAGAGAGTGCGGTGCCCTTTGTACGGTTTTTGGGTCCGGTTTCCCTGATTAACTAGATCAATTCTTCTTCTTCTAATAATGCATAGGCAGAGCTCCTGCTATTTACCGTCATATCATGCTGAGCTGTTGGGGTACAGTCCTATGTGATTATCAATGGATGTTTATAATTGCAGCAACCAGATTTCTCTCGCATGTGGCATCATCCTCGATGGCAGAAGCTTTGTCGATGGTGAAGGAGGGTTCATCCCTAGCTAAATAGAATGATATGCAATTGGTTACAAGTTGAATCCGACTCTTTTGAAATCGTTGTAACTTGTACAGAGAAGAGGTGCGGTGATTTACGGCTATTTTTGCATATTGTATTGACATGGTTGTGTCATTTGGTAGTGTATCCTTTAATCAATATCCGAAGAAAACACAAACGGTGGCTCATGAGTTAGCTAGAGTGTGCTTTTTCAAATAAAGATTCTTATAATTGGATCAATAAACCCTCTAGTTTCCTTTTAGACAACTTCATAAACACTGTAACTTTTGTTGGTAATTAATAAAGGCTGCAATAGATTCCTGCCACTTCGTCCCTTAACAACAACAAAAAAAAAGCAGCCAAGGATGCACTAGAAAACATTAGTACAAAATACATATGTTTCCATGCAACGTCAGTCAGCAAACCACTTGGACATGAACTACGATGCATAGCGAAGCCCAGCGGGCCCATCAGCACAGTCTAGCTGATGGTTCCCTTATTTACCACGCCTGACATGTAAATACTTTGCAGCCAATTCCCGTATGAGTTGACTGTTTTTGGTTCAGCATACCGCCTGCACATGCGTCTAACAATATACATTCATATGCCTAGCAATCTGCCAAGAAAGTAAGCCAGCAGGCCATTGTTTCGGTCGCGCTCAACCTTGGCGCTAAGCAGTGGCGCCTTCATCCATGGCGCCAGCATACGGTCCCTGCAGCTCTCCAGGCTCGCCATCACTTTCTGGTAATCGCCGGCGAGCCCACCGATGAAGCAACTGGGCAGACTCGTGACGGAGATGAGGGCCATGGAGTTGGAAGCGTCCACGATGTCATGGAGGCACCCACCGTAGGCGTCCCTCTCCGGGCCGGAGAGCGACGTGTTCGTCTGGAGCTGGTTACTCAGCGCGTCCAAGGTGTCGTGGAAGGACGTCAGGGCCTGGTTCCCCGCGACAATGGCGTACACGGTGGCCTCCTCCGTGTGCGACGGCGATGGGTCGACGTCGCCGCGCCGCAGCGCGTCGATGCAGAGGTCGTACATGAACTTGGTGCCGCACGCGTTGCTGCAGGCGACCTGCATGCTGACGTGCGGCACGCCGGGGCACTCGAGGCGTGCGGCCGTGCATATGTTGAGGGGTGCAAGGGCAAGGAGGAGCATGAGGATGATCTTCATGGCGCCTGTGTCTTGGTTGTTCTCTATGCGGTCAAGGATGCATTGCATTGCACTAGCTATTTGTAGCATGCGTGCTTTGATCATGATCCAGTAAATCTTGTAGTAATGGCATGCCTTTTAATTGGTTTGATTTGATAAAAGGATATGGATTGGCATGTCAAAATAGGCTGGCAGTTGCACATACAAAATGTGTACTACATGACAAACAAGTGACTAATATATAGGTTTAAAACTTAAAATACTCCATTAATTGGAGTAATATATTTTCCATTGATTGTAGAAGATTCTCTAAATTAAGGCTCCCTCCAAGGTCATGTTTCCAGCCTGTTGCTTGGGCAAGATCATGTAGTTGATATTTGTTTTGTCAGGTATGTTTTCACACGTATGTTCCTTCTCGATATGGTTGCAAAAAACATCTCAGAAGAAAATTCCAGGAAAAGAAAGTCGCGAACCAAAATGGTCATTTCTCGGGCCTGATGGATCACGGCTGGCCTTATGAATCTCGTCATGCTTATCCAAAAGGTAAGCACACTGTAATACATTATAGAGAACAAATTAACTTTGAATTGTATATTTCATTAGTTTATAGGGAAAACAGAAAAATAGTATGTGGGAGGACTGAATGTTCATATGTTGGTTACATCCAGGCTGTTCAGCTATTCAAAACATGATCCATTTACACCTTGAATAAGATGAGTGAAAAGTGAATTTCGTTGCACGATGGCCTGGGAAAAAACTGCATTTCTCTGAAGAGTTGTGCTCCAATCACATGTAAACATACCGGCAGTCATTTTAACCTGCAGAGAGAAAAAGACGACCCAAGATTAGAAAAAAAACACAATAGATCTTGTCAAAATTGCAAAAGCAAACAAAATAATGAAGATGTAACACTGTCACTGATAACTGTTTCCCATTTGAATGGAGTATTCACGGGTCATCCGTGAAAGTCTCATGTCCTTCCATGGGCCGATATAACTCGCAGGCCTTAGCCCAAGCAACCTTCCCATGATTAACATTGGGTCATACTCCCGTAAAAAACTTACTGCGGTCTTTGGTGATTTTTTAGATAAAATGAGTTTTATTACTTAAGATTATTAAGCATTACATTCGGTTTCTGCATAACTGAGATGCACACAGCCACCAGTTCATCATTCACCAAATCCAACGGAAAATAAATAGGCGAATTACATATCATAGCGAGAAATTGTAGATCCACCTAAGAAACTGGTAGGTCTATCCGGAAACTATGTTGTCAACCATGCCGGAAGAGAATCTCCTTTGCCGCCGCCTCCTCCAGTCTCGACGCCACCTCTAAAAAAGGTCTCGATACTCCACGTGCTGCAGTGTCGACCATAACCGTAAAGTAGCCATGCACCGATAAATGACCTGCATAACATTAACATTGACGTTATTAAAAACCTTGTCATTTCTAAATAGCCACACTGGCCCATCCTACAGAAGCGTTAAAATCTAGGATCCACACTATTTAGCCAATTGACAAAAATGTTTACTTGAGTTTTTGTTCTCAGGGATCTTTGAGACAGGCTTCCATTGTCTCTAAGTAGTTTCATAGGTTTTTGGGAGGATTCTAACTCCAATGTTTATTTCCTACATATGCCATTTGATCTGTTAGGATTGGAATCCGTAGGAAAAACATTGCCCCTATATTGGAGGAAAATTTGCACGCACACAAACCTGCTACAATTCATTTGTTTATCATGTGGTTTCGAACATGTTTTCATCATTTCTTATAGTTTGCTAATCATATAGTAATTAAATTCAAGAGGACATGTCACTTTAATTCTGATTTTGTTTCGACAATCCAGCAAACCAAAAAAGGTTTTCATCTCTACAAGATACGATAGTAGTTTTCTTTTCAATCTTGTGTATTTCTATAATATATGTGTTTCAGAAATATCCAGAATCAACCCTCTTAATAGAAAAATAGTGATCTCACTCGTTTTTCTTCCAAATGAAACAATAGACATAGCAACTACAAAACTTATACGAAATTCAATGGGCTGTGTTTGGTTCTTTTCTTCACATGCAATTTTGTCACATGTGCTTTACTTGGTGAGAGAGAAAAATCAATGGGACGGACTAAAAATAAAAAGGGCAAAACCGAAGGTTATTTCGTTGCTTTGGTTCCACGCAAGCAGAGATAGCTGGCCGTTCAGTAGACCATGTTTAACTCAATTAATACACACTCTTATCCTGCTATGCCACTATGTTTTGTTTATCATGCATGTATGAACGCATGCAATGTATAGTCTATTAGGGCATGTCCAGCGGGTGGCCTCAGCTCACTGCCCCGCAGAGCCATGTAGGCTCGGATGCCTCCGTGGCTGGTTCTGTCATGACAGGTGCGGCCTGCAGAAGAGGCAGCCGCCTCGATTAGCTTAGAGAGCAAAGTAGATGACCGAGAAAAAAAGTAGGAGAGAAGAGGAAAGTTAAATGGATGGGGACCAATACGAGCCTAGATGGAGCCACTACTTCCTACTGCCTGCGCTGCTCGTGCCCTTAACTAGCTTAGGTCTAGAGAAAAAGTCCTTGTCTTGTCAATCACAGCGAGTTGACAACACCTTGGAGACATAAGTGGCTCACATGATACTGTGCGTGCATATATAACTGCCAATCTTTCATGGTACCGAAATCAGTAAACAAGGTGATAAACAATTGGATTTCATTTATACTCATTGATTCTATAAATGTGCAAACTAAATGGATATACCTCTGGCTTTATCACAAATACCTCTGGCGTTGCAACAAGTATCTCTCTCTGAACTCTATTTTGTAAATGAAAGGGTATAATAATATGAAACTATCTACATAAATATGTAGAATCGATTGGTCGCAAATTCGAGAGACTAAGTCTAATCGACATGAAATGAATGTGTATTGGCGACAAAATATTGGTTACCTGGATAATTTGTTGGTTGAAAATTTGAATGCCATTAATAGGTTACAGGCGTACATATAGGCTATTATTAAGTAATGTTAATGTGGTGACATATGGCTTAAATCACAAATGGTATGGATAGTTTGCATTTAGAGATAGGTTGTCTCAATAGAAGTTTGTGGAGATTTGCTTTATATGATAAAAGACAATACAAAGTCATGTCCACTTTATTTCCGCATGTTTTGTGTTTGTGATACTGTTGTGGAGATAATTCCGCAAGCGCGGTTATTTTTTGGTTGCCTTAAATTTTCTTTCTTTGAATTTTTTTAGCTAATTTACACTAAGCGTTAATTATTGAATAAGTGATGATATATGGTTGTGTGCATCAACATACGGGAGGTCATTCTCCTTTGCAAAGAAAAAAAACCCAGTCGATTCCTACATGTTTGGGTTTAGAGCAAAGTCTAATTTGATTGATCCATAAGAAGTATACGCGACAAGTTACTAGCACTACATGCATGCTTGCATGATATCATTAAACCTTTTACAAAAAAAGAAGAAGTGAGTTATCTCTCAAACCGTTGATGATTCATCTTCATTCTAGGCTTTGTCTTGAAGGGATATTAGAAAGTAGACCTCATGTTGCTATCAAATTTATTGGATTCCTATCAAGAATATTCCCATTTGAATTAACACCGAAAGGATACAACACATTAAGTTTTAAGGTTAGTTCGATATATTTCACTTCTAACTTCGCCTACTCGAATAATACCACTTCAAAACATGATTTAAGAGTGGCAATGTAATGAAGGTTAGTTTGATATATGACACTGTCACAATGGGATATTTCAAAATATTCAAGTTGTTGAAGTGTCATTCTCGATAATTTTCGGGTACTTCATTTATCTAATGTGCGAACTTCATAGTAACCCTAAACCCTAAACAAATATTGAATTTATCCTATCAATGTGTAGTCATATATACTATCATATGTCTGTGTTGTATATCTCTTATACGCGACAAACATGCCTATCCGTACGTGTATATGACGAACATGTGGTGGTGCAGCAAATACTACCAGCTTTCTGTTACAATCCGACACGTCAGCGTGTAGTCAATCATGCAATCTGCTCTTAGGTCTTATCACCATGCATGCAGAATTAGCAGAGAATATGTGCGTGAGTGACCAAAGTTCATCACTTTTCAAAACCTATCCACGCATATTTTCTCATAAAACAATCAGCATCTACCCTAGCTAGGGCTAGGGCTGGAAGTGCCAGGGGCCTATGCATGATATTTGGCTGGGTGCGGCAGGTGAGGCTGTACCTCTCCATTGATTTTCATGGCGAAAGGCAGGAGAGATAGAGAAGATGAGATGAGAGAATCCGGCAGCACCCAACCACGGGAGGTTTCTCCGTGGGCGTTGCAGGCCGATCGATCCGGTCGTCAAGAAGTACATGTAGTACTGCGCTGCATATGTACCCCCTGCCCACTGTACTACTGAACTCATGTGCATTCCCCATAAGAGAGATTCCTCCATTCTACTGTACATTGCCAAATATAGTTCCACTGTACATGCATATCTCACTCCCATGTAGATTTTCAGAGAGAGAGAGAGAGAGATGATTATTGGTTCATAAAAGAGAGATGCAGAACTATATGCCGGATTCATTTTCTTACTATGCACCTGAAACAAATATAATTGCTCTTAGTTAATTAGTACACAAATTTGGCGTGCTGCAAATTCCGGTCGTCAATTTGGAAGTCATTTATCCTTGGTTTCATCTGTTTCCTGACGATTATTTCCATGCACGGTACCGGATTTTTGTCATTTGCCTTGTGTATGGACATTCAACAAATAATATACTTTGCTTAACAAAAAATAATAAGAATCATGAATTCATATTCTTATGAATTGATTAAGAACAATAAGATTAGATACTTGTCGGCCTTTGATCATTGGTAGTGCTCACTCGCTAGCTTATTGCAAGTCTTTTTGAGATTGGATATTTTCATAAAGACATCAAAGTCGAGAAAACCCATAGTTCAAAGAAAGTTTTAATTTATATGACATTAGTTCAGAATATTATGCAATCACATATTTTACTTTGGGATATAGCAACCTTACTCATGCTAATATAATCCGAAACGGAAGTAGTAAAGATCGATCACATGAGTAACAAAACTTAGGAATCTGTAATTCAAATCGGCTACTAGGAGTATTTGCTCCCAATGAAAATTTTGTTATTCATAAATTTGACATGTGTGCTTGTCCATGCCCTAGCTATGTGCACCTATAAATTTCCCAAAGAAAATGAAAACACGAGTCTTGAAATTATCAAGGAGTGAAATCCTCTGAAATGTGAAGGAAGAACGGACAATATTATGGTATGGGTACCCTATGATATGACAAAGGAAATCCTAGATTTCAAAGGTTTCCAACAGGGGATTTTTTTTTTGAGTTTTAAGACGGTCGTATCCGTAATCCGGTTAGATAGAATATAATGTTATTTACAGAGTTTAAGACTAGGGAAAATCCCCATAAAAAGATTCGAAGTGAACAACACATCATATTTTTTTCTTCTATCAATCGATAAAGAAACTCTTTGGATCTCACATAGTCACACAATAGTAATACTGTGTATATTCACCTCCATGTGATCATGAAACTACGTATATAACCTCTCTTCTGATTCAATCAGTTCATCACATGCCATGCCAAGAACAGAAGAACACCGAAAATCATGCACTACTGGTTATACAGCCAGCAAATAGGTTTTGGACAGCTATTACACAAAGATACAACTTGAAATTAATTGGCTGCTCTTTGCAAGCCACAAATTTCAGACGGCAAATAGCCTTTTCTAGTACTAGTAAACTAGAATTCAAACAACATGCATATTTTCATAAATAATTCTCAACCACACAAATTAGGATGCCATGCAATATTTGAGCATACTACTGTAAAACGGGCGTGTCACTTGCCGTGCAATCACTAACCATGCATGCCATGCAAAGCCACCGGCGTCGTGGCATCCAGGAGCCCTATGGCCGGCGTCGCCAGGCGGGGCTCGTACGCGAGGACGCGGAATCCCTGACCGCCGCCGCCTCCGCCCACGCCGACGTATGGGCAGGGCGGCGCCCACCGCCACTCGTCGCGGCGCGAGTCGAACACGAGCACTCTCGCCGGCACCGGCGGCGCGGCCGGCCCGCCACGGGGAGCGAGCACAACGAAGTCGCCGTGTGCAGCGCACTCGAACCCATGCCCGCCCTCGGCCGCTGCGAACTGCGCGTGCACGTCCAGCGGCATCCGGGCCACCTCGCTCCACGCGCCGCCGCCGCCGCTCCCGTGCCCGCCGCCGCGGCGCAGAGTCCAGACGCGCACGCTCCTCGGCACGCTGAGGCGGCTCTTCTCGACGGAGGCGACGAGCCCCACCCTCGCGGAGCCCGATCCCTCCCTGCCGCCGCCGAGCTCCACCAGCGCAGGCGATCGCAGAAACCGCCTCATCGGCGGCTGCAACTTGCTCCACACGTTCGCAGCCACGTCGAACACCAGAACCGCGAACGGCGAGGAGCTCATGCAGTAGAACCTGCAAAGATAACCCAGTTTTGCAGTTAGCCATACCATAAAAGATAAAACCTGCATGTACTAACTAGCAGTAACCATTTGTAAGATCATCACCTTCCGGAGGCGAAAGCCATGCCGGCGCGAGGATCGAGGGAGGAGAGACGGGGGAGGAGCGAGCTGGGAGCCCAGAAGCCGGAGGACGGGACGGAGGCGGCGTCGGCCACGAATGTGTCAGCGGAGATGTTCTTGACCGCGAAGGGGGACACGAGGTCGTCACCGGCGACCACGGCGATGATGGACGTCGGCCCGGCGGCGAGTCCGACGGTCGGGGAGAGACGTTGCGTGGGGGCGAGCGGGAGCGGGGCGAGGAGGCGCGTGATGGGGTTAGCGAGCAGCAGCGTCTTGTGGCCGGATGGGCCGGAGAGGAACGCGAGCAGGCCAGCAGACGCGGCGGCCGCCGAGAATCCGGCGCCAGGAGCGGCTGGTGCCTGGATGGGGAGAGGGAGGAGGAACCAGTGGCCGTTGGGGTCGAGCAGGAGGAGGTGGGCGGCGGAGGGGACGACGAAGGCGAAGAAGGGGAGGTGCGGGGAGAGGAGGAGGTGGGAGTGGAGGAACGGGGAGGAGTAGATGAGGTGGTAGAATCGGCGGCAGACGGCGCGGGCGCGGAGGAAGGCCGGCGTCGGCAGGCAAGCCAGCACGCGGTCCAGCAGCGGCTGCGGCAGCCGGCGCCACACGCGCGGGTCCATGTCAACCGGCGCCGTCGCCACCGTGGAGGGGAGCAGGCCGGAATGCAGCGGCAGGTGGTGTGGGTTCATCATGGCCGGAGAGTGGGAGGCAGCTGGCCGGAGTCTGAGAGGCAGAGAGTGAGCTGCAACTTTGCAGGTTAGAAGAGGAGTGAAGCAGCTTGTGGGCAGGAGAGGAGGGCACAAGAAATACTTGAGAGATGCTCAAGGATTTCATGCGAGCTAGGCTATAGCTAGCATGCGGCCAAACCGGTGGCGGAAGATGCCGGTTAAGAATAGAGAGGCATATGATCGTTCGGATCCCAATCAAGCCAAACGACATTTGATACAGAAATTTAGGCCCCTTTTATTCATACTACATAGGTTTGTACAAAAAAATTGTGTAGGATTGAAATCCTATGGGATTTTTCCTTGGAAACCGGGTCTCTTTAGATCGCAGTGTTGAAAGCACAAAAATAGGTAAAACGATCTGACAGGTTTATCTGTGCAAAACAGAGGATTATAAAATGAAGCTAAAAACTATATAAATAGTTGTTTGGATCAAACGTCGGAAAATCACATGAACATTATCTCGATCCTACGTGCTTGAATCTAAAAAAGAGGTTCAGGGGTGGATGTTTAAATTAATTCCTATGGAAATCCATGTGTAGAAATCCAATCCATAGGACTTTGGTAGTACCATTCCTTCAAAACAAAAGGCAATTCATAGGAAACATTTCTAAGGATTGGAAGCATATGAAAACCCTTTAAAATCTCTACAATCCAAAGAGGCTTAGGCCTTCCACAACGTATGTTTTACCGGTGCCCAAAATGATTATGAGGCATCCTTGTTCGATGCCCTCCATTGCCCACTCGGTGCGTTAAGAAATATTCTGGGAACCGGAGTAGGAAGGTGCTCCAATGCCCCAACCCAACAAGTATTAAATTATTGGTCTCACTTGATCGTGCGGCTGAGCTCATGTGATTTTTTTTTGAGGTGGTGGGGAATGGCTGATTCTGCCATTCAGTCGAGTAAATTGTAAAAAGCCACCACAATTGAGGTAGAGATAGCAATTAATTATGTAGAAAAAACCACCACAAATCACATGAAATGGTAGGTGTGTGACACTTTTACTCTGATTGTGACGGTTCCTTGTAATTATCTCATTTCAGTCGACTGTGGTATTTTATGCCTAAATTGATGTTAAAAGTGCAACTTTATAGTTTACAAAGAGCATGAAATAATTCAAGTAAAAAAAACAAAATCGGATAGATATGCATTCTCACTAAAACCCAAATCAACATTGTCTGTATCATCATAGGCATAAAAACATCTGACATGACGCAAGATAAGAATAATCGTCATTATTCGTACATTAGCTCCCATACTACTTACATAATATAGCACTAGTGTATTGTCAGGTCATAACGGACATGCATGCATGCAGGCTGTTTCTTGCGTTAGCTTGAGCTCTACTCACAGATGACACGTTGACACGCATAAACTACTATTTCCTTCCATCCATTGATTTTGGATGCCATCGTGTCGGACATGCAAGCAGATTGAACCGTCACCGGACAGAGACGTGTGGTGTTAAGAGTTGAATTTACGTACTAGTATAGGAAGGCAGAAGAGCTAGCACTGTGCAAAAATGGCAATGGAGTAACACGAAAACGCCGGGAGAAGACGGGAGGGACAGCGACACGAGAGCGGGAGTGGCAACAGGCAAACCGGATGATGCCAGCTCGGGGATGGGGTGATGCATGCAGCTCCGGTAGCCTTTTGGAAGAGAAAGCCTGATGGCCTGTGATCGATCGATATGAGCTTCGAGTTGGCTACTTCATGCACGTCAATTCGTTGGGTTGGAGCTGGGCTAGGGTTCAACAGCTACGGAGATCATAGCTAGCCGTGACCGTAGCCACTACTCCTGCGCTGCACTGTACTTTCGTTGCTAGCGAATGCAGGTACCAGCGTGGTTGTCCTCAGCGGAAGCAACAAAATTCCTCCCACCAAGCAACACCCGAGGTGGCTCTAGGTTAGTGTGAATGGGCAATCTCTCTCGAAAGAGGCTCGCGCCCCGCTTTATAAATAAAGCAACCACCACAGTTACAAGCGTAGCAAAAAACAGTACCAAGACTAGAGTGACCGAAAAGCTGGGGCCACAGCACCACAAGCCCAGGGAAAGGTAAAGAAAGCAGAGACCAAAAAAACGCTCAGGCCCTAAGGCGGAGCCCTACGACCGGAGGAAGAGTGAACACGGCGAGCCGCCCGTAGAAGGACGAGAAGCATCGCATCCAGCCGCTCCCTGTCCCGCTGCCTACATAGCGGGTTCCATTCCTGGAGACAAGCCAAAAGTTTGAACACCGAGTCAGAGGCCTGTCGTAGAAAGACATGCTCGATAACCATTTTATTGCGAATATTCCAAAGCGTCCAGGACATCGCAGCAAACAGCAGCCAGAAGAGGCGCCTCCTCCTTCCGGCACGGTTTACTTGCACTTCAATGAACCCTACCAGGTCATGGGCCTGCCACTCAGGCCCAAGAGCCTCGGCCATGAAGTTCCACATGAAGCGAGCGGCGGAGCAAGAACATGATATGAGCCACTGTCTCCGGAACCCCACATAGGGGGCAGAGCCCATCCCCCGGGCCCAAGCGCTTGACCACCTTCACCCCCGAGGGGAGGCGGTTACGAAGCAGCTGCCAAGTGAAAATCCTGATCTTAAGCGGCATGGGAGCTTTCCACATGTGGGAGGTCCAAGGTAGGGCGGGCCCACGAAATAGGGCCCGGTACATGGAGCCGACGGAGAATTGTCTCGAGGGCGAGAGGGCCCAAGAGACAGTGTCTGGGTGGTCCGAAAGGGAAGTAGGGAGGACCGCTAGCAGGCCCTCCCAACTACGTGCCTCCAAAGGTCCAAAAGTGCGGCGGAACGCTATATTCCACCGACCGCCCTGGACGGCAGAGGCTACCAGTAGAGACTGATCCACGCAGATGTTGAAGAGTTCCGGAACCTCGTCCCTCAGCGGCCGCCTGCCACACCAAGAGTCAAGCCAGAACAGGGGACTTCGACCGTCGCCTACGTTTGAGGTAGCCCCGAGTCTAATCTCATGCTTGATGGATTGGATGGAGCGCCAGAATTGGGATCCCTCCTTCCGCTCACAAGCCATGAGAGGGCGCCCACGGAGGTACTTGGCCTCAACCAACTGGAGCCATAAGCCTCCATCTTCGCGAAGGATGCGCCAAATCCACTTGAGCATCAGAGCCTTGTTCATATGGCGGGAGGATACAATGCCTAAGCCCCCAAGCTCCTTGGGGGCGCAAATGTCCGCCCACTTGACCATATGGTATTTCTGGCTCCCCGAGGCCGCCTGCCAGAAGAACCTGGAGAGTTCCCTGTCGAGGTCGCCATGTGTTCCTTCCGGTAGCGAATACATCCCCATCAAGAACATGGGGAGGCTAGACATGCAGGCATCGATCAGGATGGTCTTGCTTGCCTTGGAGGTAAACCTACCCTGCCAGGGCTCCGATCTATGCTTTACCCGCTCTACTAGCGGGTCCAAGTCCTTTATCATGATACGTGAATCCCGAATCGGCATGCCCAGGTAGGTGACCGGGAAGACTGCCAGCCTACAGTTGAGGTTGTCAGCGATCCTCTGCTGGTCCTCCTGGGAATAGCCTAAAATAATGACTTCACTTTTATCAAAGTTGATCTTGAGGCCCGACAACGCCTCAAAACACAGGAGTAGGAACTTGAGGTTGATAAGATCAAGTTCCGACCCCTCAACCATGATCATAGTGTCATCAGCATACTGCAGGTGGGTCACCCCACCCCCCGGGACGAGATGTCCAACCACTCCAGAGATGTGGCCGGCGGTCTTAGCCCTCTCTAAGACCTCCGCGAGGGAGTCAACTGCGGCGTTGAAGAGCAACGGGGCGAAGGGATCCCCTTGTCTAACGCCGCAGGACGAACGAAAATAGGGACCCACGTCCCCATTAATGTTGATGGCCGTACTGCCAGTCGTGACCAGCTGCACAATCCAACAAATCATTCTCTCATCTACCCCTCTCCGCTCCAGCACCAAGCGGAGAAAAGCCCAGTCCAAGCGGTCATAGGCTTTCTGGAAATCAAGCTTGAGGAAAACAGCCTTCTGCCGGCGTGTTTTGACCTCATGGATGATTTCGTTGAGGGCCAAGATACCGTCATGAATGAACCGCCCCTTGAGGAAGGCGAACTGGTAAGGATGGGTGAGTCGCTGGAGAACAGGAGCGAGCCGTAGCGCGCACACTTTGGAGAATATCCTGAAGATAACATTGAGAACAGTGATTGGCCTAAATTGGCGGATGTCCGTGGCCCCTACCACCTTGGGGACCAAGGTCACCACGCCAAAGTTAAGACGGGATAGCACCAAGGTCCCAACATAGAATTCCTGGAACATGGGCATGATCACCGCCTTAATAGAATCCCAGAAGGTCTGGAAGAAGACCACCGGGAGACCATCTGGGCCAGGGGCCGAGTTGGGCTTCATCTCCAACACTGCCCTGTGCACCTCCTCCGGAAGAAAGGGGAGCGTGAGTTCTCTATTCTCCTCCTCAGTGACGTGGGCCGCCTGCCAAAAATCCACCGAGAGGGAGACCCCCGAGCGGGGGCCAGCCAGGAAAAGCGCTCTGTAGAAGGAGTAAATATGGGCTGAGAGGTCTCTTGGCGCCTCCAAGAGTCGGTCCCCTTCCCACAGGCAAGGAATAGAGCATTTCCTGCGCCGACCATTGGCGATCGCATGAAAGTAAGCTGTATTCGCCTCCCCCTTGAGGAGCCAGTTTTGGCGGCTCCGTTGTCGCCAAAAGAGCTCCTCACCCTTAAGAATCTCCATGAGGGAGGCCTCCAGGGCATATCGCTGTTGCCACTCCTGAGTGTCAAGGCCCACCGAGTCCGAGGCAAGGTCAAGTGTCTGGATGTCACTGAGCAGAGACGCCTTTCTCTGCTTCAGTTCCGCCCCCAGATTTGCCCCCCACCCCCGCATGAATTGGCGGGCCAACTGAGCACAATGGTGCCACACATCCACCGCGTTGAAAGCGCGCGGGGGGTGGGCCGCCGCTTCTACCCACTTCACACAGACAGCCTGTTTAAAGCCAGGTTGGGTCAGCCAAAAGTTCTCGAAGTGGAAGCGGTTTAGCCTGGGCGGACGGGAGCCCCCTGAGGAAAGAAGGAGGGGGGAGTGGTCAGAGCCAACCCTAGTGATAGCCCGGAGGGAGCATAGGGGGAAGGCCGCCTCCCAGTCCACGGATACCAGGACCCGGTCGAGCACGCACCGAACTGGGTCCAATCGGTTGTTAGACCAGGTATACCTCGCACCCACCCGCCGAATCTCTCTAAGAGCGAGATCTGCAATGAAGTCATTGAATAGCCGCATCCTCCGGTGGTCAAAACTGTTCGAGCTCTTATCATCTGGGGACCTGATCAGGTTAAAGTCCCCAGCAATGACAAACGGGGTGGAGCACCTCTCCACCTTAGCCCTAAGCTCGGCCAAAAATGCCGGGGATCTACTATGGTCCGCGGGGCCATAGACGATGATCACCTCCCACGTGAGGGAAAACCGTCTATGGGTGAGCAGCATACTCACAAAGAACTCCCCCCGGTCCATATCCTCGACTTCGAAGGTCTCCTCCTTCGCCCCAAGGATGATCCCCCCGGAATGTCCAACCGCCGGTAGCCAGTGCCACGCAAACTTGTGCGGACTAAGACCCTGGAGCTCCGCAATAGAGAAGTCTTGCCTAATCGTCTCTTGGAGGCCTACAATGTCGACGTGTTCCTGCCACAAGTAGTCTCTCAGCTGTCGCCGACGGCCCGCTTGCCCAAACCCCCTCATGTTCCAATCTAGAAGATGGAAGGGTGTATCCATCATGAAACACTGCTGGGGGTAGTCCCTTGACGCGGGACTGAGCGGGCCCCACCAGAGGTCGGGGGCCGAGACGGAGCCTTCGGGGGTCTCCCTCGCGGCCTCCCCGCCTGGGGGATCGCGAGAGGAGCATCCCCGCTAGCAGGACCCTGCGAGGGGGCCCCCCTAAGCCCTGGTGCCTCCTGCACCAGGATGTCAGGGTCTGTGGCCTGCGCTCGCGCGCGCTCCGCCTGAGCACGCGCGGCCGCCATGGCTCCCTCGTATTCCTCCTGTGCCTTGAGGACTGCAATCTGCTCCAGACGGGGGCCACGTTCGCCCCTGAAGATAATGCCACTATCGTCGGCCACCTGTGCCAGGTGATCCAACGGAACCGTTGCAAGAATAGAAAATCTAGAACCGGAAGGAGAGGAGGGGGTAGAGGTACCTGAGAGACTGCGACGTGCGGCGGTCCTCTGGATCGCCTGCTCGACCACTGAAAGCACAGGGGCACCCGCACCTCCTCTAGCTGACGCGAGCCTGGCGCTCTGGCGGGGGGTCAGGGGGACCGGCGCGGGCTGGCTACCCCGGCGGCGAGTATGCACCTGGGGAACCTCCACCGGCGTGACAGGGAGGCCACTGGGCAGCTCACAGGCCCCTGGAGCCGGCGTCGAGGGGAAGAGTGGCGGGGAGCTCGCTGGGGAGGTCGGAGTAGAACCCGGTGAGAGGGTGTAGCACAGCGCACCAGCCGAGCGAGGGGAAGACGGAGGGGCGACCTCCAGCCCCACGCTCCCACAGTCCTCTCCTGAGACAGTGTGGGGTCTGAGTCCCAGGGACGAGGCGTCGAGGCCCGACAGCCCCAGGTTGGAGCCATACTGGGAGGGTGGGGGCTCCACGAGGGGTGAGGGGTCTGGTCGCGACGACCTGGGCCGGTCCACCGCCGCCAGCTTGGCCGGGGCACTCCGAGCGAGGCCCGTCGTAGCTGGAGGAGGGGCAGGGGACACAGGCGAAGATGCCTGTGTCGGAGCCGCGGGGGCGAGGTAATCGCCGTCCCGGGGGTCGGGGGCGTCGTCGTCGTCGTCATCGCCAGAGAGGTCAGTGTCACCTGAGGGGGGGTCCTGAGCCGGTGACCTAGCCGGCTGTGAGGGAGTAGGGGCCGGGTCTAGCGCCACAGACAGGATAGCCTCACGGTCACCGCCCCTTCCGCCAAAGAAAACCGGTGGAAGCGTGCCCACGACGAGGGACGGGTCAGGGCAGAGGATCCGGAAGCGGACCGGCCCCTCCCCCGACAACGAGCTGAGGTCGATCTCGGCGAGCTTGCCAATCAGGGGGGCGAGCAGCTCGACGATCCTCTGGGT
Organism: Poa annua; assembly: GCA_026929855.1. Taxonomy (NCBI): domain Eukaryota; kingdom Viridiplantae; phylum Streptophyta; class Magnoliopsida; order Poales; family Poaceae; genus Poa; species Poa annua. The sequence goes on along the minus strand of CM049430.1, from coordinate 103,424,443 downwards.
CCGGGCAAGAGCTGGCAGGCCGGAGAGAAGGATCCAGGAGGATCGCAGCTGGAGGCCCGCCTCAGGAGAGGCAGTCGGGGCCTGGATGGACATCTGGACACCGCTGAGTGAGAGCGTGAGGTGTGGGAGCCCGGCGTATGTCCGTAGCATCTGCACTCAGACGGGGCAGTCTGGCGCACCTGCCACTCGTGCCCAGGGAGGATCTGATCCAGCTCGCGGCAAAGGGCCGCCACTGAGAGGTCGGCAGTCCCAAGAGGGAGCTGGCCCGGGATCACCGTCAGGGTGGCCAGGGTCGGAGGCACAGTCATCGGCACTCCCCCAAGGTCTACGTAGTAGAAGATGGCCTGAGCGGCGAGACCTAGCAGCTCCAGGCGCGGGAGGCCCAGTGGCGCAGAGGTGGTCCGACAGTCACCCATCCGGTGCCCGGGAAGTCCACAGCGGAGGCAAGCCATCGGGCGAGTGCAGTCTGAGCGCATGTGACCTAGCATCCCACAGTTGAAGCACTCTGGGCGAGCAGGCGAGTCCACCCCACCCTCCGCCTGAGGTTGGGGTGCCCCCCCCCCCCCGCCTGGGAGAGGCCACTCGACGTGTGGGGAGCACTAGGAGGCGGTGGTGCAGGGGGAAACCCGCCTTGGTTCCCTCCCGCTCCTCCCCCTCCTGCCAACTGCGAAGGCTTCTTCTTCTTCCTCTTGATCTTCTTCTGCGGGGCGGGGCCATCCCGCGTGCGCACACTCGCGGGAGGGGCCGCAGGCGCCCATGGTCGAGCGGGCACCGGGGAATGGCCAGCCTGCGGGTGGGCGTCGCGGTCCTGTCGCCAAGAGCCCGACTCCATCCGCGGCTCCTTTCCCGCCCGGCGGCTGGGGGAGAGGTCGCCGTGCCGTGGGCGGGGCGCCACCGCAGGCCTGGCCACCAAGGCCCGCCGCAGCTCCGCCTCGCGCTGCAGGCCGTCCGCGGACCCCTCGCGGTCTCCGGTGGCGGGAGCCCGGGCCGGAGACATCCTCCGTGGGGGAGGGGACCGGTGGCGGGTCTCCTCCGAGCGGGCCGGCGGAGGGGAGCGGCGCTGCGACCCACCTCGGGGAGGGGAAGCGGCCCTGCGTCCAGCGTGAGGGGGCTGGTAGCGACGCGGTGGCGACCGGGGACGGCCGGGGGCGTGGGGGCGCGCGGCCGGCGGCGGGGAGCGGGGCCGGCGACGGTGGTGGACGTCGTCCTCCTCTTCGTCGGGGCGGGCGCGCTTCATCTCCGGCGGCTCGCCGGCGGCGTGGGGACGAGGAGGGGATAGCCGGCGGAGCGTGGAAGAGGAGGCGACGGCTGCGGCTGCGTCGGCGACAGGGGGCGGGGCGGCGGCGCGGGGGCGGAACGGCGGCACTGGGGCGGGGCTGCGGCGGGGAGGGAGGGGGGGAGCTCGCGGTCGGGGAGGCGACGGCGGCGGCGGCGGCGGCGGCGGGGGTCGGGGGGCACGGGGTCGGGGGCGGAGGTTGAGACGGGGGCAGGGACGTGAGGAGTGGGCTAGGGTTTCCGTTTCCGGAGCCTGCCTTAGTGGGGGACTTGGGCCGCTAACGGGCCGAGCCCGGCGCCACTCTAACACGGGGAGGGGGTGGGCCTAGAGGCCCAGCAAGCCTGGCCCGCTGCAGCAAGGCCTCCAGCTCGGCCAGCCTAACCCTAGGGCACACCGGCCGCGCCGCCGCCGGGGAAGAAGGCGTCGCCTGCGCCGTCGCCGGCGGGGGGCCAGGCGGGGCCGCCGGAGGAGACTCCGACCCGGGGCGCCTCCCCGGGTGCGGGAGAGGCATCGACGGCGCTGCTCCGCGGGGGCCCGAGGCCGGGGGAGAGTGGCGACCCGCCGCCGGCGGCTGCCGCCGCGCAGAGGTCACCGGGGAGGGGCGGGGGTGCGCGCGGCGCGAGGGGACCCGGCGCGCCGTCGCCAGGTACTCCCCGAACGTCGGCGACCCCGGCAGGAGAAGCCGAGCCTCCAGCTCCGCCGCTGCCGCCGCCGCCTCGTCAAGCTCCTCCGCGACGTCCGCCCACGTGCGGCCACGGATGGAGTCGGTGCCGCGAGCAGGCTCACCATCACCGGAGAAGCGCGGGAAGGGGGGGGGGGGAGGACTCTCACCGCCGCCGGTCTCTCACCGCCGCCGTTCGCACGGTAGTCCTCCGATCTGAGAAAATCATGATCCGTGAATGGGCAATCTATCCTAGGGGAAAGCCTTCTTGTGTATATGTTTTGTCTAAAACTCATGTGGTTTTCAGATAATTAATCCACCAAAAGTAAGTATTCTCTTTAATAAAGGGCCCTTTAGTGTTCAAAGAGTTCGAGCCTTACGTCTGGCACATATGCATAATTAAGATGCAAAAACACAGGTTCACAACATACTATATTAATTAAAAAGGCGAAAAAAGCGAACATGAAAAAGTGAGCCGGGGTACGCGTATTGCCTGCTAGCTCTACGGACGTGTGCAATCGAGCGGGGGAAAGATGCTTGCACGTAGTACCTCCTGCCTTCATGATATCTTTTGGCTCGGTTCCCTTCCATCCTGGCAAATATGGTCTAGTTTTCCGTTGCACATGCACGAGGAGACAAAGGAGGGGCGAACCTTTCGTTTGGTTTGCATGCAAAAGAGGGATAATATATCCTGGCACTCACTAGCAGCAGGGTGTTTTGTTTTGTTTTTGGGTCACACTCCACACACAGCCCTATGATCAGTTTGGAGCTGTACTGCATTGCAAATGGACTGAGCGTGTGTGAGCGGCAATCTTAACGGCAGAGAGAAAATGGAGGCGGAAAATCTTTAGGGACAGGGGTGAAGTGAATGATACCACAGTGGTAGCTAGCTAGTCTGATGATGCTACAAGGACGCTGTGAATCAAACTGACGCCACACGCCGCCGTCTTCCGTGTCTCCGCGCGGCGGCCCGGGGACGCACCGCATCGCCCGCTGTCCAATCCACCGATTCCTTCCTTCGCGTGCATGCATGTCCTCGTCAACCCGACCCAACGCACACCTCACAAATGTCTCGCTTCCTAAAATATGCCCACCACGTCCTAAAACTAGGTTTTCGGGCTGCAAATTTGGGGCATAAAAACTGATGCGCGGCCGCCGCCCAACCACCGAGTTGTTCATTTCCCAAACCCTCCCCACCGTGCATGATCGTCCGCTGCACCGTCGCCACGCCGCGTCGTCCTATCGCCGTTCCCCGTCGCGCTTGCTCCGCCACACTGTTTCCCGAAGGAATTGTCGCAGATGCATGCCCACCGCCGCGGTGTTGCCCTGATCTTGTGTGAGAGTGGAAAGATAGAAGGGGAGTGTGCGCCGAAACATGTTTCGGTTTGCCTCAATTCGTTTCTTCTCTATTCTTTCCTTTAAATAGGGGCTGCCGGCTAGATTTTACAAAGTCAACTAAATTGTCATATCTGGCTGATGTGAAGGGTCCTACTCTGACTACCGACCTCGCCACTGTTGACGATGTAAGGACTAGAAAGTACTGGAGACGAGGTCTAACACGTCCTACCTACCTACTATGTAATGGTGCTGACCCAACCATCTCAGGACACCGGCTACCCTAGAATGTCCCTTCGCCCCGGAACTTGGCTACTGCCGTCCGACTGTCTCGACCCGGAACAGACTCGGGCACACTCATCCGAGACGTCCGAATATGTTGGAATGTATCCTATGATGAGCTGGGTCGTCGATGCCCTATTTTGCGTCATCTCGAATTTAGCCGAAAGCACTATTTACATCAGCAGAAACGTGTACCTTAAATTTCGTGCTCTAAACCCCAATAACAAGTGCCCTATGTGCGCTTATTTTGCGTCATCCTGTTGGAACACTTGCACACGATCGATGGATGCAAAGTCTCAGCGAAGAGACCCATTTTATTTATTTTCTGGCTGGCCCAATAGGAACAGCGGCAGTCGATCGAGTCCATATGTACAAACAAGCCCACGCACCGATGAATCACAGCTCGGGGGCCACCACGTCGTGGTCGACGAACCGGAGCAGCGCCAGCCCGGCGGCCCATACGTCGTCCTCGGCGACGTGCTCCTCCGGCGAGTGGCTCACCCCGCCCCGGCACCGCACGAACACCATCCCCACTTTCGTCAGCCGCGCCATCGCCATCGCGTCGTGCCCCGCGCCGCTCATCAGCACCGGCGTCGCCGTCGTCAGCTCCACCCTGTCCCTGTGGTGCGTCGTCTTCATCGCCGACACCGCCGACCGCGTCGCGAGCTCCAGCTGGGTCGTCAGCTCCGGGTCGCACGGCGTTGCCGGCGCAGAGTGCTGGAAATGATACACATTGACATAACATCAGTTCAATCAGTTGCAAACGTCACACTGACATTGACCATCAGTCTAATGCTTCAACGCACCTTGTGCTGGACGGCGCAGTCGACCAGCCGGTCGTCGCACCGCTGCATGACGATCCTCGAGAAGCTCGCGACGATCGTCTCCCGCACCACGTCGTCCATGGCGCGGATGTCCACCGTGAAGTTCACCTGCCTCACACACAACACCATCACCATGCTTCTTAACTTGACTGACCGAGGCGATCACACGCACCAACAGGCGACTCACTCGACCGGTGCAGGATGCTTAATTACCTGGCCTGGTATGACGTTGCTGGCGCTGGGCCACGTCAGCAGCTCGCCGACGGTGCACACCAGACCGGCCAGGGACTCCTCCGTGAAGCACCCGCACTCCTCCTCGTACGTCAGGAACCGGCTGGGGTCTTTGCACAGGCTCTCCAGGGTCACCACCAGCTCTGCAGCTGCAACCATCGGATCACGCCGCAATTTCATTGGAACAGTGCCAGCGTGCCCCTGGGAACCGTCTACTATTACCTAGTAAAAACACCCAAAATTTTGCTAAGAAAACTTGGAAACCAATTAAGCCACCGGGGAGGATTAGGCCTACTGGTTGCATTAGGAAAATCCTTAGCTTTTTAGCATGGCCATCATACTAAAATCACACCGCACTGAATGCAGAGGGCACAACAAATTCAGTGTTAAACAGAGCAACTTTGGTGATGCCGGCCATACTCCCATCTCCTGGATGGTTTTCTTTGAATATTTCTTAATCTGATGTATAGCACACATCGAACAATCATAGTAAACAACCACGGGCTTTACTAATTAAAATGCTTTCATGTTGACTGCTCACATTCTTTGCTCAAACAAAGACTGCTGGCCCAGTAGCTTATTTCATTATCTACTCTAGCTGGCTGATGGTTTTGAAATGCTTCATGTTACCATCGTACTGAATTAGCAGCAAGAACTCTAGTAATTAAATGATTCATGTTGACTGCTCAAATTCTTTCCTGCTGACCCAGAGGCTTATTTGATAACACTTGGTGTTGGCTGATCGTTTTCCAATAGTAAATTAGCATTCTGAATGTTTGAAAAAAGCTGGTCTTAAGATAGTCTGCAGTGCTACTTGGTCATATTTTAGTTTTGGTCCATATCCATGTTCACCTTTCAGGAAGCAGAAAACTTGCTTAATCTGATTAAACAGAGCAACGTTGCAAAAGTATTGAACTACCTAGGGTTTTAGTAATTAAATTTATTTCATGTTAACTACTCCCATTCTTTGCTCAAAGAAAGACTGCTGACCCAGTAGCTTATTTCATTGTTTATTTTCGTTTTTTATTGCTCAAAGAAAGACTGCTGACCCAGTAGCTTATTTCATTGTTCATTTTTTATTTTCGTTAAGTCCTAGGATCCTGGCTGATAGTTTTTAAATGATTGATGTTACCATCGCATTGAACAAGTAAGGTATCTACTAATTAAATGCCTCATGTTGACTGCTCAAATTCTTTGCTGAAAAAGGGACTGTTAACCGAGTTGGGACTTTTGATTGTTTGTTTGTTAACTGTCGGTCCTGAAAAATAGTTTTCAAGCTAGCATATCCCTATTCTTTTCAAAAGATGGTCTTTAGATAGTGTGTGGTGATAGCTGGTCATATTTTAGTTTTGTTCTATTGTCCATGTTCACTTTGCACGAAACAGAAAATAGCAGAAAACTTGAATGCACCTTCAATCGCGTCTGCCCTGCGATTCCTTTCACGACGCCAAGGGGATACCGGAGGGCTTCCAGGACAGGCCCTTGTTCCAAGTGTACCTGTCATGGGATAAATAGAAACTGTAAGTGCTGTAATTTTTGTGCGCAACTGTTCGAAACCAATATGCAAATTGTTTACCTCGACATAATTCCCTACTGTCTCTGGGCTGTATTTCACTTGACCGAGAGCACCGGCAGTAGCCTCGAAGGAGTTCAACTTAAGCACATCTTCTACTGTAGTGCCACTGAAGAAGTTGAATGCAACATATAGACTGCATCAGAAAACCATTTTCAAGTAGTAGTCCGGTTGGTTTAAGCAAAAAGGACAACCTCTTGTCAGATACTTCTAAAATTGATTCAGGTAGAATACCAGCTACAGCGGCGCTTCCCAGGAACGTCGTCTGAAATCTAACGCCCTCCTCATCGCTGAATGCAATCACCTGAGGTAAACCAGGCAATATCATGTTTCTGTCATTGTAATATTTTCAGATGCTGATAATGCAAACAGGATAATATTTTAGCCTTGATACAATATACTACTTAACCTAGAATAGCTTAGTGGACTCTAAGTCAGCAATATTCGATAAATTGGCACAACCAAATGACATGTAATATCTTGTGAATAAAGAAAGGTAATCCATGTACTGATGTACACGTAGACGTTCACCTTTAGATTAGCATGGAAAGAGACAACCGATCAGAGAAACACTACAAAACTAGATTCCTCCTGGCCTGCGTATATTTTTTCAGCATATCTGATAATCTTATCCCAAGATTATGCTGACTTGAAGGAACTAGAGAACAATATTAAGCACTGCGAGTTGGTAAAGTATACATGGCAAGGACAAGTTATGTGCAGATAGTTGTCGTGTTTATTGGACGCAAGTGACTCATCATGCACTTTGGAATAAGATATTGAGTTAGTGACTAGCATACCCATATGAAAAAATTGCAGTGGGACAAACATGGTACAGGGATAACGTAGTAGCATCACTATTAAACTAGGAACACTGGAAAATTCTCTAACCTCTACTGGTCTAGTTAGCCTCTGAAGTTTCCCAGTAACTTTCAAAACCTTCAGAGCAGAGATTGCACAGATAATACCCAAAGCTCCGTCGTACATGCCAGCATCAATGACAGTGTCCTGTTTTTATATTTAAAATATATGATATAGTTAATAAATGTTTTCTCTTGGATTTCTAAAAGAATGTCATCATTAAACACATAGTTAATTGATAGTTGCTAGTGCTGACCATGTGAGATCCAATCAGTAAAGCCTTATCTGTCGAATTGGACGGCTCAAATCGACCATGAATGTTACCCATTTGATCAATCCACCTTCAAAATGAAACATAAATTGGTTGGTCAGTTAAGGCAAGAGTGTGAGAAAATGGCTGCAATCATATACAGACGTACGTCGTGAGACCGGCATCTTTCATCCAGCTGATAATGACACCGGTGGCTCTGATGGAAGCAGGACTCAAGAATGTCCTTTCGAGGAAGCCTTCTCCATCAGATATCTGGTTCATGCAATCGACGCCGTGTTAGAGTTGAGTGCCTGCTTAGCAAAACTGCTAGGTATGGTCCCAAACACTAGTAAAACAGAACGTGGAAGACTTTCAAAAAAAAAAAAAACAGAACGTGGAAGTGGAGCAACCTCCAGAGGTTATCTCCCCCTAAAAACAAGGCACAGATATAGGGATTGACTAGGAAGCCCAATCCGACAGAAAGACTGAAACATGAAAAATACAGGGGTTTGCTTCGTTAACACCTAAGCTGATTACTTGCGGGGGCAATTTAAAGTAGATAGCCTACGTGTTTGCATGTATTGTCTTCAGTAGCTTGCTTGTACTGTACAAGATAAAAGGGTCTACTACACTGACAAGAGAATTAATCTTGCTTACACGGTGAACTATGCAATTCCTACCCGTGCTCTAATCTCTATCGATGAAGCGGAATGGGTTAGCAGTTCATCACTGACAATCTCCTAATTCAGAATACAGGGCAGGGCAGGGCATCATCAAGGACCCGGCCGGGGAACTGAAAACAAGATTCCCGTATCTGGAGCAGGTAAAGCGGATCGGCGATTCTGAATATTCCCCCAGGCCGTAACTCGGTAAGTGAATAATCGATCAAGATGAGCAAGTAAGTAATGAATCTGACCTTGCCGAGCTCCTTGAGCCTCATCACCGTCTCGTCCCTCAGAATCTCCCGGTACAGGCCGTCTCCTCCTCCTCCCAGCTCCAACCCATCTGATCGATTAGGAACATCGAGTTGGTTAACTCCCAAAAAAGGAGGAAGGAACCATATCCGTATGTATATGCATGCATATGCCCGCGGCGGAAATGGGTTGGAAGACGAACCCAGGATCGGAATCGAGGCGGCGAGGAGGATAAGGAGCACGACGGAGGGAGCCATGAGCCGCCGCACGCCTCTCGCGGCCTCCTCTCTGTGGGTGGCGGCTCGTCCCTTCCTTCCTTGCTACCTTCCCACAGAGGGTGTGTGGCTGTGGCGCGACGCTGCCGCTTTTGTAGCTCGCGCCGCTCTTGGTTGGCACTTGGCTCATCCGTGAGCTCACCTCACCTCACCTCACCTCTGCTGCGCTTCCGTCCGTTTTCCACCAACGAAACTAGGAAAGCGAAGGTGAATCCACCAGCATTTCCCGTCTCGCAACGCAACTCTACGGGATCACGGGTCCCGTCCCGAGCGTGCGATCTCGCCAGATTCCGCATCGACGAGCAGATATTGCCTGCCGGCAGATTCGGCGATTCAGGCGAGTGGTGCATGCATGCATATGCATGGGCGGACGAGACAAGGAAAGTGACGGCCGGTCGACCACTAGTAGAGCGCTAAGCTGACGCTGATGCTGATGAGCCGAACAAAACAGGCCTCCCGATTAAAGTTGTGGTCTAGAGAATCTCGTGGTTAAAAACACTGGCGTAGCTTTGTGGGCGGAATCTGGAATCCAGCACGTCTCCAATTAAAACAGCAAGACCATCAACTCTACGTAACACTAAAACATCGGGTTCTATAATTGTTTCTAAAAAGTTTCTATATCCGGGCAGTATCAGGCGCTCCAAACTTCACTTCTCTGCATTTCCTCTTTTCTTTTGATGTTTTTGTGATCGCTATTACACCTTTACATTGTTGAAATCAACACTAATTTACCCGCAAAAAAAGATTAAACAACACTGATTGAACAACGTAGTTCAAGGACAATCTGTTTTTGGAAGAAGACCCACGGAGCCAAAAGACGAGACGGATGCGGGCCACGAGGCACCCACATCACATGGTGGCGCAGAGGGCCCCAGGCCGCGCCACCGTATGGTGTGGCTGACTCGGCCACGCCCTCACACCCCACCTTCGCTTATAAGACCCCTCTGACCTAAAAACGTCGGGAGTCTGATCACTTTGCCCAAAAACACAACCGAGCGCCGTCACCTCCTCGAAACTCAATTAGGGGTCCAGAAGTTCCTGTTCCGGCACTCCGGCCGAGATGAGAATTCAAAAGAGATCATCGCCATCGTCATCGCCACCACCTCTCCATCAACCATCCATGTTTCCCCTTGCATGTGTGAGTAATTCACCACTGTAGACTTGGTGAGATGGTAGGGACCGAATGAGATCGTTCATGTAATAGTTGCAATATCATTAGAGCATGGTGTCTAGAATCTATTTTTGGTATTTTACGTCATTGTTGCAACTTGTTATACTTAATGCTTGTCACTAGGACCCGAGTGCCATGATTTTAGATCTGAACATGTTATTGTATCATGAGGATAATCAATGTTTTAGATCATATCTATAAGTTGTATGCACATATTATTGTCCCGAACCCGATGCCTCAAAGTGACAATAATTGGGACAACCGGAAGGGATGACTGCGATGTGAGTATCACACGTGTTTACGGAGTGTTAATGCTTTGCTCTGATACTTTATTGAAAGGAATACCTTAATTATCAGTAGTTTCCTTTGAGACCCCGCTGCAAACGGACTGGTAGGACAAAATATGATGTGCAAGTTTCTCATTGCAAGCATGCACAACTAAATAGGAACACATTACTATGCTTAATTAATATTTGAAGGTTTTCTTTTATTTATCTGCAAATGTGGCTATGTCTTGATATTATATGAATTATCTTATCCATGCAACGCCTATACATCCGTCCCTATGCCTATAATATTTTCGTTTTGCTGTCTATTATAATCACTACTGTTGTCTTTAGTTCACTGCTATACTATTATTTCACTATTGTTACTATTATAAAATTGTTTGCTAATGATAATCTGTCTCGAGCAAGTCAATTCACAGGTGCAGCTGAACTGACAATTCATCTGTCAAGGCTTATAAATATTATTTTCTCCCGTTGTGTCGAATTAATAAATTTCGTTTTTTCTTCCCTCGAAGACTGTTGCGAGCCCCTATACTTGTGGGTCATCAGCGGGACAACCCGAAGTGTAGCTCATGGTAGCGCGCGCCGGCACTGGGCTGGAGGCGTGTAGAGCAGATGGCGCAAGGCGAGCCGGAGCAAGGGAGTGATCACGAAGAGGAGGACTAGCTAGACGGAGTGACAAACAGTATACCAACACCATGTATATATGAGTCCAAAGGGCTAAGATCTGAAGGGGATCGTGGGCAGAAAACAATAATTTTCCTAGCAACGATATCCTTAAACTAGCCAAGATCTATTCTATGCAGATATAGTAGTACGAACAGAGATCGGAATACATACCCTTGTAGACCGAAAGCGGGGATTACGTTCCCGCACAAACGTTGTCGATGAAGACCGACGTAGCCGACCTCAAGGTCGTGTAGAGGAAGCAGGCCTCCGAGTACCGCTAGCGCAGCACCTCGCAGGGAGTCGCACACGTACGGTGGAGACGACGCCTCCGAAGCTCCAGTCCAGGACGAGCAGCGGAAGACTTGGACCGGAACACCAGCAGCGCGGCAGCGGGCTATGGTGGAGGAGATCCCCGACTCCTCTTGCTCGGCGCGGCTCCAACTTGGGAACCACGAGATCGAGAGAGAAATCAGGAATTAATTGGTGAATTAAAAGGCTGGGGGTGCCCCTTCTTATATAGGCTCCCTTGCCATCCAGGCAATGTGGGACTATCCCACACAGCCTAGTTCGGCCAAGGGGGGGCGCCGGCCCCCTGGTGGGCCCCTTGTGGCCCACCTAGGCCGGCCCCTAGGCTCCCACCGAATTCCCCAAGGGGGTTTCCCCCCTCTTGGGCCTTCTTTCGTCCGGAAGGCCCATTTAGGGAAATCTGCCTTAATAAATTCGAAAATAAATATATAAATCATATTTGCATATTAATAACACTAATTAATATCAAACATAATATATAAAATATTTCCTAGCTCCGAAAACTCTTTCGGCGCTGCCCGATCTCCATCGGACCTCTCTCGGGACTGTCCCGGTGATCTCCTTCCTTTCCGGTTGTCTTGTCGAAACCCCTTAAGTGTGTTACCCTAGCGGTTCGATATAATATCAGGTATGATCAAGACTCCTCAATGATCAACGACTAACTCGTAGGCCTGGACCCCCTGAATTAATCCCTGAGATATAACGAATGACTTTCATCTATCAAACCTGAACGTGAAGTCTTAGACCTTTTGCCATAGCGATACTTAGCACGTCCGAGTGTCGTTCCATAGATATCTCCATACCTAATCCCGACCTCGTTACCGACGATGCTATCTTCTACTCGTTCATGATCTCATGTCTCCGTGACCTAGTCACATGCTTGCAAGCTCATTAGACATGATCTCACCGAGTGGGCCCGAGAGTATCTATCCTGCTACGCGGACTGGCAAATCCCGCTCTTGACCCCTCGTCTCAATACTCCTTTCCAATACCCAAAAGTATCACCGTTATTGTCATACTAAATAAGATACGACGTTTGGTACAATCAAAGTATCTTCGGGGAATATCGATAAGAGTTGATCTCACGGTCAAAGGTGTAATGACTATGTTCTCCAAAACTGGGTATGTCCATCACATCACTCTCTAGCGATATGACTCCCATTGCCGATCGGCGCCATGCCCCATGACCGGGAAACCTCGATCATCAATCGCGCAACGAAACTAGTCTTAGTAGAGGCTACTAGGGACCTGGTTGTTTACGTATCACACCCGCATTAATGTTTCCGCTTAATACGGTTCTAGCATGACACAAAAACATATTATGAACAAACGAGATATGATAAAGAATACACTTTATTAATTGCCTCTAGGGCATATCTCCTTCAGTCTCCCACTTGCACTAGAGTACAAATTAATCTAGATTACAACTTGGTAAAAGCCTAACACCCATAGCTAACTGGTGTTGTTCATGCTTATCAAGCGGGAGAGGCTTCGTCAGCGGATCTGCCACATTCAGATCCGTATGCACTTTGCAAATCTTCACATCGCCTTCTTGTACGTACTGACGTATCACGTGGAAGCGTCGGAGAATGTGTTTGGCGGTGGAGTGAGTCCTTGGCTCCTTGGCGTTCGCAATGGCACCCGTATTGTCGCAGAAGAGGACCACGGGGTCTTGCACGCTCGGGAACACTCCAAGTTCGATGACGAACTTCCTCAGCCACACAGCTTCATTCGCGGCCTCGCAGGCAGCAATGTACTCCGACTCCATTGTAGATTGTGCGACTATGGGTTGCTTCCCACTTCTCCAGCACACGGCGCCTCCATTCACCTTGAACACGTAACCTGTCTGTGACTTACAGTCATCGGGGTCTGAGCAGAAACTTGCATCTACGTAACCCGTTACGCCAAGTTCCTCATCGCAGCCACCATACACAAGGAACATTTCCTTTGTCTTATTGAGATACTTAAGAATGCTCTTAACAGCTACCCAATGCGGCATTCCAGGATTACTCTGGAACCGGCTTGTCAAACTTAGAGCTAATGCCACATCTGGTCTAGTACTCAACATTGCATACATGATCGATCCTATGGCTGAAGCATAAGGATGTTTCGTCATTTCGGCCTTACCCAGTTCCGTTACCGGACACTGCGCCTTACGCAATACCTTATTCTTGATAACCGGCAGAGAACCCTTCTTTGCCTTCTCCATATGAAAACGCTTCAATATTTTATCAAGATAAGTACTCTGACTTAATGCTAATAGGCGCCTTGATCTATCACGGTAGATCTTTATGCCTAAAACATACGCAACTTCTCCTAAGTCCTTCATGGAAAACTTACTGTTTAAATATTCCTTCACGCTATTCAGAAGTTCCACATCATTCCCTATTAGCAATATGTCGTCAACATACAGTGCTAAGAACACAACTGAGCTCCCACTCATTTTCTTGTAAATACAGGTCTCTTCCACATTCTGGATAAATCCAAAACCTTTGATTACCTCATCAAAGCGAAGATTCCAGCTCCGAGATGCCTGCTTCAATCCATAGATGGATCGCTGAAGCTTGCACACCTTGTCAGCACTTCCTGGATCGACAAAACCTTCCGGCTGTACCATGTACAACTCTTCCTCAATGTTTCCATTCAGGAAGGCCGTTTTGACGTCCATCTGCCAGATTTCATAATCATAGTAGGCAGCTACCGCTAACAAAATCCGAATAGACTTAAGCATCGCTACCGGTGAAAAAGTTTCATCGTAGTCAATTCCATGAACTTGTCGGAAACCCTTTGCGACAAGCCGAGCTTTATAGACGGTCACATTACCATCAGCATCAGTCTTCTTCTTAAAGATCCACTTATTCTCGACGGCCTTGCGCCCTTCGGGAATATCCACCAAGGTCCACACTTGGTTATCATACATGGATCCTATTTCGGATTTCATGGCTTCAAGCCATTTCTCGGACTCTAGACTCTCCATCGCCTCCTTGTAGTTCGTAGGTTCGTCTTGCTCGACTAGCATGACGGTGCAAACCATATTGCCATACCATTCTGGTGGGATCCGAGATCTACCAGACCTACGAGGTAGAACATCTTCCTCGACAGTTTCTCCCGCTCCTTCCACGGAGGACGTTTCCGGAATTGCTTCCGTTGCGCCACTCGGAATCTCGAGTTCAGGATCAACGATTTCATCGAGGTCTACCTTCCTCCCACTTACTCCTTTCGCGAGAAATTCCTTCTCTAGAAAGGCACCGGTCTTCGTGACAAAAGTTTTGCCCTCAGCTTGGTTGTAGAAGGTGTACCCAACGGTTTCCCGCGGATATCCTACAAAGACGACTTTCTCCGACTTCGGTTCGAGTTTGTCGGGCTGTAGTTTCTTAACGTACGCCTCACAACCCCAAACCTTCAGAAACGATAACTTAGGCTTATGGCCATACCATAATTCATACGGCGTCGTTTCAACGGACTTGGACGGAGCCCTATTTAAAATGAATGCGGCTGTTTCTAACGCATAACCCCAGAAGGACACTGGCAGATCGGTAAGAGACATCATAGATCGGACACTATCCAGTAGAGTACGATTACGTCGCTCGGACACACCGTTACGCTGCGGAGTTCCGGCGGGCGTAAGTTGGGGCACTATGCCACAACTCTTCAGATGTGTGCCAAACTCAAAACTCAAGTACTCTCCACCGCGATCGGACCGGAGATGCTTGATTTTCCTATTAAGCTGATTCTCAACTTCACTCTGGAATTCTTTGAACTTTTCAAACGTTTCAGACTTGTGTTTCATCAAGTAGATATAACCGTATCTACTCAAGTCATCAGTGAAGGTGACGAAGTAACGATAACCATTGCGTGTCGAAACGCTCATTGGTCCACATACGTCTGTATGTATGATCCCCAACAAATCCGACGCCCGCTCAACGAAACCTTTGAACGGTGTCCTGGTCATTTTGCCCATGAGGCATGGTTCACATGTATCGAGGGATCCGAAATCCAACGAGTCCAAGAGTCCATCGGAGTGGAGTCGCTTCATGCGCTTTATACCAATATGACCAAGACGGCAATGCCACAAAAACATGGCGGTATCGTCACTACACTTAATTTGTTTGGCCTCTATGTTATGGATGTGAGTACTACGATCGAGATTCAACAAGAATAAACCATTACTCTCGGGAGCATCAACATAAAAGATATTATTCATATAAATAGCACAATTGCTTGACACTGATTTAAATGAATAACGGTCTTGTAACAGGCAAGACTCACTTATAATGTTTACACTCAAGGATGGCACAAAATAACACTTATTTAAAACCAAAACTAATCCCGATGGTAGATGCAGAGGGAGCGTGCCGACAGCCACCACGTCGACTCTCGATCCGTTGCCGACGCGCATCGTCACCTCATCCTTCGCAAGCCGCCTTCTATTCCGTAACTCCTTCTGAGAGTTACATATATGAGCAACAGAACCAGTATCAAATACCCATGTGTTGCTCCGGGCGGATGTAAGGTACACATCTATAACATGTATATCAAATATACCTTTCTCTTTTTCGACCGTCTTGCCAGACTTCCTATCCTCCAGATACTTGGGGCAGTTGCGCTTCCAGTGACCCTTTCCCTTGCAGTAGAAACACTCCACGCTAGCTCTGGAACCAGATTTGTTAGTCCTGGACTTGGCAGCCGACTTGGCCTCCCTCCGGGACTTCCAG
Organism: Poa annua; assembly: GCA_026929855.1. Lineage (NCBI taxonomy): Eukaryota > Viridiplantae > Streptophyta > Magnoliopsida > Poales > Poaceae > Poa > Poa annua. The sequence goes on along the minus strand of CM049430.1, from coordinate 103,408,813 downwards.
CTCTGCTTTCCCTTGCCACCGGACTTCTTAAAATCAACGGTCTTGTTGACCATCAACAGCGTGTGCTCCTTCTTAATCTCTACCTCAGCAGTCTTGAGCATCACGAACACTTCACCCAGGGACTTAGCCATGCCCTGCATGTTGTAGTTCATGACGAAGCCTTTGTAGCTTGGCGGCAACGATTGCAACACCCTGTCAATCGTCAGCTCATCGGGAATCTTGCACTCCAGAGCATTCAGGCGTTGAACGTAGCCAGACATCTTGACTACATGCTCGCTCACACTGCTATGCTCTTCCATCTTGGCTGAGAAAAAGAAAAAAAAAAGCTCAGAAGCCTCATATCTCTCAGCCTTAGCCTGCGGCGCAAAGACAGCCTTAAGATCCGAAATGATCTCAAAGGCACTCATCTTCTCAAAACGCTTCTGCAGGTCGGCTTCCATGGCGTAGAGCATGCCACTCTGGACAAAGGCAGAATCCTCCGATCGGGTCTGGAAGACCTTCTTCTCATCCTCAGAGGCATCATCTGCAGGAGGGTCACCTATGGTGGCCTCAATGACGTAGGCCACCCTATGGGGAGTGAGGAGGATCCTCAGGTTGCGGAACCAGGCCATGAAGTTTGACCCATTGGTCTTAAGCTTTTCTTTCTCAAGGAACAGACCTAGGTTAAACGAGGGGCGAGACATCTACAATGGAATTTTGCAACAACATAAGACTTTGTTCATAATAATTTTGAGTTATAGTATTTTAGAAAATAACTGACATAACTCCCACTCAAACGAACATCCCTCCTGGTCGTTTAAGCGATTACACGACCCCCATCCATTGCACCACCCCTCATCATCAAAGCCGGCGGCACAACTTCAAGAGTAGACAAAATCGTCCGTCACACCAATTTTGTGACTCGTGCTCGGCCTTTCGGCCTTCCTGTTCCGAGGCCATGCTAGGCTCGCCACCAAAGACCTCCACGCTGACGCTTGTGCAACATGGCTTACACCCACCGTATGCGAACGAAGATATGTCTGACACCCGATCATCACGGCCTGCCTCATAACGTAGAACTTTATTGGTGGTGCGCGTTGGAGGGAGAACACTAGTGGTATTTTGAAGGGATCATCTTATTCAACTACCGCCGTGTAACACACAATCACACACAAAATAAGATGCACACAAAACATCAAATGTAATGCAATGTGATATAGTCCATCGCGCCATGGTCTTCTTGGCGCCCGCAGTTTATAAACAATTTAATAAACCTACCTTGACCATATCACATAGCCCCTGCAAAATAAAGTTAGACGCTTCTACTTTATCTTTTGCATATTTTACGTGGCTTGGGGCTTTCGTAAATAGAACCGCTTCATACCTACGAATCTTATGACCACAACAACGATCCAATAATTGCATGTTTAAGCATCCCTTTCGGGCCCTCCATTGAAAATGCGAAGACCAACTAAAGAGAGAGAAACTGTCACCCGCCAGCCACAGATACGGTACAAGCCGTATGTCAGTAGTGGAACCAGTCTCGCGTAAGAGTACGCGTAAAGTCGGTCCGGGCCGCTTCATCAACTCAATGCCGCTGGAATTTGCAAGTGCACGCTAGAGGGTAGCAAATAACAGGAACGGTGCCCCCGTGCAGAGCACGGGTTCTAACAGCGTACAGCTATAACTTACGATAGATCGGCTCTGATACCACTGAAGGGGATCGTGGGCAGAAAACAATAATTTTCCTAGCAACGCTATCCTTAAACTAGCCAAGATCTATTCTATGCAGATATAGTAGTACGAACGGAGATCGGAATACATACCCTTGTAGACCGAAAGCGGGGATTACGTTCCCGCACAAACGTTGTCGATGAAGACCGACGTAGCCGACCTCAAGGTCGTGTAGAGGAAGCAGGCCTCCCAGTACCGCTAGCGCATCACCTCGCAGGGAGTCGCACACGTACGGTGGAGACGACGCCTCCGAAGCTCCAGTCCAGGACGAGCAGCGGAAGACTTGGACCGGAACACCAGCAGCGCGGCAGCGGGCTATGGTGGAGGAGATCCCCGACTCCTCTTGCTCGGCGCGGCTCCAACTTGGGAACCACGAGATCGAGAGAGAAATCAGGAATTAATTGGTGAATTAAAAGGCTGGGGGTGCCCCTTCTTATATAGGCTCCCAAGGGGAGCCAACCTTGCCAGCCAGGCAATGTGGGACTATCCCACACAGCCTAGTTCGGCCAAGGGGGGGCGCCGGCCCCCTTGTGGCCCACCTAGGCCGGCCCCTAGGCTCCCACCAAATTCCCCAAGGGGGTTTCCCCCCTCTTGGGCCTTCTTTCGTCCGGAAGGCCCATTTAGAGAAATCTGCCTTAATAAATTCGAAAATAAATATATAAAATCATATTTGCATATTAATAACACTAATTAATATCAAACATAATATATAAAATATTTCCTAGCTCCGAAAACTCTTTCGGCGCTGCCCGATCTCCATCGGACCTCTCTCGGGACTGTCCCGGTGATCTCCTTCCTTTCCGGTTGTCTTGTCGAAAACCCCTTAAGTGTGTTACCCTAGCGGTTCGATATAATATCAGGTATGATCAAGACTCCTCAATGATCAACGACTAACTCGTAGGCCTGGACCCCCTGAATTAATCCCTGAGATATAACGAATGACTTTCATCTATCAAACCTGAACGTGAAGTCTTAGACCTTTTGCCATAGCGATACTTAGCACGTCCGAGTGTCGTTCCATAGATATCTCCATACCTAATCCCGACCTCGTTACCGACGATGCTATCTTCTACTCGTTCATGATCTCATGTCTCCGTGACCTAGTCACATGCTTGCAAGCTCATTAGACATGATCTCACCGAGTGGGACCGAGAGTATCTATCCTGCTACGCGGACTGGCAAATCCCGCTCTTGACCCCTCGTCTCAATACTCCTTTCCAATACCCAAAAGTATCACCGTTATTGTCATACTAAATAAGATACGACGTTTGGTGCAATCAAAGTATCTTCGGGGAATATCGATAAGAGTTGATCTCACGGTCAAAGGTGTAATGACTATGTTCTCCAAAACTGGGTATGTCCATCACATCACTCTCTAGCGATATGACTCCCATTGCCGATCGGCGCCATGCCCCATGACCGGGAAACCTCGATCATCAATCGCGCAACGAAACTAGTCTTAGTAGAGGCTACTAGGGACCTGGTTGTTTACGTATCACACCCGCATTAATGTTTCCGCTTAATACGGTTCTAGCATGACACAAAAACATATTATGAACAAACGAGATATGATAAAGAATACACTTTATTAATTGCCTCTAGGGCATATCTCCTTCAAGATCGCACTCACATTTGGGCCTCGTGGAGTTCTTCCTGAGGGATCCGATGTCGCTCTTGCCGGCGGCGTTGCGGTGCATCCTCACAGGAAGGCAGAGGCCGAGCTATGTATAGTTCAGGGGGGGGGGGGGGCGCCGCCTCCCAGCCCATCAGCTATGCATGCTAATTTTTTGAAACAGTGCCCACTTGCCCCCTCAAAAACAGGCCCATACCTCTCTAATGTTGGCCTTTTAGAACATCCCCCCTCCCGCCAAGGAGTTGGGCCAAGCTCAGCCACTGGAAGGTCTAGCGAGTTCCTCCTGACAACGATGCCCACGTTCTCGTCCACCCCGGATCAAGCGTCGCTCGTGTGGTGCATGCTCGCAGGAAGGTCCGGCGATTCGATACCGTCGGCGTTACGTGCCATCCTCGCCGGAAGAGAGCTGGCGATTCGGGAAATTCTTAGAAAAAGTCTTCCCTTCGCAAAGGTCTATTTCCATACACTGAGCTTCCGACACGTGTCGCAATTTCGTTCGTTTGTAATTCTCACCTTCCTCCCCGCGCGTCCTGGTGATATGCAGAGATCTGGACGTGCATTTATTTTGAGATTCGTTTTTTCAAAATGAAATATCTTGTGAACCGTTTATTCGAATTAGGAACCGTTGTCACTTTTAAACTCGTCGCGTCGAGATCTTTAAAACTAGATCCATTGTTGATAGGTTTCGACAAACTATTTTTTCGTACTTTGAATTATGTATAGTTTGTACAACCCCGTATGTGTAGTTATACATCCAACTGAATTTGTGTGTAGTTATACGTACAATCTGATCTATACAACCTGATCTGTGTAGTTGTACATTCACCACTGTTCTGTACAACCTGATCTGTATAGCTGTACGACCTGATCAATACAACTTGAGTCTGTTTAGTTGTACGTCTGAATATAGGTAGTTGTACATACAAAGTGATTATGTGTAGTTGTACGTTTGAGTTCGTGTAATTGTATATCTAAATATATGCAGTTGTACGTTTTAATTTGTGTGCATGTACGGCTCAATCTACGTGCCATACAAGTTGTTCAACACTCACGTCGGGGCTTCTGCACTAACGACGACGCGCTCATGCCCGACGCGGGGGCCTACACGAGACCAACCCGGGGGGTTTCGTACGGCACAGAGCAACGCGGGCAAGATTCGATACGCTGTTGAACGCGGGGGCTTCCTACGACGCGACAGCCGCGCGTCAGGGGACTCGTATGCGCGCTCGGACCGGGGGACACGTGGCTTCGCGCTAATTGGTGTTCGTGAAGGGGGGCCTCCAGGTAGCGACACCCGATGATTCGATGTGGGTGCGGCCGTGCCCTGGCGGGGATGGCTTGCTGGAGATGGAGGAGTGGGAACTGGGAATGGAAGGTTTAGGTAGGCGTCCATGGGAGCTTTGTGTTCATGTCGAAGGAGGACGAATGGAGATTTCACTCTACTGGATTACTGGTTGGCATTAACAGCTCGTTTAAGGAAGCAGGGAATAACCATATGCAGAGGCGACACACTTTAGTTTTCAGACAATAATTCTTCTTACCCCGGCCAGTGCCCTCTTTTCTTTTAAAAAACCCGGATATCATCTACACTACTATTATTCCGCAGCGGACGATGCACTCCGGTGGAAGATGTAACTTGTAAGTTCTGAATTCTTCATCTTTTTCTTTTATGTGCGTCGTGATATACTGTTACGACATGCATATGACTGAGCATGCTAACATACTGACGACGTACACACATATGTGATGGAGGACGTGTTAGCAGGCACTAGACGGACGTTTGCTTTAGCGTCCTCGTCAGCCAAATAAATTTCATAATAACATTAGAGAAGTTGATATGATGGAGTAGAAAGGCACGAGAGTACATTGTCATATAGCTAGAGTGACGAACAGTATGCGTGCATCAGTGGCGGATCTATGTTCAGGTCCGGGGGGCCGCCCCCCAAGCCCAACACCAAAACCTTGATTCGCTCCCCCCCCCCACCCACACACACGTGCACATGCCCATCTAGAATAGTTGCCATCCTCCATCCTGTCTTGTTTTTATCGGACTCTGTGGAGCGCCGCCGCTCCCGTCGTCAGGGCGTCAACTCGTTGCCGTCCAATAGAAGGTTGGACATGCTCTCGTGTGCCTGATGCCCTGATGTAACCCCGTTGCCGAGCAATAGCAGTGCCAGGACTTCACCATTCCAAGAGCCAGGGGCTCGGCGGCTCGGCCAACCGCCTTCCCCTACTCTCCCACCGGCCGCTGCCATCTCCTGGCTTTGCTGCTCGTAAGCAAATTGGTGTTTCGCCCTCCCCAACTTTTTTTTCAAGCTCCGCCACTGGCATGCACATTGATATATTACGTCAATTCTTTCTTAAGCTTGTTTTTTCACTTTCTACCAAATAAAATGGAATGGTAGATGCTAAACGAGTCCTATGTTTCTTATCCGTTTGTGTGAACTGGATTCCACCATTAATCCGAAGGTCTAGCTTGACATGTCAAGATCAACAAACGTTGGATGAATATCTAATGAATCGATCGATAGTGTCAGCAGGAGCAGCATCGTTGATTCATTGCTATACCCGCCCCGAACTGGTACGGTGGCTGCAAAGCGATATCCGCCCCAAAGAGGAAACTAGAAGGGGGCTGTTACGTGTGGCTACTCCTCGACTACCCCACGATGAGGTTACTTGGGTCACGCCAAGACTGCGAAGGCCCAAGGAAGGCCCAAAAGGGGTATCGTGTGACCTAGTTCTAGTTGGTTAGGTCATACAACTCTTACCATATATGTAATTGCCATCGGGTTTACCCGAGACCTAGCCTACCTATATAGGCTAGGAGGGTTGCTCGTCCAGAGGGACATGCTGGTAGCCGCCACCACAAACCCTAGTGAGATCGTCATCTCGCCATTGTAACCACTACTCGCCATCAATACCAGACAAGCAGGAAGTAGGGTGTTATCCTCCGGGAGCACGAACTTGGGTAAACGCCTTGCTTGTCAGCCGTCGTGATCACCAACGTTCATCTCTCCCCCCCCCCCTCAATCAACCCGGGGTAGACAACACTGGGATTTGCCGAGTTACACCCTCGTCAATTGGCGCCGTCTGTGGGAAGAACGAGCGTTGGAATCATGGTCGCACCGGCTCCACCAGCGAAGAAGATCGACGTCTGCCCCACCCAGGAGCCAATCCGCTTCGGCTCCTTCGAGTACACCTTCCACCCGCCGGCCCACCGCTCGGTGTACGCCGATCTGCACAAAGGTATATGCATCACCTTTGGTACCATACACTGCTTCGTAGACAGTCGCGGAATATTCAGGTCCATGGCGACCACGCCATGCACGGCGACAACACCTGCATCTGCCACCATCGTGCTGCCCCCGCCGTCACCTACCGCGAAGATCGCATCTACCGCGACTGCGAAGATAGCATATTCGACTGATCAATCCGCATCTACGTCGACTACGTCAACTTCCACGGCGGCTTACAGGCGGATCGAGTCTACTTCGACCGTCTCGATCGCATCGCTGGCGAAACCAAGGTCTACACCAGCTTTGACTGCGTCGGCCGCATCTACGCGTGCGACCAGGGTCCCGCTACCGTCAGCCGCGTCACGGGTATCCTCATGGACCCACCAAGTCTTCACCGAGCCAATCGCACTCGCTCCGGCGACTGCGAGGTCGCCCTCCATGACCGCGGTAAAGATCGCAAGGTTCCAGGGAAGGAGACGGAACGACGACTACGCTGCCTATCACGTTGCAGCAATTTTTGATCCCGAGCAAGTCTCGGATGATGGAAGCAGCAGCGTCAGCGTAAACACCCCTATCCAAGTTTACCCCGCGCAAGTCTTCATGGCTGGCACAATGCCTCCAGAGGACAACAACGAACCCGCATACCCACTGGAGGTAGTCATGCCCGACCAGGTGACGTGGCACACCATCACGCGCGACATGGCGATCAGGGCTATGAAGCACGTCGACGACGGCACGTTTCTACCACCCGACGCGCCTCGGCAGGATCAGCTGGCAGTTCAGTACTTGCTATGCAAGGAAGGCGAACGACTTCGCGCGGAAAAAGCTGAACTCCTTCGGCGCAAGAGGGAGGCTAACGCATCAAGCGCCAGACGGGCCGCCTATTCATTTACCTCCTCCACGGAAGTCAACCAAGGAGCGCGGCGACACAGAGCTCGCGTGCCCTTATGACAGAAGCCGATCGAGCCAGGGTCACCCGCAACCTCGACTCATCCTTCGTAACCGAGGATGAAAACGGGATACCCGTCCCCAAAATGGCCAACGCCGCTATCATGGCAGTCGAAACATACCTGCGGCTCACGCAGCCACCGGAGGGTGACGCGCGCGCCCTTCTCCACAAACAGCAGATCATGTCCATGAAGGCAATCGAGGACGCCTTGTCAAACAAGGTGCCAAGCAACCGGGCACGTGAGGAGCGAGAACACCAAGCCCGCGATCCGGTAGCACTAGATGGCCCAGCAGCAAGGCCACTACGACAGCCGCAACCAGGCGAAGACCTTCGCAATGTCATCGTGCAAAGGACGGTGGACCGCAACCGCACCCAGCTTACGACTGACACGACGAACCTGGACGATCAAGCCGACCGCAACTTTGAGCCATGCGGCGCTGCATGCTTTAGCTTCAACATTCGTGACACCCGCATGCCCAAAGGCTTTAAGCTAGCAGCAGGAACACCCAAGTATGACGGGAAACAAGTGAAGGGAATATGCCCTAGAGGCACTTAATAAACATAGTTTATTGGTAATATCCCAATTGTTCATTATATGTTTTACACCATGCTATAATTGTATTAAGCGAAAACATTAATACAGGTGTGGTAGATAAAACAACCAGGTCCCTAGTAGCCTCTACTAAGACTAGTTTCATTGCGCGATTGATGATCGAGGTTTTCCGATCATAGGGCATTGCGCCGGTCGGCAATGGAAGTCATATCGTTAGGTGTAACGATGTGATGGACATACCTAGTATTTATAGGACATAGTCATTACGCCTTAACACCGTGAGATCAACTCTTATTGTTATCCCTGGAAGATACTTTGATCGCACCAAACGTCATATCTTATATAGTGTGACAATAACGGTGATACTTTTGGGTATCGGAAGGGGGTAGTTGAGACGAGGGGTCAACAGCGGGATTTGTCAGTCCGTATAGCCGGATAGATACTTTAGGGCCCACTCGGTGAGATTATGTCAAATGAGTTTACAAACATGTGACTAGGTCACCAGCTGACATAATATCATAGACGAGTAGAAGATAGGGATGTTGGTAACAAGATCATACTAGGTATGGAGATATTCGAGAATGATGCTCGGACACGCTAATTATCGCCATGACAAAGGGTTTAAGACTATGGATTAATTCATGGGGTCCAGGCCTACGAGTTAGTCGTTGATCATAGAGGAGTCTTGATCGTACCTGTTATTATATCGAACCGCTAGGGTAACACACTTAAGGGGTTTCGACAAGACAACCTGAAAGGAAAGAGATCACCGGGAACGTCCCGGGAATGGTCCGATGGAGATCGGGCAGCGACGAAAGAGTTTTCGGAGCTAGAATAAATTATATAAAATAGGTTTGATATTAATTAGTGTAATTAATATTTATATATTTATTTTCGAATTTTTAAAGGTTGGTTTCCCTAAATGGGCCTTCTGGTGGAAAGAAGGCCCATGAGGGGGGGTGACGAGGTGTTAACTCGACAAGTCCCAGGGTTGTGCACCCCGGGTTGATTGATGGGGAGAGAGATGAGTGCAGGTGGTCACGACGGCTGACAAGCAAGGATTTACCCAGGTTCATGCTCCCGGAGGATAACACCCTACTCCTGCTTGTATGATAATTGATGCGAGTTGCGGTTACAATGGCGAGATTGCGATCTCGCTAGGGTTTGTGGCGGTGGCTATGAGCGTGTCCTTTGGGACGAGCAACCTCCTTGCTTTATAGGCAGCCAGGTCTCGGGTGTTTGATGCCGATGGCAACTACAGATATGGCAGGTTATGCTTCCTAACCGACTTGGACTAGGTTACATGGTACCCCGTGTGGGCCTTCTATGGGCTTCCACGTCCTTGGCGCGGCCCAGGTAGCCTTAACGTGGGCTACCCGAAAGGCAGCCCCACGTCAGGGGGGGGGGGGGGGAGTCCTCCCAGGGCTTCGGATTGGATGGGGGCCGGCCTAGGTGGGCCAAATAGGGCCCACCTAGGGCCGGCGCACTACCCTTGGCCGCACCAGGCAATGGGGGATAGTCCCATATTGGCTGGCTGGCAAGGTTGGCTCCCCCTGGGAGCCTATATAAGAAGGGGCACCCAGGACCTTTTAATTAAACAATTAATTCCCTAATTCTCTCTCGATCTCCTGATTCCCTTTGTCGGAGTTGCGCCGAGTTGAGGGGGGGATCTCTTCCACCATAGTCCGCTGACGCGCTGCTGGTGTTCCGATCCAAGTCTTCTGCTGCTCGTCCTGGACTGGAGCTTCGGAGGCCGTCGTCTCCACCATATGTGTGTAACCCCCTACGAGGTGATGCACTAGCGGAACTCGGAGGCCAGTTTCCTCTACCCGACCTTGGAGTCATCTTCGTCGTCTTTGTCGCGCCGAGTTCTTCGCGACCTAGAGGTCGGCTACGTCGTCTTCGTCGTCAACGCTTGTGCGGGAGCGTAATCCCCACTATTCGGTCTACGAGGGTATGTATTCCGATCTCCGCCGTACTTCTATATCTGCATAGTGTAGATCTTGGCTAGTTTAAGGATATCGTTGCTAGGAATTTTTTTGTTTTCTGCACACGATCCCCTTCAGTGGTATCAGAGCCGATCTATCGTAGATATAGCTGTACGCTGTTAGAACCCGTGTTCTGCACGGGGGCACCGTTCATGTTATTTGCTACCCTCTAGCGTGCTCTTGTGATTCCAGCGGCATCGAGTTGATGAAGCGGCCCGGACCGACTTTACGCGTACGCTTACGCGAGACTGGTTCCACTACTGACATACGGCTTATACCGTATCTGTGGCTGGCGGGTGCCTGTTTCTCTCTCTTTAGTTGGTCTTGCATTTTCAATGGACGGCCCGAAAGGGATGCTTAAACATGCAATTATTGGATCGTTGTTGTGTCATAAGGTTCGTAGGTATGAAGTCGTTCTATTTACGACATCCCCAAGCCACGTAAAATATGCAAAAGATAAAGTAGAAGCGTCTAACTTTATTTTGCAGGAGCTATGTGATATGGTCAAGATAGGTTTATTAAATGGTTTATGAACTGCGGGCGCCAAGAAGACCATGGTGAATGGACCATATCATGTCGCATTACATTTAATGTTTTTTGTGCATCTTATATTGTGTGATTATATATATTAGTATATATTAGTTACGCGGCGGTAGTTATATATAAGATGATCCCTTCAAAATACCACTAGTGTTCTCCCTCCAACGCGCACCACCAAGAAAGTTCTACGTTATGAGGCAGGCCGTGATGATCGGGTGTCAGACATATCGTCGTTCGCATACAGTGAGTGTAAGCCATGATGCACAAGCGTTAGCGTGGAGTTTATAGTGGCGAGCCTAGCATATGCAGATATGGCCTCGGAACACGGAGTCCGAAAGGTCGAGCATGAGTCACAGAGTTGTTGTGATTGACAATTGTCTACCCTTGAAGTTGTGCTGCCCGCTCTGACGATGAGGGTGAAGGGGTTACGGTGCAGAAAACAATAATTTTCTAGCGAGCGAAACCCTAACTAGCCAGGATCTATCTATCTAGTACATGCGATAACGGTGGCGGAGCGGGTTACATTACCTCCATGTAGACCGATAGCGGGGATTACGCTCCCGCACAAGCGTTGACGATGAAGTCGTACGTAGCCGACCTCGAGGTCGCGGAGAACTTGCCACGATGTCGGAGTCGATGACGCCGGGGTGTCGACGATGATCTGCGTCGACAGGCGTCGGGCGGAAGAAGGCAGAGCGCCAGCACCGGGACTGGCGCGCCGGCAGCAGAGGGGGGGAGGCGCGGCGGCTGCAGGGGGCGAGACGACGTCGCCCAAGCTCCTCAATAGAGTAGCCTCCGAGCACTCGCAAACATACGGAGCCTAGCGACAACTCCCGGTCATTCAGATCCAGCTGAAATCGCAGGAGTAGATCTTATCTGGAATCCCGCAGAGCAACGGCGCTCTGCGGTATGGCTTAGGTGGAGAGAGACCCCCTTCCTCAGCTCGGCGCGGCTCCAACTTGGGAACCACGGGATCGAGAGAGAAATTGGGAATTAACTGAATTTCCTATATATTAAATCAATTAATATGCCTTGCTATATAAAGGGGGAAGGGGTGTGCCAACCCCTTTGGCTCCCCCATGTGGGACTAAAGGAGGAGAGGGGAGGGGGGGTTCGGCCGATCCCCCCTTGGGCTTGTCCCACTCCTAGTCCAACTAGGACTAGGAGGCCCAAGCCTTCCCCCTTTCCTTCTAGGATGCGGTTTCCCCCTCTTGGGCCCTCTTAGGGCCCATTTAGGTGGGAGCCCCCTTTTTCCTTTATTTAATTAATATTAAATTAATATAAAAATCCCATTAATTCATAATTAATATATTTATATATAATTCAATATCCCATGACTCCGAAACTATTTCGGAACCACCCGAACAACTTTCGGACATTCTCGGAACCCTTCCATAGCTCCCCGGAACTCCTTCCGGACCACCGGAACTCTTTCCGGATCATTTCTTTCTCTCCAATAAAAACCTATAAAATTCCAGAACCTATCTCCTAGCGTCGCTAAGACCTTAAGTTTGTTACGCTACGGTTCGGGAACACTCCAGACATGGTCGAGACACTCCGCTCACCAATGATCGTCAGGGATACCTGGAAATATATGACGACCCCTGTGCATTCCACGAATATCGTCGTTGAACCATAAGTATGATATTCATTCCCTTTGTTTCTGCGATACTACCTTGTCCGAGATATGATCGTAGACACACCGATGCCTTTGCTGTATCTCGTTACCGACGAAGGTTATTAACTCGTCTGCGATATTACATCTCCATGACCTAGTCATAAGCTGCGCAGCTATATAGATGCAATATCACCGAGTGGGCCCAGAGTATGTTTCCATTACAAGAATGAACAAATCCCGCTCTTGATCCTTACGTCTTGATGCTCTTTCGGAATACCCAAGATGGACACCGTTATTGTCATGCTATATAAGACACAACGTTTGATGCTCTCAAAGCACTCCTACGAAGCAACAATAAGTACGGTCTCACGGTCTAAGGAATAAGCTATCATACTCTTATCTATTGCAAATGACAAACATCGTAATACGATCTTATTGCAATACTTTGCGTATGTCCATCACCTTATTCTATCAACAAGATGACCCCATTGTCAACCGACGTCATTGTCCTTGATCGGGAATCTCGATCAACTGTTACCCAATGGACTAGCTCATATAGAGGCTTGCTAGGGACCTGGTTGTCTATGTATCACACGTGTATTAATAATTCCGATTAATACAGTTATAGCATAATACACAAACCTATTATAAACTCATGAGATAATGCAATAAATATTACTTATTTATTTGCCTCTAGGGCATATCTCCTTCAGAGGGGTGGTGCAATGGATGGGGGTCGTGTAATCGCTTAAACGACCAGGAGGGATGTTCGTTTGAGTGGGAGTTTTGATAGTTATTTTCTAAAATACTAGAACTCAGAATAAAATGAACAGAGTCTGTTTTGCAAACCTTTGTAGACATTAACCATTGCTATAGCATCTTTTAAAATTAGGCGCATTCCTGCGATTGAGAAACTTATAAGGTTGGGTCCAAACTTCATAGTTTTATACTTTAGCTTGAGGATACTCCTTATTTAAACCATTAGCTCTTTGTGTTACAATACCCGCTAGGAGATAAACCCGGAGATTCCGTTAAGAAAAGATAATTTGGATTATCAGATTTTGTGCGGATGATATCATCATAGTCCAGTGTATGCTATGATCTCTGCCATAGAGAACCAATGGTGGGTACGAGTTATTGGATCGCGAACATATGAGATGGTCGCTAAACTCGGGGTACCACTAAGGTTGGGTTGATGAAGTTTATGAGTACGTTGACTGATTATCTTCTCAACCAAGATGGAAGAGAATACACACATTGAGGGAGCACGTGGCGGTCATACTTAATGACATATGTTATTACTTGATGAACATTGAGACGCCTCGCTCAGCTCGATCACTGGATGACAGACATCGTTGCCAAGTGCAAATCCTCTGTCATAGACTATGTCATGCAAGGGGAATCGTTCACCTTCATGGTTCTTGATTACGTAGGAAGTATCAGGAAGATGAAACAGATCGCCGGAAGTCATCGATGATGATGGTGTATATATGAGATACATATTATGAATGTTTTAGCTAAGCAAGTACTCGCAGTAGTGACTAAGTTTTGAACTAGTCATGTTTTATGAAAACCAGGTTTACTGCTTGAGTAGCTTGAAAGGATGAGGCGACATTGCGTGTTGATAATGACAGACAAGTTGTTGTGCTGACCATAGACACTCTCCCTCTAGATCTACCATTTGGGTAAATTCTTTATGATCGCCTGTTAGTATGATCGTTATAAGTGTGTCTCCTCTAGAGAGACACTTGTTCATATATGTTAGTGACAAATTCGTTGTCCTATACTTATGAAGTAATGATCATATGCCGATTTGAATTTAGATGGTAGAAGCTCCCACAATCATAATATTAATGCCGAAGGATACAAACTTAATAAAGACACCACATATGTGTGGCACTACCGTTTAATTCTTGTCAATGTTATAGTCAATGCATTAGCTCCATACCGGATGGATCTACAAGTCCTTAGATTTGATCTTTTGACACTTGCAAAATAACTGTGACACCGTTTTCGGAAAACAGACATATAACTTATTGATAGTCATGCATATAGATGTATGTGGTTCAATGAAGTAATTGACGGGTAGTGGAGACCTTTATTTCGTGAACTTCACTGAACGTTTTGAGTATAGCTTGTTGAGAATCATGCATATGAGTGTATGTGAATCAATGAAGTACTTTAACATGTAGTGGAAGTATTTATTTTAAATACTTCATGAACATTCGAGTAGATATATGGATATCCACTCGGAGAATGTTGGCCTGGAAATTTTGATTCGATCAAACAAGTTCAGAATGAAGTAGGAAATAAACTTAACAAGAAAATTAAATTCCCGCGATACAGACCGAGGAAATGAAGATTTGAGTTATAATGTTGGCACATCATTGGAAGACTCGTGAACACCATAGTGTAATGGTGTGCTAGGACGTCGTAATTGCACTCTATCGGATAGTGTGTGGTAAATAAATCTCTTACCGAATTATTGTTGTGATCGTTAGAGTCATATGGTAGAAACGTAACACTCACGTTAGATAATAGGGAAACCATTTGAATCCATGGAGACAATACCATACGAGTGATGGGATGGCTTTTTAGCCTGGATTGTCGTTTCAGCAATTTAGTGTTTCGATGTGATCGATTCTAAAATGGATTAATCTTTGTAGTATACCCTACCTAAAAAGTTAGTTGGGTACATGTCTCACGACATAGGCAAAACTGTTGCCGGGATGTACCTTGCGAAAGAAATAGTTTCTTGTCCAAGTATATAAGTGAGAAAGAAATTAGAGCAAGACGAAGTTGGTGAACTTCCTCTCCAGACATCAGAGTGGCGCAACCGAAAGTGTTTTCGGTGTCAGGCTCCACAGCTTGAAAAAGCTGATGATTCAAGATCATGATGTTCAGAGCTCATACTAAGAGCGTAGGCATACAAGGTTGTGTTCCACACTGTGTGTTACGACAATCTTGTTATAAAGGTCATATTAATATGATAGACCTACGAACTACGAATAAAAGATGGTGGACCTAAGTCCGAGAAATGGCTATGAGTCATTTATGATCCGAAATAAAATCCATATACGATTACCAGGTAATGACTTGGGAGATCTTCTTGATGGCATCTAGGATGTTAATAGTATATGGAATTTATGAGAGAATAGACATTGAGAAGGATCGATTTGTCGTGAAACAGTTCCGACAGATTCAAAAGTTGACCACATGAGAGTTTGTCTCAAGTGGCGAAGACTAAATCTATTCTGGGTCGTTTAGCAATCACTACAATTTCGAATGAGGAATTGATAGATGGATAAGGAAACCATGTTTCTTAATAGTGTCATTAAGAAAGAGTTGGTGATCCTGAGGATGCTAAACATGTATGTAAACTTCAGTGGTCCATTCATGGGCTGAAGCAAACATATCGGAACTGGAATCTTCACTTTGATAATGTGATCAAAGGATTTTGGAGTTGTCCAAAATAGTTAAAGAAACCTACATTTGCAAAGAAGTGAGTGTGAGCAAAGTAGCTTTCCTTGATCTTATATGCGGAAGGCATATTTGAGTGGGAGCTAGGTGTCGTTCGTGATTTTGTATGTAACGACATATTGAATGACACAGATCCTCAAGTAGGGTGTAAAGGATTATTTAAGTGATTAAATTTTCTATGAAATGAAGTTAGGAGTATTAGGCATCCGATTTATAATTGTATAGATCGTAAGGGGCTTAATAACATTAAGTCGGAATATTTCCTAAGTCAAGATTATGAAGTGTTTCAGAATAGGACAAGCAAAGAAAGAGGTTCTTACTTGTATGACTAGGTAAAATATTAAGTTTATCTTGGCATTTTCAGTCATAGCAAATGATGTTCGACATTATCTATGTATCATACATAGATGCTATCAGACTGAAAGCTCGACTTAGTGTGACCCAAGTTCTTGGTTCAAGAACAGGTTCTAGAGTGATCCTAGTGTGGATCAATGAACAAACGTTAAATTTATTCTTCAGTGTCTATGAGAACTGAAGATATGTTTTCTAGTAAAGGGTAAGAGTGGAAAGACAACTTGCGGTAAAGCGATTACGATGATGCAAGTTATGACACTGACCCATACGACTAGAAATCTCATATAGGAGATGTCCTTTATTTTGAAGATAGACATGGTTAGTTTTCGAAGTCGCATATGAATGCACTGTCGCATAATCTACATAGGTGTAGATATATCGCGACTTCAGAAGTAGCAAGTGTGATTGGACTGAGCAGTTTTCCGAGCGTAGGTGGTCCCCTTAATAGATCTCTTAGACTTTTAAGGCCCATGCTACGCGAATGTTTGAGTCTCACTCCATCCACTAGGATATATTTCACCGTCATCGTAAGATACAGAATGATGTCAAACTAGGTGACATAGAAGTGTTGCAAAACACATATAGGTCTCAATGTGTGAGATCTATTGACTGTATTTCTCTTCCACGAGGCGAGCAGGCACCAAGATGCTATGGGTGTTGAGCTTTTACCAAGTTGTAAACTAGATTAATTGTTACTCTAGTGCAACTGGGAGACTGAAGGTAATATGCCCTAGAGGCATTTAATAAACATAGTTTATTGGTAATATCCCAATTGTTCATTATATGTTTTACACCATGCTATAATTGTATTAAGCGAAAACATTAATACAAGTGTGGTAGATAAAACAACCAGGTCCCTAGTAGCCTCTAGTAAGACTAGTTTCATTGCGCGATTGATGATCGAGGTTTTCCGATCATAGGGCATTGCGCCGGTCGGCAATGGAAGTCATGTCGTTAGGTGTAACGATGTGATGGACATACCCAGTATTTATATAACATAGTCATTACGCATTAAGACCGTGAGATCAACTCTTATTGTTATCCCTGGAAGATACTTTGATCGCACCAAACATCATATCTTATATAGCGTGACAATAACGGTGATACTTTTGGGTATTGGAAGGGGGTAGTTGAGACGAGGGGTTAACAACGGGATTTGTCAGTCTGCATAGCCTGATAGATACTTTAGGGCCCACTCGGTGAGATTATGTCAAATGAGTTTGCAAACTTGTGACTAGGTCACCAGCTGACATAATATCATAGATGAGTAGAAGATAGCGATGTCGGAAACGAGATCATACTAGGTATGGAGATATCTGAAAATGATGCTCGGACACGCTAAATATCGCCATGACAAAGGGTTTAATACTATACGTCCAGATTTGATAGATGAAAGTCATTCGTTATATCACAGGGATTAATTCATGGGGTCTATGCCTACGAGTTAGTCGTTGATCATAGAGGAGTCTTGATCGTACCTGTTATTATATCGAACCGCTAGGGTAACACACTTAAGGGGTTTCGACAAGACAACCGGAAAGGAAAGAGATCACCGGGAACGTCCCGGGAATGGTCCGATGGAGATCGGGCAGCGACGAAAGAGTTTTCGGAGCTAGAATAAATTATATATAACAGGTTTGATATTAATTAGTGTAATTAATATTTAAATATTATTTTATATATTTATTTTCGAATTTTTAAAGGCTGGTTTCCCTAAATGGGCCTTCTGGTGGAAAGAAGCCCATGAGGGGGGGGGGGGAGTCCCCCAGGGCTTCGGATTGGATGGGGGCCGGCCTAGGTGGGCCTAGGGCCCACCTAGGGCCGTCGCACTCCCCTTGGCCGCACCAGGCAATGGGGGATAGTCCCACATTGCCTGGCTGGCAAGGTTGGCTCCCCCTGGGAGCCTATATAAGAAGGGGCACCCCTCGCATTTTGATTCAACAATTAATTCCCTAATTCTCTCTCGATCTCGTGATTCCCTTTGTCGGAGTTGGGCCGAGTTGAGAGGGGGATCTCTTCCACCATAGCCCGCTGCCGCGCTGCTGGTGTTCCGGTCCAAGTCTTCCGCTGCTCGTCCTGGACTGGAGCTTCGGAGGTCGTCGTCTCCACTGTATGTGTGTAACGCCCTGCGAGGTGCTGCGCTAGCGGTACTCGGAGGCCTACTTCCTCCACCCGACCTCGAGGTCATCTTCGTCGTCTTCATCGCGCCGAGTTCTTTGCGACCTAGAGGTCGGCTACGTCGTCTTCGTCGTCAATGCTTGTGCGGGAGCGTAATCCCCGCTATTCGGTCTACTAGGGTATGTATTCCGATCTCCGCCGTACTTCTATATCTACATAGTGTAGATCTTAGCTAGTTTAAGGATATCGTTGCTAGTAATTTTTTTGTTTTCTGCACATGACCCCCTTCAACAAGACGCACGCCTTTAGCTCGAAGACTATCTCATCGTCTGCACCTGCCAAGGCGGAACGTCGACCACAGCAATGCAGTACATCCAACTCATGCTCACGGATTCAGCATGCGGGTAGCTCACTAGCCAACCTAAGGACTCCTTCAGAACTTGGGAGGAATTCCAAGATACTTTCATCAAAAGTTTCATTGGAACGTATGCGAGGCCGGCAACCTACATCGAGTTGCAAGCCTGCAAGCAAGGAAGAGATGAGTTACTCCGATCATATATCCAGCGGTGGACACTCCTTCGCAACACTATGGAAGTTGTCTCAGAAGACCGGGTGATGGATGCATTCATGCATGGCGTCTCCCGCCGCGACCTCCGCGAAGAGTTTGGTAGGCTCCAGCCGAAAACCATGATCGAGCTCATGAAGATAGCCAACCAGTGGGCCGAAGGAGAGGACTATGTCCGCGACAACTCCCCGAAGAATGAAGCCGGAACAAGAAACCACGTTTTACAAACCTCGACTTGATCGAGCTAGTAGCGGCGGGATATCAGACCCCCCGTGATAACGCACACGATAGCAATCGCCAGTATGATCAAGGTCGCCAATACAGACGCAGCGTTGATCATGGTCGACAGTCCGACCGAAGACAGTACAACCGCAGCGACGGCAGCATCAACCGCAACGACGGAGGCCAGAAACGCGAGTGGAAACGCGCGTTGACCCCAGCCAAGGAGTTGGCGCAACCTTGCAAGCACCACATGTTTCGCAACCCGAAAACGGGCAAATGGGACGCCAACCACTTGTTGATGAATTGCCGTAAAGCACCCAAGATCTACGAGGCCATGCAACATATTATCACTCATGTGCAATTCTAATTGATACTCCATAATTCATATATGTCCCTAAGTATCATAAGCAATATGCAATTACAAATTTAAATAAGAATGTAAAATGACATATGTACTTCATGATATGTGATTATGTTGTCAAATGGTTGAGTAATCACTTACCAATGTATTAATCGATTGTTAGAAAGATTTGTCCGACATGTGATATTTTATCCAACATACTATGGGGTTCATAGAATAATATTGTTTATAATTCCGCAAATAAAATACATGTGAAACAATAAATCTAATTTCTGTAAATTTTCAGATGTTGCACTCGTATTTGCAAGGGCCACCATGCTAGTTACTTAAATTAAAAAAAACATCAATCAATCAGCATATTCTCTTCATAGAAAGGAATGAAAATAATTAAGTGAGAAAACGAGAGGCGTCAACACAGTTCAACACTGAAGGAAACACACACACTTTGGTCCGCACGAAAAGATCCGCGCAAAAAGAAAAACTGATGAATCACATGATGGTGCAAGCACCGGCCGGCTCCTCCTCGCTGAAGAGCTGGCACCCCGGCCTGTAGCTGGCGCTGCCGGCGTAGCACCCCGCTGGCGTCGGCAAGACGCCGACGGTGTATCCGTACACCCTGCCGCAGTTGCAGCACCTGTATCCCTCGTAGTACCCCTGGTAGCACGGCCGGCAGCACGAGCAGACGTTTGATGATCCCGCTGTTCTAATTGGCATTGGCTGCGGCGTCGCCGGCCTCGACGGTATCTCTATTTCCACCGTCGACGACATCACGTTGACAGGAAAAACGGGCCTCGACGGCGGCCGATACAGCCTCTCGTTCTCCACTGGTGGCGCTGGCGGGAATGGTTCGTACACCGGTTGGAGCTCGGCGGACCTCTCCCATTGCTTTTGCTCCTCGGTCGTCGGCGGCATCACTGTTGAAATGTGGCTGTCAGGGGCAGCGGGCTGTATGGGCGGCGGTGGGTTCTCGACCGGCGTCGGCAGTGGCAGTGGCGGTTGCTCATGAGCTTGCGGCGGATGAGGCTCCATATCCGTCTCCTTCGGCTTTCCCTTCTTATTCTTCTTTCCATTCTTCACCGGCGGCGGCCCTGCCATTCTCTCCGGCTGCTCGCCGCCCCCGCCGCCGTGTTGGATGATCTCGATGCCCTTGATCACCTTGCCCCCCTTGCACCTAATCTTGCAGGAGAGCCTGTGCGGGTCGAACGGCCCAACCACCGCGATCGTCTTGCTCCCGTCGTCGAAGGAGATGGTCCGGATCCCCTCCTGATCTGCACGTAGGAATGAACAGATGGATAAAAATCTCAAATAACAGGCACATCTTCACTTCCTGAGACGAAGATGGTCAGATGGATGAACATGTAGGAAAATAATTGTACTTTACCTTGTAGTTTGCAGAGGATCTTTCGAATCTTTTTGTAACACGAGCAGCAATCAAGATCAACATTTAGGATTAGCGTGGACATCTGTGTTGACAGCACAAAAGTATGGTAAATATTCTTTGTTTACAAATTGGGGAGCACAAATTCGGAGGCCTGCAAAAATGAATACATGTAGCTTCTAAATTTTAATTTGAAGTTTTGCTGAAACATTGTATGACAACCTGAAGATTAAAATTCCCGGTTATTAAGAATGAGAACATAAAGCTAGCAAAATATCATTAGAATGAAAATATTTGATAGGGAGTTAATTATGTCTTAGATTTTGCTATCGCAGTGTGAATGAAATACATATATAGATAGCATCTATATGCATGAGGATTGTTCTATTGCCTTGTTTTATTCTTTGATACCCCTATGGGCATATATATATATGTTCTAGACACTAGAATTTATGCTTTGCCTGCATTGTTCTTGACTTCTTGTGATTGTTCATTCATATTTTTCTGAAGAATAACGATGCACCCATAATTTCTACAAACATATCAATTTCAGTACCATGCAACACAAAAAGTAATTCTACAACACATAGCCCCGAGAGAGAGGGAGGGAGGGAGGGAGAGAGAGAGAGAGAGAGAGACCACCTTCTCTGCCATGCTTTCTGGGTGGCCTCCTTGGCTTCTTACACAGAGAGGGAGCAGAATGAAGAGAGAGAGAGGCGTTGGGTGTGAAGGTTGGATAGTGAGGCGTTGGGTGTGAAGGTTGGATAGTGAGGCGTTGGGTGTGAATGTTGGATAGTGAGGCATATAAATTGTTGGGACTAGTAAAGTGTTTCCTTTCCTCCATAAACATAATAGGCATGCAATTGGTTGATTCACTAATTAAATTTATTTGGGATTAAAAACATATTTAAAGCTGTACTTATTTGCTGACAATTGAAGGGGTAACCATTCTATATCTTCAGCTGACTCTAGCTTGCTATTGCTCCAGCAAGTGCATCTCATTTGGGATTACATAGTATTTTTAAAAAAATATGAACTTAATTGGTTCTTCCTTGCTGACATAAGAATAGTTGATTCTATTTCTTTTTTTTCCCTTCAACTAGAGGGTACTTATATTCGGCCTCCGTGCATGCATCTAGAACATTGGGCGACACTTCGTCCTTCTAGGCACAGCTAGCTAGTTCATTTGGAAAGAAAAAAAGTTTGGTTTTGTCCAGTCGTTGGTGTGTGCGTCAAGTCGTGCTAATTATTCCCAAATTATTCCCAAAGTGAAGTGAGCCATGGAATCAGGTTCTTCGTTGCACTGGCGACTAAGAAATCAAGAAGCCTTTGAGTCATCTTGATGCTACGTGCTACCAGAATGGATGGACCTACGAAGAAGAACGCATGGGGATTTGGGAGAAAACGCTAGTTGATTTAAGTAAGAAAATCGGAGATTAAATTGCGTTGATAATTAAACTGGGAGCTTAGCTGCTGCTACTTAAATCAGACACCACTGCTGCTGCTACCGCTCTTCCTGATGAAACTGAATTCAGACACCGGACGAGCTTAATTAGCTGCTGCTACTGCTGCTTGTTGATTCACACACGCAGACACAATGCACTTTTTATTCTTTTACAAAAAAAACTGAACACAAGAATGCAAAATTAACCGACACATAGAGGTAACAGTGTCGAACCATCAGTATGCAGGAGGAAAACAATGTCATACAACAAAACTGAGTCTGAGAATAATAAGAAACAACGACCCTAGATAATACGGACTAAGAAACAATGAGCGTAGAACAAAGCACCACTGCTCAGCTCCAACCTTAAAAGCATGCAGACATCAGAGCACTCCAGTCAGAGAAACAACGACCAAAGTACCTCCATAGCACGAACAATTGACATCACTTGTGCAATGAACCTAACTCTGCATATAACGGCCTAAATGGAACTAACGGTGACGTTCCATCTTTAAATTTGCAGATCTCTTTGACTTGCCGACGATCCATGTCATAACACACATATGTCATATCCAAGCCCATCATGAAGAAGACGAAGTTACATTCCGGATGAACTGCAATCAGATGGAAGTCCATACGAGGGGCAGCAGGTAATGGTATCCCTCCAAAGATGGAGGATGTTTCAACACTATGACTCAATATCCATTCTTCTCTGTCATAATCTTCCAGAACATAAAGCAATAAACGATCAACACTAGTATCAATTCCACCTCTCTGATAACCAGCATAATGCAGGCGGCCCTGTGACTGCTGAATCAAGCTACGACCCAGAAACCTAGAAGCACAAATCTTGGACCACGTTTCTGAAGGGAATATGCCCTAGAGGCACTTAATAAACATAGTTTATTGGCAATATCCCAATTGTTCATTATATGTTTTATACCATGCTATAACTGTACTAAGCGAAAACATTAATACATGTGTGGTAGATAAAACAACCAGGTCCCTAGTAGCCTGTACTAAGACTAGTTTCATTGCGCGATTGATGATCGAGGTTTTTCCGATCATAGGGCATGGCGCCGGTTGGCAATGGAAGTCATATCGTTAGGTGTAACGAAGTGATGGACATACCCAGTATTTATAGGACTTAGTCATTACGCCTTAAGACCGTGAGACCAACTCTTATTGTTATCCCTGGAAAATACTTTGATCGCACCAAACGTCATATCTTATATAGTGTGACAATGATAGGTGATACTTTTGGGTATCGGAAGGGGGTAGTTGAGACGAGGGGTCAACAGCGGGATT
Organism: Poa annua; assembly: GCA_026929855.1. Taxonomy (NCBI): domain Eukaryota; kingdom Viridiplantae; phylum Streptophyta; class Magnoliopsida; order Poales; family Poaceae; genus Poa; species Poa annua. The sequence continues at coordinate 103,385,353 of CM049430.1, read as the reverse complement.
TGTCAGTCCGCATAGCCGGATAGATACTTTAGGGCCCACTCGGTGAGATTATGTCAAATGAGTTTGCAAACATGTGACTAGGTCACCAGCTGACATAATATCATAGACGAGTAGAAGATAGCTATGTCGGTAACGAGATCATGCTAGGTATGGAGATATCTGAGAATGATGCTCGGACACGCTAAGTATCGCCATGACAAAGGGTTTAAGACTAGACGTCCAGTTTTGATAGATGAAAGTCATTCGTTATATCACAGAGATTAATTCATGGGGTCCAGGCCTACGAGTTAGTCGTCGATCATAGAGGAGTCTTGATCGTACCTCTTATTATATCGAACCGCTAGGGTAACACACTTAAGAGGTTTCGATAAGACAACCGGAAAGGAAAGAGATCACCGGGAATGTCCCGGGAATGGTCCGATGGAGATCGGGCAGCGACGAAAGAGTTTTCGGAGCTAGAATAAATTATATAAAATATGTTTGATATTAATTAGTGTAATTAATGTTTAAATATGATTTTATATATTTATTTTCGAATTTTAAAGGCAGATTTCCCTAAATGGGCCTTCTAGTGGAAAGAAGACCCATGAAGGGGGGAAGCTTCCCCCCAAGGGAAGGGGGCTGGTTCGGCCATCCCCTAGTGGGCCACAAGGGGCCCACTAGGGCCGGCGCACCCTCTTGAGCCGCACCAGGCATGTGGGGATAGTCCCACATTGCCTGGCTGGCAAGGTTGGCTCCCTCTGGGAGCCTATATAAGAAGGGGCACCCTTGGCCTTTTAATTCACCAATTAATTCCCTAATTCTCTCTCGATCTCGTGATTCCCTTTGTCGGAGTCGCGCCGAGAAGAGGAGGGGGATCTCTTCCACCATAGCCCGCTGCCGCGCTGCTGGTGTTCCGGTCCAAGTCTTCCGCTGCTCGTCCTGGACTGGAGCTTCGGAGGCCGTCGTCTCCACCGTATGTGTGTGACGCCCTGCGAGGTGCTGCGCTAGCGGTACTCGGAGGCCTACTTCCTCCACCCGACCTTGAGGTCATCTTCGTCGTCTTCGTCGCGCCGAGTTCTCCGCGACCTAGAGGTCGTCTTCGTCGTCAACGCTTGTGCGGGAGCGTAATCCCCGCTATTCGGTCTACGAGGGTATGTATTCCGATCTCCGCCGTACTACTATATCTGCATAGTGTAGATCTTGGCTAGTTTAAGGATATCGTTGCTAGGAAAATTTTTGTTTTCTGCACACGATCCCCTTCAGTGGTATCAGAGCCCATCTATCGAAGATATAGCTGTACGCTGTTAGAACCCGTGTTCTGCACGGGGGCACCGTTCCTGTTATTTGCTACCCTCTAGCGTGCACTTGTGATTCTATCGGCATCGAGTTGATGAAGCGGCCCGGACCGACTTTACGCGTACGCTTACGCGAGACTGGTTCCACTACTGACATACGGCTTGTACCGTATCTGTGGCTGGCGGGTGCCTGTTTCTCTCTCTTTAGTTGGCTTTGCATTTTCAATGGAGGGCTCGAAAGGGATGCTTAAACATGCAATTATTGGATCGTTGTTGTGGTCATAAGGTTCGTAGGTATGAAGCGGTTCTATTTTCGAAAGCCCCGAGCCACGTAAAATATGCAAAAAATAAAGTAGAAGCGTCTAACTTTATTTTGCAGGGGCTATGTGATATGGTCAAGGTAGATTTATTAAATTGTTTATAAACTGCGGGCGCCAAGAAGACCATGGCGCAATGGACTATATCACATTGCATTACATTTGATGTTTTATGTGCATCTTATATTGTGTGATTGTATATATAGTATATATTAGTTACACGGCGGTAGCTATATAAGATGATCCCTTCAAAATACCACTAGTGTTCTCCCTTCAACGCGCACCACCAAAAAAGTTCTACGTTATGAGGCAGGCCGTGATGACCGGGTGTCAGGCATCTCGTCGTGTAACATCCCATAACTTAGGGTCCAGAAATAGAGTGGACACAGGAGTGTGCATTGCATTCATGCATCAGAAAATCTGGATAATTTTCGCGCATTTAATTTTCGAAACACTAAGTGATTGAAGTTTCACTTGAGTTGGTGGAATTGAAGTAGATCATCAACTTGAGCGTTATAAACTTCGAGATGATCTTGGCTTAAACCTTATTTTGGGGTAAAGAGATACACGATGAGAGGTTACACTAAGAAAACAAAACCTGCTACATCAAAACAATATTTAGGAGTTAATGACCAAAACCACTATTCTTAGCTATTCTCTGAACATCTATTCTTATCAACTGTGCTAGACATATTTCTAGTACATGAGAACCATGACATTCTTGGAGACTAATTGAATTACCTAAAGCTTAACCTAGATCTACCACTTTTATCTTGACATCATATTTCCTTATCTCCTAATCTTCTCGAAGGCATCAACAAGAGAAGATATCGAGAAGGGAAGAAATACAACAAGAAGACATAGAGAAGCATTCATTTGATGGACATAGAAGTGTTATGCCAATCTATCATGAAGAACTGGAACTCTTACATCCTAATCCATCCATGTTAATACCGCTGGAAATGATATGACATTACAATGTTAGTGTTATATAGAAATAGGTTGATAACAGGCTTTGCAACCTTGTTGACAACTCATTTTGGTATGCACAAACAATGGAGTGCCATATACACATGAATAGTAGGATAGATCATCTAGTACATCAAGATCTTGGATGTCATAAAATACACATACATTCACATACCACCAACCAAGAAAGTTGGTTTGGTTAAATTGAATTGTCCTCACCACAAGGGTGAGACAAGTGATGTTGGAAATTCAATACATGACAAGTGTCTTGAATATCTACTTCTTGTTCAAAAGGATCAATGCCAAGGTAAAGTCACATATGGATTTATGGTGTTTCTCCAAGGGGATCATAACCAAAGAGAAAGTAATGCCAAGTCATAAGTGTATATAATCAATATACATATCTCAGAGTCACATGTATCATCTCTCATGACCATGTGAATGAAGAATTATATAAGAGAGGAGCCACAAGATCACTAATGGATAATCATCCATTGGTTGAACCAAGAATTCATTCTCAATAAAAGATAATCTTGGACATATGGCAAATTAATCATCTGGAAGCATTAGTTGACATATGTTCAAGGATACCCATTTCACAAACTCAAATATATCTATTATTAGATATATTCCTAATACATTAACTCGATCAAGTAAGAATGTATCCTCCTTACTCCATCTTAACTGGGGAATGAAATGAGAAGAAGTCTAAACTCATCATCTTATCACCATACGACCTGACCTTAGGCAGGAATTCCTATCTTGTGCTTTCATAAATAATTGATCATGTTCTCACATGATTTATTTGTCAAGGATCATAAATAAAAGCCATTTGGCAATATCTCATGCTTAGCATGGATTTGACATAAAGCATTGTGTATACTCTTCTTTGGAATCACAATGACCCATTTTGTTATTTCCATCAAACCATAATTTGGTGTGGTATGAAATACTTAAATCACCATACCACCAATTGGTGTACTCCAATATTTCGATATTTTAAAATCCATAACCTAGATCATTTTAGAAGTTGATGGAAACAAATTAGAAATAAATATATAAGGCCATAGAAATAATTCCACATGGTTATAATGCACCATAAAAATGATTTAGTGGAAGCAACAAAATATAACACAATGGAATATTCATGTTCACATATGTTCTTCAAAACAAAATCTCAAACCAATTGATAATTTGGAAACAACAAATTCCAAATTAAATGATAGCATAGGAAATATTCTCATATTCCTAAATGCATCCTAAAAATTTAATCAAGTGTAAGTTATAAATTTCAATGGAAGGAAAATAACTAAATATGTCCAAACTCAATTAAAAGGATAAAATCATTCAAAATATACCTAGCAATAAAATTATATCAAGCAATCAAAACTATATAAAAGAAATAAACATTTTATCTCTATTATAAAGTTTCCTGGACTCAACTGTAAGTTTCTGAATCAAAAACAAGTCCAAAACAGTAAAGAAGGGCTTCAGTACACTCTGTCTGTAGTTTCTTGGAAACCCAGGGGGTTTTCTGCAAAAAGGCTTTAAACGTTTTCTTCTACCTCCGGCCAGAAAGCAGAGGAGCTCGTGTCGCTGCCGCTGTGCTGCCGTGCTCCTCTTCCCTTCACCTCGCGCATGGATAAGGAGGCCGAGCGCCGTCCTCGTCCCTATCCTCTCACTCGCTCTCATCCTCTCCTCTTCCTCTCTCTCTATTCCTCTCCCTAACCCTAACCCTAGCTCTCTCAGGCCGCCGCTGTGCGCCGGCGATACCCGACGATTCCGGCCGCCCCGTGCCAAACCGAGAAGTTCTGGAGGCTCTCTGTGTCTTCCTCTTCCTCCCCGACGAGCCATGCGTACAGAGGACCTCAGGAGATGGAGGATTTCGCCGTCTTCTTCAACTCCGGCCGCCGGCGTCCATGGATGAGCTCGTCGCTGTCCGGCGTCCTCTTGCTTCTCCGAGCCTTCCTTCACACTCAGGGTGAGCTCGTGCACCTCCCTACACCATCCGTTCCTCCTAGTTCGTGCGAGAATCCGAGCTCGTCGTGACCCGATCGCCGCCGCTGCGTTTCTCGTCGCCGGCGAAGTTCCGGTGACCATATGGTCCAAGCGACGCCACAAAATAGTCCGCCGCGTCGCCTAGTAGCATATGGTGGCTTGAATTCGTCCCAAGTCGCTCGTGTTCGAGCAATTGGTGCTCGGCCAGGAGGAACCCTCCATTGATGACGTCATGATGACATCATGATGACGTCATCGGCCGAAATAAAAATTCATTTATGATATTTTTCTGTAAAAGTAAGTCTATGACATGTGGGACCCTCCTGTCAGACTTTTATTCTTTTAGGAAATTCTGTAAATATTAAAACCCTGACATGTGGGCCCAACTTTATTTTAAAAATATAGAAATTGATTTAAATTGAATAAACTTTGTAAATTCATAACTAAATCATTTTAAATCAGAAAAATATAATCTTTATACCAAAATGATCAGAAAAATAAAATCTATATTTTTGTATCAGTCTTATTTGTTTTTTAATAAAATTGTAACATAATAAAATTTAAAATACAAATCACTTAATCCTTTAAATATGAAGTTTATTTGAAATGCTATTTTGGATGCATTTCAAATTTCATTTAAAATGTCACCCATAATTAGCTTTCAATTTTAAGATGTGTTTTCATTATAACATGTAATAGTAATATTTCAATAATTTCATTTTAATATGATATTTTATTTAAGGAAATAATTAAAAAATATTATTTTCATAAATTGAAAAATAAAGTTATAAACTTGTAAAGGATGATCCACTACTATTTGGTACTCATTTCAAATAAATAAAAATCCAATAACATCTGAAAACTACTTATATCCACTTTGTATGAAAATTCCACTTATTTCATGTATTACCTACTTCTTGTTTGCTTATAATTTGGTAAAGTGAAAAATCATTGACAAACACCTAATGAATTGTTAACACTATGGTAGTTTGTAACTTGTTACGTTCCAAACATAAATCCTTCATCCACAAGAAACAATTCTAAGTTTAGAAGTAAGTGCTTAACTGAAATAAAATCTTATTGCAATGTCTTGGGTAAAACACACAAAGAAGAATAATGTCATAATCTTTCTATTAACCATGTGTTATAGTATCAGCAAAGCTAGACATTATTTATGTTCTTCAAAAGTTATTCTTTTTGCCATCTTGTAATATAACACTAGTTCCCTACCTAATTAAAGTTGATACAAGTTTTCTACCAACATTAAATGAACACAACCTAAAGCGACCATTGAGTGTTTATATGTGGTTTTACGTTACTCTTAAGCTTAATATGATACATGAACATTATTGTTAAACAACTCATCTTGCTTGTGAAGTAAACTTGAAGACAAAACAACTCTAAATGAAAACACCCAACTCAAACAACACACAATCTCTGAGAGTGAGATACGGGGTACTTTGCGATGCATCTCATACTTATGCATTAATCATGTTGCTTCTTTAAACATTAGTCCTTACCGGACCAATGATGTTGTTTCCAGATTTCTTGGAGTTATATTATATCAAAGACCCTGGCTACATAATCTTGCAGTCAGAAAGGCAAGTTCATCCCTTTTACTCATGTCCTCTTGAAGTATTTGCTAAGAAACTATTTTCAAAATGTTATTACTGCATATCACACAAAAAGGGCAGAAAGCTTATTTTATAATAATATGACTAGGGTTATCCACCAGTGAGGTGGTAATCTCATATGGCTGGCAGATGGGACCACGGTAAGAATGTTGTGGTGGAGGTTCCATTTGCACGGGAAAGTATCACCTAGGACTTAACAACCAATGTCGCCAGTGATTCTTGCGCCGAATATTACGCGCAACCATAAGATCTGAAATGGGAAGGAGAAGTCAGCTGTGTCCTTTTCCTCTCGTACACCAACGGGTGACTAGATCAAAGCCGGGCGGTGTGTAAATCCGCTGAGCTTGAGGTGGCCAGGATAATAACCTCACCTTCGGGTTGTGGCTTCTAGCATCTATTGAAGGTTGGCTTCGGGAACTAAGTTGGGGTGTCTCCCACTAGTTTGCAACTAAGTTGGGGTGTCTCCCACTAGTTGGCAGCTGGTAAGCTGGGGTGTCTCCCACTAACATGCACCGGAGTAATGGGGGGTGTGCGGGGATGGTGGAAAGGCGCAGTGATTGGCTTGGATTACTGACTGGGCCCCACACCAAGGAAGTGTGGACGGGAAATATTCGCCCGGTTGTGCAACAAGGTCTTGATCTCTTATGGGTAAAGCAGCGCACCTCTGCAGAGTGTATGAATGTGACATGTTACTCCACGTTCCAGGACGGAATGACGAACGCAGTAGGAAAGGAGGCTCCTCAAAGCCCTAGCCCTGTGACTCCTGACGAGCATAGTCTTCAGAATAAAAGCAACCTTTTAAAGAAATGTTTTCGAAAACTTGTATTAGCCTACGACAATCCATTGTCTGTGGCTGTATTTATGCATCAAACTTCCCACCTTGCATAATGAACTTGCTGGGTAACGCTGTTACTCACCCTTGCCTCCTAAACCCCTGCTAGACATGAAGAACCACAAGAAGGCAACACTTTAGGCTATGAAGACTCTGAAGACGGATAAACTCAAGATACCAAAGAAGGCAACTACATCGAGTTGAAGCAATTGAAGGAAGACGGAGGACAAATGAAGGCGTAGTGTAAAATAGGACAGATTCCTGGTAATAGAACCTATCTCTGTAGGCGTTGCTATAGCGCAATTGCAAGCCTAGCCGTATTAGCAGTAGGCTTAGTATAGATCAGTTCCTCCGAGATTTTTCCATTTGATGTTCTTTTATTAGGGCCTTGCCTCATTGTTTCGAGGAGGTTCTAAAGATCTGTTGTTTTGGATCTTCTGTTTGTAATCTATAGTCATGCCTTGGACCTGCGATGTTTCTGTTGTACCACTCTGATGACATGACACTGGTGGACGGTGATCCATTGGTGCTATGTCAACGACTATAGCATACTACACCATGCAGTGGTATGCTGGGTCATCACACGTCGTTCGCATACAGTGGGTGTAAGCCATGTTGCACAAGCGTCAGCGTGGAGGTTTTTGGTGGCGAGCCTAGCATATTCAGAAATATGGCCTCGGAACAGGGAGACCGAAAGGTTGAGCACGAGTCACAAAATTGGTGTGGCGGACTTTTGTCTACTCTTGAAGTTGTGCCGCCGGCTCTGATGATGAGGGGTGGTGCAATGGATGGGGGTTGTGTAATCGCTTAAACGACCAGGAGGGATGTTCGTTTGAGTGGGAGTTCGGATAGTTATTTTCTAAAATACTAGAACTCATAATATAATGAACAGAGTCTGTTTTGCAAAACTTTGTAGATATTAACCATTGTGATAGCATCTTTTCAAATTAGGCGCATTCCTGCGATTGAGAAACTTAAAAGGTTGGGTCCAAACTTCATAGTTTTATGCTTTACCTTGAGGATACTCCTTGTTTAAATCGTTAGCTCTTTGTGTTACAATATCCGCTAGGAGATAACCCCGGAGATTCCGCTAACAAAAGATAATTTGGATTATCGGATTTTGTGCGGATGATATCATCATAGTCCAGTGTATGCTATGATCTCTGCCATAGAGAACCAACGGTGGGTACGAGTTTTTAGATCGCGAACATATGATATGGTCGCTAAACTTGGGGTACCCCAAACGTTGGGTTGATGAAGTTTATCAGTATATTGACTGATTGTCTTCTCAACCAAGATGGAAGAGAATACACACATTGAGGGAGCATGTGGCGTTCATACTTAATGACATATGTTCATGATTAATTAACATTGAGACGCCTCGCTCAGCTCAATCACTGGATGACAGACATCGTTGCCAAGTGCAAATCCTCTGTCATAGACTATGTCATGCAAGGGGAATCGTTCACCTTCATGGTTCTTGATTACGGTGGAAGTATCAAGAAAATGAAACAGATCGCCGGAAGTCATCAATGATGATGGTGTATATATGATATACATGTTATGAATGTTTTAGCTAAGCAAGTACTCGGAGTAGTGACTAAGTTTTGAACTAGTCATGTTTTGTGAAAACCAGGTTTACTGCTTGAGTAGCTTGAAAGGATGAGGCGACATTGCGTGTTGATAATGGCAGTCAAGTTGTTGTGATGGCCATAGACACTCTCCCTCTAGATCTACCATTTGAATAAATTCTTTATGATCGCCTGTTAGTATGATCGTTACAAGTGTGTCTCCTCTAACGAGACACTTGTTCATAGATGATAGTGACAAATTTGGTGTCCTATATTTATAACGTAATGATCATATGCCGATTTGAATTTAGATGGTAGAAGCTCCCACATTCATAATATTAATGCCAAAGGATACAAACTTAATAAAGACACCACATATGTGTGGCACTACCGTTTAGTCATGTCAATGTTATAGTCAATGCATTAGCTCCATACCGGATGGACCTACAAGTCCTAAGATTTGATCTTTTGACACTTGCAAAATAACTGTGACACCGTTTTCGGAAAGCGGGCATATAACTTATTGATAGTCATACATAGAGATGTATGTGGTTCAATGAAGTAATTGACGGGTAGTGAAGATCTTTATTTCGTGAACTTCGTGGAAGTCTTTATTTCATAGACTTCATGAACATTCGAATAGATATATGGATATCCACTCGGAGAATGTTGGCCTGGAAATTTTGATTCGATCAAACAAAGTTCAGAATGAAGTAGGAAATAAACTTAACAAGAAAATCAAATTCCCGTGATATAGATCGAGGTAATGAAGATTTGAGTTATAATGTTGGCACATCATTAGAAGACTTGTGAGAAGAGTTCCACAAATTACGTCGCATGGAACACCATAGTGTCATGGTGTGTTAGGACGTCGTAATTGCGCTCTATCGGATAGTGTGTGGTAAATAAATCTCTTACCAAATTATTGTTGTCGTTTCAGCAATTTAGTGTTTCGATGTGATCAAACCTAAAATGGATTAATCTTTGTAGTATACCCTACCTAAAGAGTTAGTTGGGTACATGTCTCACGACATAGGTGAAAGAGCATCTTCTAATTGACCCTTGTTTTGGTGCTAATAACAACACAATATGTGTTCTAACATGGCTATTAAAGTTGCAGGTTGTATCTAAGATTCTAGCAAAAAGGAAACGATCGAAACGGGCGCTGCGAAAGCTATCCAGCAAGCCTTGCTCCAGGCAGCGGTAGTACCGCTGGCATCAGCGGTAGTACCGCTGCACTGGACTAAGCATTGCTCGGGCCTTGGCTACCGCTGGCGGTACCGCCCGAGCTACCGCCGTTTTCGGCGCTCTGTTGCGCGGTGCGGTACCCCCAGCGGTACCAGAGCGGTACTACCGTTGCACAGCGGTACTACCGGCCCTTCCAGCGGTAGTACCGCTGTGTGTTTTTCTGCAGGTTCGCAGGCCAGCTCTAAGTCGAGGTACCGCTGGCGGTACCGCCGGAGGTACCGCCGTTTTCACCCGTCTGTTTCTCAGAGCGGTACCTCCAGCGGTACCGGAGCGGTACTACCGGGCTCCTCAGCGGTACTACCGGTATCGCCAGCGGTAGTACCGCTGCGTGTTTTTTGCAGGTTCGCAGGACCAACGCGAAGTCAAGGTGCCGCTGGCGGTACCGCCGGAGGTACCGCCGTTTTCACCCGTCTGTTTCTCAGAGCGGTACCTCCAGCGGTACGGGAGCGGTACTACCGGGCTCCTCAGCGGTACTACCGGTATCGCCAGCGGTAGTACCGCTGCGTGTTTTTTGCAGGTTCGCAGGACCAGCGTGAAGTCAAGGTGCCGCTGGCGGTACCGCCGGAGGTACCGCCGTTTTCAGCCTTCTGTTTCTCAGAGCGGTACCTCCAGCGGTACCGGAGCGGTACTACCGGGCTCCACAGCGGTACTACCGGTATCGCCAGCGGTAGTACCGCTGCGTGAAGTTGGAGTCGCAGTAACGCGCGTGAAGCGGCCAACGGCTGGATTCAAAGGTCCAGCGGTACTACCGCCGGGTCCAGCGGTAGTACCGCTGCGGAAGTTATTGCTCCAAACGGCCAGATTTGGAAGAGGCTATAAAAGGACCCCTTCACCTACCTTTGAAGACTTGAGCTTCTACACTCTCTCACCTCCATTGATGCAAAGCTAAAAGCTCCAAGCTCTCCCAATCCTCCCACCCAAACTCGTTGACCTTTGGAGGATTGAAGGAGGAAGCCCCGATCTACATCTTCACCGAGCCGTTCTTCATTTCCCCCTCATTCATTTGAGGGAACACTTGCTAGGGCTTCCACTAGGAAACCTAGCCCATTGTTGTACTTACCTATTGTCTTTGTGACAGATTGTAGTTGTTCGGGAGCCCCCAAGCCCTTTGTGGGTCGTGCCCCGAATCGTTGTTGTAAAGGCTCCGGATTCCGCCTCGAAGGATTCCGATAGTGGAAGTGGACCAAACCTTTGTGGTGCGGTTCACCGGAGATTAGGGTGAGGCCTTCGTGGCCGTTGAACCATTGTGTTGGTTCACACCTCTCCAACGAGACGTACTCCCATTTAAGGGAGGAACTCGGGAATACATCCTTGTCGTCTCGTGTCTTCACTTCGGTTACCTCTATCCTTATTTATTGCCTTATTATATCTTGCTTAGTTGCTAGCTTGTCATATAGGAAATTCACCTTAGTTGCATATCTAGTGAATTTACCTTTTGTGTCAAGCCTAATTTGAAAAAGAACTAAAATTTGAATTAGCACCTATTCACCCCCCCCCCCCTCTAGGTGTCATACCGATCCTTTCAATTGGTATCAGAGCTAAGGCTCTCTTTTCGGGTTTAACCGCCTAAGAGAAGTATGACACAAAGTGAGGATGAGACCGCAAGGCTTGCCGAGGCTAATGAGTCCCTTAAAAAGGACCAAGCCACCGCGGCATCCATGGCCGATATCAAAGCTTTGGAAACAACTTTGACATCTTCCATGGATGCTAGGTTTAATGAGTTTCGTGACTTGCTCAATAAACTCATTAACAACAAGCCCTCGGATATCATCCCGCTTGAAAAAGCTTCTAACTCCGATGAGGGTGGACCCAAGGAGGATAAAGAGCAAAAAGAGAAGGAGGTGAAAGCAAATGATAAGCCTAAGTCATCTCCCAACTCGCATGAGGAAAAGGAAGAGTATCATGCCGTTCGGGGATGGTACTCTCCCGATCCAATTATCACTACCCGCATAAACCCTTTAGGTCCCCCACCTAAGCTTAATGCTTTAGCTTTTGCTAGTTGGCAACGCTCAATGAAATCTCATGTCAACAGTGCCTCCATCGAGCTTTGGAGGATTATTGAAGAAGGATACATAGTGGAGGATCCAAGCAACATGACCAAGAGAGAGTTCGCCGAAAAGCAACTAAACGCTTCCGCTCTCCATATGATTGAACTCTCCTTGAGCGACAACGACAAGCATCATGTTCTACATGCCACCACCGCCAAAGAAGCTTGGGATTGTCTTGAGCGTGCCTTCCTTGGAAATGAAAGCATGAAGAGAAATAGATATGAATCTTTGAGCAATGCCGCCGAAGGTTTCTACATGCTTGACAACGAGACCCATGAAGAGATGTATGGTAGACTCAAGACTCTTGCCAAAGCCTTTTATGATGTGGGAGCAACATATGTTGATGATGCTTGGGTCAAGAGGAAGTATGAGAATGCTCTCTTGCCCTCGGAGCCAATGGAGTTGAAGTCTATTCAAGGAAGATACAACTATCTTCAATTGTCTTCCCATGAAGTTATGCAAGAAGTCCAAGCCTCCAAGGTTGCCACCAAGAATGCCGAAGATAACCGTGCTAGGGCCATGGGAATGAGACAAGGTCCCTCTCTTGCCTTGAAGGCCAAGGTGACTTGCCTAGATGCCAATGATGAAGTTGAAGCTTGTCCCGGCAACATTGCCCCACATGATCTTGAGCAAGCCCTCAATGGTCACATTGCACTTGCCACAAGAGTGTTTTGGAATGACCCGGCTAGTGCTAAAGCTCGTGTTGATCGAGATAACAACACAAGTGGCAAGAAAGAGCTTGCCTCAAGGACAAAGACATGCTACAATTGTCATAACAAGAACCACTACATAAGAGAGTGCCCTTATGAGAACCGTGAGCAAAATGGTGGGAAGCTTATCCCAAAGGATCACTCCAAGTTGATTCAAAAGAAGCCCGCAAGACCAAGAAAGCCTTTCTTCAAGAAGGCACCGAGAATTGTGTTGGTGGCACAAGAGGAATATGCCACAAGTGATTCCGAAGATGAAGATGCACCTAACAAAGAGGTAGCCGCATTGGCTATTGTCTCCACTTCATCATCATCTCTCTTTGAATCCCCCAATGAGAACCTCTCCATCAACACCGCTCGTTGCCTCATGGCTCATGTCACCGAGGTATCATCCCCTTCTCCTAAGACTATACATGATCAATCTAGTCTTGAGATTAAGAAGGAACTAGTAGCCTTCGATACTTTTGTGACTAACTTGCAAGGTGAGGCCAAGGAACATGTTGAGTCTCTCATGAGACAACTATGTGCGGCCGAAGAACTTCTTCAAGAAAAGAGTAAGATTGAGAGAGAGGATTCTCTCACCATTGCTTCCTTGAATGCTTCCATCGCATCCTTAAATAGCTCTCTTGATGAAGAAAGTGAATATAGAACCACTCTAGAGGAAAGACTTGAATCTCTTGATGCTAAAAATGATGAAATCATTAGTAAAATCATTAAGGATAGAGATCATGTTTTTGCCAAATATAAAGTGATTAAAAAGGAGAAAATTGAACTTGGGGTTGCAAATACTATACTTCTTGAGGATATGGAGAAGCTTGATAAAGCTCACAAGGTCTTGAAAACGACCCACTCCATCCTTGTTAAGTCACATGAGCAACTCCAAACTCAACTCTCTAAAACTTGCTCAACTAGCATAACCATTCTTCCTCGTGTTCATGAAAATGTCATTGAAGAAAATGCTAGGTTAAAAGTGGGTCATGCTAAGACCTCTATTCCTAAAGGTAACGATAAGGGTTTTGCTTATTTGTTTGAGTTAAAACCACACAAAGGAAAGGAAGGTCTTGGGTATGTGGCCGAGGCAAAGAAGAAGGTGAGCAACACCAAGGAGAACAAGACCAAGCCCGCACAAGCTAAGACTAACATTGCGAGTGGTAATGCCACTAGGGGCAAGACCACTCGTAGTGACTTTGCGGGGCATAACAATCCCAACTACATTCTTTATGTTGATTATTATGGTGATGTTTATGCAAAATATGTTGGTCCTTATGATGGTTACATTGACTATTCTATTTGGGTTCCTAAGACCCTTGTTGCTAACCGAAAGGGACCCATTGAGAAATGGGTACCTAAATGCAAGAAATGATTTCTTGTAGGACTATGCTTCCGGTGGATCTAAATGGGTGATTGATAGTGGATGCACTAGTCATATGAACGGAAGCAAGGAGATCATGACGGAGTTGAGACCAAATTTAAATCACTCAACCGTCTCTTATGGTGACAAGTCCAAAGCCGAGGTAAAGAGTCTTGGCAAGGTGGTAGTTGCAAGGGATATCACCCTTGTAAATGTCATGCTTGTTGAGTCTCTAGGTTACAATCTTATGTCCGTTCGTGCTCTTAATAAGATGAACTTTGATGTCTATTTTACTCTTGATATGGTGGTACTCTTGAGGAGCAAGACTCTAAAGGTCATGTTCGTTGGGCATGTTGAAAATGAGTTGTTTGTGGTAGACTTTTCGGGGTCAACCAACACTCAAGCAATATGCCTATTCGGAAAGGCCGGCGTGGGGTGGTTGTGGCATCGCCGCTTGTCCCATGTTAATATGAGAACTTTGCAAAGTCTCCACAAGGGTGGCCACATTCTTGGACTAAATGAGAATGTTTCTTTTTCTAGAGATCGTCTTTGTAGGGCTTGTGTTGAAGGAAAGATGCATGATTCTCCCCACCCAAGAAAGACCATCATCTCATCATCAAGGGTATTGGAACTTCTTCATGTTGATCTTTTTGGTGCCGTACCTCAACCTAGCCTTGGTGGGAAGAAATATTGTTTGGTGATTGTCGATGACTATTCAAGATTCACTTGGGTTTTCTTCTTCAAGACGAAGGATGAAACTCAACAAACCATCATCGATTTCTCCAATGAAGTTCAACGTCAACACAATCTTCCCATATTGGCCATTAGAAGTGACAATGGCTCCGAGTTCAAGAACTACACACTAAATGAGTTTCTTAGCGACGAGGGAATTCGACATCAATACTCCGCCGCATATACTCCTCAACAAAACGGTGTAGCCGAGAGGAAGAACCGGACTCTTATGGATATGGCTAGGTCCATGTTGGCGGAGTTTAAGTCTCCACTCTTCTTGTGGGCCGAAGCTATCTCCACGGCGTGTCACTCCTCCAACCGGTTATTCTTTCGCAAAGGGAAGAAGGAAACTCCATATGAAATGCTTACCGGCAACAAGCCCAACATCTCCTACTATCGAGTCTTCGGTTGTAAGTGTTTCTACAAAATCAAAGGTGTTCATCTTTCTAAGTTTGAAGTTAAAGCCTTAGAAGGTGTTCTTGTTGGGTATGGTGCAAACTCTCACACTTATAGAGTCTATGAAAAATCCTTAGGGAGAGTTGTAGAATCTTGTAGTGTGAGGTTTGATGAGAATGACGGCTCCCAAGTGGCGCAATTTCATGTTTGTGATGTAGATAACGAGGAACCTCAAGATGCAATACAAAGAATGGGTGTTGGATTTCATCGCCCCATCGAGATTCATCATGAGCCTCCTCAAGGAAGTACAAGCTCCACTCAAGTGGAGATTCCATCATCACAAGTTGAAATGGCACCCTCTATGGAAGCAAATGAGACACCTATCCAAGAACAAGATCAAGCTCCTCCTCAAGTTGACCAAGAGATCTCACAAGATTCAAGAACTCCTATTCTCAACCCTAGTCAAGATCAAGAGCAAGAGCATCCATCTTCTCCCATCATTGAAAATGTGCAACAAGATGGCAATGCTCATCACGACGGTCAAGACGGGGACTCAAATGATCTAGGTGATCAATCCGAAATCCCACGCAACAATGGGGATATCGAAACCCGTCGTCAAGCAAGAGTCAAGAGAAATTTGGAAATCAAGTGTCACAAGCTTGAAGCCATCATTGGTGATGTATCTCGCAAGGTTTCCACAAGAAGTCAATTGGCAAGCTTTAGTGAACATCAAGCTCATATCTCTATGATTGAACCAAAGAAGGTGTTTGAAGCACTTGAAGACCCGGATTGGTTGGAAGCCATGCATGAAGAACTCAACAACTTCAAGCGCAACAAAGTATGGAATCTAGTAGAAAAGCCAAAAGATTGCCGCAATGTTATTGGCACCAAGTGGATATTCAAGAACAAGCAAGATGAGCATGGAATGGTTGTAAGGAACAAGGCGAGATTGGTAGCTCAAGGGTTCTCTCAAGTTGAAGGCATTGATTTTGGAGAGACCTATGCTCCCGTGGCTCGTCTTGAGTCCATCCGTATCCTACTTGCCTATGCATCTCATTTTAATTTTAAGTTGCAACAAATGGATGTGAAGAGTGTATTTCTTAATGATCCCTTAAAGGAGTTGGTATATGTAAAGCAACCACCGGGATTTGAGGATCCACACTTCCCAAACCATGTCTACAAGCTTGATAAGGCCCTCTATGGTCTCAAACAAGCACCTCGAGCTTGGTATGAGCACCTAAGAGAGCTATTGCTAGACCGTGGCTTTGAAGTGGGGCAAATCGATCCCACTCTCTTCACAAAGAGGGTAAAAGGGGAGCTTTTCATATGTCAACTTTATGTTGATGATATTATCTTTGGCTCATCTAACAAAGCTTTCAATGATGAATTTTCAAAGCTTATGACGGATAGGTTCGAGATGTCCATGATGGGAGAGTTGAAATTCTTTCTTGGTTTTGAAATCAAGCAATTAAGTGGAGGGACTTTCATCTCTCAAGCCAAATACATCCAAGATATGCTCAAGAGGTTCAAGATGCAAGATGCAAAAGAGAAGAGGTTTCCTATGGACACCAAATGCCATCTTGAACTTAGTCCAAAGGGTAAAGATGTCGATCAAAAACTCTATCGCTCTATGATTGGTTCTTTGCTTTATCTTTGTGCATCTAGACCCGATATTGTGTTGAGTGTAGGAGTGTGTGCAAGGTATCAAGCGGCTCCTAAAGAAAGTCACTTGATAGCGGTGAATCGAATCTTCCGATATTTGGTTTATACCCCAAGGTTTGGGTTGTGGTATCCTAGGGGGTCCAACTTCTCTCTTGCCGGTTACACGGATTCGGATTGGGCCGGTTGCAAGGATGATAGGAAGTCTACTTCCGGTGCATGTCAATTCCTTGGGAAAGCCTTGGTGAGTTGGTCCTCCAAGAAGCAGAATTGCATATCCTTATCTACCACCGAAGCCGAGTATGTGGCGGCCGCTAGTGCTTGCACTCAATTACTTTGGATGAGGCAAACTTTAAAGGAATACGGTGTCCTTTGTGACAAAGTGCCTTTTTTATGTGACAATGAAAGTGCTATCAAGATTGGTCACAACCCGGTGGAGCACTCAAGAACGAAGCATATTGAGATTCGCTATCATTTTATCCGAGATCACATCAACCGGGGTGACATTGAGCTTGGTTATATTCCCACGAAGATTCAACTCGCCGACATGTTCACGAAGCCACTTGATGAAGCGAGGTTCACATTTTTGAGGCATGAGCTAAATATCGTGGATTCTAGGAGCGTTGGTTGACTACCTTGCATGCACACCTCTATCTTAGCTATATATTTGCTCTAGGTGTTGGCATGGACATAGGGGGAGTGCGGTCCTAATCCATTGGACTATCCCTCCCCCCATTATGCCGATAGCAAGTGTTCTTTTACCTCTATATTCATTCTTATGTCTAAATGAGCTAAAATGACGAGTATTGGTTATGTACCCAAGATATATCTTCGCGGTGACATGCCATACACTCCAACATGGTGGCCTCGGCCACCGCCCTCTTCTCCTTGTAAGAAGAGTTGGTTTTTCATGACTTTTTCGTGGATTTCTTTTGCCTCCTCTTGGTTTTGTGGGAAACACACTCATTTTGGTCTTCTTGAGTTTCATGCGTTTTGCAAAGTGCGTGTGAAGTACCACTCTCAGTTTGAGTTTCTACCCTAAGCCCTAACTCACTTCCCTAAAGCCCTTCTACCTCTAAATGCTTTGTTTCATGATCTTGGTTGTGTGGATGGTCGGAACCGGCGTGAAAAACGCGTTGTGGGCATCGTTTTGAGCCACAATATTTTTTTCCCCAGGCGCCGGTACTACCGGTCCCCAGAGCGGTACTACCGCTGCGTCGCACCAAGCGGTACTACCGCTGTATACAGCGGTACTACCGGGCGCAGCGGCAGTTGCGCTCGGGCGCCCGACAGAACCGGGGCGGTACTACCGCTGGACCGAGCGGTACTACCGCCGCGGGAGATCTGGACTTAAGGGCACGGGGCTGGGCGGTTTGAGAGTGCATTCTCTCACTTTCCCCCAACCCCATCTCCTTCTCCTCCACATCCCCGCCGCCGCCGGCCACTCCACCGCCGGGAAGAGCCCTTCCCCGGCCTAGGACCTTGTGCTCCTCGCTCCGGGAGGCCTCTAGCTTCTCTCCTCCTCCTCGATCCTTCACCATGAGCTCCGGTAAGCCAAATCCCTCTCTCTCATCTAGTTGATGGATAGAGATGATATTAGTGCTTTTCTCTTCGGATGTGTGGTGAATGAGTTGGTAGAGATGCTTCTTTATGGATTAAGAACCTTGTGTAGAAGTTTCATGGAAAGTTATAGGCTAGATTTAAAGTTCCCATCTTCGATTTGTTGGAGCAACCATAGTTAGGTCTAATGCTTGTCTTAAGCCTTACATCTACTCATTGTTGCACCTTCAAACCCAAATGTGGTACTTTACCTCTAGAGTTACTCTTCCTAGAATTTTGTACACTCGTGTTCTTCGTTCATAATTCATGAAATTTGTGCATTCTCATCTATATGCTTTCCATCTCTTGCTATTCACAGGTAGTGGTCGTACCAAGTCCGTTGCGAGTAGGAAGAAGCAAAGGACCGCTTCCACTGATGAACAAGATGCCCTTGATGGATTGCAGCGCCGAAAGTTCCCGGCACCATCAAAGTCCCTTCCCAAGCGCCCGAAAACAGCTAGTCAACTCAGTGAGCCCGAGTTTGTGGCAAAGCGAGCTGTGGATTTCTATGTGATTGATCGTATGGATCAAATACCCTCCGTTCGCGGCAACAATCCTTTCTTCCACAACACCTTCCAAGAAGAGTGCTACCGGGAAATCCTTTTGAAGAAACCAAAGGACAACACCGTGATCCAACACCACATCAACGTTGAGTTCATGAGGTCCAAGCCCAACTACTTTGGTGAAGCTTTGGAAATCTGTGAGGAATTTGACCTCTTTCACATCATGGAGCTTGAGCAAGACTATGATGAGGAGATTGTGGCTCAGTTCTTAGCCACCGTGCACATGGGCAATGAGACAACAAGAAGAATCAAGTGGATGACTAAAGAGAAAGTGTTTGAAGCCACTTGGGAAGATATTGCCGAGTCCCTCAACTATCAAGAGTTCGGCCCTTTTCCTCCGGAAGAGTTTGATGAGACTCACTTCCGTGTTCACTTCCAAGGAGGAAGTGCATTTGGTGTTGAGAAGCTTGCTCCCCTCTACAACCCGGATAGTGCGGATAAGTGGAGGTATGGAGATTCCAAAGGCCTATACCCCACTTGGGACATCATGCACCGCATCTACCGTGAGACAATCAATCCAAAAGTAGGCAACATTGATGAAATCCATGGCTACTTGAAGAACTTGATGGTTCTCACTATGCAAATGAAGGGACAAGGCAAGAAGCTTGATGTGATGGACTTCATTTGGCATGAGCTATGGCATGTGATTAGCAAGAAGAAGAACATCTCCTTTGCTCCTTTGATCATGAGGATCGTGGTGTGGAAGTGGCTTGAGCACAATGACATTGATGATCTCGGTGACACCGAGAAGTGGACCCCTCACAAGGGCAAGAGGCTCCTTATCAAGCCCCACAAGCTCAAACCTAGGAAGGAAGTGGTGGATGAAGCCGAGTCCTCCAAACCCTCCAAAGGTGGTTCTTTTGCTTGGATGGCTCGTGCTATGAAGAAAATCTTCCAAGTTTCCAAGAAAGTTGAGAGGCATCAATATGATGACCATAAGGAGAAGATGAAGGCTCGCCAAGTTGAGGTTGCTTGCCGCCGTGCCGAGGGGGAAGATGTGCCTTCCGGGTCCGAGCAACACATCCCCACGTGGGATGAATGGCAAGCCAAGGATGACGAGGGCGAGATCATCACGTGGTCGAGCCCGGAACATGATGGTGCTTCTTCCTCTTACACGGATTGGGACCCTTGGGGCGTGTAGGTCCGATCTTTTCCCTTTTTGGTGCTTTGGTGCCAAAGGGGGAGAGATAACTATTAGGTTGCTCTCGGGAATTTGCATGGGTAGGTGTCACGAGCTCGTTTTCACTTATTTCGACCTTTTTTAGCTTGTGAACACCTAAATTTATTAGTTCTTGTGGAAATCCTTTATGTATGCATGGTGTAAGACATGTGAAACTAGTTTTTCTATCTATGTGTTGCTTATTTGTCTTATGGTTAATATTGCATTTGTGATTGCTATCTTTGTGGCTTGGCTTGTAAAATTTAGGGGGAGTGTTGATTCTAGATGGTGTGTATTCGTGTATTCAAAGCACTCTAAGAATATGCACACATCTAGGGGGAGCTCCGTCGAAATTTTATGAACCCTCGCGTGTTATGTTGTGTTGTCATCAAACACCAAAAAGGGGGAGATTGAAAGAGCATCTTCTAATTGACCCTTGTTTTGGTGCTAATAACAACACAATATGTGTTCTAACATGGCTATTAAAGTTGCAGGTTGTATCTAAGATTCTAGCAAAAAGGAAACGATCGAAACGGGCGCTGCGAAAGCTATCCAGCAAGCCTTGCTCCAGGCAGCGGTAGTACCGCTGGCATCAGTGGTAGTACCGCTGCACTGGACTAAGCATTGCTCGGGCCTTGGCTACCGCTGGCGGTACCGCCCGAGCTACCGCCGTTTTCGGCGCTCTGTTGCGCGGTGCGGTACCCCCAGCGGTACCAGAGCGGTACTAACGTTGCACAGCGGTACTACCGGCCCTTCCAGCGGTAGTACCGCTGTGTGTTTTTCTGCAGGTTCGCAGGCCAGCTCTAAGTCGAGGTACCGCTGGCGGTACCGCCGGAGGTACCGCCGTTTTCACCCGTCTGTTTCTCAGAGCGGTACCTCCAGCGGTACCGGAGCGGTACTACCGGGCTCCTCAGCGGTACTACCGGTATCGCCAGCGGTAGTACCGCTGCGTGTTTTTTGCAGGATCGCAGGACCAGCGCGAAGTCAAGGTGCCGCTGGCGGTACCGCCGGAGGTACCGCCGTTTTCACCCGTCTGTTTCTCAGAGCGGTACCGGAGCGGTACTACCGGGCTCCTCAGCGGTACTACCGGTATCGCCAGCGGTAGTACCGCTGCGTGTTTTTTGCAGGTTCGCAGGACCAGCGCGAAGTCAAGGTGCCGCTGGCGGTACCGCCGGAGG
Organism: Poa annua; assembly: GCA_026929855.1. Classification (NCBI taxonomy): domain Eukaryota; kingdom Viridiplantae; phylum Streptophyta; class Magnoliopsida; order Poales; family Poaceae; genus Poa; species Poa annua. Next base: position 103,364,115 of record CM049430.1, on the reverse strand, counting down.
TACCGCCGTTTTCAGCCTTCTGTTTCTCAGAGCGGTACCTCCAGCGGTACCGGAGCGGTACTACCGGGCTCCACAGCGGTACTACCGGTATCGCCAGCGGTAGTACCGCTGCGTGAAGTTGGAGTCGCAGTAACGCGCGTGAAGCGGCCAACGGCTGGATTCAAAGGTCCAGCGGTACTACCGCCGGGTCCAGCGGTAGTACCGCTGCGGAAGTTATTGCTCCAAACGGCCAGATTTGGAAGAGGCTATAAAAGGACCCCTTCACCTACCTTTGAAGACTTGAGCTTCTACACTCTCTCACCTCCATTGATGCAAAGCTAAAAGCTCCAAGCTCTCCCAATCCTCCCACCCAAACTCGTTGACCTTTGGAGGATTGAAGGAGGAAGCCCCGATCTACATCTTCACCGAGCCGTTCTTCATTTCCCCCTCATTCATTTGAGGGAACACTTGCTAGGGCTTCCACTAGGAAACCTAGCCCATTGTTGTACTTACCTATTGTCTTTGTGACAGATTGTAGCTGTTCGGGAGCCCCCAAGCCCTTTGTGGGTCGTGCCCCGAATCGTTGTTGTAAAGGCTCCGGATTCCGCCTCGAAGGATTCCGATAGTGGAAGTGGACCAAACCTTTGTGGTGCGGTTCACCGGAGATTAGGGTGAGGCCTTCGTGGCCGTTGAACCATTGTATTCGTTCACACCTCTCCAACGAGACGTACTCCCATTTAAGGGAGGAACTCGGGAATACATCCTTGTCGTCTCGTGTCTTCACTTCGGTTACCTCTATCCTTATTTATTGCCTTATTATATCTTGCTTAGTTGCTAGCTTGTCATATAGGAAATTCACCTTAGTTGCATATCTAGTGAATTTACCTTTTGTGTCAAGCCTAATTTGAAAAAGAACTAAAATTTGAATTAGCACCTATTCACCCCCCCCCCCCTCTAGGTGTCATACCGATCCTTTCAATAGGCAAAACAGTTGCCGGGATATACCTTGCGAAAGAAATAGTTTGTTGTCTGAGGGTATAAGTGAGAAAGAAAGTAGAGCAAGACGAAGTTGGTGAACTTCTTCTCCAGATATCAGAGTGGCGCAACCGAAAGTGTTTTCGGTGTCAGGCTCCACAGCTTGAAAAAGATGATGATTCAAGATCATGATGTTCTGAGCTCATACTAAGAGCGTAGTCATTCAAGATGTGTTCCACACTGTGTGTTACGACAATCTTGTTATGAAGGTCATATTAATGGAATATGATAGACCTACGAACTACGAAGAAGAGATGGTGAACCTAAGTCCGAGAAATGGCTGTGAGTCATTTATGATCCGAAATAAAATCCATATACGATTACCAGGTAATGACTTGGGAGATCTTTCTTGATGGCATCTAGGATGTTGATAGTATATGGAGTTTTATGAGAGAGTAGATATTGAGCAGATTCGATTTGTCGTGAAACAGTTCCGACAGACCACATGAGACTTTGTCTCAAGTGGCGAAGCCTAAATCTATACTGGGTCGTTTAACAATTACTATAATTTCGAATGAGAAATTGATAGATGGATGAGAAAACCATGGTTCTTAATAGTGTAATTAAGAATGGTTTGTAATCCTGAGGATGCTAAACATGTGTGCAAACTTCGGTTATCCATTCATGGACAGAAGCAAGCATATCGGAGCTGGAATCTTCACTTTGATAATGTGATCAAAGGATTTTGGAGCTGTCCAAAAATAGTTGAAGAAACCTACATTTGCAAAGAAGTGTGTAAAGGTCCTCCTTATTATAAGGTAGCGACCTCCTGTGTATAGTGCTAGTCCCTGGATCGACTTGCTAGCACACACAGTTTAAGATGAAATACCATTACATTGCATCAATATTCATTACACGATGATCCAGAAAAAAAAGGGTTCGATACAAGGTGCATATCCCATGGCTAGCTCAAACTGAAATAAACACGCAACGGAAAGCAAATGGAAGTGAGCTCCATCTTCATCATGTGCCACAGGCAAGACATGTTGGTTGGAGACTCGCGACCCTAACAATCCTTACTCCTCGTCTGAGGGTCCTGCAATGGTGAGTTGCATCCCAAACTATATTGGGTCAGCACAATTGAATTGTGGTGGCAAGATGACACTTTGTAATTAAAATTACTAAGACTATATCTACATGCATATTTGGCTCGGTGGAGTTTCAGGCTGATTTACATAAAGCCAGTTTTGTCCTATCATTTATAAAACAACTTTTCATCTTAGACAAAGGGTACCACTGCTAGACAACAGTGAACATCTTTGACAACAAAGAGTACCACCGATAGAAAACGGTGAACAACTTTGAAAACTACTCACAACGAGCACCACCGATAGAAAGCGGTGAGCTCTCCCAAACCCTTGTTCACCCATCAAATTTTATTATAGAAATTGGGATGAGGAGATCTTCAACATCTGCCCTGTCTAGTTGCTCAAATGTCCATAACCGGGGACACGGCTAAGTATACTTAGTTTTTAACTCTCGAGAGGGTGTGCACTTTCACCACAATACCCAATCATTCCCTCGTCCATGTCAACCAATTATGAAATGGAAAAGAGAAGACCGAGACGAGACCTTTCCGAAGTAATTCCCCGAGTCACAACGCGTGACCCGAACCAGCCTATCATCCCCCTACATCTGCTGGTCACGACGGATCGGGGTCTCACAACATGTATGGTCAAGACAGAGCCCATTTGACAAGTGGTTGCACCAAAAGCCACTAAACAAGGTGCATCTACAATCTCTTTAAGCATGGGTGACTTTCCACATTTGTGCGCTTCCACCAAGGGTAATTACCATAGACATGAACCATAGACATGGACCCCCTGAGTAGCCACCCACCATGGTTCTCCAACCAGCACCCAGGTAGTTCATTAATTAATCTCATTAAATTTTTTTAACTATCCAACTAGTCAAAACATTTTTCATTGCTTGGCTAAGCATCCTACTAAGTGTTCTTGCTTCTAAGCTCAGGGTGGGGGATAGCTAAACACTACATAGGAGCATAGCATAATATAGAACTGCACACAACTCCTAACATGCATACTACAGAAAAACACTACAATGCATATAGTGAAAATAATAGGTGGTTTATGAGCGTCACTTGCCTTTTGAAACTTGTCGTTTCTCACACTCTCTTCAACGATGAACGTATCACTTCGTTTAATCTATACGATGGAAGAGAAATACAATAAACAAACAATTCGAACAAACACATAACACATAAAGTCAAACATCACAATAATGTGTTCATAAAAGTTGTTTTAGTTCATTTAGTTTATGGTCAAGTCGTATCACATAATTCAATTTACAAAAGGAATTAATGTGGTAGGACTTAGGGTTTGCCATTTGTGGTCAAGGGATGGTCTAAATCAAATTTGAATATTTCAAACCTGAATAGGTTGAAGTATTGTTTCAGTATTGTAATATTTGGTCATGTACAAAATATTTGCGTAATACTTTTATCAGAGGAAATAATAACATTTCCAACTATGGTTGTGATTTAAGAAAGGCACAAGATTATAATCAACTTCACATGTTTATGAATCTTTTGGATCTAATGAAGTTTAGTGTTGGCTCCTCCAAGACTATGGTTATTTTAGTGGCATTTTGCAGAAGATTTCACATTAAAATGATTCGTGGAATTTAAGTTTTATCTAAATTACACAAGTTGTATCTCTGATTTATAAAACCATATTTAATTAGACAAATTCATTTCTAATAGTGGCAACATGTTATACTAGTTGCAAGGTTAGTAAAAATATTTTATTTGTATTTTTAGGATCCATGAATTTATATTTATGTCAAATTTACACAATTCTTTAATTTTGAAATTTGAATACATTTAAACTAATACAATCTTGAAATCTAATAGGTTTTAAACACATATTTACAAGTTTATATTTCAAAAGTGGTTGAGTAGGCTTAGTTTTGTTAGCTCTGGTTAAAAAATAATACTTGTGTTATTTTTGTAAAAGAAAACAATTTAATAAGGTTAATAGAATTTAAACTATGCATAAACATACAATTAGGGTTTCTGATTTTAAATGTAAATGACATTGATAAAATTCATTTTAACAGTGCAACATTATTAGATGGATCCTAAGATTTCCAAAAATATTTTATTTGCAACTTTTGGACTTATGTATTTAAACCTAGGTCAAATTTACTCAAATCTTCTATTTGAAATTTGAATGAATTTGAACTAGTCGAATTTGAAATTTAACAGTGCTAAAGGATTCTACAGGTCAAGGGCTTTCCAATGGTATAAAGTTTGTCAAATTTGGATGTGTGGTTTAAAAGATATGATGGTTTGAATTATCAGGAGCTTTTCTGGAAATCTACAATTTATTTTCTATTCGGGATAAATCCAGAAAATAAGTGATTTGGTTTTGGCCATTGGATCTGGATCTAAGGGATGAGATTAGAAGATACCTCTTCGCTTGGGTCTTCTAATCCTGACGTAGATGTGGGATCGGACGGCTCTGGGAGTTTGACCAAAACCAGGCGGCGGAAGTTCGCCGGAAAAGGGTAGCGCGGTGGCCGGAGGCTCGGGAGTGGACGTCGTCGATGTCCTGGTGCTTCCCCGGACACGAGTAGACGCGGACGAGGCGCGTCGGGAGCTGGCGGTGAAGATGGGGGCGACGGCGTCGAGCGGCGCGTCTCGGGGTGGCGTGGGATTTCCGCCGAGGAGGAGAGGGTGGCGGCGCCGCGCTCGAGTGTGGACCGGCAGGTCTCTGCGACGGTCCTCTAGCTCGACGGAGTGGAAGAGACGCGCGCCTCGTCACGGCGAACGTGCGAGCGCTGCTCTCGGGTTCGGGCGGTGTACTCTCCCCACCAAATTTGAGAGAAAGGCGGCGTCGGCAAGCTTGCTCCGGCGAGCTCAAACGGCGATCCGGCGGTGCTATTCTTACGAGCGAGAGAAAGAAATGGAGGCCGGGGTCTCGGTAATTAAGGGGGGTAGAGCGCGTCGTGGGGGGGGGCTCGAGGGGGAGAGAGGCGAGAGGAGGAGGTGGGGCGGGATCGTGGGCGGCTGGAGGTTGGGGATGACCCCGACTGACGGGTGGGTCCCGCAGTCAGTGAGAGGAGGAGAGAGGGGGGCCGCGGTGGGCTGATATTGGGCATGTGCGCCTCGCGAGTACGGTAGATAGGTGTTGGGCCGGCTGGTGCTAGTCCGGTGGGCTGATATTTTTTTATGTATTCTATATCCTCTATTTTATTTACCCGAAAGATATCAAACAAATTTCTATAAATTTGTAAAACTCAGATCTATCTTTAAAAACATTCAAACCCATGTTTTCAATGTATTTCAATTTATAAACTTTTCAAAGAACATAATTTAACAGTTTTTGTGGAGTTTACAATAGAGTTTTTAATAAAGAATTTATGTCATAATAAAATCAAGAAATAGATCACAAATACTTATATGTAAAATAAATCTTTCTAAACCATTTTCAAAATCAAACACTTGATTCAATACTATATTTAAAAATAGAAAATGTTCCAGATAGTTTTGTGATCATAAATATTTATCTAGGGTTTATCAAGAACCATAAACATATTGTTTTGAAATTTCTAGTTTTAAACAAAACATTTTTAAAGCATTAGGTATACTTTAGATAACTTAAAGTACTTTGCAAATATAGTTTTAGGGTATAAGAAATATTTAGAATATTGTTTTTTTATATAGATCCACACTCAAGCTTGAAATAAAGTTTACCTCATTGTATTAATATCATAAAAAAATTGACTAGGTCAAAATAATCCTTTTGAGTTGATCTTCTAGGATAAAGGTGATTCTATTTAATATAAATTAAAAGTTTTAAATTTTTGTGAATTTTAAACATTCCAAAATTTTGGGATGTTACAAAGTGAGTGGGAGCAAAGTAGCTTTCCTTGATCTTGTATGTGGAAGGCATATTTGAGTGGAGCTAAGTAGGTTTTCCTTGATCTTATATGCGGAAGGTATATTTGAATGGGAGCTAGGTGTCATTTGTGATTCTGTATGTAACGACATATTGAATGACACAGATCCTCTAGTAGAGTGTAAAGGATTATTTAAGTGATTAAATTTTCTATGAAATGAAGTTAGGAGTATTAGGCATCCGATTTATAATTGTATAGATCGTAAGGGGCTTAATAACATTATGTCGGAATATTTCCTTAGTCAAGATTCTGAAGTGTTTCAGAATAGGACAAGCAAAGAAAGAGGTTCTTGCTTGTATGACTAGGTAAAATATTAAGTTTATCTTGGCATTTTCAGTTGTAGCAAATGATGTTCGACATTATCTATGTATCAGACATAGATGCTATCAGACTGAAAGCTCGACTTAGTGTGACCCGAGTTCTTGGTTGAAGAACAGGTTCTAGAGTGATCCTTGTGTGGATCAATGAACAAACGTTAAGTTTATTTTTCAGTGTCTATGAGAACTGAAAATAGGTTTTCTAGTAAAGGGTAAGAGTGGAATGGCAACTTGCCGTAAAGCGGTTACGATGATGCAAGTTATTACACTGACCCATACGACTAGAAATCTCATATAGGAGATGTCCTTTATTTTGAAGATAGACATGGTTAGTTTGCGAAGTCGCATATGAATGCACTGTCGCACAATCTACATAGGTATAGAAATATATCGCGACTTTAGAAGTAGCAAGTGTGATTGGACTGAGCAGTTTTCCGAGCGTAGGTGGTCCCCTTAATAGATCTCTTAAACTTTTAAGGCGCATGCTACGCGAATGCTCGAGTCTCACTCCATCCACTGGGATATATTTCACCGTCATCGTAAGATACAGGATGATGTCAAACTAGGTGACATAAAAGTGTTGCAAAGCACATATAGGTCTCAATGTATGAGATCTATTGACTGTATTCCTCTTTCACAAGGCGAGCAGACACCAAGATGCTATGGGTGTTGAGCTTTTACCAAGTTGTAAACTAGATTAAGTGTTACTAGTGCAAGTGGGAGACTGAAGGGAATATGCCCTAGAGGCACTTAATAAACATAGTTTATTGGCAATATCCCAATTGTTCATTATATGTTTATACCATGCTATAACTGTATTAAGCGAAAACATTAATACAGGTGTGGTAGATAAAACAACCAGGTCCCTAGTAGCCTCTACTAAGACTAGTTTCATTGCGCGATTGATGATCGAGGTTTTCCGATCATAGGGCATGGCGCCTGTCGGCAATGGAAGTCATATCGTTAAGTGTAACGATGTGATGGACATACCCAGTATTTATAGGACATAGTCATTACGCCTTAAGACCGTGAGACCAACTCTTATTGTTATCCCTGTAAGATACTTTGATCGCACCAAACGTCATATCTTATATAGTGTGACAATGATAGGTGATACTTTTGGGTATCGGAAGGGGGTAGTTGAGACGAGGGGTCAACAGCGGGATTTGTCAGTCCGCATAGCCGGATAGATACTCTAGGGCCCACTCGGTGAGATTATGTCAAATGAGTTTGCAAACATGTGACTAGGTCACCAGCTGACATAATATCATAGACGAGTAGAAGATAGCGATGTCGGTAACGAGATCATGCTAGGTATGGAGATATCTGAGAATGATGCTCGAACACGCTAAGTATCGCCATGACAAAGGGTTTAAGACTAGACGTACATGTTTGATAGATGAAAGTCATTCGATATATCACAGGGATTAATTCATGGGGTCCAGGCCTACGAGTTAATAGTCGATCATAGAGGAGTCTTGATCGTACCTGTTATTATATCGAACCGCTAGGGTAACACACTTAAGGGGTTTCGACAAGACAATCGGAAAGGAAAGAGATCACCGGGAACGTCCCCGGAATGGTCTGATGGAGATCGGGGAGCGACGAAAGAGTTTTCAGAGCTAGAATAAATTATATAAAATATGTTTGATATTAATTAGTGTAATTAATGTTTAAATATGATTTTATATATTTATTTTCGAATTTTTAAAGGCAGATTTCCCTAAATGGGTCTTCTAGTGGAAAGAAGGACCATGAAGGGGGGAAGCTTCCCCCAAGGGAAGGGGGCTGGTTCGGCCATCCCCTAGTGGGCCTACGAGGGTATGTATTCCGATCTCCGCAGTACTACTATATCTGCATAGTGTAGATCTTGGCTAGTTTAAGGATATCGTTGGTAGGAAATTTTTAATTTTCTGCACACGATCCCCTTCAATTTCCCCATCTGTGTCCACTGCAGCTAGCCGAATGGTGAAACTGCGGGCGTTTTGTTCACGGACAAAGGCGTAAGTATGCAGACGGCCATTAAGATAGGCAGTTGATCGTCGAGTACAGCCACTAATCTTAATATCTAGCTTCCACCCCTGCTTCTTATAAACCCTTCTGTGAGTGTCTGATGAGTAGATATTCACCCAGGAAAGCTGGCACGAGTCATATTGGTCAATGACCAACACAAACACATGGAAGTGGGGAGACACGACCGGATCAAAACCCAAGCTTCTGACGACAACCTCGCCCTCATGCTTGGGGTCAAGAAACTCGGCCCATTCCCCCGTAACGGGATTGCAGACGATGTAGCTGAGCTCATCACCCTGGACCTGGAGGGAGACGTCGTCGTCGTGCGAGGAGCAGTGGAGGAGGAGGAGGCCGTTGCAGCAGTCCAAGAGTTATACGTCACGTCGTTGGTTGGGCAGATAGCCAAAAGAGGTACTGTCGATCAAAGTGCAGTGGCTCCCCAAGACATTAGTGAAGCGAGGAGCTGATCGTGATCCCGAGGCGCTCCTCGCGGGTGCTGTTGTAGAAGAAGCCGGCTAGGGTTTGGGGCAGCTTTCTGCGGTGGTCAGGGTGGTCGATGAGGGTGTGCCACAGTGCCAGTGCTTGGAGACGCACTTGAAGCGACTGATCGACTTGGCCGGGGGGCGCGAGAAGATTTCCACGAGGAGATCGTCGGTGAGTTGCTCTGTCGCCGCCGTCTCCGTCTCGCTGTGTGGAGCTGGAGAAGAGCACAACCTGCACAAACACGTAACGGTGGAGAGGTCAGGGCCGGTGAAGGAGTACTGAGAGGAAGATGGCTATGATCGACGCTGATGCGACCTGACCTTTCCCGGGGAGAGCGATCGGCGGAGATGGGCAACATGTCGTCCGCGATGGGAACAAAGCGACGGTGGCGCCGGCGGAAGCGTGCGTGGGAGGAGGCCGGGGTTTTGTGATCTGTTTTCCTACGTTGGCGAGGATGGGCGTCAACTAAATGGGCCGGGCAAAACCGTGTCGCAACTTGACCCACGAGTTAAAGACCGCTTAGTTCTCTTCACCAAATCGATACTGCGAGGCAAGCAACGGATGTTCATCAACCTCCCATGCCAAGTTGTCAGCTACGGTCAGTGTGCTGAGAAGCTGGAATTCATGTTGTCCCACAGTCCACAGAGACTATCCATGTTGTCGGACACGAATGGGATATATTGTCCCCCAGTGAAGAAGATCAAGTTACAGTCTGGATGAATCATAATCCAATCAAAATTCGGATTCATGTGAACAAGGTGCCCTCCAAACATGACTGAAGTTTCAACGCTGTGCTTCTATGTCCATTCTTTGCTGTCGTACGTAGTCCTTGAGAAAATAAACTACTAACAGAATTTCAGCACCTCTTTCGCCTCTCTTAAAATTCGCGTAATGCAAGCAGCCCTGTGAGTGCTGAATAAAACCACTTTGTATCCATATATTTTTATGCCCGTGGGGGCGTACAATGTAAAAAAAGATCCTGAGGCTCTACAAATGGATGTGGTGCAGTGTATGAGTAAACATACATGATGCTGAGGTGATTAATAGCGACGCCTAGGCTTCTAATAAAAGGTGAAAACAAATACACAAGTGATTCGGGAAGCTGCTCGACTCCTCGTTAGCTTCACCATCTACCGTAGTTATTACTGCTTAATGCGTCAGACGAGGAGCCAGGCTCGACTTCACATATTTGCTCCAGCTACAAATAGTGGAGCAGCATTGGATGATGTAGCACCAGCTGCAGGTCACAATCTCCTCATCTACAGAGATAGTCCATATAGTACCAATAATCGCAAACTAGGAGGTTGATGGCTAGCCCCCGCCCAAATGGAGAGCCGGCGGCCACCCCAGATCGCATGAGCCTCACCACGGCCGCGACCAGGGACATCTTCTTGGACGTGGAAGGCTACACCGCCGCCAAAATGATGTCCGCCTCCGCCGGCGTCGATTACTACTACCCGTCCGAGAGGTTCACCGTCGGCGGTTACGACTGGGCCGTCCGCTTCTACCCCAACAAGCTAGGCTCCCACATATCCATCATGCTCGTCCTCCTCAGCGGGCCCAAGGATGGCGGCCTACCCGGCGTCAGGTTCGGCTGCGCCGTGCTCGACCGGTTCGGCCGGCCGGCAGAGGAGCTTTGGCAGAGCTCCTCGACCGTCATGTCGTGCTACGGCGAGGAGTGGGGGTTTCGCAGGTTCGCGCCGCACGATGTTCTGGAAGACCCTGATTACCTGGAGAGGGACTGCCTAACACTCAGCTGCACTATCTCTGTTCTCAGAAAACCGCAACCAGGCCGATCGGCGTGGCACTGATCTGGCCTAGTCATGCTTTTGCTTCATCGATCGATCTTTGTAAGCTTGGAGCTCAAGTGGTTAATCATATTTGTACTTCCAAGAGTTCTGTTCGATGCATGTGTTTGCGTATGTATAGTCAGTGCAGGTATGAAACTCTGCTAACCTAATTTAGGCTAAAATAGCCTACCAAAACGTCTTATCTTGCGAAATGGAGGTAAGAGTTTACACCAGTGTGACCACCCCATTGCCACTGAAACTGCAAAGAATTCAGACGGGTAACCTTCGTTGTTTTTGTGTAAGCAAAATGTGTGTATTGAGAAATAACGCTGTAGAGTTGCACAAAACATGTTCAATTCAGTTGCGAAAAAAATAGAGTACAATAGAGGAAGGCTAGCTACTGTCGGCTATCCTACTGGAGGAAGGCTAGCTAGAAATCAATAGAGCTTTGCAAACAAAAGTAAATCACTGCATTGTATAAGAAGATTGTATTTACTAGCAGTTCATTGTTTAAGAAGAAAGGCCCCCCACGATGAAATTGCAGTTTAGAAAGGTACTCCCTCCGTTGCTAAATATAAGCCTTTCTAACTTTTTTCTGACATGTCTGGATACAAGATATGCAAAAAAAAGGTCTATAAACTAAAAAGGCTTATATTGTGGAACGGAGGGAGTATTAATTAACTGAACATAAGACTCAATTCTTCAAACAGAGCCTCTACAGGTCTGCTCCTCTCATATAGTACAGTAGGTCATAGCATAAGGAGATCACACCAGTTCGTTTATTCACTGGTGTTAATCTTTTCATCAAACACCTTGCCCGCTCCCACTACTTCTGCAATATATGCGTAGCTGAGTAATCGAACTGACAAGTTGTAAGTTACAAGACACCATACTCCTACGAAAGTGTTTTTACAATATAAATAAAGGACTGGACTAGGTATCAGGCGTCATATATGGGGCGAATCTCGACGCATAAGACGACAAAATAGCCCATGTGCAGCCCGGATCCAGAAACGCGCGGCCAGCCTGTTCACACCCGCGACGCGCGTCCATCAGGGACTAGCTAGCCCACTTGCGGCCCAGAACCACTAGCACGCGGCCAACCTGCCCACACGCGAGCGAAAAATCCAACAAAAAGCTCGGCCCAGGACCACAAAACGATCGGAACACCGATCCGGTAGCTGCGGACATAGTAAATGCATGCACAAAAACACCGATCCAACAAACAACAGCAAAAAAGGCGATCGAGAAGGACAGCGAAGGACAAGACTCACCTGGTCTTCTTCCTGGCGAGATCGCATCGCCATGGACGCATCTGCAAGAACTTTTTGAAACAGGTAAAGGTACATGATCAGCCCACCCCCCTCCCCCCAGTGCCTGACTCTAAATCAGCCCACACCCACCCCCCACCCCCACCCCCACCCCCCAACACGCACACAACGGGGCACATGATCTCAACCACCCCCTCCTCCCCAACACGAACGGGGAAACAAAAACGGGAAATAAATGTATAGGGAAACAAAAACCATGAGAATCAGCATGGTCTGTAGTATGTCCTGACCATCAAATAAAAATGTATCAAAAAACTGCTGGAGGTAGATCCATGATCTGTAGTATGACTAGAGAAAGAAAATAAAACTATATGTAAACCATATCTGGATTATCTATGAATGTGTACTTCTAATCGAGACTGCAATTATGTTCATGCCCCTTGATGATATATACTTGGCAGCGAGATCTGTTTATGTGTGAAATCCTGAAAAAAAACACATTAGAGGTTAGAAGCTCCATGTATTAAAAACAAGTTATGTATGTGCATTTACTAGAAATTACCATAAAAAACAGAATAGTTACCAGGCTTGAAAAATTACCAAATAATTTAAAAGGATATATGCATACTGATAAGTTCTGTCACTAGAAAGAACACATCAAAAAAATTACATGCACAAATCACTAGAAATTACCACCACCAAAACCAGAGTAGTTACCATACTGGTTAAAAAGAAACTAACCTGATTGAGAAATACTATCACAATCAGTGCAAAAACAAAAGGTTATACATGTACATTTGCCATGAATTACTTGACAGAATATGCAACAGCCTTTTAGACCAAAAAGTTGATAATTCACATCAGTTTATTATTGACACGATGTTTTTATGAACAGGGACAACACAATGGTTATCGATCTCAACTTGGAAGCTTCTGGTACAGACGATGACGCAAATGACGAAACGGCGAATTCAAATACAGGTAAAAAAACCATATGCCATATTACGATTTACACATTTCATAAACTATATGAACCTAAAATTGGCTGAGAACAATAAATTCTATAAAATTCATACACAAAAATCCATGTTTGAAAAGTTACCACATCCAGACAACATTATTTACCGCATACATATTTTTGAAAAGTTTTCCATGTGAATCTACAATTTCCCATGGCTTGCAAAAACATTAACTAAAATTTACCATCAATTTTAACTAGGACTTACCACCTCCAGACAACATAATTTACCCCATACATATTTTTGAAAAAGGTTTCCATTTGAATCTACAATTTCCCATGGCTTGCAAAAACATTAACTAAAAATTACCATCACTTTTAGCTAGGACTTACCACCTCCAGACAACATTATTTACCGCATACATATTTTTGAAAAAGTTTTCCATGTGAATCTAAATATAAAAGTTACCAATACTTAGAGCTAAAAGTTACCACAGTCTGACACTAAAAATTACCACCATGTGCAGGAGACGGTACAACTAGTCCTGTAATGGAATCAGGAGAAGATAACCATGAAAACTTTTCAGCGAGTGGCAATAAAACAACCAACACTGGAGCAACAATCGATGACCATGCGGTGAGCAGTGGTGGATCAGACCACCAGGATGGGGATGAAGTCGCAGCTGACGCAAACTCGACACCTAGACCACCAGAATTGAATATGCGGTTTGATAGTTATAAAGCTGCCAGGGATCACTACCTAGAGTACTCACTAAGGAAAGGATTCAGTATAAGGATTGCTTGGTCAAGGAAGAATTCTGAAAAGGAATATCAGAAAGTTTATCTTGTGTGCACCAAGGCAGGTAAAACATTTGTACCAAAGGAAGACATGCAGAACCCGCAATCAATTGTGAAGAAAAGAAAGAGGAGTATAATCCCAAAGACTGGATGCCAAGCTCACATGTACATCAAGAAGGTTGATGGCTGGTACAGAGTTGGGCAGGCCTCCGATGAACACAACCACCAGCTAATCAAAAAACCATCTCTGACTAAGTTCTTGCGTGCACATCGCAACATCCCTCTAGAGGAGCAACAGTTCATCAAGATGTTGCACGCCTGCAACATTCCAACGTGTCGACAAATGCAACTGATGTACCGGTTTCACGGCAAACGAGAAAATGTGCCATACACTGAAAAGGATATAGCAAACCTGAAAGCATCTTTCCGACGCAAACACACTGTCAATGACATGGAACTGTGTTTGGCCTACTTTCAAAAGATGAAGAAGAAAGATAACGATTTCTTCTATAAAATCAAGCTGGATGAGGAAGATTCTGTTGAGAGAATGTATTGGGTAGACGGTGTATCCCGTCGATCGTACCCACATTTTGCGGACTGCATCTCGTTCGATGCCACATACCTCACCAATATCTACAAAATGCCTTGCGCACCATTCATCGGAATCAACAATTACGGGCAGACTGTGCAATTTGGGTGTTCCTTCTTACGCAATGAGCTAACCGCAAGCTATGAGTGGTTGATGGAAACCTTCCTGGAGGCAATGAATGGCCTAGCGCCCAAATGCATAATAACAGACCAAGACTTTGCTATGAGATCAGCCATTAAAAAGGTTTTCAAGCAAACAATTCACAGAAACTGCAGATGGCATGTGATGCAGAATTTAACAGAAAAAATGGGATCATACATGGGAACACACCCTGAGCTCCAGAAGGCATTTAACGAGTGCATAAACAGCAGCTTGAATCCACAAGAGTTCGAGGAAAACTGGGATGCAATGCTCGAGGCGTACGGGGAACGCGGGAACATGGACCTACACGCAATATGGAAGCACATGCAATGCTGGGTTCCGGCATACTTTATGCATGCCTTCTTCCCCTTCATGCAGACCACATCAAGAAGCGAAGGATTCAACGCAGTTCTTAAAAGATACATAAGCCCCAAGAACTCTATTTTTGATTTCCTAAAACAATACGAGGATCTGCAGGATAAGATATTGAATGCAGAGAGGAAAGCAGAGGCAGAGACAGCTCTAACAGAACCTAATCTATGGTGCCCTCGCAATCCAATAGAGAAACATATGGCTAAAACCTACACCAGGGGCATTTTCAACCGTTTTCAGTGGGAACTGAGGGAGTCAATGTCATACTTTTGTCAGTACATGGGAGGGTATTTGTATGAGCTAAGCATAGTAGACGCTCCCGTTCCGCACTATGGTTACCGGAACTACATGGTGATTGCAAACACAGAAATAGGGACTTATGCATGCAACTGCTGCAAGTTTGAGCGTGACGGGATGCTATGCTGCCATGCACTAAAAGTGATGTCACATCTAAATGTGCGCCAGATACCAGAACATTACATACTAAAAAGGTGGACATGGGATGCTGAAGCTGCCCTAGGAGACATGGACCCTGATGCCCACCTGTCTCATGCTCCACGTAAAGGAATGCTTGAAGAAGCAAGGATCGTTATGGCGATGGCAAAAATGAAAGATGATTTCAGAAAAGTTGCAAAGGTCGCATGCATGACAAATGACGGAATACGTATAGTTCAGATGCACATGAGAAACATGAAAACAGAACTTACTCTATATCTGAAAAGAGGGGAGCAAAAGGCAAAAGAAACAGCAGCTGAAGCATCAACTATGTCGTCCATGCCTTCGTATAGTGCTCCAAACGCACCTGTCCAGCGCCAAACCACAATGGATGCGCAAGGGCCGAGCGGTTCAGCAAGTAACTTATCAACACAACAAAAAATAGGAAACCCACCACGATCTACCACAAAAGGAAGGCCCTGCGAGACTGCGAATAAAAATCCACTTGATATTGCGACAAAAAAGGTAAGGCAGTGCAGCGGCTGTGGATCCGTACTACACACAATACGAAAATGCCCAGATAAACTACAGAGGATGGGGCTGCAACCAAGAAACAGCACATGAAGGTGAAATGCTATTGAAGGAGGTCAAGACAGATTGTACACCACTCCCCCACCACCACGCAAAAAAGTGACTATGGGTGTGCGGCCGTTATTTGTAATCGTGTTATTTGCTAAGTTATCGTATAAATTATGTTCTGTGTGATTGGACAAGGTTGAATTTAATATATTACTCAAACCATATGTGGTGTGTGTGCTTGAACATAGGCTGAATGTGAATTGCTAGAACCCTAGCCTATAGCGATTAAAAAGATTTGTAACTGGAAAGTTACCAGCCATGTTGAGCTGGAAAAAACATGATGGTGCAAAAAAAATTACCACTCGCACATGAAGAAAACATGTCAAAAGAAACAAAAATCAAACCAACTATATGTTACCATGTTACTGTAGGAATTCTACCATGGGTCAAAACCTATATTTACCATTTAAACTGGACAAGTATTGTTTTCAGTTAAAACGATTTTTGCAACTGAAAACTTACCAGCCATGATGAGCTGAAAATATCACAATAATATGAAACTAAGTTTACCGCGCAAAAATACACAAGACGCCAAAACACAAAAAACACCCCCAAAAATATAAAAAAAGTTAACATGTTATTGAAAATAAATTTACCATGTGACCAAAACTATATTTACCATTGTACTGGGAATTTTTTTTCTTCAGAAAAGGTAAAAGAAACAGAAAAAGTGGAATGCAAAAATACCTCAAAAAACATGATTGTCAAAAAGTGACTTCCATTCAGTAAGCTTGTTCTCTTTATGCTCCAGCCACCTAGCAGTCAACAACTTTCTAAATGCTGGAATTTGATCAGCCGATATAGCAGGCGACACACGACCATCCCACAATTCAATGAACTTCAACATAAAGAAGCCACAATCAGTCCTGTGAGAAGAACGATACAATTGTCACAAAAGAAAAGTTGTTCTGAAAAAATTTACATACTCAAAATTGATGCCCTTGCAACAAAAGCTAAGCTTATTTATGACACAACAAAGAAAAACACTTACGTATTATCCTGCTTTGGTGTGGGAATGTACATCAACTCATAATCTTGAATATGCTTGTTGGAATCACCATAATTGACAAGGTACATGGCCTTGATCGCATCCATCAAACGGGTAGCATGGTCAATCAAACCATCATCATCTGGGCCGCGAAGGGAATCAAGAATCTCGAACCTTTTTGCAACCATATTCAACGAAAGCATGTAAAAGTGCCCCATAGCTTTAGGACCTGATCCAAGCTTCTGAAGAACAGGGAAAGATAGCTGGTAGGGGATGAATAAATCATTTATAACATGAATGAAACAAAAAAAGTAAAAACAACACAAGCAAGACCAAAACAACAACATACCAGGTTTTTGTGACTTAGCTTGTACTTTTCATCTCGCCTAAAATGCAGCTTTAAAACATTTGTATTGAATTTGTGATCAAGAAGATAGGATGCGGCAATCCAAGGGAAAATCACCTTCCTTTCACTGCAAGATTGCTGAAGGACATATAACCCGATTTCAACCACAGAGCTTGATAGCAAACCATCAGGTTTCATGCTATCAGCGAGTTCGCCAGCAGTCACCCACATAGGACCAATTTGAAGGATTCTAGTGCTGCAAAAAGAAAAAGGAATGTCAAACTAAACAGTAAAAAATGGAAAAAATACACAAACACTACACCATGCAAAAAAATACAAATAACAAAACCCTATACCACTAAAAAATACCAGATATTATGTGGTTGAAAGTTACCACCCTGATGTAACCAAAAAAACATGCATAGCTACACTTACACAAACCTTATACACTAAGTTTACCATTGACACCAATGAGAAGTTACCACCCTGATGCATAAAAATAATAAAAAGCAACACAAAAAGAATAAAAACACATTTATATTATCACAGAAAAAAGAAAAAAGTCACACTGATAGACATACTTTCTAAGCTTTGACTTCTCGCAATCTCTGGTGTGAATAATAACCTTCCGGTACAATGCGTCTTGATAAGCAGTGCTTCTAATACAGAAGTATGGAGGCAATAAAAATTTGGAAGGTTGAATAACTCTCTCCATCCGTATCCTGGACCTTGGGGTAATACTAGGAGCATCCAAGCTGCATTGAGGTATAAGCATCGCTGGAGTGCACAAAACTTGAACATCTACGAAGATTAGGGGAGGCAAAAAAGCTTGTTACACATGAAAGCAACAACCTAAAAAAAGGGCATAATGTTGAGCAGCTCTAATACTTAGACAAAATATGTATAATACCTTTGGATTCAAGAGTCTTCCTCGACGAATCTGCTTTGCTTGTACTGCAATAATTTTGAACTCCGCTCTTTTCAAACACCAAATCGTCGAGAGAAATTAGATCAGGAGCATGATTGGCATTGGAATTTACATTAGCACAAGCTACTGGAGCATTTGGAGCTGCAAAAGAAAAATAAGAAAGGGGGCAGGAAGAAGAGAATGAAAATAAATGAAAAATAAGGCCCCCACGTGGAATTGAGCAAAAACCACATGTTGATCACAAAAAAAATCCACAAAACAGAAAAAACACACCAACCAGAAAACACAAAAACCGCTGAAAATAATAAAAATCACGAAGACGACCATTCAAACAGAGTTGGTGCGCTTATTATTACAATAAAAAACATAGATGTCATATAGGGGATAATTCATTAAGTGCCATACATATAACTACTAAAAAGAGTTCTGCAAGAACAGAAATAAAATATTCTTCGAAATTGATCTTCGATAGTTAATATATTTCCTGCCAGAAACAAATTAATGCAGGTTGTTGCCGTCAACGTTGTCCAAGTCTGTCGCTCCGAGCGATGATGGTGTGTAGATAACAATCGGTAAAATAAAATCTGCACAAAAAAGACAACAAAAGTGCCCCAAAGAGATGGAACCATATACAAGACAAAAACACACATATGAGATTACAAAAATTACAGAATACTCCCAAAACATATAAATTTACCATATAAGAATCAAAAGTGAAATGTTAATCTGCAGCATCTAAATGTTACCAAGTAATATGGACATAACTTATCATGCTATACCAACTAAAAAATAACCAACTAAAAATACATAGACAAAATCAAACTGCACCACCTTAAAATTACAGCATAACACAAACACAATTAACCAAGATGTGCAAAACTAAAATAAAACCACGTAAAATAAATAATCAAAACATTTTATATGGGACATATGAAGTTACCACACAACAAACACAGAAGTTATCATGCTGTGAAAACAAAAGTTATCACCTTAACTACCATGCAGCCAATCTAAAAAAAAGCAATGAAAACAGAAAAACAAAAAGATGCATAAATTAGACAGAGTGTTACACTAAAAGTTACCATCTATTAAACAATGGACTTACCAAACATGAAAACATAAAAACACAAAACGCATAAAAATCGAACAGTGTTACAAATAAAAGTATACAACAAGATTGAATATAAAATATAAAGAATATATACAACAAAAAGTATTAGGAAAACTTACCAGTTGATGTAGGCATAGCAAACGACAGAGGGAGCTCATCTGAAGGATTGATGACGTCTAAAATACTACACCCAGCAACAGAAGCATCATCAGTGGACAAAGATGTACCAGCTTCATCATTGTACATTAAACCAGAAGGTCCAGCAGCATTGGCACCCACAGAAACGACATTTTCTGATGGGACAGATTGGGGAGGAGAAGGTGCAACAGGAGACCGACTTGTAAAATTCCACATAGGAGGCAATAAATTGTCAAACAACAACCTCGCAGGATATATACCACCATTCTTTGATGCAACCTCGTCGATTTTATCTTGCAATGTATTATCAACAGAAGAGCGGCTAGCACTAGGATCCGTTAGACCAGCAGGGGGAGCCTGAGTTTCCGGCTTGTGCGTATCCAAACCAATGTCATCAACAGGCATGGATGCACAGGTGCGAACAACATCTGAAATGATAGAAGTCAAACCGCCAAGTGGACAATTTAAAGAACCAACAACAGGTTGCTTGACTGTGTCTAGAGGAGCACTATCAAGTGACTGAGATGCAAGAGGAGTGTTGACAGCAAAAGTAACCCGCTTGGGTGGAATAGCATCTGGGATGTCAGCATCAACAACAATATCTGGAGCAGGACTTGTTGACCTAACAACAACATCATCAACAGAAGTGGTGGCAGCCACCGTGGGGTTTGATTTCCCCGAAAAGCGAGGAGATGTCCTCGAAGGCTGGACCAACATTTTCAATGATTTCTTCCTACAAAAAACCACAACAATGAAAGCTATTTCAGTGAACACAAAGCCGTAAACACAAAACACTATGATACTTGATATAACACACTCGAAACACAAACTAAAAATATATCAGATGACAAAAGAAGATTTCTCATCCAAACACAATAGTTAAAAAATGATTACTGGAAGATTTACCATTGCCATAGAGTAAATTTATCACCTAAATATAATATAAGTTACCAGATATAAATAGAAAAAGTTATCAGAAAGCAATCAACAAAAAAATAAACAGAAACTTGTACCTCTTGTATGTTGCAGAAATGTTCTTACGACCAGCAAATAGATCTAAACCCAGCGTAGGGACTGGGCCTGACGAAGAAACTGCACCGCCCTCAACAGGCCTTTTCTCAGCCGAAAAACGAGGAGATGACCTAGTAGGTTGAGTAACTCTACTGACTTGCTTCCTGCATGTCAAAAAAACAAAAAATAATGCACATGTGAAAACTAACAGTTCTAAAAACAACACAAGATCCAAATAAATGCACAAGGCAATCCCATCATGAAAAAAGATGCTTGAACAAAAACAGATCAATAATGGTGATTATACCTCTTAGGAGTCATCTTCTTAGGGCGAGGGAGGTCAGGCCGCTTAGGAGAAACAAGAGCAGAATCAGAATTTGCGTGAATATCAATTCCTTCTGAAAGAAGCTCAGACGCAACAACCCCTACAATTAAATTGTGCTTCTGCCTCATAGTTTGCAATTTATTCTTCCTAGCAGGTTCAATGACATTGTCTTTAAACAAATCAGCAACCTTGCCAGAAACTGCCATGTTGACCTTATCAATATGGATACTAGCCTCAGCTCCACTTGCACTAGCTTCCGGAATAGGCGAGAAATCAGAAGAAGGAGAATTCCTAGGAGGGGAAAAGGTATAATCCAAGCCTGCATTTGGATGAGATGACAAAGAGTCATCCGCATCATCGAGAGCGCCCTCATTCACCTCTCTTCCAGAATTCAAATCTGCAGACGGCGTTGAGACAGTTGAATCAATTGGATCTTGAACAACCGTTCTCGGAGCAACTACATATTCATCATCAGAGCCTGAACCTGAATCAAACTCATCAGCACCATCAACTGGACCATCGTCAGGACTACTATCGTCACTGTCCAAGCCATCAACAGCAAAAGAAGAGTCGCTATCAGATAAATCATCAGACTGAAAAGCTTTGCTTGAACTAGCGACCACCGATGAACGCAAATTCCTCCCAGATTTATTATGAGGACTAACAAAATCATCACCATCGACAGGCATGGAATCTGCGGATTTCGTGCCTTCTGATGCAGCCAATACTGGACCTTTTGCAGATGGAACTGCAACAGATGCGGCACGTCTACCAGCCGGTCGAGGTGGGGTGCTTTTGGAACCAACCAAGCTATCAGTAAACGATCCAAACTGATCTGCCATTACAGTAGAAGATTCAGGCAACATTTGGGTCCAACTGCCAACAAGTGATCCCATCAATCCCACTAACCCAGTCACAAAAGTGCCCATTAGATTAGACACTTCGTTTCTTTGCTGAAAAAATTAAAACAAAAAAATTTAACTATATAAATAAACATATAAAAAAACAAATAGAGAAAACAGATTGTTTTTAGTACCTTCGAAGAACAGGATGGGTGGGAATAAGTGTCAATCCATCTATTAAAGCCACCAACTCCACCAAAAAGGGAGTAATCGAAACCAAAAGATGATTTCAGCTGTGTGAACAAAAAAATAACAAATTAGCACCAAAAACATGATAGCCATGATAAAACAAAGAGCAAAAGTTACCAGCATGTGGACAATAAAGCTATCAAAGCAAAAGCATATAAGTTACCACCTAACATGTATGAGAATAGCACATCAAAATAAAACAAAGAGCAAAAGTTACCAGCATGTGGACAATAAAGCTATCAAAGCAAAAGCATATAAGTTACCACCTAACATGTATGAGAATAGCACATCAAATAAAACAAAAAGAGCAAAAGTTACCATCATGTGGACAATAAAGCTATCAAAGCAAAAGCATATAAGTTACCACCTAACATGTATGTGAATAGCACATCAAATAAAACAAAAGAGCAAAAGTTAACAGCATGTGGACAATAAAGCTATCAAAACAAAAGCATATAAGTTACCACCTAACATGTATGTGTATAGCACATCAAATAAAACAAAGAGCATAAGTTACCAGCATGTGGACAATAAAGCTAGCAAAGCAAAAGCATATAAGTTACCACCTAAAAAATAAAAAAAAATTGCAGCTGAATAACACAAAAAATAGCAAATTGTTATTTATTTAATACCTGAAGTTTGCCATATGTTTTACCATCAGCTTGTACATCGGCAGCCAAAACAGTGTCAATATCTTCTTTCGACCATATGTTCACAGCAAAACGACCCTCAGGGAGATGAACATCCAGAGCGCTTATATCAATGGAATCCACATACAAAAGCTACAAAAAAAACAGAGATGACAGTGAAAAATAATAAAGAAAGAAAAGACAAAAGTTGTAGAAATCAAGATTAGTTAAAAAATGTACCATCAATAGACACAAACATGCCGTATTGAACTTTCCATTCGATAGCTCTTCATGAAGCTGATCTGCCACAAATTTAGCCCAATTCATCTTGTGCACATTTGATATGTTGCCCTGTAAAAAATATACAAAAATACCATCACTGAAAAAAAACATATAGATCTGCCATGCTATCAAAAAATAGACAAAAAAAGTTACCACATACTATGCAAAAATATTATATTCAACGGGAAAAAGGAAAATGTTACCACAGTAAAAACACAGAACCATAATTGCATATGCATACAAATTTCTCAACAAACTTAAAGCAAAATACACAACACATTTGAGAGTTTGTACCCAAACAGAAATTAGAAAGTTACAATGCAAAAATGTATACAAATTACCATGCTAATTAAGAAGAAAAAGAAGCAGCAATAAAAAAAGGATAAAAAATGTACTCACCATGACAGGGTAACACCTGCTACTGACTTTATTACACGTGGTAGGGCGTATCACAGTGCACATAATGAACATTATGAATATCTGCTTGAAGGCATCATCAGCCGTTGACATAGATTTCAATATTTCAAATACTCTAGATATTTTTGGTGTGTTGCCATCATCAGGAAATAGGATTGGACCAATGACAGACTCAATCTCCCTGTTTAGTCCATACACAACAGCTATATCGCCGATGGGCAAACCAAGAGAGCGGAAAATTGTACGCTCATTCAGCGGGATCCTACCACGACCCGGTATGACAAACTCACAGCTTTCCTTCTGGTATAACCCAGCAAGCCAATCATTGAGCCCATTATGTAGAACAGGACATTTGATGTCAAGCATACTCTCAAACTCCATATCAGTTACAGCTTTTATCTGCTCATCCGTCAAATCTTCATACAACTTGTAAATGCCGGTAGACGATGCCCTGTTCCGCTTAACTTTCTTATCACCATGCCCAACATTATCTGCACGGACATCGGGGACTTTCCGTTTCCTCCCCATGACAACAACTAGAAAACATATACAAACAGAAAAGGCAGTATTACAGTACATGAAAGAAAAACACACCAACTTCAAAAAAATCATATTATACGTTATATAAGACAGTCACCACAAACCCTAGAAAATCAGAGGAGCTAAAACATGAAATCAATATGAATGGAGTGCACATGAACAACAATTATATACACAGAAAAAACAGAAAAAAAAATAGATACTATTTACTACCATGAAAACCAACTATTTACCACCATGACTACATGCAAAACACATAGATGACCATCTATTTACTACCATGAACAACACATACCATATGGTACTGAAGAAAAAGGACAACAACATGCACGGAGAAACTCATACTACAAGCAAACATATTGCATCCCTGCCAAACTGGGAGACCCTAAAAAGCATATAAATCTGGGACAACTAAAATCGCTCGAGAATTAAAATACATCCCATCAACTAATCTACGCCGGACAGCAAATCCACCGATGAAAACAGAGTGCCAGCGATCGATTCAACAACCAAACCGCAGCTAAACACTAAAATCATCTCCGGCTGCCCCCCGATATGATGCGGACTATAAGGCAAACAGAACAATCTCCAGGTAAACCTAACCTAACAAGCGACCCAATAATCCACACATCCGGCATACCATACAGCGGCGAATGAAACGCCGAAAATAGGAGCGAGATCAACGTAGCGGTCGGGGCGGATATGAACACAGGCGATAGGAATGGGGGAAATGGCGACAAACTGAAGATAATACGGAGCAAAAAAACGGGGGGAAACGATCCACACATCCGGCTGAAACTCCTCCCGCGCAGAATCCAAAGGACCTCGCCGGAAATGGCCGGAGCGCACTGATTTTTCCTCCGCCGCGGCAAGCAGAACGAGGTGGAAACTGAAGTTAAACAGAGCAAAAAGCGGGGGGAAACGATCCTCACCTCCGGCGGAAACTCCTCCCGCGAAGGATACAAAGGAACTCGCCGGAAAATGGCCGGAGCGCACGGATTTCGCCTCCGCCGCGGCGAGCAGGGCGAGAGGGAGAGAGCGTGGAGGTCGGGGGAGAGAGAAACCGCCTGGACACGGGATTCGAAAACAGACCGGGGTCGGCGAGGTTATCTCATCGTGGTAGGACCCACTTGTCATAGAGTGAGGAGGAAAACGGCCGGCCACGCGACGTGCGCGACGCAGACGCTAGCGACCCTGCCCGTTCGATCGCCATCGGACGGCTGGCGTTGGTGCGTCGACAACCGCCCGATGAAAGGCGCCTGATACATAGATTTCCCGTAAATAAATACAATGGTACATATCCTACATATCATAACACTTACAGATTATTAGTTTAACAAATGATCAGAATTGAACATTGACTTCGGAAGATAACTTAGCAGTAGTAACACGTACTAAAAGTAACATATGATGTGGCTTGTGGCAACGTCAAAATACACCACTTTTAGTGGAACATACTATACAGGATAACAAACGCACGCCTGATGGGTCAATGTGTAGTTCTGGCAATGCAGTGCAATGCAGAGTGCAGACCTTCTATCCTTAAAGGCCAAATCGCACTAACCTAGGGGCCGGATCGTGTAGACATGCATCGATCCAGCATGAAGCAGTCCACCGTGAAGATCAAGTCCACAAACCATCGCAAGAAATTGCTGCTCTACCTAGCCCCTCCTCTGCTGCTCACCACCGTCTTCCTCTGCCTCCAGCTGGAAACCCTCGCCCTCTTCTTCAACATACGATGCACAGCCAGCCGGCCCCGCGACTCGGCCACCATCACCGCTCGTGCCAGCAACGACGACGACGTCGTGGACCGGCTCCGCGCGTCGGCCACCTTCCTCCCGCTCAAAGACACTAGGGAGGGCCACGACACATGGTTCATCAGCACCCTAAACGACACCTCCGAGCCGGAGGGCGAGGCGAGGAACCTGCAGTTCCCGTCGGCGGCCTCCTCAGACCGCCTCCTCTGCATGGCAGTTCCTTCAAGCCGCGACGGCGCCAAGAACTCCTACACGCTAGCGTGGCCGGACGCACTCCCCCTCGACGCGGAGCTACGGCCGGGCCTCACGTTCCTGTCCGAGACGTTCTACGACCACAGCAACCTGTGGCACGGGCTCACGGCGCTGGTCCCGCTGGTGTCATGGCACGCGAGACGCGGGTGCGTGCGGCCGGCGAGGTGGGCCTTCTTCCACCACGCTGAGGTCAGGTCTGGGATGAGCGGGTGGCTAATGTCGATGGCCGCAGCGGCGACCGGCGAGGAGGTGGACGTGGAGAGGTTCTCTGGCTCCATCCCAGTGTGCTTCGAGGAGGCCGTGGTGTTCAGGAGGAACCTTGAAGGCATGAGCATGGAGAGGCTGCTGGCGACATTCGACTTCATGCGGTGCAAGGCTAGGGCTCAGTGTGGTGTCGTTGCCATGTCCGGCACCAACGGAACAGACGCAGCGCCGGTGCGTGTCACCATTCTTTTCCGAAGGGGCGGTCGATCTTTCAAAGACGAGGCCGCCGTGGAGCGGGTGTTCCACAAGGAGTGCGCGCGCGTCCCGGGCTGCAGGCTAACCACCGCGCAATCCGGCAACTTGACCTTCTGTGACCAGGTATATATATGTTTAAGAGTCAATGGGTCCATGTAGTATGTCTTAATGAATTATTGAGATTCCTTTTAAAGTTGATATAGTCCATATGCGCCATGGAGGATCTCATTGCATGGTTTCATTGGCAGGTGAGGCTGCTGAGCGACACCGACGTGCTCATCTCGGCGCACGGTGCGCAGATGACGAACCTGGTCTTCATGGACAGGAGCAGCAGCATCATGGAGTTCTACCCCATGGGCTGGAGGCAGAGGGCAGCGGGCGGCCAGTTCGTGTTCCGGTGGATGGCGAGTCGTGCCGGGATGCGGCACGAGGGCTCCTGGTGGGATCCCGCCGGCGACCCATGCCCTAACGGCAACCCGGACATCTTCAGCTGCTACAAGAACCGGCAGATCGGGATGGACGAGGCATACTTCTCCCAGTTCGCCGCCAAGGTCTTCAACGCCACCAAGGAGCGCAAGATGGGAATATCCAGCGACGCGCAGGCGCAAGAAGGGGCTTGCCAGTGCAGCTAGCTCAGCAAGTGTATGTCGCCGAGCTGCATCGTTTGATCAATCAGATTGTGCTGGCTGCAGGTTGCGTATGTGCGTGTGGATACCCATTTTACTAGTTATTAGATGGCTCTCTCCCTGTTTTGCTTTGGTTCAAGTGCAGAGTGTTTTAATTACAAGGGATCGATAAATTTGTGAGGTAAGCCCTAAGCATGCACACATATATATGGCCATCGTACATACGTTTATGGTCTTGTGAATAACAATGAAACAAATTCAGTTTCTGTTCCATTCCTCCCAACTCATAACTAATTCCGATGGCCCTTTTTATTTCCCTCCCTTTTTGGCAACCAAATTTTTGTCAAGAAAACCATGCAAAGATCACAATATAATAAGCCAGAAAATGTTTGGAGGGCTAGTTTGGGCATGAACGAAACATACCGGAAGCTTTTGTTGGAGGAGTCATGCCAAGCACGTTGAGAATGCATATATATGGCCATCTTGCATACATTTATGGTCTTGTGAACAACAATGACACAAATTCAGTTTCTGATCCCAAAGAGACTGCCAAGCACACAACACGGTTGCACACACTGCTCCACAAGAATCGAATAAGATCAAATATCCATTCTTATAAAGGCACAAACAATCTCATACTGATTTCACTTCTGTAATGATTGTAACTTGGCGTAAAATGGCACATAAGGCAGATATGGTGGATCATAATGTTCAATAAGAGAGATCACTTTGATTTCCCGGTGATCCATATTATAGCGCACAAATTTGCCCCATCTCTCGGCTAAGAACATCACGTCACGTTGCGGATGAATCACAATCCAGCAGTAACCGGTAAGATGTGTCCCTCCAGATCTGTATGAATTTTCAACCTTGTGCTTCAGTATCCACTCCTTGCTGTCATAGTCCTTGAGAACATAAACCACTAGCGCAACCACATCACCAAGTGTACCTGTCAGAAGATCAGAATAATGCAAGCAGCCCTGTGAGTGCTGAAGAAAACCATCCGACAGATCACCAGGGTGACGAAAGATCGTCCAGGTTTCACCCTTGATGTCCACCGTAGCTAGACAATGGAATGACCTGCTGCCATAGGCGAGAAAATGCAAGCTGCCATTGAGGAAGACAGTAGCTGACGCAAGACCATCACACAGCCTAATATTTTCGCCCCACCCAGTTTTCTTACGAACCCATCTCCCGGTTTCCGACGAATAGACCTCCACTCCGGCGATCATGATCATGCTATTGGTATATCGATCCTTGATTTCCGGGAGCAACATAAACACATAGAAGTTGGAAGGCCCGGCCGGATCGAAGCCCAACCGCGCCACGCCGAACATGCAAGAAGCACGGCTGGGATCCGGCAGGGCAGCCCACTCCGGCGTGGCAGGATTGCACACGACGTAACGGCACTGGAGGTCGTCTGCCGGGACGTGGTACCAGCGGCAGAGGAGGAGGCCGTTGCAGTAGTCGAGGAACTGGACGTGATGGTTGTTGTAGGGAAGGAAGGAGAAGGAGACGTCGACCGGAGGGCAGCGTGTCCCCGAGACGTTGACGAAGCCGAGAGCCAATTCCGGGGTCCGGGTGGGGATGTGGAGGAAGCCGGCGAGGGTCTGAGGGAACCTTTTGCGATGGTCCGGGTGGTCGATGAGGCCGCGCCATTGCTTGGAGACGCACCGGAAGCGACAGAGTGACTCCAAGGGGACACGCACACGCACGAGGATCTCGACAACGAGGTCGTCAGTGAGTCCCTCAATCGCCGTCCTGCAGTAGAGGAGAGAGGTCAGGCAAGGGGCTATTTTTTTCTAAGAAAATACATACTTTTTAACAAATTTAAAAGATAATACCCCTCCGTCCCAAAACAAGTGTCAAAACTTTGATAGAAAGTGAATGTATATAAATATTTTGGAACGGAGGGAGTACATGTTCTCGAAAATTTACAAATATAATACACCCTCAGCCACGGCGTGACCAACAGGACTACTCGGCCACAGCGTGGGCCGACACGTACTACTCGGTAAGTCCTCACATTTGATTCAATCAAGCTAGATTTTGCACCTGCTCAACTTAGATTTAGACGACCGGCCTCGTCAGGTACGGCGTGACCGAGTGTGTATTATTTTGTAATTTTTCAAAAATTTGCAATATTTTTCAAGTTTGTTAAACAAAATTAACAGGCAGGGGCTTGCTGAAGGAAGAGGAAAGAATTGAACGATCATCCTGAGATGCTTCGCGTACCTGAGAAGAGCTGAATAGAGATCCGGCGGGGTGGGCATGGCGGCGGAAGAAAGCGGCAGCAGTAGGCGGCGGCGGCGGCGTCGGCGTCGAGCGAGGCAGATGGGTTTCCTTCCGTGTGTGGGTCTTTCCTCCCGCAAGCTATACTTATCTCGCTTAGTACGACTGGGTTTTGCACCATGGGCCGGCCCAAGTTCACGTTTCGTTTGCCAGTTTCACAGCTCACGTTCACAAACATTTTTTTAAATTTTTAACTGTGAACACTTTTTTGGGGTTTTTAACTGTCAACAATTTTTCATCTTTTGATCTATAGATTTGTATTTCTTTTTGTTCATGCGTTCAGCCTGACGGTACTACTTCTTGACGTCCTCCTAGACGACTCCTCCGCCATGCCTCTGTATCACGGCGGGGTACCCGGAGCGGCGGCCACAGAATTCATCGGCGCCCTTCTCCTTGACGGTCACCCCTTCATAAAAAATACAGTACCAATCTTTTTTGTAAAAGAATGTCGTTCCAGTTACGAACTTGCCAATCTGTGGTTAGAGTTGTATTATGGCGGGAAAAGACATTTGAAAACTTTTAAACCCAGTTCTTGCAAGTTCAAACATTTGAAACATCCCACCATGAATGTAGAAAAGGGAATTTTCGCCAGTCATCAACAATTTATCCGATATCTACACAAGAAGCCATTTCATTTCATTTCCAGCTCATTCCTTTTCTACATCCATGGTGGGATGTTTTAAATGTTTGAACTTGGAAGAACTGGGTTTTCAACTGCAGTCGTCAACAATTTATCCGATATTTACACAAGAAGCCATATTCATTTCATTTCCATCTCATTCCTGTAAAAAATGGAGAAAGGGAGGAGGACTTACAGTATTCACAAATTAGAATCACTCTACAGTTATCTGCAACACGGTGGTGAGCCTGGGTTTTCTGTATCTTCTCAACAAGAGCGAGGAGCACACGACGCTTACAGACGAGAAGGCCATGCAGGCGCCGGCCAGCCACGGCGGCATCTGGAGCCCTGTCACCGGGAACAGCGCGCCCGCAGCGATCGGTATGGCAACCACGTTGTACGCCATCGCGAAGAAGTAGTTCCACCGGATCCGGTTGAACGTCTTCCTCGACAGGTCGATGGCCGTGATCACGTCCTCCAGGTTGTTCCTCACCAGCACGTAGTCCGCGGCCTCGATGGCGATGTCCGTGCCGCCTCCGATGGCCATCCCGACGTCCGCTGCCGCGAGCGCCGGGGAGTCGTTGATGCCGTCCCCGACCATGGCCACTATGCTGCCGTCCTTCTGGAGCGAGCGGACCACGTCGGCTTTGCCAGCGGGCATCACCTCTGCTCTCACATCCTCAATGCCAACCTGCCCAGATGACAAGAAAACGCAGTCAGAACAACTGCCTAACGTAACGAGAATTCAGTTCACGAACGATAAGAATGTGAGTAAGTTCTCCAGTTGTCAGATGGAGGCGAACCTCTTTGGCGACGGCTTGTGCAGTTCTCCAGTTGTCACCCGTGAGCATCACTGGATGAATACCCATCTTTTTTAGTCCTTCCACAACAACGGCAGCCTCTCTCTTCAGGGGATCAGCTATCCCCATCAACCCCACGAAATTACCATCATATGCCACCAGAATGCCTGTTTTCGCATTCAGTTCAAGGTCTACCAAGAAACTTTCAGCTTCCGGAGGAACACTCACCCCATTTTCATTCATCAAGGTACGGTTTCCGACCTGCGGTAAACATTTGTGACAGACAATCAGCACTGTTTTCAGGTATTTTACACAGAATGGGTAAGGATAATGGTAGCTTGACTCACCAAAACTTCCTTCTCATTGATCGAACATTGAATTCCTTTGCCAGGCACTGCGGAGAAATCCTCAACTTCAAGCAACCATTGGGACAATATCTGCTCTTTCCTTTGCTCAATGCCATCCTTTGACGAAGGGAGCTTGCCAAAGAAATGGAAATGAAATGCATAGTCTAAAACAGCTTTTGCAAGAGGATGCTCACTGCTTGCCTGTATACAAAAACAAAATATGTTTCAAGTCAGATTTCTTGTTTACTTAATCATCATATAAAATGCAGTCAGAGAATAGCTAAGATCCTGATGATATGAACCA
This sequence comes from Poa annua, assembly GCA_026929855.1. NCBI lineage: Eukaryota > Viridiplantae > Streptophyta > Magnoliopsida > Poales > Poaceae > Poa > Poa annua. Next base: position 103,333,110 of record CM049430.1, on the reverse strand, counting down.
TAAGAGTCATAAGACTATCTTGTCATCACTATTGCCTCACCTCTGCCGACGCTACCAGTGTGAGGAAATCTCCAAGGTCCATTCCAGAGAAAACCTTTGCAGTTGTTACAACAGCCTTTCCTTGTGTTAGTGTCCCTGTTTTATCAAAAATCACGTACTTCACGTTTTGAGCCCTTTCCAATGCATCTCCGCCTTTTACAAGTACTCCATGGTTAGCTCCAATTCCAGTTGCCACCATTACAGCAGTTGGTGTTGCCAGACCAAGGGCACATGGACAAGCAATCACCACCACAGCTATGGAGAACATGAGCGAGAATACAAAGCAATTGCTAGTTCCATCAAACCATGAATCTGGATATGCTCCAAACGATCCACATAAGAACCTATAAAAGTAGTCAATCCACAAGTGAGAAACTTGAGCTTATCATTACTATGAATAATGTACAGTTTTTATTGAACTCACCACACAGAGAACGTTAGAATGGACAAGGTGATGACAATAGGAACAAAAATACTGGCCACCTGAAATAGCAGCAAGAGTGTCAGCATCAACCAAAATAGGCATCTACAGTATGTTGAGAGGCTTTTGAAGAAGACGAAGCTATTTCAGAAGTAAGGTAGTCCACCAAAAGTTTTATCAAAATATCTAGTTACTTCAAATAACAAGAGAAAGCAGAAAGCGATGTGTGGATCTATACTTCAGACAACATGAAAGAGTATCCTGTAAAGGCATCGAAATACAAAAAATTGTCATGAAAAAAGTGTCCATATGCATCATTCAAACGTGGCAAAGGGCACAGATATCAAAACAGTCAAACAAAATTATACTAGGAAGACTGGACGGTTGGAAGACATGTTTGACATATAGATACAAAGCAAACATTTGATAAGACATGCAAAGAATATACTCACATAATCGGCAAATTTCTGAATAGGCGCTTTTGACATTTGAGCAGTTTCAACCAGAGATATTATCTGACTCAAAACAGTTCCGGATCCTACTTTAGTTGCTTGTACATGAAGGATGCCATGTAAGTTGATTGTCCCTCCAATTACCACACTCGATATTTCTTTGGGCATAAGTGCAGATTCACCAGTTATCATACTTTCATTTATATGGCTTGTTCCCCAAAGAACAACACCATCAGAAGGAACCTTCGAACCAGGGAGCACTTTCAAGACATCACCAGGTTGGACTAACAGAGCATCAATCTCCCTCTCCCCAACAATTTTTCCTTCTGAATTTCAAACAGCAATGTTAGTTTGCATGCAATTATAGCAAAACTGCATTTCGCTAAACCCATTATATGTGTGTTGCTTATATGCTGACGGAATAATACGATACCACTTACCTTTGTCTTTCAGAAGCAAAAGAGCAGTAGCAGGGACGAGTTCCACAAGCTTTTTTATTGCATCTGATGTCTTCCCTTTTGCAAGAACCTCAAGATACTTCCCGAATAGCACGAACGTAATTATCATTGCGCTTGTCTCAAAATATATGGGAGGTTGAAATCCAGTGAATGCCCCATATAAAAGTGCACAAACGGAGTATGCATACGATGCGGTGGTGCCAAGAACAACTAACACATCCATATTTGTAGAACCATGTCTTAGGGCTCTGTAAGCCGCAACATAGAATCGCTTGCCAACAACAAACTGTACTATGCTTACCAATATCCAGTTCACCAAATCTCCCATATGAAATGGTCCACAGTGCATGAGAAGTAATGTACTGATGAAAGGTATACTCGGGCAGACCATACGTATAAAAAATACAGGAATCTGTTGCAAGGAGACAATTGGATTGAGTCAGTAAGCTTGCAGCAGCATAACAAAAGTTCAAAGTATTTTGAACAGTTATGGAGTAAACAAAATATATTAAGAGGGAGAGGGGCAAATAAACCATATACATTGTTATTTTACAAAAATAAACAACCCCACATTTTAACTGTTTTTAACAATACCCTACTATTTAGAAATTATTGTTCATGTGAGATGTCCATGTCCTCATTTATTAGCAGCTGAAAAACTGAAATAGAACAACACTGCTGTCATATGTCATCTTGTCTTGTTGGGTTTCACATGTAACACAGGACCCACTACATCAGGCTGGAGACATCTATAACTATGTCAATGGTACTATAATCACTGAATATGCATTCTACTTGAACCTTTACGCAAAAACTGCATGCTATCACGGATGAGCAACAGAGAAGCAAAAAATCAAAACTATGACAATGGTACTATAATCACAAAGGATGCATTCTAACTGAACCTTTTCACAAAACTGAATGTTATCTTGGGTGAGCAAGAGAGAAGCAAAGGTCAAAACTTACACTTAGGAATAAGCTAGTGCGGAGAAGATGGAGCATTTTGGAGGCCTCATGAGCGTCATTTGAAGCGCCTCGACTGTAAGGATTCTGCACATGTGCTTTGAATATCCCATTGCTTTCGTTCTCAATAGTATCCACAATTGATCTCAGTCCAACAGCTTCTGGATCAAATACAATTTCAACTTCTGAGCGGGTAGTATTTACACCAAACTGTCGCAAACCAACCATTTTCTTGAGGATATCATGTAGCACATCTACATCACTCTCTGTGTGCACACCAGTAAGGCCTAGCAAAATCTTATCTTGCTCGCTGCTCTGTAAGAATTCTGCTTCAAAACCAGCATCCTCGATAGCCTGAACGATCTCGTCCTTGCTAATGGCAGAAGGAACATACTCAACTTCTCCTAATGATGTTGCCAAGGCAACGACTGCTCCTTTTATACCGGGTAGTTTTCTTAAGATGCCCTCTACCGAGTTGACACAATTAGCACACGTCATTCCTCCTATTCTAAACTGTGCCGACAATGCCTTCTGTGACTTAGGTTGAGACACTGCGGAATCTGGGATGATCTCAGCCTCAAATCCAGCATCTTCTATAGCTTCTATGATATCCTCGACCTGCATAAACAAGTCCCAAAATAAAATGGCAGCTAACAAATGACCCCCAAAAATGCCAGAAGACCACCAGATCCCAGCCAACAAAATATAAAATGATCACAGTGGGAATAGGTTAAAATACAAGAATGATGAGGGACCTATTATTTTAGTTCCTGAAGGTGTTGTAAAACACGTTTGTGGCTCCATGCAACATACAGTAGACAGCATTACTACAGCAGAGTACAAATTTACCATCTCATCGACATTTTGATTTTTGCAGCATCGATCAGTACTCATATGAAATTTCAGACATTGTAATAATTGCTCCTTTTTTTTGGGAGAATGTAATAATTTCTTTGAACAAGCATCTAAATGTTTGTTGCGAAAATTCAGTTCTGTAGCATCAATTTTCTGGGCGTCTCTTTTCCCCCGGAAAATATGATTCAACGGCTCCCTAGGAAGCTCACCAACCAGCCAAAAGCTGGTAGCACAGTGCCAGCCTCTCCCAAATCCCGCGATCCACGCCACGGTCGCCCACCAGAGATCACGAGCTCCCAACAGAGATACAGCTCACCCAACCCCCCGAAAGATGCAAAAGATGCAGAAATCATGAGCCACTTGCAAGCGGTTGACCTCAATCTTACTACAACTTACCCTGCGCTGCGAAAACATGTACGTACTACTACTAGAAAACTTACAGTCGAAGAAGCATCCCAATTTCGGTTGTTACGCCGGCTCGTACTAAAATAAAAATTAAAAAACTGCCATATTTACCCGATCACGTGGAGTCGAAGCGAGCTTCGTTCGTGGTGCAAGCGCACCAACTCCCGCAGCGTTGTTTTCGAAAATCGAGAGAACTTCGTGGCCATCCGTTTTACTATTCAGAGTTTCTAACCCAGCCCAACCAATCAAACATCGCAATTCGCAATCATATTGATCGATTTAGTTTTACTATTCAGAGTTTCTAACCCAGCCCAACCAATCAAACATCGCAATTCGCAATCATATTGATTGATTTAGCTAGTAACACCAAAAATTACCACCACCCCCAATCTCAACGCATCGCATCGAGGAGCTCCGAAATGGTGCGGCCTGCGGCGACAGACAGTCACGCGAGGATCGCATCACGCCACGGCAGGCCACGGCAGGGCGGGCTCACCTTGACGAGCGCGGGGACGAAGACGACGCGGGCGCGGTTCTGGAGGAGCGAGACGGCGACGGTCCGCACGCCGCGGAGCGCGGAGACGGCGGCCTCGACGGCGCCGCTGCACGCGGAGCACGTCATGCCCGTCACCCGCACCTGCGCCTCCTCCTGCTCCTCCTCGTCGGCCCCTGGGACGCCGCCCATCTCCTCGTCGTACGCGCCCAGCAGCGCCACGTCCTCCATGTCGTCTCCCGCCGCCGCCGGACGGCCGCCGGCGGCGACCGCCGAGAGCTGCAGGTGGGCCATGGCTGGCAGAGGGGGGAGGAATGAATGGGGTGGGAATTATTTTTGGTGGGGGAGACCGGAGGAAGGAGAGGAGCGGTGGGGTTGGTTATAAACTGGGCGGAAAGGTGATGGCCAGGGACCAGGCTGGGTTGCTTCGCGTAATACAGGAGTGTTTATGCAAATATTACATATCTTTTCAGGATACTATTTTATTGCAGTACTATAGTTTAGTATTTTTTTTTTGCTTCCCTGGAAGATTTTTTATATATTTTCAGCTGGGAGCGCGTGTGTGAAATTGGTGAATTTGACATGCTGAGGTTTTCGTTTGACTTGCATCGACATGTTGGCTAGCTTCCAATGATTTTCCTCTATGACTACGGACGTGGATACTTGGTACATAGTTGCAAGGAGGGCGGTATGCAGCAGCATAATCGCTCGCCCTAGATTTTCATAACGCTCCGTCTTTAGTATTAGGCGTTGTTGTTCTGTAACTATCATTTTAATGAAATTCATTTTACATTCCATATCGGACGCCGTCATTACGTCTTTGCTATGTTAAGTGAGTTAATGTCCTTTCTAGTTGTCATTTCTCTAGAATTCATTTTATATTTGCCAACTAAACTAGGATAATGCGTGTCAGACGTGTCCTTACGAATTGGATACAAGCTAACGTGATCCTACCGTCCTACGAGCATACATCGTGAAAACTAAAAATTTGTCGCCCCTTAATGAGAGAAAAAGGTGGATGCATTTGACGGGCAAGTGTTTCTGTGATGGTTCATCGTCAAACAAGTTGAAGATGACACGGTTGAGCAACCCTGACAAAGACCAAACGTGACCATATAAAGTCGCCCCGGTTTGCCGGCTTGGCTCTCTCTTGCCAAATGCCAACAACTCGTTGCTCTCGTTGGGTTAGTTAAGAGAATCGGGTGAGTGGTTACACAGAAGTTGGGTTTGGTGAGCTAGATAGAGCTGAAGCTGGTTGGGTCGCCACCCCATGCATAATAAGGGAAGCGTGGAATAAATCCTTGGCGGTACGTACGTGCCATTGCCGCTGACCAAGTGACCAGGTAAGGTTGCGTCCGTGATGACAAACGTGCGCGCGGGAAGGAAGCGACGCGGAGGGTAGGTTGGACTTGGACCTACGGGTGGGACCGGCGGCGTGGATTGGGTCCGGTCGGGTGTTGGCTCCGGCGCCGGCGCCGGCTGTGTGCACGCCAAGCGAAGCGAGTAGCGTAGACAGAGACGGTGGAGGGGGACACGGCAACGCACGGAACCAGGTCCACAACCCGATCGACATTGAGACGTCGTCGCGTCCGACACGAGCTGCCTGGGCTGGCCGATCCACGACGCTCGCTTGCCCCTATCCTCTGCCTACCTACCCCTGGTCTCTGTTTTCACATGACACTCACACCTACGTACGTACATACGTAGGATATTTTCAGATTTTATGGAACTTTAAAATAACACGGTTCAATATTTACAAACATAAAGGGCTCCCTAGCTAGCTAGAACCCAGTCTAGTCTATACTCGTGGTTTCCACGGCAGAACCCCTAAATATCAAACTCGTTAAACTTAGACGACCCCTCGAGCGGTACATTGACGTGTTACCAGAGAATGGAATGAGAAGCCAGAGCACCTCAAATCCCATAGGCTCGACCGAGACGACTCGTGTCGTGTGGGCTAACTCTAGACCACGCGCCTTCCTCTCGCATCATCCCTCGCCGATTATAGATCCTCATGACGAAAAGACACATGAACAAGTCTTAAACGGTTTATCGACAATAGCACACCTGTGCGTTTAATCTATATGTTGTCAAGGGATGGCCAGTGGTTGTTGCTGGCCGTGGATCATTGTTTCTCCTTTTCTTTTATTTTCTTTTCCCGTATATTGTAACAATGTGTCCACGTGTGCATCCTCGCTGTTATATTGAGTAGGCTCTTGATATCGCGTTGTTGTACAAGACGAGTGGAATTTGTGTGATACTATTACTAATATATTACCCTTTGTCAAAAAAGAAACGAGAGAATACGGTTTGAACACAAATTTGTTTTTTTATTACACAAAATCGGGTATGCTATTTATTATACAACTTCATAATGGGTACTTTTGTGTGGACGGTAAAATCATTCATCCAAACAATGTGATTTGTGCGAGTACAAAGAGACGAGGAGACCTTCGTCAAGTAGCTATGAGTAGTGTCAATCGGGTTGGTATAACCGCTCCTCCCTCCCACGTTCACTAGAGCAAAACAGGCCACTTGTCCCGGCCGTGAGGGCTTTTTGCCCCGGTCACGCGCCCGGGACAGCGTGTTCGGGACAAATAGGCCCCCCTATTTGTCCCGGGCACGCCACGGCCCGGGACCAATAGGGGGGGCACGTGGCTAATCAAGGCAGGCTCTGCCTGCGACTCATTTGTCCCGGTTCGTAATACGAACCAGGACAGTATATATGTTTTTTTTGTTTCTTTTATTTTGTTTCCTGTTTTCTATTTTTGTTTCCGTTTTCTATTTATCTTACTGATTCTTTTGTGTTTGTGTTTTTTCATTTATGTTTCATTTCAAACAATATCGAGTTGCATATTATACGTTACTATGTAATATATATCATGAATACACGATTTTTTCCTCGGGATGTAGTCATGAATACTACTAGTACACGAGTTCTCCCAAACAAATATTTACAACCGGAAGATCATGTCTGTACCGGGGACACGGCTAAGTACAAATATTTTTTTACATGACAGAGAAGCATTAGACCCTATTTTTTCCTCGGGATGGTCTTTTTTGGCTGCCGGATTATACTGCATTCTGCGCCTGGCTTTATGACATAGTCAAGCAGAAAGCCCGCAATTTCCTCCGCGATTGGTAGTAGGCGGTCTTTTGCTTCTAGCCTGTTCCGGATCGTCTCAAACTAAAAAGGAGAGATCAACACCAATATATCAACCATTATGAAAATAATTCAATTTGAGAAGTGAACAAGTTTGAATGAATTGTTAACGTACCCTATTCCAGTCTGCACCCTCATTGAAGTGAATTCGGATGAACTCGCAGACATAGAATCCACACAAATTGGTGCCTTGTTGTTGCTTCGCGCACTTTATGATAGAATAAGATAAGAAATTAATAAAAAATAATCATAAATATTGAAAAAATGGTATTGTGAGACTGAAATTAAGAATATGCGTATGTGGAACCTAGCTAGTATACGTCTTTACCTCTCGCCATTTAAAAGTGAGGTTCTTAGCTATACCGACATCCTTGTGGTAACCGGTGAACTTGTCCCAAACCCTGAAGTTTACGGTATGAAAAATTAGTAAAGAAGTTAACTAATTACTATATATTATTAGAAAAGACGAGGTCGATTGTGATAATTATCGAAATTACCTCTGGAGCATCTGTTTCGTGTCGTCGAACTTTTCTTCAGGTTTCGATAATGGGTCCAAGACATCAACGATTGCCTTTTCAACATCAATCTCCAATAATACCCAGTGAAATCTGCCATATGTTTATATTTGTTAATAACTAAATCATCAATTACATATACTTAATTAACATCGAGTATGTATAAGAAAGTAAACAACTCACTCGAAGTTGAACGGGAAAATTATGGTGCTTTTGTAATGTTGCGCCATCAAATAAGTAAGCAAAAGCTCCTCCGTTTGCTCTGGGTAATGTAACAAACCATGATGATGAACTCGATTAGGGTCAATGAATCCAATCTTGTGATTGAGTCCCAGCTTTCGAGATTGTATAATTTTCAGCCTGCATAATAGAGTACAAAGGTAATATAGTGATAAGGATAATTATAAGCAATGAAAAATAAGTAGAGCTAGAGAATTACTGACATATATACATAATTTAATTACTTACATGCAAAAGGCACTGATGATAGATTTGTCGAGCGCGTCAAAATTGAATAACTGCCATAATTCGCAATACTCGATTTGAACCTCATCATCACCTGGGCCAAAAAAATCCTTTGGAATTTTCCCATAGAGCCAGTCTCCTTCTTGACTTTTCGTGGTACACAAGTACCATGCATTGAGTTGGTGCAACCTAGCTGGTAGAGTGCGCACCATTGCAGGGTCGACAAGATCTTGTCCTCTCACATATGTCCGCACCACCTCATGTATGGTGACACTCTCGCCAGCTTGCAATGCCTTCAGCTCTGCCAGAGTTATACCCATATCTCTAGCTTGCTGCGAAAGTACATCATCGATCGGGTTCCGGTTGTAAGGCGCCAATATGAGTGGAGGGGCCGATTGTCCCGCCTGCATTCCGAGCTGTGGAACATCTCTCTTCTGGGTGGCAGCAGATTTTTGTTCTTCCCGCACTCTCTTAGATGTACGCACCAGAACGCGTGTGTAGTCATCGTCCATATTTAGTTCATATTGCGACGGATGCGTAAGAAATTCTATGGCCCACCGTATCGCTTCCGGAGAATAAACCGGAACAGGCAAAGACATCTTTTTTGCCTTCTTTCTCTGGGAAGTCTGGATCTCCTCGACCCATGTCTCAACATCTTTGCGAGAGTTCACAAAGCGAGACTTCCCGGCTGTTTCGCTTTTCTGAGTACTAGTCGACGCAGCGGTGCACTTCCGCTTCTTTTGCGGAGGCGATGGAGTCCGTTGACGCGGCGGAGTACGCTCATGCGACGGCGGAGATGGACTAGCGCCTTGGTTGTCGTTGTGGGGGGTGTCTGGACTAACGCATTGGTTGTCGTTGTTGTAGTTATGTGGACTGGCTTGTGGACTGGGAGGGCGATTTAGCTGCATGTGTGGGAACACGATGTATTCTTTTTTCCATAAGCAGGTACTCTTGAGGGCAAATCTCAACTCAACCTCGTCTTCACCCGTAGGGAAGTCCAGCTTAATTCCCTCATATGTCTTGATAACCTCATCAACCCCGACAACAGCATAGCCATCTGGAATAGGGCGACAATGGTAAGTTCCATTTGGGCTAGGCGGTAGGGCAAAGCCATGCGCCACCTTCACGGTTATGTTCAAGCATGGCACATGTAGGTCGCAAAGTTCCCGCTGCACGATATTATCCACGGGGTGACGAGGACCCGGCATATCATTGTGGCGATCGAGCTCCGTCGAAGCCACGCTGCTTCTCCGCATTGATTTTGGATCAGGAGAAGGATTTTCGGGCGTCTCAGATTCGCAGGGCATCCGTCGAGTCTGCGCTGCCTTCAGCTCTGCTATCTCCTTCTCATGATGTAGTAATTTATTTTCCATCCACTGGGCCCGGTCGGCAATCTCTTTCTTCTTTCTCGATCGGCTTCTATAAGTGCCAACATCTTTGGGAAACCCAAGTATCCACGGTACAGAGCCGACGGTTCCTCTTGTTCGTCCACTGTGTTCAGGATTCTTAAGGGCTCGCGATAGCTCGTCCTTCTCTCTGTTAGGGTGGAACCTGCCTTCCGTGACCTCCTTCCATACCTCTCTGAGAGCTTTAATAGGGTCAGGTCCGTGCTCCTTGGTAAAAAGACAGTCACCTGTTTCAGGGTCTAACTTTCCACCATGCCCATAGAACCAAGCCTTAAGCCGGTCTGGCCAGTCAAATGTCTCGATCTGTATACCTTTAGCCAAAAACTCTTCCTCCATTTTCAGAAACTTAGGCAGGGCCGTTAGGTAGCCACATGACCCCATGTTATGGTGATATATCTTTTTGTCTGCATTTTTCTTATTTCTCTCTGACATGGCCTTAGCGGCTTCCGATTGCTTGTACGCCTTAAATTCGGGCCACTCATCTTTTATCTTTTCATAGACTCCTACAAATTCTGGAGTTTTACCTTATTTTATGAACTTGTTAAGCCTTTTCTTCCAGCTGCGGAACAATTCACCCATCTCAATAAAAGTCCAGGCCTTGCATCGATTCTCTATAACCGGCTCCTCTACATCCTCCTCTTCCGGTAAAGTGAAATTCTGCATGAGCTCGTCCCAAAGGAGTTGTTTGTCTGCATTCGATACATAAATAACCCCCTCCTTTGGCACCTTTGGCTTATACCATTCTTGAGCCCTGATGGACAGTCTGTCCCGAACGATGACTCCGCACTGAGCTACAAATTTCCTTGCGTGGTTAGCGGGAGCAATCGGTTTTCCTTTTTCATTGATCTCCTCGATGTGGTACTTCTGTTTCCCTTGGAGCTTTTTGGTCCCGGTCCGTGGCCCGCCTCGTTTCACCGCTGCTTTTTTGCTTGGTCCCGGTTCATGGCCCGCCGACGGCTAAACACAAGAAAAAGTGATAGTTAATATATGTATACACACAAATCTTTTCAACGGAGACAAAAACCTGAGGGCATATATCTACCTCGGCGGCCGACTTTCCAACAGTAGAGTCGGTGAACTGTCGGTGAGCTGAACTGTCGGTGACGTCTATTCCGTCACCGGACTCGTTCAGAAATTGCCCGGTGAAATTGTCTACGTGTTCCTCTTCTTGTTCATGGTTTCTGCCGGGGTCCAATTCATCACCTTCGCGAATGATGCCGAACATGTCCTGTTCTTCTTGAAGATTTCTACGGGTGTCCATAGTTTCTGCAAGAGATTTAAATCCATTTAAATAATTTTAATAACTCAACATGTAAATAACTTTAATAACTTCATAATTGTAAAGCAAAAATCTATTCTAAACACAAAATGATTTTCATGAATATATATTCTATATAAGAAAAGAATTAAATGTAAAATCTATTCTAAAGCAAAAATTGTAAAACACAATATATATTTCATTGCATTTTCTCTTTTCATTTCCAATAGTTGTAATATCAAAAAATGTATTCATTGATTTTCATTGATTTTCATTGCATTGTAAAATCTATTCTAAAATCTATTCTAAAGCAAAAAATGTAAAACACAATATATATTTCATTGCATTTTCTCTTTTCAATATATATAGTTGTAATATGTTATTTAAATAACCTATTAAAGCAAAAAATATTTTATTAACCCAAAATGAATTATTTAAATGAATTATTTTATGAATATTTCAAAATATTAATTTTCAAAATTATTCAAAACATGCCCACAACTGGTTTAACACAAAGATAATAATTTTACAAATTTTTAGAAATTTGTTTGACTTCATTTGGACATTTAAATCAAAAGATATGAATAAAATGGAAAATCAGAAAAAGAAATTGACTTGTGACGTCAGCTATGACATCACTGCAACATGAACTGTTTCATCGAGAAATCCGGCCGAAATCCTGGTAAGGGCGAGGGATTGCGGCACGGTGGCGTCGTGAGGGAGGGAGCTCTGGTAAGGGCGTCGTGAGGGAGGGACTCACCCTCGGCAATGGCTCGGCGGAGCTCTGGTAAGGGCGAGGAAGAACGGCGGGACGGCGAGGGCGGCAGCTCCGGAGGCGCGGGGAGGAATGGCCGGAGGCGCTGGGACGGCGAGGGCGCAGCAGTGCGCAGCGGCGTCGGGATGGCCGGAGGCGCGGGGAGGAATGGCCGGAGGCGCGGGGACGGCGAGGAAGGAGGCGGCGGCGCTCGAGGTGAATTTTGGCAGCCTGACGGCGTCGTTCTGATTTGGCTCCGGGTTGAGCCACCACCCGTGGCTAAGTGTTGCTTATATAGCAACACTCAACTGTCCCGGGTGGTGGCTCAGCCCGGGACAGATAGCACTAAACTGTCCCGGGTGGTGGCTGCACCCGGGACAGATAGCCAACCCAACTGTCTCGGGTGGTGGCTCAGCCCGGGATAGATAGCCACCCCATCTGTCCCGGGCTGAGCCACCACCCGGGATAGATGGGGTTTTTTCTTTTTCTTTTCCCTTTTTCTTTTCTTTTTCTGTTTTCTGTTTTCTGTTTTAAATAACTTTGGAATTTGGAACAACTTTCAATATGAAAAGTGTTTGAATTTGACTAACTAGTACAAAAACATTTTCTCTTTTCTATAACCATTATTTAAATTAGTTTAAAACTATTTTAAATGTGAATTTGTATAACTTTTGCAAACTTTGGAATTTGAAACAACTTTCAATATGAAAAGTGTTTGAATTTGACTAACTAATACAAAAACATTTTCTCTTTTCTATAACCATTATTTAAATTAGTTTAAAACTATTTTAAATGTGAATTTGTATAACTTTTGCAAACTTTGGAATTTGAAACAACTTTCAATATGAAAAGTGTTTGAATTTGACTATACTAATACAAAAACATTTTCTCTTTTCTATAACCATTATTTAAATTAGTTTAAAACTATTTTAAATGTGAATTTGTATAACTTTTGCAAACTTTAACTTCCAAACCGGGACTAAAGAAGCACACGGATCGTGTGTTTCTTTCAAGCAATTGTAAGCCGTTGGATCAGGGGTGTGTTTCTTTTGATTGCTTCTGAGCTGTTCGATTAACGCTTTCAGTTTCAAACCGGGACTAAAGAAGCACACAGATCGTGTGTTTCTTTGAAACACTTGTTAGCCGTTGGACCAGGGGTGTGCTTCTTTTGAGCACTTGAGAGCTGTTGGATCAACACTACCAGTACCACTGGTTGAGCCCGTGACCCTATATATAGCCCCCTCTCAGACGAGGCGAGCACTCAGTGTTTCCTCCTTCTAGTGCCTAGCCGGGTGGTGTGTGGTATACAAATCACTCGGATTCCCTGCATACGCCCCACGGTGCATTTGATATGCAGGCACTCAGGAGCCACCGTGGGGCTGTATGCAGGTGAAATCGTGTGTTTTGTTCTTTCAAAAGAATAGTTCAATTCATCTACTAAGGAATATATACAAATTACTCGGATTCCCTGCATACGCCCCACGGTGCATTTGATATGCAGGCACTCATCAAGAGCCACCGTGGGGCTGTATGCAGGTGAAATCGTGTGTTTTGTTCTATCAACGCCGACGAATCCATTTGATATGCAGGTAAAAATGGAGCATCTTCTTCATATCAAAAGTTTAATATATTAATTATTACATATCGCACCAACATCTCCATCACACAACACCGCCAGTTCTTCTGCGTCGGAACCATGGAGCATCTTCTTCAATCAACTTGATGATTGGGTCAATGTTCACTACGAAAGGCGGAATTTCATCAAAATTATTATAATCATCTGACATGTCTGTCTTGTCCTCCACTCCCACGATGTTTCTTTTTCCTGAAAGAACTATGTGACGCCTAGGCTCCTCCACTCCCTGGATGTTTCTTTTTTTGGGTCTGCTAGACATGTCTTTCACATAGAAAACCTGAGCCACATCATTGGCTAGCACGAATGGTTCATCTCTGTACGCAAGATTGTTTAGATCCACTGTTGTCATTCCGTACATCTTGTCTACCTCAACCCCGCCTTTCAGATTGACCCATTTGCACCGAAACAAAGGGATCTTAAAAGAAGGTCCATAGTCAAGTTCCCATATCTCCTCTATGCAACCATAATATGTGTTCTTCTGCCCATTGTTGTTTGTTGCATCAATGCGAACACCACTGTTTTGGTTCATGCTCTTTTTATCTTGGACACTCGTGTAAAATGTATTTCCATTTATCTCGTACCCTTGGAAAGTACATATAGTTGTAGATGGTGCCCTGGCCAACAAGTGTAACTCTTCATCAACCTTGTCTTTATTTTCAAGATGTGCTCGCAACCAACCGCCGAACGTGGCCATGTGTGTACGTACAATCCAGTTGTCAGACTTCCCCGCGCGACGAGAGCGTACTAAATTCTTGTGTTCATCGATATACGGGGCCACCAAGGTAGAACTTTGTAGAACTGTATAGTGTGCTTCAGTGAAAGAATGTCCATCCATACAAATTTTTGTTTTCTTTCCTAGTGTGCCTTTTCCACTAAGTCTACCCTCATGTCGTGATTGTGGAACACCTATCGGCTTAAGGTCATGAATAAAGTCAACACAGAACTCAATGACCTCCTCGTTACCGTAGCCGTTGGAGACGCTTCCTTCTGGCCTAGCACGGTTATGCACATATTTCTTTAAGACTGCCATGAACCTCTCAAATGGGAACATATTGTGCAGAAATACAGGACCGAGAACTTGAATCTCTTCGACTAGGTGAACCAGGAGATGCGTCATAACATCGAAGAAGGATGGAGGGAACACCAACTCAAAACTGACAAGACACTGAACCACATCATTTTGCAACCCTGGTAGAATCGCCGGATCGATTAGCTTTTGAGATATTGCATTGAGGAATGCACAAAGCTTCACAATGGGTACTCGAACATTTTCCGGTAGTAGCCCCCTCAGTGCAATCGGAAGCAATTGCGTCATAATCACGTGGCAATCATGAGACTTTAGGTTCTGAAATTTTTGGAGTCTCACATTTACTATCCTCTTTATATTCGACGAGAACCCAGCCGTGACCTTGATACTGCTCAGGCATTCAAAGAATATTACTTTCTCTTGTTTGGTAAGAGCGTAGCTGGCAGGACCTTCGTAGTGTTCGGGACTTAGGCCGTCTCGTTCTTTCACACGTTTCTGGTCCTCCCGTGCTTCCTCTGTATCTTTTTTCTTCCCGTACACGCCCAAGAAGCCTAGCAGGTTCACGCAAACATTCTTCGTCACGTGCATCACGTCGATAGCAGATCTAACCTCTAGGACCTTCCAATATGGTAGCTCCCAAAATATAGATTTTTTCTTCCACATGGGTGCGTGCCCGTTAGCGTCTTTCGGAACCTGTTGACCTCCAGGACCCTTTCCAAAGATTACTTTTAGATCCTTGACCATATCAAATATTTCTTCACCAGTACGGTTGACAGGCCTCCTACTATGATCAGCCTCACCTTTAAAATGCTTGCCTTTCTTCCTTGCGGTATGCCTGATCGGAAGAAATCGACGATGCCCCAGATACACACACTTCTTACATTTATCCAAATATAAACATTCAGTCTCACCCAAACAGTGTGTGCATGCATTGTACCCCTTGGTCGACTGCCCTGAGAGGTTAGCAAGAGCAGGCCAATCGTTAATTGTTACAAAAAGCAGAGCTCGTAGGTCAAATTCCTCATGTTTGTGCTCATCCCACACCCGTACACCTTCTTCCCGCCACAACTGTAAAAGTTCTTCAAATAATGGCCTGAGGTACACATCAAGGTCGTCGCCGGGTTGCTTCGGGCCTTGGATGAGCAATGGCATCATAATGAACTTACGCTTCATGCACAACCAAGGAGGAAGGTTATAAATACATAGAGTCACAGACCATGTGCTATGACTGCTGCTCTGCTCCCCAAACGGATTGAAACCGTCTGTACTTAGACCAAACCTTAAGTTCCTTGCGTCATCTTCAAATTCCGGGAACTCTCTCTCAATTTTTCTCCACTGCGACCCATCAGCGGGGTGTCTACACATCGCGTCTTTCTTACGGTCCTCTTTGTGCCATCGCAACAACTTGGCATCCTCTTTATTCGCGAATAGGCGTTTCAACCGTGGTATTATAGGAGCATACCACATCACCTTGGAAGGAACCCTCTTCCGGGGACGCTCACCCTCAACTTCACCAGGGTCATCTCGTCTGATCTTATACCGCAATGCAGTGCATACTGGACATGCATCCAAATTCTCATACTCACCGCGGTAGAGGATGCATGAAGGAGATATGCCCTAGAGGCAATTAATAAAGTGTATTCTTTATCATATCTCGTTTGTTCATAATAGGTTTTTGTGTCATGCTAGAACCGTATTAAGCGGAAACATTAATGCGGGTGTGATACGTAAACAACCAGGTCCCTAGTAGCCTCTACTAAGACTAGTTTCGTTGCGCGATTGATGATCGAGGTTTCCCGGTCATGGGGCATGGCGCCGGTCGGCAATGAGAGTCATATCGCTGGAGAGTGATGTGATGGACATACCCAGTTTTGGAGAACATAGTCATTACACATTTGACCGTGAGATGAACTCTTATCGATATTCCCCGAAGATACTTTGATTGCACCCAACGTCGTATCTTATTTAGTATGACAATAACGGTGATACTTTTGGGTATTGGAAAGGAGTATTGAGACGAGGGGTCAAGAGCGGGATTTGCCAGTCCGCGTAGCAGGATAGATACTCTCGGGCCCACTCGGTGAGATCTTGTCTAATGAGCTTGCAAGCATGTGACTAGGTCACGGAGACATGAGATCATGAACGAGTAGAAGATGGCATCGTCGGTAACGAGGTCGGGATTAGGTACGGAGATATCTATGGAGCGACGCTCGGACATGCTAAGTATCGCTATGGCAAAAGGTCTAAGACTTCACGTTCAGGTTTGATAGATGAAAGTCATTCGTTATATCTCAGGGATTAATTCAGGGGGTCCAGGCCTACGAGTTAGTCGTTGATCATTGAGGAGTCTTGATCATACCTGATATTATATCGAACCGCTAGGGTAACACACTTAAGGGGTTTCGACAAGACAACCGGAAAGGAAGGAGATCACCGGGACAGTCCCGAGAGAGGTCCGATGGAGATCGGGCAGCGCCGAAAGAGTTTTCGGAGCTAGGAAATATTTTATATATTATGTTTGATATTAATTAGTGTTATTAATATGCAAATATGATTTTATATATTTATTTTCGAATTTATTAAGGCAGATTTCCCTAAATGGGCCTTCCGGACGAAAGAAGGCCCAAGAGGGGGGAAACCCCCTTGGGGAATTCGGTGGGAGCCTAGGGGCCGGCCTAGGTGGGCCACAAGGGGCCCACCAGGGGGCCGGCGCCCCCCCTTGGCCGAACCAGGCTGTGTGGGATAGTCCCACATTGCCTGGCTGGCAAGGTTGGCTCCCCTTGGGAGCCTATATAAGAAAGGGCACCTCCAGCCTTTTAATTCACCAATTAATTCCTGATTTCTCTCTCGATCTCGTGGTTCCCAAGTCGGAGCCGCGCCGAGCAAGAGGAGTCGGGGATCTCCTCCACCATAGCCCGCTGCCGCGCTGCTGGTGTTCTGGTCCAAGTCTTTCGCTGCTCGTTCTGGACTGGAGCTTCGGAGGCGTCGTCTCCACCGTACGTGTGCGACTCCCTGCGAGGTGCTGCGCTAGCGGTACTCGGAGGCCTGCTTCCTCTACACGACCTTGAGGTCGGCTACGTCGGTCTTCATCGACAACGTTTGTGCGGGAACGTAATCCCCGCTTTCGGTCTACAAGGGTACGTATTCCGATCTCCGTTCGTACTACTATATCTGCATAGAATAGATCTTGGCTAGTTTAAGGATATCGTTGCTAGGAAAATTATTGTTTTCTGCCCACGATCCCCTTCAGTGGTATCAGAGCCGATCTATCGTAAGATATAGTTGTACGCTGTTAGAACCCGTGCTCTGCACGGGGGCACCGTTCCTGTTATTTGCTACCCTCTAGCGTGCACTTGCAAATTCCAGCGGCATTGAGTTGATGAAGCGGCCCGGACCGACTTTACGCGTACGCTTACGCGAGACTGGTTCCACTACTGACATACGGCTTGTACCGTATCTGTGGCTGGCGGGTGACAGTTTCTCTCTCTTTAGTTGGTCTTCGCATTTTCAATGGGGGGCCCGAAAGGGATGCTTAAACATGCAATTATTGGATCGTTGTTGTGGTCATAAGATTCGTAGGTATGAAGCGGTTCTATTTACGAAAGCCCCAAGCCACGTAAAATATGCAAAAGATAAAGTAGAAGCGTCTAACTTTATTTTGCAGGGGCTATGTGATATGGTCAAGGTAGGTTTATTAAATTGTTTATAAACTGCGGGCGCCAAGAAGACCATGGCGTGATGGACTATATCACATTGCATTACATTTGATGTTTTGTGTGCATCTTATTTTTGTGTGTGATTGTGCGTTACACGGCGGTAGTTGAATAAGATGATCCCTTCAAAATACCACTAGTGTTCTCCCTCCAACGCGCACCACCAATAAAGTTCTACGTTATGAGGCAGGCCGTGATGATCGGGTGTCAGACATATCTTCGTTCGCATACGGTGGGTGTAAGCCATGTTGCACAAGCGTCAGCGTGGAGGTCTTTGGTGACGAGCCTAGCATACTCAGAAGTATGGCCTCGGAACAGGAAGGCCGAAAGGCCGAGCACGAGTCACAAAATTGGTGTGACGGACGATTTTTTCTACTCCTGAAATTGTGCCGCCGGCTTTGATGATGAGGGGTGGTGCAATGGATGGGGGTCGTGTAATCGCTTAAACGACCAGGAGGGATGTTCGTTTGAGTGGGAGTTATGTTAGTTATTTTCTAAAAATACTATAACTCAAAATTATTATGAACAAAAGTCTTATGTTGTTGCAAATTCCATTGTAGATGTCTCGCCCCTCGTTTAACCTAGGTCTGTTCCTTGAGAAAGAAAAGGTTAAGACCAATGGGTCAAACTTCATGGCCTGGTTCCGCAATCTGAGGATCCTCCTCACTCCCCATAGGGTGGCCTACGTCATTGAGGCCGCCATAGGTGACCCTCCTGCAGATGAAGCCTCTGAGGATGAGAAGAAGGTCTTCCAGACCCGATCGGAGGATTCTGCCTTTGTCCAGAGTGGCATGCTCTACGCCATGGAAGCCGACCTGCAGAAGCGCTTTGAGAAGATGAGCGCCTTTGAGATCATCTCGGATCTTAAGGCTGTCTTTGCGCCGCAGGCTAAGGCTGAGAGATATGAGGCTTCTGAGCTTTTCTTCTCAGCCAAGATGGAAGAGCATAGCAGTGTGAGCGAGCATGTAGTCAAGATGTCTGGCTACGTTCAACGCCTGAATGCTCTGGAGTGCAAGATTCCCGATGAGCTGGCGATTGACAGGGTGTTGCAATCGTTGCCGCCAAGCTACAAAGGCTTCGTCATGAACTACAACATGGAGGGCATGGCTAAGTCCCTGGGTGAAGTGTTCGTGATGCTCAAGACTGCTGAGGTAGAGATTAAGAAGGAGCACACGCTGTTGATGGTCAACAAGACCGTTGATTTCAAGAAGTCCGGTGGCAAGGGAAAGCAGAGCTGGAAGTCCCGGAGGGAGGCAAAGTTGGCTGCCAAGTCCAGGACTAACAAATCTGGTCCCAGAGCTAGCGTGGAGTGTTTCTACTGCAAGGGGAAGGGTCACTGGAAGCGCAACTGCCCCAAGTATCTGGAGGATAGGAAGTCTGGCAAGACGGTCGACAAAGAGAAAGGTATATTTGATATACATGTTATAGATGTGTACCTTACATCCGCCCGGAGCAATACGTGGGTATTTGATACTGGTTCTGTTGCTCATATATGTAACTCTCAGGAGGAGTTACGGAATAGAAGGCGGCTGGCGAAGGATGAGGTGACGATGCGCGTCGGCAACGGATCGAGAGTCGACGTGGTGGCTGTCGGCACGCTCCCTCTGCATCTACCATCGGGATTAGTTTTGGTTTTAAATAAATGTTATTTTGTGCCATCCTTGAGTGTAAACATTATAAGTGGGTCTTGCCTGTTACAAGACGGTTATTCATTTAAATCAGTGTCAAGCAATTGTGCTATTTATATGAATGATATCTTTTATGTTGATGCTACCGAGAGTAATGGTTTATTCTTGTTGAATCTCGATCGTAGTACTCACATCCATAGCATAGAAGCCAAACGAATTAAGTGTAGTGACGATACCGCCATGTTTTTGTGGCATTGCCGTCCTTGTCATATTGGTATAAAGCGCATGAAGCGACTCCACTCCGATGGACTCTTGGACTCGTTGGATTTCGGATCCCTCGATACATGTGAACCATGCCTCATGGGCAAAATGACCAGGACACCGTTCAAAGGTTTCGTTGAACGGGCGTCGGATTTGTTGGGGATCATACATACAGACGTATGTGGACCAATGAGCGTTTCGACACGCAATGGTTATCGTTACTTCGTCACCTACACTGATGACTTGAGTAGATACGGTTATATCTATTTGATGAAACACAAGTATGAAACGTTTGAAAAGTTCAAAGAATTCTAGAGTGAAGTTGAGAATCGGCTTAATAGGAAAATCAAGCATCTCTGGTCCGATCGCGGTGGAGAGTACTTGAGTTTTGAGTTTGGCACACATCTGAAGAGTTGTGGCATTGTGCCCCAACTTACGCCCGCCAGAACGCCGCAGCGTAACGGTGTGTCCGAGCGACGTAATCGTACTCTACTGGATAGTGTCCGATCTATGATGTCTCTTACCGATCTGCCAGTGTCCTTCTGGGGTTATGCGTTAGAAACAGCCGCATTCATTTTAAATAGGGCTCCGTCCAAGTCCGTTGAAACGACGCCGTATGAATTATGGTATGGCCATAAGCCTAAGTTATCGTTTCTGAAGGTTTGGGGTTGTGAGGCGTACGTTAAGAAACTACAGCCCGACAAACTCGAACCGAAGTCGGAGAAAGTCGTCTTCGTAGGATATCCGCGGGAAACCGTTGGGTACACCTTCTACAACCAAGCTGAGGGCAAAACTTTTGTCGCGAAGACCGGTACCTTTCTAGAGAAGGAGTTTCTCGCGAAAGGAGTCAGTGGGAGGAAGGTAGACCTTGATGAAATCGTTGATCCTGAACTCGAGATTCCGAGTGGCGCAACGGAAGCAATTCCGGAAACGTCCTCCGTGGAAGGAGTGGGAGAAACTGTCGAGGAAGATGTTCTACCTCGTAGGTCTGGTAGATCTCGGATCCCACCAGAATGGTATGGCAATATGGTTTGCACCGTCATGCTAGTCGAGCAAGACGAACCTACGAACTACAAGGAGGCGATGGAGAGTCTAGAGTCCGAGAAATGGCTTGAAGCCATGAAATCCAAAATAGGATCCATGTATGATAACCAAGTGTGGACCTTGGTGGATATTCCCGAAGGGCGCAAGGCCGTCGAGAATAAGTGGATCTTTAAGAAGAAGACTGATGCTGATGGTAATGTGACTGTCTATAAAGCTCGGCTTGTCGCAAAGGGTTTCCGACAAGTTCATGGAATTGACTACGATGAAACTTTTTCACCGGTAGCGATGCTTAAGTCTATTCGGATTTTGTTAGCGGTAGCTGCCTACTATGATTATGAAATCTGGCAGATGGACGTCAAAACGGCCTTCCTGAATGGAAACATTGAGGAAGAGTTGTACATGGTACAGCCGGAAGGTTTTGTCGATCCAGGAAGTGCTAACAAGGTGTGCAAGCTTCAGCGATCCATCTATGGATTGAAGCAGGCATCTCGGAGCTGGAATCTTCGCTTTGATGAGGTAATCAAAGGTTTTGGATTTATCCAGAATGTGGAAGAGACTTGTATTTACAAGAAAATGAGTGGGAGCTCGGTTGTGTTCTTAGCACTGTATGTTGACGACATATTGCTAATAGGGAATGATGTGGAACTTCTGAATAGCGTGAAGGAATATTTAAACAGTAAGTTTTCCATGAAGGACTTAGGAGAAGCTGCGTATGTTTTAGGCATAAAGATCTACCGTGATAGATCAAGGCGCCTATTAGCACTAAGTCAGAGTACTTATCTTGATAAAATATTGAAGCGTTTTCATATGGAGAAGGCAAAGAAGGGTTCTCTGCCGGTTATCAAGAATAAGGTATTGCGTAAGGCGCAGTGTCCGGTAACGGAACTGGGTAAGGCCGAAATGACGAAACATCCTTATGCTTCAGCCATAGGATCGATCATGTATGCAATGTTGAGTACTAGACCAGATGTGGCATTAGCTCTAAGTTTGACAAGCCGGTTCCAGAGTAATCCTGGAATGCCGCATTGGGCAGCTGTTAAGAGCATTCTTAAGTATCTCAATAAGACAAAGGAAATGTTCCTTGTGTATGGTGGCTGCGATGAGGAACTTGGCGTAACGGGTTATGTAGATGCAAGTTTCTGCTCAGACCCCGATGACTGTAAGTCACAGACAGGTTACGTGTTCAAGGTGAATGGAGGCGCCGTGTGCTGGAGAAGTGGGAAGCAACCCATAGTCGCACAATCTACAATGGAGTCGGAGTACATTGCTGCCTGCGAGGCCGCGAATGAAGCTGTGTGGCTGAGGAAGTTCGTCATCGAACTTGGAGTGTTCCCGAGCGTGCAAGACCCCGTGGTCCTCTTCTGCGACAATACGGGTGCCATTGCGAACGCCAAGGAGCCAAGGACTCACTCCACCGCCAAACACATTCTCCGACGCTTCCACGTGATACGTCAGTACGTACAAGAAGGCGATGTGAAGATTTGCAAAGTGCATACGGATCTGAATGTGGCAGATCCGCTGACGAAGCCTCTTCCGCTTGATAAGCATGAACAACACCAGTTAGCTATGGGTGTTAGGCTTTTACCAAGTTGTAATCTAGATTAAATTGTACTCTAGTGCAAGTGGGAGACTGAAGGAGATATGCCCTAGAGGTAATTAATAAAGTGTATTCTTTATCATATCTCGTTTGTTCATAATAGGTTTTTGTGTCATGCTAGAACCGTATTAAGCGGAAACATTAATGCGGGTGTGATACGTAAACAACCAGGTCCCTAGTAGCCTCTACTAAGACTAGTTTCGTTGCGCGATTGATGATCGAGGTTTCCCGGTCATGGGGCATGGCGCCGGTCGGCAATGAGAGTCATATCGCTGGAGAGTGATGTGATGGACATACCCAGTTTTGGAGAACATAGTCATTACACCTTTGACCGTGAGATCAACTCTTATCGATATTCCCCGAAGATACTTTGATTGCACCAAACGTCGTATCTTATTTAGTATGACAATAACGGTGATACTTTTGGGTATTGGAAAGGAGTATTGAGACGAGGGGTCAAGAGCGGGATTTGCCAGTCCGCGTAGCAGGATAGATACTCTCGGGCCCACTCGGTGAGATCTTGTCTAATGAGCTTGCAAGCATGTGACTAGGTCACGGAGACATGAGATCATGAACGAGTAGAAGATGGCATCGTCGGTAACGAGGTCGGGATTAGGTATGGAGATATCTATGGAGCGACGCTCGGACATGCTAAGTATCGCTATGGCAAAAGGTCTAAGACTTCACGTTCAGGTTTGATAGATGAAAGTCATTCGTTATATCTCAGGGATTAATTCAGGGGGTCCAGGCCTACGAGTTAGTCGTTGATCATTGAGGAGTCTTGATCATACCTGATATTATATCGAACCGCTAGGGTAACACACTTAAGGGGTTTCGACAAGACAACCGGAAAGGAAGGAGATCACCGGGACAGTCCCGAGAGAGGTCCGATGGAGATCGGGCAGCGCCGAAAGAGTTTTCGGAGCTAGGAAATATTTTATATATTATGTTTGATATTAATTAGTGTTATTAATATGCAAATATGATTTTATATATTTATTTTCGAATTTATTAAGGCAGATTTCCCTAAATGGGCCTTCCGGACGAAAGAAGGCCCAAGAGGGGGGAAACCCCCTTGGGGAATTCGGTGGGAGCCTAGGGGCCGGCCTAGGTGGGCCACAAGGGGCCCACCAGGGGGCCGGCGCCCCCCCTTGGCCGAACCAGGCTGTGTGGGATAGTCCCACATTGCCTGGCTGGCAAGGTTGGCTCCCCTTGGGAGCCTATATAAGAAAGGGCACCCCCAGCCTTTTAATTCACCAATTAATTCCTGATTTCTCTCTCGATCTCGTGGTTCCCAAGTCGGAGCCGCGCCGAGCAAGAGGAGTCGGGGACCTCCTCCACCATAGCCCGCTGCCGCGCTGCTGGTGTTCCGGTCCAAGTCTTCCGCTGCTCGTCCTGGACTGGAGCTTCGGAGGCGTCGTCTCCACCGTACGTGTGCGACTCCCTGCGAGGTGCTGCGCTAGCGGTACTCGGAGGCCTGCTTCCTCTACACGACCTTGAGGTCGGCTACGTTGGTCTTCATCGACAACGTTTGTGCGGGAACGTAATCCCCGCTTTCGGTCTACAAGGGTACGTATTCCGATCTCCGTTCGTACTACTATATCTGCATAGAATAGATCTTGGCTAGTTTAAGGATATCGTTGCTAGGAAAATTATTGTTTTCTGCCCACGATCCCCTTCAATGCAGTCATTAGGGCAGGCATGTATCTTATGCACGTCTAATCCTAGAGGGCACACAACCTTCTTTGCTTCGTACGTGCTGTCTGGCAACTCGTTGACCTTTGGAAGCATCTTCCTAATTATCTGCAGCAACTTTCCAAATCCCTTGTCAGTCACACCACACTCTGCCTTCCACTGCAGTAATTCCAGTGTGGTACCCAGCTTTTTCTGACCATCTTCGCAACTTGGATACAACAATTTCTTGTGATCCTCTAACATCTGGTCGAACTTCAACCTCTCCTTTTCAGTTCCGCACTCTCTCTTTGCATCAGCAATGGCCCTACCAAGATCGTCAGTGGGCTCATCTGGTGCCTCTTCAGCTTCAGTTTCCCCCGTTGCAGAATCTCCGTACTCCGGGAACATAGGATAGTTGTCATAATCTTCCTCTTCTTCATTGTCTTCCATCATAACACCTTTTTCTCCGTGCTTCGTCCAACAATTATAGCTGGGCATGAAACCATGCCGAATAAGATGACTTTGAAGGGTTCTCACGTTTGGGTGATCTGTCTTATTCTGACAGTTGACACATGGACAACACATGAAACCATTCGTACTGTGGGCCCGGGCTTTCTCAAGAAATTTCCTCAAACCTGTCATGTACTCGGCAGTGCGTCGGTCACCATACATCCATTGTCGGTCCATCTGCATTATATAATGAACTACATCAATAACCATTACAGAACATCGACAAATAAACACTGAACATGCACGGTATCAATTAATTACAAATGAAATGAGAGAAAAATTAACCTTGATCGAAAAGAAGAATAAACTTCTTTAAGTGTACATCAAATCAATTCGTGAACTCTCTCGGGCATTTCATCAAACACCTTGCATGCATACAAAAAAAACAGACTAGCACACACCCCCTCCTTCCATTTAAAAAAAAATGCCTCCAATGGTTTTGGGAGGGGGCTGCTGATCAGTATATATAGGCACCCCCCCCCCATTTGTCCCGGTTTCAGTCACAAACCGGGACAAAAAGGAGCCCATTTGTCCCGGTTTGAGACTGAAACCGGGACAGATGGAGGTTTTTTTCATTTTTTTTGTTTTCTTTTTCTGTTTTCTGTTCTAAATAACTATGAATATGAAATATGTTTGAATACATAGATAGTCTACTCATCAACGACATTAAGACGATCATTTTCCGTATTATAGCCGCGTAGACTATCCCACTTCCGTGCAATCTCGAAGCCAAGGCGAGCGTCTAAAGCAGCATATACGATTTGATCGTAGCTCAATGGAACGTTGCCCCATCCGAAAATTAAGTCTTTTTGTAACGTGTCTTCCTTGTCGTCGTCCGTGTACTTCCTCTTCTTGTATTTCTTCTTCTTCTCAAGATTTGTCCCAATGACCGCATTAGAGAGAGCATATAGACTAGGAGTAAAATTGCCGGTAGGGTTTCGGCGATCCCTCTGCAGGTCGACCGCGGACCGAATAATAATTCCGTAGTAGGCTAGCATCTTCATGTCATTATGGATTGCCACGCCGTAGAATTTGATTGTCTCGTCACCTAAGAAATCCACGAGGACCTGTGGCACCCGATCAGCTTTGCAAATTTGGAAGACAAGAGTCTCGGTCGCCACCGAGAGTTGAAGGACGGCGGCGCGCTGCGGAGTATCCTTCCGTCGAGGGTCGGTGAACTCGCAATCGAGTCCAACGGCTTTGATCGGAGCGGCGTCGAGGAAGTTCTTCTTCACGTCGCCGATCCACTTCTCCACGCGCGATGCACGAAGGGTGACCCACACCTTGAACCGCATGCCTTCCTTCTCGTAGCCGTAAAACTCATCGGACCGAGGCACGAGTGGCTCCATAGGAAATGGTGTACGTGGACGGAGAAAAGAGAGGAGAGATGGCCGGAGAAATGATGTACGTAGACGGAGAAAAGAGAGGAGAGATGGCCGGAGAAATAGTGTGGGAAGAGTCGTACTTGAAGGGAATATGCCCTAGAGGCACTTAATAAACATAGTTTATTGGCAATATCCCAATCGTTCATTATATGTTTTATACCATGCTATAACTGTATTAAGCGGAAACATTAATACAGGTGTGGTAGATAAACAACCAGGTCCCTAGTAGCCTCTACTAAAACTAGTTTCGTTGCGCGATTGATGATCGAGGTTTTCCGATCATAGGGCATGGCGCCGGTCGGCAACGAAAGTCATATCGTTAGGAGTAACGATGTGATGGACATACCCAGTATTTATAGGACATAGTCATTACGCCTTAAGACCGTGAGACCAACTCTTATTATTATTTCTGGAAGATACTTTGATCGCACCAAACGTCGTATCTTATTTAGTATGACAATAACGGTGATACTTTTGGGTATCGGAAAGGAGTAGTTGAGACGAGGGGTCAACAGCGGGATTTGTCAGTCCGCATAGCCGGATAGATACTCTAGGGCCCACTCGATGAGATTATGTCAAATGAGTTTGCAAACATGTGACTAGGTCACCAGCTGACATAATATCATAGACGAGTAGAAGATAGCGATGTCGGTAACGAGATCATGCTAGGTATGGAGATATCTGAGAATGATGCTCGGACGCGCTAAGTATCGCCATGACAAAGGGTTTAAGACTATACGTCCAGGTTTGATAGATGAAAGTCATTCGTTATATCTCAGGGGTTAATTCATGGGGTCCAGGCCTACGAGTTAGTCGTTGATCATTGAGGAGTCTTGATCATACCTGATATTATATCGAACCGCTAGGGTAACACACTTAAGGGGATTCGACAAGACAACCAGAAAGGAAGGAGATCACCGGGAGCGTCCCGGGAGAGGTCCGATGGAGATCGGGCAGCGACGAAAGAGTTTTCGAAGCTAGGAAAAATTATATATATTATGTTTGATATTAATTAGTGTAATTAATATGCAAATATGATTTTATATATTTATTTTCGAATTTATTTAGGCTGATTTTCCTAAATTGGCCTTCTGGTCGAAAGAAGGCCCATGGGGGGGAAAACCCTCAAGGGAATTTTGTGGGGAAGGCTTGGCCAGCCTAGGTGGGCCAAATGGGGCCCACCTAGGGCCGGCGCACCTGGTTTGGCCGAACCAGGCAATGGGGGATAGTCCCACATTGCCTGGCTGGCAAGGTTGGCTCCCCCTGGGAGCCTATATAAGAAGGGGCACCCCTGGCCTTTTAATTCACCAATTAATTCCCAATTTCTCTCTCGATCTCGTGGTTCCCTTGACGGAGCCGCGCCGAGTAGAGGAGGGGGATCTCTTCCACCATAGCCCGCTGCCGCGCTGCTGGTGTTCCGGTCCAAGTCTTCCGCTGCTCGTCCTGGACTGGAGCTTCGGAGGCCGTCGTCTCCACCGTATGTGTGCGACTCCCTGCGAGGTGCTGCGCTAGCGGTACTCGGAGGCCTACTTCCTCCACCCGACCTCGGGGTCATCTTCGTCATCTTCGTCGCGCCGAGTTCTCCGCGACCTAGAGGTTGGCTACGGCGTCTTCATCGTCAACGCTTGTGCGGGAGCGTAATCCCCGCTATTCGGTCTACGAGGGTATGTATTCCGATCTCCGCCGTACTTATATATCTGCATAGTGTAGATCTTGGCTAGTTTAAGGATACGTTGGTAGGAATTTTTTTGTTTTCTGCACACGATCCCCTTCAGTGGTATCAGAGCCGATCTATCGTAGATATAGCTGTACGCTGTTAGAACCCGTGTTCTGCACGGGGGCACCGTTCCTGTTATTTGC
Organism: Poa annua; assembly: GCA_026929855.1. Lineage (NCBI taxonomy): Eukaryota > Viridiplantae > Streptophyta > Magnoliopsida > Poales > Poaceae > Poa > Poa annua. The sequence goes on along the minus strand of CM049430.1, from coordinate 103,305,128 downwards.
TACCCTCTAGCGTGCACTTGTGATTCCAGCGGCATCGAGTTGATGAAGCGGTCCGGACCGACTTTACGCGTACGCTTACGCGAGACTGGTTCCACTACTGACATACGGCTTGTACCGTATCTGTGGCAGGCGGGTGTCAGTTTCTCTCTCTTTAGTTGGTCTTCGCATTTTCAATGGAGGGCCCGAAAGGGATGCTTAAACATGCAATTATTGGATCGTTGTTGTGGTCATAAGGTTCGTAGGTATGAAGCGGTTCTATTTACGAAAGCCCCAAGCCACGTAAAATATGCAAAAGATAAAGTAGAAGCGTCTAACTTTATTTTGCAGGGGCTATGTGATATGGTCAAGGTAGGTTTATTAAATTGTTTATAAACTGCGGGCGCCAAGAAGACCATGGCGCGATGGACTATATCACATTGCATTACATTTGATGTTTTGTGTGCATCTTATATTGTGTGATTGTGTGTATAGTATACATTAGTTACACGGCGGTAGATATATAAGATGATCCCTTCAAAATACCACTAGTGTTCTCCCTCCAACGCGCACCACCAAGAAAGTTCTACGTTATGAGGCAGGCCGTGATGATCGGGTGTCAGACATCTCGTCGTTCGCATACAGTGGGTGTAAGCCATGTTGCACAAGCGTCAGCGTGGAGGTCTTTGGTGGCGAGCCTAGCATATTCAGAAATATGGCCTCGGAACAGGAAGACCGAAAGGTCGAGCACGAGTCACAAAATTGGTGTGGCGGACGATTTTGTCTACTCTTGAAGTTGTGCCGCCGGCTCTGATGATTAGAGGTGGTGCAATGGATGGGGGTCGTGTAATCGCTTAAACGACCAGGAGGGATGTTCGTTTGAGTGGGAGTTCGGATAGTTATTTTCTAAAATACTAGAACTCAGAATATAATGAACAGAGTCTGTTTTGCAAACCTTTGTAGATATTAACCATTGTGATAGCATCTTTTCAAATTAGGCGCATTCCTGCGATTGAGAAACTTAAAAGGTTGGGTCCAAACTTCATAGTTTTATACTTTAGCTTGAGGATACTCCTTGTTTAAACCGTTAGCTCTTTGTGTTACAATACCCGCTAGGAGATAAACCCGGAGATTCCGCTAACAAAAGATAATTTGGATTATCGGATTTTGAGCGGATGATATCATCATAGTCCAGTGTATGCTATGATCTCTGCCATAGAGAACCAACGGTGGGTACGAGTTATTGGATCGCGAACATAACATATGGTCGCTAACTCGGGGTACCTCTATAGTTGGGTTGATGAAGTTTATCAGTACGTTGACTGATTGTCTTCTCAACCAAGATGGAAGAGAATACACACATTGAGGGAGCACGTGGCGGTCATACTTAATGACGTATGTTCATGATTAATGAACATTGAGACGCCTCGCTCAGCTCAATCACTGGATGACAGACATCGTTGCCAAGTGCAAATCCTCTGTCATAGACTATGTCATGCAAGGGGAATCGTTCACCTTCATGGTTCTTGATTACGGTGGAAGTATCAAGAAGATGAAACAGATCGCCGGAAGTCATCAATGATGATGGTGTATATATGATATACATGTTATGAATGTTTTAGCTAAGCAAGTGCTCGCAGTAGTGACTAAGTCTTGAACTAGTCATGTTTTGTGAAAAACCAGGTTTACTGCTTGAGTAGCTTGAAAGGATGAGGCGACATTCCGTGTTGATAACGGCAGTCAAGTTGTTGTGACGGCCATAGACACTCTCCCTCTAGATCTACCATTTGAATAAATTCTTTATGATCGGGTGTTGGTATGATCGTTACGAGTGTGTCTCCTCTAGCGAGACACTTGTTCATACATGATAGTGACAACTTTGTGTCCTATATTTATGGAGTAATGATCATATGCCGATTTGAATTTAGATGGTAGAAGCTCCCACATTCATAATATTAATGCCAAAGGATACAAATTTAATAAAGACACCACATATGTGTGGCACTACCGTTTAGTCATGTCAATGTTATATGCATTAGGTCCACACTGGATGGACCTACAAGTCCTAAGATTTGATCTTTTGACACTTGCAAAATAACTGTGACACCGTTTTCGGAAAACGGGCATATACCTTATTGATAGTCATACATGGAGATGTATGTGGTTCAATGAAGTAATTGACGGGTAGTGGAGATCTTTATTTCGTGAACTTCACTGAACGTTTTGAGTATAGTTTGTTGAGAATCATGCATATGGGTGTATGTGAATCAATGAAGTACTTTAACGTGTAGTGGAAGTCTTTATTTCATAGAATTCATGAATATTCCGAGTAGATATATGGATATCCACTCCGGGGAATGTTGGTCTGAATTTTTGATTCGATCAAACGAAGTTCAGAATGAAGTAGGAAATAAACTTAACAAGAAAATCAAATTCCCGCGATGCAAATCGAGGAATGAAGATTTGAATTATAATGTTGGCACATCATTGGAAGACTTGTGAGAAGAGTTCCACAAATTACGTCGCATGGAACACCATAGTGTGGTGTGTTAGGACGTCGTAATAACACTCTATCGGATAGTGTGTGGTAAATAAATCTCTTACCGAATTATTGTTATCATTAGAGTCATATGGTAGAAACGTAAACACTCACGTTAGCAAATAGGGAAACCATTTGAATCCATGGAGACAATACCATACGAGTGATGGCATGGCTTTTGAGCCTGGATTGTCGTTTCAGCAATTTAGTGTTTCGATGTAATCGAACCTAAAATGGATTAATCTTTGTAGTATACCCTACCTAAAGAGTTAGTTGGGTACATGTCTCACGACATAGGCAAAATCTTTGCCGGGATATACCTTGCGAAAGAAATATTTTCTTGTCCGAGGGTATAAGTGAGAAAGAAAGTAGAGCGAGACGAAGCTGGTGAACTTCCTCTCCAGACATCAGAGTGGTGCAACCGAAAGTGTGTTCGGTGTCAGGCTCCATAGCTTGAAAAAGCTGATGATTCAATATCATGATGTTCTGAGCTCATACTAAGAGCGTAGGCATACGAGGTTGTGTTCCACACTGTGTGTTACGACAATCTTGTTATGAAGGTCATATTAATGGAATATGACAGACCTACGAACTACGAAGAAGAGATGGTGGACCTAAGTCCGAGAAATGGCTATGAGTCAGTTATGATCCGAAATAAAATCCATATACGATTACCAGGTATTGACTTGGGAGATCTTCTTGATGGCATCTAGGATGTTAATAGTATATGGAATTATATGAGAGAGTAGACATTGAGCAGATTCGATTTGTCGTGAAACAGTTCCGACAGACCACATGAGAGTTTGTATCAAGTGGTGAAGCCTAATCTATTCTGGGTCGTTTAGCAATTACTATAATTTCGAATGAGAAATTGATAGATGGATGAGAAAACCATGGTTCTTAATAGTGTAATTAAGAATGGTTTGTAATCCTGAGGATGCTAAACATGTGTGCAAACTTCGGTTGTCCATTCATGGGCAGAAGCAAGCATATCGGAGCTGGAATCTTCACTTTGATAGTGTGATCAAAGGATTTTGGAGTTGTCCAAAATAGTTGAAGAAACCTACATTTGCAAAGAAGTGAGTGGGAGCAAAGTAGTTTTCCTTGATCTTATATGCGGAAGGCATATTTGAGTGGGAGCTAAGTAGCTTTTCCTTGATCTTATATGCGGAAGGCATATTTGAGTGGGAGCTAGGTGTCATTCGTGATTTTGTATGTAACGACATCTTGAATGACACAGATCCTCTAGTAGAGTGTAAAAGATTATTTAAGTGATTAAATTTTCTATGAAATGAAATTAGGAGTATTAGGCATCCGATTTATAATTGTATAGATCAGAGGGGGCTTAATAACATTAAGTCGGAGTATTTCCTAAGTCAGGATTCTGAAGTGTTTCAGAAAAGGACAAGCGAAGAAAGAGGTTCTTGCTTATATGACTAGGTAAAAGATTAAGTTAATCTTGACTTTTTCAGTGATAGAAAATGATGTTCGACATTCTCTATGTATCAGACATAGAGTCTATCAGGCTGAAAGCTCGACTTGGTGTGACCCGAGTTCTTGGTTGGAGAACAGGTTCTAGAGTGATCCTTGTGTGGATCAATGAACAAACGTTAAGTTTATTCTTCAGTGTCTATGAGAACTGAAGATAGGTTTTCTAGTAAAGGGTAAGAGTGGAATGGCAACTTGCCGTAAAGCGGTTACGATGATGCAAGTTATTACACTGACCCATACGACTAGAAATCTCATATAGGAGATGTCCTTTATTTTGAAGATAGACATGGTTAGTTTGCGAAGTCGCATATGAATGCACTGTCGCACAATCTACATAGGTATAGAAATATATCGCGACTTTAGAAGTAGCAAGTGTGATTGGACTGAGCAGTTTTCCGAGCGTAGGTGGTCCCTTAATAGATCTTTCAGACTTTTAAGGCACATGCTACGCGAATGCTCGAGTTTCACTCCATCCACTGGGATATATTTCACCGTCATCGTAAGATACGGGTTTATGTCAAACTAGGTGACATAGAAGTGTTGCAAAACACATATAGATCTCAATGTGTGAGTTCTATTGACTGTATTCCTCTTCCACGAGGCGAGCAGGCACCAAGATGCTATGGGTGTTGAGTTTTTACCAGGTTGTAAACTAGATTAAGTGTTACTCTAGTGCAAGTGGGAGACTGAAGGGAATATGCCCTAGAGGCACTTAATAAACATAGTTTATTGGCAATATCCCAATCGTTCATTATATGTTTTATACCATGCTATAACTGTATTAAGCGGAAACATTAATACAGGTGTGGTAGATAAACAACCAGGTCCCTAGTAGCCTCTACTAAAACTAGTTTCGTTGCGCGATTGATGATCGAGGTTTTCCGATCATAGGGCATGGCGCCGGTCGGCAACGAAAGTCATATCGTTAGGAGTAACGATGTGATGGACATACCCAGTATTTATAGGACATAGTCATTACGCCTTAAGACCGTGAGACCAACTCTTATTATTATTTCTGGAAGATACTTTGATCGCACCAAACGTCGTATCTTATTTAGTATGACAATAACGGTGATACTTTTGGGTATCGGAAAGGAGTAGTTGAGACGAGGGGTCAACAGCGGGATTTGTCAGTCCGCATAGCCGGATAGATACTCTAGGGCCCACTCGATGAGATTATGTCAAATGAGTTTGCAAACATGTGACTAGGTCACCAGCTGACATAATATCATAGACGAGTAGAAGATAGCGATGTCGGTAACGAGATCATGCTAGGTATGGAGATATCTGAGAATGATGCTCGGACGCGCTAAGTATCGCCATGACAAAGGGTTTAAGACTATACGTCCAGGTTTGATAGATGAAAGTCATTCGTTATATCTCAGGGGTTAATTCATGGGGTCCAGGCCTACGAGTTAGTCGTTGATCATTGAGGAGTGTTGATCATACCTGATATTATATCGAACCGCTAGGGTAACACACTTAAGGGGATTCGACAAGACAACCAGAAAGGAAGGAGATCACCGGGAGCGTCCCGGGAGAGGTCCGATGGAGATCGGGCAGCGACGAAAGAGTTTTCGAAGCTAGGAAAAATTATATATATTATGTTTGATATTAATTAGTGTAATTAATATGCAAATATGATTTTATATATTTATTTTCGAATTTATTTAGGCTGATTTTCCTAAATGGGCCTTCTGGTCGAAAGAAGGCCCATGGGGGGGAAAACCCTCAAGGGAATTTTGTGGGGAAGGCTTGGCCAGCCTAGGTGGGCCAAATGGGGCCCACCTAGGGCCGGCGCACCTGGTTTGGCCGAACCAGGCAATGGGGGATAGTCCCACATTGCCTGGCTGGCAAGGTTGGCTCCCCCTGGGAGCCTATATAAGAAGGGGCACCCCTGGCCTTTTAATTCACCAATTAATTCCCAATTTCTCTCTCGACCTCGTGGTTCCCTTGACGGAGCCGCGCCGAGTAGAGGAGGGGGATCTCTTCCACCATAGCCCGCTGCCGCGCTGCTGGTGTTCCGGTCCAAGTCTTCCGTTGCTCGTCCTGGACTGGAGCTTCGGAGGCCGTCGTCTCCACCGTATGTGTGCGACTCCCTGCGAGGTGCTGCGCTAGCGGTACTCGGAGGCCTACTTCCTCCACCCGACCTCGGGGTCATCTTCGTCATCTTCGTCGCGCCGAGTTCTCCGCGACCTAGAGGTTGGCTACGGCGTCTTCATCGTCAACGCTTGTGCGGGAGCGTAATCCCCGCTATTCGGTCTACGAGGGTATGTATTCCGATCTCCGCCGTACTTCTATATCTGCATAGTGTAGATCTTGGCTAGTTTAAGGATATCGTTGGTAGGAAATTTTTTGTTTTCTGCACACGATCCCCTTCAGTACTGTGTAGTGCATTTTATAGCGCCGGAGAGGAAGATGAATCGCCGGCGGAGGGCAAAGGAATCGCCGGAGGGCAGAGCAATCGCCGGCGCCGCTCGTCTTCCGTGCGCGTCGAAAAAACGCGGCGGTGGCGCGTAACTGAAACCATGCCATTTGTCCCGGTTCGTGACTGGAACCGGGACAAATGGGTGTCGCCTGCGGGTGCTACCTCATTTGTCCCGGTTCCAGCCACGAACCGGGACAAATGAGTGTCGCCTGAACTGCCCGGCGCGTTTTATACCCCATATGTCCCGGTTTGCAGTACGACCGGGACAAATGGGGTTTCCGAGTTTGGTCCTTTAGCCTGTTTTCTACTAGTGGTTGTCACCAAGGGCACGCCCATGCTTTGCCTGGGCGCTGCGGCGACGAGGAGATTTCTTTCGTCCTTGAGTAAACATGACGCCAGCCCAGGTTGGTGCCATGATCTCAGGCGTAGCGTCGAGATCTTAGATCGACAACGTGGCGGACGAAGAGAGTGCCTGACCTCCATGCGCGGATTGACAATGTTTTGTGGTTTCAACTTTCAACCCATATAACCTTTGGCTTGCTTGCAGAGGCACACGTCCTAATTCGTCCACTCATACACCAATGCAACCTTTCTTTACCGAGATGATAAGTGCCATCGTGAATCCTACTCGATCGCCCATCACAAAAGCTACTGGACTGACTAATGCTGTGGTATATAAGCAGCATACGTCCGTGCAGTGCAGACGACACCGACTTGATGAGTGCGCAAACGAGATCAGGAGGACATCGGCACCTTTCGACCAAAGCCAATGCTGCAAATGCATGCTGCGTTGTCCAACCTCGTTAGCTGCCAATAATGCACAGGCTACCTCAGCACGCACACACAATTTCTCCCTGCAGCACGTTTACATGATAAACATGATGATCGATGGTGTGTATATAAAAATTGTGCGTGTGTCTACCACGGGTTGGTATATATACTCCCTCAGATTCCAAAAGAGAGTGTTGTCAATACAGCTATTGCTATTCCAGGCATACATGCGGGTGTCACTACTACCCTTCCAGAGGCATCGTTATGGGTATTCTCCCTGTGATTGGGTTCCGAGTGAAAACACGTGCTTGTCATTGCAGGCTCGATGACGACGGCACGCTGCGTCGTTACACCCTTGGGGCGTCATTAGAGCTCATATGGGCGCAACACGTTGGTGTCATCGTCCTGATGTGACGCTCTGTTGAAGTCAACATGGAGTGGAATCGGTGATCTCCTATCTTTTACACGTGAGTTCACTATTTTCTGAACCCGGAGCGAGAGGGCAGGCGGTTCTCTTCGGCGATAGTCTGATGTGGTCGGTGCGGCGAGGACTGGTCTTCCTAGGCGGCATGTTTCCGTTCTTGTTCGGAAGTTTAGGCCGCATTGTGCTACAGTGCTAGGTGTAACGTCTCCTGTTTTTTCGGCTTGAGTTGGTGGCTCATCGCTTGTCTGTTGCTGTTTTTTCCTTTTTAGCTTACTTGCATATAAGGCTTACTTGCATGGGGATATTCCCAACACTTTATACCGTTTGGACGGTTGGGATTTATTTATAAAGTGTGACGAAAATTTGTTCCTAGAATACCAGAAGAATTGCAACATTGATCACGCATTCATGCTGAAAGTTGAACCTCACCGAAGTTCGTTTTCAGGCAAGGTACTCTCTCGCCTGTGTATCTGACGGCTTAGCTGTCCACGAATGGCTGGTGGTATTTCCCTTAAAAGTTTTCCAAAAATGCCTAGCTAGCAGCTTGCCAAAGCAAAACATGTCACCGGCCGGCAACATCCACCACCAAGATCGCACCAAAACTGACGCCGGCGCGTGACGCAGCTGATAGCGCCTGTGGTGACGGGTGAGTGGTAGTACACCGGCGAAACTTGCAGTAGTACAAGTGTAGTACGATGATCTCTGGTTGGCGCGGTGGCCATCGCAGCTACCACCATCTACGACAATTCATGGAGCTCTTGAGGGTTACCGGTGCTCACTGCCGTGGATGGCCAGTAATTCAGGTAGCCGGCAGGCGAGGGCGTCGTCGTTTGGTGGTCCGTCAAGTCCTTGGAGTTGAAGCGTTCTCATGATCGACCATCATGTTTGTTGTGAAAAAATAGATGCCGGCAGTGGGCGTCCGGGAGAGGTCAAAAGATGACTTATTCCGAAGAAGAAGACAAGAAGATTGGTAGATTTTCAGTATGCTTTGCAGGACTTTGATCTATATTTCAGGATTTTGAAAAGCTGATGATGTTCATGCATATGTATGGATTGCCATGTCGCTGTTCTTGGCCACTTCATCTCCCTGAACTTAGGTAATGCCGCTGTGTATTACTTTGGAGATCTTGTTGTGCAAGTTAGATTACACACTTACAATGATGCATGATCAAACTGTCCATTTCTCAAGCAAAGGTAACGACACGACTGAACACCAAGAGAAATGCAGTGGTACTGACAGTGGCATGCATCAGCTGAAAAAACAGCAAAAAGAAGACCAACTACCTAAACATGGAATGATTAACAGTTGGAGTAAAAGATCAAAAGAAAACAATAAAAGTTGCGAACGACAAATATATATATTGCACGGTATTATGCTCTCTTTCTTTCTCTCTTGTTTAGTCTTATATGGTGCTGGTTTGTAGATCACGACTCGGATGTACAGTACTACACAACACTTATTTCAGATTTTGTGTCCCTGTCAACCAACATGACAACAACTTCACTATCATTCCCCATGTCTCCTTTGGGCTTTGGAAGAGCCTCTGCGACCAAAAGTTGGATGGCCTGCAATGGTAGGTCCTCATCTTTCTTGCAACTTAATTTTTCGTGGTGGATCATCAGGATCAGGTTCTTCCTTGCTGTTTTCTCTTCCTGTTAGGTCGTCTGGCCAACCACCAGCCACCCGGATGCTCTACTTGCACTTCTCAAGAGCCAAGGCCAAGGGGGTTTACCTTTGTAAAAGCAAAACCTTATCATGGTGGAATAGCAGTCACCATGCACAAAGCAATGCATAATAATTCGATTTTCTCTTAGAATTTTTTTGACGCGAATATACTCTGAACTCCCATTCTTAGATCCCAGTATTTTTTTCCCAGCGGAAACTTGCCTTTTGGCTGAGGATAGTTCTCACAATTCCGCTGAAACAGGCCGAAGAAATAAAAGGCCCAAGAAGACTACCAGGCCGAATCATTCGGCCCGGCTCTCCATTCTTTCCTGTTAACGGGTCGTATCCTCCAAAACAAGAGCCCAAGCTAGGAATTCCCCGGAAAAAAAAACACGAACCTTTCCTCTATAAACTCTCGCCCTTCTCCCACGGCGGCGGTGAACCTTCAGATAAACCCTAGCCTCCTCCTCCTCCTCCTCTCCCTTCTCCGTCGGCGGCAGCTACCAGCACTTCTCCGTCGACACCATGAGGGCACCAGCGAGAGGAGGTGATCATCCGGCCTCTGCCATCTGGACGCAGATCCCCAATCTCATCCTCTGACATTGTTTCGCTATACACGCAGGACGCGGCGGGAGGGGTTACGGCGGGAGAATCGAGGGCGGCGACCGCAGCGGCGGCGGTAATCATCCGGCAACCCGACCTCCGCCTTGTGCCTTTTTATTCTTCTTGGTATCTCCAATCCTCATCCTCTGGCATTGTTTCGCTACGTACACGCAGGACGCTGCGGGACTAGAGGCGCCGGCCGCGGGGCCAGGGGGTTCGGCGGGAGGAGCGCTGTCGGCGGCTTCAGGGGCAGGGGAGGATCGAGGGGCGGCCGCGGCGGGGGCAGGGGATCAGAGCCGGGCATGAAGGGCGGGAGCAAGGTGATCGTCGTGCCGCACAAGCACGACGGCGTATTCGTCGCCAAGGCCAAGGAGGACGCGCTCTGCACCAAGAACGTCGTCCCCGGAGACTCCGTCTACGGCGAGAAGCGCGTCTCCGTCAACGTACGTCGGTGCTTGCTTGCGTCTCTCAATCTTAGTCTCACACGCACCATTACATTACATACCACGCTCATTAATTCTTCTGTGCTATGATGGGACTACGAAAGTTTACACTTTTAGTTTCTGCGGACTCGTTTGTTCAGTAATTATAACTCCTATTCCGTTGTTTGCACATCTGGAAGTATGCTTATTTCTGCTTTGGTGTTACAGAACGAGGATGGGTCCAAGGTTGAGTACAGGGTGTGGAACCCCTTCAGATCTAAGCTTGCTGCCGCTGTGCTTGGTGGTGTTGACAACATCTGGATTGTAAGTTCGTTGTGATTGTTCGTTAGCTTGTATTTCGTGCCTCAAACCTTGCTGTTCAAGTTTGTGTTGATTAGCTACTACCTCTGTTCCAAAGTGTAAGTCTTTTTAGCTAGAAAGAGTACATTTTTATTCTTTGTTGACCTCGCATTTGTTATTTCAGGCTCCTGGTACTCGTGTGCTGTATCTTGGTGCCGCCTCAGGAACAACAGTGTCTCATGTGTCTGATATCGTTGGACCAGTGAGATCTCGTAGCTACTTACTATTGGTGAATGCATCATATCCATTTGTGCGAGCTATCTTAACTCAAGTCTTCTGACTTGCAGACTGGGATGGTGTATGCCGTGGAGTTCTCGAACCGGTGTGGCAGGGATCTTGTCAACATGGCCAAGAAGAGGCCCAATGTGGTCCCCATCATTGAGGATGCTAGGCACCCTGCTAAGTACCGGATGCTGGTTGGCATGGTTGATGTTATCTTTTCTGATGTTGCACAGCCTGATCAGGTATACCTGTCACCGTATAGATTCATGCAGTAGTTATTGGATGGATCATTCCTTGCTCATGGTGGACCTGCTGTAGTATAGTATTGACTGGTATGCTTTAATCACCTTCTGTGGCTATGTTGGAGCTAAGCAAGCGATGAGCTTACTCGGCCTCCCCTTCAGGACATCGAAATGGATGATGCAAAATCGAGTTACTGTTGCTTTTATGCCTAATGCCAGTTCATTTCCTACTCAGCTTGCTGCATTCTTTCGTCTTTCATGCTTCCAGTCATATATTGTCACAATGGTTGATCAACGAATTTATTCTTGATGTGATGATTTCCAATAGTGGTGGTGTGTCTGCTTGTTTCTGATTTTTATTAACATGTGTGTCCAGTTTTTGTAATAATGGTGAGACATCCGATTATTATACTAGAATTTGCCTTTGTGATTTATCATTTCACGTTGATTTTCTTGTTTTCCTTGGCTATATTGGTGCCATAGCTATGATGAGCTTACTCGGATTCCCCTTCAGGACATCACTGGATGATGCAAAATCGAGTCTCTGACGCTCTTATGCCAAAATGCCAATAGTTTTGGTTTTTTTCTTGATGTATTTTATTTTATTCACTTTTGACTACAATCGGTTTTCCTTACTTAACTTTTCATGATGAAAGAGTTTCTTCCCATTTTACTGGCTTTCTATCTTCTTATAATTTGCCTCATGTCCCTTATTATTACCAAAATGTTCCTAGAATTGTGCATGATATATGACAAATGACCGTTCAATCTTGTTACTCCGGCTCCACATTATCAAATTTAGTAACATTGTGATTTTTTGGTTGGAAGTTTTAGCGTTTTTTGTGTGATAATACTCTGTTACTCCAAGCATTACTTATCTAGATGGGTTAAATGGTAACCTAGCTTGTTACTCCCTCCGTTTTAAATTATAAGATGTTTTAGGTGTTACATATGGTGTCTAGATGCATACTGAAATGTGTGAACATACACAACATGTCTAGATAGATCCATTTGTATACATGTGAGTGTGGACAAAGTCTAAAACATCATATATTTAAAATCTGAATCTCCATTTTCATCTATCTAAAAGTTCATGGTTATTCTGAACTGTACTTGTCTTAGCAAATTAAACTGTTGCTCTTTTATCCTTTTTAGCATTCAAATTTAAGCTTGAACAAGTATGACATTGCTGCTTGCAATGCATAGATACTGCAAGTAGCAATTTGATGCTCGTTCAAGCTTTAGTTTGTTAACACTTAAATCATTTTTCAACTTGTCACAGGCCAGGATCTTAGCCCTTAATGCTTCGTACTTCTTGAAGGATGGTGGCCACTTTGTCATTTCAATAAAGGTACATTCTAATCCTATTATTAAGAACACTACCAAACCTGTATCATTTGCTTGACATATTCCATGCAAATGTCTAAGTTGCCATTGACTGACACACTTCGCTCTCTGATCAGGCGAAATGTGTCGACTACACCATGCCTCCTGAGGCAGTGTTCGCCAGTGAAGTGGAAAAGCTGAGGGCTGATCAGTTCAAACCCTCGGAGCAGGTTACCCTGGAGCCCTTTGAGCGTGACCACGCCTGCGTCGTTGGTGGTTACAGGATGCCCAAGAAACTGAAGGCAACTTAAGTAGAAGTCTACAGTAGTAGTGCCCCTGTGTAATGAGTATGAGTCTTGGCGTAGTTTGTTTTGATCCGGATTTGAGCACGGTTGAAATTTGAGCATTAGGGTTTACTCGTACGCTAGTGTGCATGGAACTATAATAATAGCTGATGTTTTATGGTTATTATCTTGCTTTGTTGTTTGAATCCGAATGAGGCTAAGTGAGCAAGAGACATTTTATTGTAAATTCTCGAAAGATTTTGCATGCATGCGTTGACCCCTGTGCCCTTCTAAGGCGTGCCATTTTTCTAAACAAAAACAAAAATCACAACAAGATCTTTGAGATGTCCTTTGTCCTCAACGTCTACTCTGTCGAGGACATGGCACCATGATCCCATTGTCGACCTGACGTTGGTTACAGACGAGAAGTCGTCAAACAGGTCAACAAGACCACATTTGTTCTTGAGGTGGTAAAAAGGAATAACCGTCGATGAATCTACTTGACGATCTAGAGATCCCCACAACTAGACGAAGTCCACGAGAACCAAAACATTCTCACAAGGTTCTAGATGTCGCACCCTAATCACATGTGCGTGTTTCTCTCAGGGCGAAGAGGTATCGTCGAAGCTGATGTTGTTGGGTACATCTCCTAAGAAAATTCACCGCTGAACCAAAATTCAGTTCATGTGTGGTTGACATCTATTATCTATTATTGAAGAATTGACTCGTAAGGGATTTGGACAGTGACATTTTCACAGATTCGTTTTACTCTTTTTACATTGTGTGGATCAAAAGGGAAATATTTCCATAACACATTGTTTAGATCAAAAGGGCAATTTTTTTCCAGTACATGACGAATGTCGTATGCCTCTGGCGTAAAACAAGGACTCTTTTCGACAAATTGCAAAAAAAAAACTTGCCTCTCTTCGCTTCTTGGGCTGAGCTCGAAAGCTACTTGTTCGGCCCGATTTCGTTTTCCCCTCCAGTTCCCCAAATCGCTGCCCGATTTCGATTCCGGCCACCCTCGCCCCAAATCAACGCCGCCTCCATCCTCACCGGCGCCGCCCCAGCCCTACGGCGGCGATGTCTTCGCTGGGCCAGAGCAGCTCACTCCAGCGCCTCCACAACGTCGAGAAGGTTAGCCACTCATCTCCCTCTCTCTGGATTGTTTGGTAGGTTCTCGAATCTTTGACGCGGCTACAGCTTCGTTTGTTCTTGTGCAGCGGGTAGTGCGGGTGCTGGAGCTGGCGGGCTCGGTCATGGAGGAGTTGGGGAACTCGCAGGGTCCCCGTGCCGACGCCGTCGCCGCCCACTGCCGCGAGTTCATGCTCTCTATGAAGGTACCACGCCATGCCCTCATCCATCCACCACCTTCGAGCCTGCGGTGTACTGGAAATTAGGTTATGGAAAGAGTCAGCACACTGACTCAAGCCGTCGCACTGGTTCAGATCTGAAATTATGTTTGGGTGTAGCTCTTTAGGCTCAACTATATTTGCGTGACGATCGTCTTAGGTGTCTGCTTTAATTTTCTTGCTTATGGATAATTCATCTTTCTTGTCAATGTGGGAATGACATGCTTTGTGAGCTATCCTGCCGATTGCGATAGAGGTGCTCCTTAACATCTCTGCGCGTGCACCCTATTCGTCATGACATGAACTTCTAGCCTTGTGCCTTTTGTTTTAAAAAAACTGGTAGCCTTGTGATTATTACTTGAGTGGTCCACATTGCTCCACATTGTTGAGACGCTCAACTGCAATTTTTCCCATATCTAATCTTGCCGACTCTAAGCAAATACTTCTGACGTTCAGCGGGAATTATTTGGTATTTAATGTTGTCTGCCTATGTGCACTGCTCACCTGGTTATCACAAGGTCAGCGTTTGTTTTAGCAACTGGTTGTTAAGGGTGTCATGTAATATTCTGCTCTGACCCAATGGTACATTTATTCCACCAAAATACTAGCCAGATACATGAATCGATTAATCATTTGCATTCCCATGACTATCTCTGTTGATTTTTTTGTCTACACATTGTGTTAACTATGAAAGATGTGTTATAATTCGTTCTTTATGGTGGCTGGAGCAGGAAATTCAAACAACGTTGCGTGAGGAAATAAAAAGTGCTTGTGAATATCGCCCCTTCGAGAAGTGCGACTATAGTGCCAGGATTGCTAACGAGATTTGTTGCAAAAAGCTGGAGTATGTTATTGAGAAGATGGATGCCATGCAACTGAACATTGAGCACAGCAGTAATGAAGTTTAGCTAGTTTAACTGGTTATTATCTAGTACCTGCTGGTGAAGTGGTGAGTGCCAAAGCATCATTTGGCTCCCAACTCCATTTTTATGTCCATTCTTGCTATACCTTTCACAGGTGTTAAATTGTTTTGTCGAGTATAATGAATGATGTATAGGGGCAAGTTCCAGTATTGTAGCAAATATCAAAGCATCATCCTGCACATGCTGTTTCTTTCATTGATATCAAGCATTACAGTTGCTTCAGAACCTTCAGTTGTGTTTCCACTTAGTTGGATTTATAGTTGTTTATGACACAACTGCGTATGGCAGAGCAGTTCTAACTTCTTAGAAAGTTATTTACTTACAACTGCAACCTGTACAATGTTTGACTATACGGTGACTACCAATATATTGGGAAGCTTTTTTTTCAGTCGTGGTATACCTAATGGGAGGTAAGCCCCCTTAGTTGTTAGTTTCCATCGGGATCATTACCGAAGGACCAATCTGGGATGAAGTATGCCTCCCTATATACTTTTGTTAGGCCAGATTATACCGCTGGGTGTAATCCTTTGAATTTTGCGTACGTACAAAATGCTCTAGATGGGATAAACTACCTTCGAGATTGGACCTTAATTTTCCTATGCACAATTCATGTGTGAGTCACTTGACAAAACTTAGGAGTTAGGAAGGTGTTACAGTGTAGAGTAATCTAACAATTTTAATTCAAATGTGTCTTGCAACCGTTACAGTATGTTTGAACCTGCCTTCTTGTTGCATGTTTCCAACAGTATCAAAGACTAATTATTTTGTTTATTTCATGCTATCTTCAAGAACCATTTATTTTATAGCCATCTTTAAAGAATCAAGGCTCCTTTCTTTCAGGGTTAGCAGCAGGACGGATCTGACGGAGCAGTTTATATAAGGAATGGTCCATTTGTTGATGAAGCTTTTACCTGTTTGCGAGTAAATGGTCGACTCTGAAATTGTAATTCATATTCAAACTTACAGCGCATTGATCCAGAAGTTTGTAGACTGTAACTTTAGCGTCAAGTAGAAACTAGATAAGGCTTCTGTTCAGAGACGCGTTCTTCTATAACTAACTACCTTATGTTATGCCAATCTGCATTTGAGCAAGGAGGTGGACAGCTACTTGGTATATTATGTGTTGTTATGAAATGATTTCTTACATGCCTTTGAGAATGATTTTTTTTGAGAATGTATGAATGTTGATAACATCTCGTTTGGGCCGAGTGGCCCAGGAGCCAAGAGCCCATCCGTCGTCGCCGGCCCACATAATCTCACCCAAGATGGGCTTTCACTTCTCCAAGCTATACAAGGCAGATCGTTTCGACCCACGTCAATCCTAGCATGGCTCGCCGACTCTGCCGTCTTCCTCGCCTCCTCCTCCCCCTCGCCGCCGCCCCCAAGCCCCAGCCCCACCGCCGCCTCCCCGTCCCTAGCCCCGCCGCGCGCCTCCCGTCCTTCTTCTCGCCGTCGCCGTTTCCCACCTTCCCTCGCCGCTTCTCCACCTCCTCATCCGCGGGTACGCTACGCCTCTCTCCCCTTCTCCCACGATTTCCTCTCCCCATGGTTCGTGGACCGGCGCTGATCATCTCGTTGCTCCTGTATGCAGGCGATCCTAGCATGGTGGTCGTCGGCTCGGCGGACTCCTTCGCCACCATCCACTCCAAGGTGCAAGGTGCGACGCCGATTCCCCCCTTCTCCTTCGACAAATTCTCCGCAAGTTTGGTGGTACAATGATGTGTGCAAGTCTCGTTTTTCACATTTGCTTTCTGTTGGCTCGTGTTGTTGTTGTACCTGCAGATGAGAAGCTCCCCGCGGTGTTCTACTACACGGCGGTCTGGTGCGGGCCGTGTAAGTCCTTCTCTGTTCCATGCTGCCAAACCCTGGGAGTCGTGTTGAGTTGATTTGGGTGAGTTAGTGAGTAACCAAGGTGCTACGATTCTGCTGTTTGTTCTTGCAGGTAGGGCGATGGCACCCGTGATTGAGAAGCTGAGCAAGCAGTATCCAAAGATACCCGTGTACAAAGTCGACATCGACTTGGTAAGAAGCGAGCAGATTTGAATTTTGCAATTTGATGCAAACTATGGTTTGTTTGCTAACAAGCTCCAGGATTAGAATGACAAGATTTCGCTTGAGTACGTATGAGATTGCCCTAAGTTGCAACCTTATTTTACAAGAATAATATCACCGCGTTACGCTCCTCGTGTTAAAATCGCCAAGTTGTGTCACCTAAACCATGATGTTTGAAACTGCGTCCTGACCAATCTGATGCCTGCTAAAGTGTAGCCTCAAGTTTTGGATCTCTTGTTAGTTGTTACTCAGGGTCACATGTTTTTATTCACTTGGTTTTCTGTTTGCAAGTTTGAGCATGAAGTTAGCACCCTCATTTAAACGTTGCTTCATAACTTGTCTGGCATCAGTTCTGTGATTTTGTCTAAATACTAATCTCCACTAACACGGATATTCTGGATGTATGATTTATGTGGTATCACTAGGGCGTAAGTGGTGATATGGTCCAATGGGTGGATGTAGTGTAGCCTCCATTGGAATTACTACACCACAATGTGTGGAATCGCACTACCATCAGCATTTTTATTGTTGCTAGATCATACGTATTATATTGAAGCTTCAAGTTGTACCCTCTTATAGTTTGGATCAGCACAGATATAATTGTCAACTTTCTAGCATTACGAAGATTGAAGTTAAGGACAACTCAGAGCCCAGTTTTTCCTTCTCTTAGCCTGCTGTTTAGTACTGTGAGTATAAATGAAGTGAACAACATCCTTCATTAATATGGATTATTGTAAAATTTTGCTTCTCAACCATTCTGCTCTTAGTTCTGCAAATTTTTCTAGTTGTCTAGACATGTTACCTTCACTAGCATGGATATTCTGGACATATGATCTATGTGGTGTTACTTGCGCCTAAGTGGTCACGTCTGATGTATCCAGGGATAGAGCCACAGTTTTTCTTCCTCTTATCCTGCTAGTTAGTACTTTGAGAGTAAATGAAGTCAGCATTCTTTATTAATCTTGATTGTTGTAAAATATTGCTTCGTACGAGTTTGCTTGCAAATCCGTCTAGTCGTCTAGACAATTTATCTTCACTAGCATGTATATTCTGGATGTATGATCTATGTAGTGTCACTTGAGCGAAAGTGGTGATGTCCACGGATGTATCCATTATATAGCCCTGATGCAGTTTAGTGATCCTATTAAATAATTACTGTTCATTCTTTATAGTAGGCAGACTGACTACGAGTTGGTGCATACCTGCATGGTACTTTCAGTAGAAAGGATTCAAAATCCAAAATCAACTGTTCTTTAGTGCTGAGGTTGTACTCTATTGTGAATTTGCAAGGTGGAATGCATTCCAAATACATTGAAAGTCGTTGCTCTTGTTGCTAAAATTATTTTTTCTTAACACTACGCCTGCTCTCTTACTTGGTTATTGATACACACTTCTTTTCTTTTTATCGTGCTGCAGGATGGATTTGGAACCAAACTGGGTAATCTGAAAATATTCTCTGTAGTAAGTTGCATATCTTAAACTGCAATTCGTGGCATTATATTCCCATTCTTTTGATAGATATTTTAATGTTGCTTTCATTCTGTTTCATGGTGATGATATGTTGGATATGTTTCTGTGACTGGAGAAAATATACAATGATTAAGCCTTACCTTGTTAAGTGCTTACATGCACTCACCAAAAGATAGAGCCATAATTATAGGGACACCGTTCTAGCTGCATGTTTTGTATATTTGTATAAACATGGTTTTTACCAACCTTCGTCCTAATTCGTAATGCAAATATTTGACTCATGCTGGATATTTCACAGCCAACTTTCCACCTTTATCACAAAGGTGAGAAGACTAGCGAAGTGGTTGGTGCTGATGTGAAGAAACTTGAAGCTGCCATGGAAAGTCTTCACAAGTAAGATGTTATCTTCTCCCTTCCTTTTTCTTCTTCTTAAACAAACAGTACACTTATGTTTGAATTATCTTTGCTGCAGTGTAACGAAAATAAACAAGCCTTTCCTATAGAATTCAATCTTCTATCTAAAGTACAATCGCTCAGATATAAACAAGCCTGTCCTATATAATTCAATCTTTTCTCTAAAGTATAATCGCTCAGATATGCTACGAGTCTGTCAAATATGTCTCCAGCATAGCACTTAGCTACGTATTTACTGTATATTGCAGTGCTCTTGACATAATGCATCATACTTGGACAGGCAACAATGAAGTCTCTGCATAAGTTTACTTGGAGCAGGGAGGCCGGCACAGTTCTTTTGCATGAAGACGTTGCGATGCGGCCTGTGACATAGAAACTCATGCTTTGCGACCTTGTTCAAACATCTCGTTATAGTTTGGTTTGGAAACATCGACTTATGGGTGTATGCCCCTTTTTACCACAGGGTGTTGTGCACGGTTTGCGCGTTTTCCTAAGCAGGATCTATACATGTATCCCTCCCTGATGGTTAGGCTTTGGCACAAGTTTGTCGCAACTTATCATTCCAATGCTTTTTTCTCTTTTTTTTGGCTACCTGGTACTACTGTTTTTCTTCTTCATCCGGTTTTCCTCTCTGCTGTTGCCCCCACTTGTACTGGATTGCAAAAGTGTGCTACTCAACCAAACATGCCCTAACTGTTCCAGACTGCTAGTTTGTGAGTACGTCCATCATATAATCCTAGAGAAAAATTGTGAATAAATTTATCTGTCTTGCTATTTCACATTTGCCTGGTTTTGGGCCTCTTTGGATTGTTGGATTTTCAAAGGAATTTCATAGGAATCTAATCCTTAGGATTTTTTCCTATGGATTGCCTTTGGTTTAAAGGAATGACAACTCTAAAATTCCTATGGATTGCATTCCTACACCCCAATTCCATAGGAATTCTAACATCCACTCCAACCTCTTTTTTAGACTCATTAGCGTAGGATCGAGGCATTTTTCCTGTGTTTTTCCTGTGTATCATCCAAATGACCATTCATGTTGTTTTCCTCTGTTTTGCACCCAAATTCTTGTGTTTTTCCAATTACTCTGTTTTCTAATCCTGTGATCCAAAGAACCGTGCGATGTCATCCTACTTCGGCGCACAAGTATTTGACCGAAATTTGTCTTAGTTTCACAGAATGACGTCGGGACGCCCCCAAATTCAAGGTTTTTTTTTATGATTTGAGGTGAGGGTGTTGTCAAAACAAAGTTTTTTATGATACGAGGTGAGGGTGTTGTCGTTAAAGGAAACCCTGTGTCAAAAAGGTGCTGCATATGGAAACTCGTTCAGGTTGCTGCCACAAAAGAACAATATTTTCTGCTCTTGAATGTATTCGAGGCTTTGTTGATTTGGCTTGATTATCAGTCAGGGAGTGGCAAACTTGGGTTTTCACCTTTTGAGTGCTTTCGAAATTACAAGGGCGTCTTTATCGTTTTCTTGAACAATGATATTGGTCTGCCTTGGTGCATGAGCACATCTCCAATCCCATGCCAGAAGCATCTGCCTCGACGTGCAAATGGCAGTGAAAAGTTTGGCATGATGAGTGAAGGTGTCAGTCATTTATAGCTTAATTATTTCAAGGCTTTTGCTCCTCCCCTGCCAAAAAATCGAACTCGAACTGCAATCTGGGCTTCTTGAGCCCAACGAAAAAAAAGATAATCGGAACATTTTTTGTCCTTTGAGTTTCGGTGGGGGGAAGTACTAAAGCAAACTTTGTTTCAACGGATTGGCAGTTTCACACGGAGCTGTCTTCCTTGCGGCTGCGGTGACTACTACTACCATAGCTGGTTTCAATTTGTTGGCTCTCGATGTACTATGTAGCGTGTCCTAGACGTTTCACCTCGTGTGTATGTTGTCACTATATAACTTTTCATTTCTGCAAATTATTACTTGTCGGTTAACTTCCTAGCTGCCGAAATTTGGGATAAAAACTCGGTGGCCCATGTAGAAGGCGGTGAGAGTTTGCCGGGGGAGGGGACGTTCTTTGTTGCCGTTCCCTTTCTTAGAGGCATCGCAGCGGTTTCTTCGGGCGTCTACGCTCTAGATAAAAATCCAAAATCCTCGGATTGGCTGGTGGTGATGTTCAGACGTCGTGTTTTTATTGAAAACGTCGGCTTAGTGTTCACGACGGGTTGCTATTTGGAGGTGGTGTTTCGCCCTCCCTCCGACCATGCTTGTGCCTCACTACAGGAGTAACAGCGCATGTCGTCGGGCTTATCACGGAAATCCTCGGCCTAATGAGCCCGACGGCCACCGTCGGACTAAAGCCGTCAGGCGGTGATCCATCGGGGTCACGCCATTGCCGTCGGGCTCATGCATTACGCCGACGGTTTTTTCCGGCCGTCGGGCTCATAATGCCGTCGGCGCAAAAAACGTGTAGACGGCGCTCTCCGTTAGACTCCACAATGAGCCCGACGGTATTGCCGTCGACGGTATTGCCGTCGGTGTAACGTCACACGCGTCAACAGCCTGACGGTCTACCGATCACAGACACAGTAAACCCGACGGCCTCACCACGACGCGATAATGCAATACAGTCGGGCTGAGCTACCAGTGCCGTAGTGCCATGCACCAACCACGATGTTACTTGCTATGGGCGTTGCTGTTTGAGCCTGTGAATAATATACATGTACACTCATTTTTATTCCGAATCAAACAACTTGTGATATCGTGGAATCGGATGGATTGCTTCCCCTACCTTGCACGCCGCAGGACAACTCTGACTTTGACCTCTTATCGTCATCAGCTGGTCCCGCTCGCACGCACGCACGCATCCGTCGGCCACGCCATGGCCGCGAGACCTTGCTTCTAAATCCAGTAAACCCTACCGACCCGTCACTCCATCCCTAGCTAGATAGGAGCGCAGCACCAGCCATCAATCGATTTCTCCCATTAGTTATGAGCATCGCAATCCGCATGAGCTGGAAGAGACGCAAAATTACAGACAAAATCTTAATATTTACATCGCTGCAGGCTGCAGCAGTGGAGCTGAGATACACATGAACATGAATTACCTTGAAAGAAAAAAACTGAGTGAAGAAATGAAAGAGGAAGCTCAACTAAGCAAAGTCCTGTCGATTAGCTCCCTGAACGTGCTTCAGTGTCAAGTTAAGCAAAGTAGCCATTAGAGGCGTGCCCACCGGGCATCTGGGCCGCCTGGATGCTCTGCAGGAGCATCCTGTCCTCCGCGGAGCCGAGCCCGTGCGCGAACACGCCGCCGGCGAGCGACTGCTGCAGGCTGTGAGTGTTCCCGTAACCGAACGCCGCCGCCCCGGTGTACTGCTGCTGCTGTCGCTGGTGGTGGAGGTGGTCGAACGACACGGAAGCCGGCGCCTGCTGGTGGAACCCGTAGTTGTTGTGGGCGCCGAAGCTGATGACCGGGCCGGCGGGGGGCGCGGGGATGCCGGTGAACTGCTGCACCATGGCGCGGAAGTTGGCGGCGTCCGTGTTGAGCATCGTCACGGGCGCGCGGCGCGACGCGCGGGCACGCTTCCTCCCCGCCGACGCCGCCGGCTTGCCCGCCGCCCGGGGACCCAGCTGGATCCCGCCTTTCGGGCTCCCGTCAGCGGACCCCGCCGACGCCGGGCTCGTGGGCGTCGTGGCCGCGGAGGCGACGGCCGTCGAGTCGGCCGCGACGTCGACGCCCTCGTCGATGGCGCCGAAGGAGAGGCCCGGGCTGGGAGCGTAGTGGTAGAGGTCGTCGGACCAGTTGGCCAGGCTGGAGCCAGTGTCACTCATCGCCATGGCTGGCAGTGGGTTCTGGCCGGTCTTCTGGAGAGAGTGCTTGCTTTGCTTGCTCGCGCTGTTTGGGAGGGAGAGCTCGAGACCGGCGATTCGCCGGGCCATTTATAGCGACGCAGCCATCAGTCAAACGGTGGACGAAGGCCTTCCTCAACACTCTTGGATCATGGTGGACAGGACAGGAGATGGACGGTGGTTGCTGTCTGAGGCGTCGCGGTCTCGAAGGTGGCTGGCTGACCGGCCCCGTGAGGCTTTCCACCTTCCGGGAAGCGTCGTTGATCGGTCCCATGACGACGGAGGTGGCGGGCCAGCCTGCCGGTGGTGCTGCACGTGCCACGTGGATGCGCCCCACTCGACAAAGCTCCGTGACAAGCTCGCCGGAGCCCGTCGTCCAGAGTCCGCCGTGCCGGAGGTGACCTAGCTACGTCTATTTCGGCAGGTAGCGGACGAAGCTTCCATGGAAACTGGGATCGAAGAGCAATGTCACAGCATGCGCCTGGCGACCGGAGGAATGGACGACGGATGGAGACGGCCGGCGAATCCATGTCGTGTGGCGGGAAGAGCTAGCTAGCCCACGCCACGTACGTGAATTCCGGCACGTGCTCCGTTTCACCTGCAGGGAAACTTCCCTGCATCACAGTCAGCATCCACTTTAACTTCCGTTTAGGTCGAAACGTTGAGTCAGATATCTTCAGAAACAGGAGTAGTAGTATCAGCAAGATCATGAAAAAAATATGTGGTTCAGAGGTTCAGATATCTTCAGAAACGTAGTGTCACCAGGAGAATCACTCATGGAAAAGGAAAACCCTATCTATTGTTTCGTCTGAAAATGACTCACCACGAAGCCACTTACAACTGACGCAATTACTGGTTACCTCTAAACTGTTTTTATTTAACTTTTGCAGCTAATTAATGGCTACCTCAAACCCTAATTAGGGAGAGGTCGCATCATGGGCATGGCTCCACCATGAATTGTTTGCTTCAACGGGCACGTCTCCTTGCTTCCATGACCCAACTACAAGTCAAACGCAAATCAAACCTGCCAACGTACCTGCATACGTATAGTGTGCGTCCTCGACGTGGACTGTATCTCGAGCTTGTTATAACTGCACATCGTATAAATATCTCGGTCTTCAACAGTAAAACGTAGAGTAGGACCAAAAAACTACTAAAACATATCATAATGTTTCTAGAAACGGAGGTAGTACTACCCAATTAGCTCCAACTGACTCATGAAGCTGACTCACGAAACGTGTCAACAAATTCGGATGTGTTTGACTTATATGAATTAGTTTTTCAGTCTCTCTTTCATCCCGCTACCTCTCGTTGAAAAATACCCAAATATGGCCTGCTGCTCTCCCTTCCTACCCCGTGGCCTCGCCGGCCGGTGGATGGGGAGTCCAGGACCGCTTTGTATGTCTATAATTGTAGTCTATGTTTTCCCTTTGTGGAGCTTATTAGCATCATGCCGTGGGGATTCGGGTGGCTGGCGCTTCTGAGCCGCGCTTATTTAGCATCTTCGAAGTTTCTCCTTACCCCCTACTCTAAAATTAATATATATTATTTCTTGAAAACCTGAATTGAAATCCAAAGAGCAATTGGTCTCGTTTTCTCCATATTAATGGCACAAAAGCTCATCGATTCACCACCTAGAAGGTTATAAAATTAGGGAAATGACAAATCATCGACTCATTTAGAAGCCACTCATGTTACAATGTTGAAGTAAATCTGTCCAACCTTACTTTTTTGTCTAGTTCTTGGAGGAAATAAAAACTAGTAGACGAGTTGTACTACCCAAGAGTACACTACGAAACTCGGTCTAGTCGCCGGGTGCCTGTGGCACTCCACATTCGGCAAAGCCCCGAAAACAATAGGAAATACATTATCATTTCACTAAGTTGCTGATTCATGTGACGAAGTTGAAGGAAATTAAGAGTGTGGAAAGGAGAGATAACATGGAAGAGAGAGCACGGAAAAGGAGAGGGCAGACGAAAGTGACAGGATATCATTCGGCGGGAGGAGGGGGAGTTCTTACGTTAACAGTGTATTTCAGAACACCACCTACACTTATGGAACATAATATAGGATATGATAGTGAATACAATGTTATTGTGAGAAACACACTGGGATGGCCTTGAACAAAACCGTGGCGCCTCTAAAGCCGAAGGAACATCTAAGTGAGGTGTTATATAAATGACTAAGATGGTGGAAAACAAAGGAAGGGAAGTCATAAAATTGCAGGTGAAAATTGTGGAATTAGAGTGTGGGAAATAGAGACGGAAAAAGATAGCGGGGAAAAGAGGGTGGGGCAAGGTGGCAGTAAAGAGAGTCAAAATCAACTAAAAATACTGACGGTGTATGAACAATTAGTTGCGAATTGCGATGTGTACACGAAAATAACTTGACAGTCGTTTCCGGTACGTAGTGTGTAGGAGTAGTAACGAATTTCGATTTTTATGTTGGTTGACACGTAAGTATGTAACTAAAGCTGGCCAAATGAACGGTTCACTCTCGCTGATCTCTGAATTACCGCCCTCAATCGATCTTCCGGAATCACAAAATGTCCCGGACGAAAGAACAACGATAGATGCACGCATATATTATGTTAGATTCGCTCAGCTGATAATTCGTTGGGAATGATCAGGTAAGCAAAGTGACCATCATGTGCGATGTGCCGGGCATTCTTTGGCCACGCCTGGAACAAGTCAAGCTTAGAGCAGGGGCTCTGTGACGTGTGTGGTGACGTTTAGCTATCACTACTTCATGTTCATGACCGAGTCAAGCCATTGACAGATCTTTAATTTGCTGCATCTTCTTCTCCCACGTACGTGTTGATCCGCAGTCTCTCCGATGTTCTGTTTTAAGTAAGAGTGGCCTGATTCATGGAACGGAGAAGTTAAGTAAGGATAAACCATGGTTAGATAATTGGAACGGCCAGAGCTAGCTAGGGGACCTACGTACCGTGAAGGAATCTGATCTTCGGCGGTTGGCATGCATTCTTGGGAATGAAGGAGCGAATTGGTCAAGAATTCAAGATGTGAATCCGGCCTTCATGTGAAGTCGTATGTACAAAAACCAAAAAATAATAATTCAAGATGCGTGCCTAATATAACTACCAGTTCTCGGCGTCGCTAAGCTAGCTACGGAGCTTGGCGCTGAAGGCAGGAGCGGGTCGCGGCCACAACTCACCACAACCTTGGTCTACTATTTCTTATGCATACATTCATGGATCGATTTGGCTCGCACTGAGTACAGTCGTGGATGCACATAGCGCCTGTGATTTGTATACTCCATATAGTATATTTTTTCTTGTATGCCACTGTAGCTTTCTACCAAGAACAGTCGCTGGACGCTGGTCTATAAGAAGAACTCGTGCGTGGGCATAGAGCCGACGTTTCTACGACCGGGACATGTATACCGACGGTCGACGGCGTCGAACTGCTGCCGGGATTGATCGGACATTCTGTGGTGCGGACTGTGGACGGCCGGCCGCGCTGTTCGGTGAAGACGAAGATGAATTAAATGGTCTTCTGTACAAGCCCATCGGAGAACTTTAGGCCACGCCACGGCAATTGGTCTTGTAAAGCCCAGCAAGATTTTTTCCGTTCCGGTTTCTAAGTGGGCCATGTGGGCTCCCAGCCCACCATTGCAATTACACCGGACCCGAGTTGCGAATAGCGTGTAAGTTCTGTATTTTGTTTCTTGCAAATCTGCAAGTTCTGGATTTAGCCGACATCGCATCACTCACAACAAAGTAGAGGAAATTGTCAACAATGCTACACCTGATTTTTCTCAGCCAATTTCATCGACTGATGGACACATGGGTCCATAAGTTTTGTCCCTAGCAGCCCCCCCTACACCCCCAAGTGTAGCATACTTGGAAATTGTCCAAGTCCTTGTGCTGGCGAGATCACCGGATCTAGTTTTACAAGGTGGATGTCTAATTTTTTTTTGATAAAGAGAGTTTTATTACTTAAAGAGTATTAAGCATTACACCTGGCCTAGGACATCTAATCAATTGCAACCAACTCTAATTTTGTATTGAAAACAAACTTGACAACTGCGACGATCCCACGATATGTGCAACACACGAGTGTTTGAGCTAAGAGCGTGCAAAGAAAATGATATTGTGCAGCCGTATAAGAAGGAAAATTGAAGAGAAAAAATATATTGCCGACAACACATGATATATAATATAATCGATACCTGTACGTGATATGATTTAGACAAAAGAACAAATATACGTGGAGAAGAAATGATATAGTTTATTCCTCTTAGGCGCGTAGAACAAAGAGAAAATTGCACATAACACCATTTTTTGGTGTTGTTGTTATACAAAACACAGAATTAAAATAGTTTTTGCAGTCCAGCCCATTTCTACTGTTAAACGTTGCGGCAAGCCCAAATAAAGAGTTCATAACCTTACCAACATATCTGACATGTGGGCCCATAATAATGTGCCATATAACCCTCTCCTAGTTTATAGACTACACATATTAGTGTTTTTTTCCGACCCGCACCTAAAAATTTAGAACAGGCATGCCGTAAAGAAACACAAAATTAGCAGCGACCACCAAGCGAACGGTGCGGAAGCGGGAACGACCTAGTGTGAGATGAGATTAGGCAGCGGCGTCAGAGGGCCGGTCTCAAGGTCTAGATTTGGATCGGGCCTCGTTATCTTCCCATCCCGAGCTAGGAGTTCTTTGTGAATTTGCTGCCTTTGGAGTGAGCATCGGATTCACACGTCCTAGTCGAGTTCATTGTGGATTCACTAAAAGCGATGTTTTGTATAAACATGGGGGGAGCTGTATTTAGAGTGATTTCTATGCAGTCAGTTCCCGTGAGAATAGGTCGTCCGTGTTCTTTTTTTGCATGTGCATGTACTTTGACAGTCAATATATATTGTAGAGACATTCTTGACAATGTGAAATTTCTACTGACATCAACAAAACCGGTGCATATAGTAGTATTTTTTTCAAATATCATATAGTTATGGTGTGTACGGTATAAAAAAAAAGGTATGATGTTGTTAAGGCTCTGAGTTCTTGATCTGGGCTAGTACAACGTTTGGCTTCAAAAACAGTTTTATTTCTGTGTTCCGTGCAACTTTGCTACCAAAGCTTGGTGTTATGTGTAATTTTCTCTAGAACACGGGGCGATGTATTATTAGTCGATTTGACAGTCGTGGGGAGGGACCAACGGTCAAAAAGATGGGAGAATTGCATTTTGAATCTGAGGGGGTCGACCTGGGGCGCTGTCTCCCTTTCCCCTGCAAGAAAGAAAGAAAGACGAGGAGAGGCAGAGCAGCCATCCGTGGGGGCGCAGTGGCAAAGCCCATTGGACCACCTCCGCCTGTCTCCCTCCTCGCCTCGCCTCGCAATTATTTGGGCCTCCCTCCACACTCGTCACCTCCATGGCTTGGATTTGTCGATCATCATGATTCATGAATTCCATCTGAAACTAGCAAGCACGGTTGGGTGTGGCAGGGGAGACACCAGAAACCACCACCACCCTTGGTCCAAGACTGGGGGTCGGTCGGCGATTCATCACTCACTCATCAGTCACTCCCGCCATTATTTCCTCGCTCACCACAGCTAAGCTAGCGCTGATCACTGACGATCGACCTGAGCTGAGCAGAGCAGCTGCACGCCGTGGTCCTCTCCACGACCGATGCAATGCAGCATGCAAGCGAGCGCCGAAGCAACAGCAGTTCTATTTCTATCCACCGCGGGTAAAAAGAGCTGGCCGCTGTTGAGACATCAACAGTCATATCGTGGCCTGCCGTAACTGTCGCCGTCTCTCGTCATCAGCCGGGCGCTGCACTGCGACCGATGCTGTTCCTTCAGAGGTCAAGCTGCTACAAGGATCAGGGCCGGCCGGTGTCGTTGTAATCTGCAAGCATGGAGTAGAAGGATGGAGCTGTGTGTGTGTGTCACTATTTCGACGCTGTCAGAATCCATTTCTACAGTATAGAGGTTTCTGTTAAAAGCATCGCAGGGGCAGCGCAGTGCCGGTGTGTGTGTGCATGTTGTTCGCCTTCACGGGCATCTTGCATGTGGTGGTAAAGCTGAGATGCTCGCATTGCTTTCGATCGATCGAAGTTGGTAAAAGCTGGGTCGTCGGACGGACGAGACCGTCCACCGGCGGCAGCAGCAGGACGACGGTCAGAGTGCCGGCCGGCCAGGCGGGGTGTGGTGGTGGTAGCTGTTACTGCTTCTGCTTGCGATAGATTCCGCAGGTTTCAGGACAGGAGCTAGCAGGCAAGCAGGGTTTGCGATTTCGCAACACCCTCAATCATTTGAGAAACGAAAACTGTGCTGCTGCTGCCGATGGCTCTCGCTGCCTGCTCCTGCCCGCCCAAGATTGGCAAGAACAAGCAGGGGGATCCAAAGCGGCAACTCTGCTTTTCGCTGCATGTTTCTGATCAACGTAGATTTAGCTACAAGGAGTATGCGTCGCTTGTTTAACATACACTCGTACTAGCAATGATCCTGGCCTGTAATTAATCTGCATTCAAAACAAGCATGTGTTCCTGACGAAAGAAAGATCAGGCCGGCACGCACGTGTGATACTGAATGCACACTGCAACAGCAACAATATTGCAAGACGGTAGTCGCCTTCCTCGCGAGGATTGGCTCGACATAGATGGTATCCAGTGATCCAGGGGACCAAGGCAATGGTGGCGTGAAATTTCACAAAAATAATCCTTTGGACAAAGTTCAGCAAAAAATAACCTCTTTTCAAAACTATTTTGAAATCTAACCCTTTTTGGTAGCGCCCAACGATGCGGCGCTACCCTCTGTGTGGTAACGCCACAGCCTCCGTCGCTACCCTCGTGCCAGCGTAGCAACAAGCCCTTCGACGCTACCCTTGGGAGGGTAGCGCCATGCCCTCGGCGCTACCCTTAAGAGGGTAGCTCCAAGCCCCATGGCGCTACCCTCCGAGCACGTCGAAAACGGCTAAGTCTGGGAGGGTAGCGTCATGGGGCTTGGAGCTACCCTCATAAGGGTAGCGCCGATGGGCATGGCGCTGCCCTCCCAGACTTAGCCGTTTCCACACGGGGCCGCGTTGCCACGCTGGCACGAGGGTAGCGACGGAGCCTGTGGCGCTACCACACAGAGGGTAGCGCCGGACGCTACCAAAAAGGGATAGATTTCAAAATAGTTTTGAAAATGGGTTATTTTTTACTAAACTTTATGTAAAGGGTTATTTTTGTGAAATTTTACAATGGTGGCCATGGATTCCTGCTTCGTGATACGTGGTCCACACCCATCAACACGCCAGGCTCTGCCATAGCCCATAGGCACGCACGACCGCGGTCAAACTCTGGCTGGCTGCCTGCCATGGCGCACGTACACGTACTCCGGCCCCTCTTCCACGCGCCGGCGCCGGCGCCGGCTGCCGCTCACGTTCTCCGGGAAGCAAAATTACAGGCCTAGCTCGGCTGTGCTGGAGAAGACCCCATGCATCTCCCTCTTTCACCACGCCATGCATGCTGCTACGACGCATAGGGAGGCGACGTTTAAATTGAATCGAGAGAAAACGTTGGTCTGGTTGATTGCCGCAACAGTCGTTTGACGAGGCCTACTGTGCTTGTCCGTAACAGTACTGTAACAGCGAACGGTACTGAGCAGTGATAAGCTTTGTACAGTCGGTTTCTCTCCGTCGAGTGACTAGCGATGAGCAAGCAGCTGGCCGGTGGGGTAGCTAGCCATCAAAAAGGGTATCTATTTTTCCCAACAAATTTGACCCTTTCGATAAACTTAACGCACAAATGCCACCTACTCATAACGGTACCGCGGTGTAGCCGGCAAGAGATGCGGCGTTCAGGTGTGCCACCGGGGCAATCGATGTGGAATCACCCATTTCCGATGACGTGGAGAGGCATGTCTTGCCTGTTGGGGCGGTGTCGTGTCCGGGCAGGAAGCCGTAGGGGGGCGAGGGCGATATTACCACGGTCGGCGACGGCTTCCTCGTCTTAGCAAATTACACAGAGCTTGCCGCCACGGCCCACTCGACAATGGAGACAGTGCGGGCAGCCTGAGCCTAAGATCGAGGAGGGCGGCCACAATAGCTAAGGCGGCAGCCTCAGTGGTAGGGCGACGTTGGTGATGGTCGCCTCTTCGGCTTGGTCTTCACCTTCTTCCTCCGGTTGCTCTTCTTCACCGTATTTGCCGCCCTCTCCATAGAGGTGAGATTTATCTTCGACTTCAACGAGGTGGCGCCAGCCCGACCCTTGCTAGTTGCTGTGACAAAGGCGGTGGCGAGAACTGGTGTGTCAGCCATAGGGTTGTTCGCGGGAGGGAAGAAGGAGGGAGGTGGGAGAAGAAAGAACATGAGTGATGAAATGTCTAGTCGTTTGGCGGGTGACGACACCAAGATCGTCCGTGCATGTCCCCGTCGAGGCAAACCTGATCTAAATTTGAACCCAAATTCTTTTACACGCAGAAGACCCCCACGTGCCAATTTCTTTACCACGGGATAACGAAATACAGAGTCAGTGCAACAGTCGAAAGTGATGTAACAGCAAAACGAAACCGAAAACCTTTTAGAAAAGCATCCATAAGGCTTCCAAGTTCACCCTACAAGTGACCAACCTAGGAGGAACATACAGAACAGACGTCGAGGAGTAACGCTACGGCTTTTTCCAAACGGGTACATTCGAATGGAAACGGGCCAAATGTGTCGCAGTTTTTGCCCTAAATTCTTTTGAAAATTAAAGTATGAGGTCGATTTTGCAAGGTCTGAATTTGTGTGTAGCCTATCGATTTTCTTGTCTGTACGCCTAGCAACTGAACGCCGCAATAACATGAAGCGCGGCGTGGGCGATCACGTGGAGTGAAAAGATTGACTGCGCGGGTCCTGCATGGTGCATGCAAGCTAAGCTATCCTATAGACGGGCGATGCACCTACCTCCGACGTGACAAATCATAGGCCAGCACCCCGTTAAAAGACGGCACGTACTCCGCCGCGTTCTTCAAACCACATCCATCACAAGCATGTACTCCGTCGTCAGGATCCACGTTTCATACTGCCACACCACCACTGTGCTCGATCGATAGGCAGTACTCCTACATCGGCGAGGCGGGGCAGCCGAACATGCCAATAACTAACCGGCGGGGCCGGCCGTGACAAGACTTGACATCCGTCGCCCGAACAGTACGCCACCGGAGCAGTAGCGGCCGCGGTAGGGGCGGCGGCAGAGGCCATGTCCATGAACACTGTTTGCCATGCATGCAGGATGCAGCTATACCTACTCCTACCTGGCTACCTAGCCAGCTGCCGATCCATGGCCGCCGGACCGGAGTAGACATCGATCAACCTTTTCTTCCTTCTTTCAACCGCACCGATCGATCGATCGATCCATCGGCATGCATCATGCTGCAGGCAGCAGCAGCGGCTGATCATGGGCTCGCAGAGATGGTGAACAACTGAACAAGGGGGTGTGTGTGTGTTTGTGTTTGTGGTGCATGCAGAGATCGCACTATCGACGAGTCTCGTCAATCCGTCACTCATCGATCTACTGTCTCCTTGTTATCCTTGACCGCTTGTTTCTTCAAAGTTATCCTTGACTAGCTAGCTTTTATATGTAGCCACAATTGTGATTTTACCGCGTGCTTTGTTCGCTCTGGTCACGGACATAGATATGTTTTTGCTAGACACCCTTGACGACCCTTGGTCTAAATAAAACATCAGTAGCCACTAGCCAGCCTCTCTCCATGACATGCATGCATGCCAAACAAGGTTTAGCTCCTCCAAGCCGCTAAAACGTACAATACAAAAAAAAAACTGTAACTTTTTGAGGGGTGCAGAGAAGAAAGATGAACTAGCTTAATTACCCTGGTTCTAGCCGGTTAATTTGTGGACGCGTCACAGAGATGGTCCAACTGAAACAATTGGCGGCTAGACCATAGTAGTATAAATTTTGGGAACATGGATGACAGGGAATACTTGCAATTTGGACCATGTTTGCATGTTTCCCGCAAGGCCGCATGTTGTTACATGCATATACAGGAGTAGGATTGCAGTGCTTGGCCGAGAATTCATCGGACAAGGCGGCATGACAAAGAGCATATGGAGGGCCCTGTCCAGTTATCCCCATACCATACCATAACATAACAAGACCCCGTTATTGCATGCCCTCGGACAAACAAAATAGATCAGCGCGATCCATCCATGATGGGGTTCCGTTTTGTCCATGCCATAACCATGCCATCGTCCAGTTCTTGTTCTGAGATCGATCGTCAGGACCTCCTGAACTGCTAGCAAGCCAGTGATCAGGATCAGGTGCATCGATCGGTAGCAGCAGGCTCCCCCGGTCACCCTCATGCGGGTCATGTCAGGTTCGCACACAGCATGGCCGGCCGGTCGCCACAGACGCATCAGGAAAAGCTCTGAGCAGCGCCATGCAGCTCTCGTTAGAGTTGCGGCGAGATCGATCAGGATGTAGCATGCAGCAACAATCTCTAGATGCCAAGTTCAGGTTTGTGCCACACCTCCCTGCCTGCTACACAGCTACGGTGCATGCATGGATCGTGATCACATCCTGCGGAAGTTTATTTAATTTTAGGCTTTAAAGCGGTCGAATCTGTCAGCGATTAGATATAATAGATGGTTATGCACAACATTTCGGGTTAGAGAAAACTCCTTCGAGAAGCAAAAACAGAAAATAAAGTCTCGGATCCTGCGTGTAGGTGAAAGTCCGCTACGGCATCTCTTCCCATACCAAATATGCCACCTCCGTCGAAATGATCTCCGCGCTGCAGAAAAACTTATGGTTCATCTCCTTGCATATCCCCCACATTCAGAGGCTGATGGCTTCGCTCGCTGCTGTCATCTCTAGGCAATCTCCTGTGGCCTCTACCGCGCCACCCAACACCTTCTTCTTTGGGTCTGCACATGATTACCAAGAAATAAAACTAACCGCGCTGCCTTGCACAGATTTCTCCTGATTGCTAGAAACTTAAATTCCAACAAGCAAGCAATAGACAGTACTCTCACGCGCAGCTCCAGCGACTAGAGTTGCACGAAATATTGTTTTCCCTCCGTCGAAAGGAGTATGTAATTCTTGGTGTACAAACTGCAAAATAATTTTGAACATATTTTTGAAAAAAATACTATATATTTTTTGCGTATCCAATAAAAGTAGCTTTTTCAATATTTTTACCTTTGTTTACTTACAACTAAGAATAAGAAGCTGATTGGTTAATTGAAAATGTATGCAAAAAAACATATATAACTTTGCCTAATAATTTTATGTGACATAAACTTCTTTTTAAAACTTCTTTGTAATTTTACGCAAACCTGTATTTTGAATCACAACTATGTTTGGATGTCCAACACGACCAACGTCTTTTTGGGTTTCACAATGTGCTAGCATTACATACTCGCTCCTTTTCAAATTAGTCCACACATTAACTTTGTCAAAACCATAAAAAATTATCAAACAAATATTATGGCCATCATGCAGTACATTTTCTACATGCATTTGATATTGTAGAACTTGAATTTTTACATCTACAAAATTGTGTGATGAATTATGTGCTACTAGTTTATATATTCCTACTTGGCATGGCGAAACAATCAAGGCCTCTTTGGATCGCAGGGTTGGAAAGCATAGGAATAGGAAAAATATAGAAATCTGAAGAACAAAACAGAGGATTGTTAAACGCAGGAAAGCTACAACGTTTGGATCAAATGCAGGAAGCACACATAAAATGTGTCTCAAACCTACGCGTTTGAGTCAGAAAAAGAAGTTGGAGTGGATGTCTGCAATTTAATTAAATTATGGCATATGAATACAATCCATAAGATTTTTGTAGCACCATTCATTTAACAAAAGACAACTCATAGAAAAAAATACTAAGGATTGAAATCCTATGAAAATTCTTTAAAATTCTTATTCTCTCCGTCCAACAAAGTATGTCTGAGACTTTTCAAATTTAGATGTATTTAGACATGACTTAGTGTATAGATACTCCAATTTGGACAAAATCAAATACATCCTTTGTTCGACGGAGAGAGTACAATCCAAACAGACCTTCAACATGTATAATATAAATTATTGTAGAGGGAAATTGGCAATTCCACGGGCAAGTATCCAAAACTCACAAACAGATAAAATTTGGTGGAAAAGGGGCAAATTTTGAAGATGCCTCGAGAGATGCCCTTGTGGGAGTTTCCCGTGATCGTCCATTAGTTTTCTTGTGCAAAAAAAAATCCGTTAGTTTTCTGTTTGTGCACCAGTTTATTTCTTGTTTTGAAACTCATCGGTGGGGTAGCAGCCCAGCAGTGACAAGGCACATGGGCTACACACAACAGGTTCTGGACTGCCATAGATAAGGCTGTACGGCGCATAATAAAATACAGCGTACGGACACAGAAGCACGCTCGTCGCCATCTGGTCCAACTGCCAGAGATTCAGAGTGCCAGTGACTAGCTTGATTTGGAAGATAACTAATGTTAAACATTTTCAGTTGAAATCTCGCGACACATTACTATATTCACTTCGTGTTTTGAGAAACCAAAATGTTGGCCCACCGGCCCATCCTTCACTAATCAAGTAATCATGAGAACTAAACAGTCACATCATTCTCAAATAAAAAACAGTCACATCGATAAGATGTTGGTTAGGGAACTATTTTCCCGTTATGCTTTTGTCCCGTTGACCCAAAAAGAACACGTTGCCATGATCAATTTTCAAGTGATCAGGTAGTATATGTTAGTGCACTATCTTGACAGTTTAAGCTCAACCCCACAAAGATATATCTAAATGGCCGGCAACACACTAGCTTTATCAAGAAAAGGACACACGCATGGCTCGGACGGTGCATAGAATAGAGCGTCTAATAAAATTGTCTTAGTTGATCTACTCATCTCTCTGTCAGTATGTATCTAGACATGTTGTAAGTTTAAGTCTAAATACGTCCATTTTTAGATAAATAAAAATCACCCAATATGAAACGAAGGGAGTGTATATATATCACCTTCACTACCAATCCACCATACACTACTAAAAATAGAGATTTTTTTGCTCAGAAGTTGTGGTGCCTCATTTGTACAAATATACTCATAAAAGAACTACAAGTTACGTAAAATTATAAAAATAAATTCGGACGTATCTAATGGTGTGTTATACAAATGTGTCAGATAACAATTTGATATACTTTGTATTCTGAACTAATGACAAAAGTGTGTATCTAAATATGTATAATTTATACATAAAAATTTATAAGTTTTCTATTTGCGTAACCCATAATACAAGGCATTTAAATTTTTTATTTTGCACATTTATGTGATGTACCATTACCTAACTTTTCTAGAATTCTTTTTGAACCTGTATTTTTTTTTAAATGTTTAAAATGGAGCGGGAGCCGATGATACTTTCTAACTGGCTGTAGAGCCTATTGTTCAATGGTAAATGTACTAAATTCACTGACATGTGTCGCATCGGTCGGAATGGACGAAAGCCGAAACAAACAACGCATCCGATGAAAACTTATCCTGACCCTTCAACGGTTCGGGTTGTAGTTGTTCCCAGACAAAGACATGATGGGATCGAAAGCAACGAGTGCCTCGTTTGAAGAATAGCCTGCA
The DNA here is from genome assembly GCA_026929855.1 of Poa annua. Lineage (NCBI taxonomy): Eukaryota > Viridiplantae > Streptophyta > Magnoliopsida > Poales > Poaceae > Poa > Poa annua. The sequence goes on along the minus strand of CM049430.1, from coordinate 103,268,785 downwards.
ACTATAGTATAGCGTCCCTGTATGTGCTGGAAGATCTTGGTGTTTCCGTCACACACTCGTCGTACCTCGTCGCTTAATCTGGCTTTAACTCGTTGAGTTTCTATACTTCCTGCATCCCGGTTTATAAACAATAAAACTAAAATTTAAAAATCAAGAATATGCCACAATTTGAGCAATTAATACCTCTTTTAATGATCCCTCCACCCACCGATGTGCATGCGTTTTGTTTAAAACTCTAATTAAGTAGACAAATGCATGTGGCAGTCATTGGTATCATATGTGTATTAGTTTGACTAGCAAATTCTCTCATCTAATAGACTATTGACTTGATTCTAAGGATTTGCTTTATTGTAAGCTGGAATGGAGGGAGTACTAGTAGTATAAATCAGCACTGGAAGCTGTAGGATGTTTGTGAGAGAGATTAGTCTGATTTATTTTGTGGGCAATTTGTATGCATGCACGGGTATGGAGAAGCGAGAGATGGATCTGGGAAACCGACACTTCCCTAGTCCCCAGAAAAGCACTGCTTTCGGCCACTCAGAAAGGTGATAGAAACCTGGCAACTTTGCCTTGTGGGTGCTGCCCAATGTACGTGATAACTTTGGACCGATCAAGCAGCCAGACGTACGCTTCCAGGGCGCATCCTTTCTTCAGACTTGAGAGTAGGAGCGGAAGCTCTGGCCATGAGCCCATGCCGGCGGTCAAAAACACGGACGATGGAACAAGGAGGCAAGCATGGATAGCCAAGCAGCACCCATGCATGCAACTATAGCGCTCCTAGCAATAGCATGCATGCATGAATGATTCAGGAGTAATACACATGCATGGATGCTAGTACAATCATCGGCAAGACGACATCAGTTAACTTGAGATAAGGTCTTCAAAGATCTACAGTGCTCACCACTCCCAAGCAGATATCAAGAATGAATGAAGACATGAACTATAGCAACGCATCACAATCCACAACACACAATCACTATTATCTGTTACATATGTGGGGACACAATATATATAGTCATGGAAGTGTATTTTGCATGTGTGCTGTGCGTGCCAGGCAACCGTAACCACCCCGTTACATCAAGTACAAAATTGGTAGCCAGCCACCTTCTGGGACCCCCAGAGACTATGCTTACCTAGTTCTGTAACAGGGGCGGGGTTGCAAAGCAAGCTTGTAGCTACTCTCAAGCCTCTTCAAAGCACGGCCCTAATAAGATAGCCCTAGCTAGAGCAAAGGCCAATCTCTGATCCTCTCATTCTCTCTCTCTCTCTCGTCCACCAACCAACTAACACCCTTCGATCTCTCTACACGGCTAATCATAGGCTTACAATTAAGGTAATCTACAGTAGAACTATACTGGCTAGTGGTAATGAACAACAACATAGTAGTAGACGTAGACACATATATAGCGGCAGTTCGATCTTGCTAGGGAACCATGCATGCATTCATGCATGATCAGGCGAACGGCGATCGATGGGGCGCGCCCTTCCTCCTGTTGTTGAGGGACAGAACGATCTGAGGGAAGAAGCCGCCGGACTTCTTCTTCCTCGGGACGTCAGGAGCTGCCGCGTCGCCGACGCTGGCGCGGCGAACATGGCGCCCGCCGCTGCCCCCGTTGCTGGAGCCGCCGCTGGCGCTGCTCCCGTAGTGACGCATCGGGTCCTCGAGGATCGAGTTGGGGGTGACCTGCCCGACGTCGTAGTCGAGGAGGTCCGCCGACGAGCTGCCGACGTGGAGGTTCTCGAAGCGCGGGAAGCAGGCCAGGTCGGGCTCGCCGGACATGTAGAGGATGTTGGACAGGTCGCCTCCCTGCATCATCACGTGATCCACCTGCATGCATGCAAGGACGACGCACGATCGACCATCACACGGTTATATTGTTTCTACTCCGGCCAGTGTCATAGTACTCAATACAGATTTGCAAATTGTTGGTGTGTGTGTAGTGTAGGTACGTACCTTGCAAGAGAGGCAGCAGAAGTGGAAGGGCTCCTGGAGGATCCTGTCACAGGTGAGGCAGATGTTGCCGGAGCCCTTGAAGGGCCTGGACTGGGGCCTGGGCTTGAGAAAGATCACCTTTGCACTGTTGATCGTGTAGGGCTGCATGCACGACAGATTAGGTCGACAGACTTTCAAACATGTGGCTCATGTAGAGTATGAACATTTTGTAGTGTGAGAACTTTGTGATTCACCTGAACAAAGGAGCAGTCGATGAGCTTGTCGAGGTCGTCCAGGCGCACCACGTCGTTGTACACGTACCTCCGCACCTACACATACATTTAGCCAGTAAGCATTATCCTGTGATGGAAAATTTCTGAAAATTTTACTACTACAAGGTACAAGCTATATACGGAGTAGTAAGCATTCAGCTCAAGCCTTGAAGGTGTAGTGGCTGGTGTGTGAAGTTATTTGAATTATGCATGTGAGGTTGAGGAGGTGGTAGTAATAATAATGCAGCGGCCCTCCTTGCATTGTGACTGGATATGCTGCTAGCTGCTAAAGGCTGGTGAGTCAGCAGTAATAATTGCGAGCGTTTGACCGGCAGCTCGTCGTGATCCTCATCGTGGGAGACCGACGGTGGTACTAGGTGCATTCCCATCGTCCGTAGCGAGGTCACCGGCCGGAGCAGCCAAGCCAAGCCACTACGGCCGGCGTCACTGTGGATTGTGGCCTGGAAGTCTGAAACGGATGAACAGCGACATCGTCGTCGAGGAGAGCAGAACCTTGTTGGTGTATGTGTGTACAAGCACAAGGCCACAAAGGCGGTGAACAGCGTCGAGGCCTCGTTTGGCAACAGGGCATGCAGGCTCCTTTTTAATTTACCATGCACACATGCATACTATGGTACTGCTGTAGTAAAAACTGTTTGTTGGCCTTGGCCTCTTCTCCTTCTTCTTCTACCTCCCTCCAGGTGCCTGGCCTGCCTGTCTCTGCGATCGATCGTCGCATCGATCGGGTGGATGGCCAGTGATCCATTTATTCACCAACCGGCCGTCGTCTCTCTTCGCAGCAGCAGCAGGGGTGATCAGTGGTGGAAGCTGTGCTTTGCTTAGCTATGCATGGCAAAACAATCCGGATAACACACCCCATTTGTAGGGTGATTTGGAAGGAGGACTGCACTGCACCAAGCTAGAACCAGACGACCGAGATTGACTACATTTTCTAGAGCAGAAGGAAGACCACTATTACCACCGTTAAAATGCATAGCCGGATCATGGCCGTCTGCACAGTGGTAGACGGCGAAATTGCGGGGAAATGGTTGTGCTGCTGTGCATGTAAGAAAAGAGAGAAGGGTCGTAGGGTAGCAGCTGTGGTAATTTCGCAGTAACTATTTTGGCTGCAGGTGGGTGTGGGCGAGTGGCGCGTGCAGCTGCAGCAGGCAGCCATGGTTGGAATTCAGAGTTCAGACGCGCCACCGGTTAATTATAAGACAATGCTTATTCGGGGGGGTGCTGCCACCGCGCGGTGAAAAGAGAAGTGACTACTCAGGTTTCTTTCTTTCTTTCTCTACTACCGATCTTCTTCCTAGCAGCACTCTCATAGTTAGTCTCATGCATGATGGAGCAAGAGTTAATTACCCAAGTCACCAACAAGGAACCAAAAAGAGTAAGAGGGGCAAATTACGTACGTGCTAATTGGAGGGGATCGAGGGGTTTAGAGTACGTAGATTAAGCGAAGGTAGGGGGACAGGGCACAAAGCACCACGAACCAAGGCCTGCGGAAACGACAAGAGGAAGCCGAAAGACAAGCACAGGGTTCGAACGACGCTGCTGCGCTTGGGAACTCGAACACGCCGCAATTAGGCCCAACCAGCTCATCCGGACCGTAATTATAGCATACTATGATGATAATTTAAACAAGTGCAAGCTGGTGCTAACCTCTAAGTAGTATCACCAGTATAGCTAGCTAGATAAGCACCGCGGCTTCTCTGTACTGTAACCTAGCTAGGAGTAGCGGAAGTAAGGCTTGCTACTGAAAGAACACCTACATAATTTAGCTGTACTTGTAATTTTGTTCAGAAAATTAATATAACACACACACACACAGCTCAAACGGCTAATTAGTCCAAGAAGTAGTACATGCAAAGCCTCTTCCTCCGTTGGTGGGTGCCACTGAATTACCCGAATCTAAGCAAGCAGGGAGCCATACACACCAACAAACACACGGCGCGAGAATCAGCTGCAGCTCTTAAGTAAACGAGCGAGCCAAGAACAGCAAAAGAATGAATAATTATCTACTGCTACGCCGGAGAAGAACTAGATAGAGCGAAATTAAGGAGAGGTGGTGAGGGAGGGAGGGAGAAGCTAGCAAGTTCATGAAGGGTTACCTGGAGGAGCGGGTGGTGGCGGTGGGCGGCGGTGGCGCAGTGGGGGCAGACGCTGGTGCAGCAGGCGAGGCAGAAGATGTTCTTCTCGTTCTTCTTGCGGCTCTCGTGCGCCTCGCACCCCACGAAGAAGCTCTCCTCCACCAGCCCACCCAGCCACCCGGGCCTCATCCCCATCTCCCTCCTCCTCCCAATTCTCACCTCCTCCTCCTCCTCCTAGTTCTTCGCCCCAGCCACAATTCTCACTCTCTTAATTTGCGGCTTAATTCGAGCTCAGCCGTCGTCTGTATACTGAGTGTATGTATGTACACAGACGCGGTGGTGGATTTGTATGTAGGGCAGTTCAGGGAGGGGTGATGGATGTTAATGGTGGAGTGAGCAGTCGATGACGTCTATATATAGAGCGGGAGCGGAGGGCTCGAGCTCGATCTTGTGCGGCTAATGGCGTCAAGGGGACATACGGGCTCGGCCGGTCAAAGGAACACCTGGGCATCACGGTCCAAGTGTCGGGGACTCATACTGTAATTCCTGAATTACTCCGGGGGCTATCCGATATTTGCTTCGTCCGATTGCTGCCGAGGGGCTTCACAGTGTACGACGGCAGCATGGATCGTTGCAGGTAGCATGGATAGGGAGGTTGCAGATGACTTTGAGTTCCTTGGTAAGGAGATGATCTAAATTATCTCCACTCGGGTCGTCTAAACGGGCAGCCCAAGGACTTTTAGGCCGTGTCAACAAACACAATTTCGCTCCCCACTCACGGCGTCGGGCACGACTCAACTTTTGTCCGACATGTCCAGTCCACGCCCTTCGTTTGGCTGGTCGATAGGTTGGGCCGGACGAAACGAAGATGCCACGTAGGCTTTCGACGCGCGGGCCACGGTTGTCATTGGGACAACAATCTCAACATAACCCCGTCTTTCTTCTTATTCCCTTCCCAAAATTTCTTTTCTGCTGCAACGCCCGCATTAGCAATAACCTCTCCCGCCTTGCTCACAGTGTCGCCGCGCGCGCCACCGAAGTGGAAGTCATCCGCGAAGGCCTCGGAGAAGACTCTCGAGCGATGAAGATGACGATTTCGACGAGGTGGAGGTGTACTACGACGACGATGAGGATATCAACGAGGAAGAGGAGGAGGCGGTCGATTATGCGTCCGACGAGCCAGCACCGGCGAAGAAGAAGAGGTGAAGTCGTGACATAGTATGGACGACGAAGGAGGACAAGTGCATGGTAGAATCATGGAAGGCCGTGATCATGAACTCGATCACCAGGTCAACGACCACAACCCGAGTTCCATGAGTCCATGACGAGGTTGATCCGGACCTTACCAAACCCAGTGTTGGCTATGTGTCCCAGGCCGCAGACGACTTCTAGGGCAGCAACAACATCGGGCAGCAAACGGCTCCACCTCCCGCATTTTTTGGCAGATTTTTGGGTGTTTTGATGGCCCAACCTTCGTGTTTGTGGTCAAGTGGTATCGTTGTTTTCAACCAACACTCTGGATTTGGGTCCGACTGTGGCTAAAACTATTAATTGCCACTGTTATTTATGTTTCTCTGTTTTCAAATTACCAATTTTGACGACGCGAGTGGACAACGACGCCACCCATTGCTGTCTATCCGTCCGGACGGCGTGGCTTTTGGGTGGCCGTTTGGACGACGCAGTGGAGATGATCTTAGCACGAGTAATTCGATGCCACTAATTAGTACTGTATGAGGGGATGGTAACATGATGTCAAAATCAGATGATCAGAGCACGTGGATGATGGTAAAACTCCGAGAAATTTTGCTGTGTTACATTGGTACGTGGTTGCCTGATTTAGTCGGTTTTTTGATGAGGTGAAGCCATGCGTATGACGGTGCTCGTCGATCGATCTCCGAGGAAGAAGGAGCGACAAACCAACCAACCACGCGCCAAGGCCGATTGAATGGCAATCGCCGGCCCCTATCCATCCTAACTTTATTATTTTAGCCTTCCTGAAATCCGCCTGTTCCAGTTGAGTCTAGCTGACAAGATTTTGCCTCTTATTAACCTCGCTACTAATCAGGCAATTCAGCACGCGATGTTTCCAAATCTGAGACTACCATGTGTATGATAGCTACGGATGAAGGATAGCAGATCATCCCGAACAAATCTCAGTTGATCTCTCTGCTTTCCAGCTCGGATTCTACGATTACACTCATGCATCACCGGTGGTAATTTGAGCTTCGGGAGTTCGCACAAAAGAGCTTGACTGGTTCTTCGTCGTCTCCTGTTTGTTCTTCGTTCGTTCGCGTGGCAGCAGTAGCAGTAGAGTACCATCGTAATCGTCTCTGCCTTTACGGTTACTGCTTTTCATTTTTTGTTTTGCGTTGCCGTTTTCTTGCTTTCGTCCACTCGTCTTTTCGCGATTTCCCAGTTTCTTGAACTCTAGCGACGCCTTCACGCCTGGTAGCCTGTGCTCTTAGCCGGCTAGACCGGCACGCATGACTCTACCATGTAGTAGTAGTAACTTGGAAAAGGTTCATATTAAGCTTTTTAACTGGTAAAATCCGGTGGGATCGATCATGTCATTCACAGGTCCCGGTCTAAACTCAACCATATGGGCTTCTTTGGATCACATATTAGAAAACAGAGGAATTGGAAAACACATAGAATTTGATAAGATTATAGGTGTAAAATAGAGCATTGTAAAACTGAGGAAAACTAAAGAAATGATCATTTGGATGATACATAGAAAAAACACAGAAAAAGTGACTCGATTCTAGGCGAATTACCCTAAAAAAGAGGTTAGACTAGATGTTAAAATTCCTTTGAAATTGGGTGTAGGAATGCAATACATAGGAATTTTAAAGGCGTCATTCCTTTGATCCAAATGAATTCCATAGGAAAAATTTCTATGGATTGAATCCTCCAATATTCTTATGAAAATCCTTCAATCCAAAGAGCGCCTATACTCCTGTCCACGATAGCCCATAACTAGGTTGGCTCACATGTCATACTCATCTCTACCCCAATCCATCTTCCTATAGCTGAAAGCAACTAAGGCAATTGGCTGCTGGTGAGGATCCTCGCCACCCAAACGTCCACGACATCGGTGACTCTCGTTGTCAGGAGGATCATCACCACCACATGCACACCCCACATCTATATCATCTGCTCGCCGATAGTCCAACCTCCTCCATCAGCGAGCTCCTCAACCAGCTCCACACAAGTTACGCACGATGCAACATGTGGGGGGATATGGGCCATACGCGGCTGGAGTGTGTCAGTTGTGGATGAGTCTGTGGCCTGGATCTAGTGTCGATGTTGGAAGACTACCTTGGCGTCGAACTATTGCAGCCCGAGCACATATCGACGGTGTGTGGCAGGCAAGAGATTTCTCTTGGCGGCGACTATGGAGAGCTCTAGAAGGCTATGATGTTGGATCGGGAAGGAGGCTGGCCGACAAGCGGATGCGATTTGGAGGAGCTCACGATGGTGGATCGAGAAAGAGGTCGGTGCAGGACTGGCCATCGTCACTCTCGCTTTCCTTGCCTGATAGTACATGTCATGGACCTAGCGTTGTCGGAGCCGCGAAGTAGGGTGGGCGCCGATGTTGTGGCAGATCGGCGACGAGAGCCCATCACGAAGATTGGGGAACAAGATGATTATGACATGTGGGTCGACGTAGTCAGCAAGGGTAGTAGTTTTTTTTTTAAATATTACTCTTAAAACATGTCCAAGGTTCAATTCAGACCTGAATGGCCGGCTCTAAGCAACTTTCACATTTCCTCATGAGATCCCCAATAGTTTAGAGCGCAAAAGACATGGAATATTGACTTCAGAATTCCATCCGATCTTTCCGAGTTAAATAGTTAAAATGGACTTTTTTTCCTATGAAACTTTGTGTTTTACAGCCGTGTGTCATATTCGGCCATATATATCCCTCGATGCATGCACGGAAGCGTTAGAATAGAATGCCTCCTGGCTCCTGCAATTCAACACCCTTGACTTGACATGGACACATTTGTTTGGGTAGTATGTAATGCAATAAAATGTAGAGTAAATACAAACGATACGGCTTGAAACTGTAATAAGCATGTGTGGACAAAACTCAAAAGATGATCAAATAATTGGATCGTCCACACCATATATAAAAGCAGCCCGTACGTGGCGCAGTGCACTGTTACTGTACCGGAAACGAGACGAGATCGCAACGGCCGGCATGACCTAGCTAGGACGCTGTTGGATCTCCCCGTATGATTGGGCCGTGCAATCGTGCATGCACACAGTACGTAGTACGTACGTACTTGATCGTCGACGGCAGTGTACACATGCTGTATTGCCACGAGTGCAAATTAGTAGCTAGCATGCACATCGACCGGCCAGCACACATGGATGTTAATTTGGTGGCTCCAAAAGATCGGCCGGGTAGTAGGAGATGGAGTGCTAGCTAGGACGATCGACGATCTCGCATGCATGTGATCGATGGGGACGGAGGAGATGTTAATGGGCGGCTTGTCTTGGAGCCTGTTTCCCGGCGAGCCTAGACGCGCTAGGGGTCGCCATTTCGGGCTTACATGTGCGCCGGCTTGTAACCCATTCAGAATTGTATTTCAGGTTCATATCAAGATTCAGATATAATAGTATCGCGCCCAGTCAAAACAGAAACTTCCCCGGCCCGGTGAGGAGTCGAGTGGTTATTACGAGATCACCTACCGGCCGGCCATGTGATGTTCGCGCGGCTCTCCGATCACATGATCCAGCTGCATGCTATTGCTAGCTATAGATCGCTGCTGGCCGGTGTGTGTGTTAATTTGTTTGTGACACGAGGTGGTTGAAGAAGGCCAAGAATGATCCATCCATCCATCCAACCATGGATGTGTTACGGTGTTTTCTCACGGGTAAAGAACTAAAGATCACAAGCATAGCTACATTGGTGATGATATGATATGCACGACACGAGTTTATGTTATGTTACTCTAGGAAATTTTCTTCCATACAAACTACTTGTTTACCATACATCGATTCAGGGGATTATCTAGAATCCCTGAAAATCTTCACCAGTCTCTTTACTTTTAGTGTAGTAATACTCCCTTACCGCTGATCCGCTCCGCTGCGCGCCAATGGGCTGCCTCTCGCAACCTCCCCTCTATCTACCTTGCAAACTGCCGAACCGTCATCCGCCTCTTTGACGTCCTCGAGGAGCAGCGTCATCTTACTGACTTAGAAGGCCGTCTTCGCACCATCTCCAAAGTTGCCCTAACTCTCCTTAATGCCAACAGAGCTACCTACCGGCGGCAGCGCGCAAAAATCCGTTACTGCGTGCTCGGGGATGAAAACTCAAAATACTTCCACCTTTGTGCCTCCGGGCGCCTTCGAAAAAAAAACAAATCAAGGTGATCGAAGATGATGAGGGCAACCTTCTGTTCGCCCATGAGGCAAAAGCGGCACACCTTCAACGCTTCTATCACTCCTTACTTGGAGTCCCACGTCTGGCTTCAGCGGAGCTTGACCTACCTACCCTCGTAGCCACAACCTCGCTGGACTCCTTTTAGGCGGCCTCCTTAACCGCTCCTTTCACCATGCAGGAGCTGCGGGCTGCTGTCTTTTCCATGCGCAACGATTCTAGTCCAGGTCCTGATGGGTTCGGCCCTGCCTTCTATAAAAAACACTGGGACCTTGTCAAGCAATCCATGCTCAACTCTCTCCAAGACTTCCACTCCCTTACCGCTGACCTCCGCCCCATCAATAAATCCTTCATTGTTCTCCTTCCGAAAATGACTGGTGCAAACCGGGCTGAAAACTTCCGACCTATTTCTCTCCAAAACTTCTGCTTAAAAACTCTAACTAAGTGCCTAACTCTTCGCCTCCGGCCTCTTATGACCAAACTGGTTCACCCAGACCAGACAGGTTTTATCTCGGGCCGCTGCATTGCAGAAAATTTCGTCTATGCCGCGGACATTGTCCAATCCTGCCACAAGCGGTCTGCTCCGGCGGCTGTTTTCAAGCTCGACTTCCGAAAAGCTTTCGACTCCATTAATTGGGATGCTTTGGACCGTATCCTGGACGCAAAAGGCTTTCCTCTAATCTGGCGCAACCTCATTAAAAACCTCAATGATACGAGTCAGACTGCGATTCTCCTCAACGGCATCCCTGGTAGATGGATCCAGTGCCGTCGCGGGCTGCGTCAGGGGGACCCCCTATGCCCTTTCCTCTTTGACATTGTGGCGGACGTCCTCCAACAACTTCTCCTCGATGCCTCCAGAAATGGCCTCCTGCTTCACCCCCTTGTCGACGACCTCCCGTGGCCCATTCTCCAATATGCCGATGACACCCTCATTGTTATTCGCGCAGATCCACAACATGTCACTAATCTCAAAACCCTTCTGGACACCTTCTCTGCCACCACTGGTCTTGACATAAATTTTCACAAGAGCACCTTTGTTCCCATTAAAACTGACCCCTCGATGGCTGCCTCCATGGCCTCGGCTTTTGGTTGCGCCGTCTCCTCCTTCCCTCAAACCTACCTTGGCCTCCCCCTCTCCCTCCATAAGCTTAGGCTTGCCGATTTCTCCCCTGTCATTGCTAGGTGTGACCTTCACCTCTCTGGTTGGCGGGGTCGTGCCCTTCCCATTGGAAGTCGCCTTATCCTTATCAACTCGGTTATTACGGCTAAATTCGCTCATGCCATGGCTGCGGGACTTCTCCCTGTTGGGGTGCTGGAAGCCATTGATAAACGCCGCAGGGCTTCTCTGGACCGGCGAGGAATCCTGCACCGGAGGCCACTGCAAAGTTGCTTGGAATGATGTTTGCACCCCAAAAGACCTTGGCGGGCTGGGCGTTCTCTCCATTGCCTTGCAAAATTCAGCTCTTCTCTCCAAATTCCTGTCCAAACTCCACTCCCCTTCCGATGCCCCTTGGGCGCTTTGGTTCCATAGACAATACGGATGGTCCGATTCCACTGACCTAGGGGCTAGCCACCACCTGAACTCCCCCATGTGGAAGAGCATCGTCGCGGGCCTCTCTTCCTTCAGAGAGCACTCTCTTGTCACCCTTAAAAATGGCTGTCATACGGCCTTCTGGCTGGACAGCTGGCTCGGTGACACACCCCTTTATCAACAGTACCCAGCCCTCTACTCACACTGCACTAGACCACACGCACAAGTCGCCTCCACCTTAGCCTCTGACTTACAAGACACTTTAACCCCTCGGCTATCCTACACTGCTGCAGTTGAGCTAGCCGCCCTCTCTTTGGCCCTTCAAACGGTCAATATAATCTCTAACGAGCATGACATCCGTGTTTGCCGCCACACAAATAACACCTTTTCAAACAAGGATTTTTATACCAATAATTTTAGGCTGCTTCAAACTGATCCCCAGGCTGTCAAGGTTTGGAGAAATGCTGCCCCTCTTAAGTGCAAGATCTTCAACTGGCTTGTGCGACGACGCCGTCTCCCCACCAACGACCGAAGACATCGCCACCTACTCACTGCATCCCCTAGCTGCCCGTTCTACCCTCAGGATGAGGATGTAGATCACCTTCTCGTTCGCTGCCACAAAGCTCAAGAAGTATGGCGCCTTTTCTACCCAACCTGCCAACTGCAGATTGACTCCATCCAAGACCTCCGGGATGCAAGATGCAGCACCTACGCTGACTCCACCGTATGCACGGCCGTGGCTTGGACAATTTGGAAGCGCCGCAACGCGAAGATTTTCAACAACATCGACGAGCCCATTGCTGTCGCTAAGGCTCGCTGCGTGGACGACGTGCGCCTATGGGCGTACAGATGCAAGTCCACCACTGTTGCTCAAGTCCTTAAATCCTGGTGTATCCCCTTTGAGCCCCCATAGTTTCTTGATGTAATTCATGTCTTTTTCGTTGTACCTCTCTCTGTACCAAACAAAAACCAACTATGTGATTAAAAGTTATAAAGTTCAGGCTGGCTATGCCTGCCGAAGTTACAGTCAAAAAAAATACTCCCTCCGTTCCCGTGATATAAAGGTGTCTAAGGTTTTGGCACGGATATTAAAACGTCAGTATTTCGCATGCGGTGGTCTCATTTTGTTTAGACAAAAAAATCGAGAGACGGGAATTAATAAATGTCATAAATTGAAAATAATAAGTTAAATGCCTCTGTTCTAGGTTGTGACTTGTTTTTCGATGAGTAAAATTGTCTATAAGTCGTAAAACACCTTATATTTTGAAACTTTTCTCAAACCTTAGACACCTTATATTAAGGAATGGATGGAGTATAAGGGATTAGAGGAGATAATCCCAAGATATTCCCCACCAATCATTTCATTTTATCAAAAAAAAATCTCATCCATACGAGTTTATTATAGGGGAAAATATTTGTGGGGATTTGTGATGGTTGAGTTTTCACCAAATCCCTTCATAACCCCTTCCTCCCGTCCCTTAGAAAACCTTTGAAATAAACAAAGCCTAACAAGTCGTATTTAGGCGTATTTAGGGATGACATCCGCAGGGTATGGTGGGTTTAGCCGAACAAGCCCTCAGTGTAGGCATCATCCCCATTTATCTTTACAAAAACACTAGAAACAAACAATGGCAGAAAAGAGAGTGGGCTATCATGGTGGCGTATTTGGGCCGCGGCTGGGCCACATCGGCCGGCTGGCTTGCCTCTTCCTTTTTTTTCTCTACTTTTTTTTGTTTAATTGCTTGAACCTGTCCGGCCGTCAGTCACCTTTGCCTCCACCATCTTCACAAAGATGTTTGCCTGTTGCATCCAGGTCTGTATCATGTCGCATAAGTTCCATCTTTAGCGATCCAACTTGAAGGGACTATTCTCACAGCTCTGTCGAGCAGCGGTTGATCTTCGGCAAGAGAGTACCAGCCTGATGATTTCACTATCAGTCACTCTATCTCTTCCTCTTTTTCCATGAAAAGAAACCAACGACGAGTTGCTTTGGTTCCTTCCTTGAATTATTACGATCACTGAAACAAAGCAAGTCACTACACGTACAAGAAGTACACTCGCACGATACCAAGATACTGTCTGACCATGTCCATGTACTACTGCTATATAGTATGAGCTTCAGCTTGCTGGGCTGCAGCGCCATGAGACACTCACACGACTGTCCTGCTCTTCACTACTCCTTCTCCGTTCACCTGATCATCTTGGCCAGGCCACGGTACGATCGTCCGGGATGTCCACCAGCTGCGTCAACTTCTCGGTCACGCCGTCCCCGGAGCCGCCGCCGGCGGCGGCCACGGACTACGACGTGGCGGTGATCCTGGCGGCGATGCTGTGCGCGCTGGTGTGCGCGCTCGGGCTCAACTCCGTGCTCCAGCAGTGCGTCGCGCGGTGCACCCGCCGCGCCGTGGCCGACCCCGTGGGCTGGGTGGCGCACCGCCGCGCCAACGCCGGGCTCAAGCGCGAGGCGCTCGTCGCCCTGCCCGTCGCCACCTACGCCGCCTCGCCGGCGCAGAAGCAGCAGCAGCACGCGTCGTCCGCCGGCGGCGCCGGGTGCGCCATCTGCCTGTCGGACTTCGCCGACGGCGAGACCGTCCGGGTGCTCCCCGTGTGCGGGCACCGCTTCCACGTGGCCTGCGTCGACAGGTGGCTCGTGTCGCGCTGCTCCTGCCCGACGTGCCGCCGCCGCCTCTCCCCTGACAAGGGCGGCGGCGCCGGAGAAAGCCACCGCCGGGAGCTGCAAGTTTTGAACGCCGTTTGATATGATCGATCACTGATCACCTCCTCAGATTTTTTCGGTTATGTCAGCTTCTACACGTGACTGATGCAGTGATGCTCACCCCGGCCATAAACTGTTCGATGGTTTTACTTTGCCACCTCGAGAGAATGTCATATAGTACTTTTTTCCCAATAATAATAATCGATCAGCGTTTGAGATATTACTATATGGCTGTGGATTTCTCGTTGAGAAGGTTACTTTTGTGTTAATGGTAACCTTAGTTCCTTAGCCACGCATCCGTTGTGTGAGTGCTCAGCGAAGACAGAGTGTGACATGATCAACTAGCCGTGGAGATATGAACATGACAGGCAGTTCAGTCGCGGTCATGGGAAATGACACGGTAAAGTAGGAGAATTTGGACGTGATTCGCAGTGTTATCTTGGCTCTTGGGGGCGTGGTACGTGATGCCTCCTATCCACCGGAGAAGCCACTTGACGGCGAGGCAAGGAATGGGATGTGGCGAGGAGGGCGACCCTGCCGGTCAATGAACTCCGTTCAATCAGCATCAGAAGTTTCCATGGTACCAGTCCATCAGGATTGGAAATTTTGAGTACCTTTCAGGCGATATCAATCCTGGGTCCTGTTCTACTCCAAAGCGCAACTTGGGGAGGTATGAAACAGCACATATGATTCAGGTTTAGTCAGGTGACTAGAAACAGTCGTGAAGATCAAACGGAAAGATGCCTAAAGAAATCCTAGGCTACACACCAAACATGTCCCAGGTTACAAACATGGGTGTCACCATTTCCAACCTGAAGGTGGAACAAAACAGGGCAAAGCGGTAACACCTGATCTCATGTGGTAACCAACGAGTGCGAGGTCAGACATCGTGCCTAACTGTCCACCCGCAACAATTCAGTTATTGGTTTACAGATTAGCATGACCATTTTGCTGCTTCAAGTCGACGTAGATTGATTGTGTTCATACAGAATTATTCCATGATGTGAATATGGCCACAAATATTGCAAGCCTTCACTTCCTACACTACGCGAGGAGACCTTCTGCGCTAAATAATATTGAGGCACCAGCGCTAAGCGTTGACAAGAGCCATGTGTCCGATCAGATCCAACACCCGGTTGCTGAAGCAGGAAAATATAGCAGCATGTTCAGGGTAAACTGGAAGATTCATGAGAAATACAAGTCTTGAACCAGTTGGGTGGAAAATCTTACCTGTAGCCCCACTCGTTATCGTACCAAGACACAAGCTTCATGAAAGAAGAACTTAGACCCATACCAGCATTGGCATCAAATATGCTCGACCTGGAGCATAGAGAGATTTAGCAACTCCAATTTCTCTGCATCTCAAGACATTTCATGGGAACAGAAAGGAAAACGTACCTCGTGTCACCAACGAAATCATTTGAAACAACATCCTCGTCTGTGTAGCCTAAGATACCTTTCAGTGAACCTTCCGATGCTTCCCTGAATAAATAAAGATTGCAAAATGAGTGAGTGAGTTGCTAAGCATATTGTTGAGCTGAGAAAAAGTTTAATAAGCTTACGCTGGAGACAAAGTTTAAGAAATAGCGGTGGCATATTCACACTTACTAATTGTAGGAAAAAATATTGGTCTTAATTGTGGTCAAAGTTCAACCAATAAACACTTGTTCTACTTCTTTGTTTGAGTAAGTTATGAGAACTACTTATCCACTGCATGATCAAAGGTCACTTGTAGTATGTACATGAATCGATTCGTACCAGGGCAGCACACACCGCCATATATTTCCTCTCGACTGCTATTTCAATATTAACCTTCAACATCTCGATAGCACTATTGAACATTTTCGCTTACTTATGGTTGTAGAATAAAAAGCTGCAGGAGTAATCCTAGTCTCTTAAAAAGAATTCCAGTCAAATGATCGCATACTATAAAAATCAGAAAACTGGAAATAGTAAAGTTGACTTGATCAGAAAGAACAGAGCAAGGTAGTGTAAAAAAGGAGTTGTAATCAGCAATCAAGAGATAACAAAGTGAGAACTGTGAAGTGTCAAAAAGGGAATGTAATCAGCACTCAAGAGATAACAAAGTGAGAACTATTATATTGGTGTACATACTTGATAGCTGCTTTCACATCTTCATAGGAAGCACTTTTCTCAAGCCGGCAGGTCAAATCAACAACAGATACGTTAGCTGTAGGAACTCGGAAAGCCATGCCAGTGAGCTTTCCATTTAACGCTGGAAGGACCTTTCCAACAGCCTGTTATAAAAATAAGTTCCAACATAAGATGCCTGCAACAAAAAATCCTTTTGCACTTTCTCATTGAGCCAATATAACCTTTGCTGCACCCGTAGAGCTAGGGATGATGTTTTGACTGGCCCCACGTCCTCCTCTCCAGTCTTTCATCGAAGGACCATCGACAGTCTTCTGGGTGGCTGGACACATCAAATAAAATTATAAATTGGAATGTGGAAACACTGGGAACCCCTGAGCGTATGCCAAGTATTAAGAGGTAGATAGAAAACCTGTTGTGGCATGGACAGTTGTCATTAGACCTTCAAGAATGCCAAACTCCTCATGGACAACCTGGGACAAAACAAAAGAATCACGAACAAGGAAAGTGGTGACACTATTTTGAAACAACAAATGTATGTGCAAAAAATATTCTGGTCTATATAATAAATGAAATGATAAAGTGGATAACCTTGGCAAGAGGAGCAAGGCAGTTGGTGGTACAGCTTGCATTAGAGACGACATTCATGCTAGGGTTGTAATTCTTCTCATTTACTCCAACGACAAACATGGGAGCATCTCCTGACGGAGCCGATATGACCACTTTCTTTGCACCGCCCTATTTAAGGAACACACCAGAATCTCAACATTTATGTTGTATGTAAATGGTTTTTTTTCTGGGACACTAAAATATAGGTTATCAATGGATTTGATAATGAGAAGGTGAACCTTCAAATGTGCTGAAGCTTTGTCGATTGTTGTAAAAACACCAGATGATTCAACAACATATTCAGCTCCAAAGTTACCCCAGGGAATATCTGAGGGGTCCCTGCAATAGTGAAAACCCATAAAATAAAGTTAGCAAACAAAATAAAGTGACAAATCACATGGCAAGAACAACATCTCCACAAGATGAAAAATACTAAAAGTACATTGATGAAAATTATAGCTGGCAAATTTCAGGGAAGGTCATGTACATAATAATGTTAACCCAGTGAACATCAATCAAAGATGACATCTCCGTTTAATTTGCAACGATTATTATATGTGCATGCTAGTATGAAATACTACCAAACTGCAGATGAGCAATCCACCACTTCCATAATACTCCCTCAGTTCCACAATATAACATGTTTTAGGACCTTTTCACATTCAAATGTATACGCTTGTATCAAGACACATTTTAGTGTATATGTCCGCTCAGTTTAGTCAGAATCTATCCAACATATGCAACACCTAAAACAGCTTATATTATAGGACGGAGCAAGTAGGTGTCAAGTAGTGCAATCCTTCTTTGCATAAGCTTTGAGGAGACAAGAGAAATATAGACTGAGTACCTAGTATCCATGTATTCGCAGTGAAAACAAAACTTGATATCTAAATCAGAGACTTCAAAGAAATTGGGTTGATAAATAAAAGAGAGCTTTCTGACAAGACCTAAAATAAAATTAGGAATTTTTTTAAGAAGTTGCCTCTCAAGAATTACTAGCAAGACAGTAATGGCAAAACATATCAGTTATGTAAACAGCAATATATCATTCGCAAAAAATATATTTAAACATCAATATATATTCAGCTAAACCTGCAGCTTTCAAATAGTCCTATAGTTACCTTTTGCTTGTAACTGAAACTTTCTTCCCATTAATCTCCAAGGTTGACTCATCCAGAACTGTTATGGTTCCCTTAAATGGACCGTGCGTAGAATCGTACTTAAACATGTAAGCCTGGAAAAGGAAGAATTCAGTGGATGAACCAAATGGAAACCCTCAGATGAAGCACCTGATATAACTAGAGATTTAAATATGCTGATGAAAAGAAACAACAAATGTGCAATAACAGTAAACATGCAGGTTTTCTCACTGAGGACAGAACCTAACAGATCCTACGGCCATGAATGACATAAGTCGAGCGCCTACTTTCAAGCAAGTTACAAATCCAACATATAATATAGCGCAGGCAAGATAGCTCATAAGATTCCATACACATCAGCAACTAGGGTAAAAAAATTACATATGAATGTACTTTTTTCAAGTATTCTACAGATGGATGTTCGATACAAGCTTCATATAGAACTAAGGAAGCATACAAAGTAAAAATGATGCATAATGGTGCGGTAGAAACATTTCTCAATTTGGTGCCTACTTTTTTTTGCTAACAGGACATGTTTTATTGGTGTGCCCTCTTTCCAGAAATATCTCAACAGTAAGTGTCTGGTGTTTTTGTGAATAGAAATTCAAAACTAGACTGAACATCATGATCAGAATTCTCATGCAATGGCTCAATAAAAATATCATATGCGTCTGGAAATCAGATCACTACTTCCCCATTTTAGATATTGCATATCACTCGATGAAGAATCAAACAACTGCTGTCAGAAACAATAGACCAATCACTCATTATCTAACACAAGTTGCACATCGTTGATGTCTAGCATTTCAGAACACTCCAGCATAAGTTCTACAGTCTAGAAATGAATAATTTGGTGTTACTTTATTACCATGTATTTAGCATCGATAAACGGATCATTAACAGCCACAACTTCAATATCATCTCTACTGACTGCAATTCGCAAAACCAACCTCCCAATACGTCCAAATCCTGCAATACGGACAAAAGTGTACCATCGTAATCAAAGACTAAAACAATGTAAAGATCATGTCACAATCATTAAAGTGAACGGATTGGTAAAGCATATCCAAAATCTAAAGATGCACCTGCTAAACATTATGAGCCTTAATGTATCTAGACTATATTGCAATAATGTGGCAAGGCGATTTTTTTCTCTTATCTATTCGAGGAACTCACCATTGATGCCAACCTTTGTCTTTTCCCCACTTGAAGATTCTATGGAAGGTGAAAAGGTAAAACTGCGTCAAACACAACTGCAGGCTGCACTCTCTATAAAAATTCTACGAATTAAACTACTCACGAGGGGTGGCAGGGGGTGCCTGTGTTGCTGTGGCTCTTGCTGGCTTAATGCTTCTAGCACTGCAGAGAAAAGGCACACTGTTACAAAGAGAGAAAACAACTGCAATATGCATTGACCATCACCAACAAGTGCTTAGGGCGGTCAAAATACGAAACTGGTAAGCTTAGAGCGCAAGGGCATCATTCATTTATCGCAGGAAATGCCAGATTCTCAAGCAATATTGATCTAGCTCGTCAATTTTAGCGACCCGGGTAGCTGAGTGCAAGCTGGCAGCTATCTGAACAAGCTGAATGGAAAAAGGGTGACAACAAGACAACTCACGGTGATGAGGAAACTCCGATGGAAGGGAAGCTGCAGGCAGCCTTGCTCCTCAAGCACGACACCTGCACAATCAGCAAGTTACAAGAAGAAGAAAAACTGTGAAAATATGGGTGAATCAACATGAACAAATCTGGGCCTGAATTCTGGATATCACGACGAATACACTGAGGCTTCCCAGTATGAAGTCTCTAAGGAGAGCAATACAAATAAACTGTTCCTCGTGAAAATATCGGGATGAAGTCATGAAGACAAGTTGGCGGAGCAGAAAAAGCAGCCAACTTTCACTGTGTGACCCAAAGTTCAGTTGTACGGGGTCGTCGTTGGTTCCATCGAACGGGATCAAGTCCTCGTCTTCCCAAATTTAGTGAACACACATGGAAGAGGAGAGATTCGGGACGGCGATTGGGACCTTGATGGGGTCGGCGGCGCGAGATCCGGCGGCGGCGGCCGGGGAGGCGGAGGCGCGGAGGGAGAGGGAGAGTGACGCCATGAGTGGTGCCGCCGGTGTGGCGTAGAAGCCTTTGGTCAGACGGAGGCAGCGGCGGAATAGGGGAGGGGGAAGGAGCCGGCGGCGTGCGCGCTGTGCACCGGCGATCTCCCTCCTCTTCGCGTCGCGGTCTCGCTGGCGGAGTTGTTTATGAGGTTTTATTTCCTTGGCCTCCGTTTTGGTTTCTCCGGTCACTGTACCAACACTTTGCCACCTTCCATTCAGCTAATTTCCAAAAAATGCCAAGTAAGCCTGATTTGATTAAGTTAGATTAAGTTGTTTTGTATAATTAATTCTGATTTGATTTGAGAATAGTATAATTCAAAAGAGTTTGGGCAATTAGTTATGTCTACTTTGATTTGAGACAGAATGTAGTTGATTAGTTCTTTTTAGAGAGACTAATTAAGTATAAGTACTCTCTCAACAACAATAAAAATACTACTATCCGTAATCTCGCAAGAACATCTACGTGTCGAAACCAGGGTTAGATCAACTTTTTTTTACAAGATCTCTTAGACCTTATTTATTAGAGATATATTTTCCTCCCAAATGAATAGAGATAGGAAAAAGATTTGATGAAATCCTTTCTTCCACCAAATCCCCTAAAATGCCAATAAGTAGCCTTTCACCCCTTAAAACAAATGGTATAGCATGGTGTTCTTAATCTACGTAAACATGAGGTGGTTCTTGAGAATATCTTGGGATTATCTCATTCAAAACCCCTCAAAAAAAATTACAAATACACTAAAAGACAAACTTGGTTTTGAATACTCTCCGTCCAAAAATAAGTGTCTCAAGTTTATACAAAAGTAGATGTATCTATATGTAAAATATGTATAGATACATCTACTTTTGGGCAAACTTGACACACTTATTTTAGGACGGAGGGAGTACAACCATATCTCCATTGCAAAATTCCTAGCTCTCGCATTGTTTTCGATGACCACAACCGAAAACGACTAGAAGCTGCCCAATTAAGCAGAGACAGGAGCAACCCGTGGCATGGAACGTCAGGTTTTAATGGATGTTCTACGACGAGATCCCATGGCTCATTGGTTAGGAACTACAAATAGCATTTGAGAATAGCAGCAAAAATGATTGATGTTTCGACGTGGCGTGCGTATCGTATCTACGTTTTGGCCAGGGTGAGGATGCGTTTCTAGGCCAGTCCGCCACAAAGCTGGCCGCGTGCGACCAACTCCACTCCATGATTCCAGGAATCAAATCCTTTAGTAGATGGACGGTCCAGGAGAAGGTCCACCTTGTGCCAAAGATGCTGATACACGTACGTCGCCACGTCGGGTTCTTCCATGCGCCGTGTCTCACACCAACCCCGGTCCACGTGTAGCTTCATATATAGGAATCATTCTTATGGTTTTGAAGTCTAGCTTGGCCTCTCTGATTCAATGGATTTGCATAAGAATTTTAAAGGATACAAATCCTTATAAAGTTCAAAGTCTTGCTTCCCCATTCCTCATATGGTTGTTGCGAAAGGAGATAGGAGATCCTGATCTGCAGTTCCACGTATCAAATCTCTCATCTATGTAACTGGAATATTGTTGGATACATGTCTTAGAGTCGTTGATTGACCTCTTCTATTGTTTCCACTCCCTAATCCCATTATGTGTTTCTCATTCGTGGGACTTGAGAGAGATGTACTTGATCATTTCTTGTGAAGTGGGATTATGAAGAGATTGTGGAGCTTGCCAACTCCGGAGTCCGGGGTGTAGGCAAAACAAGTAGACCTAACTTTCTAAAGGTGGATCACGGAATAGGGTGAGGCATAACCTCATTGTGACATGCACCTCTCCAACTATGATTAGCTTCCTTATGATGAAGTGAAACATCGAGATAAAATCATTTTCTCGACATGCCTCGCTTTCCCTAGAACCTACTCATTTATCTTGTGCTTTTTCCTTGTGTTTGGCTTTGTGTTTGAAGTTATATCTTCTGACATATGTTGTTTATCATTTGGTATATATCTTGTGTGGATCTTACTTAGCTTAATTTAGTTTTGGTGCACTTAGTTGATCTTAGTATTTTTAGAATTTTTGTTTCAAATCTAGATGTCTATTTATTTTTTACATATATACAAGTGAAATACATAATTTGTAAACACTTATTCACCCTTTGCTTCATAAGACATCTCAATCTTTCAACAAACCCGGTCATCGTTGGCCGTTGTGTGAGTGTGTGTTTGCAGTTGTGGTGCATGTCTATATTGCTCTTGTTATTTCTAAAAGGAACTTCATTTTTTTCTTATGTTGGATAGTCAAAGAAACTCGACTTGAAGACCTGTGTAGTCACATCTTCATAGGATGTGTTTATGAGTGGATCAATGCTAGGTCCTCCATCTCAAAGAGAAGGAGAGGGTGGGTTTTTTCTTATGTTGGATAATCAAAGTTAGAGGAACTCAAGTTAAAGACCTATGTAGTCACATCTTCATAGGATGTGTTTATGAGTGGATTAATGCGTCCTCCACCTCCGTTTCAGAGAGCGAAGGAGAGGGCAGGAGGAGTTGGTTTGGTTTCACACGTCAATTGTCGGGGAAGAACATGAGAGTAGGTGGTGGTAGGGGTGGAGGGGGTGTACACGACATTGCGGGGTGGAAAAGTAAGATTGGAGGATAAACTATTTGTTTTTACCACATAAACTCTAGAAATTTCTTCTATGCTACGTGTAAACTTGATAAGATTAATATAAGACAACTCTGTAAGCAACATGTCACATTTAAACACATAAGGAGGCATGGAATAATCTGTCAAATTATCTGATATAATTGGATTGATTTGTTTGATGAAGAAATCAATTGTAGCATCGTTTATACAACCTAAAGTAAATTTATCAAAAGGTATGACAAACAAACTTTCAGTATAGCACAAGAAATTAATTTAATATTATAAACATTTTAGTTTTGTAAAAATGTGTTCCTTGATAAACAAGTGCATATACATCTTTAATTATAACATTTATACCTAAAAGGTATTTAAGACAATATGTCGTTAGATTTATTGGTGAATAGCGACATGCCTCTTGTGGAAGAATGTGTCATTATAAAGTTAAAAAATTTAGTATAAATAACATAAAAACATGGGCGTAGACAAGCCACAGGCCACCCTCGGCTTGGCCCAGGACGTGATCCTAAAAGATAGGCTTATTTTGTTGCTGAAGTTAGTACTGTATTGTACTGTAGGTACAACAGGCTAGCCTTAGTCTCATCTTCCCTATGGTAGTGACATAGAATAATTATAAGAGATAAGTTAATGTATATCTGTTAAACACACCTGCAATAAATGTACAAGAATTCTCATATATTCTCAGCACACCTAATACACTAGTTAACTGTATGGATGACTAGTTCAGTAAAAGACGACATATTCATAATTTCAATAGCCGGCGACTCTCATCATTATTACATAAATTGTATTGATCACTATGAGTTCACTATTCTTCTAAAATAATGTATCAGAGATAAATATGCGTATCTATTAAAAAATGATGTATCATAGATAAGTAGGTTTAGGCTATAATCCTACTAAAATATAAAAGTAATTATTGGAAACAATAAACCACATCGTGGAGTACTTAGTTCGTGCAATTACTCAGTTGGAAACATGATGTGAATGTATAGACTCAAGCACCATTTTGTACCACTTCCATTTGCAAGTAATTTTTAGGTGATGGAAAACATTTGTTGTACAAAAAACTCACATGTGTCTTGAAACACCAAAGAACCCACATGAAACTGCTCGAGGATGAAATGGAAGCGAACATTTGCGCAAGCGACCTAGCTCAATTGTTCAGCTATTTCAAGACAATTAGAAATCAACAATCAACTCAATGATTCAATTTTAAATAAAAAAACTGGGGAAGGAGAATACAATCACATTGAATGTAATAAACAATGAACTGATCCCAACAACCTTGGCGATGACCTCGGTATATTGAAGGTACCTCCTACATGTGTTGTCGTGTTTGGTCCTAGGCCATATTGCGCTTACCTACATAGATGAGATAAAATAGTCACTGAGTAATGTCCATAACCATGTTGAGGAATACACTAAAGAATAAAGTGTCTGCAGAAATACATCACTCCTAAAAAATAGTTCCAGACCCCTCTATGTATACTTGATCTAGCAAACAGTGCACATGAAGTCTGAAATCTTAATAACCTTATTCTTACACGTCCTGTAATCAACTTAGACGCACCTGTTATCTCTACACATTGACAATACTGACACAAAAATATCACAAGTATGTGGCGCACATATCCTCATTTTCTTGTTCTATGCTCCAGGGAAACTTTGCATTATCTGAAGTAAACATTGTGTCTTCTGTCATAAAAATGAGACGATCTAACACTTATTTTTCGAGTGCAAATTTGCTAGTTCTATATGATCCATTATCGTTTTACTATTTATCCACCCAAAAGTATTGCTAATAATTTTGTCAACTGGCTGAATGGGGTGGATAATAGGTTTAAATAACTTATTAGGATAGGAGGGCTTGCCGTAATATGGTCGTTGTGGCTATGTAGAAATGACAAGGTTTTTAATGATAAAATGTGTTCTCTTATGCAGGTTATCTACAGGACTACTGGTACTCTCCATTCGTGGTTTCAGTTGCAACGTGTGGTGCATCGAGACCTGTTTATTGAGGTGTGTACCAGACTGAAGAATACGACGAGAGACTTTTTATCCCGACATGGATGGCTGCATAATTTGCGGATTGACCCTCCACCCTCCTAGACGATCTTACAGTTTATCATTTTGATATGTATTTCACCCCTTTTATTTGTTTCGAAGTTCAAATCTTTTTCGGCTGTGTGCATCCTGGTTATGCAGAGCGGGTGTAATACTTATACTTTTAAGTAATAAGAGCATATACAATGGGGTGATGTACGCCTTCTCTTGACGTTGACATGATAATTGTATAGGTGGAGGAGAGAGAATAAAGAAAGAAAAGGTTGCCTTCGCTTAGCTAAGATATGATCTCTTATGAAATAAGAGAAATCTAATTTCACTATTGTATCACTTATTTTCTCTTAAATTGTAATTTCCTACTAAAATATAATTAACTCTCATCAATTATTAGGGATGACAATAAGAGATAATACATTGTATAACTTTTAATTTTGCTTTCTCTAAATGACGTGGACGGCTAAGAGAAGACACGACTTCTCTACCATTGTACATGTTCTAAAGCTCCATTTATCTAAAAAAATCTGGAGAGATATACTTCAAGCTTACAAAACAGAAATGCCTTTTATATTGAGTCTGAGTCCATACCATTACTTGTAGCAAATCGTCTATGGCAAAAGATAAGCTGCGACCAAACTCCATACCGCGATACGGAATCAGATCCCTTGTCATTTATTCTAACCGAACATATATACCTAACTAGATACGGGGTAGATGTAGCTGATGTACATACGGAGATACGGGGTAGATGTAGCTGATGTACATACGGGTTAGTTGACGAGATTCAATAAGTGTGTCCATCCATTACCGCAAACTAGTGGAACGTAGGGTTTTGCTTCCATGGGGTTGGGTCCGGCCGGGTGTCGCCGTCGTTCCTCGAAGCAGCCAGCCGGAGTGGACCACATAAGCAACCTAGGGCCGGCTCTAGGATTTTAAACGCCCCGGGGCGAGTTACCAAACACATAAAAAATCCGGTCAAAAAATATGTCAAGCCTTGTCATCTATTCTAACCAAACATATATACCTAACTAGATACGGGGTAGAGGTAGCTGATGTACATTGACGAGATTCGATAAGTGTGTGCATCCGTTACCGCAAACTAGTGGAACGTAGGGTTTGCTTCCATGGGGTTGGGTCCGGCCGGGTGTCGCCGGCGTCGTTCCTCGAAGCAGCCAGCCGGAGTGGACCACATAAGCAACCCAGGGCCGACTCTAGGATTTCAAACGCCACGGGGCGAGTTTCATCGATGAAACCAAACACATAAAAAATCCGGTCAAAAAATATGTCAAGCAAGGCTTGAACCTAAGTCTTACTAGATGAGGACATGATGTCTTACCGTTAGGCCAAAGCAATCATTTGTATTTCCTTTTTTCTATATGCTATATACCCACTTCTTATAAAATATGGGCCCCTATTTGGACGGGGCCCGGGGCCGTCACCCCCGCCGCCCTGCCCTAGAGCCGGCCCTGAAGCAACCTCCCCGACGACCTCCTCCTGCTCATCCTCGCCGGCCTCGGCTGCACCGCAGCCGCCGCGCGGACGAGCGGCCTCTCCCGCTGGTGGCGCGGCCTCTGGGCACGCCTCGGCGACATCTCCCTGCGCGGCGTCCAGTTTGAACGGCTCGCGGGGGTGCTCAGCCTTGTCGCGCGTCCCCTGGCTCCCACCATCTCCCTCATCGAGATCCTGGTGCCGAGGCAGAACCGGCGTGTGCCCAGGGAGCACTGGCCCGTCCACGCCGATGTCGACTCGCTGCTACGCGGCGGCGCGCGGCTCTCGCCGGAGAGGCTCCACCTCGCGCTCCCGCAGACAGGGTCCACCAATCCGAACCCCGGCGACGTCTACGTGTCGTGCTTCCACAGCGCTGCCTCCCATCATGCTGGAGTCTCTCCCCTTCGTCCTCCTCGCGCCCGCCGCGGGTGGCGAGTTCGCCATGCTCGAGACACTGCGCCTCTTGGACTGCATCATCGTCGAGTTGAGGATCGGGAGGGGGGGTAGAGGAGGGCGTCGTTCGTTTACCTGGAGACGCCGAGTGTGTGCTGGAGGAGGAGGAATTCGTCTGCGCCGCCGAGGAGGAGCTGCTGCCGCCCATGCGCCGGGGCGCCCAGACCGGCATGGTGAGCCGGGGCTCGTTGCCGGCGGCGATGTAGTCGAGCACCCACTGCAACGTGCGGTGCTCGCCACCCCACCACCGCCTGCGGCCGTGCGCGTTGAAGCGGCCCTCCAGCAGGCCGTTGCTGCCGTGGTCGGCGAGCTCCTCCTTGCGGCGGCGCTAAAAATGCGCCGTCCAGAAGGCGTCGTTGCCTTCTGGCCTCCAGCGTGGGTCCGCGGCCTGCTCCGGCGTCAGGCTTGCCCGCACCTCGGTGATGGCGTAGTCGCGCTCGATCTCGATGGGGACGGGCGGCACGGGCACTGACGAGGTGTTAATTCGACAAGTCCCAGGGTTGTGCACCCCGGGTTGATTGATGGGGAGAGAGATGAGTGCAAGGTGATCACGACGGCTGACAAGCAAGGTTTTACCCAGGTTCAGGCTCCCGGAGGATAACACCCTACTCCTGCTTGTCTGATTATTGATGCGAGTAGCGATTACAATGGCGAGATTGCGATCTCGCTAGGGTTTGTCGTGGTGGCTATGAGCGTGTCCGCTGGGACAGGCAACCCTCCTGGCTTTATAGGCAGCCAGGTCTCGGGTGGTTGGTGCCGATGGCATCTACAGATATGGCAGGTTATGCTTCCTAACCGACTTGGACTAGGTTACATGGTACCCCGCGTGGGCCTCCTGTGGGCCTTTCCATCCTTGGCGCGGCCCAGGTAGCATCATCATGGGCTACCCGCAAGGCAGCCCCTTTCGGGTTCTCGGATCATTGGCTGATCCTACCTTGTTGATTTCAGCTTTGAAGCTTACTACTCGAATCACTCTGTCGAGTTGCTTCAGTTGATTTTGGAGCCGTTGGCTTGATGACGTCATTGGTGACGATCTGTTGCACGCCTCTGCGCCCGATGGGACGTGACGTGGTGGGCCCCGCTGTTAGAACTGACCGCGGTCCACAGTTGTCACGTCTCCGAAGTGGGCGCGAAATTTGCGCGGCACGATGACGACGCCTCGGTTTTCTTGCGTAGTGGACGAAGTGGGCGGTGACAGTTGGTTTCTCCGTGCGACACGTGGACGGTTGGATGTGCCCGCTCGGAGCCCTTGTTCGGTGGACGGTTGAGATGCTGATCTTCGAGGCATAAGTACTGTGTCTTGACGCTTGGGATTTCATCTTCTCCAATCGCTCTGTGCTTCTTTTCCTCTGCGCTCTACCATTTCCGCCGCCATCCCGAGCTCCGAGCAATCCGTCCGTACACCTTGCGACCTTGACCATGGGCAAGCCGAAGAGCGCCGCTGGCTCCTCCGCCGCCGCCGATGAAGCCGGGGTGATGAAGAAACCTGATGGCGACTGGCAGAGGTCCTCGGTGAAGAAGGCCGAGGTGGAGCTTTTCCGCGCGCAGGGTCTGCTGCCACCTGCCGACCAAGTCCAGATACGCGTCCCTGGCAAGGAGGTCTTCCCCACTCCCCGCGATGGGGAACGTGTTTGCTTCGCGGATTTCCTTCCGCGGGGCTTCGGGTTCCCCATGCACGATTTCGTGCGCGGTCTCTTGTATGCCTATGGGGTTCAGATCCACGATCTGACACCCAATGGCGTCTTGAGCATCGCGGGCTTCATCGTGCTCTGCGAATGCTTCTTGGGTGTCGCGCCCCATTGGGCGTTGTGGAAGTCGCTCTTCCTCGTTCGCAAGAACGTGGGGAAGAGCGGGTTGACCTTCCCTGTGGGCGGCTTCGGAATCCAGGTGCGCGGTGACACCGCGTACTTCCAGATGAAGAAGGCCGACTCCGTCCAAGGATGGCGCCGAAGGTGGTTCTACGTCCAGTGGAACCAGGACGGCCTGGACGCGTTCGACAGCGGGCGTGGACTACGGAAGACCGGCGCCTGGGCGCACCCGCTGTCCGCCGTGGAGAAGGAGGCCGTGCGGCCCTTGCTTGGCCTGCTGCGCGATCTGACCAAGACCCTTGGGCGCGAGGCGGGTGGCGTCTTTCTGATGGCCACCTTCTTCCGTCTTCGGGTGCAGCCGCTCAGCGCCCGGCCTCACCCGATGTGGGCCGCCGAAGGCGTCAGCGCCGTGCCGCTGGATGATGAAGAGGTGGAAGCCAACGTCAGGTCCATCACCAACCTCCGAGCCGCGGACACGTGCAACGTCAAGTGCCCGATTTCTCCTTACGGGGCCTCGAACCCCGTTCCTGAGGTAAGTCTTGTCTTGTTTTCCTTTTGTCCTTGTTCGACTTGAGTCTACCTTTCTTTTTGATTCGACTTGTGTCTACTTGCTTCAGGGTCGAGCTCTGTTCATTAGCCTTCCTCCCCTTCCTGAGAACGGACCCGACGATGAGTCGAAGTTTGTCGAGGAGGAGGACGAAGACAAAGAGATTCCCTCCGCACATTCTCCCCGTGATGAGGTGGAGGAGGAGGATGAAGTGGAGGAACCCGCGCGGAAGAAGCGGAAGCTTCCGAGTCGCGGCGATTCTGCCACTGCGTCGTCACCTGCCCGGGATGTCGACGTTACTGAGGAGGAGGTCGTCGCGACGTCTCCGGGTGCGCAATCCTCGGGTGGCTGGGAGGAACCCCTGAACGTTCCTCCAGTTAGCTCCGCATCGCCTCGTTCTTTCGCGCGGATGCCTTCGCCTTCCCTGGAGAGCTACGACGACGCCGGTACCCCCAGGTGAGCTTCTTTTATGATGTGTCCTTCGAGTTGTACTTTGCGGTTTCGACGTTTTAGTTGACAGGTGTGCTTGGTTTTGCTGCAGCCACTGTTCTGACAATGTTAGCTCCCCCCTTCGGGACGTGGAGCATACATCCGCCCCTTCGACTGGGCTGGGGACGCCGGTGGTGGTGGAGAAGGTGCGTGCTGAGCCTGCCGGCATTGCATCGTCTAGCCGCGTGCCTCCTTCGACTGCAGAGGACCTTGAACTCCTGGACCACGTAAGTCTTCCATGCTTTTTCTTGCGTTCTTGATTTTTCATCGGGTGCGCGATCAGCGCTCCCGATGGGAGTAGCCCCCGAAGGTGTGGGTGACTAGTATAGTCGCCCGCAACTTTTATTGACATCTTGCTTTTGCTTCAGCCGTACTATCGCCAACAGCTCGACGCAGCCGCGGCTTACGTTCGCCTGGAGAAAGAGAGGGACCAACTGCGTGCCTCGCTGGACCAGGCTACTGGGCGGGTTGATGAGCTTGAGAAGGCTCTTCACGAGTCTCGAGAGCGGGAGCTGGCGCGGGTCGCCCAGGAGAAAACTCAAGTCGGTCGTCTCCTTTCACTCGCCGGTGTTCTTGGGGGTAAGTTTCGGCTTGACGCCTACTGAGTCTTTGATCTTTTTCTTTGCTTGACTTTGAATTTTTGCGCAGAGACTTGCAGTGGAGCTCCTCCAGAAGACGCGTCGAGCGACACGGTTGACCTGGCGACCGCTGTTGGCTTCCTCGACCGGATTTGTGCCTATGCCTCAGACGCGCTGAAGAAGTCTGCAGCCGCGTTGCAGAAGTCGACTGGAGCCCTCAATGTGGTGCATCAGAGTATCTTCCCGGGCGACCAGCCGCCGGCCACCGTGGACGCCCTGGCTGCGCCGTTTGAGGACGCGACCACCATCGCCGACTTCACGCGGTCGCAGACGGTACGCGGCTCCGAGCTCACCTTCCAGCTCCTATTAGGCCATCAAGTTCCAGGTGACTTCGAGAAGGTCGTCAGCGGTTTTCCTCGCAAACCCGATGGCCGGACCGCGTCGCTGAGTGGCGTGAAGGAGCGTGCCTCGCAGCTGGCCGCGCAGCTTGTGGCACTCTTCGAGAGGGCCCTTGCTAAGGCGACCGAGGCGGCTGCCGCTCGGAAGGGCTGTTCCCAGTCGCAGTCCGCAGCCTTAGAGTAGGCGTAGTTTTAGGAATGCGGCAGTCGCCGCGGTCTGTATTTTGAACTTCATGCTTTGTAATGAATATTACCCTGTCGGGTCTTTTGGTCTTCAATATTGATTTTGCTGACTTTCTTTCTTCTGAGTTGATCTGCGCTTCGCAGTCGCATGATTGTATTGACTCTGCGTATCCCTGGCAGAATGCTGCGCGCGATGATGCTCCACCTTCTCCAGTGGCCGAGCCGAGTGGCACGGCTTCTTCTTCGGGTGCTCGCCGTCGTCGGGCGGCGCCGGCTCCTCCACGCAGTGTAAATGATCAGCGGATAATCACATATCTGAAGAACAAGGTGGTGGAGCTTGAGGCGACCCTGAAGAATACGGAGCGGCTGCTGCACCGTTCTCAGTCGCATCCCACGGCGGAGTTCTCGCGACGTGAGGATTTTTTGCTTGGGGAGATCGACCTGATCAGTCGGCAGTTGCAAGGTATGTATCCCTTTGGCGGCTGCCTTCCTTGTTGGCTTTCCTTCTCGTTCTGACTTGCATTTTATGCGCACAGATGTTAATCCCGACTGGGAGGCCGAGCGGGCTCGCGTTGAGGAGCGAGTCACCCGAGAGGCGTCCGGCGACTCCTACGAAGCTCGACAGTTCTGGGTGAACCAGTCGAGGGGGCGCGTCCTTGCCACCATGCTTGATCGTACGTGGCGCGCTGCTTTTCTTCTGGAGAACTGCCGGAAGACACTTTGGCACATCAACCGTGTGTACTTCCCGCACAATGCGCAGCCGAACGGGTTGTCTGCCTTGCTGGAGAGGTTCCGCGATGGTGAAGGGCTCAAGGAGGTTGTCGACGCCCAACTTGTGGCTGGTGCGAACGCGGCGCTGGCATACGTCCGGATGCACCGGCCACATCTTCCGCTTGAGAGGGTGCTTGAGGGCCTGTCGGGTGACGACGACTTTGATGAGACCTTAGCGGCTGCGCGCCGGATTATCCGACAGGTTCAGGACCTGAGCGAGCGCCTTGTAGGTCCCTTTGATGCGCCGAAGGCTGAACCTGCAGTTTAGAGTAGCTGTCGTCTGATGTACAGGGTTAGCTATAGAGGGCAAATGTGCCTGTGTAAGTATGATGTAACAGATTAAAGTACTTTCGAGTTATGAGAGTTGATCTGTTTACTCGAAAGTGAAAATGCCAGTTTTGATTTGCGACCTGTATGGCGCAGTCGCCTAGTATGCTAGGCAACGGCCTAGGTTTTTTCAAGTGTAACCTGTATGCCGCAGTCTCTGATTTTAACAGGTGGCGACTTAGGATTTTTGTAACTTGACCTGTATGGCGCAGCCCCCGAGTCGCTCGAGTGGTGGCCTAGGATTTTGGCTAAGACTTGTCTGGCGCAGCCCCCGAGTAGGTCGAGTGGCGGCCTAGGATTACAAGTGTTACCTGTTTGGCGCAGCCCCCGAGTATGTCGAGTGGTGACCTAGGATTTGGAACTTGACCTGTGCAGCGCAGCCCCCGAGTGGGTTCGAGTGGCGGCTGAGGATTTTTCTGAGAAGGCCTGTTTGGCGTAGCCCCCGAGTAAGTCGAGTGGTAGCCTAGGGTTACAAGTGTGACCTGTGTGGCGCAGCCCCCGTGTGTGTCGGGTGGCGACCTATGATTTTGAACTTGACCTGTATGGCGCAGCCCCCGAGTCGGTCGGGTGACGGCCTAGGATTTTTTGACTTTATGCTTGTATGGCGCAGCCCCCGGGTAAGTTGGGTAGCTGCCTAAGATTTTATTTCAACCTGTGTGGCGCAGCCCCCCGAGTGGTTCGGGTGGCGACCTAGGATTTTGGACATGCTTGTATGGCGCAGCCCCCGAGTGGTTCGGGTAGCGGCCTAAGCTTTTATTTCAACCTGTGTGGCGCAGCCCCCGAGTGGTTCGAGTGGCGGCCTAGGATTTTTGAGCTTCCTCTGAGTGACAGGTAAAGGAGACAGATTTTCTTCAAATCACTTTATTGATTCTTGTGAACAGGTCGCCTCATTAAAACCCTTCCAGTCCCCTCAGGTACCCTGGTAAGGGAAAGAGTGCGTCTGAAACCTGTCGCGCTGATTTTCTTGTACAATGATTGTTTTGAACTAGGCGTAGAACCGGCGGAGTTGTGCTAC
The DNA here is from genome assembly GCA_026929855.1 of Poa annua. Taxonomy (NCBI): domain Eukaryota; kingdom Viridiplantae; phylum Streptophyta; class Magnoliopsida; order Poales; family Poaceae; genus Poa; species Poa annua. The sequence continues at coordinate 103,236,123 of CM049430.1, read as the reverse complement.
GTTCCACGGGTTGCTGCAGTCCGCTCCTGTCTTCGAGTCCTTTAGGCGGTAAGCTCTGTTGCCTATTGCTTCTGTTACGATGTACGGGCCCTCCCATGGGGAAGCGAGCTTGTGCACCTTCTTTTGCTTGAGTCGAAGAACCAGGTCGCCTGCAACGAACGCTCTTGGTCGCAGCCTCCGAGTGTGATAATTGCGCAGGTCCTGCTGATACACGGCTGATCGTGCCAGGGCGATGTCGCGCGCTTCATCCAAGGTGTCTCTGCAGTCTTCGAGTGCCTCCTCTGCATCTGACTCGTCGTAGGCGACTACTCTCGGTGCGTCGAACTTGATGTCGCAGGGGAGGACCGCTTCTGCACCGTACACCATGAAGAATGGAGTGTACTGGGTGGACCTGTTTGGCGTTGTTCGCAGACTCCAGAGTACCGATGGCAGTTCTTCCACCCATGCGCCCGCTGCGCGTTTTAGGGGCACGCACAGTCGTTTCTTGATGTCGTTGTAGACGAGGCCGTTGGCTTTCTCCACTTGCCCGTTGGATTGCGGGTGCGAGACCGGCGCGTAGCTGAGCTTGATCCCCTGCTCTGAGCAGAAGTCCTTGAAGTCTTCGGCTGTGAAGTTTGAGCCATTGTCGGTGATGATCCCGTTCGGTACTCCAAACCTGAAGATGATTGACCTGATGAAGTTGACCGCTGTGGATGCAGTCGAACTTGTGATGGGCACGGCTTTGATCCACTTTGTGAACTTATCGACTGCAACCAGGAGGTGAGTGTGACCTCCGGGTGAGGATTTCTTCAGCGGGCCTACCATGTCCAGACCCCATTGGGCAAAGGGCCAGGCTAATGGTATTGTTTTGAGTTCTGATGCTGGCGCGTGCGGCTTGTTGGCAAATTCCTGGCACCCTGTGCATTTCTTCACCAGCTCCTCGGCGTCCTGCATGGCTGTCAGCCAGTAGAACCCGGCTCGTAGCGCCTTGGCCACCAGTGCCCGACTGCTAGCGTGATGCCCGCAGGTACCCGCGTGGATGTCGAGTAAGATGGCTTGGACGTCGACTGGATCTATGCACCTTTGCAGGGTTCCTGAGATGCTTCTTTTGTAGAGTTCTCCGTTGATGACGGTGAAACTTTTGGAGCGTCTGATGATGCGCTTTGCTTCGACTGGGTCGGCTGGCAGCTTCTGATGTAGTATGTATGCTAGGTACGGTCCTGTCCATGTGGCTTCGACTAGCATGACCTCCATGGGGACCTTGTCTTGGCTTGGCGGGTTGGCATCGCCTTTTGTTGTTGCAGTGCTTGCTGTATTCTGAGTCTTGATGGATCTCTGCGTGATGCACTCGAGGAAGACGCCGGGTGGGACTGGCACCCTGTCTGAGCCCATGTTAGCGAGGACGTCGGCTTCCTCGTTGCTTTCACGGCCAATGTGGCGCAGCTCGCAGCCATCGAAGTTGCCTTCCAACTGATTGTAGAGGTCTCTGTAGGCGATCATGTTGTCGGCGACGGCGTCGCAGGACTTCATGGTTTGCTGTACCACCAGGTAGGAGTCGCCGTAGATCATGAGGTGCGTGGCGCCGCAGTTCTTGGCCATCCGCATGCCGTGGATCAGGGCCTCGTACTCGGCTTCGTTGTTGGACGGCGTCGGAAAGTCCATCTGCAGGACATACTTGAGCTTGTCGCCTTTGGGGGAGATGAGCACGACTCCTGCCCCGGCTGACTTGAATTTCTTGGAGCCATCAAAGTACATTGTCCATGCGTTGGACAAGTCGGGGACATTTGGTAGCTGGGATTCTATCCACTCGGTGGTGAATTCTGGGAGAACTTGGGCCTTGATGGACTTCGGGTGAGCATACTTCAGCCCCCATGGCCCTAGTTCGACAACCCACTTGGTGACTCGTCCTGTCGCGCGCTGGTTCGTGAGAATGTCTGCTAGTCCAAAGGAGCTTACCACCGTGATCGGGTGCTCGGAGAAGTAGTGGACGACCTTTCTGGAGGTCATGAAGACTCCGTATGCCAGCTTCTGGTAATGAGGGTAATTCTGCTTGGACAAGGTGAGTACTTCGCTAAGGTAGTAGACGGGCCTCTGCACCGGGTGACTGTGCCCTTTTTCTTCGCGTTCGACTACGAGCACCGTGCTCACCACCCTGTTCGTTGCTGAGACGTATAGGTAGAGCGGCTCATTTTCCAGCGGTGCCACGAGGACTGGAGAGGTTGTCAGTGTTTTCTTGAGATGGTCGAACGCGTCATGCGCCTCTTGTGTCCACTCGAACTTGTCTGACTTCTTCATCAGTTGGTAGAAAGGTAAGGCTTTCTCTCCCAACTTACTAATGAACCGGCTGAGAGCTGCGACTCGGCCAGCTAATCGTTGCACCTCCCTGAGCTTGGTTGGTGCTGGCATTGTGAGTATGTTCTGCACCTTCTCGGGGTTTGCTTCGATTCCTCTTGCGGATACAAGGTACCCTAGTAGCTCTCCGGCTGGTACGCCGAACACGCACTTCTCTGGATTGAGCTTGATTTGATACACGTCCAGTGCGGCGAAGACCTTGCGGAGGTCGTCGACTAGGGTATCCTCCTTCCGGGTAGTGACGACGATGTCGTCGACGTAGACTTGGACGATCTGCCCGATTAGCCCCTTGAGGCATGCTTGCATTGTCCGCTGGTACGTGGCACCTGCGTTCTTTAACCCGAACGGCATCGTCTGGTAGCAAAAAACGCCGTCGGGTGTGATGAAGGCTGTCTTCTCTTCGTCCTCGACTTTCAACCTGATCTGCTGGTAACCTGAGTAGGCATCCAGAAAGGACAGGCGTTCGCAACCTGCAGTCGAGTCGATGATCTGGTCTATCCGCGGGAGCGGGAAGTGGTCCTTGGGGCAGCATTTGTTGACTGCGGTGAAGTCAACGCACATGCGTAGTTTCTTCGTCTTCTTTTTCTCAACTAGAACCGGGTTGGCGACCCAGTCCGAGTCCTTGATCTCTCGGATGAACTTGGCGTGCAGTAATCTGTCGACTTCCATGGTGATCGCGTCTCGTTTGGGTCCTGAGAAGCGTCGCATGGATTGCTTGACTGGTCTTGCGTCCTTGTGGACTTTTAGAGAGTGCTCGGCGAGTTCCCTGGGTATCCCTGGCATGTCGGAAGGTTGCCATGCAAAGATTTTCCAGTTCTCACGTAGGAACTCGACGAGCGCGCCTTCCTATGCGGGGGTCAGACTCGATGAGACCTTGACAGTCTTTCCGCTGTCAGTCGGATGGACTTGGTGGGTGACAGTGTCGTCATTCGTGTTGAACGCTGCGTCTTTGGCAGGCTTCTTGCGAGTCGGGAAGATGGTCTTGTCGTTGTCGGCTGATATGGCCTTGAAGTGCTCTTCGACGCCGAAGAACTCGGAGATCTTGGCGAACTCGCCGTCGCAGCTGTTGGAGAGCCCGAAGTCGCCGCGGACGGTGATCACTCCTTTCGGCCCGGGCAACTTTATCATCAGGTAGGCGTAGTGGGGTACTGCCATGAACCTGGCAAAGCTTGGGCGTCCGAGGATGGCGTGGTATTGTGACTTCCAGTCGACGACCTCAAAGTCTATTGACTCCTTCCTGAAGTGATTGGGTGTACCGAGGATGACGTCGAGTGTGATTGTTCCCATGGGCGTGATTGCTTGCCCTGGTACTATGCCGTGGAAGGTGGTCTCCGATTCCGGCAATTTCTCTGTCGACCTGTTCATTCGTCTGAGGGTGTCGGCGAATATGATGTTGATGTCGCTGCCTCCGTCCAGGAATACCTTCTTCAGGCTGTAGTCGCCGATCAAGGCCTCAATCACGAGTGCGGTGTGCCCGGGTCGGGCTACCTCCGCTGGGTGATCTGCCCTGGAGAATGTGATTGGTGTCTCCGACCCGCGCAGGTAGTCAGGTACCGCACGCGGGCTGTTGATGGCTTGAAGTACTTGGCGTGTGATGATTTTCTGCCGCCTGTTCGACGGGGGTCCCTTCTGGATCATGTTCAGCTGTCCCCGTGTGGCTGGGTACGTGTCGGCTGCTGCCGACGGACCTTGTTGCTGCTGCTACGGCTGGGGGAACGCTCCTGCCGCCTGTACTTGGTTGTTGTTTGCGGGTGCTGCCTGGATGGCTAGCTGCGGTGCCGCTTGTACGGCCTGCACCGGGGCGATGATTTGCTGCATGGCATGGTAGATCTTTCTTGCTTTGCGGCAATCCTTCAACAGGTGGTTTGAACCCCACTTTCCTGTTTCCGGGTTGCGGAACGAGTGATGCTTACAGGGTTGCATCAGTTCCTCTGCTGGTGTCAACGGGCGCTTCCACTCGCGTTTCTGACTTCCATCATTGTGGCCGATGCTGCTGCTGCTACGGTTGTACTGACTCGAGCTGGGCTGCCGACTTTGCTCGTACTATCGGCTGCCGTCACGCTTGTCCTCACGGGGGTTTCATAACCCGCCTCTACTAATTCGATTGAATCGTGGGTGTAACGTGCCTTCTTCTTTTGACGTGCCTCGCGCCAGTTGCTTGTTTCGCCTTCCTTTTTGGGAGAAGTTTCGCGGACGTAGTCCTCTCCTTCGGCCCATTGGTTGGCTGTCTTCATGAGTTCTATTGTGGTCTTCGGCTGGAGCCTACCGAATTCCTCCTGGAGGTCGCGACGAGCGACGCCATGCATGAAGGCGTCCATCACTCGATACTCTGATATGGGTTCCATGGTATTGCGGAGGAGTGTCCACCTCTGGATGTAAGAGCGGAGCGACTCATCCTTCCCTTGCTTGCAGGCCTGCAACTCGATGTAGGTCGTCGGCCTGGCGAATGTTCCCGAGAAACTTTTGATGAAATTATCCTGGAATTCTTCCCATGTTCGGAAAGAGTCTTTGGGTTGGCTTGTGAGCCACCCGCGTGCCGAGTCTGTCAGCATGAGCTGGATGTATTGCATTGCTGTAGTCGACGTTCCGCCTTGGCAGGTGCAAGCGATGAGGTAGTCTTCGAGCCACAGCTTTGGGTCTTGCTTCCCGTCGTACTTTGGTGTGCCAGCCGTCAACTTGAAGCCTTTAGGCATGCAGGTGTCGCGGATGTTGAAGCTAAAGCATGCCGCGCCACACGGCTCGAAGTCGCGGTCAGCGTGGTCGTCCGCGTGTGCCGCGCTAGCCGAGCGCTCCTTGCGGTTGCGGTCCACCGTCTTCTGTGTCAGGACGTCGCGAAGGTCCTTGATTGGCTGTCGCTGCGCCGTTGGGATGCCCGACGTCGTTGGTTCGTGCGCTCGGTTACTTGGCCCCTTGGCCGCCAGAGCTTCCTCGATTGCCCTTATGGAGGCAATTTGTTGCTTGTGGAGAAGGGAGCGTGTGTCCCCCTCCGGTGGCTGTGTGAGCCGGAGGTATGTCTCGACTACGATCAGGGCGGCATTCGCCGTCTTTGGGACGGGTATCCCGTTTTCATCTTCGATGACGAAGGACGAGTCGAGGTTGCGGGTGAGCCTTGTTCGATTAGCTTCTGCCATGTGGGGGACACGGGCTCTGGTTCGCCGTGCTCCTTGGTTAACCTCTGTGGAGGATGTAAAGGAGAGGGCGGCTCGCCTGGCACTCGATGCATCCGCGTCCCTTTTGCGCCTGAGCAGGTCGGCTTTTTCGGCGCGAATTCGTTCGCCTTCCTTGCGTAGCAAGTACTGGACCGCCAGATGGTCTTCTCGAGGTGCGTTGGGTGGGGGGAACGTGCCCTCGTCCACATGCTTCATGGCTTGGATCGCCATGTCCCGCGTGATGACAAGTTTAGTCTGGTCCGACATGTCCACCTCTAGCGGATATGCGGGTTCTTCTTCGTCGTCATGCGGTGCTGTGCCGGCCATGAAGACTTGCTTGGGGTAGACTTGAGTTGGGAGTTGGTGCTGCCGCTGCTGCTTCTGTCGCCCGCTTCTTGCTCGGTGTCGAAAATTGCTGCAACGTGGCGCGCGGCACACTCGCTGTCGCGTCTTTTCGCGACTGTCCATGTGCTCACACTCGCCGGGGTGAGTCCGATTGGCTTGGGGTAGACCTGGGATTTCCACGAAGACGAGGGCGCGCGTGACATGGCTGTCGGACGCGGGCCCCTTGTCGCCCGTGCGGGTGCGACGGTCGAGGTGGATCTTGACTTGATCGACCGCGCGACCGAGGTTGGGGTAATAGACTCGATTCGCGCGGCCGTTGCCGAGATTGTCGATGTAGATGTCCTCTTCGCGGGTGCAGCTGACGCGACCCCTGCGGGTGCGGCAGATGCGATTTTCGCGGGTTCGGCGGTCGCGATCTCCGCGGGTGCGGCAGATGCGATCTTTGCGGGTCCGGCGGTCGCGATCTCCGCGGGTGCGGCAGGTGCGATCTTCGCGGGTCCGGCGGTCGCGATCTCCGCGGGTGCGGCAGATGCGATCTTCGCGGGTCCGGCGGTCGCGATCTCTGCGGGTGCGGCAGATGCGATCTCAGCGGGTCCGGCGGGCGCGATGGTCGGCGATTTTGGTGACGCCGTCGCGCATAGCGCAGTAGTCATAGACCTGAGTATGCCACGACTATCGATGCAGCTGAATATGGAGCCAAAGGTGATGTGTATACCTTTGTCCAGATCGGCGTACACCGATTGATGAGCTGGCGAGTGGATGCCGTACTCGAAGGAGCCGAATCGGATCGACTCCCTGATGGCGGATGCGCCGATCTTCATTGCGGATGGAGCCGGTGCGACCATGATCCTAGCACTTGTTTGCCTTCCCACAGACGGCGCCAATTGACGAGGTGTTAATTAGACAAGTCCCAGGGTTGTGCACCCCGGGTTGATTGATGGGGAGAGAGATGAGTGCAAGGTGATCACGACGGCTGACAAGCAAGGTTTTACCCAGGTTCAGGCTCCCGGAGGATAACACCCTACTCCTGCTTGTCTGATTATTGATGCGAGTAGCGATTACAATGGCGAGATTGCGATCTCGCTAGGGTTTGTCGTGGTGGCTATGAGCGTGTCCGCTGGGACGGGTGAAAGAGCATTTTCCCTCATGTGTGGTTTTGGTAATTGAATGACAATCTCTATGGACTAATGTTTACATTGAGATATCCTTATAGATGTTGTCCATGGAATGGTGGAGTTCATGTGTTGAACTCTTGAAGCTCATGTGTTGAGTGAAGCTTATTGCAAGCATGTCTTGAAGATTCAAGACATCATCTTAGTGAAGAAAAGATGAGTTGTGAAAGACCAAGAGAAGCTTTCTCGAAAAGATCCTATGCTTGATGCTTGCAATGGATACATGAAGACGGAGCTAAGCGAGACTCTCCCATTGTGAGCATGGGGGAGTATTTGGAGAAGTCTTCATCAAGCATGTGCTTGGACGCGCAATCAAGAAAGATGAACCACTTGAAGAGATCAAGATAGTCATCATCTAACTCAAGTGGAATGCTCAAGGCAAAGGTATGATCTTGATAGGGCTATATGATAGATAGGCGTACTATCAAGAGGGGCTCTCAAGTTAGTAACTTGATCGCATTCTTGTGGAGAGCTCAAACCTTTGCATACTTGGCATATCATATTTCTTGGTTCTTATTTGGCTTTTATGTTGGTGAGGAATTAGAGCTTGGTTCATCTCCATGTCAAGCTCTAGTTCATCGAAATCGGTTTTACTTTGGACAACTTGTTGCGTTTTTGGTGGCGGAAATATTGCCGGTTCTTCCTTGAGGAAAGTCCCACACCTTGCCATGTGTGGAGATTTTACTCTATTTATGGGATGCAATATTTGTTGGGTAGTCATCGTCGCTATCTTTCCAACAAAATTGGTCTCACCTCATTTGGAGTTCATTTGCAAAAGTTATAGCAGTTTTCTTTTCGGTGTTTTTGCTGATCCGGATTAGTGGGGCCGGATATTCCGCCCTACCGGAATTTCCGGTTCCCCAGCTCATCCAAGAAAACGGCTAAGGAAAGGAGAAAAAGGGTTCTGACTCCAGTCGGAAATTGTGCTCGGAAATTTCCATATACCGGAATTTCCGAGTGCCCCCAGAAAAGTCCTCCAGAAATGGCTAAGGAAAAGTTTGGTTTTGCTTCTGACTCCAGCCGGAATTTCCGAGCTCTCTTAGACCGGAATTTCCGGGTCTCTCTAGACCGGAATTTCCGGATGACCGGAATTTCCGAGTCTAACTTATACCGGAATGTCCGAGTGTCGAAACAATCAACGTGTCGTGGTGGTGTCACGGCAGATGCCATAGGATAGCTAATTTGTGGGGCCGATGGACGTTGGTGGATCCGGGGAGGGATAGCGAGCTGAAGAGCTCACACGGGGAGGATCCCGGTACAACCGATATCTCCCAAGAATAGGGAACAAGAACAAAGTGCAAAGGGGAAGATCTAACAAATACAAACAAATGCACGAAGGCACACAACACACACACGATATACCCAGGTTCAGGGCCCTCGTGAGGAGGTAACACCCCTACTCTTGCCTTTCCTCTCTATATATTGGTGATATAAGGACTACAACTTGCTACAAGATCTGTCAAAGGATGAAGCACAAAGAACTAGATGAACTCAAGGTGGGGAGGAGTAACTGCTCTAAGAGTAAATGTGACTATAGCTTTGACTCTGAAGTTGGTCTCTCTCTCTCTCAGGAGCAGTTATGGCGCCTTTTATAGAGGTCCGGCCAGGAGGGCCGGAAACCCTAACTTGGCTTGGCCCCACCGGACAGGCCTAACCGGGATGTCGTCACCGGCTAGTGCGACCTAGTCGCCGGATTATCCGGTGTAGCCCCTTCGTCATCATCTCGTTAAGGACGGCAGGCGCCGTCCTGCATCATCATTGTCCCCTTGTCAGAGACAAGACATGTCCTTGCCCATCCCGGATAGCCTTTTCCGGATTGCCGGGCTAGGCATGTCAGGTCTAGTCGTACCACGCTCGTACCGGCTGACGCGCTCCCGTGTCAGGCGGGAGGTGACCATGCTTCCGTGTCAGGCGGGAGGTGATCATGCTTCCGTGTCAGGCGGAATGGTACTTCCCCCCGCTATAAACGGGAAAGCCTGCTACGGACCGTTGACGGTCTACCGGGAGCCCTTACTCCGGATACCTCCTTGCTTGCCACTGAGCCTCTTCTGTATAAGATCAAGACCGAGACACACATTCCGGTTAGTACTTACCCGGAATACCTATCCGGTAAAGCCGAGTACATTTCCACCCGGGAGTCTCCCCGGAGTCCTAGATCCGGGATCCTTCCCGGAGACGTCCGAGCTCGTCTCAGGATGAGTATCTCTAGGCCTAGCCTCCCGAAGATGTCTTAGCCTACCGGCGAAGACATCTTCGAGAAGCTAGTTCTTAGAGGAACCACCCGCTCACGCTTGTGCTGCGATTGTGAGGGCTGGGGGTGTCTATTTATAGCTGCTAGAGCTGACCCTTGCGCCTGCCAGGAGGCACTTTGTCCTCTACCAGCGCTCAGGGGTCAATCTGCCCTTTCAGCACACCAGGAGGTGTCCCTTACTGTCGCCAAAGGTCAAGTATTGTTGATATTTACTGGATTATACCGGGATCTGCCCCTACCCGGGGGGTAGCCCCCCGACACAACGGCTATATTTCCTGGAGGGGTATAAATACCCCTCCCCTTCTTCTTCCCCAGCCAATCCAAGGCAGCACGACTTTCCCCTCTTTCCTACTCCATTGTTGACCTTGGAAAGCTCACTTCCCTCTCAATCCCTCCATTGAATCTTCCATATTCTTTAGGGAAAGTTGAGAGGAGATCTAGATCTATAATCCTACCAATCCATCTCTCCTCTAAGTGAGGGGAACTTAGTGGATCTAGTTCTTGGAGTTCCTTTGTGGTTCTTCTTCTTTGTTCTTCCTCTCTTCTCCCCCCATAAGCATTAGTTGCTTTTGGTGGGATTTGGGAGTGAAGGATTTGATTCCTTTGTGGTTCTTCTTCTTTGTTCTTCCTCTCTTCTCCCCCCATAAGCATTAGTTGCTTTTGGTGGGATTTGGGAGTGAAGGATTTGACTCCTTTGTGGTTTCCTTTGTTCTTCCTCTCTTATTCCCCCATAAACATTTGTTGTTGTGTTGGAATTTGAGAGTGAAGGACTTGAGCACTTCGTGTGCTCTTGCCATTGCATTTGCATCGGTTTGAGCCCTCCACGAGGATTCGTGGTGGTGATACTTGTGAGCTTGTTACTCTTGGGTCTTTGGACCCTAGACGCCTTTTGTGGCCGGCCTTTTGTGGCCAAGACCTTTTGTGGTCAAGACATTTTGTGGTCACTTGAGAGCCCCCAATTAAGTTGTGGGTGTGTGCCTCAAGACTTGGGAGCCCCCAATTAAGTTGTGGGTGTGTGCCTCAAGAGTTGTACGGGATTCGATCTCCTCCCCAAAGGAGATCAATAGTGGAAGGTGAACTCGAACCTTTTGTGGTTGAGTTCATCAGGAGAAGAAGGTGAGCCTTTGTGGCGTTGCGGCTAACCTGTTGTGGTTGCGCACACCTCTCCAAACGAGACGTACACCTTTGGGTGGAACTCGGGAATACATCCTCGTCTCCGCGTGCCTCGGTTATTTCTATACCCGAGCTTTTTACTTATGCACTTTACATTGTGATAGCCTTCGTGCTTGAAGTCATTTATCTTGCTATCATCTTGTTACTAGTATTGCTTAGTTTAAGTTGTTGGTGCACATAGGTGAGCCTAGTTTATATATCTAGGTTGTATGCTTGTTTAAGTAAACCTCTAGTTTTATTCCGCTTTTATCAAGCATACCGGAATTTCCGGGTCACTCGTGTACCGGATATTCCGGCTACTCGGAATTTCCGGTCACTATTGGACCGGATATTCCGGCTCCTCGAAAAAGTTTTAAATCGCCTATTCACCCCCCCCCCTCTAGACGACGTCTATCCGTTCAACGGGCAACCCTCCTGACTTTATAGGCAGCCAGGTCTCGGGTGGTTGGTGCTGATGGCATCTACAGATATGGCAGGTTATGCTTCCTAACCGACTTGGACTAGGTTACATGGTACCCCGCGTGGGCCTCCTGTGGGCCTTTCCATCCTTGGCGCGGCCCAGGTAGCATCATCGTGGGCTACCCGCAAGGCAGCCCCACGTCAGGCACCCCTCCGGCGCTCAGTGCCCATGGACCGCGGCCGGCGGAGGCGCCGGGGACGCGTATGTCTGGTGGACATGGGTACCCGACGCTGTAGAGCGACCACGCCTCCTCCTTTCGGAGGAAACATCGCCCCCAGCCGTTCTTCGCGGCGGCGTCCATCTTCCGGCGGCTGCTAGGGTTGCGACGGTGGAGGGGAGAGTGTGGGTGTGTGAGGAGAGACGGCGAGAGAGGAATGGCGATGGGCGGCGTGGCTAGGGGGTTTTTATAGCGCCGCGCGGCCAGGCGAAGGGGCGAGCGGTGGGTGACCATTACTGTGCTCCGCGTGAGCGCGCCACGCCATTAACTCCGGCAGCCTTTGACTGGGGGAGCTCACTGGCCGCCCGCCACGTCATTACTCCGGCAGCCTTTGACCGACGCAGGAGCCGAGACGACGAGCACGGGTGGTTTCTTCCGCTCCATTTTCTCCCGCATCGCTGACAGCGCTGGCCCGCGTCGCGTTTCGCGCCATTTCGCCCCCAGGCCGAACCCAGTGGGCTGGATTTCGCCTGGGGGCGTCGGCGTTATTTTTGCCGAAACGGCGCTAACTGGGTTTCTGGGAGGGCGGCTGGTGAAAAAATGGCGCTTTTTCCTTATGCCGGCGTCAAAAAGGGATCCTGGGGGACGCTGGGGGGGGGGCGAGTGGAGATGCCCTTGGCTGGCTGAAGGCCAATTATTATCCACTAATGTGCTTGCTCAATCATGGCATTTGACTGATTAATTCAGAACATATGAAGAGAGCACTGTTTCAGCAACATTAGGAACGTTAATGAAGATAATCGCCTTCTTAATTATATTTCGAAAGCATTTCCTGCAGCTCTTCAACTGGCCAGAAATTGAAAGGGCCAGGAAGGACAAGGAGGCCTGGAAATGCTCTTACAGCCATCATCCCACCCCACATATGAACACAGTCGCCCTGCAGGCTAAGTAGCTGCATCCGAGGGGATGAAGGTCGACAACGAACAAAACAAAGGGAGTGCTAGCTCCTCCTAGACTCTAGTGGCCAGCAGCGCGCTACTCTACTCGCAGCAACCAGCTCGATCACCGCCCGAAGGGAATGGCCGGCCTATTGCGGCTGCTGCCGGGTGCCCGAGGAGGAGGAGGCGAGCACGAAGCGCGAGGCGAAGGTGCAGTGGTGGCTCAAGTGGCCGGAAACTTCGTCGCCTTCCAGTCCGGTGCCGAAGCCGTCGCGGTCGAAGTTGCGCGCGTAGCTGAGCGGGTCGTACTGGTGGCACCGGCCGGACGCGCCGGCTGGCCGCGCCGCCGTGCACAGCATCTTGCTCCGCCTCCGCAGCCTACGCACCAGTCGGCCCAGCGCCAGCCCGCACGCTCCCGGACCCCGCCGGCATGACGACGACGTAGACAGCTGCGCTGCCGAAGCGCCATTGCCCTCCCCCATGTCGATCGTCGACGACGGATCTTGACTCAGGCGGAGTAGTATGTGTTGGCCTGAGTGCTTGGTGGGACTCTCGGAGTGTGCGGCGTAGGTGGGCGACTCCATGGTCTCGCCGGTGCCATCCATTTATAGGAGTGATCGAGTGGAGTGGAGCTGGAGCGAAACGGGGTGGTGACTGGTGACGGCGGGGAGCAGTTTCCCGTCGCGCATGTGGTCCGAACGTACGACCGCCCATAGAATACTGCACTTTACTGGAGTGGAGCCAGTGCAGTTGAGTAGGTGTGAGTTTATTAAGTTTCTTCGTTTGTTTATGAGGATGAAATGATCGATAAAGTGAAGTGGATTCAACTACAAGCACAAGCCACGAGCCTCCTCTTTGCATCTACTCTACTAGTATAGTGAGTCTCGACCTGCTCTTGTTTTTGCAGAAGAAAACTAACCGATGGCTGAATCTTGTAGCTTAACAAATTCTAGTGAGCAGACTTTGCGAAAGAGAACTAACTGATGGATGAAGCTAGCTAACACAGTACCATGATTAGGGAGCAGCTAGCTTGATGAGCTCCAGAATCAAGGGATGCTGCATTGTGTGAGATGGCCGGGGAAGCATCAAAAGGTTAAGCTGCTGTGTGACAAGATGGCTTTGGGAACAAATTAGCAGGGATTAATAAACTAGCTAAGGCGTAGAGGGGCGGCGCGCAGCATAGTCATGGCATGAATTTGCATGGGAGTTGACGCTATTTATACGTTCGATTGGGAAACCAGAACAGCTGGAGCCCCGTCGTCGACCTTTCTCTGGGCGTACCGAGGCGGAGAAGGGGGAAGAAGGAGGAGGAGACGGCGGTTTACAGTGGGGCGGTGCGTGCGCCGGAGCGTCCGAGCAAAGGTGGCAAAGCGCGCGTTGCTCCGATCGATGTGCACCTCGCACGAACGCATGGAGTTCACCGAGTTTTACTCCAAAGCGAACGCATGCCAGTCAGTATGTGTGTTTTATTTTGCATCGGGTGAGGAGATTCTTTGGTGTCTTTTCTTCCATGTGTGTACTGTAGTGAGTGATTAACCAGACATAGTTAGGATTAATCTATGCTGTCCTTCTAGTAGCACTGCACTAATTTATAGGAGCTGATCGCCGGAGTGTGTGGAGTGGAGTTGTGGCCTTGTGGGGACTCTGGAGAGAAATAGGGTGGTGTTGCCGTCGACAGAAGCAAAAAGGATTCTCATTCAATTTGTGTGGAGTGGAGTAGCTAGCATTCCTGTGTAGTACATTCTTTCTTTCTTCAAGTTTCCTAAATGGGCGATTATGCAGTTAATTAAGAGAAGAAAGGAAAACGGAACGCGATTATGCAGTTATTAAGATAGTGGGCAATCATTTTCTCAAAAAAAAAAAGATAGTGGGCAATCACTAGGCATCAAAACAGAAGATCCGTGGGGTGAACATTCTCTGCTGCTGCTCATTATAAAAAAAAGTCTATGGAGTGAATGAACCTCGGAACAGAGCATCAAAATAGAGAGCTTTGAAGTGAAGATTCGCTGCTTCTCGTTGTAGTTTTGGCAAAGAAACAGGGCATCAAAATGAAATGAAAAAATGAACATCAAGAGATACCCTTGGCTTACCATAATCACCTGGACACATACGAAGTGAACCAAGGAATAGCTAGAATGAATACAGATGCATCTTTGCTCATCATCTAGGACAGGGCAATAACTCAGACAAGAGAGGTAACAGAAGCAGCTCAAGTTAAGGGAGTGGAGCAGATCACCGGCTAATCATTAGGTATAAAAATCAAGAGCTATCAAGTGCACATTCTCTGCTTCTCAATCTACTTGCAAAGAAATTGGGGTCCAGTAGTTAAGAGTTAGTTGGAGCATCTAATTGACATACATGACATTGCTTGAACACAGTAACTTCCACAGCTGAATATACCCAAGAGTGCTACACCCTGAGCCCATAGTAGAAGTGTGGTGTCACAGCAATACAGAAGTTTATCAGTTTAAGCGACTAACCAAAATCCTGAAATCAGATCATATATGGAGTTATTGTCCATGGGAAACGATTATCTTGTCAATGAGCACCGAGCATCTATAAATGTAAGGTTCGGAATCATGTCAGTCTACGGCGTAGTATTCCTGCAGAGGAGGAAAATAAAAAACCAGCCCCGGTTAGTATCCTAGTGCACAGATAATAAAGTCTTATTTTATTATATCTATGAAAATTGTTGATAGTAGGGAATATATCACAAAGTGTGCTGACAATACGAATAATAATAGCAAAGTACTTTACTCAACAAAATGTAACTGAAATAAATAATATGGGCCCAACCGGAAGGCCAATGAAATTTAGACGTCATCACTAACTTCAGCTAATTTAGAGACTTTTGTTTAGTTACTGAATACACATGCAAAAAAGAAGGGCATAATCATAGAGAGAAAAATAGCGAATAAATCAAGGAAGGCTGCACAAAAAATTTCAGATCTCACATCACCCACTCCATTCAGTCGTGATCAGCCAATTTAGAAACGTTTCTTTAGTTTCATAACACAGTTGCAAGAGAAAATAGGGCGTAATCAGTGTAGAGTAGATTGCATAGAGCAAAATGGCGAATAAGGTACGTAAGGAAGGCTGCACAAGAAGTTTCATATCTTTCATCGCACACTCCATTGATCAGCTTCTGTTTTAGTAGGAATAGAAACCTATGCACAGATGCCTCGGCAGTAATATAAAGGTAATAATCAGGGTGCAAACAAACATCATAACTGGGATGTGAACGGCACACTACGTCTACGACTACGACCACCTTAGATTTGTTATACAGCAAGAAAAAATACTGACAGCTTGACAGTGTATTGTAATCATGCAGGCAGAATGAAATACTTACCCGAGCTAAGATAAGCAAGGCATTCCACGGAAGAATACGACTTGAATATGTCGTATATTTTTGTGCATTCATAGTTCCGTAATGTCACCTGAGGTGAGAGCTTCACAGACATTCTTTTAAGCATTGGTGCACAGCTGAGTATGAGTTTTAACAGATCATACTCGTGATCGTCGCCTTGGAAACCATCAATTTCTACCTCTTCGAGGGCGGTCAATGATATGATCTGGTTCCTCCAATCCGTAGGCTCGCATGGGCAGTTTGCAGGGCATGGTTCTTTCTCCTGAAGCGAACACGCGAATTACTGCTACTACACTAACCCTACGTATACTATATTAAGATACACTATAATTAAGCAGAGAGTGTGGGAAGGAAATTACCGGTGAATCATCTCTGAATATCTTAAGCCTGCGTGTAGAACGACGGATCCGATTCAACTCAAGAAGATTCAACACAAATGCTCCATAAACATGCCCCATTGTTGACAGGTGCAGGTCCAAGTCGGCGAATTCAAAAACCATATGCTTCTCTATCTCCTTTGCAAGGTTGGCTTCCTCCTCGGAAAAGGGATAGCAGCTCATCTGAAAAAGGAAATTTGGTTTAGTTATTAAAAACTAGGTTAAATTTAGCAGGAGAAGCGAGTAATAAGTGACACACATTGCCGGCATAAATCTGCAGCGAAGGCTCTCGTCGTCCCTGCGTCTGCAGCACGTAGTGGAGGCTCCAGAGACCAAACCCAATGATGTCAGTGGGATAGCGGCAGCGCCACAGAAGGCTCTCCACCATTGGTGCTGAGACGGAGATGCTCATCGCCTGGTACGCGTAGAACGACACCGACAACTGCTTAAGCGCTGGGGCGACGATGTCGATGCGGCTTGCCGATGCGCTCTTGGAGTCCACGGTAAGCTCCTCAAGCGTCGCCGACTGGACGGTCCTCCGTTTGTGCTGGTCCCCGAACCAGTCAGTCGGCTTGTGCCTGAGAACGAGCACGCGCAGGCGCGGACAGCAGGCGAGCAGGTCGTCGAGCTCGTCGTCGACGACGATGCAGTCCAGGAGGTGCAGCGTGTGTAGGGCAGCGAACTGGGCCCCGGCGGTGACCGGCGCACGGAGGACGAAGGGAAGCGACTCCAGCACGATCAAGGTAGCGCGGTGGAAGCACGGCAGGTGGACGTCACCGGGGTAACTATAACTTCGACTCAAGCTGTTTATGTACTCGCGGATGATTTGGCCGCGGTTCAGCTGGTTGGATCCGGTCTGCGGGAGCGCCAGGTGGAGCCTCTCCGGCGCGAGCCCCGCGGCGGCGCCCAGCAGCGATGCGACGTCCACGCGGTCGGGCCGGTGCTCCCTGGGCACGTGGATCTCGATGAAGGAGATGGCGTGACGGGGAGGGCGGGCGACAAGGCTGAGCACCGCCGCCAGACTTCCAAACGGGACGTGACGCAGGGAGATGTCGCCGAGGCCGGCCCAGAGACCGCGCCACCGGCGGGAGAGGGTGCTGGTCCGCGCTGCGGCGGCGGTGCAGTCAAGGTTGGCGAGGATGAGAAGGAGGAGGTCGTCCGGCAGTGGGCTGACGTAGTCCACTCCGGCTGGCTGCTGGGACGAACGCCGGCGACGCCTCCATCTCGGCCCCATCGAAGCAAATCCCTACCTAATAAGTTTTTTTTCTGAAATTAAATCCCTACGTAAGTTAGGTTAGGTTAGATGATAAGGGAGTTCAGCGTTCGTAGGCCTGATTAGTTCAGATTCCCGGGCTTTTAGCTTGGCTTGGCTGCTTGTTACGTAACGATCACCGTTTGCTCGTCGCAGATCGAGTTTTTCTCCAATGGTCTAACTACTTTGATTGTCCCCGTCCAGCATAAGAAAAATACTATACTGAAGTTTATTAGGAATTGTTTGATGGCATTTTCTAACGTATTACCGTTTTCATTTTATCTGAACAATATGTTTACCAACCGAAGTCTATTGCATACATGTTTGACAATTGCCTAAGGGCATGTCCAATCCTTGCGCCCCCAGGCCTGAAAACGTCGGATTTATGCGCCCGTCGCGGTGCAAAACGGCGCGAATCCGAAACCTAGGGCGGCGCGTTTACCAGCCGCGAACGCAGGCCGCCGGCCCGGATGGCGCGTTTTTGGCTATCTTTTGGCATTTTAGAATACAAATTCACACGTTTAACCATTTTGGCATATAAATTCACACGTTTAACCATACAAATTCGCACACAAATAAATAGTTTAACAACGTATAAAAAATAAAACAAATAGTACTAGACATCGGCGGCATTGCTATTGCCCTTGAGCGCACACAAGTGCTGCTCCAGATTATCTTGTAGAGTTTGATGTGTTGAACTATCTCGAATCTTCTGACGCGTGGTGAGGAAGTCTGTCCATGATGTCGGCACCTGGTGATCAACATCTGTAAGAGGAACCTGACGGTAGTATGGTATCCTTGCCTCACCGTCAGGCACCGGGTCATCTCGCTCACTCTTAATGATCATGTTGTGCAAGGTCACACAACACTGCATCACCTCCCACATATTGGATTTCGACAAAGTCATAGCTGAGTACCGGACAACGGCAAATTGAGACTGCAGCGCACCAATGCTCACTCGACATCCTTCCTGCAAGCCTCCTGACACTTCAAAAACCAAGCTTTCGTTCTTCTTGGCACAGACTTGGAGATGGTCTTCACAAATGTTGCCCACTTGGGGTAGATGCCATCTGCAAGATAGTAGTCCTTTGTGTACTGGTGTCCGTTGATCTCATAGTTCACTGGGGGCATGGCCTTCGACAAGCTCGGTAAAGACATCCGAGCACTGCAACACATTGATGTCGTTGTGAGTTCCAGGCATACCAAAGAATGAATGCCAAATACATAGATCATATGAAGCCACAATCTCGAGAATCACCGAGCACTCTCCTTCCTTACCCTTGTACATCCCCTACCAGTCAAATGGACAGTTCTTCCATGCCCAACCCATGCAGTCGATACTACCAAGCATCTCAGGAAAGCCTCTTGCTGCATTCTCTGCAAGAAAGCGAGCAGTGTTTTGCGCACTGGGTGATCGCAAGTACCTTGGGCCAAAAACTGCAACTACTGCCCGGCAGAACCTGTTCAAGCACTCAATGGCCATGGACTCGCTCATGCGCAGATGGTCATCATGTGCATCTGCAGGAGCACCGTATGCAAGCAACCTCATGGCCATCGCGCACTTCTGAATAGAGGTAAACCCTACCATGCAGTGCAGTCCCTCTTCAATTTGAAGTAGGTGTCAAACTCTCGGATTTCTTGCATGATCTTGAGGAAGAGCTTGCGGTTCATCCTGAAACAGCGTCAGAACACCTTCGTGTCCTGGGTGGAATCACCGGCGATGTAGTCGGAGTAGAGGATGCAGTACCCCTCGTACCGATGCCTCGGCTTGCTCTTGCGGCGACCCATTGTTGATCCAACACGCCGCGGCCCACCCTGATTCTCGGCGAGCAGGCGGCGAGGGAGGCCAAGATCAGCAGGTGTTCTTCATCGTCGACGGCTGCCTGGTCTTCCTCGTCGAACAGCTCGGCGAGTATCTCCTCGTCGGAGTCCATTGCTGTGTCGGATTTTTGCCGAACACCTTGCGCGCGGGGTGGTCGCCCTTTCGCCCTGAAGATCTCCCAGAGGCGATTTCGCGGCGGAGGAGTGGGCGGCGCCGACGGTGCGTGGCGTTGCGGGGCTAGGCAGCGGATATAACTGTTGTGGCGACGGTGGCGTGGCGGTGCAGTTGGGGGTGGGGACGGCGGCGTTCCGACGACGACACGGGAAGGGAGGGAAAGGCGAGCCAGGTGTGTGGGGAAGGCGGTGTCTCGCCGACAGCGTTGGCCCACGCGTGGTTTTCCTTCCGATGGCGCCCCCAGGACGAACCAAGTGGTTTGAGTTTCGCCTGGGGGCGCCGGCCCTATTTTCCGCCGAAACTGCGCTAACCGGTGGAAGAACGGAGCTATTTGCTTCCGCCGGCACCAAAAAGGCCTCTTGGAGAGCGCTGGGGGGGGGGGGGGGGGGGGGGGCGACTGGAGATGCCGTAAGCCCTACGGAAACTGCTAATACGCCGACGGCCATGGCCAAGATTACCGTTGGACAAAGGCTATTCGTCGGCATACCACCCTGTCGGCTTATATTGGTCTTGTCGTCAGCATAATAATGAAGGGGTTACGGTGCAGAAAACAATAATTTTCTAACAAGCGAAACCCTAACTAGCCAGGATCTATCTATCTAGTACATGCGATAACGGTGGCGGAACAGGTTACATTACCTCCATGTAGACCGATAGCGGGGATTACGCTCCCGCACAAGCGTTGACGATGAAGTCGTACGTAGCCGACCTCGAGGTCACGGAGAACTTGCCGCGATGTCGGAGTCGATGACGCCGGGGTGTCGACGATGATCTGCGTCGACGGGCGTCAGGCGGAAGAAGGCAGAGCGCCAGCACCGGGGCTGGTGCGCCGGCAGCAGAGGGGGGGAGGCGCGGCGGCTGCAGGGGGCGAGACGACGTCGGCCAAGCTCCTCAACAGAGTAGCCTCCGAGCACTCACAAACATACGGAGCCTAGCGACAACTCCCGGTCATTCAGATCCAGCTGAAATCGCAGGAGTAGATCTTATCTGGAATCCCGCAGAGCAACGGCGCTCTGCGGTATGGCTTAGGTGGAGAGAAACCCCCTTCCTCAGCTCGGCGCGGCTCCGACTTGGGAACCACGAGATCGAGAGAGAAATTGGGAATTAATTAAATTTCCTATGAATTAAATCGATTAATATGCCTTGCTATATAAAGGGGGAAGGGGTGTGCCAACCCCCTTGGCTCCCCCATGTGGGACTAAAAGGAGGAGAGGGGAGGGGGGGTTCGGCCGAACCCCCCATGGGCTCTCCCACTCCTAGTCCGAGTTGGACTAGGAGGCCCAAGCCTTCCCTTCCTTGTGGGGTGCGGTTTCCCCCTCTTGGGCCCTCTTAGGGCCCATTTAGGTGGGAGCCCCCTTTTTCCTTTATTTAATTAATATTAAATTAATATAAAATCCCATTAATTCATAATTAATATATTCATATATAATTCAATATCCCATGACTCCGAAACTATTTCGGAACCACCCGAACAACTTTCGGACATTCTCGGAACCCTTCCATAGCTCCCCGGAACTCCTTCCGGACCACCGGAACTCTTTCCGGATCATTTCTTTCTCTCCAATAAAAACCTATAAAATTCCAGAACCTATCTCCTAGCGTCGCTAAGACCTTAAGTTTGTTACGCTACGGTTCGGGAATACTCCAGACATGGTTGAGACACTCCGCTCACCAATGATCGTCAGGGATACCTGGAAATATATGACGACCCCTGTGTATTCCACGAATATCGTCGTTGAACCATAAATATGATATTCATTCCCTTTGTCTCTGCGATACTACCTTGTCCGAGATATGATCGTAGACACACCGATACCTTTGCTGTATCTCGTTACTGACGAAGGTTATTAACTCGTCTGTGATATTACCATCTCCATGACCTAGTCACAAGCTGCGCAGCTATATAGATGCAATATCACCGAGTGGGCCCAGAGTATCTTTCCATTACAAGAATGAACAAATCCCGCTCTTGATCCTTACGTCTCGATGCTCTTTCGGAATACCCAAGATGGACACCGTTATTGTCATGCTATATAAGACACAACGTTTGATGCTCTCAAAGCACTCCTACAAAGCAACAATAAGTACGGTCTCACGGTCTAAGGAATAAGCTATCATACTTTTATCTATTGCAAATGACAAACATCGTAATACGATCTTATTGCAATACTTTGCGTATGTCCACCACCTTATTCAACTAACAAGATGACCCCATTGTCAACCGACGTCATTGTCCTTGATCGGGAATCTCGATCAACTGTTGCCCAATGGACTAGCTCATATAGAGGCTTGCTA
The DNA here is from genome assembly GCA_026929855.1 of Poa annua. Taxonomy (NCBI): domain Eukaryota; kingdom Viridiplantae; phylum Streptophyta; class Magnoliopsida; order Poales; family Poaceae; genus Poa; species Poa annua. Next base: position 103,214,857 of record CM049430.1, on the reverse strand, counting down.
GGGACCTGGTTGTCTATGTATCACACGTGTATTAACAGTTCCGATTAATACAGTTATAGCATAATACACAAACCTATTATAGACTTATGAGATAATGCAATAAATACTACTTATTTATTTGCCTCTAGGGCATATCTCCTTCAAATAAAAGCCGCCGGTTTACGGTTTAAAAAAATTGAAAACAACTTTTTTTTAATGTTTACTACGTCGAGGCAATACCCTCAGACTTTTTTTTTCAAAAAGAACTTTATATATTTTTTATTATTATTTCGGAATTGCTCAATTAGTCACGCACTTTATGTCTCACATATACACTTAATGCCTTAATATGAGGTTAAAGTATCCAGACTCAGTAAACTTCTCATTCAGTCACCCGGCCCATCCTAAAATTGATCCACCCACATCATGATTAACATTTGAATTCCTTCCGGTTATATTAAAAAAACATTTGAATTCCTTCCACATTACTTGGTCCAAGTGAAAAGTTATGACTTATTGATAGTTTGATTGTTTGAATTCCAAATGTTTATTAGAATAAACATTATGTAATAATATATTTCGATAAGTAACAATAAAAATATTTTTACTTATTTTCACCTTTTTCCATTTAATATGGAATAATAAATATACTTAAATCCGTAAATCAAAATTTGACAAATAAAATGGGTAGATGGACTAGAAAAATTAGAGGAATTTAAATATGACATACATATCATCTTTTGTATCACAGAAAAATACATATATTTTTTAGAAATTTTGGCCTCTTTTGATGAATAGTCGTGGTTGCCATTTTGACCGTTTTCAAGAAAAAATCAAATAAACTGAAGTAAACCTAAAAAGAGATATGCTATGGCATGAAGTCTTTTTTATAGGTACTAGTTGCTATGAAAAATGATAAATTTGATTCTTTAAAAATGTTTCAGAAAAAATCTTCATAAAAAGGTCTACCATGTATAAAGTTATAAACATATATAAGTTTCAACCTAAATGACCATGTATGGCCATTCCCACTCCATAGTTTGTGATAAAATTTTCATATTCCAAAAATAGGTATATCTTGATATAGAAAACAGTCATGCCAAGTGCGAAAAACTATGATATAAATAGGTTGTGAGAAAGTTCTCATATTCAACAAATAGGTGTACTTTTCTGACTTTTTATGAACCAAGTGCACAAAATATGACATAAATAATGATATAGTTGTCATATTTGAGTTCCTCTCATTTTTTTGATCAATTTAGATATTTTATTTGTTAAGTTTTGATTCATGGATTAAAGATATGATTTTTTCATTTGAAATGAAAAATACCTAAGCCGACAACAATGCCATCGGCGTAGCCCTGATCCTAACCCGGGGGCAATGCTTTCGGCGTAGCCCTGATATGTCGACGACTTAATCTGGCTGGACGACGTTAGCCCACCGGCCTATCCTGCGGTTGCGGGGGAGCGGGGCAGCAGCCCCCGCGGTACGGTACGGATCGTGTCCGAGTCGGATCGCAACCGACTTAGGGTTTTTGCCTTATATAAATACATCTTATAAGTCGCCTGTTGGGGTAAGCCACACATTGTATACCCACGGCGTTTGTAACCTCACCCCGATATAGTAAAGTATTGCTGGCTGGCGCCCGTGGTTTTTTCCTCTCCTTTGTTTGGAGGGGTTTTCCACGTTAAAATCTCGTGTCCCCGTTGGTTTGATCGTTCCGCTCTTTTCGTCGTTTCTTGCTATCTTCTATAACACCTCAAGTTTTTCACATCGAAAACGTCCAGCTCCCATCAACACTTATATATCTCAATAATACAATATGTACATCTCATAGTTGACATGTGGGCCCTAAGTACCACGAGAACGCGACTGAGACATAGAGGCGACGACAATGAGTACCAATGCTTCGTCGTCGATTGCCTGGACCAGCTAGGGTTTCAATTTCAAGGAAAATTGGGGATTTCTGATTTATGAACAACAACTTTTTTTGCTGTTTCAATAATTTTGTCTTGGCGGATTAACGAATTTTGTCTTGGGCCAGCACCCTAAACTTGCACTAGTACGAAACATACTAGTTAGAGTTTTACCACCACTATGAAACGTTATCATGCTTTAGATTATAAAAAATAAACGGTTGTGGTTCATTTAAGGGCACTACAAAAGGCCTCTCTTATAGTATATCTCAATAATACAATATGTATACATATGTACATCTCATAACTGACATATATGTGACACACTGCGAGATCGAGATAGTTTTACAACAAGAAAACCACTGAAAGTTTGACATTGATGAATCTGCTTGCTGCATGCAGAAGAAATACTTACCTAAGAAAAGCAATGCATTCCACGGAAGAATCTATAGTGAGGTCGTATATTTTAGTGCGAACATCGTTGATTGATGAGACCTTAGGTGACAGGTTCACGGTCAATCTTTTCAGCAGTGGTGCAGAACCGAGTATGAGTTTCAACAAATCATACTCGTGATCCTCGCCTTCTAAGCCATATATTTCTACTTGTTCAAGAGCGGTCAGTGAGATTGTTTGATCAGCTCTCCAGTCCGTAGGCTCACATGGACAGTTTGCAGGGCATGCCTCTTTCTCCTAAACCCAAATATATGAATCAGTAGAAAATGTATATATGATTGAGATGAAGGCAGCAAAAAAGTGGGAAATTAGTAATTACCTGTGAACTCTGTCGGACGACCTTGAGCCTCCGTATAACTGAATGAATCTGTTTCATCTGAAGAAGACGCAACACAAACGCTCCAAAAACATGCCCCATTGTCGAGAGATGTAGCTCCAGATCAGAGAAGTCGAAAAAGTTGTGTTTCTCTATCTCCTGTTCAAGGTTGGCTTCTTCATCGGAGAAATGATGAGTGGTCTGCAAAGGCAACATGCATGGCAGGATCGATGCGTATCATTCAGAGAATTTAGTTTCGTCGGGGAACTGGCGTTGTTAAAAACTTGAGTCGGAGATCGAGAGGGAGACGCACACTGGATGCATAAATCCGCAGCGAAGGGAGTTGTTCTCGTGTCTTTGCAGTCTGCAGCCTGAGCATCGTGAGGCTCCAAAGACCAAACCCAATATCTCCTGCGTCGTAGCGGCAGCACCAAGATAGGTTCTCCGCCATTGGCGCCGAGATGGAGATGCTCGCCTGTTTGTAGTTGTAGCCCCAGTAGGACACCTTCAACTGCTTAAGCAGGGGGGTAACAATGTCCATGCCGCCCACCCATGTTTCCTTAGAGTCTATGACGAGCTCCTGCAGCGTCGCCGAGTGGACTGTGATCAAACTGTGCTCGTGGATCCAGTCGGTGGTCGCCATGAACCTGAGGGCGAGCACGCGCAGGCGCGGGCAGCATGAGAGCAAGGCGACGAGGTCCTTGTCGACGACGATACAGTCTTGGAGGAGCAGCGTCTCGAGCGCGGCGAACTCGCTCCCGGTGGTGGCCGGTGCGCGGAGGACGAAGGGGAGCGACTCAAGCACGATCAAGGTAGCGCGGCCGAAGCACGGCAGGTGGACGTCGCCGGGGTTCGGTTTGGATCGGGTCTCCGGGAGCGCGAGGTGGAGCATCTCCGGCGCGAGCCGCGCGGCGGCACGCAGCAGCGAGGCGACGTCCGTGCGATCGGGCCAGTGCTGCATCGGCACGCGCCGGTGCTGGCTGGGCACGTGTATCTCGATGAGGGAGACGACGGGAGGGGGAGAACGGGCGACGAGGCTGAGCACCGCCGCCAGCCTTTCAAACGGGACGTCACGCAGGGAGATGTCGCCGAGGCGGGCCCAGAGGCCGCGCCACCGGCGGGAGAGGCCGCTCGTGCGTGCGGCGGCGGCCGTGGAGCCTAGGCCGGCGAGGATAAGCAGGAGGAGGTCGTCCGGGAGTGCGCTGATGCAGTCCACTCCGCCTGGCTGCTGGGATGAACATGAACGCCGGCGACGACGTCTCTCGCTCGACCCCATCGAAGCTTGGAAAGCCCTAGCAGGTGGCATCGCACGACTTGATATAAAACGATCGCTAAAAAAACTGTCCTTCTCTCACTTCGTATGGGAGTAGGAAATTATGGGCAGGCAACGTATACGTCACTACGGGAGTGGCTGACCAGCCTGACGGTTATTCTAACGCCGACGGCCAAAGGTCGTGGCCGTCGGCCTTATAATCTGACACCGACGGCTGGAATAATACCGTCGGCGTTAAAGTGCCGTCGGCGTCCTAACGTAAGCCCGACGGCCACCGTCGGCGTAGTAACACCGTCGGAGTACTGGCCCCGTGCGGACGTCCGGGCGCAGCGAGCTAACGGTGCCGTAACCACCCACTCTAACGCCGACGGCAACACCGTCGGGCTCAAAACTGTTTTTTCCACTTTTTCTTAAATTATTAGATTACATTTAAAATTGTAATTTGTAGGAGTACTAAAACAGAATAAATAACATAAGAACTAATTTGTACAAATATTGTGATCAAATGTGGCCATAATGCGGCGGGATTATCCGGTCTTTTGTACACATATGCGGGTATCTCCGGTGTTTTGTTGTGGCGGGGTTCCAGAAGTTAGAGGTGAAAACCCCCGTTTCGGGTGTCGGGCATGGAACCGTGCGACGGAACACATGAAATGTTTGTTTTTTATGGTCCAATATACCAACCTAACACATCCAAGCAAAAAAATCCATGCGTCTACCCCTCCCGACGCCGTTTAGGGGGTAGATCGACGGGTCAGACTTTTCTCCAGCGGGAGTAGGGTTTCGCCGTAGAGTGGGTCCGGAGTGTCAAGACCCCATCAAAACTTGCGTAGACCCCTAATATATGTATACTAGTGTGTTGGTAGTTTGTGGGAACTAAGATACATCTCCGAGGTGCGACCCGCTTCACTGACCCCTCTTTCTCCGTGGTAAGTTCTTGCACTTAGAGGTGAAAACCCCCGTTTCGGGTGTCGGGCATGGAACCGTGCGACGGAACACATGAAATGTTTGTTTTTTATGGTCCAATATACCAACCTAACACATCCAAGCAAAAAAATCCATGCGTCTACCCCCTCCCGACGCCGTTTAGAGGGGTAGATCGACGGGTCAGACTTTTCTCCAGCGGGAGTAGGGTTTCGCCGTAGAGTGGGTCCGGAGTGTCAAGACCCCATCAAAACTTGCATAGACCCCTAATATATGTATACTAGTGTGTTGGTAGTTTGTGGGGACCAAGATACATCTCCGAGGTGCGACCCGCTTCACTGACCCCTCTTTCTCCGTGGTAAGTTCTTGCACTTAGAGGTGAAAACCCCCGTTTCGGGTGTCGGGCATGGAACCGTGCGATGGAACACATGAAATGTTTGTTTTTTATGGTCCAATATACCAACCTAACACATCCAAGCAAAAAAATCCATGCGTCTACCCCCTCCCGACGCCGTTTAGAGGGGTAGATCGACGGGTCAGACTTTTCTCCAGCGGGAGTAGGGTTTCGCCGTAGAGTGGGTCCGGAGTGTCAAGACCCCATAAAAACTTGCGTAGACCCCTAATATATGTATACTAGTGTGTTGGTAGTTTGTGGGAACCAAGATACATCTCCGAGGTGCGACCCGCTTCACTGACCCCTCTTTCTCCGTGGTAAGTTCTTGCACTTAGAGGTGAAAACCCCCGTTTCGGGTGTCGGGCATGGAACCGTGCGACGGAACACATGAAATGTTTGTTTTTTATGGTCCAATATACCAACCTAACACATCCAAGCAAAAAAATCCATGCGTCTACCCCCTCCCGACGCCGTTTAGAGGGGTAGATCGACGGGTCAGACTTTTCTCCAGCGGGAGTAGGGTTTCGCCGTACATCTAGATATTTACACTTAGTCATATTTTATTCAAACATGTAGGGATCGTCTTCTTCACGGGCAATGGCTCCGTTTGGTCGAGCTTCTGCCTCACCCATGGCCACTCCGGTTCACTCACAAGGTCCTAGCCCGGGTGCTTCTACCTCGCTGCGTCGATCACCCCACCACGAGAGCCGCGAGATGCGTCGACAATCGCCAAACCCGGTTAGTTCATGAAAAACTCTGACATAAACCAACCATAGACTTAGAACTATTTTTCATGATTCAGTTTGGACTTAGAATGTTTGCATGAATTTGGACTTAGAACGTTTGCATGAATTTGGACTTAGAACATTTGCATGACTTTGATCATTTTTCCTTGCATTAATTTGGACTTAGAAGGTTTGCATGACTTTGATCATTTTCTCTTGCATGAATTTGAACTTGATACATTTGCCATGCTAACCGGAGTTCGTTTTCATTTTGTAGTGATCATGCTCTTGGCGGTGGAATTCGTGCTAGAGAGCAAAGGACGGAGAGATCATTTTGTAGCTTCATGGAAAGAGTTATGTAGAAACGTGTGATATATGTTGTGTGATATACTTGTGATATATTTGGTCCCTATATGATGTTTATATGTTTGATGATCCCTATATGATGATGTTTATATGTTTGATGATCCCTATATGATGATGTTCATGAGTTTGATGATGTTTATATGTGAATCCCAGAAAAAAATTGAAATTTGCAGGGAATAATAAAAATGCAGCAAAATGCTGCTGTTTTCACTCCAGAATGAGCCCGACGGCAATGCCGTCGGCGTCATGCTATATTGCTTTATTTTGCAGTAGTGAGGCCGACGGCAAATACCGTCGGCGTAGTAAGCCTATGGTGAGGCCGACGGCAATGCCGTCGGGCTCACCGTATGGCCTGTGCAGCTCCAGCTGGCGACGCGTGTCTCGTGACGGAGCGCCGTTACGAGTTTCTGCGTCGAGTGTTTTTTAAGCCCGACGGCCTAAATTAACCGTCGGCGTCACGCGCTAGCCCGACGGCATTTGTGAGCCCGACGGCCACGGCGTGAGCCCGATGGCTCACAGCCCGACGGCCTTAGGCCGACGGTGGCCGTCGGGCTCACTGAGGCCGAGGGTTTCTGTGGTGAGCCCGACGGTAAATGCCGTTGGGCTGGGCTGTTACTCCTGTAGTGCGTATAGGAGTACGAGTCTGTATGGGTTTGCAGAACAGATGATTGTTTTACAATCCATCCAATCGACGGAAGCTCAATGTTTGATTGCTGGGGAAACTTACGTCGGAGGAGCCCAACACGCCAGCGCCATGAGGGCAACCACAGTGTGTAGGCATAGCTAAATTTGCCACGTTAGATTCATTTAGGATTCATTTAGCAACGATGCTATATTTCCGTTTCCTGTGCAGTGTTCATTGTGCCAATTTTTTTTTGAGTGGAGCCTACCAAAGAATAAACAACTACACATGCGGTTGCATTCCTATTCTCTCTCTCAGCTTTCATGCACATCTCAACACTCTCCAATTTTTTTTTATTCCCTTCACCAATTTGGCCTCGGAGCAGCTACATGCGCCGGCTCTCAAATATTTGGTTTTGGCATCGATTGAAACTTGTCCTACAACGTTGCACAGCGATGCCAAAAGCTAAATTTCTATTTGACATTGATATTTGGCTGAGGGACTTTAGGATGATGCGACAGCCGACAGTGTCGGCCGGGCATCGTCGCTGGAGTCTAGCGTCCCTGCCTGCAAATTTCACATATATAACTGAACATTATGGGTGTGATTTCTTCACCGTTGTCAAGAACTCAGAAAGTCAGAACGTGCTTTAGCTGTCATGGCACCAGAGGAGTATAGCATGCTTTAAGTTTCTCGGGTGCTATATATCTTCCTGCTTCCTATACATTTCCTTCTTTTTATGCATGGGTATTAGTTACTGTGGCAATCTTTGATGGACAACTTCATTTTACAGTGCCATAATGTTGTTTTATGTAGCTTAATTTATCCTAAACCTCCGGCAGCCTGCTTTAGTACCTATAGTTCAGTACATTTGCTTGCTGGGCGGTCACAATTAAGAACTAACAAAACATTACTGCATGCTATTTGATATGTTATGTTAGTAGGAGTATTATTGGATATCGTCGAGATTCATGATAATAAGAACACGTTATAAATGAGAAATATGTGAGTTGGTTATTGGTAGGCTCTAACACAGCGGACATTCATCATTTGTACCAACCATTTTCTGGCCCCAAATCTCAATAATCTAGTAGTTTTTTTATATTTCGTTGCAACACACAGACACTTTGCTAGTCTAGTTAAGGTTAGATGACAAGGGATTGGTGGTGAGACTTTTGAGGGGTAGTAAAGATATGTGAACATGTCAACAAACCATACCCGAAAATATCTTGTCTTTATCTAAGCGTCTCCATGGCAAGAAACTAAATGAGTGTTAACATGTGGATATATAGAGAGAAGAGTGATGACACCCCCACCATCAGAGTTAAAATTCAGATTTCTACACATCTTTTTGTCATAGAAGGTAGAATATTTTTCATCATAATGTTACGTTCCTATTGATAGCCAGCTGCACGACTTTCCTTATAAAAGGTGAAATATTTTTCAATGAAGTTCACGTTCCTATCAGTAGCAAGGTGCTCGTAGAGTACTTAGTCAATTTCAAAAACATGATTTGTCTTTATATGTAGTATGTTTCACAAAAAACAAAGTAAGTGAACTAAACCTTGGTTAGTAGCCCCTCCCTTTATATGTAGTTGGTTTAGGCGTCCCCAATCCGGGGCCTTAAACATTGGTTAGTAGCCCCTCCCTTTAACATCCTTTTTTTTGTGTGGTGTATGTGTGTAAGTGTTGTTGGCTGGTATGAGATTCACGGACTGGTTGGCACTGACGATGGATCATGGACGTGGTCGACCGTGTTGTGGTGTGGTCTTTGGTCTTGCTGATCGATCATGCGCTTTCGAAGCTCTCACCAGAAGTTGGGTTTGCGAGTTTCACCTTGCTTCAGTTTGTCACCCCTCCACCTCTTTGGATGTATCGACTGATGGCAAGCTAGTTATCGCATTCTATGTTTCGTTTTGTTGGTTCGAGGTGTGGCTGCGATGTTGGTGTGGTCGATCGATGTTGTTGTCGGTGTTGTCGTTCGTTGTATCGTGCTTCGGCGACGTGCCGCTGTCCTATCTTTGCTACGTGTTGTATGGTTTCAGGCCTGATTTTGCTTGTAAACCAAGCCACCTTTGTTCTTCTTTATGATCAATAAATCGTAGTTGCTTTTCGGCAAAAAAATTACTTCATAATTAACATCTGGCATACTGTGAGTACCCTAGATATAGTATACAACATGAAACGATCACAACAATTTCGACATTATAGTCTTGTTGCATGCCGGAATTAAATAAATACTTACCCAAGATAAACAGTGCAATCCACGGAAGAATAAGCCGTGAGGTCGTTTAGTTTTGTGTGAGTGTCATTGCTCGACGAGACCTCATGTGATAGCTTCACCATCATTCTTCTAAGCATCGGTGCACAAGTGAGTATGAGTTTCAAGAAATCATACTCATGATCCTCGCCTTCGAAGCCATGCATTTCTACTTGTTCGAGGGCCGTCAATGAGATGATGTGGGTCCTCCACTCTATTGGAGGTTCACATGGACAATTTGCAGAGCATCCTTGTATCTCCTAAAACCAAATATATACTTTTATCAGTACAACTAATTGTATTAATTATTGAGATATGTACATACTATATGTAGAAGCAGCTAGCCAGAAATTACCCGCGTACTCTGTCGGACGATCTTAAGCCTCTGTATAACAGAAGATATCATTTTAATCTCAAGAAGATGCAACACCAGCGCTCCAAAAGCATGCCCTGTTGTTGCGAGATGCAGCTCCATTTCAGAGAATGCACAGACCATATGCTTCTCTATCTCCTTGGCAAGGTTTGCTTCTTCATAGGGAAAAGTATGATTGGTCTGAAGAAAAGGCAATTTAATGAGCAGCATGATTATTTCCATTCACTCAATAATTTTAGTTCAGTGGGAACTAAACTTGGGTAATTAAATTGATAAAACAGGAGATGGAAGTGACACGCGACACGTACGCACATTGCGGGCAAATATGTGTAGGGAAGGGAGCAGTCCCGGTGTGTGTGCCTTGGTCTCTAGCCTCAGCTTTGAGAGGCTCCAACGACCAAACCCAATGGCTTTCTTGGCGTACCAGCAGCGCCATGAGACTTTCTCCATCACTGATGCCGAAACGGAGACGATCACAGGCTTGTAGGCCGGGAAGCACAGTGTCAGCTGCTTAAGCATCGGGGCAACGATGTCGACTTTGTTCAGCCATGCTCTCTCGGAGTCCACGACCAGCTCCTGCAGCGTCGCCGAGCGGACCGTCCTCCATGCGCTCCATCTGGTTCTCTTGTGCCTGATCTCGAGCACGCGCAGGCGCGGGCTGTGGGAGAGCAAGGCACCGAGGTCGGCGTCGACGACGGTGCAGTCCAGGAGGCGCAGTGTCTCGAGCATGGCGAACTCGCCACCCGCGGCGGGCGCGCGGAGGGCGAAGGGCAGCGACTCCAGCACGATCGAGGCGGCGCTGTGGAAGCACGGCACGTGGGCGTCGCCGGGGTTCGGGTTGGTGGACCCTGTCTGCGGGAGCGCGAGGTGGAGCCGCTCCGGCGAGAGCCGCGCGGCGCCGCGCAGCAGCGAGTCGACGTCGGCGCGGACGGGCCAGTGCTCCCTGGGCACGCGCCGGTTCTGCCTCGGCACCAGGATCTCGATGAGGGAGATGGCGGGCGCCGGGGGACGCGCGACAAGGCTGAGCACCCCCGCGAGCCGTTCAAACTGGACGTCGCGCAGGGAGATGTCGCCGAGGCGTGCCCAGAGGCCGCGCCACCGGCGGGAGATGCCGCTGGTTCGCGCGGCGGCGGCGGTGCAGCCGAGGCCGGCGAGGATGAGCAGGAGTAGGTCGTCGGGGAGGTTGCTGATGTGGTCCACTCCGGCTGGCTGCTTCGTGGTACGACGCCGGCGACACCCGGCCGGACCCAACCCCATGGAAGCAAACCCTACGTTCCACTAGTTTGCGGTAACGGATGCACACACTTATCGAATCTCGTCAACTAACCCGTATGTACATCAGCTACATCTACCCCGTATCTAGTTAGGTATATATGTTCGGTTAGATGACAAGGGATCCGATTCCGTATCGCCGTATGGAGTTTGGTCGCAGCTTATCTTTTGCCATACACGATTTGCTACAAGTGATGGTATGGACTCAGACTCAATATAAAAGGCATTTATGTTTTGAAAGCTTGAAGTATATCTCTCTAGATAATGCAAAGTTTCCCTAGAGCATAGAACAAGAAAATGAGGATATATATGCGCCACATACTTGTGATGTTTATGTGTGAGTATTGTCAATGTGTAGATATAACAAGTGCGTCTAAGTTGATTACAGGACGTGTAAGAATAAGGTTGTTCAGATTTCAGACTTCATGTGCACATTTGCTGTTTGCTAGACAATCCAAATAAGTATAGTTTACCATCAAGTATAGAAGGGTCTGGAACTATTTTTAGGAGTGATGTATTTCTTGATTCTGTTGCAGATCCTTCATTCTTCAGTGTGTTCCTCAACATAGTTATGGACATTAGTCGGTGACGATTTTAGCTCACCGATGCAGGTGAGCACAATATGGCCTAGGACCAAACACGACAACACATGTAGAAGAAACCTTCAATATACTGAGGTCGTCGCCAAGGTTAGGGCAGGGTTAGTCCACTCTATATACATTCAATATAATTTTATTTATCCTTCCCCATCTTTTTATTCAAAATTAAATCATTAGTTGATTGTTGGTTTGTAATTGTCTTGAAATAGCTGAAGAATTGAGCTAGGTCGCTTGAGCGGATGTTCGCTGCCAATTCATTCTCGAGCTGTTCCATGTGAGTTCTTTGGTGTTTTAAGACGTGTGTGAGTTTTTGTACACAGATGTTTCCATCACCTAAAATTTACTTGCAAATGGAAGTGTTACCAAATGATGCTCGGGTCTATACATTGGTATCATGTTTACAACTGTGTAATTGGACGAATTAAATATTCCACGACGTGGTTTATTGTTTCGAACAATTACTTTTATATTGAGTAGGATTATGAACTAAACATACTTATCTCCGATACATCATTTTTTTTATCCATAAGAAGAACAACGAACTCAGAGTGATCAGTACCAATTATGTAATGATGTTGAGAGTCGCCGCTAGTGAAAATATGAATCTATCTTCTTTTCACCGAACTAGTCACCCATACATTTGTTCTATGTCGGTAGCGTAGCGAGGATGGGACTAAGCCCTATGACACCTTTGATCATGTTGTTGTTGCTACAGTACGCTACAATATTAAGTGTAGCAAAAAAAATAAGCATAGCCATTAGGCACACGTTTCTGGGCCAAGGCCAGGATGGCATGGGACTTGTCTACTACTCTACGCCCCTGTTCTACGCCCCTGGCATGGGACTTGTATTTATATTAAACTTTTCAACTTTGTAACGACGCATTGTTCCACAAGAGGCATGTCGATTTTCACAAATAAATATATCCACATATTGCCTTAAATACCATTTTAGGTATAACTTTTATAATTAAATATGTACATGCGCTCGTTTATCAAGGCACACTTTTTTACAAAACTAAAATGTTATTATGTTAAATTAATTTCTTGTGCTGAACTTAAAGTTTGTTTGTCATGTCTTTTAATAAATTTACTTTGCATTGTATAAACGATGCTACAATTGATTTCTTTTCAAATAAACCAATCCAATTGTATCAAATAATTTGACAGATTATTCTATGCCTCCTTATGTGTTTAAATGTGATATGTTGCTTACAGAGTCGTCTTATATTATTATTATAAAGTTTACGTGTAACATAATAGAAATTTCTAGAGTTATGTGGTAAAATAGTTTATCCTCCAATCTTGTTTTTCCATCCCCGCAATGCCGTGTACACCCGCCCTACCCCCACCACCACCTACTCTCTTGTTCTTCCCCGACAACTGATGTATGAAACCAAACCAACTCCTCACGCCGTCTCCTTCGCTCTCTGAAACGAAGGTGGAGGACCGAGCATTAATCTGAAGGAGATATGCCCTAGAGGTAATTAATAAAGTATATTATTTATCATATCTCGTTTGTTCATAATAGGTTTTTGTGTCATGCTAGAACCGTATTAAGTGGAAACATTAATACGGGTGTGATACGTAAACAACCAGGTCCCTAGTAGTCTCTATCAAGACTAGTTTCGTTGCACGATTGATGATCGAGATTTCCCGGTCAAGGGGCATGGCGTCAGTCGGCAATGGGAGTCATATCGTTGGAGAACGATGTGATGGACATAACCAGATACTTTGATCGCACCAAATGTCGTATCTTATATAGTATGACAATAACGACGATACTTTTGGGTATCGGAAAGGAGTAGTTGAGACGAGGGGTCAAGAGCGGGATTTGCCAGTCCGCATAGCAGGATAGATACTCTCGGGCCCACTCGGTGAGATCATGTCTAAAGAGCTTGCAAGCATGTGACTAGATCACAGAGACATGAGATCATGGACGAGTAGAAGATAGCGTTGTCGGTAACGAGGTCGAGATTAGGTATGGAGATATCTATGGAACGACGCTCAGACATGCTAAGTATCGCTATGGCAAAAGGTTTAAGACTTTGCGTTCAGATTTGATAGATGAAAGTCATTCGTTATATCACAGGGATTAATTCATGGGGTCCAGTCCTACGAGTTAGTCGTTGATCATAGAGGAGTCTTGGTCATACCTGTTATTATATCGAACCGCTAGGGTAACACACTTAAGGCGTTTCGACAAGACAATCAGAAAGGAAAGAGATCACCGGAAGCATCCCGGGAGGGGTCCGATGGAGATCGGGTAGCGCCGAAAGAGTTTTCGGAGTTAGGAAAAATTATATATTTATTTTCGAATTTATTTAGGCTGATTTCCCTAAATGGGCCTTCTGGTCGAAAGAAGGCCCAAGAGGGGGGGAATCCCCTTGTGGATTCGGTGGGGGCCTGTAACATCCCAAAAATATTAATATAATTATTAGTGCAAAAATGTGGGCCAACAAAAACTTTTCTTATAAAAATGTGTGTATGTTTAATTCTTGAGTGTTGCTTGTTGCATTGTTTGCAAGATTGTGGAATTCTAGCTCTAAGTAAAAATTTGAAGAAAAGAAAACAAATAAAACAAACCACAAAAACAAAACACCATGTGACAAATGTCACATTATTTTTCCAAATTAAGATATATAAATTTATTTTCTCAGCAAAATCAATGGAGTAATATTATTGACACTCCTAGTTAATTTTTACAAACTATTCCCTTTCAAAAATTCAAATTCAAAACTTCAAATTCAAATTAGAAATTCATGATTGAAATATTTCGAAATATTTCAAAAAAACTTTGTAACACTTACCAATAATATAGTTAGCCTAGATCCTAAGTTTGAACCCAAAAGAATTGAGAGAAATATGGAAAATTAAATAGCAAATTGCATACTGTTTTGGTTCAAGCAATTCATCAAACACCTGGTGGTCACCACCTGTTCATCCCAAACCGAACCAAAATCCATGGATGAATTGATAAATTTCGATCAAATTGACGCAAGCCTCTGCCCTCCCTCGTTTTGCCTCACTCCACTCGACTCGCCGCGTTCAAGAACGAGAAGAAAATCGGCCGGGAGCACCGATGGGCGCCGAGGGACAGCCGCCGGCGCGCACGTCGCCATTGTCGGCACTGTGGCCGCGCAGGCGCCGCGCCGTGCTGGCCGCTCCGTGCTCCCCCCTCGCTCTCCCTCACCTCCTGGCTCCCTCACGCGGCAGCAGCACGCCCCAGCACGCCCCGACCGCGCCGCGCCCGAGCCACGCCGTGCACGTCGTGCACCGCTCGAGCGCGCTCACGGCCGGCCCGCCCCGTCTCGCACGCGCAGCACGTGCCACGCAGACGCACCTTGCCCACCCGGTCCCCCGAGCACCCCGCAGCCTAGCCACACCCTCCACCGGCCTACGGCGGGCTAGCACGGCCGCGGGCGCCTCTGCACCATGTCCACCGTGCGCCGCCCGGCCTCTATTTAAGCCGCCCCGTGCCCTGCATTTCTCCACACCGCCACACTGCCTCTCCCCCCCTCACTTCACCACCCTCTCGTGCACCGCAAGGAAGCCCAGGCCAGGGGAGCAAGGCCTCAGGCCACCGTAGCCCTCCTCGAGCTCGCCGTGCCCGAGGTAGGCGACGACCACGGCCAGGCCGTGCTGCTTCTCCCCGTCGCTCCCCTCTGCCTCCCTTCCCTTCCCCTTGCACCCCGCACTCACCAGCGCCCTTTTTCCCTCTGTCCCGTGTCCAGGAGCGCCGCCAATCGCTCGCCGGAGTTGGAGCGGAGCCGCGGAGAAGAAGGAGCTCGTCGCCGACGCTCGGAGCCTCCCCTGCACGCGCCGCTCGTCCCTAAGCCCTCCCCGACTCGCCGCCGTCGTTCTGCACCGTCCGCGCGCCCTCCCGAGCCCCCGAGGTGAGCTATCCGTCCCCCTCGCCGTCGCCGGAGCCGCAGCGCCGCTCGGGTTTGGTCGCCGGCGACGCGAGCGTCGTGAGCCGTTAGATCTTCATCCACCGGTCGCGTACCGGTTCGTTTAAAATTAAAAAGAATCTGACATGCGGGTCCCACGCGTCAGGTTTAAATGAACCACGCGCGCGCTCGCTGAGCCGCTGACTGGTGGGTCCCCTCTGTAAGGATTTTAATCATTATCCACTCTGGATTTTAATTTGAATTTAAATTCCATTTAAAAATCAGTACTGAACTCAAAATTAGAAAATCCATAACTTTAGATTTACAACTCCAAATTTAGCAAATCCAACTGTTCTGGAAAGCTTATGAAATTTCCTATCCAACCAAACTAGTTTCACCCCATTTGGATGTATAATAAAAATACAACATTCAAATTACAGTAGCATGTTTAAATCCTAAACTTGTTTGTTTCTGATACTCTGATAATCCAAATTAGTTGAAACTAATTTTATTAGGTCACATTTAGCCATGGTTAGTCACCCGTAAAATGGTTTAATTTTTAGATGAATATAATTTAAATAATAGCCAAAACCACATTAATTGGCTTCTGGATTCAAAACAATGTGTAGGGAGTTTGGTAACTCCAAATGACCCAAACCCAATTGGGTCATCTTCTACACATCATTAGCTTTCTGTAGAATTTTAGTTTGTATTTTTGTGACAAACAGAACTCAAGCTATGCAATTAAACATGTGCAACAAGTTTCTGCCCTAATTAAAATACAATGGAATAATGTTTAATTCAATTAAATTGAAACCACATAATGTTGTTTGGTATGTGGAATGGTTAATTAGAACCTCTAAGAGTGTATTGCTATGATGATTGATTGAATAGGCTAGTGATTGTTGGTATTTGATTGATTGTGTATTAGACGAGAACGTTGCCGGATATATCGAGGAGGAGGGATTTGCAGAACCTGAAGACCAAGACCAAGATCACTTTGCCGAGCAAGGCAAGCTACTCTCTGAGCTTGCACCTAACTTATGCATCTAGATTTACAAATCATTTTTCAAAAGCAAAGGTTTACAAAAACCCTTTTTCAAAAGTATATAGAGATTATTTTGCCACCCTATGTAGAAGTAGATACTAAAACTATAGGATGGAAAAACAATGTTGTTTATTCAAAACTCCTTTGAAAACTTGTGTGGATATATAGCACCAAAATGTGGTGTTGAAATAAGGAAATGGAGAAAGATGGTTTTGGAAAAGCACATTGTGTCCTAGTACTCAGTCAAGCAACCGATACTCTGTGCGACCACATTTACCCACATATGGGAAAGGGCTTAGTTATATAGTTTGCTCTTATTAGTATGGGACACTGCATCAACAGAGATGACTCTGTTATGCATGAGGGAGTGGTTTGGTGACCTAACCCTGACCTGGGTCCTCGCTCAAAAATCTATGAGTAGATAAGGAGGAGGATAGAAGGATGTCCGTATACACCGCCAGATAAAACCTATGAGTCCTCACACTTAGGATTTCCGACGGGAAACTGGACTAGGTGTAGATGGAATGGTTCATAGGGGCAGGATCCTATACTAGCATGAGCAAAGGAAAGACTCGGTGACTCAACTTCGCATACCGCTGGTATGGCGAGACGTGGCTGACACGATGAGTTATCGGATGAGTGTGGGAAAAGCGTGCTACCTCTGCAGAGGGTAATTAAACTATTCGAATAGCCGAGTCCTCGGATATGGACAGTTGAAGACCCTACTTAGACCATGTGCAAGTTTTTGGAAAAGAGTTGAGTTTAAAAAAAGGAAAAGGAAATGGAGAGTGTTCCATACACCTATACCAACGGATCAGTATGAGGTAGTTGGAAAGATATTGCCCTAATGGTTTACGATCGGAAAAAGGAGGAGTTTTGGAATAAAACTAATAAAATTGAGATATCTAGTAGTCATAATTTCCTTATCTTCTTCAACAAAGATACAGAGATGTTTTAAATGAATAAAAGTGAGAAACTAAAAATGAAACTAGAGCACTCATGTTGGAGTAGTTTGCGAGTACATTCAAATGTACTCATACTAGTTTGCTTCTGGCTATTGTCGTAGCCAGACATGGAGGAGTACTACGCCCAGGAGGAATATGGCGACATCTATGCCAACTAAGGATCTTCATAAGTCGACTGCCTGTCGGGTCATCGCTAGGATTTGATGTCTACTACGCCTTATTTCCGCTGATTGTTTTGGCTTGGCCCTTGAAGGCACCTATGTAAGACTTGGTCTAGATGACCATTTTATGTAAGACTTTAATTCGGTATTGTAATGGATGTAAACTTTGGTATTCAATTCGGGTTATGTGCAACGACAGACTGATCATGGGATCGTTGTGTTAAGCATAATCGGGTATTTCAGACAGTTAGTCCGGGGTCCCCACAGGGCCAGGAGGGGCCGACCCAAGTGGGCCAAGGGCCCACTAGGGGGCCGGCACACCCTCCATAGCCGCACCAGGCATGTGGGGGTTAGTCCCACATTGCCTGGTTAGCAAGTTGGCTCCCCCTGGGAGCCTATATAAGAAGGGGCACCCCTGGCCTTTTAATTCACCAATTAATTCCCAATTTCTCTCTCGATCTCGTGGTTCCCTTGTCGGAGCCGCGCCGAGCAGAGGAGGGGGTCTCTTCCACCATAGCCTGCTGCCGCGCTGCTGGTGTTCCGGTCCAAGTCTTCCGCTGCTCGTCCTGGACTGGAGCTTCGGAGGCCGTCGTCTCCACCGTATGTGTGTGACGCCCTGCGAGGTGCTGTGCTAGCGGTACTCGGAGGTCTGCTTCCTCTACACGACCTTGAGGTCGGCTTCGTCGGTCTTCATCGACAAGGTTTGTGCGGGAACGTAATCCCCGCTTTCCGCTGATTGTTTTGGTTTGGCCCTTGAAGGCACCTATGTAAGACTTGGTCTAGATGACCATTTTATGTAAGACTTTAATTCGGTATTGTAATGGATGTAAACTTTGGTATTCAATTCGGATTATGTGCAACGACAGACTGATCATGGGATCGTTGTGTTAAGCATAATCGGGTATTTCAGACAGTTAGTCCGGGGTCCCCACAGAATTGGTATCAGAGCCATCTCGACATTAGGAGCCTTAGATTAGCATGGTCGTTAGGTAGTGATTGCAAAAGTTGAGTTTTAAAGAAAAACAAAGTAAGAAATTAGTTTAAAAAAATGCTTATCTCTTACCCTCTCATTTGTGCAAAATTCTCTTCTTACAAACTACTAAGTTTTCTCTCATATTCATAAAAACTTGCCACACTTGTCATCTTAATAAACTTAAAATTCTGCTCACATATTTTCCCTTCCATTAAAATTTTGATATACTTGCCATCTCACTAACTTAAAATTCTGACTAAAAATTCTAGATGGCGATCCATTTCACCGAGTTCGTTCAGCTGGAGAAGGACGGCAAGTTGATGTTCGAGAAGGACTTGTTCGAGTTGACCAAGCTGCTAGGTCGTCCCACTCCTGAGTTTAAGGGAGCCCAGGTGGACGCTCCCGGTAACGGGAACCTGTCCTGGTTGATCGAGGCGTCTGTTCGCGGGAACATCAAGTCCCCCGGATCCAGGGCACTCTCTTTCACCCTCATGGACGTACACTGGGACGATGGACTGTGTCGTTCCATGCAGCGGATGCTATCCCGGCTTTGTGAGGAACACAAGGCGGAGCTGGTAAACTCTCGTTTCCAGTTCTACGGGAGGCGCACCATCGATGGACACCCAATTCGGTCCCCTCTGCACCCGACATTTGGAGAGTATATCCTAGACATGGAGATTATGCTCTTTCGCACCCAGGAGGATCTGAGGTGCGCTAGGCTTCGGTATCACTTTGAGCGTCTCTCGCTCAAGGAGAGTCGCGAGAGTGAGGCACAGCTGAAGACTGAGAAGACCGCTCTTCTTAAGAAGGGAACCCAGATGCGGAAGACCATAGCGAAGCTCCGCAAGAAGGTTGCAGAGCAGGATGAGCTGATAGAGGATTTGGAGCTCCGTACTGACGAGATGGAGGAGGAGGGCGAGGATCTCCGCAAGGAGAACAACGCTTTCCTCAGTGACGATGACGACTATCTGGAGGAGATGGACGATGAGGATGAGGATGATGAGGATGAGGATGATGAGGAGGAGGATCCAGAGGAGCCACCCTACCAGTCCGATGCTGACATGGCAGAGCCTGAGGTTCCACCTCAGTAGGCAAGTTACTTGAGTTCTACCGCAGAATTAGGTCGACCCCCCCCCCCTATCGCTAGTAGAGTCAAAGTTGTGGTTCTTTTGGAACTTGCTATATGTACATTAGTTTAGGAGAATGTTGTAAGCTAGATTTGGGTGAACCCTTGATGTAATGGTTGTGCTATGAAAGTGTGTGCTAGTCTTGTTAACATGTGTTAAATGTTTCTCTTATAATCCTTAGCAAATCAATCCCTTCGCGAAACCAATCTTTTCCTTGGTCAGAACCCCTTTTGCTTGCCCTTATTCCCGGTGTACTTCAGGATGGTGGAAACTCGTCGCACCAACATGGATGGAGGAGCACCACCACCCCCACCGGACCCAACCACCGCCCAACTTCTGGCGCTCATCATGGAGGAACGCCAAGCTGCCCGGACTGAGCGTCAAGCTCATATCGCTGCCCTGCAACAGATAGCTGCCGCTCACAACAACAACAACAACAACCACCACAACAATGGCAATGGCAATGGCAATGGCAATGGTGAAGGAAATCAGCGGTCCACTTTGAGCGACTTTCAAAAGACCAACCCACCCACCTATTCCAAGGGACTTCACCCACTTGAGGCCGATGACTGGCTTCGCACCATTAACAACAACCTGGAAGTTGCAGCCGTGGGAGAACCTGAGAAGGTGTTGTATGCGACCCACTATCTTGCAGGACCAGCACGGTCTTGGTGGGAAGCTACCAAGGCTCTACAGCAAGCTGGTTATGCTATCAGCTGGGATGATTTCCAGGAGAAGTTCCGCAAGAAGCACATTCCCCGCGGACTCATTGAGCGGAAGAAGGATGAATTCCGCAGGTTGCGGCAGGGAAGTAAGGATGTGGTCGGATACCTCGATGAGTTCACTGACTTGTCTCGGTATGCTCCTGATGACGTCGACACCGAGGGGAGGAAGATGGAGCGTTTCATGAACGGACTTCATGATGAACTGCAATGCGCCTTGGTTATCCATGACTTTGTTGATTTGGAATCACTTGTGGACAAGGCCATACAGTTGGAAACCAAGCGCAAGTCCTTGTTTGAAGGCCGTAAGAGGAGGATGATTGCCCAAGAAGGTTCGAGCAGCCAGAAGCCTCGCACCTACCCCCAAAACCCCAAGCCAGCATATAGACCACCACCAACTTCGCACCCCAGTTACCCTAAGCCCCCATACAAACCAAACAAGTTCAACCGTCCCAATGACAACACCCGTCCCGGAGGGAACTCTAGCAACCCCAACCTCAATGCCAATGTTGTCTGTTTCAATTGTGGCACCAAGGGTCACTACTCCAAGGCATGCCCCAATCCTAAGAAGAATGGTCCGCGCCCCGATGCACAGGCGCCGAACAACGGCCAAGGCCGCAATGGAAATGGCAAGAACCCCGCACCTCGCGGAAATGTGGCTGTTGCCAAGGGACGCCTGCACCACATCAATGCTGAAGAGGCCATGGATGCACCAGATGTTGTGATGGGTACGTTCCTTGTCAACTCAGTACCTGCAACTATTCTGTTTGATTCTGGTGCTACTCATTCTTTTGTTACCCAAGAATTTGTTGCTAAGGGAGGTTTAGTCGGAAACCTCTTACCCAAACCCATGGTCATCCAAATCCCAGAATCCACCATAGATACCAAGTCATTTTGCCCGGACGTTTCCCTTGAGATCAAAGGGGAAAAGTTCCTAGTCGACTTAATCATCCTAGGAACCCAAGGAATAGATGTCATACTGGGTATGAATTGGTTAGCCAAGTACCATGGTCGGATTGACTGTGCCAGAAGAGCTGTAGCCCTCACCACCGACAAAGGAGTAGAAGTGGAGTATGTGTCAGAACCCAGTCGACCCCAACCAGGATGCCATGAGAGCATAGCTCGACCAGCCCTAGATGAGATCCGTGTTGTTCACCTGTTCCAAGATGTCTGTCCTGAAGAATTGCCTGGTATGCCACCGGATCGGGATATTGAGTTCATCATTGAACTTATCCCCGGGACAGCCCCCATATCCCAAAGACCTTATCGGATGAATCCAGAAGAACTGGTTGAGTTGAAGAAGCAGTTAGCAGACATGCTCAGCAAAGGGCTTATTCGCCCAAGTGCTTCACCCTGGGGATCACCCATTATTTTTGTGGATAAGAGAGATGGTACCACACGCCTGTGTGTGGATTATCGCAAGTTAAATGATGTGACCATCAAAAACAAGTACCCTCTCCCAAAGATCGAGGATCTGTTCGATCAAATGAACGGAGCCCGAGTCTTTTTCAAGATCGATCTTCGGTCAGGGTATCATCAGTTAAGAATCCGAGAGACAGACATTCCCAAGACTGCCTTCACAACCCGTTACGGTTTATTTGAATACACCGTAATGTCCTTTGGTCTGACCAATGCCCCAGCCTATTTTATGAATCTCATGAACAAGATCTTCATGGAGTATCTTGATAAGTTCGTGGTAGTTTTCCTTGATGACATCCTTATTTACTCCAAAACTGAAGAAGAGCATGCTGAACACCTGCGTCTAGTTTTAGCAACCCTCCGAGAGCATCAGTTGTATGCCAAGTTTAGCAAGTGTGAGTTCTGGCTCTGTGAAGTCTCATTTCTCGGACATGTTGTGTCTGCGGGAGGAATTTCTGTTGACCCAGAGAAGATCCAAGCCATTGTGGACTGGAAAGCCCCAACTAGTGTGACTGAAATCGGAAGCTTTCTCGGACTAGCGGGATACTACCGCAAGTTTGTTGAGGGATTCTCCAGTATAGCCAAGCCCCTTACCCAACTGCTGAAAAAGGACAAGAAATTTGAATGGACTCAGAAGTGTGAAGAGAGTTTCCAGGAATTAAAGAAGAGATTGACCTCAACCCCTGTCCTGATTATGCGAGACGTCACCAAGAGTTTCGACGTGTATTGCGATGCATCACGTCTAGGACTGGGTTGTGTTCTGATGCAAGAAGGCAAGGTGGTGTCGTATCTGTCTCGACAATTGCGACCACATGAAGAGAACTACCCAACCCATGACCTGGAGTTAGCCGCTGTTGTTCTTGCCTTGAAGACGTGGCGCTCCTATCTGGCGGGACATCGCTGCGAGATTTATACGGATCATAAGAGCTTGAAGTATATCTTCACGCAGAGGGAGTTAAATTTGCGACAGAGAAGGTGGATGGAATTAATCAAGGATTATGATATCAGCATCAATTATCACCCTGGAAAGGCTAATGTAGTTGCCGATGCCCTTAGTCGCAAACCCTGCACCCTGAATGCCATGATCCAAGCAGAGCAGCCAGCCCTGTTTAAGGAGTTCAAAGATTTTGGACTAGAGCTTGTTAGCCACGGCTATCTCGCCCATTTAGAGTTAGCTCCAACTCTGATAGATCAAATCAAGGAGGCCCAGAAAGGTCATGAGAGCATAGAAGGAATCAAGAAGAAGATTTCTCTCGGTAAAGCGCCTGGTTTTACCGAGGATGCAGAAGGAGTGTTGAGATTCAAGGGTCGTATCTGTGTCCCCAATACCTCGGAACTCAAGGAGTTAATCCTAAAGGAAGCCCACGAGACCCCTTACTCAATCCACCCCGGCGGAACCAAGATGTACCAAGACCTTCGTGAAAGATTTTGGTGGCATGGAATGAAGCGAGAAATTGGTGCTTTCGTAGCCAAGTGTGATATTTGTCAGCGAGTCAAGGCTGAACATCAGCGACCCGCTGGATTGCTTCAACCCCTAAAGATTCCCGAGTGGAAGTGGGATGAGATTGGAATGGATTTTATCACCGGACTACCAAGATCCAACCGAGGCCATGACTCAATATGGGTCATCGTTGACAGGCTGACCAAAGTGGCCCATTTTATTCCCGTCCACACCACCTATAGGGGAAATCAGTTAGCAGACCTGTATATTTCCAGAATAGTAAGCCTGCATGGTGTGCCTAAGAGGATTATATCAGATAGAGGCACACAATTCACCTCAAGGTTCTGGAAAGCCCTGCATGAAGCCCTCGGAACCAAGTTGGCGTTTAGCACAGCTTATCACCCCCAGACCGATGGCCAAACTGAACGAGTGAACCAGATATTAGAGGACATGCTTCGCGCATGTGTCCTAGCCTATGGATCCAAATGGGAAGATTATCTTCCATTTGCAGAATTCTCATACAACAACAGTTACCAGTCTAGTCTGCAAATGGCCCCTTTTGAAGCCCTTTACGGCAAGAAGTGTCGTACACCCCTGGATTGGTCCGACGCCGGAGAAGGCAAACTGTTTGGACCAGATACCCTCCGTGAGGCTGAAGAGCAAGTCCAGCTTATCCGTGAGCGACTCAAGACCGCCCAATCCCGTCAGAAGAGTTACGCTGATCCCAAACGTCGTGATGTCACCTTCAATACCGGAGATTATGTCTATCTCCGAGTGACACCCCTTAAAGGAATGCAGAGTTTCCATGTCAAAGGAAAATTAGCGCCAAGATATATTGGACCCTTCAAGATCCTTGCTCGTCGAGGAGAGGTGTCTTATCAACTGGAATTGCCTCAAGAGTTAGCAGATTACCATGATGTTTTCCACATTTCCTTGCTCCGGAAGTGTCTTGAAGTTCCTGACCAGCCTGATGTTTTCAAAAACATCGATCACCAGTCCGTCGACCTGAATCAAGATCTGACTTATCGTGAGACGCCCCTCAAGATTCTCGACGAAGATGTTCGTCTCACCCGCAGGCGAGCAATCAAGTTCTACAAAGTCCAGTGGACTAACCACTCTGAAGATGAAGCAACTTGGGAACGTGAAGACTATCTTAGAAGCGAGTTTCCCAACCTCTTTAGTACCCAGGCCTAGCAAATCTCGGGACGAGATTTATTTTAAGGGGGGAAGTCTGTAACATCCCAAAAATATAAATATAATTATTAGTGCAAAAATGTGGGCCAACAAAAACTTTTCTTATAAAAATGTGTGTATGTTTAATTCTTGAGTGTTGCTTGTTGCATTGTTTGCAAGATTGTGGAATTCTAGCTCTAACTAAAAATTTGAAGAAAAGAAAACAAATAAAACAAACCACAAAAACAAAACACCATGTGACAAATGTCACATTATTTTTCCAAATTAAGATATATAAATTTATTTTCTCACCAAAATCAATGGAGTAATATTATTGACACTCCTAGTTAATTTTTACAAACTATTCCCTTTCAAAAATTCAAATTCAAAACTTCAAATTCAAATTAGAAATTCATGATTGAAATATTTCGAAATATTTCAAAAAGACTTTGTAACACTTACCAATAATATAGTTAGCCTAGATCCTAAGTTTGAACCCAAAAGAATTGAGAGAAATATGGAAAATTAAATAGCAAATTGCATACTGTTTTGGTTCAAGCAATTCATCAAACACCTGGTGGTCACCACCTGTTCATCCCAAACCGAACCAAAATCCATGGATGAATTGATCAATTTCGATCAAATTGACGCAAGCCTCTGCCCTCCCTCGTTTTGCCTCACTCCACTCGACTCGCCGCGCTCAAGAACGAGAAGAAAATCGGCCGGGAGCACCGATGGGCGCCGAGGGACAGCCGCCGGCGCGCACGTCGCCATTGTCGGCACTGTGGCCGCGCAGGCGCCGCGCCGTGCTGGCCGCTCCGTGCTCCCCCCTCGCTCTCCCTCACCTCCTGGCTCCCTCACGCGGCAGCAGCACGCCCCAGCACGCCCCGACCGCGCCGCGCCCGAGCCACGCCGTGCACGTCGTGCACCGCCCGAGCGCGCTCACGGCCGGCCCGCCCCGTCTCGCACGCGCAGCACGCGCCACGCAGCCGCACCTTGCCCACCCGGTCCCCCGAGCACCCCGCAGCCTAGCCACACCCTCCACCGGCCTACGGCGGGCTAGCACGGCCGCGGGCGCCTCTGCACCGTGTCCACCGTGCGCCGCCCGGCCTCTATTTAAGCCGCCCCGTGCCCTGCATTTCTCCACACCGCCACACTGCCTCTCCCCCCCTCACTTCACCACCCTCTCGTGCACCGCAAGGAAGCCCAGGCCAGGGGAGCAAGGCCTCAGGCCACCGTAGCCCTCCTCGAGCTCGCCGTGCCCGAGGTAGGCGACGACCACGGCCAGGCCGTGCTGCTTCTCCCCGTCGCTCCCCTCTGCCTCCCTTCCCTTCCCCTTGCACCCCGCACTCACCAGCGCCCTTTTTCCCTCTGTCCCGTGTCCAGGAGCGCCGCCAATCGCTCGCCGGAGTTGGAGCGGAGCCGCGGAGAAGAAGGAGCTCGTCGCCGACGCTCGGAGCCTCCCCTGCACGCGCCGCTCGTCCCTAAGCCCTCCCCGACTCGCCGCCGTCGTTCTGCACCGTCCGCGCGCCCTCCCGAGCCCCCGAGGTGAGCTATCCGTCCCCCTCGCCGTCGCCGGAGCCGCAGCGCCGCTCGGGTTTGGTCGCCGGCGACGCGAGCGTCGTGAGCCGTTAGATCTTCATCCACCGGTCGCGTACCGGTTCGTTTAAAATTAAAAAGAATCTGACATGCGGGTCCCACGCGTCAGGTTTAAATGAACCGCGCGCGCGCTCGCTGAGTCGCTGACTGGTGGGTCCCCTCTGTAAGGATTTTAATCATTATCCACTCTGGATTTTAATTTGAATTTAAATTCCATTTAAAAATCAGTACTGAACTCAAAATTAGAAAATCCATAACTTTAGATTTACAACTCCAAATTTAGCAAATCCAACTGTTATGGAAAGCTTATGAAATTTCCTATCCAACCAAACTAGTTTCACCCCATTTGGATGTATAATAAAAATACAACATTCAAATTACAGTAGCATGTTTAAATCCTAAACTTGTTTGTTTCTGATACTCTGATAATCCAAATTAGTTGAAACTAATTTTATTAGGTCACATTTAGCCATGGTTAGTCACCCGTAAAATGGTTTAATTTTTAGATGAATATAATTTAAATAATAGCCAAAACCACATTAATTGGCTTCTGGATTCAAAACAATGTGTAGGGAGTTTGGTAACTCCAAATGACCCAAACCCAATTGGGTCATCTTCTACACATCATTAGCTTTCTGTAGAATTTTAGTTTGTATTTTTGTGACAAACAGAACTCAAGCTATGCAATTAAACATGTGCAACAAGTTTCTGCCCTAATTAAAATACAATGGAATAATGTTTAATTCAATTAAATTGAAACCACATAATGTTGTTTGGTATGTGGAATGGTTAATTAGAACCTCTAAGAGTGTATTGCTATGATGATTGATTGAATAGGCTAGTGATTGTTGGTATTTGATTGATTGTGTATTAGACGAGAACGTTGCCGGATATATCGAGGAGGAGGGATTTGCAGAACCTGAAGACCAAGACCAAGATCACTTTGCCGAGCAAGGCAAGCTACTCTCTGAGCTTGCACCTAACTTATGCATCTAGATTTACAAATCATTTTTCAAAAGCAAAGGTTTACAAAAACCCTTTTTCAAAAGTATATAGAGATTATTTTGCCACCCTATGTAGAAGTAGATACTAAAACTATAGGATGGAAAAACAATGTTGTTTATTCAAAACTCCTTTGAAAACTTGTGTGGATATATAGCACCAAAATGTGGTGTTGAAATAAGGAAATGGAGAAAGATGGTTTTGGAAAAGCACATTGTGTCCTAGTACTCAGTCAAGCAACCGATACTCTGTGCGACCACATTTACCCACATATGGGAAAGGGCTTAGTTATATAGTTTGCTCTTATTAGTATGGGACACTGCATCAACAGAGATGACTCTGTTATGCATGAGGGAGTGGTTTGGTGACCTAACCCTGACCTGGGTCCTCGCTCAAAAATCTATGAGTAGATAAGGAGGAGGATAGAAGGATGTCCGTATACACCGCCAGATAAAACCTATGAGTCCTCACACTTAGGATTTCCGACGGGAAACTGGACTAGGTGTAGATGGAATGGTTCATAGGGGCAGGATCCTATACTAGCATGAGCAAAGGAAAGACTCGGTGACTCAACTTCGCATACCGCTGGTATGGCGAGACGTGGCTGACACGATGAGTTATCGGATGAGTGTGGGAAAAGCGTGCTACCTCTGCAGAGGGTAATTAAACTATTCGAATAGCCGAGTCCTCGGATATGGACAGTTGAAGACCCTACTTAGACCATGTGCAAGTTTTTGGAAAAGAGTTGAGTTTAAAAAAAGGAAAAGGAAATGGAGAGTGTTCCATACACCTATACCAACGGATCAGTATGAGGTAGTTGGAAAGATATTGCCCTAATGGTTTACGATCGGAAAAAGGAGGAGTTTTGGAATAAAACTAATAAAATTGAGATATCTAGTAGTCATAATTTCCTTATCTTCTTCAACAAAGATACAGAGATGTTTTAAATGAATAAAAGTGAGAAACTAAAAATGAAACTAGAGCACTCATGTTGGAGTAGTTTGCGAGTACATTCAAATGTACTCATACTAGTTTGCTTCTGGCTATTGTCGTAGCCAGACATGGAGGAGTACTACGCCCAGGAGGAATATGGCGACATCTATGCCAACTAAGGATCTTCATAAGTCGACTGCCTGTCGGGTCATCGCTAGGATTTGATGTCTACTACGCCTTATTTCCGCTGATTGTTTTGGCTTGGCCCTTGAAGGCACCTATGTAAGACTTGGTCTAGATGACCATTTTATGTAAGACTTTAATTCGGTATTGTAATGGATGTAAACTTTGGTATTCAATTCGGGTTATGTGCAACGACAGACTGATCATGGGATCGTTGTGTTAAGCATAATCGGGTATTTCAGACAGTTAGTCCGGGGTCCCCACAGGGCCAGGAGGGGCCGACCCAAGTGGGCCAAGGGCCCACTAGGGGGCCGGCACACCCTCCATAGCCGCACCAGGCATGTGGGGGTTAGTCCCACATTGCCTGGTTAGCAAGTTGGCTCCCCCTAGGAGCCTATATAAGAAGGGGCACCCCTGGCCTTTTAATTCACCAATTAATTCCCAATTTCTCTCTCGATCTCGTGGTTCCCTTGTCGGAGCCGCGCCGAGCAGAGGAGGGGGTCTCTTCCACCATAGCCTGCTGCCGCGCTGCTGGTGTTCCGGTCCAAGTCTTCCGCTGCTCGTCCTGGACTGGAGCTTCGGAGGCCGTCGTCTCCACCGTATGTGTGTGACGCCCTGCGAGGTGCTGTGCTAGCGGTACTCGGAGGTCTGCTTCCTCTACACGACCTTGAGGTCGGCTTCGTCGGTCTTCATCGACAAGGTTTGTGCGGGAACGTAATCCCCGCTTTCGGTCTACAAGGGTACGTATTCCAATCTCCGTTCGTACTACTATATCTGCATAGAATAGATCTTGGCATGCTTTTAGGATATCGCTGGTAGGAAATTTTTTGTTTTCTGCACACGATCCCCTTCAGTGGTATCAGAGCCGATCTATCGTAGATATAGCTGTACGCTGTTAGAACCCGTGTTCTGCACGGGGGCACCGTTCCTGTTATTTGCTACCCTCTAGCGTGCACTTGTGTATTCCAGCGGCATTGAGTTGATGAAGCGGCCCGGACCGACTTTACGCGTACGCTTACGCGAGACTGGTTCCACTACTGACATACGGCTTGTACAGTATATGTTGCTGGCGGGTGTCAGTTTCTCTCTCTTTAGTTGGTCTTCGCATTTTCAATGGAGGGCCCGAAAGGGATGCTTAAATATGCAATTATTGGATCATTGTTGTGGTCATAACATTCGTAGGTATGAAGCGGTTCTATTTACGAAAGCCCCAAGCCACGTAAAATATGCAAAAGATAAAGTAGAAGCGTCTAACTTTATTTTGCAGGGGCTATGTGATATGGTCAAGTTAGGTTTATTAAATTGTTTATAAACTGCGGGCGCCAAGAAGACCATGGCGCAATGGACTATATCACATTGCATTACATTTGATGTTTTGTGTGCATCTTATATTGTGTGATTGTGTGTATAGTATACATTAGTTACACGGCGGTAGCTATATAAGGTGATCCCTTCAAAATACCACTAGTGTTCTCCCTACAACGCGCACCACCAAGAAAGTTCTACGTTATGAGGCAGGCCGTGATGATCGGGTGTCAGACATCTCGTCGTTCGCATACAGTGGGTGTAAGCCATGTTGCACAAGCGTCGGCGTGGAGGTCTATGGTGACGAGCCTAGCATATTCAGAAATATGGCCTCGGAACAGGAAGACCGAAAGGTCGATCACGAGTCACAAAATTGGTGTGGCGGACTTTTGTCTACTCTTGAAGTTGTGCCGCCGGCTCTGATGATGAGGGGTGGTGCAATGGATGGGGGTCGTGTAATCGCTTAAACGACCAGGAGGGATGTTCGTTTGAGTGGGAGTTATGTTAGTCATTTTCTAAAAATTACTATAACTCAAAATTATTATGAACAAAGTCTTATGTTGTTGCAAATTCTATTGTAGATGTCTCGCCCCTCGTTTAACCTAGGTATGTTCCTTGAGAAAGATAAGCTTAAGACCAATCGGTCAAACTTCATGGCCTGGTTCCGCAACCTGAGGATCCTCCTCACTCCCCATAGGGTGGCCTACGTCATTGAGGCCGCCATAGGTGACCCTCCCTCCGGATGGCACCCGCCGGGTTCGGGTGCGGGTATGGCATCCCCATACCCGTACCCGCACCTCTACTCGCTCCCTGTTACCCGTACCCATACCCGCATGCGGGTATAGATTTTCCCCATACCCGACACCCGTCGGGTACCCGATACCCGCCGGGTACCCACCAAAGTCATGTAAACAACAAAATGTCAATTATGCGGTTAGATTGTCGGGCTCTCGCTGGACTCACTCACCTCCATATCGCCTGAGGACATGTCTCCGGGGAGCAGCGGCGCAACGCAAGAGTTTGACTTTGATGTGGGGTATGTGTTTTACCATATGACATGTGGGGCATACCCACTGACATGTGGGGTCTCCCGGGTATGCGGGTAATAGGGTATGGGTATGGCATCCCCATACCCGCACCCGTATACCCGATGGGTATAACATTTTCCTGCTAAGTATACCCATGGGTATTTTTCTAGCCCAAACCCTCCCCATTTGAGGCGGGTACCCGTCGGGTTTGCGGGTATCGGGTACCCATTGCCATCCGGAACCCTCCCGCAGATGATGCCTCTGAGGATGAGAAGAAGGTCTTCCAGACCCGATCGGAGGATTCTGCCTTTGTCCATAGTGGCATGCTCTACGCCATGGAAGCCGACCTGCAGAAGCGCTTCGAGAAGATGAGCGCCTTCGAGATTATTTCTGATCTGAAGGCTGTCTTCGCGCCGCAGGCTAAGGCTGAGAGATATGAGGCTTCTGAGCTTTTCTTCTCGGCCAAGACGGAAGAGCATAGCAGTGTAAGCGAGCATGTAGTCAAGAGGTCTGGCTACGTTTAACGCCTGAATGCTCTGGAATGCAAGATTCCCGATGAGCTGGCGATTGACAGGGTGTTGCAATCGTTGCCCCCTAGCTACAAAGGCTTCGTCATGAACTACAACATGCAGGGCATGGCTAAGTCCCTGGGTGAAGTGTTCGTGATGCTCAAAACTGCTGAGGTAGAGATTAAGAAGGAGCACACGATGTTGATGGTCAACAAGGCCGTTGATTTCAAGAAATCTGGTGGCAAGGGAAAGCAAAGCTGGAAGTTCAGGAGGGAAGGCAAGTTGAATGCCAAGCCCAAGACTAACAGATCTGGTCCCAGAGCTAGCGTGGAGTGTTTCTACTGCAAGGGAAAGGGTCACTGGAAGCGCAACTGCCCCAATTATCTGGAGGATAGGAAGTCTGGCAAGACGGTCGACAAAGAGCAAGGTATATTTGATATACATGTTATAGATGTGTACCTTACATCCGCCCGGAGCAACACGTAGGTATTTGATACTGGTTCTGTTGCTCATATATGTAACTCTGAGGAGGAGTTACGGAATAGACATCGGCTGGCGAAGGATGAGGTGACGATGCGCGTCGGCAACGGATCGAGAGTCGACGTGGTGGCTGTCGGCACGCTCCCTCTGCATCTACCATCGGGATTAGTTCTGGTTTTAAATAAGTGTTATTTTGTGCCATCCTTGAGTGTAAACATTATAAGTGGGTCTTGCCTGTTACAAGACGGTTATTCATTTAAATCAGTGTCAAGCAATTGTGCTATTTATATGAATGATATCTTTTATGTTGATGCTCCCGAGAATAACGGTTTATTCTTGTTGAATCTCGATCATAGTACTCACATCCATAACATAGAAGCAAACGGATTAAGTGTAGTGATGATACCGCCATGTATATGTGGCATTGCCGTCTTAGTCATATTGGTGTAAAGCGCATGAAACAACACCACTCCGATGGACTTTTGGACTCGTTGGATTTCGGATCACTCGATACATGCGAACCATGCCTTATGGGCAAAATGACCAAGACACCGTTCAAAGGTTTCGTGTAACATCCCGGGATTTGAAAAATCAGAAAAATTTATAACTTTTAAAAATTACTTTGTATGTTACTTTTGAAAGAGGATTCAAGCATTGCACTCATGCATTCATGCATAAACATCATTTCATCTTGTGGCTTAAATTAATTAAGAGTTTGACATTTAATATTTATTTATATGTTTGTTTTGGAAATTATTCCATAAACATGTTATTTGTATCTTTTATAATTTCCCTTTTATTTAATTTTATTTTTGGGCAAGAATACTACCAAAAAGTTTTAAATTAAATTAGCTTTCCAAAATATATTTTTATGACTTTTCTGAAAAGGTTTGGTTAAGTTTAAAAATCAATTTTGAATTAAAAGTTTGAAAACAGAAAAGGATTTGTCAAAAAAAAAAGAGAAGAACATCCCGAGCCAACTGGGCCGAAGCCCGTCCTCTTTCTCCCGCGCGCGCAGCGCAGTAGCCCAGCAGCGGCCCATCTTCTCCCTCTCTCACTGACGCACGAACCCCACCTGTCATCTCCCTCCTCCCGTATCTCAACGAAACAGCTCATGAACCGGAAGAGACCGGTCCGAAAACGATCGATACACCACGATTCTTGCGGGATAAGTTCTCCTGACGCCGCCTATTTAAACCCCACCTCCACCGTCCTCTCCCGCACCCGAAAACCCTAGCTCATCGCCTCCAGGCTGCCCACAATCGTCTCCGCCGTGTCGCCATTGTCGTCGGCGTCTTCTACAATTTCCGGTGAGCTTTGATCGATCTAGCCCCTCTCATCCACCCCCCTAGCTTCACCTTGATCTTATGCACCTCCCTTACTTGGCGCGGTAGCTTATTGCGCAGCAGGACGAGCAATCCGTGCTCGACCCGAAGCTCCAGCCGCCGGTCGGCGAGTGATACACGGAGGAGGACGCCCGCTAAATCCTCGACCACGCCATCAGCTTCGCCACAACGCCCTGCACTTCTCGGTATGCGCCAAGTCCTCCCGTTCACGTTTTTCCGTTTTCCGGCGAACTTCCGACGATGGCGCCACCGTAGAGCTTGTTTTCGGCGTCGTTCCGGCCGGCCGCGCCGCCAGGTTTAGGTCGTGTAATCTAGACCGTTAGATCTGCTTAGGACGCTCCAGATCTGTTTCTTTTTGCGAAGGGGTATTGGCCAGTAGTAACTCGCCACGTCTTCGTCCCGCGTCTGTCTGCCCGCGCCACAACCCGCCCGCGCCCGCATATCCCACATCTCCAGAAGTCAGAGGCTCTGCACCAATCAGAAGAGAACACGTGGCCAGGGGCTTCAGTGCAAGAATTTTATTTGTTTTCTTCACAGTTTAGCCCCTGCATATTAGATCTATTATAACTTTTTATTGGTTTGGCCAAATTTAACAAACTTTATATTTTTGAAAAGCTCTCGACTTGTAGAATATTTTAGCACTATTAGTTTTCTATTTTGAGTTTGTTTATATTATTCAAATTTCAAATTAAGAGTTTGAGTAAATTTGACTTAGATGTAAATCCATAAGTCCAAATATTTTAAATAAAATTGTTTTAAAACCTTGGAGTATGTGTTATAAGATTCCACTGTTAGAAAATATTTTTCAGTGTTATTTGGACTATTTCAAAATCATAATGTTAAATTGAATAAAGTTTGAGTAATTTTTACATAACTTTTGATAGAAATATTATTTTTGAGTAAATCCAATTACTATAAATTTGAATGACTAAGTATTTGTAGTAGGAATTTTCTACTAATCTTTGTGGAATAATTTTCTGTTTATTTTGTAAATAATATTGATTTAATACTTTTAAATGATATTTTAATGAATAAAAACTAATTAAAAATATATTAAAATTAACTTCATCATATGTTCGAAATTATAAAGTACTTAGGCATATTATGAACACTTTGGACACAAAAAGTACTTAGAAATATTTTGCCTTCTTAAAACAAAGTAAATTTCTCTCTTAGAAAATATTTGATAAATATTCGAGAATACTTTCCTTAGAAAAATTTTAACACTTAGAAATGCTAAATCTTTCCTTAGAGAAATTTAGCATCTACAAACTTAGTTGTTTTTATTTTGGTAAGTGTTGTCCCTAGAAATAAAAGGCATTGCATGCATAGCATATTGTATTGTATAGTTATTGTTTTCTCTAAGTTAGGATTATTTTGAGCATAGTGTTTTGGTAAAGTGCTACAAAATGAAGACTAGAAGGTCAACAAAGACTTAGAAGAAAACAGACTCTGGAAGCAGCTCCAAAAAGTAGAAGCACTTAGAAGAAAATCAAGAGGAACTGCAAGAAGACTATTCCCTTTTATTTCTAAGTCTCTCTCTCTTTTCTTTTCTTCCCTCTTGGACCTCGTGGTGGCTAAGTTATATCCAAGACCACCCCTGGTGATATACAAATCCTCAAGTCTGAACCATCAAGTCTACATGATCCAATGAAGACATCACCAAGGAGAAATTACAAGTCAGGAGATGAAGCCTGGGAAATCAACTATATCTTCTCTGTATCTTTTATGCCTTCCTATTCTTCTTCCACTTTGAACATAAACCAAATCCTTAGTGAGGTTGACCAAGTCCTTAGACTGCTAACTGAAGATGAAGGAAACTACAAAGGAATTGAAGAATTCAAGATCAAACATGATGAAGACTAGGAGCAGTCTTACAACCTTGGTCCTTAGTCATATTCGACTAACACACTTGCCTTGCATTAACTTAGAATAATTTCTTGACATGGCATGCATCTATAGTAGAAATATTTTGCACATCATGCATAACATATTTTGTATGGTTACCTTGTTTGTATGTTTATTTGTGTCTTGTTTGATGTGTTAGAAATTTCGGAGGGAAACGACAACTGTTGCAGCTGCTGTTGCTATTCTTCTTGTTGCCAAGGCAAGTGGCACACCCTCATAAACTTCGTAAGTATTTTCTATGCATTACTTAGTATGTTTATTATAGGCATGTGTTGGATAGTATTGCTATGCTGAAACTACTATATCCCTTACACTAGTTGTGTCTAGAATCCTATGGGTAACTTGGTAGAAATATTGATGCTATGCAAAAGTTGTTTTGTGAAAAGTTAATTTCTACTAAGTTAAAGATACTTTTGGGTGGATGTGGTAAGAGGATGGAGGTTAGAGTTGAGTGGCTGATTAGGCTCATTTAGGTGGGTGCACCTGGCTAAGACCCAGGCTCATTTAGATGAGTGAACCTGAGTACGTACACTTGAGGATGGCCACCCAGGAACAAAGGGACCAAAGTTTCTCCAAGTGAAGATGCTTCCAGTGCAACCACGTGGTATAATGGCTCTGCCTTGACTTTTCCCCAAAGGTCTCGTCTCAGGCTTCTCCTTTCCTTTTCACTACATGAGGGTCAAGGACAGAAGGGTTGTTTGAGTCTCGTGGTGAAAGTGCACAACCTCTGCAGGGTGTAAAACTAAGTACTTAGCCGTGTCCTCGGTTACGGACAATTTTGAGCAGCTGATCAAGGACGTCAACGGAGGATCCCAACATTCCAATTTCTAAGTTAAAACTTGATGGGTGAACAGGGGAAGATGAGATTATGGTTTTCATGCCATACTTGTCCTGATTTCAAGAAAAGAGTTTTCAAAAGAGTAGAAAAAATTGGCTTTATGCAAATTAGCCTTGAACTCCACCAGCCAAATATGCATATAGGCTATAGAGTTATTCCATTAAGTGTCCACCATAGTGTCACTTGCCAGACTCCATTTTTAATGGAATCTGACCCACTCTGTTGCAAAATTTTATTTGATACAGGTTGTTCAGATGACGAGTGAGGTTTTCGTTAAGGGATTTCGAGTCTGCACCAACATGTTTTTCGCCTGTGGCGTATCATGAAGTTGGAGGCTCATAGAAGATTTATTTATGTTGCTTTATTGTTTTGAGCTAGCTTTAAGCTATGCAAAGATGTATGGAACTATTTATTTTTGTAAGCCTGGATCATCGATGTAATAAAATTGATACTTTGTTGTGATATTACATCGTAACCTGTGTGTGCAAACGAATCGATCCAGGGGTTTGCACTATACACAGGTACCTGCCATATTTTAAGTGCAGGTACGTTATAGAATTGGTATCAGAGCCGACCCTCGCGGTTACTCGGGCGTGTGCGGGTCAGTGGGCGGACATGTGATATGTGTCGACACTGGACGCATGGACGGGTGCCAAGGGGGGGAGTTCCTGGACTGGGGGCTGGCCGATGAGGGCGTCGGTCTTCTAAGGGGGGAATGATGTGAGATCCTGTCTCAGATGTGAGATCCTGGCTCAAGGCTTAATAGGATTGATAGAATACTCATATCAACAAGTTGCAACTTCTTTTCCGGAAGCTCATCTGGAAAGAACTCAGAGGTTAAGCGTGCTTGGCCTGGAGTACTCCAAGGATGGGTGACCGACCGGGAAGTCATTCCCGGGTGCGCACGAGTGAGGACAAAGTGCGCAGAAAAGACTAGTGTTGATCTACGGGGCCAGTCTAGAGATCCTAGAGAGCTGCCAGGCGTGATAGGCTCGGTCCAGGGGTGGGCCGGGGCGTTACAGATGGTATCAAAGCACTGTGTTGCATGTAGGTTCGAAACGCCCTAAGTTTGGATAGAAATAGGTTTGACCATAGGATTGAAAATCTATTTTTATTCAGTTTGCTAAAACAAAACTTTACTAATTTTCCTTCTTATAACTATCTTATCTATTTGCTTTCTAAAAATACTATATCTTCTTTTTAGATGACCAACCTCTTTGAATCACTCAAGAAGGGACCAGTGATGACCATGACCCTACAATGTGAGACTGATTTTCCAAGAGCACTTAAAGATAACATGAAGAGCTTGGGCTTTGAAGGAGAAGCAGTATACAAGGGATTTCCTTTCATGGGTGAAGGTCAAGAGTACTGGTGGGTGCAGCTCCATCTATACAAAAGCAAAGAAGATAACCACAAGAACAAAGACTACTGCATGTTCACCAACCCAATACTTTACACATCATTCTTTGACTCAGCAAGAAGTGCAGCATGCGAAGCCATCGAGAACCTTGGAAGAAGACTTCGATTTAGGCTTCATAACACCCAAAAGTATCTTGATGAACTCAAGGAAATAGGAGAGGAACTTGATGCACTCAGGAAGGACATAGACTAGACCACCTATCCATTAGAGTAATGAGATCCTAATGATGTATTGACCTATCAAATTGTGGTATGGCAGTATCATCGTATGTGTTCTCCATAATATCGGTGTACTTCGTTCGAAAACGATTAGTTAGGCGTTTCAAAAATAAGTTTGGAAATTTAATGATTGTGGTTGATTGTGCTACTGCGTGTATGGGTAGGAATTTTTCTACTAGATCTGTCTATCTTTTACTCACCTATGCTAAAACCCACAGATGCCTCCCCGACGTGCTCCTGGGAACAACAACAATAACAACAACAATGATGCCATGCAGCAGTTGATGGCCGCCCAAGCCCAGTTGATGACTATGATGACTCAGTTTATTGCAGCGAGCCACAACAACAACAACAACAACAACAACAACAACAACAACAACAACAACAACAACAACAACAACAATCCTCCACCGCCACCACCTCCCCAAGTGGACAGGCTTACCAGATTTCTGAGGCTTAGGCCAAACAAGTTCTCAACCTCAACTGAGCCAATGGTAGCTGATGACTGGTTGCGTTCTATGCAAAAGGATCTGGTGACAACAGAATGTAATGATGCTGAGAAAGTCAGGTTCACCGCACATCTTCTCGAAGGACCTGCTGCCCAATGGTGGGAAACTTATCAGATTACTCACCCATTGGACACTTTGACCTGGGAGGAATTCAAAGAAGGATTTCGAAATGCTCATGTCTCCACGGGGATTATGAATCTGAAACAGGAGGAGTTTCGCAATCTGCGTCAGGGTAACAGAAGTCTTAAGGAGTACATGGATGACTTTCATGCCTTGTCTCGATATGCTCCTGAGGATATTGATACAGATGCAAAGAGGAAGGCAAAATTTCTCAAGGGACTATGTGATGAGCTGAAGATACCTCTAACTATTGCTTATGCTCCAAACTATCAGATACTCCTCGATCAAGCAATCACCCTTGAAGATAGCATGAAGAAAGCTGAAAATAGGAAGAGGAAGATGAACAAGCACTCCTCTGAACCCTCATTCAAGAATCATTTTGTTCATGATGGGAACCATGGTCACAAACATTGGAAACCACCATAGTGGAGGAGGCAACCACAAGCATCATGAACAAAATGGTGGATTCAAGGGAAACGGACACGATGCTCCTAACCACAATCACCGCCCAAATGGGGAACCCAAGAAAAACCTCAATCATATCACATGCTACAACTGCAAGAAGCAAGGACACTACTCCACTGACTGCCCAGAAAAGAAAGGGGCCGAAGCCGCTGTCAAGCCAAATCCTTTTGATAAAGGATATGTGAACCACCTCACCGTGGAGGAAGTGAACGGTACATTTTAAATCAAGTTTTAATATTGAAGTTTCAGTACCAACAAAGATTTCTTTTAAGGGTGGTAGCCCACCAAGATATCTTGTCACAACCTTTTGCTAGCCTTCTCGAATCTCGAGGACGAGATTCCTTTTAAGGGTGGTAGTCTCTAACATCCTAGGATTTGAAAAATCAGAAAAAATTAAAACTTTTAAAAATTACTTTGTATGTTACTTTTGAAAGAGGATTCAAGCATTGCACTCATGCATTCATGCATAAACATCATTTCATCTTGTGGCTTAAATTAATTAAGAGTTTGAAATTTAATATTTATTTATATGTTTGTTTTGGAAATTATTCCATAAACATGTTATTTGTATCTTTTATAATTTCCCTTTTATTTAATTTTATTTTTGGGCAAGAATACTACCAAAAAGTTCTAAATTAAATTAGCTTTCCAAAACATATTTTTATGAATTTTTCTGAAAAGGTTTGGTTAAGTTTAAAATCAATTTTGAATTAAAAGTTTGAAAACAGAAAAGGATTTGTCAAAAAAAAAGAGAGAAGAACAGCCCGAGCCAACTGGGCCGAAGCCCATCCTCTTTCTCCCGCGCGCGTAGCGCAGTAGCCCAGCAGCGGCCCATCTTCTCCCTCTCTCACTGACGCGCGAACCCCACCTGTCATCTCCCTCCTCCCGTATCTCAACGAAACAGCTCATGAACCAGAAGAGACCGATCCGGAAACGATCGATACACCACGATTCTTGCGGGATAAGTTCTCCTGACGCCCCCTATTTAAACCCCACCTCCACCGCCCTCTCCCGCACCCGAAAACCCTAGCTCATCGCCTCCAGGCTGCCCACAATCGTCTCCGCCGTGTCGCCATGCGTCTTCTACAATTTCCGGTGAGCTTCGATCGATCTAGCCCCTCTCATCCACCCCCCTAGCTTCACCTTGATCTTATGCACCTCCCTGACTTGGCGCGGTAGCTTATTGCGCAGCAGGACGAGCAATCCGTGCTCGACCCGAAGCTCCAGCCGCCGGTCGGCGAGTGATACACGGAGGAGGACGCCCGCTAAATCCTCGACCACGCCATCAGCTTCACCAATCGCCCTGCACTTCTCGGTATGCGCCAAGTCCTCCCGTTCACGTTTTTCCGTTTTCCGGCGAACTTCCGACAATGGCGCCACCGTAGAGCTTGTTTCCGGCGTCGTTCCGGCCGGCCGCGCCGCCAGGTTTAGGTCGCGTAATCTGGACCGTTAGATCTGCTTAGGACGCTCCAGATCTGTTTGTTTTTGCGAAGGGGTATTGGCCAGTAGTAACTCGCCACGTCTTCGTCCCAGGTTGTCCGCCCGCGCCACAACCCGCCCGCGCCCGCATATCCCACATCTCCAGAAGTCAGAGGCTCTGCACCAATCAGAAGAGAACACGTGGCCAGGGGCTTCAGTGCAAGAATTTTATTTGTTTTCTTCACAGTTTAGCCCCTGCATATTAGATCTATTATAACTTTTTATTGGTTTGGCCAAATTTAACAAACTTTATATTTTTGAAAAGCTCTCGACTTGTAGAATATTTTAGCACTATTAGTTTTCTGTTTTGAGTTTGTTTAAATTATTCAAATTTCAAATTAAGAGTTTGAGTAAATTTGACTTAGATGTAAATCCATAAGTCCAAATATTTTAAATAAAATTGTTTTAAAACCTAGGAGTATGTGTTATAAGATTCCATTGTTAGAAAATATTTTTCAGTATTATTTGGACTATTTCAAAATCATAATGTTAAATTGAATAAAGTTTGAGTAATTTTTACATAACTTTTGATAGAAATATTATTTTTGAGTAAATCCAATTACTATAAATTTGAATGACTAAGTATTTGCAGTAGGAATTTTCTACTAATCTTTGTGGAATAATTTTCTGTTTATTTTGTAAATAATATTGATTTAATACTTTTAAATGATATTTTAATGAATAAAAACTAATTAAAAATATATTAAAATTAACTTCATCATATGTTCGAAATTATAAAGTACTTAGGCATATTATGAACACTT
The DNA here is from genome assembly GCA_026929855.1 of Poa annua. NCBI lineage: Eukaryota > Viridiplantae > Streptophyta > Magnoliopsida > Poales > Poaceae > Poa > Poa annua. Next base: position 103,174,360 of record CM049430.1, on the reverse strand, counting down.
TGGACACAAAAAGTACTTACAAATATTTTGCCTTCTTAAAACAAAGTAAATTTCTCTCTTAGAAAATATTTGATAAATATTCGAGAATACTTTCCTTAGAAAAATTTCAACACTTAGAAATGCTAAATCTTTCCTTAGAGAAATTTAGCATCTACAAACTTAGTTGTTTTTATTTTGATAAGTGTTGTCCCTAGAAATAAAAGGCATTGCATGCATAGCATATTGTATTGTATAGTTATTGTTTTCTCTAAGTTAGGATTATTTTGAGCATAGTGTTTTGGTAAAGTGCTACAAAATGAAGACTAGAAGGTCAACAAAGACTTAGAAGAAAACAGACTCTGGAAGCAGCTCCAAAAAGTAGAAGCACTTAGAAGAAAATCAAGAGGAACAGCAAGAAGACTATTCCCTTTTATTTCTAAGTCTCTCTCTCTTTTCTTTTCTTCCCTCTTGGACCTCGTGGTGGCTAAGTTATATCCAAGACCATCCCTGGTGATATACAAATCCTCAAGTTTGAACCATCAAGTCTACATGATCCAATGAAGACATCACCAAGGAGAAATTACAAGTCAGGAGATGAAGCCTGGGAAATCAACTCTATCTTCTCTGTTTTATGCCTTCCTATTCTTCTTCCACTTTGGACATAAACCAAATCCTTAGTGAGGTTGACCAAGTCCTTATACTGCTAACTGAAGATGAAGGAAACTACAAAGGAATTGAAGAATTCAAGATCAAACATGATGAAGACTAGGAGCAGTCTTACAACCTTGGTCCTTAGTCATATTCGACTAACACACTTGCCTTGCATTAACTTAGAATAATTTCTTGACATGGCATGCATCTATAGTAGAAATATTTTGCACATCATGCATAACATATTTTGTATGGTTACCTTGTTTGTATGTTTATTTGTGTCTTGTTTGATGTGTTAGAAATTTCGGAGGGAAACGACAACTGTTGCAGCTGATGTGGCTATTCTTCTTGTTGCCAAGGCAAGTGGCACACCCTCATAAACTTCGTAAGTATTTTCTATGCATTACTTAGTATGTTTATTATAGGCATGTGTTGGATAGTATTGCTATGCTGAAACTACTATATCCCTTACACTAGTTGTGTCTAGAATCCTATGGGTAACTTGGTAGAAATATTGATGCTATGCAAAAGTTGTTTTGTGAAAAGTTAATTTCTACTAAGTTAATGATACTTTTGGGTGGATGTGGTAAGAGGATGGAGGTTAGAGTTGAGTGGCTGATTAGGCTCATTTAGGTGGGTGCACCTGGCTAAGACCCAGGCTCATTTAGATGAGTGAACCTGAGTACGTACACTTGAGGATGGCCACCCAGGAACAAAGGGACCAAAGTTTCTCCAAGTGAAGATGCTTCCAGTGCAACCACGTGGTATAATGGCTCTGCCTTGACTTTTCCCCAAAGGTCTCGTCTCAGGCTTCTCCTTTCCTTTTCACTACATGAGGGTCAAGGACAGAAGGGTTGTTTGAGTCTCGTGGTGAAAGTGCACAACCTCTGCAGGGTGTAAAACTAAGTACTTAGCCGTGTCCTCGGTTACGGACAATTTTGAGCAGCTGATCAAGGACGTCAACGGAGGATCCCAACATTCCAATTTCTAAGTTAAAAGTTGATGGGTGAACAGGGGAAGATGAGATTATGGTTTTCATGCCATACTTGTCCTGATTTCAAGAAAAGAGTTTTCAAAAGAGTAGAAAAAATTGGCTTTATGCAAATTAGCCTTGAACTCCACCAGCCAAATATGCATATAGGCTATAGAGTTATTCCATTAAGTGTCCACCATAATGTCACTTGCCAGACTCCATTTTTAATGGAATCTGACCCACTCTGCTGCAAAATTTTATTTGATACAGGTTGTTCAGATGACGAGTGAGGTTTTCGTTAAGGGATTTCGAGTCTGCACCAACATGTTTTTCGCCTGTGGCGTATCATGAAGTTGGAGGCTCATAGAAGATTTATTTCCGTTGCTTTATTGTTTTGAGCTAGCTTTAAGCTACGCAAAGATGTATGGAACTATTTATTTTTGTAAGCCTGGATCATCGATGTAATACAATTGATACTTTGTTGTGATATTACATCGTAAACTGTGTGTGCAAACGAATCGATCCAGGGGTTTGCACTATACACAGGTACCTGCCATATTTTAAGTGCAGGTACGTTACATTTCGTTGAACGGGCGTCGTATTTGTTGGGGATCATACATGCAGATGTGTGTGGACCGATAAGCGTTTCGACACGCAATGGTTATCGTTACTTCGTCACCTTCACTGATGAGTTGAGTAGATACGGTTATATCTATTTGATGAAACACAAGTCTCAAACTTTTGAAAAGTTCAAAGAATTCCAAAGTGAAGTTGAGAATCAGCTTAATAGGAAAATCAAGCACCTCCGATCCGATCGCGGTGGAGAGTACTTGAGTTTTGAGTTTGGCACACATCTGAAGAGTTGTGGCATAGTACCCCAACTTACGCCGGCCGGGACACCGCAGCGTAACGGCGTGTCCGAGCGACGTAATCGTACTCTACTGGATAGTGTTCGATCTATGATGTCTCTTACTGATTTGCCAGTGTCTTTCTGGGCTTATGCGTTAGAAACAGCCGCATTCATTTTAAATAGGGCTCCGTCCAAATCCGTTGAAACGACACCGTATGAATTATGGTATGGCCAAAAGCCTAAGCTATCGTTTCTGAAGGTTTGGGGTTGTGAGGCGTACGTTAAGAAACTACAGCCCGACAAACTCGAGCCGAAGTCGGAGAAAGTCGTCTTTGTAGGATATCCGCGGTAAACCGTTGGGTACACCTTCTACAACCAAGCTGAGGGCAAAACTTTTGTCGTGAAGACCGGTACCTTTCTAGAGAAGGAATTTCTCGCGAAAGGAGTAAGTGGGAGGAAGGTAGACCTCGATGAGATCGTTGATCCTGAACTCGAGATTCCGAGTGGCGCAATAGAAGCAATTCCGGAAACGTCCTCCGTGGAAGGAGTGAGAGAAACTGTCGAGGAAGGTATTCTACCCTGTAGGTCTGGTAGATCTCGGATCGCACCAGAATGGTATGGCAACATGGTTTGCACCGTCATGTAAGTCGAACAAGACGAACCTACGAACTACAAGGAGGCGATGGCGAGTCTAGAGTCCGAGAAATGGCTTGAAGCCATGAAATCCGAAATAGGATCCATGTATGATAACAAAGTGTGGACTTTGATGGATATTCCCGAAGGGCGCAAGGCCGTCGAGAATAAATGGATCTTTAAGAAGAAGACTGATGCTGATGGTAATGTGACCGTCTATAAAGCTCGGCTTGTCGCAAAGGGTTTCCGACAAGTTCATGGAATTGACTACGATGAAACTTTTTCACCGGTAGCGATGCTTAAGTCTATTCGGATTTTGTTAGCAGTAGCTGCCTATTATGATTATGAAATCGGGCAGATGGACGTCAAAATAGCCTTCCTAAATGGAAACATTGAGGATGAGTTGTACATGGTACAACCGGAAGGTTTTGTCGATCCAGGGAATGCTAACAAGGTGTGGAAGCTTCAGCGATCCATCTATGGATTGAAGCAGGCATCTCGGAGCTGGAATCTTTGCTTTGATGAGGTAATCAAAGGTTTTGGATTTATCCAGAATTTGGAAGAGACCTGCATTTTCAAAAAAATGAGTGGGAGTTCGGTTGTGTTCTTAGCACTGTATGTAGACGACATATTGCTGATTGGGAATGATGTGGAACTTCTGAATAGCGTGAAGGAATATTTAAACAGTAAATTTTCCATGAAGGACTTAGGAGAAGCTGCGTATGTTTTAGGCATAAAAATCTATCGTGATAGATCAAGGCGCCTATTAGCACTGAGTCAGAGTACTTATCTTGATAAAATACTGAAACGTTTCGGTATGGAGAAGGCAAAGAAGGGTTCTCTACCGGTTATCAAGAATAAGATATTGCGGAAGGCACAGTGTCCGGTAACGGAACTGGATAAGGCCAATATGACCAAACATCCTTATGCTTCAGCCATAGGATCGATCATGTATGCAATGTTGAGTACTAGACCGGATGTGGCATTAGCTCTAAGTTTGAGAAGCCGATTCCAGAGTAATCCTGGAATGTCGCATTGGATAGCTGTTAAGAGCATTCTTAAGTATCTCAATAAGACAAAGGAAATGTTTCTTGTGTATGGTGGCTGCGATGAAGAATTTGGCGTAACGGGTTACGTAGATGCAATTTTCTGCTCAGACCCCGATGACTCTAAGTCACAGACAGGTTACGTGTTCAAGGTGAATGGAGGCGCCGTGTGCTGGAGAAGTGGGAAGCAACCCATAGTCGCACAATCTACAATGGAGTCGGAGTATATCGCTGCTTGCGAAGCCGCGAATGAAGCTGTGTGGCTGAGGAAGTTCGTCATCAAACTTGGAGTGTTCCCGAGCGTGCAAGACCTCGTGATCCTCTTCTGCGACAATACGAGTGCCACTGCGAACGCCAAGGAGCCAAGGTCTCACTCCACCGCCAAACACATTCTCCGACGCTTCCATGTGATACGTCAGTACGTACAAGGAGGCGATGTGAAGATTTGCAAAGTGCATACGGATCTGAATGTGGCAGATCCGATGACGAAGCCTCTCCCGCTTCATAAGCATGAAAAGCACCAGTTAGCTATGGGTGTTAAGCTTTTACCAAGTTGTAATCTAGATTAATTTGTACTCTAGTGCAAGTGGGAGACTGAAAGAGATATGCCCTACAGGCAATTAATAAAGTGTATTCTTTATCATATCTCGTTTGTTCATAATAGGTTTTTGTGTCATGTTAGAACCGTATTAAGCGGAAACATTAATACGGGTGTGATTCGTAAACAACCAGGTCCCTTGTAGCCTCTACCAAGACTAGTTTCGTTGCGCGATTGATGATCGAGGTTTCCCGGTCATGGGGCATGGCGCCGGTCGGCAATGGAGTCATATCGTTGGAGAACGATGTGATGGACATACCCAGATTTGGAGAACGTAGTCGTTACGCCTATGACCGTGAGATCAACTCTTATTGTTATTCCTGGAAGATACTTTGATCGCACCAAACGTCGTATCTTATATAGTATGACAATAACGGTGATACTTTTGGGTATCGGAAAGGAGTAGTTGAGACGAGGGGTCAAGAGCGGGATTTGCCAGTCCGCATAGCAGGATAGATACTCTCGGGCCCACTCGGTGAGATCATGTCTAAAGAGATTGCAAGCATGTGACTATGTCACAGAGACATGAGATCATGGACGAGTAGAAGATAGCGTTGTCGGTAACGAGGTCGAGATTAGGTATGGAGATATCTATGGAACGACGCTCAGACATGCTAAGTATCGCTATGGCAAAAGGTTTAAGACTTTGCGTTCAGGTTTGATAGATGAAAGTCATTCGTTATATCACAGGGATTAATTCATGGGGTCCAGGCCTACGAGTTAGTCGTTGATCATAGAGGAGTCTTGGTCATACCTGTTATTATATCGAACCGCTAGGGTAACACACTAAGGGGGTTTCGACAAGACAACCGGAAAGGAAAGAGATCACCGGGAGCGTCCCGGGAGGGGTCCGATGGAGATCGGGCAGCGCCGAAAGAGTTTTCGGAGCTAGGAAAAATTATATATTTATTTTCGAATTTATTTAGGCTGATTTCCCTAAATGGGCCTTCTGGTCGAAAGAAGGCCCAAGAGGGGGGAATCCCCTTGTGGATTCGGTGGGGGCTAGGAGGGGCCGACCCAAGTGGGCCAAGGGCCCACTAGGGGGCCGGCGCACCCTCCATAGCCGCACCAGGCATGTGGGGGTTAGTCCCACATTGCCTGGTTAGCAAGTTGGCTCCCCCTAGGAGCCTATATAAGAAGGGGCACCCCTGCCCTTTTAATTCACCAATTAATTCCCAATTTCTCTCTCGATCTCGTGGTTCCCTTGTCGGAGCCGCGCCGAGCAGAGGAGGGGGTCTCTTCCACCATAGCCCGCTGCCGCGCTGCTGGTGTTCCGGTCCAAGTCTTCGCTGCTCGTCCTGGACTGAAGCTTCGGAGGCCGTCGTCTCCACCGTACGTGTGTGACGCCCTGCGAGGTGCTGCGCTAGCGGTACTCGGAGGTCTGCTTCCTCTACACGACCTTGAGGTCGGCTTCGTCGGTCTTCATCGACAACGTTTGTGTGGGAACGTAATCCCCGCTTTCGGTCTACAAGGGTACGTATTCCGATCTCCGTTCGTACTACTATATCTGCATAGAATAGATCTTGGCATGCTTTTAGGATATCGTTGGTAGGAATTTTTTTTGTTTTCTGCACACGATCCCCTTCATAATCCAATCATAAACACATCCTATGAAGATGTGACTACAAAGGTCTTCAACTCGAGTTTCCCTAATTTTGATTACCCAACATAAGAAAAACCTGCCCTCTCCTTTGCTCTCTGAAATGGAGGCGGATGACCTAGCGTTGATCCACTATTAAAAACATCCTATGAAGATGTGACGATAGAGGTCCTCAAGTCGGGTTTCCCTAACTTTGACTACTATCCAACATAAGAAGAAAAATTGATGTTCCTTTAGAAATAAGAAGATCAATGTTGACGTGCACCACTACTGCGAACACACACTCAGACAACGGCGAACGTTCACCAGGTTTGTTGAAAGATTGAGATGTCTCATAAAGCAAAGGGTGAATGAGCATTTAAAAATATGTATTTGGCTTGTCTATACGTAAAAAATCGACATCTAGATTTGAAACACAAATTCTAATGATGCTAAGATCAACTAAGTGCATCAAAAATAAATTAAGCTAAGTAAGATCCACACAAGATATATCCCAACTGATAAACAACATACGTCAGAAGATAACTTCAAACACGAAGCCAAACGCAAGGAAAAAACATAAGATAAAGAATTAGTTTATAGGGATAACCGAGACTCATTGATACAGATCAACCTCATACAAAAGGGTTTTAGCCCAATCTTTCATGGCAAATGAAAACAACAACGTTGGATAGATCAGAATCAGTACCATGCACGCAGCAAACAACAGATCAATACAATCAGCAATCAAAATCGGCAATAACTTCACGGCGACCCATCTTGGGGCAAACCTCACGGTAACTTTAATCTCAAAATATTGTCTAAGATACATGGCTGATGTTGTGATCCTTATATAGAGCGACTCAAATCTAACTCGGTTGGACGGACCCAAAACAAAACCTAACTCAAATACCGACATACTGGAATTTACATTAATGAGAGTTTTGATACGTGGAACTGCATATCAGGATCTCCTATCTCCTTTCCTAAAAAAAGATGCAAGAACCGTATGAATGGGGAAGCAAATTTTGAAGCTCAATTATTAAGGCAATATTTCTACATAACAACCAACACGAATCTACTAATCATTGAGTCCCTATTTCTCTTTTTGATGACTCTTTCCTATATCTTCAATGATTATTTCACATACTATCATTACAAAAAAAATCAATGACGACACAGTAGAAACAACATTAGTGACACATGTCTCGAATGTTAATTGTTGGACGCAAAGCTATCGAGGATACCTTGCAGATAACATAAATTCTTCTTCCATGCTATATTGTCTTGTTGAATCATCATTGTTTATTTCAGCACTGCTGGTTGACAGAGAATGTATTGCAATTTCACTGTTCTCAAATTCCACTACAACAGGACCATCAGGAACATGATCCTTGGATATTTGAAGGCCTTCCAATGTCATTTCAACTTGTCTCATGGTTGGACGATCATCTCCTTTTAGTTGGACACATGTTACCGCAAGCGTAGAAACCTTTTCTACTTCTGGACCTCCCTCTTCGATAACACGTGGGTCTAATATGTGCAACAGACTACCTTCCGCAAACAAGGTAACGAAACATGCAACAAGGCTATCACCTTCGGAAGACATGTATGAAAATGGCTTCTTTCGAGTCAACAGTTCTATAAGAATGACACCAAAGCTATAAACGTCACTCTTCTCTGTCAGACGCGATGTGTAGAAGTACATAGGATCCAAATATCCTATTGTGCCTTGCACCATTGTTGTTACTCCCGACTTCTCCATGGGAATGTACCTTGAAGCTCCAAAATCTGCCACCTTTGTTGTTAGAGTGTCATCCAATAGTATGTTAACAGACTTGATATCTCTATGGATAATAGGTATTGAAACAGACGAGTGAAGGTAGGCAAGAGATTTGGCTGTTTCAATTGCTATGCGCAACCTGTCATTCCATGACAATGATGAACCATGAAGATGGTCATAAAGGGTTCCATTGGATACAAACTCATAAACCAACATGGGGACTTCAGTTTCAAGGCAACAACCATAGAGTTTTACCACATTTCTATGGTTGACTTGGGACAAAATAGCGACCTCATTAATAAACTCATCGATCTCCTTTTGAACCACCATCTTAGGTTTCTTGATAGCTACAACATGGAGATCTGATAAAATTCCTTTGTAGACGGTACCGTGCCCTCCACCTCCAAGCTCATGAGATTTATCAAAATTGTTTGTTGCCTTTTGTAACTCTTCTAAAGTTATGATCATTCTTTCTGCAATGTCAGCTCTTTGAGATACCAATTGTTGCAACAGTTGTCCACGATTTTGCTCAAAGAATTTCCGCCTCAGGTTTCTTGACCTCGCACGTTTAAACTTTTGCATCATGAAAACTACAGCAAGAATAAAGAAAATGCCCACTGCCGCACTGCCAAGCCCTATTCCGATGGTTAAACCTGAAAATATATACACATGTTGCATCGTGAGAATATATACATGGGTAGGGTAGCAGACTGCTCCCATCATGTAATACAAAACTATGTGTTAAAGTTGAGGTTCTCGACTGACACAAGTAATAAAAATAGTTGCCACACATATTGATCTCATGTCTAAGGGTTTTGACAACATGCTTACCTATGTTTCCCGCCTTTGCAGGCTTGAGTGGTTCGACGCAACCATTAGGTAGAGTATGATTGCCCCTTGTTCCTTGCGGGCAACGACAGGTGAATGATCCCTGTGTGTTGGTACATTCGCCGTAACACAGAATATCTTGCCCAACGAAGTTGCACTCGTTTGTATCTACATATAGCCATCCAACACTTGTGATGATTAACAACAAAAACAAACCTTTTCTCGCACAAAACGATAAGAAGAGCTAAAAATGAAAGAAGCATATATCCTTCAAATGAATTGAAGTTTTCTTGAAACAAAACAAAATGTGTTAGAATAGAGAAACAATGTAAAGTGAAGATTGTTATATTAACCTTGGCATCCGTCGACGATATAGGGGTTGCCTTCGTAACCATCTTGGCACTGGCAATAATAACCTCGAGGATTCAGATAGCAGTCGCTTTTGCTACTCTTGCAGACGTCGCGGGCTGTTTCCATTGCGCATTTGTTGTTGGACAACTCGCTGTCAGTTGGCCGGTCATGGCCAACGATCACCCAGTCCAGAATAACCGGAACCGCCATTGCGTCCTTAGGATAGTTGGGCGGCGGAACCCCATCTACCTCTGTTGTGAGGCCGGGAAATCCCATGAGAGCATCGAAGACGTACTCCTGGTCGAACCACCCCTCCTCAGCCACGACCACGCTCGCCGGCGGCCCCGCGTCGTCTGCGGTGCGGTTGGAGCCGAACCATTGCAGCTGCACGTGGCCCGGAAGGTCGCTCGGTGCGGGGAGGAGAAGCGCCTGGCAGCAGCCCATGTTGTCGCAGTACTCGCTGTCGGGTGAGCTCCGCCGCTTCTCTACCCAGGTGGACTTTATGAGCCCAGAGACATCGTCGCGGTTGGGGCAGAAGGAGGTGCAGCGGCCGATGATGACGTGCTTCTTCTTCTCGTAGAGTATCGCGTTCACGTTGCAGCCCACCAGGACGAGCTCGTTGCCAGCCGACAGCGTGTAGGGCCCGCCGTCGCTGAGCCCGCCGCCGAACATGCCGTTGCCGGCGGCATCGGTTTTTATGTCGCCGGTGCGTATGATGCGCACAGTCCCGTTGTAGATGGAGATCTCGGCGACCTTGAGGCTGCCGTCCCCGAGGAGCAGCCGTGGCATCCCCTGGCCGCTCGAGTCGCAGGTGAGGTTGAAGCCCGGCCAGTAGCATTCCGCCGGCCCGAAACCGAACGGGTACGGCACGCTCACGTTGCCGCACATGCGGGTGCAGTTGTCCGGCCATGGAGGAACGTCGGCCGCGGCCGCTGCAGAGAGCCGCCGAATCATCAGCAGCAGCAGCACTGCTGCTGCCGAGCTGGTCATTGCCGCCATTGATTGGTTTTGCGTGTTTCTGAGATGCGCGACCTGCGGCCGCGTTACGACGTTTTGCTTCATACTGGCATATATGTGATTGGACACCCTGTGTGGCTGTGTCTAGAATTTTTAATCGATAAACCAACTTCCCTTAACATTGTTGTGTTCACGTCCGAGAAATGGTGGTGATCACGATGTTCTGGAGCTTACACGCCTGGCATCATGCTGCGGGGAAGCTTAACTCATGCGTTGCCACCCCCTCTTAGCAGTTAGCACTGCGTTCATCGAAGATAATGGCATGCCTGTTTCAATTGGATGCCTTTCAATTATGAAGACTTCTTTGTGGGTAAGAAGACTTTTGTAAGGACAACGTATCATTATGGAGACTTTTTTGCAGGTGAGAAAACTTTTTATGACAATAGGATGATCAAGAAGGCTTTTATATATCCCAACATAAACAAAGACGCCAAATATATCCCCATATATTATTGGAGTTGAATTAGTCGAATCGAAGATAGTGGCAGGCAGGCATGTTTCAATTGGATGCCTTACAAAGCTTCAAAGTCTCATTAGTTCATCACGAGACTTTTCCGGGTAAGAAGGCTTTGTTTGTCATCAAGAAGACTTCAAATTTATATCCCTATAGATTACTGGAGTTGAAGCAGGCGGGCACCCCTTCATGTCTCCTGGAGGTACAATAATTTTTTCAATATTTTGAAGGAGGAATTAATAACGCAACCAAATAATTTTGAGTTGTTTTTTTATAGAGGATGACATTTTGCTTGCATAAGTTGACTCTATTAATATAAATACTTTTATGGGACCAGGCAGCTGGCCTGCTCTTTTTTTTAGCATCAATCACTCCCTTTTATTTAACTTCGAACATTTAAAGGATGTTCACACCATCTGGTGGATTTAGAAACCAGATAAAACGATCTAAATTATTGCAAAGAGCAAACTTAACCAGGTTATGGAGCTCCTGGTTCAATATTTTCGGCTCAAGGCTGAAAGAAACACTTTGAAACTCCGATCTCCTCGGCCTGATTTCCTGAATAATGTGAGTGTAAGGTTCAAGGGTTTCCTCTTGAATATTCTGAACCACGGATTGGAAGTCGATTGCCACCATGATTTTCGTAGCTGAAACATCGGACGCAAGAGATAGCGCTTCACGGCATTCTGCCTCCAGTGATTCTGGATCAATGCGACCAGCGAAGACAACAGCGGAGGCTCCTCTGAAAAACCCTTCTTCGTCCCATGCTACTGACGCCACTGAACCCATGTTCATGTTCTTTCAACCTGCTGCTCAACATTCATTTTCAGCATTCCAGTTGGTGGGGCAATTCACCGTGGCAGTGTAACCGGTGGCTTCTGACTCACAGACTTCTTCTTGCATGTCTCTGAGCTCGCTAAGTTGTTGACAAAACTTTGAATAAAGGCAAACATGGATAAAGGGGCTTTGGTAAATCACACAAAACTCTATACTAAAGAGCTCAAGACAAACTAAAACCTTCCTAAATTTGCTACATCCTGATCACCTTCTTAATTTGCCATGACAATAGCTAGAGAAATCATTGTCCTGAGACTCCAAGTGCATAACTTTGACATCGACACACAAAGATGAAAGATATACCTAATGAACCAAAAAAATACTACTACTCCCTCCGATCCATAAAAAGTGTCGCTCATGTAGTATAAAATTTATACTAGCTTAGTACAAAATGAGCGACACTTTTTATGGATCGGAGGGATTAGTAATGTTTGACTTGACATGTCTTAGTAAGTGGAATGCAACAGAATTAAGTATGCATCGCAAGAAATCATTAAAGGACAAACAAGTTCTTGCTGAAGTAAACTAAGACTTGGAAAGAAAAATACTTCCTTTATGTTTGTACAATCCTCCCATACACTTGTAAAAAAACAGAAAAGTACCTCTAAACAATGGACCAAAAGTACCTCATAGGCCAAGGTGACAAATTCTTCCGTTCAACCTAACACCGATCATCATTAGTTGGTCCATCCAAAATCAATCACAACAGAGAGAAATGGGATTCAATCGGCGCAACCACCGGAAAGATATTAACCGGGACAACACGCTCGGTGCAGAAATCGGCAACCTCTTAGGCGAGACGAAACATTCCAAATGCAATACACAAAGACCAAAATCTCCCAGAAGGTTGCTTTCAAACTTGGTGAGGTGCGTCGATGCCCCGGTGAGTGGATCGTAGACTTGTAGTGTGTCAGTTTTGGTCGACCTATCACACGCATAGAAGAGGAACTTTCGACTATCAGTCATTATTGACAAAGGCCGCCATGTATCGAACCTGGGGTCAATTGGTATTGTGCACAACTTGACCCAGGCGCCTTTGGTGGAATCGGTCAAGGCCCATATGAGGCTTCCTTCGTTTACTGAGCTCCATTGAAACATGCATAGGGCATCGTCTAGCTTGACCATACATTGTAGAGCTTCTGCGGATTCTGCCGGGCATTTGATGGACGCCTTCCATTCTTCACTCTCAAGATCAAAAAGCTCAGCAATGCACAAGACCTGCAGGCTTTTCTGGATCTTTGGCTCAAAATCCAGCAGGTTAGGCTCTCGGACGCGCCGGACATGATCGCGTGGAAACTAAAACCTTCTTCAGAGTACTCCGCAAGCTCAGCCTATGCCGCCCAATTCTTGGGTCGCTTGCCTATGCCATGCCTTGCGGACGTATGGAGAATCAGAGCCGAAGACAAGGTCCGCTTCTTCATCTGGCTAATCCTGCAGAACCGGCTCTGGACGGCTGACAGATTGCAGGCCCGAGGCTGGAACCACGACGCCAGATGCAGCCTGTGCGACCAGGTGATGGAAAACGCGGTCCATCTTGCCCTGCTCTGTCCCTTCTCCAGGGAGGTCTGGGCGCTTTTCTCAACCATGGATCCTCATTTGGCGTTGATCACTTCCACTGCCACCGCCCTTGACACTTGGTGGGCAAAGCTCAACTCTTGCTCCGGCCCAATGCTGAAGGATTTGCTGTCCACGGCTGCCTACATCCTGTGGAACATCTGGAACGAGCGCAACAGGCGCATTTTCCAGGGCGTTGCGACCACCACGGCAGCCATCGCTGGCCTCGCCCGAGCTGATCTTGCCAGATTCAAACTGGCTCATAGTTATGTGTAATCTTTTGCTTGCTTCTTTAATTCTTGAGTTCTCGCCCGTTCGCGTGGCTGTGTAACAACTCTGGTTGTTCTTTTTCTCCCTATCTATAAAGCATTGGCAGTGCTCCTGCCGTACAGTTTCAAAAGATCAAAACGGAGCACATAGTCCTCGTCCACCTGCGGTGTCACGACCCGGTACAAGAAGTGCATGACACCATTGACCGTGACCGGAGAGCCGGCATGGTTAATATAACCGTTGCCGTTAGTGCCTGGGTATGGAGCTGGAGGGGACTGCACCTGCTTCCAGTTGGCGCCATCTTGTAACGTGAGCACCTTGGAAGCGCCATGTTCATCCATGAAGCAGACTACTTTGTACGTGCGAGACGGGATGGCACAACCGACGCTAAGGTTGGAGCGCCGTTCATTGTCCATCGGGGTTATCCTCACGGTGTTCCCCGTGGCCAGATCTATGACGCTCTCTCCATGGCCGCGGCCGTCGTAGACGCACCACATAGGGTCATTGAAACAGTAGTAGATCAGCGATGCACGCGTCTTCTTAATCACTCTTAAGGTATTGCCGTCCGTGTCCATCAACCGCAAGAGGCTGCTGCTTTTACGGCCGGGCGACCTGGTGGAGACCGAAAGCAGAAGCGGGTCTGCGCGGGTTCTGTGCACGGCGAGGAACGGCGGGCTGGAGATGAGCGCGTGCCACCCCTTGGACACGGATCGGAACCTGCACGCGGACTTCACCGGGAGCCATGAGAGTATCTCGGAGGTCACGTCGTCTGGTAACGTTGGCTGCATCCTCGGCGATGCGATCGTGATACGGAGTAGAAAGATTGAGTTGTTGATCAGAGGGAAAGAAAGAAAAGCTAGTATGGTTTCGAGATTGGTCGTGTGGGTATTTATTAAGCCCACAGAACCGGCCGGCCACAACGGATCGATGCAGATCCTGAAAAGGAGTCGGGAAATCAGTTGAGTTGGATTCTCCACAATTCGGAAACAGAATACCGTATCGATCCTAACAAGAATCATGTTAGGAACCGAACACAAAATGTAGACGTTTTTCTTTCTACTACTCCTACTCGAGTGAAAGATGGATAAATTTCTCGTGCAAACAAGAGTAAAGAAGTGTACGTCCCGCATCAAGGGCTCACAGAGCCAAGTGATTGTAATAGTTTTACAAAACCATACTGTAGAACCAACAGAAATAGACCAGCATGACATTAAATTGTCTTGGATTCTTCGTGATACTATCAGACGAGAGAAACGCATAAGCGACATGTGGATGGAGGAAGGAGAAGCATGGTCTGTGTGTGGTCATCTAATTAGTCTGTGCATGCAATTCACGAGTTCTCTGCATTAGTCGTGTGGTGCCTAGAGCGAATCTAGCAAATAGCTGTTAGTTGCTTAGTGCGTGATTGCATGCGTGGCTATTGGAGTTAGTGGCACAAAACCAGGATTTTTTTTGTTCATCCGGCTGCGAGCATGTGGGGTATTTAAGCACTTGTAAGGCATGTTTCGGTTTGACAAGACAAGAGAGAAACTACCTCTGTTCTTGTTAGAGTTCAGAGGTGGAAGAATGCCCAGCCACAGAGCTGCTGACTGAGACAGCTCCAACACGACTGTTTGTTCATTTTATAAGCAGAGTCACTGGATAAGAATGCCCCGCCACAGGTTGGCCACTAGTGCCTCAGATAGGAGGCATGTTAAACTATCGGAAATCGCTTGTTGCCGTTGACATGTTTACCGAGTTCAGTTTATCGGGCACTCGCCAAACTCGGGATAGATGCATCAAAGTTTGGCTCTGTTTCCATGGGGACTCTGCCTGTGAAACTGAAGGGCCCGGGGCTCAAAAACGGTATGGTGACGGTGTAGGTGTTCGGTCAATAGAATTTTCGGTGACACAATCATAGTTGAAACACCAAGTTACTGAGAAGGAAAGAAAAACTATAGTTTGTGGCTTTAATTGAATCTGGTATAAATTTGAAGAGTCATTTGATATTTGATGCCTTTTGTATGCTTGAGATCATCAGAGCATGCTTAATACCAGTAATAGTTGCCTTTTGTCCCTTGTTGCCATTTGTGGATTAATTCAATGTTAGTAATGCCTTTGCCCCTTTTTTGCCTTAAGATTCAGAAGCATGATCTTGCCAAGATGATGATCAGACCCTAAATTGCCTTTATTACATTCTCCAAATTGGTTGACTTTATTTCTTAATCAAGGTTTGATCTTAATTTGAGCAAATGCCAGATTAAAATATTAATAAGCCATCACCAAATGGTGTTGGCAGCATTTAAATCTTTACTCCAAAAATGTCCTTTTGTGTTTTATTTGTTTTGCAGGTACGGAGTTAAACCAGAAGATGATCAAGAATAGTTTTAGATAGGTTTAGCTTTTAGGATCCAGGTGCTATTCCACTTGTAATTCTAGTGTTGATCAATTGTAATTCTTAACTTAAGACTTTGAATTTAGAATTTGGAAATAGATGGAACTGTTAGAGATTTTCATAAATCCTTTGTATTAGGAATTTGAATGTATATCTTGTATGAAATGATGATGTGCAGAATGAATTAAATTAAAAGATAAGTAGATATTTGAATTGTAAATTTGTAAAAAATGAGAAATTTAATATGGATTCATTATACACGACACAAGTTTTAAAATTTTAACATAAGAATGGAGATGAGACATATGTTTGGAACGATAAATGCTTGGAAGGATCTCAAGATTTAAATTATAAATTTATATGAATTGCTTTAATCTGCTGTTTAGAAAAGATGGGATATAACCATGTATTGATTTGAATTCTATCCAGACTCACTTTGGAGTTCGAGTAATAGTCTTGAGAAGGTAGTTGTTTGAAAATAGGGTTCAGGGTTTATCTACACCTCTCGACTAGTTGTCAGTGATCAAACTCCAGATCATCGACGTTCCTTAGAGATATCGACTCCCCTTGACCTTTTTACACAAAAGCGCGAAAATTGTAAATAGTTTTTCAAACATGCATGAACGCAAAGATGCACCACTATAATTTATACCCTTTCGAGTCATATAATTGCAGGGTATTACACCGTCGCACCCAAGGGCTCCGGTAAGCCAAATTTGGTGTTAGGGTTAGGGTGGCGACGAGACGAGCATTATGGTTAGTGTAAAAACTGATACCGTGATCATGTATTTTGCAAGGAACTAGTGTTTGATCATCTGTTTGTTCCCGCGAGTGAAAGACTTTTAAACTTCCAGTTCTATATTTATGGTTTTCTAATTTGTGCGATAAATCTTGGGTATGTAAAACACACAAAACACGAACCGAAAACTCCACGAGACACACGTGTACTGCTAGGGATGCTCTTAGGGGTTGATGAAGCTCCATTTTGGGAGGAGGGTTTTTCATTATCAATATAGGCAGTTTCTTGCGAAATGTCCATAGGCATGACATCCAAAAAGGATCCTCTTGGCATGGAGTCCATTTTACCCGACTAACAATTTGTTGCTTATCGATGTGCGCCATTTTATTTATTTATTTATAATATGGTTAGCCACACGACACCGAGTGACAGGGATGGTACTGGTCTCCCTGGTTAATTGCAAAGTTCAGCGTAATTCCAACAGTTAGGGTCAATGCAATTTCCACAAAAGAGAATATTGCAGCGGCAATCATGCATGTCCAAACTCCGTCACAATCAAGCTAGCAAGCGAGGCAGGCTCCATGTCCAACTAATTGAGTTGCAAAAGGAAAATGGAGATTAATTAAATCTTTTTTCCTAAAGAAAAGGTCAGTGCACGCGTTGAATATTCAGGGAATAATCAGCCGACAGCACTAGGACTTGTTACGTAGTGCACAGTCCTCATGGAGACCCAGTCCTGCTTTCTTCCACAACGACTTGGTTCCGAGTGGAGTCAACAAGCAAGCAAGATCCATCAATTTCCAGATTCCGCTTGGTTTCTGTCGGCATCGATCAGCAGCTTCCTCTTCGTCCTACGCAGACAAAATGGGTTTCCCGTGCGACGCTTCTTCTTCCTCGACATCTATGGTAGCCGCACACCTGGCCATCGGTCTCCGTTTTGTCCGTGAATCTATCCATAAATACCTGGCCGACGATGCATCAGTAGCAGAGGACCTGTACTGAGTGACGTACGATCATGGCAACGCCGCCATTGGTTGCCACTGTACTGGTGTTGCTCTCGCTGCTGGGGCTAGCTGCGGCGGCGGCCACGGATCGGAACGCGCTGCTGGCGTTCAAGGCCGGCGTGACGTCGGACCCGACGGGCGCGCTCCGGTCGTGGACGAACGGCACGGGTGACTTGTGCCAGTGGGCCGGGGTGACCTGCAGCGACCTTGGGCGCGTCACGGCCCTCGACATCTCCTCCGGCGGCCTCCTTGCGGGGACGCTCTCCCCGGCCGTCGGCGACCTGGTGCACCTCGAGCACCTCAACCTCACCGGCAACGCCTTCTTCGGCGCCGTTCCGACCACCCTCCAGCGGCTCAAGCGCCTCCAGTTTCTCAGCCTCTGCGACAACGCCTTCACCGGCGAGATCCCCGCGCTCACCGGCCTCGACAACCTCACCGTCGCCTACCTCAACGACAACAACTTCACAGGCGCCGTGCCCGCCTGGCTCGGCGCAATGCCGGCACTCGCCATGCTGACGCTCGGCCAGAATTCGCTCACCGGCGCGGTCCCGCCGGCGCTCGCCAATCTCACCACGATCGTGCGGCTCGAGCTAGACCAAAACCTCCTCGAAGGCGCCATCCCGGACGCCCTCACGCGCCTCCCGCAGCTCCAGCTCTTCACCGTCTACGGGAACCGTCTCACCGGCAAGATCCCGCCGGGATTCTTCAACATGTCGTCGCTGCAGGGTCTCGCTCTCGCCAACAATGCGTTCCGCGGCGAGCTCCCGCGCGACGCCGGCGCGCACTCGCCGAACCTCACGTACCTCTACCTCGGCGGCAATCGCCTCACCGGGACCATCCCGGCATCACTCGCCAACGCGTCCCAGCTGCAGTTCCTCAGCCTCGCCAACAACAGCTTCACCGGCCAGGTTCCCGCCGAGATCGGCAGGCTCTGCCTGCAGTCGCTGCAGCTATCCAACAACAATCTCACGGCCACCGACGCCGGTGGCTGGGAGTTCCTGGACAACCTCACAAACTGCGAAGCCCTGGCCGAAATCCAATTCGACGGGAACCATCTATCAGGCGCGATGCCGACTTCCATCACTCGCCTCTCGCGGAATCTCCACGCACTGAGCCTTGCCCGCAACCGCCTCTCCGGCGTGATACCGCCGGGCATCGGGAACCTCGTCGGCCTGCAGATGCTGGACCTTGGGAATAACCTCCTCACCGGCATGATCCCAGACGGGATCGGTAAGCTCAAGGACCTCCAAGGCTTGCAGTTGCAGGGGAACAAGTTCACCGGGCCGGTGCCATCCGCCATGGGCAGCCTCACCGAGCTCCTTAGCCTTGACCTGAGCGACAACTCGTTGAACGGATCAATTCCTTCAAGTCTCGGCAACTTGCAGCGCCTCACGCTGCTCAACCTCTCCGGCAATGCGCTCGCCGGACACTTGCCCAACGGACTGTTCCGCCTCTCGTCGTTGTCGTCATTGATGGACCTGTCGGATAACAAACTGGAGGGAAGTCTCCCGCGCGGCGTAGGACAGCTTGTGAAGCTCGCGCGCATGGCGCTCTCCGGGAACCTCTTCACTGGTGACGTGCCGGCGGAGCTCGGTAGCTGCCAGAGCTTGGAGTTTCTGGACCTCGACGGCAACCTCTTTGCCGGAAGCATCCCGCCGTCGCTGAGCAGGTTGAAGGGGCTAAGGAGTCTGAACCTATCGAGCAACAGGTTGACCGGCGCCATACCGACGGAGCTCGGCGAGATGCCGGGGCTGCAGGAGCTGGACCTCTCGAGGAACGACCTGACCGGCGGTGTACCGGTGGGGTTCGAGAACATGACCGCGTTGATCGAGCTCGACGTGTCCGACAACAACCTCGACGGGCAGGTACCGCTGCACGGCGTGTTCGCGAACACGACCGGGTTCAAGATGGTCGGCAACGGCGCGCTCTGCGGCGGCGTGCCACAGCTCCGTCTGCCATCGTGCAGGTCGTCGGCAGAGTCCGGTTCCACCCGAGGAGGCTATCTGATCCTCAAGATCGCGTTGCCCATCATCGGTGCCGCTTTGTGCCTGGCCATTCTGTTCATCGTCCTTTGGGGGCAGCGCAAGAGAAACCCCAGACCAGCAACCGCGCCGGCGCGTAGCCGCAGCATGCTCAACGGCAACCTCTTTCCGAGGATCTCCTACGCCGAGCTGGCCAAAGCGACCGACGGTTTCGCGGAGGCCAACCTCGTCGGCGCCGGGAAGTACGGGTCAGTGTACCGCGGGACGCTCGCACTGAAGACGAAAGGGAAACAGGGGCTTGTGGAGGACGTGACCGTCGCAGTGAAGGTGTTCGACCTCCGGCAAGTGGGCGCGTCCAAGACGTTCCTGTCGGAGTGCGAGACGCTGCGGAGCGCGCGGCACCGGAACCTGATCGGCATCGTCACCTGCTGCTCCAGCGCCGACGCGGCCGGCGGCGAGTTCAGGGCCCTGGTGTTCGACTTCATGCCAAACTTCAGCCTCGACCGGTGGCTGCACCCGGGGCCCTCGGACATGCGCAAGCACGGCGGGCTGAGCTTGGTCCAGAGGCTGAGCATCGCCGTGGACATCGCCGACGGGCTGAGCTACCTCCACAACAGCTGCGACCCGCCGATCGTGCACTGCGACCTGAAGCCCGGCAACGTGCTCCTCGACGACGACATGACGGCCCGCATCGGCGACTTCGGCCTCGCCAAGCTGCTGCTCCTTGACGCTGCCGGAAGCACGGAGAGCACCATCGGCATCAGGGGCACGATCGGCTACGTCGCGCCGGGTATGTCTCAGTCACGCTACTTCTTCTCCTCCATGCCATGTCGCCACGATCACTTGTCTGAAACTCTTGTGCTGTGATGTGCAGAGTATGGTACTACGGGGAACGTGTCCGCCGCCGGCGACGCGTACAGCTTCGGGGTCACGCTCCTCGAGATCCTCGTGGCGAAGGCGCCCACGGACGGCGGGTTCGGGGAAGGGCAGACCCTGCCGGAGTTTGTCACGGCGGCGTTCCCGGAGAGAATCGAGCAGGTCCTCGACCCGGCCCTGCTGCCGATCGTGGAGCCGGACGCTGCCATTTCAGTCTCGACCGCGTCGACAGTGTCGTCGTACTACTCCGAGGAGAGCGAGGAGCGTGTCACGGCGCGGGACTGCCTGGTCTCCGCTATCAGGGTCGGGCTGAGCTGCTGCCGGCGAGCGCCGTACGAGAGGATGAGCATGGCGGAGGCCGCCACCGAGATGCACCTCATCAGAGACGCTTGCCTACGTGCTTGCGCTGCAGACAAACCTCCGGTGTTGAAAGCATAAAATACTATCCTGACAATGCGTAGTGAATTTGGCAGATTGTTAGTGCTGGAACAAGAGATGGATTTTGTATGTTCAGAAATATCTAATTTAGACACACACGCTTCATAATTGCACATGCATTTTCATCAAAACAGAGATTTGTTCTCAAGCTGCATACTCCCTCTGTTCCGATGAATAATTTAGAGAAGTCAAGTCAAGTAAAGTTTGACCAAACTCTTAGAAAAATCTACCAATAAATATGATACTATATAGATATCAAATGAAAATATAGTACATGATGTTCCTAATGGCATTAGTTTTATACTTTGCAAGTTAATACTTTTTAATAAAAAGTTGGTCAAAGTTTACATGGATTGACTTTTTCAAAATAATATAAGCCTTATTCATTGGAATGGAGGTAGTATTATATACTCTCACCGTCACTAAATTTATCAAAAAATAGATCTATCTATAAATGAAACATGTCAAGCTACATCCATCCACTTTTAGGGGATTACATTACCCAGGACGAAGGAAAGAGATGGATTCTCGCTGATGTCGAGCTACATCCATCTAGACATGAAACAAGTCAAGCTACATCCACTTTTAGGGGATTACATTACCCATCGTATGTTGGAACCATGGCACTATCTTTACCATTAAAATCTGTTGACTTGTTGAAGATTCATGTTGAACATTTTTGCAGAGCACCCTATCCGCACCCCATCCACTTGAGTTTTTAATCCATTTCAATTTTCCACAATGCCCCTTATCTTGTCTGCATTTTTTAGTTTATGTTTCATTTTTAGATTTTGAAGGTTTCTTTTTTATGTGCAAACAATGTGTATCCCTACAACGACAAACACCACTCAAAAATTTACTTTTATGCTCTCTATATGATTTTAAAAATTTATAAAAATAAGAAGCTCTAGCACATGCTTGTATCCCTGCTTCCCTCTGCGAAGCAATATCAACTGTGTGCAACAACTCTTATACGCTTACTTATTGCATTTGTTATAATTTTTTATATTTACAACTATCTATATGATATACATGTTCAAAAGTTGAAAGCCAATACTGAAACTTATATATTTTTTGTGTTGTTTCAATGCTCTTTAATTAGATAATATTGCCTTATGCAAATATTTTTTATGCTTGTTTGAAAATACTTTTGATGAAAAGTTTTTATTTATATGATGTAGTTGTTTACTCCTTGTCTGTTTGTTAGCAAACTATAGATCATTTCCTTGAGTCACTTAATTCATAAACATGAGCCTTACATTATACTAGGGAATTTAGCGCGGCAATGCCGCGCCCGTTTGATTAAAACAATATAAAATTGGTAACATGCACATTTTTTAATTATGTATGTTCCAAAATTAGTAAGCCTATTCAAAGAAGAGATCGGGGATAAATTGGTTATATTTCAAAAATTGTTGAAGATTGAAAGGTTTTTAGATCGGAATTTGTTTAACGAATATAACATGTGTAGATTGAAAAGTTATGTAAAATTTTGGAACATGTAAATTTGAATTTTGGTTGAATGGCATAAATAATTAGCATTTTATTGTTGTAAGGGTATCTATTGATGTATTTTCGTGTGTTAGAAATTGTTCTAAAGAGGAAGTACATTAGGATTTTTTCAAAAATTCGCTGGTCTGAAATATCAGAAAATATTTGTTTTCTGACAACCTCTGAAATATCAAAAAATATTTGTTTTTTGACAACCTATAGTAAGTTAGTATTTTACCATACAAATATAATGTATTTCCATATTAAGATGAAATACGTTGTATGTGAAGGGGATCGTGTGCAGAAAACAAAAAAAATCCTAGCAACGATATCCTTAAACTAGCCAAGATCTATTCTATGCAGATATAGTAGTACGAACGGAGATCGGAATACGTACCCTTGTAGACCGAAAGCGGGATTACGTTCCCGCACAAACGTTGTCGATGAAGACCGACGTAGCCGACCTCAAGGTCGTGTAGAGGAAGTAGGCCTCCGAGTACCGCTGGCGCAGCACCTCGCAGGGAGTCGCACACGTACGGTGGAGACGACGCCTCCGAAGCTCCAGTTCAGGACGAGCAGCGGAAGACTTAGACCGGAACACCAGCAGCGCGGCAGCGGGCTATGGTGGAGGAGATCCCCGACTCCTCTTGCTCGGCGCGGCTCCGACTTGGGAACCACGAGATCGAGAGAGAAATCAGGAATTAATTGGTGAATTAAAAGGCTGGGGGTGCCCTTCTTATATAGGCTCCCAAGGGGAGCCAACCTTGCCAGCCAGTCAATGTGGGACTAACCCCCCACAGCCTGGTTTGGCCAAGGGAGTGCGTCGGCCCCCTGGTGGGCCCCTTGTGGCCCACCTAGGCCGGCCCTCCTGGCCCCCACCGAATTCCCCTAGGGAATTTTCCCCTCTTGGGCCTTCTTTCGTCCGGAAGACCCATTTAGGGAAATCTGCCTTAATAAATTCGAAAATAAATATATAAAATCATTTTTGCATATTAATAACACTAATTAATATCAAACATAATATATATAATATTTCCTAGCTCCGAAAACTCTTTCGGCGCTGCCCGATCTCCATCGGACCTCTCCCGGGACGCTCCCGGAGATCTCTTTCCTTTCCGGTTGTCTTGTCGAAACCCCTTAAGTGTGTTACCCTAGCGGTTCGATATAATATCAGGTATGATCAAGACTCCTCAATGATCAACGACTAACCCGTAGGCCTGGACCCCATGAATTAATCCCTGAGATATAACGAATGACTTTCATCTATCAAACCTGAACGTAAAGTCTTAAACCTTTTGCCATAGCGATACTTAGCACGTCCGAGCGTCGTTCCATAGATATCTCCATACCTAATCCCGACCTCGTTACCGACGACGCTATCTTCTACTCGTTCATGATCTCATGTCTCCGTGACCTAGTCACATGCTTGCAAGCTCATTAGACATGATCTCACCGAGTGGGCCCGAGAGTATCTATCCTGCTATGCGGACTGGCAAATCCCGCTCTTGACCCCTCGTCTCAATACTCCCTTCCAATACCCAAAAGTATCACCGTTATTGTCATATTAAATAAGATACGACGTTTGGTGCAATCAAAGTATCTTCCGGAAATATCAATAAGAGTTGATCTCACGGTCAAAGGTGTAACGACTATGTTCTCCAAATCTGGGTATGTCCATCACATCGCTCTCCATCGATATGACTCTCATTGCCGACCGGCGCCATGCCCCATGACCGGGAAACCTCGATCATCAATCGCGCAACGAAACTAGTCTTAGTAGAGGCTACTAGGGACCTGGTTGTTTACGTATCACACCCGCATTAATGTTTCCGCTTAATACGGTTCTAGCATGATACAAAAACCTATTATGAACAAACGAGATATGATAAAGAATACACTTTATTAATTGCCTCTAGGGCATATCTCCTTCAGTATGAGTATTTGTTTGGGGATATTTAAAAGTGCTCTAAAGTTGAAACATGTAAATTTGAAATTCGGCTGAAATTAATGTAGGCGTGTAAAAAAAAATCTTCCAATATAAAAGAAATTGGAACACAGTGGTAGCATTATCAGTACATGTATATGGTCTATGTGGATAATATACTAAAACCCACAAAGCTGAAATTCTATAAAACTCTGTTGTAAAAGTGTGATCGTGGTGAAGATAACAATGGTAAAATTTTCATAAGCATGGGCTCTACTTACTACAAAAAATTCTATGCTCGACGTCACCTGAAAAGCTTCACACGTTGAGGTTGTTAGGCCTAGATTAACGGTTGAACTTTTAAGCAAAGCAGTACGTGTCATGCCCAACCATTAAAAGATAGTAATTTCATGGGAAAAGACAAAATTGTGTGACAGTATATCAAGAAATCTGTTAATACAGGAGTATAACATCACAACTCAAATCTCAAAGAGGTTTACCACTATCATTCTTAGGAAATTTATGTGATTAGAGAACTATAGTAGTAGTCACTGTGCTATCTTTGTAACATGGAGACCACATTAATTTTTAAAGGGGAAACATGTTTGCTTAAGTCATTAAACCAATGAAGAAAATATGTAATACACCATTCAATTCAAGAGTAGAAACCTGAGCTATAAATTGATTTCCAAAGTGATATCTTCAATGTGAGAATTCTTATTTGATGTAGTCTCAAACAACCTAGAAGAAATATAGAAGCGGGTGACGTGTAATCTGAATATTCAGGTAGAAAAACTGCAACTGCAAAGGAGTTTAGCTCGAATAGCTGAGTATGGATGGGTGTGGCAAGGTTCAGCCCCAATCTATGCCATGCCCCAATAGCATTAACCTGCATAACTTAATACACTTCTCATCATGTTTTCTGATAGATTGGTGGCTCTGATCTAAAAATGAACAGAAGAAGCGCAAATATAAACTCATTGAAAAGTTAACTTTCTAATAATGTGAAGTGATACAAATCCATGATAAAATGTATTCACACTGAGTAGTATAAGAAATACCTATGATTGGAGGGAACCAACAAATAGGCGATGTAGATTGTTCATCTGCTCGCGGAATGGAACGTCACCGCTGACCATTGCAATACCGCACCTGCAAGCACCATCATGTTCTCCGCTGCTAGACATGATACACTGATGTGGGCACATAAAGCTCCACAATTT
The DNA here is from genome assembly GCA_026929855.1 of Poa annua. Taxonomy (NCBI): domain Eukaryota; kingdom Viridiplantae; phylum Streptophyta; class Magnoliopsida; order Poales; family Poaceae; genus Poa; species Poa annua. The sequence goes on along the minus strand of CM049430.1, from coordinate 103,148,906 downwards.
CAGCTCACACCTATTACATATGGGTTGTTACAGAGATAATGGAGATACTATATAAAAAAGGATCATCTTGATCTCCTTTGAGTACATGGATAGCAAAACTACAAATAGCTAAGCTGACAACTTGCTCTTTATCAGAGGACTGGCTAAATTTCAGAAGAAGAAAATTACCTCCATTATAGAGATTAATCCTCTGATGCGAATCTCCTTGGATTTTAATGGAAAACCTTTTATAGTAGATCAAATAATATAATCAAATATGCACTCGTTGATGATCTCGTCCATACTAAGCAACGGATTATCACCGTGGTCCGGCACGCAAGCCTCCAGCATGAGCCCGAGTAGGTCGTTCCTGTAGCCCAAACCGGAGCTGCAGTCTCCTGTGGTATGATTTAACAGCAAGTAGTGATGGAGTTATACTACGGGTTTGCATGAGATTCCAGACATAATTTGCAGCTGTATATCCCCAGTCTGAAAAATGAACAGAATACATCTATTATTTCCGTTTGCAGGTTGGATTTATTTCAAGAAAGTCGGTTTAAGTAGCCCAACAAAAGTGAAATCTTCATACAAATGCATGTGTACTTCTATGAATTCAGTACTGGAAAGCAGTAGTTGTTGGCGCTTACCTCTTCACCGGAGGCTGTAAGTAGAAGATCAGTTCCCATCATGAGATTCAAGTAGAAAAATATCAAAGCCATTTACTCCTGGAAAATAACATAACCTGAGGTTAGTGAAACTATGAAAAAAAATCAGAAGGAAGGAATTACCAAGGTTCTGTGAGCAGGATGCATTCATGTTGGAGTATACCCAATTATAGCTCCCTAACCAAGGGTCTGCTTGTCATTGAGATATAGAAAACTTCTATATGAGAAACTGGGAACTCAAGGTATGAAATAAGACAGAGGTAAATAGATCTCTAATGAAAACAATTATTGTTGCCCTGCCTCTACCAAGATCCTTAATTAGCTAGGCTTTGGTAAAGTATCTACATGATGTAGTATGAAGCATGATCCTCATATACTCAGTTTTTGTGATATGTGGCTAACTTTTGTTCAGCATATAAGTTGTACAAAATTTGAACCTGAAGTGATTCCTGTCTTTAAAATACAGGGAAAACTTGTCGGGGGGCTGCCCCCCGGGTAGGGGCAGATCCCGGTAAAGTATGATGAATAACAACAGTGCTGGTCCTTTGGCGACAGCAAAGGGCACCTCTTGGTGTGCCGAAAGGGCAGCTGGACACGTGGACACGGGGAAAGGCCAAGGTGCCCCGTGGCGGCCGTAAGGGTCGAGTCTTGCGGCTATAAATAGACACCCCCGACCCTCACATTCACGGCACGGGCATGAGCGGGTGGTTCCTCTAAGAACTAGCTTCTCGAAGATGTCTTTGCTGATAGGCTAAGACATCTTCGGGAGGCTAGGCCTAGAGCTACTCATCCTGAGATAAGTTCAGACATATCCGGAAAGGCTCCCGGATGGAGCTGTACTCGGCTTGGCCGGATAGATCGTCCGGGTAAGTACTAACCGGAATGTGTATGTTGATCTAGATCTTATGCAGAAGAGGTTCTCGGTGGCAACCCAGGAGGTGGCAGGCGAGATGGCTCCCGGTAGGCCGTCAACGGTCTGTAGCAGGCTTTCCCGTCTGTTACGGGGGGAAGTACCATTCCGCCTGACACGGAAGCATGGTCACATCCCGTCTGACACGGAAGCAGGGTCACCTCCCGCCTGACACGGGAGCGCGTCAGCCGGTACGACAACGGTACGACAAGACCTGACGTGCCTAGCCCGGCAATCCGGAAAAGGCTATCCGGGATGGGCAAAGACATGTCCTGTCTCTGACAAGGGGACAATGATGATGCAGAACGGCGCCTGCCGTCCTTAACGAGATGATGACGCAGGGGCTATACCGGATAGTCCGGCGACTAGGTCGCGCTAGCCGGTGACGACATCCCGGCTAGGCCTATCCGGTGGGGCCGAGGCAGTTTAGGGTTTCCGGCCTTCCCGGCCGGAACTCTATAAAAGGCGCCATAACTGCTCCTGAGAGGGAGAGACCAACCTGAGAGCCAAAGCGATAGTGGCATTTACTCCTAGAGCAGTTACTCCTCTTCACCTTGAGTTCATCTAGTTCATTGTACTTCTACCTTTGATAGATCTTGTGGCAAGTTGTAGTTCGTATACCACCAATATATAGAGAAGAAAGGCAGGAGTAGGGGTGTTACCTCCTCACGAGGGCCCTGAACCTGGGTATATCGTGTGTGTGCTTGGTGCCTTCGTGCATTTGTTTATATTTGTTAGATCTTCCCCGTTGCACTTCGTTCTTGTTTCTTGTTCTTGGGAGATCTCGGTTTTACCGGGATCCTCCCCGTGTGAGTTCTTCAACTCGCTATCCCTCCCCGGATCCACCAACGTCCATCGGCCCCACAAATTAGCCATCCTATGGCATCTGCCGTGACACCACCACGACAGTTGGCGCCCACCGTGGGGCAGACAGAGGCGTTGGCTGGTGTACACATCCGGACGGGCTCCCCTGTACGTTTCAACGTTCGGGTTCTCTCTGGCCTAGTCGTAAGACTTGGGGAGATGGACTTCGTCGCCGACAACGCAGGTTGCTTCCGGAACAGACTGTTCCCGGGGAATGGGTGTCTTATCGACTTCGGTGGTTTCACCACCTATGTGGCCACCGAGGTTGTCTGTAGCTACCCGGACCTAGTCCTGGAGGCTGAGGACCCTCCCATGCTCTGCGCAGCTCGGGGTCTACGTACTGGCCGCTCCCCGAGTTCCGTCGCAGTTATGATGGTCGGAACCACCAAGGAGGAATACCAGGATGCTGATGGCGATACCGACGGCGTCCCGCGTTTGGCCAAACCCCCGCAGGAAAGACCTGCGGCCCGAGATGGTGATCCGCAGCCGTCCCAGCCGCGACGCCGTCCGGATCCCCTCTCGGGTTTGGTAGCCAAGTTAGCTGTACCCGTGGTTACCGGAGCGGATACCCAGGCCACTTCGGCTGAGTTGGAGGAGCAGCGGAAGTTGCTTCTCGCTGAGGCAAAGGAGATCGCCGAGCTCCGTCGCGAGCTCAGCGTTAGCCTCCGGGAGTACAATGCTGCTCACGGATTCACTAAGATAGACTCCCGGGAGAAGCGCATTGCGGATCTGCGCAAGAAGGGAAGAATGGTGAATGAGGAGCTGGCTGGTGGAGCCACCACTAGCAACACTGGAAGTCGGATTTCTGCGGGGAAGCCGGTGTACAGCTCACCGGCAAAGACTCTTAGGGCCGCCGAAGCCGCCATGGCCGAGTTGGTGGGGCTATCCGGGGAAGCCCTGCGCAAGCAACAGGAGAGGGTCAACGAGCTGGTGGTTGAGGCCAACCGGCAGAACCAGGCCTTCAAGAAGAAGAACCCCGGGGCAGGGTCCCAAGTGCACTCGGCCAGACCCAATAGCCGGATGTCGGATGGAGAGGCCTCTTCCCCGCATCCGAGCAGAAGCAAGAGCAAGAGCAAAAGCCGGAGCCGGAGTAGAGGTTCCGGGAGGAACAAACAGCTGCAAACCTATGACCCGGCATTCGCCGGTATCCAGCAGGCAGGGCAAGCCGGACAGAACAACCCGGGACAGGCGGGAAGTACCCGTGGGGATGGTAACCTGGGTGTGGGAAACAATAACCCGGTTGGCCGTGGTAATCCACCCCGGAATCCTCCCCATGTACAGGGAAACCCGCAGAGGGAAATCGTCTCGGTCCCCCGTCAAGCCGTGATCCCTATGCAGGATAGGCTCAATGATGGCAACTCGAGGATGCAGCAACTCGAGTATCAGCCGGACGAGAACCCTTTGGGATCTCGGATAGGAACAAGACAGCTGAACCCGGCAGATGCAAGATTCCGGCTTGACCGGATTCACCAGTCCGAGATGGTGGAAGAGCAAGGAACTCTGGGACCTGCTTGCTTTGGGCCTCGGATCATGAGGGAACCTCCTGTTCGGAACTTTCAGCTCAATAGGGGTGCCAAGACCTACGACGGCAGCAAGAAGCCGGAGGACTGGCTGACCGACTATGTAACTGCAGTAAGCATAGCCGGTGGAAACAGACGATGGGCGGTACGTTATATACCGCAGATGTTGGAAGGACCTGCCCGGATCTGGTTGAACAATCTAAGAACTGGCAGTATAGACTGCTGGTTGGACTTTGAAGAAGCGTTCATCAGCAACTTCACCAGCACGTACAAGAGGCCCAACAGACCTCAGCAGCTCGCCATCTGTAGGCAAAGGAGCAATGAGACTGACCGGGAGTACCTTACCCGGTGGAGCAATATTCGCAACTCTTGCGAAGGAGTAGTGGAGGCGCAGGCCATCTCCTGGTTTGCGCAAGGATGCCGGCATGGCTCTATGCTATGGCAGAAACTACAGAGAAAGATGCCAACAACTTTGGCGGAAACCATGCGCATCGCCGATACCTATACGCTTGGAGATCCCATGCAACCCCTGGTGGATGTCGGAGACTCCAACAGGAGGAATGCGGGACCTTAGCGTTCAGGACCGAGCAGGAGCCATGATCGCCAAGAGTTCGGCCACAAGAGGAATCAGCCGGAATACCACCATGCCGCGCAGCATGTCGCTGCAGTAACCCGGGAGCAGGAGGTAGCCCCCCGGGAGCAGGAGGATGCCGGCCACAACCAGCGTCAAAAGACGAGTGGCCCAGCTTGGGGTCAGAGCCAGGAGGTGCAGAAGACCTGGGTGGAGCAGAAGAAGCCCCTGACGTATGAGGAGATGCTGAATAAGCCATGCTGCTACCACACTCTGGAGGCCAACAAGCCCGCAAACCACTCTACTCGGCAGTGCAGCTGGTATCAGCGCACGTTGCAGGAGGGCAGCTCGGGAGGTATTCGGCCGAGTGCTCCGGCATCTCGGCCCAATATTCCGAGACCCCCTCCTCCGACATCAGGGGCCAACAATGTCCGACTTCCCCCTCCTCCGAGAGGACCTCCACCTCGCCCAGTGAATGTGGTGCACACCCGGAACGACAACGGCAACCAAGGCGGACAGCAGCAGGGTAACTACCGGGAGGCGCACCAAAGCTATGTGGTCTTCGTGACTGAGCCTACGGACCGGAAGAGTGTGCGGCAGCGTGCTCTGGAAGTGAACGCTGTGATCCCGGCAGTACCCAAATTCTTGCACTGGTCCGAGATGGAGATCACCTGGAGCCGGAAGGATCACCCCCGGGTTATGCCCAAGCCGGGAGCATATGCCTTGGTGGTGGACCCAACTTTCGTCGGACCCAACCTCAACGTCCGCTTCAGCCGGGTTCTGATTGACAATGGCAGTGCCATTAACATCATGTACAAGGACACTATGCTGAAGCTGGGAGTGTCCATGAACACCCTGCTACCCACTGAGACAACCTTCCATGGCATTGTGCCTGGGGTCTCTTGCTCGCCCATGGGAAAAATCTGGGTTGAGGTGCTATTCGGAACTCGGGAGAACTGTCGAACTGAGAGCTTGGAGTTCGAAGTCGTGGACCTCGAGAGCCCGTATCATGCACTGATCGGCAGACCGGCCCTCGCCAAGTTCATGATCTCAACACACATGGGTTACCTCAAGATGAAGATGCCGGGACCTAACGGCATAATCACCATCTCGGGAGACCACAAGCGCTCCATGGAGTGTGCCTCGGCGGGGTCGTGCTTAGCTGAGTCCCTGGTGATCGCGGAAGAGAAGAAGAGGATCCAGCGGGTGGTGGCGATGGCCAAGACCTCCCAACTCGGAATGCCCGGGATGGCGAACCCGGAGCAGGGTGCATCATTCCAGCCCCCCCAAGGAGATCAAGAAGGTGGGTGTGGACCCCAGCAACCCGGAGCGCCAAGTGATCATTGGCAGCAACTTGGACAGCAAATAGGAAGGCGAGCTCGTCGACTTCCTCCGTGAGAATCGGGATGCCTTTGCGTGGTCGAATGACGATCTGCAAGGCGTCCCGAGGGAGTTGGCTGAGCACTCTCTGTTTGTTCGACCGGATGCGAAGCCGGTGAAGCAACCCACTAGACGCCTCTCAGATGAGAGAAGAGCCGCTGTCATGGAGCACCTAGCTATACTGCTAGCTGCCGGATTCATAATGGAGGTACTGCACCCGGATTGGATTTCGAATCCAGTCCTGGTGGAAAAGAAGAAAGATGATCCCCTCCTGCTTAAGGTGTGGCGCATGTGCATCGACTTCACCAACCTCAACAAGGCATGCCCGAAAGACCCCTTTCCGCTGCCCCGGATAGATCAAGTGATAGACTCCACTGCCGGGAGTGAGCTTTTAACTTTCCTAGATGCTTATTCTGGTTTCCACCAGATACCTTTGAACCCGGATGATCAATTAAAAACCGCTTTTATTACCCCTTATGGGGCTTATTGCTATCGTGTTATGACTTTCGGATTGAGGAATGCTGATGCTACGTACCAGAGATGCATGCAGAAATGCTTGCACGACCAGATAGGCCGGAATGCCGAAGTCTATGTCGATGACATAGTCATAAAGACAAAGGAAAAAGCCTCACTAATAGATGATCTGAGGGAAACATTTAAAAACCTAAGAAGGTTCCGGATGAAGCTGAACCCAGATAAGTGCACATTTGGAGTTCCGGCCGGGAAGTTACTCGGTTTCCTCATCTCAAGCCGGGGAATCGAGGTCAACCCGGGTAAAATCCGTGCCATCGAAAGCATGAAGTTGCCGGTACGCCTCAAAGATGTACAGAAGTTCACCGGGTGCCTTGCATCCCTAAGTCGGTTTGTGAGCCGACTCGGGGAGAAGGCCTTGCCTCTGTACCAACTGATGAAGAAGAGCTGATACGGGCATCGTCGGCATTATATTGGTCCGTTGACACACTAGGACATATGTAATAGAAATATAAGTCTAAGGTGTTGTTAATTAGGGCCTGCGTGCCAAACATGGCCGAACCCAACCATGGGTCGGTTTGTATCAGTTTGAGTCCAATTAGGTTTAGGTGTTTGAGTCGAACCAGGTTAGGTTTCAGCGGCTCCTACCCCTTTGGCCTTTATAACCAGAGGGGGTGCCACAATATTAGGGGAGTTGAAAAATATGTAGAACATTGTGTTCAAGGTCGCCTCCGTCCTAAGGGACCGGCGTGTATGACGGCGTCTCGGACGTTTGTCTAGTTGTCCAATAAATTGAGGCATGAGAGTTCTTGAGTCTGTCAAGAGTGTTCGTGCGTGGCGAGAAGGTCCTTGATTCTGTCAAGGGTTGTCAAGCTTGGCGTGAGGCGTGGTGTTCATCATCTCGTTGCTCGTCGTGAGATTCGTTCTCTCGTTCTTCAGGTTGCGCGGATCGTTCCCGTGATTGGAAGAATAGTTATCCGGTGGTTCTTGCGGTGAAAGATCGGGCAAACATCTACATCATCTGGTATCAGAGCGTCAGGTTGATCACCGCGAGGGAGTTGGTTCAGTTGAAGATCGATCTGCAGGTTTGTTACAGATTGGCAGATTTGTTTTTGCTGGAATTGGTTGGAGGAAGGATGACGAATTGGCATGGATTTGCATCTCGTCTAGTTGGAGTCACGAGCAGATTGGATCTGATTTTCCGCCGGCGCGATGGAGCGCACAAGATCGCACGAAGAGTTTCGCGTGGGAGTAGTTTCCGTTCGGATCGGTTTCCTCCGTTTGCTGCACAAGAGGTAAAAAGGAAAGAAAATCTGATCGGAAGCAGCAAAGGAAGGATTGAGTTTGTTACGTGGGGAAAGGAAAGTGCAGATCGGTGGATCGGAGCAGTTCCGTTGTTTCCGGCCGAGCGATGTTTAATATAAATAAAAAAAAGCCAGTGGAGGGCAGATCGGTACGGTATCAGCATTACCGATCGGATCAGCGATCGGGAACAGTTTAAAAAAAAATCGATATGTGCTCTTATACGTACGCCCGTGCGTGTATAGAACTCTGGACCCTGGTGCTACGTCCGTGTCCAAGAGAAATAATATCCGGCGTGACTTTACCTTGGATCGAAAATAAGAGGCTGAAAAAAAAAAGACACTGATTTTCAAACGGTGGTGGACTTGAATCATTTGGATCCTTGGTGTGCAGCAATTTGTGCTGTTTGTTTTGGATGATGTGCCAAGTTTGTCCCAACAATTTCAGATTGCCTCCGCAGGCGTATTCAGCTGATTTGGACCCTGGGTGTGCAGGAATTGTCCTGTTGTGTTTGGGGTGATTTGCGTGTTGCGTTTGCGTTGCAGTCCGAAAGTTTAGTGTCACAGTCCGCGTGATGGTGCCAAACATGGTTGGCGCCAAGAGCAAGTCTAGCTAGCCGAGAGGGAGGATGTGGTGTGGCAGGCCGGCGAAGACTTGAGACTGGAGAAGAACCGTGGCGATGTGCATATTTGACGCCACAAGCGCTGGAGAAGACCTTCCGGCGTTGAGGACAACGCCTTTCTAAGAAGGGGAGGATGATACGGGCATCGTCGGCATTATATTGGTCCGTTGACACACTAGGACATATGTAATAGAAATATAAGTCTAAGGTGTTGTTAATTAGGGCCTGCGTGCCAAACATGGCCGAACCCAACCATGGGTCGGTTTGTATCAGTTTGAGTCCAATTAGGTTTAGGTGTTTGAGTCGAACCAGGTTAGGTTTCAGCGGCTCCTACCCCTTTGGCCTTTATAACCAGAGGGGGTGCCACAATATTAGGGGAGTTGAAAAATATGTAGAACATTGTGTTCAAGGTCGCCTCCGTCCTAAGGGACCGGCGTGTATGACGGCGTCTCGGACGTTTGTCTAGTTGTCCAATAAATTGAGGCATGAGAGTTCTTGAGTCTGTCAAGAGTGTTCGTGCGTGGCGAGAAGGTCCTTGATTCTGTCAAGGGTTGTCAAGCTTGGCGTGAGGCGTGGTGTTCATCATCTCGTTGCTCGTCGTGAGATTCGTTCTCTCGTTCTTCAGGTTGCGCGGATCGTTCCCGTGATTGGAAGAATAGTTATCCGGTGGTTCTTGCGGTGAAAGATCGGGCAAACATCTACATCAAGAGCAAAACATTTATTTGGACCCCGCAGGCGGATGCGGCATTCAACGATTTGAAGAGAATGCTCTCAACAGCACCGGTGTTGGCATCCCCATTACCCAAGGAACCTATGCTGTTGTACATTGCCGCAACCAACCGAGTAGTCAGTGTGGCAATGGTGGTAGAAAGGGAAGAAGGGGGCAAGTTGATACAGAGGCCGGTGTATTACCTCAATGAGGTGATCTCGGAATCCAAACAGAACTACCCGCACTACCAGAAGATGGCATATGGGGTGTACATGGCAGTGACCAAGCTCAAGCACTACTTTCAGGAACATCCGATCACAGTGGTATGCGAAGCTCCTCTTGCCGAGATCATCGGTTGCAAGGATGCTAGCGGCCGAGTAGCTAAATGGGCCATCCAGTTGTCGCCATACGCTCCGGCGTATGAGAGACGAGATGCCATCAAGTCGCAGGCGCTGCCGGACTTTTTGGTAGACTGGGCCGAGATGCAGTATGAACCTCCCATGCCGGATTACAATTTCTGGAGGATGCATTTCGATGGCTCAAAAGCTAAGATCGGATTGGGTGCCGGAGTGGTTCTCACCTCCCCGAAGCAAGATGTACTGAAGTATGTGCTGCAGATCCATTTTCGGGCATCCAATAATGTCGCGGAGTATGAGGCTTTGGTTCACGGATTGAACGTCGCCAAGGAAATCGGTATCCGCCGGATAGAGTGTTTCGGGGACTCCGACCTCGTGGTACGACAAGTGTCGGGAAATTGGGATGCCCTTGATGCAAACATGGCCTTGTACAGATTTCATGTGCAGAAAATTTCCGGATTTTTTGAAGGATGCGAGTTCAAGCACATACCAAGAGGGGAAAACGAAGCAGCAGATGTCTTGTCCAAACTAGGGTCATCCCGGGATGACATCCCACCCGGGATCGCCCTGGAACATTTGAGGAAGCCATCTATACAGCCGTCACCCGAGTCAGATTCTATCTTCATCCCCAAAGAGCCCGGTTCAGAGGCAGTACCCATGGAAGTAGATGTCGGGAGCATAACATCGAACCCGGGGACTGCCTCCCAGTGCTCAGAGAGGCAAAGACAGATGATGATAGAGGTGATGTCGGCAGAACCAATGGACATAGACGCTCCCGCGTTCCCGGTGCGACCTATCCCGGGATGGGCACAGCCCATTATGGCTTACATCTTGGAGGAGACTCTCCCGGAGAATGAAGTGGAAGCCCGACAGATACTACGAAGATCAAAAGCATACACTGTCATCAACCAAGAGCTGTACAAGAGAAGTGTCACCGAGGTACTCCAAAGATGTGTGGAGCCGGCAGAAGGACAAGAGATGCTCCTGGAAATACACCAAGGAGAGTGTGGACATCATGCATCATCTCGGGCCCTGGTGGCAAAGGTGTTCCGGCATGGGTTTTACTGGCCCACTGCATTGCAGCAAGCAGAAGATATTGTCCGGAAGTGTGGAGGATGCCAGAGATTTGCTCACCGGATACACATGCCGGCGTCAGCACTAAAAACAATCCCCATCACTTGGCCGTTTGCAGTATGGTGTTTGGACATGGTCGGGCAATTCAAACCGGCAAGGGGCAACATGACACATATACTGGTGATGGTGGACAAGTTCACTAAGAGGATAGAGGTCAAGCCAATCCGGAAGTGCGATGGACACACCGCTGTGCAATTCCTGAAAGACATCATCTTGAGATACGGATACCCACACAGCATTATCACAGATAATGGAACAAACTTTGCTGTGGGGGAATTCGCTCGATTTTGTGCTGAGAAGGGAATCCGGCTAGATGTAGCATCAGTCGCACATCCGGAAGCAAATGGGCAAGTCGAAAGGGCAAACGCCTTAGTCTTGGCTGGTATCAAAGCTCGCTTGATCGAACCATTGTTGAGAACTCCGGGATGTTGGATAGAGGAATTACCGGCGGTGTTATGGGGTCTCCGGACTACACCAAATAGATCAACCGGGTACACACCATTCTTCATGGTATACGGTGCTGAGGCAGTGCTTCCGACCGACATACAATATGACTCCCCAAGGGTGACGATGTTCACCGTGACCGAGGCAAAGGAGGCCCGAGAAGATGATGTAGACTTACTCGAAGAGGCGAGAGAATTGGCACTATCTCAGTCGGCAATTTATCAACAGAACCTCCGTCGCTATCATAGCCGGAAAGTACACCCGAGGGTATTCCGGGAGGGGGATCTGGTGCTGAGGCTCATCCAACGCACGGCCGGAATGCATAAACTATCACCTCCGTGGGAGGGGCCTTTTGTGATAAGCAGAGCATTACACAATGACTCTTATTACCTTGTAGATGCACAGGAGGCTAGGAAAGGTGTAATGGACAAATCCGGTGAGGAAACCAAGCGTCCATGGAATGTAGCTCTACTTCGCCCCTTTTACACGTAAAGGGCTTAATGTATGTACATCTCGGTTTTTTATTAATGAAAGTAAGGCACCCCGGGAGGAACCCGGGGACTGCCTGGTTACGTGCATATCTTGTTATTTTGGTTAAGTTTATTTACTGTTTTTCTACCGGCATCCCGGGAAGGAACCCGGGGACTGCCGGATAGCTATCTTGTATTTTATTGTGTGCATGCCGGGAAAGTTCCGAATCCGATTCTCAAAGATCAAAGTAATGTTAGTCATGTGAAATCATCTTGTGACTCGACTGACGAACGCCGAAATGGTAGTCAAGAGCAAAGAGAGGAAAGGTGGGGAACACGAAAATGATCTCGGGGACTCGGAACAGGAATCTATCCGGCATGCTTGTTTTTACTTAGTCGTTTTTTTTATGTCGGGAATTCGGTTAGTAGGAACTCGGATTGTTTTAAGTAATGTATGCTGTATGTGGAGTTTTGTGACTCGACTGTCGAACGCCGAAATGGTAGACAAGAGCAGAAATTACCTAAGTACGGTAAACATGAAGGGCGATTCGGGAGCTAAAAACTGAGTACATTGACATAAGTTGTTCAAATAAATAGTTCACGGTGAAACAGAAATAAATTAAGTGTACGATACATATGGCACCCGGCATCCCGGGGATTTGACAAATTTACTGCTAAGTGTTTTAAGCAGTGGGGGAAGTAGGCTTCTCGACGGCGGCTTCCGGAGCGACGACCTCGGAAGCGATGATCTCGGGAGCGGCGACCTCGGGAGCAGGAGTAGCTTCACCTTCAGCATCGGCAGCACCGCTCGGGACGTCGGGGTGCACCTCGGTCTCGGTGGCCTCGGGTATCGGCGAGGATGTTGCGTCCAGGGAAACCACCTTCTCGGACGCAGCACCGGAAGCGGCGTCATCTTCCTCCAGGATCTCTTCTTCCCCATCGCCGGAAGCGGCATCATCTTCTTCGGAATCCTCGTTATCGGACTCAGACTCAGAAGGAACGACGCTGGCGGTGAAGGCACGGATGCTGGCCCACTTCGCAATGCGATGCGCCACCTCTCGCCGCTGCTGGATCTTTGCCGGATCTTTGACCCAAGGCGACACCGTCCGCAGGCGCAGGATCGCGGTCAAGTCAAGACTCTCGTACCAGCTAAGTACTTGGGTCAAGACTTGATCCGCACCAGCTCTAGCACCGGAGCGCTTCCAAGCATGAATGCGGCTCCCGGCACCCAGGAGTGCGCGCGAGAGCTCCGGGATCGAGAGCTTCCCGCGGATGCTTGGCCACAAGGCGCCGTGGACGTGGATCGCCGCGCTGAGAAGCTCTGTCCCGATAGTCCGGAGAGGTACTATCCGGGCCTTCAGGGCAGTGAGGTGATCCTCAATGTCCCAGGCGTCCGAGATGGGACCCTTCCCGGCACGCCTCTCTCGGGCGGCGGCAACAGCTTTGGCGGCGGCTTCGCGGGAGTGCTCGAACTCTCCTTTAAAAAGAAGAGCTGTCAAAACGACTAAGTCACAAGAAGAGAAACAACAAGTTAAGGAAGTAACAGGAGCAGATGGATGTCGGATTACTCACTGTTGAGGTCCCGGTTCAGCACGGTGAGCTCGGTGAGCCAGGTATCAGAGCGCGACCGGAGGATACCCAGCTCGGCCTCAGCGTTATCCGCGCGCGCCAGCGACTGGTCCAGGGTCTCCTTCTGCTTCTTTGTCGCCTCGATGAAGCCCCTCTTCATCTCCGACATGGCAGCCTGGGTCTTGGCGAGCTCGCCATTGAGGCGCGCGATCTCGGCCTGCGCGGTACCAAGGGCAACCTTCTGGTCCACCGAGACCTGGCGCGCGGCTTCCCGTTCTTCCCGGAGGCGATCTTCGCGCTTCTTCGCCTGACCGAGTTCAGAGAGAACCCGGTTGAAGATGTTGCGGCGCTGTTGGCTGCACTCCTGGTAACAAGACAAAGAATGCAAAGTCAGTATAGAAAAAGGTGTAAAGAACCCGGATTGGGAGGATCTCGGGGACTCGGTCTCCGAGTCCTAGTTTTTTCTCTAAGATTGGAACCTAGTGATCTGCTATTCGGTGGAATCTGGAGCACTAAATACCAATCTTGGGGACTAGTGGTGATGGAGCAATTTTTGCAGCAACCTACCCGGTTGGGAGGATCTCGGGGACTCGGTCTCCGAGTCCTAGTTTTTTCTCTAAGATTGGAACCTAGTGATCTGCTATTCGGTGGAATCTGGAGCACTAAATACCAATCTCGGGGACTAGTGGTGATGGAGCAATTTTTGCAGCAACCTACCCGGTTGGGAGGATCTCGGGGACTCGGTCTCCGAGTCCTGGTTTTTTCTCTAAGATTGGAACCTAGTGATCTACTATTCGGTGGAATCTAGAGCACTAAGCACCAATCTCGGGGACTAGTGGTGGTGGAAAGAACAAGTGTCTTGGGTAAAAGAAGAAAAGTGTACCTCGCTTACTCGGGTGACGTCCAGCGCGGCTACCTGAAGAGCATGCAGGGCTTGGGCGCTGCGGCTCGGGCCTGCAGCGTGCAAGTCCCCTGCAGTCTCGGAAGCATCGGCGGCAAGCCAGGCCTTGTTGAAGTCATCAACAATCCGGATGTCGGAGCTGCCGGCAGCGCGGGTGGCAGCGATGTCCCGAGATCCTGAAGATGCAAAGGAGCTGACCGTTGCTCGCAACATCCGCAAAGCGGCGGTAGGGATCTCGGCAGGAGGTGGTGGTAACGATGAGAACTTACCCGGACGCAGCACCAAGTCCTGGGAAGAAGATGTCGGGCAGCTGCGGGCGGAGCAGAGGGTGTTTTCTGCCCAGAAGTCTTGCCGCGAGACTTAATAGTTTGATCTGCTGGCCGGGAGGAGGCGGTAGGCGGTTTCTCCGGGATGGCCTTGGGCGCGGCTGGCCGAGAGGCTCCACTCGCCGCAGGTTGCCAGCGAGGGCTGGCGATCTCTGCCTCCAGTCCGGGAACCCGGCGCGGGCTATCCGGAAGAACGATCTCTCCCGAGGTAGTGGTGGCCTGCGTCACGATCTCGTCGATCACCGGAGGTGCATCCGAGATCGCGACGCTTGCCGGCGCGGCACCGGAGGCGGCGGCTTCATTTTCTTGAGCGGAGGGGCGAAGAGGCGAAGGAGAGGCCCGAACCGGGCTAGGAGTCCGAGTCCCCGGTGGAGGAGGAACAACAGGTGTCGGGAGCTCGAGCGCGTCACTGGAAGAAAGTGTCTTAGTAAAAGTTATGGAGAGAGCAAAGTCAAATAGCGTAAGGCAAGAAAGACATACCCGGAATCCACAAGGGGAGGACCCCGCGGCCCGCGACGAGGAGGCTTCTCGGTCGTATTCTTGCTCGGTTTACTCTTCTTGGGGGGGTTGCCGGAGGCCTCAGCCCCATCGGTGTCGGAAGCCGCGCGCTTCCGGCTCTCGGCACGTTTGGTCCCGGTTGACGGTTTCGGAACCACAGCTGAGGCCCAATTCAGAGGGAGAGCGTCAATAACTTCAAGGATCTCGCAGTCAATCTCATCATCATCCGAGGAAATGAAAACTGTCTCTGAGGTTGAGGGATTACCCGGGGCCTTAACGAATGGGATGGCGAGATGGTCCTCGCCGTCGGGATCCTCTCTCGGCATCACGTCCGGTTTCGGGAAATCCGGGGTGTAGTTCCCGTTGGCGTGGATGGCGTCTTCTTCGTGCTGACGCTCGAACAACTGCGCAAACAAGTTAGGTCGTGTCGGTGTCCAAGTGAGCGCATGAACAAAGGCGTAGGCGTGAAAGACTGATATAAGCACCTGGTCAACCGGTCTTTTCCGGGATCCTCCTGTGACCCCCCATTCATAATCCTCCGTCATTTCCGTCCGGGCAATAGCTCGGGCACGACGGACGATCGCCGAGTGGCTTAGCCTATGGATACTGGTCCTAGTGGGATCGAAGTTCCCGGACATGTGGCACATCTTGTGCGCTCGGTGTTGAAGGGGGCAGACCCGGCGAACGATAAAGCAGCGCAAGAGGTCATCCCCGGTCATATCCTGGGTTAGGACATGCAGAACATCGTGCATGTATCCGATCTCCTCGCTGACGGGAAGATGCTTCCAGCGACTGAATTCGCGCGGAGGACCCATGACGAATTCCGGCAGGTTGATGACGTCCGGGTTCGAGGATCCCGGACCTTCTCCCAAGACTTCCCGGTTCTTCACGTAGAAGAAGCTGCGCTGCCATTTCCGGCAAGACTCTAATCCCTTGACGATGGGGAATCCGGAGTCCGCGCGGGGGATGACGGTGGCCGCTCCACAGTCGACCAAGTCCTTTACCTTCTGATCCGGGTTGGGGATGGCTTGTCGGCGAAGGATAAAGTACTTGGCCCAGAGATCCACAAAGGGCCATATGCCAAGATACGCCTCCGCGTAAGTGGTGAAGACTGAAAGCATCATGATGGCGTTGGCGGGAAGGTGGTGAGGTTGCACGGCGTATGTGTCGAGGAAGTCGCGGAAGAAGGGGCTAGCCGGAAGCCCAAACCCGCGCTCAAAGTGTGATAGGAATACCACAAATTCCCCGGGTTGGGTTCCGGCGCAACCTCCTCTCCCGGTAGACGGCTCTCGACTTCCGGAGGAATCCGGTGAGTCCGATACAGCCAATCAAGATCTGACTGCTTTGTCTCGGATCCGTCCCAACACCCCCGGGCACGTTCTTCACCCATCTCGGAGAAGTACGCGGGAGTATTCGGACTATTCTGCAGATGCAGCGGCGGTTAGTCGGAGTTAGTCTATCCGAAATGAGGATGTCGGGGCATAAACTGCTAAAAACTACCGGGTTCATGGGAAACAAGATCTACCGTGGGTCATATAATCAAAACTAAAGGGAGGAAAAATGGATCTTGCTAAACTCAAGCGAGACACGAATGAGGATAACCTATCTATATCCTAGCGCCACGGTGGTTCTTCACCGCGCATCTCATGCGCGCCGCCCGAGTGTGGTCACCGGCGTCGGCGCAACAGTGCTCGTGCTAAGGGCACGGCCGTGGTCGGGAAACTATTCTACCGGAGAAACGCAAGGGCACGGAGAGGGAAAACTTACCGGTGAGGAAGGAGATCGACGGCGTGCGAGGGCGACGGCGGGATGTGAACTCCGGCGAGCGGCGAGCGCGGTGTCGTACTAGCGACGGGCGCTGCGGCGGCGGCGAGCTCGGGATGGTGGAGGAGAGGATGTGCGAAGGAGAAGAAGTGAGGGAGACCGTTCCGGTCCCCTATTTATGGGGGGGGGGGGATTCCGGAGCGGTTTCCGTTTTTCCCGCCCACGATCTCCACGATCGTGGGTGGGATCTGTTTTGTGCAGCGGGCCACGTGGCAGTATCCGGAGCGCTCGATCCGGACACACCGAGGGCCACAAGGTCCCAACGGTTCGTTTCCGGATCAGATGCGGCTCCCTGGCGCGGGAACCCAAGCGACACCGTGCGTGCGCAGAAGCACTCGAGTGCACCTCTGCGCAGACGGGACGTCGGGTGGGCCCAGACTCGCTGTCTCGAATTCATCGGGGAATCAACGGTCAAGATTTGCTGAGGTGGTGCTACTCGGTCGCAGGCTTCGCCTCCCGGTTGAGATCATCTCGGTTAGAGGATCTCGGAAAGAATTAATCTCGGCATGGAATAAAAGAATAATGTCAGGTGTTCTCGGAAAAAGGTTTGTTATTAAAGCTGATCCCGCACAGCATCCGGGATCGCTGTGCCGCACCAGCTTCGGGGACTAGTGTCGGGGGGCTGCCCCCCGGGTAGGGGCAGATCCCGGTAAAGTATGATGAATAACAACAGTGCTGGTCCTTTGGCGACAGCAAAGGGCACCTCTTGGTGTACCGAAAGGGCAGCTGGACACGTGGACACGGGGAAAGGCCAAGGTGCCCCGTGGCGGCCGTAAGGGTCGAGTCTTGCGGCTATAAATAGACACCCCCGACCCTCACATTCACGGCACGGGCATGAGCGGGTGGTTCCTCTAAGAACTAGCTTCTCGAAGATGTCTTTGCTGATAGGCTAAGACATCTTCGGGAGGCTAGGCCTAGAGCTACTCATCCTGAGATAAGTTCAGACATATCCGGAAAGGCTCCCGGATGGAGCTGTACTCGGCTTGGCCGGATAGATCGTCCGGGTAAGTACTAACCGGAATGTGTATGTTGATCTAGATCTTATGCAGAAGAGGTTCTCGGTGGCAACCCAGGAGGTGGCAGGCGAGATGGCTCCCGGTAGGCCGTCAACGGTCTGTAGCAGGCTTTCCCGTCTGTTACGGGGGGAAGTACCATTCCGCCTGACACGGAAGCATGGTCACATCCCGCCTGACACGGAAGCAGGGTCACCTCCCGCCTGACACGGGAGCGCGTCAGCCGGTACGACAACGGTACGACAAGACCTGACGTGCCTAGCCCGGCAATCCGGAAAAGGCTATCCGGGATGGGCAAAGACATGTCCTGTCTCTGACAAGGGGACAATGATGATGCAGAACGGCGCCTGCCGTCCTTAACGAGATGATGACGCAGGGGCTATACCGGATAGTCCGACGACTAGGTCGCGCTAGCCGGTGACGACATCCCGGCTAGGCCTATCCGGTGGGGCCGAGGCAGTTTAGGGTTTCCGGCCTTCCCGGCCGGAACTCTATAAAAGGCGCCATAACTGCTCCTGAGAGGGAGAGACCAACCTGAGAGCCAAAGCGATAGTGGCATTTACTCCTAGAGCAGTTACTCCTCTTCACATTGAGTTCATCTAGTTCATTGTACTTCTACCTTTGATAGATCTTGTGGCAAGTTGTAGTTCGTATACCACCAATATATAGAGAAGAAAGGCAGGAGTAGGGGTGTTACCTCCTCACGAGGGCCCTGAACCTGGGTATATCGTGTGTGTGCTTGGTGCCTTCGTGCATTTGTTTATATTTGTTAGATCTTCCCCGTTGCACTTCGTTCTTGTTTCGTGTTCTTGGGAGATCTCGGTTTTACCGGGATCCTCCCCGTGTGAGTTCTTCAACTCGCTATCCCTCCCCGGATCCACCAACGTCCATCGGCCCCACAAATTAGCCATCCTATGGCATCTGCCGTGACACCACCACGACAAAACTGATTGTTAATCTATGAAATCCGACAGCCATCACTGCAATATGCTCGGAAATCAGAAGATGGAAGTGACCTAAAAGTTAGCGGGCAGCTGTAAAGCAGAGCAGTAACCATCATTTGAATCTATGCAAGGCCTTACCGAGCAATTAGACCAGGGAGATGGTGAGAGAACATTTTCATCCACATGGACCTCCTTCTTCTTCGCCTCTTTTTTTTTATGTTTTTCTGCGGGAAAAAATAGAAACCAATGGGCTTAACTCCAGTTCATATACAAAAGTTGTACGTAAGTCACATTACCCTACAAATTAGTGAATGGACTTAACTGAACTTAATTAGAACCAAACGAATCCATGGCCGCTATTGTGAACTGCACACAGAACTACTAACCAGCACTACAGACCAAAGAGGGTGAGAGACGGGGCTATGATGTGGACCTAGCCATCGCTTCCTAGTTATCCTCCACATTAAATAGGAATTAAGACACAAAATCTTAGGGAAATAGAAGAGGCATACGGCTCGTAATCCTTCTGTGTTACTGATTTCGAGCAGCATCAACCAATGCCCATAGATTGGGGGGAACAGAATGGCACATAGCAAGCTGCTGCGGACGAAGAGCTAACCTTTTTTAGGCGCATGGTACGGATCAAGTCGCGGACAGAGGTGGACGATGAGGAGGCGCTGTAGCGCCGGCGATCCTGTGGCGGCAGCGGCTGGGGACAACAACGGAGGTGCAAACGTTGGACCCTCCGGACCGAGTTGCGCCCGAAGCGCCCCGACGCAGGGTGCCACGAATAGGCGGCGCCGCCACAGTCGAGCTACCGGAGCGTCGCCGGCAGCGTCAAAACGCGGCGGAGGAAGCGAGTACGCCGACGACGATTCCAGCGCAGATCGAGCGTCTCAGGACGCGATATTCAGCCAGG
This sequence comes from Poa annua, assembly GCA_026929855.1. Taxonomy (NCBI): domain Eukaryota; kingdom Viridiplantae; phylum Streptophyta; class Magnoliopsida; order Poales; family Poaceae; genus Poa; species Poa annua. The sequence continues at coordinate 103,129,515 of CM049430.1, read as the reverse complement.
ATGGAGAGGCCGAGGCGGCGGAGCTTCCGGTGCTCTTCGATCTGGTCGGGGAGGCGCGGCGGCGCCGCCGGCGACCTCCGGGACGCAGGAGAGAAGAAAAGGTCGAGGGGGATTCTGCTGGAACTTTTTTAAAAAAAGTCTGTGGCATTTTCCAAATTCACAAACAGGTCCATCTCTGTGTGAAAATATGGACTGCGGAGCACGATTTCATTTTTTCACTGGTTTTTTTTGTAAAATAGCCGCGGTGACCGGTGGGAACCGGTTCGACCGGACGGTGATCGAGCGACGTGTCGCGCCGTGATTGGTGGAGAGGCCGGAGCTACAGTAATTCGCGTTTTGCCCCCAACAACTTGCAATCTGGGCCGTCCGCTGCGCCGATCGGACGGTCGTCGGTATTCGGGTGACGTGGATGCTCAATCTGGATGTAAATCTGACCAACTTTCATATATAGTGTATTATGACCAAGATTGTGTAAAAGCATGTCACTACAAAAATTATTCTTTTCACGTTTTACCTATTCGGGACGAGTAGAACTAACCTTGGGGATGTTGATACGTCTCCAACGTATCTATAATTTCTTATGTTCCATGCTTATATTATACCAATTGCTACATGTTTTATATATACTTTATATGCATTTTCTAGAACTAACCTATTAACAAGATGTCACAGTGTCAGTTCTTCCAGAACACCAAAGACGAGACGGAGAGGGGTCACGAGACGTCCTCACCACGTGTTGGCGCAGGTCCCACCCCTACCGCACCAGCACCTGTTCACAGGGCCTCGGCCATCCACCGCCTTCGCCCTTTCGCCTATAAAAAAACTCCGAAGAAATAAGACCTAAGCCCCGGACACTTTTCCTCCACGAGTTTTAGAGCATCGTGGTGACGGCGTCGAGGGATTCATCGGGGACGAAGTCCTCCAACCCGCAAGGCAGAGATGGAAGCAGCAGGGTCGTAGCCCTCGTCTGGGGACCCCTCCTCCTACGCCGCCCTCTTCGGTGTTGGTGTAGCGGTGCACTGAGAGCTTCCACGCCAAGTCATAGACAATGAGCTTCTGCTGCTCATCGTCGGATTTGCCGCCATCGCTGCCCGAGCCGGCCTGGCGCCCGCTTGAGCCACTTCAAGGCAACATATGTCCTTTGCGGTGCAAGATCTACCCGTGACTGGGACGAATCGCTCGTCGACGACGAACAAAATCACATGCATGCTAACTAGCTGCAGCTGAGAGGATGTCTTTGTGGTCTCGCCAACACTGTCCAGTGTCGACGTGAAACGATCAACACGACAAATGCCTCGACAAAAGGCCTCCTTCAGGAGGGCAATGTCCTCGCGGATGAGGCTCACGATCGACCTGAGGCGATTGGGTCGGTGATGGATCATGGGAAACAAAACTCCGTCCTCTTTGCCTCTTGGGCGGTAGCCGGTAGAGGAACGGCGATATGGGATACGGTCAACAAGTATGCGTAGATCGATCCAAGCGTGCAGAAAATCTGAGCCTTAGGTTGTTTATCAAAGGCTCACCAAGGTGCCTCGTGTTTTGCCAAGGCGTCTGCTGATTAGATTTACAAGAAATGTTTTCCAATGCAATATGTGCTCGAGTTTGGACTGCTAACATTTTGCGCGAACCTACGGTTGCATGTGCCGTGGGTCCAACTTTCACCTGGAAAAAAAATTAGATAAAAAGGGGGCTGAAACCCACCGGTCCCATTCACTCAAATGAAATCAGGCACAGCCAAGAGTACCACCTCCCGCGAGGTTCAACCGAACAAAGTATTCAAAAAAGAGATAAATCAACTGCAGAAAACTAGACTAAGCTAAATCTCTAGATAGGTAGTTACATAGTTTCCGGGGAGAACCCACAACTGGGAGCAACCTCACGCAGGAGGAGCGGTAGTAACACGCTCCAGGGCACCATCTTCATTGGCCCGTCACCTCAGATGCATCGAAGTTGCAAGTCGTGGAAAGACTGTCTTGATTTCTTCAGCGACGAAGGCTGCGGCCTAGGAGGAGGTGAAAAAATGCTTTGTATCATGTGAAAGTTAGGGTATAAAAAAAATATTTGTATAAAAAAACATGAAAAAATGCGCGTTATGGTATAATTCCATCCAAGAGGTTATTCCCAAGGTACAGCTTTTGCAGCCGGACGAGGTTGGCGATGCCCGGTGGCAGGGGCGGAGCTAGAACTATATGGGTATGCAATGAATACCCAATAATTTTTGCAATTTATTTTTAGTATATAAGCTCCTATACATAAGGTATACATACTAGGGTCGTTTTGTACTAGTTTAGCTCGTAAAAAACACAAAAAAAAAGCGATGTCCCGACCACTCCCACGTCCGGTCAATCTAACCCGGGCCAAAGAGCAACAGTGGGTTTTACTTGGGCTCCCACGTCTAAGTCATAGAGCAGATTGCTCCTCTTCTGTTCTCGTTCAGGCTGCCCGTTCAGGTTGGGATCAAACTGATCAGTGATCAGTTCATTTAGGATAAGAAGTAGTAGTTCATTGTTAAGGTATGTTGATAAAACTGGACAGGTAGTTGAGAGATTTCTTGAAATTGTCGAAGTTGAGGACACTACATCATTTACACTTAAAAAAGGCAATTATTGGTGACGATGTCACTACTATGAACAGTTTGTGATTCGGTTCTTACTATTGTGAACCTACATATATTGTATTGGTGTGCTTTTTTTTATAGTTCGAATACCCAATGTGAAAATCCTGGCTCCGGCACTGCCCGGTGGTATAGCGCCCGAAATGCGATTGTTTGCGAGATTCAGAACCTCGAGCTGCAACGGGGGGTGCGGGATAAAGCTCGCCATCTGGCCAGAGAGATTGTTCCCGTCGAATTGGATCTCGGCCAGGGCTTCGCAGTTTGTGAGGTTGTTCAGGAACTCCCAGCCGCTGGCGTCGGTCGCCGTGAGCTGGTTCTCGGACAGATCAAGCGACTGCAGGCAGGATAGAGGCTGAGGACCTTCAGCTTGCTGGCGTTGGCGAGCGATGCCGGGATGGTCCCGGTGAGGTGGTTGCCGCTGAGATAGAGGTACTTGAGGTTCGGTGAGTGGGTGTCGGCGTCACGCGGGAGCTCGCCCCAGAACTCGTTGTTAACGAGGGCGAGACCCTGCAGCGTCGTCATGTTGAAGAATCCCGGCGGGATCTTGCCGGTAAAGAGCTGGAGCTGTGGTAGGCGCGTGAGGCCGTCCAGGATGGTGCCTTGGAGAAAGTTCTCGTCGAGCTCCAGCCACACGATCGAGGTGACGTTGGCGAGGGACTCTGGTATGCGGCCAGATAGGGAGGTTTTTGGTGAGCCGCGGCACGGCGAGCGCCGGCATCGCGCCGAGCCAGGTGGGCAAGCCGCCGGTGAAGACGGTACGAGCATATACTATTCAAACGGGAAACCCATTTTCTGTGCGTAGGACGAAGAGGAAGGTGCTGATCGATGCCGACATAAACCAAGCGGAATCTGGAAATTAATCGATACTGCTTGCTTGTTGACTCCACTCGGAACCAAGTCACACAGACCGTCCGTTGTGGAAGAAAGCAGGTCTCCCATGCACCACGTAGCCAGTCCTACCGCTGTCGGCTGATGAATCCCTGAATATTCAACGCGTGCACTGACCTTTTCTTCAGGAAAGAGGATTAATCTTCATTTTCGTTTTGCAACTAAATTAGTTGCACATATGGTGCCTCACGCCATTCCTATCACTTGTTGACATGGAGCCTGGCTTGCTTGATTGTGACGGATAGTTTGGACATGCATGATTGCCGGTGCAAACACACCGCTGGCATCTCCTCTGTGGAATTTGCATTGACCCTAAACTGTTGGAATTATCGGTCTTATGGGCTGTTGTTTACAGTTAATCACAAGGAAAAAGCTAAGCAGGGACATCAATACCATCTACGGATGGCAATGAGTACCCGTTACCCGCAAACCCGGCGGGTACCCGTCTTAAATGGGCGGGTATGGTAAAAAATAATACCCGCGGGTTTACTTAACGGGGGAAATTGAAACCCAGCGGGTCTGGCGGGTACGGGTATGGGGTGCCATACCCATACCCTTTTACCCGCCCACCCGCTGACCCCACTTGTCAGTGAACATCAGCAAACCCTAGAATCCCACTCCCATCCGACCCCACAAGTCATAGAGGCTGAATAACAGAAACCCTAACTCCAGGAGACATTTCCCCACGTCCCCACGCGCACAGCGCACTCCCTCCGTCCCTCGTCCCTCTCCCCACTCGCGCCGCAATCGCCCAGTCGCGCACTCGCGCCGCACTCGCGCCGCACTCGCCCTCCTCCCCTCACTAAGCCAGCCCGCTAGATCCGCGCCGCCACCGCCGCTTGCAACTTCGCCTCACCGGCCAGCCCTGCTCCCTACGGCCCTTCCTCTGCTGCTCCGCGCGGTCCGATTGGTCGTGGCCCGTGAGGTCTTCTCCGACCATGGAGCCCATCGAGGTGCCCGAGGGGAGCAACTCCGGAGAGGGTTCGGTCCTGCCAAACAACCTCGAGCCCACACCATCGCCGGTTGGAGGTTCGTCGCTCAAGATTCCGCCGGCAGGAAGCGGGGAGCGTCTAGGGTTTTTTCTGGGCGTGCAGCCATCGCCGTCGAGCTCCAAGGGAACGCAGGGAGGAGGCTTGCCGTCGGTTGCTGCATCTGGGAGGGGACGGAAGCGGCGCCGTACGCCCATGGCTTCATCCTCCGGCGACGAGCCCGTGCAGAAGAACGTGGCCGTCAAACAACGAGCGCAAAAGGCCAAGTCTCCAATGTAAAATTCGGTGAACTGCATGTCTGCATTAGATTGTATTTTAGATTTTTTAGATTGATTGCAGTAGCTATGTATAGATGTATTGTATCTGTAGTGTATATGTGTTGCAGCAGATGATTCATTTTAGTTGTATAGATGTTAAGCAGGTCTTGTTTAGATGATTCATTTTAGTTATAGATGTTCTTGTCATGTTAAAAACCTGTTGTTTGCATTTCATTTCAGTGGCACAAGCTCTAGTAGCCAAGCCCCATGTGAATCGGTGAATGAAATTTCCAATGATGATGATGTGGTGGAGGTGAATGCTGCAGCAACAGCTAGACGCAGACTAACTTCTGAAGTGTGGCAAGAGATGAAGAAGGAGTTTGTGTGTGGAGAATGGAAGGGCATTTGCAACTATTGTCACAAGTCGCTTAGTGCAGGATCCAATAGTGGCACTTCACATCTGCGTGACCATCTGAAAACATGTACTCTAAGGCAATTGAAGTTGAAAAGCAAGACAGGAAAATCAATGACTCAATCTTCATTGAGGATGACAGCCCAAGCTGATGGGAAGGTGAATGTAGAGACTTATACATTTGATCAAGATACTGCTAGAGAAGAGCTTGGTAATATGATTGTGTTGCATGACTACCCCTTAAGTATTGTGGACCATGTTGGATTTAGGAGGTTTGTCGGTGCACTTCAGCCACTTTTTCATTTGCACACAAGAAACACTGTTAGGTTTGTGTTTGTTACCTATTTATCTACAAATAGCTGCTGTTTTTTTTCTTTGAACAGCTGCTGTTTTTATCTATGAACATGAATAGTTGTTGTTTTTACCTATTTATCTACAAATAGCTGCTGTTTTTATCTAGTTATAGCTGATGTTTTTATCTATGAATAGATGTTGTTTTTATCTATGAATAGCTGCTGTTTTTATTTATGAATAACATTCTTGTCAATTCTATTGTAACTAGGACTCATTCATGACCTCCATATGAGTATGAGACATCTTCTCTTGAGTTGGAGCTTCTAGGCATCAAGTCGTTTAAGTTGGAAGAAATTGCTAGAGCTTTATTGTGTCATGTGTGATTCATGAACTTTATTGTGTCAATGTATGATTCGTAAACTTTATTGTGTCAATGTGATTTGTGAACTGTTGTTTGTAAGACAATGAGAATATGAGATGCTGCTTTGAATTGTTATAAAACTATGAATTGCTGCTTAAATTGCTAGCTATTTGTTTGGTGATGAATTTAGTGTGAAATTGTTGCTGAAATATGTGTTCCTGCCATTTTTATGCTGTCATTCGAACTGATATCAGTTTTGACGGTTACCCGCCGGGTCTTGCAAACCCGCCGGGTGGCGGGTATGGTTGTGTTTGGTACCCGTTGGCGGGTATGGGGGCGGGTGGCGGGTACGGGTATGGGGGTGCCATACCTGTCCCCGTACCCGGCGGGTGCCATCCGTACTACCATCCCTATCACTTGTTGTCGTCTGGCTAAACATTTTTTTTATCTCAAAAAGGGGGCGCGGATACCCGGTCTCTATCAATCAAATTGATGCACACCGCCATCCGCGTTTTAAAACGCCGTTTGAAATGTTTGCAGTTTACAACTCACAAATTACTCAGAAAAATAATAATGATGCACATCGATGAACAAAAAATTGTTAGTTGGGTAAAAAGGACTCCATGTCAAGAGGATCCGATGGATGTTATGCCTACGGACACTTGGCAAGAAACTACCTATATTGACAATGAAAAATCTTCCTCCCAAAAAGGAGTGTCATCAACCCCTAAGGCCCCGCTTGGATTTCATGTAATCGGGCCGGAATTGGCCAGGAATATTTTATGAACCGTTCGTGCTCTGTAATTTTAAGCTGCACCAGCTCCGCATTTCACGGATCGAAAAAACGATCAACAATCCAAGCGAGCGCTAAGAGCATCTCTAGCAGTATGCGCCCACCCGAGCATCGGGGGCTCGTCTCAGAAATTTGTGACGTAGCGCGGGAAGCTAAAATACAATATGAAATATATTTTATTGTTGGCTAAAAAATAATACAAAACTGTTGGTTTGAGGACAATGAATACTGCAAACAATAAAATTTTCAAAATTTATCATTTTTATGTATTCAAAATAAAAAATATTTTGCACGCTTGTGTGATGCATTGATCATTGATTATGTCATCATTTGTCTTCTGAATATTTGAAAACCTGTAAATATAATTTTAAAATTTTAAAATATTAGGGGCTCCTTGATGACGCCTAAATGTTCTTATGTAAGCTCCGCTGAAATTTGGACGGTCGCCAAAACTAGGGCAACTGTTCATATAACAGTTGAGCGACTGAAACTCTAGATGATCTTCATGGAATTACAGTTTCTCGGGAAGGAAACACAATAATTCAATGCGAAGCAACAAAACCACATAGATAGAGAATTGTGAGCATCAAAACAATGTGTTATGTGTTGGTTGGCAAACTAAATCAGCTGCACTTTGTTCAAGCATCATCGATCGGCCGGCTGTTGCAGCGAGAGATTCCGGCTCCGAGTCCGATCTCTTTTGAACAGCTGGAGTCCGCCTAATATACCCCCTCCGATGGCTCCACCTATGAGAGTGCAGCGGCCGGCGGCACGTAGCCCACGGGGCAAGGCGGCGATGCCGTAGGCGCCGCCCGCGGCGAGGACAGAGTTCAGCACCGGCGTGTCCTCTTTCCGGCGGGCGTGCTGAATGCCGGCGTAGGCGCCCGACCAGACCGCGCAATAGACACTCACGCCGGGCGCCTGCGTGCAGAGGGCCTGCATGCCGCCGCCCCTGGCGAGGTAGTAGGCGGAGCCGAGCACGCCGCCACCGAGGAAGCCCTTCCCCACTTCCTGGCTCAAGTTGAACGGCTCATCCGGGGTAGGTGTCTCCATCGTCGCTCCCTCGGTCGATCCGGCGGTGTTCGGCAGGGGTGCCGTCGTCATGGCTAGCTGTAACTTGGCTTGGTGGAAGGTTAAGGTTAGGGAAGAGATTTGATGAGTTAAATAGACCATGGGTTGCAGACTTCGTCGGTATGCATGTTCGACCGTTTCACAAGCAAACTCGGTTTACATGGAGGTAACTTGGGCACTTGGCTTGGATTATCACTGCCTCACTGGTAGGTTAAGGTTAGGGAACAGATTTGAGAACTCGGTTTACATGGATCAGGTGTACATGCATCAGAATTCCGAAGTCGAGTATGGAAGGGCTACACTGCCATACGGAGTTGAATCCTTCCCATACACGAGCGGGGTCGCCCCTACCCAAACCAATTGCAGCTCCAACATCTTGCATATCCTGATTTAGAGTCTTTTTATTTATTGGAAAAAGTTCAAGACAAAAATGAAAAACAAGCGCGACGGCGGCTACTACAGTCGTGAAGGGAGGACCATCGTCTCCTTCTCCATCAGCGAAGAAACCTTTGGGACCGTGGCGCCACCGCCGGCGGCCCATGTCATGGACGACAAGGCTCCGCGAAGGCGATGTCTCACAGAGCTCAACGGGAGACTCTGCCTCTTCTCGTGGGGATCTCCCGGCTACTAGAGTCTTTTTATTTATTGGAAAAAGTTCAAGACAAAAATGAATAAATTGATGATAGGTCTTATTTCGTGTCCGGTGACTTTTGGTTCGGTAATTTCATCTGACTTTGCTTTCGTCAAACCAATGCATGCATGCAGAATCGATTGCCACATCGGTAACGGGTTTGGTTCATTGTGGTGGAACCAGTCCACCCATGTTCAAGTCTCTGACTTGGCATGGGTGCTCGTATTTTTCTGATTTTTTTATAATTTAACCGACGCTATGTTTTCACTGACGTGCCCGTCTGTGTTGACTTCGTCAAGCTCAAGATATGTCAGACCAGTCTCTCGGAGGTGCTTATAGGGGTAGGATTTGCGTATGTGCGGTCATAGGGAGTGTATGTACGTGCGTGTTTATGACATTCTGCGTCTGTATCAAGTGCCACAATGGCCTTGCAGATGGTAGCCCTTGTCACTTCTCAGTTGTCACTCACGATCGACAGGAAGGAAGGAAAAGAAATCCCTTGGCAAAACTAATATCCGACCTATGCGCGCGCGCTATTCTCTCGTGCGTTCGTTGCGGCATCGGTTCACTACGGGAAACACAGCCCAGCCCGACGGCCATTTCAACGCCGACGGGGGCCGTCGGCGTCACAACGTGAAACCGACGAAATGAAGAAACCGTCGGCGTCATTTTACCGTCGGCGTCCTAGTTGTAAGGCCGACGGCATTGTAAGGCCGACGGTATTACCGTCGGGCTCACTATACAGTTTTTTAGTTTTTCTTAAAAAATTAGATTACATTCAAAAAAATATGAAAAAATACTAAAAAAAAGAAAACCCTTTGGCACGAAGTCTTTTGACGTGTACTAGTTTTTAGAAAAATGATAAACTTGAGTTTTGGCAACTTTTTAAAACAAGACTTTACAAAAAATATCAATCATATACAAATATGCAATAGTTTTAACACATATCTGTGACCCTTATCATGTCATAGTTTGTGATAAAGTGCTCATAATCAGCACATATGTGTGTCATGGTATGTAAAACAACGTCGCCGAAGCGATTTTCAAAATTCTTTTTAGAAATATCATTTTCCATTTTTTAAGTGTGAAAAATGATTTTTTTTGTGAAGCAAGTACATAAAATATGGTCCAAAATGACACCCATTTAATTTTCACAAAGAGTAGAACAAATTTTATGGATAATATCTGACTATGAGGATTTTTCTTACTTTCTATCTAAATTCGCCTCTTTAATTGACTTTATGTCAATTTTCCGGAAGTAATTTGAACTACAACTGTGTGATAGTTTGCTCTGAAGTTCTTAAAAAAATAATTTTAACGTACACAAGTAGTGGTTACAACATAGAACCGTCAATAGTTTTGAAAAATTCGACCACTTTTGATGAATAGCCAAGCTCTCCATTTTGACCGTTTTTTGAAAGAAATAGAAAAATATGAAAAAGTACTCAAAAAAGAAACCCTTTGGCATGGAGTCCTTTTACGTGTACTAGTTAATAGGAAAACTGATAAACTTGATTTTTGGCAAACTTTTCAAAATGAAACTTCACAAAAATGTCAAACATCTATAAACATGCATAGGTTTCAAGACAAATGACCAATGTATGACCATTATCATGTCATAGTTTGTGATAAAGTTCCCATATTCAGCACATATGTGTGTCATGGTATGGGAAACAACGTCGCCGAAGCGATTCTCAAAATTCTTTTTAGAAATATCATTTTCTATTTTTTAAGTGTCAGAAATGACTTTTTTGTGAAGCAAGTACATAAAATATGGTCCAAAATGACACCCATTTAATTTTCACAAAGAGTAGAACAAATTTTATGGATAATATCTGAATATGAGGATTTTCCTTACTTTCTATCTAAATTCGCCTCTTTAATTGACTTTATGTCAATTTTCCGGAAATAATTCAAATTTGAACTACAACTGTGTGATAGTTTGCTCTGAAGTTCTTACAAAAAAAATTTCAAGGTACACAAGTAGTGGTTACAACATAGAACCGTCAATAGTTTTGAAAAATTCGACCACTTTTGATGAATAGCCATGCTCTATATTTTGACCGTTTTTTGAATGAAATGGAAAAATATGAAAAAGTACTCAAAAAAAGAAACCCTTTGACTTGGAGTCCTTTTACGTGTACTAGTTAATAGGAAAAATGATAAACTTGATTTTTGGCAAACTTTTCAAAACGAAACTTCACAAAAATGTCAAACATCTATAAACATGCATAAGTTTTAAGACAAATGACCAATGTATGATCATTATCATGTCATAGTTTGTGATAAAGTGCCCATATTCAACACATATGTGTGTCATGGTATGGGAAACAACGTCACCGAAGCGATTCTCAAAATTCTTTTTAGAAATATCATTTTCCATTTTTTAAGTGTCAGAAATGACTTTTTTTGTGAAGCAAGTACAAAAAATATGGTCCAAAATGACACCCATTTAATTTTCAGAAAGAGTAGAACAAATTTATGGATAATATCTGAATATGAGGATTTTCCTTACTTTCTATCTAAATTCGCCTCTTTAATTTACTTGATGTCAATTTTCCGGAAGTAATTCAAATTTGAACTACAACTGTGTGATAGTTTGCTCTGAAGTTTTTACAAAAATAATTTTAAGGTACACAAGTAGTGGTTACAACATAGAACCGTCAATAGTTTTGAAAATTTCGACCACTTTTGATGAATAGCCATGCTCTCCATTTTGATCGTTTTTTGAAAGAAATGGAAAAATATGAAAAAGTACTCAAAAAAAGAAACCCTTTGGCATGGAGTCCTTTTACGTGTACTAGTTAATAGGAAAAATGATAAACTTGATTTTTGGCGAACTTTTCAAAACGAAACTTCACAAAAATGTCAAACATCTATAAACATGCATAGGTTTCAAAACAAATGACCAATGTATGACCATTATCATGTCATAGTTTGTGATAAAGTGCCCATATTCAGCACATATGTGTGTCATGGTATGGGAAACAACGTCACCGAAGCGATTTTCAAAATTCTTTTTAGAAATATCATTTTCCATTTTTTAAGTGTCAGAAATGACTTTTTTTGTGAAGCAAGTACATAAAATATGGTCCAAAATGACACCCATTTAATTTTCAAAAAGAGTAGAACATATTTTATGGATAATAACTTAATATGAGGATTTTTCTTACTTTCTATCTAAATTCGCCTCTTTAATTTACTTTATGATGATTTATGTTGGTTCTTGTTTGTTTTAAAAGACATCATTCATTATGAAAATGATGGCATGGATGTCATATTTGGATTCCTCTCATTTTTATGATGGACATAGATATTTATTTATTAAATTCTGATATATCAATATGAAGATATGCATTATTTCTTATTAAATAGAAAAGACAAAACAAAAATAAAATAATTGATTATTATTATTCAAGTATTATTAAACATAGTTATTTTGTTCATTTAAATCTTATTTTTGAAATTTTAAAGATTAAAAAGTATAATATCTCAGATGAGGGTTAATATGATTGTTATCATACTAATAGCAACAAGGTATAACATCTCAACTAGAATCTCATTTGAATAGAACTCAATAGTTAAGCGTGCTTGACCTGGAGCACTCTAAGGATGGGTGACCGTCTGGGAAGTTTGACTAAGATTGAATAGTTTGAGTTAAGGTTATGATTAAGTGTGTAAGTGGATAGTTTGAGATAAGATTATGATTAAGTGTGTAAGTGGATAGTTTGATCTAAGATTATGATTAAGTGTGTGATATGAGATTAAATATATGACTAAATTGGAGTTAAAAAAAGTTGGAAAAAAATAATTTTGAAAAAAAATTGGTAGAGCCATCTATGAGTCCGACGGCATTGCTGTCGGCGTCCTAGTTGTAAGGCCGACGGTTATACCGTCAGGCTCACTATGAGTCCGACGGTATTTACGACGTCGACGGCAATGGCGTGATCCCGATGAATTACACGCCGCCGTCGGGCTGGCCTGTTTAGTGGTTATATCATCACGATGCGTCCAACGCAGCCGCCCCATGCATGCATGGCATCGATCGATCTCTATCTTCTGTGTCCTGACGAACCCCCCGAAAACATAACCCTCATCTCATGTGCATATGGCGATGGCTCACACCCGCCGATGCCCGGTCCTCCCCGACGAGATCATCTCGGACGAGATCATCGCTCGGCTGCGGGCCAAGGCAGCGCTGGGTTGCCGTCGCCTCTCCCGCGCCTGGGCCGCCACGATCGCCTCCGACGACTTCATCGACACCTACCACATCGGGCGTCCCAAGATCCTCCGCCTCCAGGACGACTCCCACGGCGACGTCGACGAATCGGCAGACTCGCGCGCGCCCCGCCGCCCGTGGGCGGCGTCGCCATCACGGGCGAGTGCTTCCCGCGCTACGTCACGGCGTTCTGGGACGAGCCCCCGGTGGTCCGGTACGACCCGAGCGCCGTCACGACGCACTGCCGCGGCCTCATCCTCCTCGAGCTCATCCCCACGGGGATCCACTTCCTCTGCAACCCGTCCACAGGGCAGAAGCGAGCTCTCCCGGAGGGCCGTACCACGGGCTGCCGGGGTCCCAGGGAGCTGCTGCATACATACGCCAGCCTAGGGCTCGGCTACGACGCTCGCGCCAGGAGGCACAAGGTCGTGCGCGTCTACTACCGCGGCACGGATAGCGAGGGGCGCCCCGCTTCTTCCATGCATGGGATGTGAGGTCTATACGGTTGTGAACGACGACACCGCCGGGTCGTGGCGCCCGGTGAGTTCCAGGCCGGCGGGATGGGTGGTACAGTACAAACCGAGCGTCTTTGCGCAAGGGCACGTCGTGTACTGGCTCGCCCACAAGAAAAACAAGCGCGACGGCGGCTACTACAGTCGTGAAGGGAGGACCATCGTCTCCTTCTCCATCAGCGAAGAAACCTTTGGGACCGTGGCGCCACCGCCGGCGCCGGCCCATGTCATGGAAGACAAGGCTCCGCGAAGGCGATGTCTCACAGAGCTCAACGGGAGACTCTGCCTCTTCTCGTGGGGATCTCCCGGCTATCAGCATCTCTAAGATGTCTGGCGACTTGAATCAGGCACCACATGGGATTTGTACTGCCGAATCGATACAGGCGCGACCTCCTCGCCGGAGGTCAATAGGGTCATGAGATACCCGTACAGCAGCAGTTCCAACATCCACTCGTTATTATCGACAATGGCCATCGCATCCTCCTGGCGCTAAATGACTTTCCAACAGACATATGGGTATACACCCCATCAACCTGTGACGTTCAGAAGCACCTCGACCTGATGAGCATGGTGGACCAGAAGAACAGCCTCATGGAGGTTGCGGTGTACGAGGAAGACATTGCATGTCCGGGACGAAGTACTCAACAACCAAGCTGGGAACTTGTCCTCACCTCATCGCTGTCTACGCAAGCCATGTCATTGGCGCTACGGCTCTTGCCGGAACGCACACTCGGAAGCCTTATGTGCGTCTGTCGGAGCTGGTGCACCATGGTAGCAATGCACCGTTTCAACATTGGGCCCTCCCGCATTAGGAGGGACCTAGAATGATGCAAAGAAACACATAGGTCGAGTCGACCACTTCTAATTAGACTTTTAGAGCAAACATCTGCTCTTTTTCCTTCATAGAGATATAAGGTTTTAATGATGTAGCTTCTAATCAGTGTATTTTATCACCTATTTCATTTTTTAGATTTCTAGATTTATTTTAAAAATTTCAGATTTGTATATACTATTTGGCCAAATACAGAAAAAGGCAAAACAGATCATCCACCATGGTAGTGGGGGCCCTGCCTCGTCAAGCCGTGATCCTCTCGGCATGATTCAGGTTCATTCCTACCTTTTTTTACTGATCGTGGTACTGCCCCAGAGCACCCAAGTGGTGAGCTGATGGATGGAATCGTCATGTGCTTGTAGTGCTCCTAGCCGTCAGTTGTGTTAACTGAAGAAAGTTCAGTTTCGTAGGAGATTGCTTGTGTCAGTTAATTTTAGAGTGATAGTCTTGGCTCTTATTAGTGAGTACCAGATCATATGCAAACAGGATCGGATCATGTGATTGGGCTCTTGGGGTGTAAAGTGTGGATATCAAGTATCTAGGGAATATTTGCCAGATCTTGTATCTAGGGTGTGCATCCTGGTGATTTAGAGTTATGTGTAGTTTCTATAGCAACTTTTTCTAGCTCACTTGATTTACTATCTAAAGACGAGTTCTTACATCTCCTGGAGATAATATATGCCTGATTTGGTACATGTATAAGTATTGTGCTAGCAGATTTAATTGATTTGGTGGTTCAGATGCAAAAGACCAAAAACCCAATGCCAAGTGAGTGAATTCCAAAACACCACCACAATTTGGCTAAAGTTGGCAACCATGTAGAAAAATACCACCACAAATCGCATGAAATGGTGGGCGTTCGATACCTTTAGCCTAATTGTGTTGTTTTTTTTAGAATTCACTCATGCAAAGAAGAAGCTAGAAAAAAAAAGTGAAGGAATTGAACAGTTGACTTGGTTTGATACGGTAAGCATACATGATACATGTAGCTCCTCCAAATGTGCTACAAGGTACTATCTACAGGAAGTACTAGAATACAAGCTCCTCCAAATGGCTTGAAGTAGAATGTAAGTACTCCTATGCATGTAGAGTAAGTAAATCGTGCTACAATCTACAGCGCAAGCGCTCAGTCAGAAGTTATAACCGATCACAGGTAATCGCAAGAATGCAATTTTCAAAAGATCTTCTCCAGTGCTATGGTGGAATTTTGCTTAATCTACCGTGGATTAACTAGTTGGACACTAAGTAAGTAGGCACTGCTTGCGGTGTGCTGCGCGCTCCGTATGAACCTGCAGCTGGGCGTCACTGTCGCTTCCGGTTCCGAGGAGCTCGTCCTTTCCGGCCGCCGACGTCGGAGGAGCTCGAGTTCGTCGTGCTGTCGGAGGAGTTCTTGCAGACGAAGTACACCACCACCTGCGCCACCAGCCCCGCCAACACCGCGGCCCACAGCGCCGCCGCCATCACCGCCCCCACGGCCACCCGGAGCCAGACGCCGAGCCCCATCATGTCGTCCACCACCAGAGCACCGAATGCCAGCTGCACGGCCACGGCACATCCGTCGAGCGTCGTGAAGACGGCCGCCGCGGCCCAGAACTTTCCCGCGCCGATGAGGAGCTCGTCGCTCCTGTGCAGCGCGCTGATTCCCCTCGCGCCATCCTCCAGCACCGACATCACGCACGCCACGCGCCACACCGCGCCGACGTACCCCGCCCCGGCGAGGGCCGCGGCGCCGCCCAGAAGAAGCAGCGCCGTCCGCGGCAGGTGCATGAGGAAGGCGACGGCGGCGCAGAGAGCGGTGTAGCCGAGGAGGACGAGGAAGGCGTCGCAGGTGTTGGCGGCGAGACGCGTGAAGACGCCGGGTCCGGTGCGGACGAGGCGCGCGGCGAGGCGGGAGTCGCCGCGGAAGACGGAGACGAGGCACTTGGACAGGAACCTGGGCACCTCGTGGAGGTCCCGCGCGATGGAGCGGGCGTCGCGGTCGGCGTCGGCGGCGAAGCCGGAGTACCGGGGCGCGACGCAGAGGGCGGAGAAGGCGGCGGCGAGCAGCGACTGGAAGACGATGAGGCAGAGGAAGGCGGCTTCCGCGACGATGAAAAGGGCCCAGTTTCCGGCGAGAGTACGGAGCATGCCGGAGCCGGGGTCGGATGCCCCCGCGGCCGCGGCGTCGGAGAAGAGGTCGAGGGAGACGGCGACGTGGGCGAGCAAGGTGAGGGAGAAGGTGACCACCATGCCGCACAGGACAGGGAAGCCAGGTGGGTGGGAGCGGACGACGCGTAAGGTCTCGCGGCAGACGCCGGCGAGGCCAAGAGCTCCAACAGTGGCTTCCTCTGGGGCCTGTTCCATTGTTGGTGAGGGGAAAGAGTGGAGCTCACCCAACTGCTCTGCTTATCAGAGACACCCGTAGTCATTTACATACACGCAACGCATCTGCACATTTTTGCTATTTTTCATTCAGTGTTGCCTTATTATTTCTGTTACTACTGACTATTGAGTCACACCTAATTTTACATACTCATTTACGAAACATGCATTTTTTAGATAAAGGGAAATATATTAAAGTGTGTAATGTTTGATACAGAAAAAATAGTGGTGCAAAATATCTGTACAAATATTATGAATGAACTATATCGAAATTTAACGTTTGAGTTGGGTATATTTGACGTCGTCGGCCGGCTTATACAACGGGTCGGCACTTTCTAAGATAGCTTATCTAATGTGTTGTGGCCTTCCAAGATGTGTCGGCGACATTCTGACAATTGACAATAGACATTCCGCGGAGAGGTGGCCCAATACTGATAGACAAGTGACAGCTCGTAAAGAGGGACCCAAATGCAATTTATGGTCCATGCATCATCTTTTTCATTGTCAACATTTTCTTCTACTCGGACGGAGCAGAGATTGGGTCGACAAGAGGGAGGAGTAGACGAGCCGGAGGTCGAACATGAAGTGCTAGACATCGGAGAGTAGGATCACCCACCGCCATGAAAGAACTACATGGTCCATGCATCATCTTTTTTGTTGTGTGCATCTTAGTTATGCAGAGGTTGGGTGTAAAGCGCCCTTTATTGATACGACACCGAGAGGACACGAAGTTTTGTCGTAGAATTACCCGTAATAAAACAAATTATTTATTATGGTGGATGTCCGTAGACATCACCCTATACAGTATACTGAGGCGTAATCTGAAAATTCCGAACAGTGGCAACGCAGGAGGGTTCAGTTATCCGGCCGGCCGAGACGTCGGCGACCAGTCCACCGACGCTCCTCTCCTTCGTACGGACGCGGTGGTGGATGCAGCAGGGCAGGAAGCTTCGTGCCGCACCGGACGGTCCTTATGCTGCCCCGGCCGGCGCCCAGACATGAGCACGCGCCGTGCAGAGCGGCACCCCTGTTTTTCCCAGCCCAGGTTCATCATCAGACATCAAAGGAGAGACATCACGTTCGTAGTGGCTCCCATGGGTTGCCGATCTCGGCATCCCCCCGGCTCCTTCCGGCCGTGGAATTCTTGCCGTTTCTGGCGATAGCCACGGCATGTGATCCGTCCATTGACCGGTCGCTCATCAGCCACGGCAATGCATGCACAAACCGCGTTGCCGATAGCTCGCTCGGCAGAACAAGCGAGCAGAGAAAGGCATATACTTTACTGAATCAAGAACGCAATTTTTATGATGGAACTCCGGCTACATACAAATGCACGGCTTCACGGGTCCTGGCAAGCAGCAACGACGAGCTTCGTCCCGGGGTTACTAGCTCGCCTGAAGAGGTGCACCCGAGAACGACGTCCCACACCACATGGCCGGCCGGCCACTTTGGCCATCATCATGCTATTCGCAAAACGGAGCCGACCGGCTTCAGATAGCGGACGTCGACGGCTTTGCGGCCGAAAATAAAGACCGATGGGAAATAAAGACTTTTACTCCATCGTTCGTCACCAAAAGCCGTGGTGCTCTACAACACCTTATGCATTCACCCAAACCCAACTGTCAAGCTTCGGCTAAATGTCCAGTAAACTGTAGTGTTGCAGAACAACATTGCACTTTCAGTTAGCACGAACCACAGGCAAAACGATCATAGAAACACATGCAGTATGCCGCTCACCTTTGCATATCAAAAGGCCATCATCAGATGCCAACGTTTGGATTTGGAATGGAACGGTATGGCAAAGATTTAGCCAACTAGTATTGAAATCATAATCCTTCTCTAACGGCACAACGACAGAGGAAAACTTCCATGGAGGAAACTCCTAAACCTCTCTTAATAAGAACCAGCTGCTTCAAGTTTCAACTGGAAAACAATGATGATACAATAAGCTAACATGAAACCTGAAGATAGAAACACAGACATACGGGCACTCAACGTCTGCATTATCAAAATGACATCACCACAGGCCATCTTTCGATGGAAATGAAAAGGTATGACAAAAATTTAAACCAACTAGTCTCGAAATCACAAGCGTTCTCTAACGATACCACGACAGAGACAAAACTTCCACAGAGAAACTCCTAAGGCCTCTCCTAATCAGAACCACCTGCTCAAACGACAAGCAGCGATCATATAATAAGCTAACACTGAACCTGAAGGTTTTAAGATGTCCATGCTAAAAATGAGAATTCTGATGGCAGCTCAGGCACTCTCATCAAAAGATTGCTGCTCTGCAGGAGGCCCCTGCTGCTGTTGCCCCTGAGGCTCCTGATACGCATAGGTCATCGGCTGGCCCTGCTGCCCACCATACACCATTCCTGCATTTGGCGGCTGCTGCTGCTGAGCCTGCTGGGCATAGTAGTACTGGTACGGGTCGGCCGCCGGAGCCGGCTGTCCGACGGCCCTGGGAACCCCTCCTCCCTCCTCCTTCATCATCTCGTCCCTGGGAATAATGTCCACCAGGAAGTCGTAGACATCCGTCCTGGTGATAGCAGCGGCGATGTCATTCTTCTGTAGCGTCCGGCGCTTGTTCTCCTCGGTGTGCATCCACGACCGCAGCGTCAGCTCCAGCACAAACATCTCGCAGGCCTTGGCGAAGAGCACCGGGGCGTCGGCGGCGATCATGCGGACGTCCTCGTCGGCCTTCATGATCTTCTTGATCCTGGCGAGTGGCAGGGAGTGGCTCTTGAAGTCGGTGGCCTGCTCGATCTCCGACAGCTGCTCCGCCCAGAACTGCTGTAGTTGCTTCTTGTGTTCTTGCTGGAGCTGCTGCTGAAACTGCTGCGATTGCTCGTAGAGAAGCTGGTTCTGAGCACTGAGCTGAGCTGGATTGGCAGGGAGTGGTGGTGGTGCTGGCTGTGTACTACCGGCGGGAGTGACACCGGGAGCTACTGCTTCTGCAGGAGGATATGCTGAGCCAGGATACGCTTGTGATCCATCAGCAACATCGCACATTGCAGCAGGCGGAGGTTGTTCCATGTCCACTGCTTGATCTCCCTTGTCTGAAAATCTACGGTCCTTCCAGCACTGTGGAAAACGAATCAGAAGTATTTATCAGCTCAATCTTAAAGAAAGACAATCTTAAGAACAGTTGGTTAGTGCTAGTCTCCTAGGTTACAAAATAATTTGTTTGTGTAATTTCTTAAGATGAGTGTGACCATTCGTGGTTCTCTTTTAACACCAGTTTCAAAAGGCGAATAAATTTATTAAAATCATCCAATGCACTGTATGAAAAAACTATCTGCTACCACAGAAACTAGAAGCAGTTCTAAGTAACTGCAAAATAAAAGAAAAATGCATGGCTTAAATACTGATAATACACATGTATAATTAACTTTGCGATCAAACTATAGAATACATCTTGCTACATTTCACGGCCATTCTAAGGCACCAAAAATTAGCATCTTCTTTTCTGTTACATCTTAGGTGCAGTGCCCCAAAAGAGAATGACCTCTGGATAACATAAAAGATGTGTTCCTAAACACACATGTAAATTAAATTAGACTCTGAACAAATTGTCCTGATTATTAGAAAGACACTGGTTTCCTATAAGACTACAACATATAAATGGCTTAGATTGTACATAGCTAGAGAGTGGATAGCTTGGTTGAATATTTCCACCTAATTATTTCAAACAGAGGAAAAAAGAAGATCAGATGGTGATTAGGGTGTAAACGGATCTAACTGGGCTCGATAGTAGAAAACCATATTCACATCATATACATATAAAACAGATAGATGAATATGTTTATTTAAAGAGATATGAATACAAGCAGCGTAAACATACAGAGCAGAATCTGAGTCATGGATAACCTTTAAAATTATATTTCATTATATAAGAAGATATATTGTTCATAAATATCTTGATGAATGTTTTGATATCACCATCACGCACTCGTATTCCCTTGAGAGATGACATCTGTCACAAGTGGTTGCCAGAACCCCAACTTCCAGGCCCATCAAGTAGATCCCGTGGGACCATTTCGATTCGTAGTGCAATTCAATACTAAACGTAAGATCTGAATTTGAAAATGATCCAGAACTTGGGGTCATGATCTTCGAACAACCCAAACCATATGCTAACCTCAGAAGAATCCTACCTATCAGATCATGGCAACCATGCTTTGGTGCATCAATTTCCATACATAGTGGCGTCGCCGATGATTGTTTGTTAGATTTATGAAATCCTGATTAGAAAGGAACTGGAAGCTAAGACCATTTCGATATTTAGATCTTGAATTCTAGAGAATTGCAATTAATTTTTACAACGATAAAAAATAGTTTGTACCAGACCAATGACTAGATGTACGCAAATCAAAAGATAGTGCAAACAAGATTACCATGCAAGTGAGAGAAAAATCAAAGCTTGTACCTGCCATTGGAATTCAGATTTCTTATGCACCTAAAATTCGCTTCTCGGTTGAAACAAACCACGGCAAACGAACGGTACATATATACCTTGTTGGAAAAGAGACGCAAGCCGGCACAGCCGTAGGATAACATTGATTTCTACATATTAGGAAAGCAATTAAAGATATAGATTTTCCTTCTATTTTTGGTTTCCTGAAAAAATCTGATAGATTCGCCAAGCATTAATTTGACATTACTCCATGAAAAAATGGGGTTCAAAAACCTTATTTATTGTGACTAATTTTACACTGACGAGAGCAAATACTCCACGCAATTTAAAACGGACCAGGACAAATATTTCAACACTAATTACCAGTAACAGAATTTTGGTTGCATTCATCCACTTGATACTCTAGATTATATTTTTTTATTCATGTCATACTATTTGCTTATAGCCTCGGTCTTTTTTGGCAGGATTCTAACAGTATAAAAATCAATAATCCATTATTTAATAATTCTTAACTGATTTTGTGGTGACGAATCTCATTACACGTGCAACTAGAACCAAGTTCTGTGGCCTTACTTGTATACTCTTTAATGGACACAATGGAAGCAGTACAGACGCAACAGAGCCTCCAATCTAGAGAGCTTTGTCTAAAAATATACAAGATATTCCTGACACTCTCGTTATTGTCACAATATCATATTATAATTGATGGAGTAATTCTCAGGAGAACTTTGACAGAAAAGATGTGCAGCGAGATCAGCAATGTTTCTATTCGTCTATCGGTGAAGTTCTGAGATGATTATAAAATAATTGTCATTTTTTCAACAAAACTTATTTTTTTATCAAAACAAAAAAATATTAGTTCGTGACTATCACTATCTAAAACCCTGTTAAGGCTATCTAGGAAAATTTGCATCCTAATAATGTTTATCCGTGAAAAGATGGGGCCTTTTGCATGAACATATTAGTCTCCACAGAAATAGCCATGAGAAACCACGCATCGAATAGGTATCAGACATAGTGCAAAATTGAGGTGCTTGTTTCTTACAAATAATGTGTTAAACAGTGTGTGGGCGTGCAAGTCTGTGTGTGCGTAACATGTGCATATTTGGATTTGAAAAGATGAAGGTAAAAGACAATTAAATCTTCATCGGTTTTCCGAACTTGCTGCCTACTGAATGATGTTTTCTTCATTGTGTGAACTGAATTTTCTGACTTGTACAACCAGATGAGAAAACCTTCTTTTATTTTTTCAGTTTGGTAGGGAAATCTTAGGGTCGAACAAAACAGCACCCACAATCCTTGTGTGCCTCTACTAACATTATTACAAGAATTTATACTGTACGAATCTTCCATAAATGCAGTTAAGTAAGATATCAACATTTTTTTCCGCAAATGACAGAGCAGCGAGGCGACGAGTAAACGAGGGTTCAGTAGAAGTTCCCTACGGGGGGAAAAGCCGTAAGCTGACGGCCCCAGTTTGAACAAGGAGACATGGTTTTCAGAACGATACTATTTTTAGAAGTCAACCAATCTTCAGAGTAAACTTGACGCATTATCTGCAGCAAAATGTGGAAAGCAATGCAGACACCATGCATTATGCATACAGAGTTAACTAACAGGCTCGATCACGCTCAGCTCAGGGTTTTGTACGTATTTTACAGCTCCGAGAAAATCTTTGGAAAAGTAGCAGCTCGGTAGAGTTATATATCAGGTACAGCAGGAACAGGAAATCCTAACAAATTGCACAACTTAAATCCTACAGCGATCGCGCACACATCCCCCGTCTCCAAGAGCAAGAGCGCAGACCCAAGGTAACAACGCCGGGAAAATCATCCACGGCGGCCATGGATACAGAGCTCCTCCCGATCAAAGAACTCAAGAACGGAAAATCAGGAGACTTACTCGGAGAAGAAGGGGTCAGGGACTCCACGGCTGGTCCGGAGAGAGAGCGGCCTTGCCTTGCCTTCCGCCGCCGGAACCTCGGGCGCTCGGCTAGGGCACGAACGGATTAGAGATGCTCTTCTCTCTCTCGCTCGGCCGCCCGCCGCTCTGTCTTCTTGGTTCTTAAATAAATTCTGTTTGGAGCGAGGGCGTGCGTCCCATTGGCAGCAGCTCTAGAGATCTCCTATCGGGTTTGGGTATGGACCCGCCCGTTAGTTGTTGCTAGCTCTGGTCATGCAACAACTGACAGGTGTTGCTAGCTGCCGGCGTGTGCTGGAAGAATGATTAGTTCGAGTAGATTAAGGTGCCATGTTTATCGAAAGCTCCAACCATCGTCTCACCTCCAGGACTGCTGGAGCTTATTGTGCTCAATAATTAGTCCTAAACTCCTAATACAAATTAATTTGCTATTGCAAAATAATACTTAATCCTAATGCGCAAAACTATAGCCTTGACGATTTTTGGAGCAAAATAATAACTAAGAAAAGATCAAAAACACAAAATGAGCTCTAGGGAAGCTTCAAAGAAACCATAATCGTCAATTATAAATTTCAAAAAAAAAAAACATATGGGTCAACACCAACGAATCGAAACAACACGAGGTGCATCGCATTTGACAAGGATAGTCTAACCATATGGGAATCGTGCGCGCAATTTGGTAGAGCATTGCTCCGATGGTAATTATCTCCAATTAGCTTTTCAGACAAGTCAATCTCACCAACATAGAAAGTTCAAAAATGAAAAATCTCACATGCATAGGACAATCAAAAAAATCATTGCATGCATGTTTCATTCGTATATAGTGAGAATACTAGTACACATAAAACTTAAAGTTAAAGAATTCACACGCTCCTTCCCAAATTTACATACTCTAAAAACCATCTTAAAAAGAAAAGGATACTGCACCAACTTAGCAACTAATAAAGCTACACTCCAAATTATATTACTCCCTCCAATACAGTTTATAAGACATGCACACGTAGTTTAATACAAATTTTGACCATTAATTGCATCAATAAAATATGAATTATATGTCACAAAAATTATGTCATTAAAAACTTATTTTGAAATATGAATCCAATGACATAAATTTTGTGACATATAGTTTATATTTTGTTGACCAAATTTAATGGTCAATGTTTGTGTTAAACTTCGTGCATATGCCTTATAAATTATACTGGAGTGAGTGGAAAGATAGGCCATCTGAAGATCAAGGAACATAGTCCCGATCCAGGAACTCCCTCAAAGGCTCTTCCAGCGCGTTCATCACGGCCTTCCACCCTGCATTGGTCGGGTGCATCTCGTCCCAGTAGAAGAACTTGTCGGGATTCTCGCACAGGTCGTAGAGGCGATCCCCTGAAGGGCTTCGCTGTCCACAGTACCCGGTGTCAAAGGCGCTCACGCAGCACGGGGTCAGGTTGCGGTTGAACTTCCTGGCATCATCCGACAGTCCACCTGCATGCACAACAACAAGTTTTATATAGGTATAGTCATAGATATGTTGAATCAAATTCATATATATATTAGCCAGAAAGCAGCAGATTTCGTAACACTCTTATAGAGACTTACGGGAAGGGTGATTGACGATGTCGGTGAAGGCGGTGTAGAGGTCGAGTACGTGGGCGTTGTTCTTCCTGCCCATCAGCTGCTTCAGGTTGCTGTTGTGCAGAGACGCGCCATAGTTGGCGAGGAGGTCGCAGGAGGTGTAGTTGCTGGAGCTCGACTGCATGGGGGTGCAGCCGATGGGGTGCAGGTTGTTCACTAGCACCTTTCTCACACCTAGCCTCTGCAGCCGCTCCACGTTCTTCACGATTTCAGAGGTCACGTTCCCAATGTAGGCATGGATCTGCATGACAAAAGTTAGTACTCCAGCTGGTAGTAGTGTTACTATATATGATTGAGGTAGATAGAATCATATACAGAAAGTCTGCTACTACTCACGTCGTTGAAGCTGCTCATGTAGGAGTCCTCGACGTCGGCGCCGCTGAGGTAGTCGTTGCCGGAGATGGCGACGAGCGCGATGGAGCGGCGAAGCTGCTCCTTGGAGATGACCCCGTCGTTGACTAGGTTTGTGAACATCCTAACCTGGGCGGCGAGGGTTGGCGCGCTCTTGGACACGGTGTGCACGCCGGCGCCGCCAAAGGCAAATGTCATGCCGGATGGGTCGACAGACTGGTCCGCGGTGAGCACGTACGCTGGAGGGGCTTCAGTGAGGCCCAACATCCTCGCTGCAAGAACAAAGTGACAAGTTTAACATCAATCTTGGAGTAATTAAACTTTATAGCTAGCAATAATCTGAATTTCAATTTGCCATCTAACAGGGTACTAGCTAGATTATACTACGTACCGATGAAATCTGATTGAACGTGGTAGTTGGAGAAGCGTCCGGTTGGAAAAGGGGTTGGTCCGCGAGAGTTGACGTAGGAGCCGTAGGGGTAGCTCCACTGGCGGGTCGTGTCTTCACCGATGGACGCCGATGGAGTCTGCCCGCGCTTCAGCTTGGGGAGGTTGCCGTTGTCCACGAAGTCGTCGCCGAAGACGAACATGCTGGACCACTGTCCCTGTCCCTGAGACGAAGGTGTGCCTCGGGCGCCCTCCACAAGAGCACCTGTCGTACATGCAGAACATGATCGATTAACTTGAGTATTAACCAGATTGCATAATACTACTAGCATTGCACAACAGCAAATATATATCGAACTAAAAGAATATGGAGGCAACATCATATACCGTATCGATCTGAATAAGAGAGCAAGGAGAGACAGTAACAGTAGTACGTAATGCATGCATACCATCGAAAAGGAAGACTAGGACGACAAGGCAGCAGACAGCCGCCGGAAGAAGCTTCATGGTTGCTGGCCGGCGCCAGGCCGGCAAGGAAGTAGATGGCCGATCGAGGGTTTTGGTGCGGAGGGAGATCGCTCGATATGGTATGACCGTACGTGTGGAAGGAGCCCTACGGCTATGGCTATATTTATAGAAGAAACTTGACCGCCTTCGCAGTGTCCTAGTGCCCATCCACGAACGCGCTTTGAGTTTCTAGGACATGAAGATGAACTCTACAAGCTTTTTAACAACGGGGCGCTTCACAACTGCTACAGAGTCTGCTGCAGGGACGCGAGAGATCGATAGGTTGGTTTTCCTCCACCGATGTTGCAGATGTTGCTGCTTGTTATCTTCTGCTGTTTCTGAACTCTAGCGACGCGTTAGACTTGGTCTGTCCTTTATCGATCGTGGCGGTGCCGTTCTCTCCGCCCCGTCAAAGTTTCGTGGCTAAATAGCATTTGTGGTGCTCTTAGAAAAAAGAAATTGCTCATTTTGCAAGAGCAAGTGTACACCGTACACCAATAGCATTGTACACATCAACAAACCAATCCAATGCGACAGCGACTTAGGGCATCTCCAGCTCCCGCCCCCCAGGCCTCTTTAGCGCCGGCACGAGCGAAAAACGCCGTTTTTCCATTAGTCGCCGCCACCCCACCCACCCCCCCCCCCCGAAATTCAGTTAGCGCCGTTTCAGCGGAAAATATCGTCGGCGGCCCCAGGTCAAACCTAGCCCACTGGGTTCGGCCTGGGGGGCGAAATGGAGGGAAAGGCGACGCGGGCTAGCGCTGTCAGTGACGCGGGAGAAAATGGAGCGGAACAGAAATCCCCGTGGGCGGCGCGCCCTCGTCTTCTCGGCTCCCGCGTCGGTCAAACGCTGCCGAAATAAATGTCTGCGACAAGTGGCCAGCAAGAAGGCGGACGGAATAAATGTTTGCGTCGAATCTGACGGCCACACGACGTAGTAATGGCTAGCGACCGGAACTTCCGCCTGCTTCCGCTATATAAATCCTCCCGACCCTCGCCGTGACTTCCCACACTCGCCGCTCTTCCTTCTTCGCCGCTCTCCCTTCCTCGCCGCCTTTCCCTTCCTCTCCCTGCCCAGCCATGGCCTACAACCCCGCCACCGCCGCGGCCGCATCCCTCCCCCCAGTGGCGAGCGCCGCCAGCCTCGGCCTGCTCGACTAGGCATCGGCCTTTTTTATGTTTAGTTTTAATCTCTGTAATCGGCGAGTTTGAAATATGATGAAATCACGACTGTTTGAATGAAACTCGCCACTTTTCTAGTCGCCGTTTTTTTGAATCGCATGGGCCGAAACTTGGGCTAGAGACGACTGGAAACCGCGCTCCACAGATTAGCGTCGTTTGGCGCCGCGACGGCCCCAAAACAGCGGCGTTTTGGGCCCGGGGGGCGCAACGACTGGAGATGCCCTTAGTTGTATGAGAGTCTTTGTAATGGACGCCCTATAGATGGTGCTAAAAACTATATGTTACCTAGATTTTTTGTTTAGGTATGTACATAAAACTTATTTGAGAAACGGAAAGGACCACTTGTATATAAAAAATAAAACCAAGCACATTTAAATTGAGCATATAAAATAATAAAATCATATGCATGCAAAAGAGAAATACATGGAAGTTTATAGTTATCAGTTATTGCATATAAGATATGTTAATTTTCTAACCAATTGGATATCATGTACATGTTGTCATCGTACTACTCGACCCAACTTCCAAAAAACGGTTCAATTTATAGTATATTTTTTAATAATTATGCTGACATAATAATACACCAGAACCACCACAACAAAGATATTTCTCCGATTTTATGCTTTAGAGATCTTTACCATGATATTAAAGATACTCTGGTTTTATATGAACACACATACACATGTAACACTACGTAATTTTATGGAACAATGAAAATAGTTTAACTATTTCTTTTATTAGAATGTAATATATAATTTAAATTAAGCACATGTATATTTTGTAATGATTTACATTACATGTGTATGATAAGGAAGACTATCCTAATGTTCTGAAACATTGTTACGTGTCATAGCTATGTTATCTAAGTAATAATGAGAAGTGAAGTATAAAAACTTAGTATAAATATATATGATTTATTTTTCATGATCCAAAATTTCGTTTGGTCTCGCCCTGCTCATTGCACTAGCCGACTACTGCCCCTTCTTCCACTACACCGTCACTACTCCCCGAGTCCTACCTGCTTCATATACAATTTCAAGAGGATCCAAAAGACCGATGTCGAGAAGACAGTGCCACACCAAAAAAACAAAGCATGACATCAATTCAGAAGCACTTTTTCTTATTCTAGCAGAGAAGACGGAATTCCTTTGGTCTAATTTAGGACTTTCCAATATATTTTGTTTTACCTAATTGCTAATAACGAAATGAAACAGTCCTCTCTTTTTTCTGATCATAGATAAGCCGTATGAAGCTAAGGTTTCATGTACGGTTTTGGAATAGTGGTGGGAACTGTGATGTTATCGTCGACTATGATTATCTAACAGTTCAAGTACAATTGATATAGTTGAAGCATAGTCTAAATATGGTTTTTTTATGTAATAATTGGCGCCAGCCTATAGGTTTTATGATTTTTCTAATTTCTTCTTTGGCAGAATGTGAGATTACCCTTTGATTTACCAGAGGAAGTCCATTCCCATCTAAACCCTACCCAATCTTGTCGCCTGGCACACCACACAGAACTTACGGATGGTCAATATTAAAGTCAGTCGCTAGCACTTCATTCGCGTGAAGCCTCCAATTGGATCCGTCTAGCAACTCCAGGATAGGTGGAGGGACTTCGCCGACGCCAAGAATGCAAGCTCAGATATTGTTTTTACGATGAAAACTAGCATATCAAAATAATAACTATGTTTATATCTGCGAAAATCCCTTTAGAAACCAGAGCTCACATGCTCCTGCATGGCTGCATCCTTTCAAAATTCGGAAAATAGGAAGACACTTCAAAAAAGTCTGAAATGGTCAACAAACATATGCTAGTGTTCTAAGTATGTGCAAAGTTTCATGGCTAAATAACATTATTGTTGCTCTTTGAATAAAAAACGGTGCTCATTTTGCAAGAGAAGTGTACACCATACACTGATACACTACCACTATAAGAAATCAGGTCTATTTCAGCATTGGTATTTATGGCAATAGGTGCCGAATTAGGGCAATACGTACCTATTGCCACCGCATGCCTTTCGTTGTCAAGTGTTATGAAAGGGCGCATAGTAATAGGTTATTGCCACGAAAAACAAAATATGTTAAGAAAGCGTGCTATTCCTTCGAAAAAGTACCAAAGGCCTAGGCGAGATTCGATTTAGTTAAAGAAAACGGACCTTGTCCACGTCTAACGGCGGTACCTTTTGAACTGAGTCAAAGCACACTTTTGCGTTACCACTAGTCAATTTGAATTCGTGGATATGGTCTTAGAAGAACAGCATATAATAGACTGTCTCATGTTAGAGGGGGATACAGCCCCAAGGGCAGCCGAAGCGAGCTCTCATAGATTGAATTAACCATCTTCTGTCCTTTGACACCAGGGAAAAACAAGAAGAATGGGCTTTCAGTCACTCCATCGCTAATGCTCTTTTTCTCCTTCATAGGACTAATTTCGGACTACGTCGATCAATTCGTTTTAATGGACACGATGACTTTCTTCATCGCTCGGACCTGGACGTGTAAGAACCCTTGGAGGGGGAATAGCGTTCCCATTCTCAAGAAATGCTTATTCAAAAGAGAATAAGCAGAAGTGAGCCCAATAGAACAGATCAGGAAAGAGTTTACTAAGCTATCGCGCGCAGTAAAGAGAATACCAATCTCCTTTCTAGACGCTAATTCTCATTGCAATTGTTCTGCTGCGGAGTCGAACCGCTTAGCACCCAAAGGAGAATACTAGCAAACCTATCAGAACTTGGATTTGCTTTGTTATTCCACTTGGCTACATCCGCCCCTTATCCAGCTAAAGGATTTTTATCTTTTTTTCATTCATCATTATTCTATTTATTTTGACCTCCATACTTCGATCGAGATATTGGACATAGAATGCCACTCTTTAAAAAGAAAAAAAAGGAGTAATCAGCTGTGACACGTAGCGTGTTTTCTTAGAAAGAAAGGTTCCCCAAGAAATAGTCAAATCTAATTTGAGACGATGTAGCGCATAGACGATCTAGCGATAATTATTGATTGAAGGACAACTATGGTATTGAGCTCATGCACGTCTTGTTAGGGAGGTTCAAGTAGGTCGTCGTGATTCCTTCCATCAGTCAACTTCGTTGGCGCACTCCTTATTCCCAGAGAATCAATCAGATATAATGCAAACCTTTCTATCACGCAAAACTCCTTTAAAGAGCGAAGCACTCCCAATTCTTCCCATTAGTTTCATTAATGAATTCAGCCCCAGAGGCAATCAAGGGCCAAGAAAGAATCCCAAGTCTATCCTATCTCGCCACGGTCGAAAGCCTGATTTCGAGAACTTCATTGAGCCGGTTTCTTCCACTAATCCCGAAGTGGAGCTCGGATCCAAAGATACTGTTTTTGAAGACCGAGTTGGCGTGCTTTTTTTCTAGCAAAAGCAAATAATCTTGCTGCCATATAATTTGGAAAAAGCTTTCAAAGAAAAAGAGCAAAAAGGAAAAAGGAACTTCAAAATCCCGCCTCCTTGTTAGGAAGGAAAAGCCAGAAAGCGCTCTTTCTATCTAATGGAATATGATGTGAACAAAAGCTGCCACATCCTCAGTCAAGCATGTAGATTGGAAGACAGTCTAGAATCGATTTGGATTTATGGTTTACGCACAAATATCAGATAGGCCAAACATTTTTAAGGGCTGAATCGAATTATTGATTGTGTCATAAAGGCCCTTATGCCCACGCCCTAATCGACCCCTTCTTGGAATATCGGTCTTAGTAAGGCCTATGTCAGTTCGAACCTGACGAGTCGTTCGTTCGTGTGGAGAATCTCTCTCCCCCAAACACTGAATCGGATCTTGAAAACGGGACTGAACTGAATCCGACTTCTTGGTAGCCCAGTGGCTTTTGGTCCCCATCGGAAAGTGCTGAATGGATTGTTTGAGCTCCTTGCCCAACGACAAAAAGCATTCATTCATTTTTTTCTTCCCGAGCAATCACCACAACTAAAAAAACGAAAACAAAACAAGAAATCAAGACCCGTACTAAAGGAAAAGGGCTGGTGGTCGACATTTGGGAAAGTCGGGCCGATCGGGATCGGGTGTCTTCATTCAAGCGAGGGTACAGAGGAAGAACGAAACGAAGTGAGAGGCCGGGGGGCAGGGAAATGACTTTAGAGAAAGACTCAGAAGACGAATATGGGAGCACAGAGAGGAAATATAGGACCCGAGAGGGAAAATATGGAACTCTAGAGGAAGACCCAGAAGATGAATATGGGAGCCAGGGGGCAAGCTCAGAGGAGAAATATGGGACTTTAGAGGAAGACTTAG
This sequence comes from Poa annua, assembly GCA_026929855.1. Taxonomy (NCBI): domain Eukaryota; kingdom Viridiplantae; phylum Streptophyta; class Magnoliopsida; order Poales; family Poaceae; genus Poa; species Poa annua. The sequence continues at coordinate 103,098,611 of CM049430.1, read as the reverse complement.
AAGAAGACTCCGAGGCCGCGGAAGAGGAGCTCTTAGCGATCCCCCGCTTTTTTACTTCTTTCTCTCTTTCCTTGGAAAGAACAGTAGTTTATTAAGGCCTAGCTTTTGCTTTTATAGAATCGACTTTGAAAGTGGAAAGAAAAAAAAGAAATCCGTTCTATATACATTCGAACCTGGTCATATTTCTTTTTCTAGAGAAATAGAGGAATCCATACAAGGATTTAGTAAGGCCTAAAAATAAACTATCTAAACAAGGAAGTTAGATTCGGCGATGCCCCTTTCGGGGGGCATTCCGATTTCCCTAGTATCATCATTTTTTCCGCGCGAATCCAGATTTAGATTGAGGAAAGCTACAATTCCTTACTCAAAAGGACTAGAGTGCTAAGCTGCCTTCCCGGCACCACCACTATAATGAACAAATAGGAGATGAGAGAGCCCTTGATCCTTTCTAGAATCTAAAGAGAAGCTTGTTCTGCCCATCTATCTAGAGAATGAAAAGGTGCTATTCCAACGACGATGTGGCAAGTCAAACTCGTGGCCATTGCCCATTTATGGCGGTAGCCTATTCCAATCAGATGCGGCACCAAACCAACCATATATCTCTCCAATATTTCGTGCTTGCTTGATATGCTTAGAACCCCTTCAGCAGCCGGATTAAGTAGGAAATATGAGAAGGGTCTCCTTGTCTCACACACCTCTATGGCTACCAAAATATTTACCTCTAATAGTGTTGGATCTTCACACACAAAGTGCCATCCTTAACAATCTTATTAATCATCCTGCACCAAATGTCCGTAAAGCCTTTCTGTGACACACATTTCATCAAATAATTAAGCCCAATCAAACTTATAATACAAAGCAAGAAAGATAAAGTAGGGTTTCCTTGATTCAGAAGTTTCTAAAGATTTAGAAGAATAGCAATGTTGGTTCGTGTCTTCGTGGCAATGAAGAATTGGCTGGGTGATTCATAACCTTGAGTAGCGGTTTGTTAGTGGGGGCGACTGCACATGAGAAGTCCAAAGTCTGATGCCTCATAGTGAAAATCAAAGGTCTGGCCTTAATTGGTTGTGCCTGGCAATGATCTTGTTGAAGACATTGTTTTGAGTGCGAAGACTTTCTTCAGAGGAAAACCTATGGAGAAGCTGGACTTCTGGTGCTGTCTAGGTGGTGTTAGTGTTGTTGTCTAAAGGAGTAGATCGCTGCAGCGAGACTTTTGTTTTTGTAATTCTTCTTTCTTTTTATGTCTGTGTGCATCCGTAATGCTTTTAGGGTACTATGTTGTTATAGATGCTGGGTATATGTGGTACTTGATATCAATAAATTCCCAAACTGTTTCAGTTTAGAAGGAGCAAACTACAGTTGGTCGCTACCACATTCAGGGGACGAAAGATTGCACTGAGGTCACATGACAAAACTTTTTGCAAATCAAACGTGAACAATTGCAAAGGCCGGATATGACGAGTCATGCAAGACTCTCACGAGGATCACCAACGGCACAGCACGAGAAGAAGGGGAAAAACAGATTCTCCCTCTCCAAAACTAACAAATACTGCGATCATCACGCGAATATCCCCCAATCTCTTGTGCATGGATCTGATGCGCCGATGCCCGGCCCTCCCCGACGAGATCATGGAGGACGAGATCTTCGCGCGTCTGCCGGCCATGTCCGTGCTCGCGTGCCGCTGCCTATCCCGCGCCTGGGCCGCCGCGCTCTCCTCCGACGACTTCATCGACCGGTACCACACCATCCACGGTGGGCGCGTTAAGATCCTCCGCCTGCACGACGAGGCAAAGCCATACACGGACCGCAGCCGCAGCGGCGCCGCGCCGCCGGCCCCGGGCATTCCGGTCGCCATCTCAGCCGAGTGTTTCCCGTACTTGGTGAAGATGTTCTGCGAGGACTGGCCTACGGTTCCGGTGCTCGTCACCACACAGTGCCGCGGCCTCGTCATCCTCCAGCTGAGCCCTACGGGGATTAGCTACGTGTGCAACCCGTCCACCGGCCAGAAGATCGAGCTGCCGGAGGGCCGGACCACGGGCTGCCGGCGTAACAGCGACTGCAAGTACGAGTACGCGAGCCTAGGGCTCGGCTACGACGTGCGCGCCAGGAAACACAAGGTTGTGCGGGTCAACTACCGTGGCTGCGATGGCGACGGAGCACCCGCGTTCGTCGGGTGCGAGGTCTACGTGCTCGACGGCGGCTCGACGCAGCTGTGGCGACCGGTCTCTGCAAAGCCACCGGGCTGGATGAACCAGGACGAGAAGAGCGTCTTTGCGCAGGGGCATGTCTACTGGTTAGCCTACACGAAGCATGATCTCCACCGTGACGCCTACCGCAGATCCCAAGAGTCTGCCGTCCTCACCTCCTTCTCCGTCTGCGAGGAGACCTTTGTGACGGTGCCGCCGCCGCCAGGCATGGACAGCGAGACGCTGTCTAGACAGTGTTTGTCGGAGCTCGATGGAAGACTATGCCTCTCCTCGCGCCACGGGCAGCGGTACGACGTCTGGCTACTGCGTCTGCGGCGTGGAGACGGAACAAGCGCCGCATGGAAATGGGATCTGCATTGCCGAATTGATGCGGCCATGGCGGCGCCAGAGGTCAACAGGTTCCTGGACTTCTCCCACAGAATCAACGGCAGAATCCGCCCTCTAGCCTCTATCGAAGACGGTGACCGCATCCTTCTCGCGGAAACCGACTTCCCCGAAAAGATATGCGCATACGCCCCATTGACGGGTGACATTGAGAACATCCTCGACTTTCCGAGCCTGCAAACTCTCGACACCACGCCCTACGAATTTGCAGCGTACGAAGAAAGCGTGAGCACGCTCGGGAAGCAGGCAAGCAAGGACATCATCTTGACCTCCTCGCCGTCGACGCAAGCCTTGTCACTGGTGCTACGTCTACTACCGGAACGCACCCTCCCAAGGCTTGCCTGTGTCTGCCGAAGCTGGCGCATCATGATCGCAGTTGATCTTCTTTACGGAGGGCCGTTCCTCACATTAGGGCACAGCAGGCGCGCGTTTTTTTTCAATTGACAATGTTAGTCTAGCTAGTATGTTAGACTCCCTCTACTTTTGAATATTGATGTTTTCGCTTTTCATAGCTTTCTCAGATTCGTGGCAAGTTTTAGTGTGTAGATTCATTCATCTTAGTATGTAGGCAGTTTATTTATACATCGAAAACCCTAAAACATCAGGAAGGGAGAAGTATAATCTATATAGAGGTATTAGCACTAGCCATACAACAACTTATCAGGTGGGAGCAAAATCATACAACAACTTGTAAATTAGGGTGGAGAAGTACACAAACTTGTGTAGTGGGAGCAAATTCATACAAATCCACTCAGCAGGACACTTGGCTGCCACGGTGGACATATTTGTTTTGTAGAAAAGCCCAAAATATTTAAGAAACTGATTTTTAATCCACAATTAGTGTTTCAGTGATGTCTTAATACTGATCATAATGATACACAAGAACTGATAGAGATGGAGGATGATGCAACATTGGAGCATTAAGACATACACCAGATAAAAGAGCAACATTTAGAGCTCAAGTACAGGTTTAGTTAGTTCAATGCTTAAGTGGACATGGAAGTGCCAGTTTTCAAAGTTGGCATGATATTTGGTTCTGTCAACGAACTAAGACGGACAATTAAAGCATACACCATTAAGTAGAGAGTTAAAGTGAGAAAAAGCAGGAATGAAGCCGGCCACGATATTTCTGCCGCCGTAAGCCGTGCCTAGTCGATGTGTCGCGGCGCCACGCTGTCGCCGTGGTAGGGTTAGGGATTTCACGAGTCGAAATAGGGATTTTTGTGCTCTGAACACATGAGTGTTGATTCACATACTTGGGGAGGGGGGGGGGGTCGCAAAATTATAGCACTATTGCATGCGCGCACAAATCCTCCGTGGCAGACACGTGTCATGTTCTCAGTGGATTTGTATGAATTTGCTCTCACTACACAAGTTTGTGTACCACTCCACCCCATTTCATAAGTTGTTGTATGATTTTGTTCCCACATGACAAGTTGTTGTATGGCTAGTGCTAATATCTCATCTATATATTTTCTCGATGATATGGGCCGGGCACATGACGTCGGGCGTTGGTGCTACGTCTACTACTGGAACGCAACGCACATGTTCATCTGCCGAAGCTGGCGCACCATGATCGCGATCGTCGTTACAGCGTGCCATTCCTCACATTTCCACCGCCACCCTCCAAACGATCCTCAAAGTTTCAATGAGGGTCCGGACATAAAAAACGTCCACAGTGGCAATCTTCAAAGCTTTGTCCTGAGTCAATTTGTGTTCGACACTCCCGAAAGGACCTAAATTTTGGTGCCTTATCGAGGGTGCATTCCCAAGCATTGCATTTACGGCGGCGCGAATCTCGCGCACCGCTCACCTCCCTCGCCGAGGGTATGAAATCCCCCTCGCCGCACACTTCCCCTCACCTACATCTCCACATCCCCTCTGCCACAACGCCACATTCGCCTCACGTACCACTCACCTCCAACGGCGAACAACGACTAGTTGGGCAGCAATCGCAGCAGCCGCACCATCGGCCTGACGGAGTGCTCGTCCCGCCGGATAACTGACTCCCCAAGGGGTGGGCAATGTCGTTTAACGACGAGCTCCATACCATCACTGTCAGAGATCGAGGAACAACTCGGGTGCACCATCGCCCGACGCTGGAGCTGGCTCACACGAGAACGAACCATCAGGGGCGTGCATGGAGCGCTTTCGGTGGGAGCGCTGGGAGGTCCAAGACTTCTACAACGGCTGCACGACTGGCAAGTATAAGGGATAGTGGATCGATCGCTGTATTTTCGAGAGAAGTGAAAACTAAATTTATTGTTTTGATACAGGGGGAGCCGGATAATACTTATAAGTCTTATCGGTTGAGTTGTATGTTCAGCCACACCTGAAAAAGCACTAGTAACAAGATTGACGTGGGAGTAACATGCGCCATAAAATACTTACTAATACGAGGATAACTGGCACCAGAAAATAGTTGATGACAGTAGGAATAGTAAAGTAGCAACAATAAAAGTAACAACAATGACAATAATGATTAAAGATGGTCCAAATTAATAATTTCACTAGACGTATCTCTCAAACAAAAGCATGTGTTAGGTATTACAATCAGTAGCGGACCTAGAAATACACCTAAGCCCGGCAAACACTAAGTCAAATGCTTAAAATGCTAAAATTTGCTTAAATGTGGATTAAAATTAGCTGTGCCGGCCGGCCGGCCGGAAGCCTGGGCAAGCGCCCGGGCCGCCGGGACGCTGGGTCCGCCAGTGATTACAATTGGGTAATTGATAGATTGAAATAATAAGACAAAATTTCTAGTTTATAAATCATACATATAGTATGCATGAATTTCATACATAGTTGCACGTGCTCGACGAGAGAAATTTGCTCAGCATCTTTTATTCTACCATCCAGTTTTAAGCGGGGCAAATAATGGACCTTATGATAATTAAAGTAATCCTTTTTAGAAGTACCGAAACAAAGCATCAACACTTAGTGCATACATGCAATTCTTAAGTTAGAGTCATTTCCTTTGGGTGTCCCAATATGTGTCACTTTGAGACATAGGGGTCCGGACACTAACATGTAGATAGGATTTAAGCAACAATTATATTCATTCAAACATAAAAGAGATTAAATCTAACCAAGCATGTAGTTTTCCTTGGGTTTACATTTTGTAGTTCCTCATCTTGTGTCCACTCCACACTAACCCCATTATATCTCATCTGGTATATTTTTTTTGTTGTTTTCCTAACTTTAACTTTAGTGATTAGTTTCTTTTCGATGATTTTATCTCTATGGTTATCGTCTACCCTTAATAAACAACAATCTTTTCGTCGACTGTTCAAATTACGTTTTCCACTTTGATCGCCAAGATCCACATAAGTTTGTGTGTTTGAGTTGTCTGTTCTTGAATCGTGATGATATAATTGATCTGCACCGACAACCACGAGCAAGGAACAAATGGATGATATCAAGCATCAACGTCGTCATGAATGACCAAGAACTTCCAAGGAATCAAGATCCTGCTCCGTCTCCCATGTGGCAACATGAATGTCAACTACCTCATCACAATCAAAATAGGAGACGAGCACAATATCGAGAGCGAGTCCATATGCAAATGAAGATCAAAGTGTTTGGCCAAGTAGGACTTGTTTTGATGTGTATGAGAAGCGACGAAGAAAAGTGAACTGCCCAAAGCTCACCAACAACAACATTGTCCGTGAAGGGGCCATAGCGAAGACAATGTTGTTGTGTATGAGAAGCGAGGCGACCAATCCGAAACACATTTATTACATAGAACTAGCCAAATGTTGCTTTGTAAAAACGAGCTTTACTGATTTTCCACCCAATTTAAATAGACCTAGAAAAATTCATATTGACGTCAAACAAGTTAAAACTCGTGATATTTGATTAGATCTGATAGCTTTTTTTAGGGGAATATCGTCACTTTATAGTAAAGATGACACAAGAATGTTTACAGGTATCGAGCCGAGAATGGGATGGAGAGAATTTGTGAGTACAGTGATGGGCATTTATTAGATCCGGCCCACCACTCCTGGGCTCCTCCTATAAATTAGGTTCGTGTCCGCCGTCGCTTCCTCCCACCCCCTTTCCAACCCGAGCAACACCACCAGCTCACGCCCATGGCGCTCAATCTCGCCGGCGGCAGCGGCGACCCGCCACCAGGACTTCCAAACCAGCACTGGATCTCGTGTGCGCTAGATCTTACCCGCCTTCCGCCCGTTGGTTCCAAGGTGCTCTACTTCCCGCAGGGCCACTTCGAGCAGTGGGCCGAGCATCTCGCCCCTCCGCCCGCCGGTCACGGCCCCTCCTTCCTCTGCACCGTCTCCTCCCTTGAGATCGTCACCGGCGCGAACGCTCCGTACGCCGTCGTCTCCCTCACCCCTGTTCCTCAAGACGACGAACTCGCCGTCGCCGCCGCTGCTCCGACCGAGACGAGGTACTCTACCCCGAGACCAACCTCCTTCGTCTACAACCTCAAGATGCTCAGCCACACCGACGTCAAGAAAACAGGTCCATACCTAAAGACGAACCCTTGGGTTGGCCTCCCGAAGTCTCTCTCCGCCGTCCTCCCCGAGCTTGTGGCCGGGCACAGTTCCCAGAATCTGTGGATGTCGGACATCAAGGCTAATCGCTGGCACTTCACTCGTGCCAAAGCTTCGACCGGCTTCGTCTACCAGCTCCGGGACGGCTGGAGGAGCTTTGCCGACGCCAAGAACGCAGGTGAGAATGACAAGCTGTTCATCTTGCGAGGGGAGGATGGCCGGACCATCATCGAGGTTCGAAAGGCCGCGGGGCAGGGCAGGGCCCCAACTGATCTTCAACTGGAGGTTTCCGAGGCGACCAAAGGCTCCACCTTTACTGCCACCTATTACCCACACAAGGGGCTCGGCAAGTTTTTTGTTCAGGAAGGGGAGGTCCAGGATGCGATGGGCATTGCATGGGAGGTTGGTATGAGTGTTCGCCTTCGTAAGGATGACCTGAAGCACACCACTGACCCGAAGCAATCCATCCATCCGGTCACCGGTGTTGTCAAAGCTGTGACTGACTCAGCATGGCACGGCCTCGAGGTTAGTAAATATGAATTTGTTGATGCGCTCTTGTTGCTAGGGTGTATATATGTCCGTATGTTTGCCTCAAAATTGATAATTGTTGCTGCTGCAGATTAATTGGGCTGATGGTTCAACGTCAACCGCGAGTGCATGGGAGGTGGACGTTGTCGCTGACTCTCCCCCCAGGAAGAAGCCCAAGACCACTCGTCTCTTTGGCGCTGATCTCGGGTCCTCCAGCCAGAACCAGGCATGATTCTCTTGGTGATATGAATGAATCTCTAGTATAAATCATGCGCATGACATGCCATCCCTTATGTTTTTGATGATTTTGTGTGTTGAAACTTGAGAAAGATCAAAGACACATAGGGTGAGTTGAGAAAACTATTTACTTTGTGCCGCAACGATCTGCAATTGTTATCAAAGATGTTGGAGTTGGATGTTATCCAAATCTCTGTTATTTGTTTTTCTGAATTGGAAATTTCTGGACATAGTAGCACACACAGCTGAAACTGAAACTGCAGCTTGACACCCAGAGCAAGGAGCACCCGCCCCTTCGGTAACATGCCTCACAAGCCTAAGGTAAATCATCCATCCGCCAGGTTTATAACTCCCCGCAGCTACCTGTGCCACATTTCAACTGTAGGCTTGCCCTTTGGTTCCTTTGAATTCGCAAAGACATGGTTTTTACACTGTAAACGCCCCTTCTGAAACATGTCCTGACGTTTACATGTTCTGAATGCTTGAGTTAATGATGGGGTGATCTGTTTCCTGCACTATGGATCACATATCTGGACCATTTTAGACATGAAATGGTACTTTGGTGGTAACTTTGCGAGCTCTGAGTATGGAGTCCTGTTTTCAGGGTACGCGAGTCAGTGACCCAAATGTAAGACCTTGCCCAAACCTAGAAGCTGATCATGGTCTACTGTCCGAGAAAAGGATCGTAGGACAATGCATCGCAAGTCGGGCAGCTGTTAGTGAATTTGATTTTCTTTTATTACTGAATTTAGTTTAATTTGGAACGGAGCGAGTAGAAAACTAGGTAGTTCTCAGTTGTTTGTGTCTGATCTATCGTCGATTCCATACTGAATCACCTACAGTAGTACCGATACTTATCATATATTCCAAATAATGCTTCTGGTGTTGTCAAGAAAACAAACCTCAAATGACAAAGACACCAGTCCTCGTATTGGTTTGGACATCCCAGTATTTTTTTTGTTTCCCAAAGTAATCTGTCTGTAATGTTTTTGATCCAACAGGGGAGCAGAAAGCTAGCTAGTTATCTACAGCTCCCCCCCTGTGGCTTTGTACAAACCATCATTTTATTTTCTATACAAGAGGAAAGAAAACAAAACCATCGAAAATCATGGCCAAATGTCTGCCTCTGACTCTGTGAGTATGGTTGAAACCAGTAGGTGTAACTCTGCATGTTTCCCTTTCCAAATCAATGTCCATCTACTGTCTGTTCAGAAAATGTGCAAGTCAGGTCATTTTTCAGGGAGGCGTGTAAGGTGAAAACAAAAACCATGTCTTTGCCATAATGCGAACTCAATGGAGCATTAAAAACTGACTGCATTCGACCAGCTGAAATGTTGCACAGGTAGTTGAAATGTTGCATGTGTAGCTGAATGATTTTCCTTAGGCTTCTGCGGCATGTTGCCCGTTGTTCTGGCTGTCAGACGGAAGAGTTCTGTCAATTTCTAACCTGCCATCAGTCGACGCCATGAGGATCTGGAGGAGAGCGTAATTCCGAAAGCTGAACGCGTCGCCAGCGGCAGTCACGGCGCAAGAAGTTCAGGCTAGCACTCACGTCGTAGCTGCAAGCGTCTAAGTACAATGTCCATGGCCAAGAAGCAGCGTTTAGTACATTTACATTGGGACCCTGATGCCGAATGTGCTTCATGACATTGGGCAAGGAGCAGCATCTTGGCGAGGGCGATGCTGCCCATGCGGGTGATCATGTCATAGTCATCGAGTAGGAGGACGCTCCGACGCGTTGGCAAAATGTCTACGGCGATGCGGAGCCTCTGGAACTAGCTCAAGCCTGTTAGGAATGAGCCCCGCCGTGCGCCAGGTCGGAGTCCATGTCGCAGCGTGGCGGGTGCGTGCGTGTGTGCGTTCTGTCAGTACTTAGCGAGAAGAACGGAGGTGACCATGTCCGCTTCGGCAGGCTGGGGCGAGCGGAGCGTGGCGAGTGGGCGCGTCGTGAGCGCGGGCGTGGCATCGTGTGTGCAAGCTGCAGCTATAAAGCCCACTCCTCTGTAATCTCCATTGCACCACGAGTATGAGGTCGGGAAGAAAGAAAAGCCGTCAGTGCGGCCGGTGTTAGTGCGCCAAAAGTCAGTTTCGTCAGTGTACTGTTCATCTTCCTCCATCGTTCGTCAGCGCGAGAGAGAGAGAGCCAGCCAGCCCTTGGCAACAGTGTCACAGTGTGAGAGAAACTTATGTACGTCAGTGTCACAGTGTCAGTACAACCCGTGGGTGGCCAAGCATTTTCCTTGTGCACTGTGACGCGCTACTGAATCTCTTGAACATGACCACAGAGAACAGAGTTGCAGTTTAGGCTCTATTCTGAACATCGACGACACCGTCGACAGTTAAAACTGAAACTGCAACGTCCGGCTGCTCGACAGCAGGGGCGGTTCCAGGACCTTCTCGATTGTCTCCTACATCGCCGCCTCGATGAACTCCCCGAGCATGCCCAGAAGTAGCACGAGTCGGCAGCGGCTGACACAGCGCAACAAATTCAGGCTAGCGACCAAAACGCTCCATTTGTCATGGCCAAGAAACAGCGTGCACCGGCGTCAAGGAGAAGCAGCTTGGCGAGGCCGAAGTGGGCAGTCATATCGTCGCTATGGACGACCCTGCGGCCATGGAAGTGAACATAGTGGAAGACTTATCCTCTCGCACCTCCTACAGTTATTAATAAATATGGTCAAACTTAGTTGACTTTGTAAAACTCAAAAAAAAGTTGACTTTGACTTGGAATAAAGTTAGTTATTATATAATTTGAAACCTAGAGAATATGTGGGAGTGGTAATTGGCTTAACAAACTGTTGCCCAGTTTTAAGTTACTAGGCTCAGTTAAATGGACACGATGACCTGCACATTTCAATTTAGTTTAGCTTTCAGCTCAAAACATAGCTTAGCTTTTTTTCCCTCACTTTTTTGGCACGCGACAGCTCAGCGTGTCCACAATGTGCAACTTGGATGTGGATATCCCACTTTTTTAGATAATAAAAGGATATCACATTTTCTAAACGTCATTTTGGTCAGATTTAAGTTTACAAAATCATGTAGTCACAAAAGAATAACTGCGATTTCTGGTAGGATTTTTACATAATTCAGTTATTTATTAGGTAATTTTTTGTGGTTCGAAACTCACATATTTCTTTCTTTCATGGAAAACCCTTTTATTTCAGATATTCCTATTTTTTAAGTTTTAACTCGACACATCAGATCACACAGGTGCAATTGTACATTTTCTCCTTCTCTTTATAGCCACAGAAAGTTTCTTGCTTCAAGTTTGAAATGGTCACCGAATATCAAGGTTATTTGGTGGGTCAAGCAACAACGGTTGTTTTATGATGATCCAAATTCATAAAAGTAAAGGCTAACTTCGGACGAACAAAGCGAGTTCCGTCATCGGGGGCTTGGTACGAAAACCCTTCAACACGGAGGAGGCCGTTGCGAAGCGAAGGCCCGCTCCACCGATGGATCTTCTGCAGGATATTCCCGAGGCATCCCAAGATGCAATACCAATTCTCAAAAAAAAAAACTCGTGCAATACCATATGAGTAATAAATCTCATCACTGACAAAAAAAACACGGCCGTGAAAAAAACTGACTTTGTAACTTTGTGATACATACACAATGCGCCATCATGACAAGCCGAAATTGCTCTATGAAACATGTAATTTGTCTGTTACGTTACGAATATCCCAGAGAAGTAAAGCCTACTAAAAAAACCTTTCAGAAACAGCTAGCTTTCCGAACTCCTCGGCCGGCGTCCCCGGAAACTCGACAGGCGGTGTCGTGGCGAGAGATTACGGCGTCTCCGGAGACACACTCCGGCGGGAAGAACCGGAATCACCCGCCTTCTGTGCTTGTGGCGAGACATTACGATACCGATCCTGGAGGAGGTTGAAGCCGCCCTGGAGAACCCCACCGACGGCCGCACCGACGAGAGCGGACCGGCCGGCGCAACGGAGCCCCTTGCGCAGGTCCAATATCCCCACGGCGCCGCCCGTCGCGACGGCGCGGTTCAGCACCGGCTCCTCCTTGCCTCGCGCGGCGACCACGGCGCAGTCGATGCCCTCGGAGATGCCGAAGAACAGCGCACCACAGCAGCTCGCACGCGGGAAGCTCTTGCACACGGCCTGCATCCCGCCCTTGGGGAAGTGGTAGGCGGAACCGAGCGCGCCGCCGACGAGGAAGCCGTCGGCAACCTTCCGGCGGACGCGGTCGACGAACCGTTGTCGTCGCGGTCTCGACGTCTCCATTGTCGTCGTCTCCTTGTTGCCTCGATCGGTTGGTAGGGTTAGCTTGGCGCTTGGTTGGATTCCAGGTTTCGCAGACACAGACCACGTGCACGACTTAATATGGATTCAGTATGTCCGATTAATTGGCTCACTAGCTAGGAAAACGTTTTCTTCTCCTACAAGACTACGAGGTGAACATGCATACGAGGTCTACATGCATGTATTGGAACTCGAGTAGTACAGAAATTCCGTCTTTACAAAATTCAGGTTAACCAATCCGGATGTACAAGCGGTTCGGAGTTTTTTCTATCGATGAATACCAATTTACCATGGCAATTGTCGTCCCGACACCGAAGATTTAATACCTGCAATTTTGGAAGGAAATATCTCCGTGGAATTCAAATCATAATTGTGGTATGTTGTTGCAATCCGGATGTGCCATGAAGTCTATGTTGCAATTTTGGGTATGTATATTTACGACCCGACCCACATATATGGACAAATTGTGGTATAAACGATTTTTTAAGGGGAACATGAAGCTTCATTAATAATTAACCCTAATTAACTTACTGAAACAAGAATGCAATGACCATCTAAGCAGTGAACTAGAAAAACCGGTGGGTCAACATCCAACAAAATGAATCCTGCAACATTGATGCACAAATACTTTGCAAACACAACGTACAAAGACTGAAAAACTACATGCACTCCAAAAACACAACATACATTGATGAACATCACGGAGTTAACCAGGGATGGATTGGTTCACAAGTAAACTCGTTTCCTTTATATATGATGAGTTGTACTCATACTTGGAAATTAATCGAGCAGTCCAAAAAATAAAAAAACTTTCGTCTTTACAACGTTCAGGTAAAGGAATCGGCCGGATCTACATGCACTCCGGAGTTGGTTCCGTTTGGGACTCTGCTGGGACGCTTACATACCATGGAAAGTGTCGGTCGGATGACTCCAATGGCATAATCCAAACAGACACCGATTTTGTCCGTTTGGGTCGTGGTCCGGGGCTCCGGGCGGTACAAACACCAGCGGTGTTGGTTCCGTTGGGTGACGCTCGCATACTACTCTCTTTGTTTCGCCATATAAGATGTTATAGATGTTGTACAAGTTGTATAGATTCATATAAATAAGTTTACACATACACTAAAATGTGTCTAAATATATATGTGTACATATAAATGCGGAAAAGACTGAAACATCTTATATTATGGAACGAAGAGAGTACCATAACAATTGTCGTCATGATATTGAAGAATTAATAGCTGCAATTTTGTAAGAAAATAGATCGGTGGACATGAATTTAATTAAATTATTTCAAAAATCGTAGTTTGAAGTTTCCGATTATGAAATAATTCAGGGATGCTCGTACAAAATTTTAAGTAAAAACATGATCATATGTGGCCTACACAAATTAGATAAAATGGAACTTTATCATTTTTTAACCGACAAAATCATGTTCATTGTACATGGCCTGGACATTTTTTTTCACACAACTTGCAACACTCGTGCAATACCATGTCAGAAAAGACACTCTCGAGCAATACCATATGCCATATGAGTAGTAAATCACGTCCTAAGACATGCAACTTTGCACTAATGATACATATATACAGATTGCATCGTCGCTTATACGTACGCCGAATTTGTTATGAAACATGTAATTTGTCTGCTACATTACACATATCCTAGAGAGGTAAACCATGTTAAAGAAACCTTTTAGAAAAAAGCTAGCTTCACAGCCTCAACGTGGGGCGTCCCCGGAAACTCCACAAGCGGTGTTATGGCTAGAGATTACGCCGTCGTCTTTGGAAACACACTCCCGCGGGAGGAACCGGAATCAGCCGCCTTTTCTGCTTGGGGCGAGAGATTACGTCGTGGATCTTCAAAGTGCATGACGACTGCCCCCAAAACCCCGCCGAGGGTGCCGCCGATGAGAGGGCAGCGGCCGGCGTAACGTACACCCTTGGGCAAGGCCATTATACCGACGGCGCCGCCCGTCGAGACGGCGCCGTTCAGCACATGATCCTCCTTCCGGAGCGCGGCGACCATGGCGTAATTGATGGCCCCGTCGAGGCTGAAAAACACAGCCCCGTAGAAGCAGATACGGGGCACGTTCTTGAACACGGCCTGCATTCCGCCTCTGGCCAAGTGGTAGACGGAGCCGGGCACGCCGGCGATGACCAAGCCGTCGGCCACACCCCGGAGGATGCTCTCCCCGAACAATGTTCGTGTTCTCGCCGTATCCGTTGTTTGTCTCCTGCTTGCCATGATGATCGGTCGGTTTCGTTGGCTGGCTGGGCTAGCTTTGGCTGGGAAGAGAATCACGGGTTAAAAAAATAAGTAAACTCGTTTTCAATGGAGTATGAGTTGTACTTATACTTGGATATCGAGCAGTACCAAAAAACTCTCGTCTTTACAACGTTCAGAGCAAGGAATCCGGATCTACATGCACTTCGGAGTTGCTTCCGTTTGGGACTCTTCTGGGACGCTCGCATAGCATGCATGGAAAGTGCCGTTAGTGTCTGAAGAATTTTGTACGCCTGAACCCGAGGAATCACCCCATGTCCAGTAACATTGGACTTTGGACCTAGCTGTATCTTTAGGACCCGAAAGCACATCGCCAGATTGTGCGTGGTTAGACGAGAAGTACTATCCTTCCGGCCGTTTCTAAAAAAAAAGGACTGCACTTTTTTAAAAAAACTTATTTTTTACTGAATCTGGTCATTACAATGTGATGTACATGCGACACGAATTTTTTTATTTTTTAAATAAATCTAATGAAATCACTTTTACATAACATAAATTCTGTACCGCTTTACTATTTCTCGGTATTTTGTGAAACATGTGATTTGTTTTAATAAGAAAGAAAGGGAATAGGAATCGACCTCAAGTAAGCGTCGCCAAAGAAATTAACAAAACAATGTCTATTATCCAACTAGTGTAGAAAATTACGACCGGAAAAAGATGATGAAAATGACACTGCTTCCGGGGGCACATATCCCGAGTGTCTTTTTTTATGATTTCAGGACTGTCTTTGTTTATGAAATGACAAAAGTTTTACCATTTCATTAATAGAGTAGATTTTAAAGGTATTTAGGTTACAGAAGAACCAGCCAAAGGCCAATATAAAGCGACTACTCTCGCGGCGTTACAAGACTCAAGAAACGAACACCGGCCGAAATAGAGAGACCTCTTTTTTTAGGGTAGCAAAGAGCCGAAAACCCGCAAACGAGACGGAGTGGTGGTGGCGGAAACCAGTAGCATTACCCTCATTCATAGCCTCCAAGAGACGAGCATTAGAACGGAGGCCATCGCCTTATTCGGAGAGCCTTGGGAGGCGAAGGTAGAGGTCCACCGAGACACGATGGAGTTGAAGCTATTCCACGTATATCCGATTTCAGGACTATTAATTCTGACCTGTCAAAAACAAAATGTTTGAAAAAAGAGGGCGGCGAGGGTTATGGTTCGTGTGAGCTAGTTGGACGATCATGCGTCATGCGTGGAGATGGTGAAACTACAGAATGTCTCTCTCTCTTGCTGTTGCTAAGATCCACTTGTGTTTGTGTGTGGAAGACGAATCAAATTTCAGAATGAAATTGTGGGATGCGCCATGCATGTGTGAGCTAGCTTTTGCGTCTCACGTCAAACTGTGACCGCCATGCATGCCTGCTTTGCTTTGGCCTTTCTCCTTTTTCCCGCGAACGGCAAATATTCGGAGCCTCGGTAACCAGCATGACTCGCCCAAACCGGCAATGCCCACTACTGCGACGATTGGTCGCGTCTCCATCCTCCGCCTTTTCACGCGCGCGCGATAGTCGTCCCCGCAGCAGTTCAGTTCAGTTCAGTGGGAACTTCTTGGCAGTTTCGTTGCAAGTTAGGAGAAGACCCGAGGCATCCACTTCCCTCCCTACATACTCTTTCCTTCAGTTGCAGCTTCACATTTTGCACCGACGAAAGGAGGAAGCTTCAGTCGCGAGCCTGCAGCCCTGCACTGCACTGCACTTCCACACACGGTAGTTCAGTTACAGTAGCACTCAATGCTTCTCTACCTCGACGCCTTCGCTGCAACCTTCTTCTTCTTCTTCTTCTTCTTCTTCTTCTTCTTCTTGCTGTTGGTACCACTGACCGTCGGCTCGTTCCCTTCTCTTCCATCTAGGTTCGAGCTGGTTCTTCCGAGAGGTCGAGGATGGTCCGCGGGAAGGTGGAGCTCAGGAGGATCGACAACGACGTCTCCCGCCAGGCCTCCTTCGGCAAGCGCCGCGCCGGGCTGCTCAAGAAGGCCAGCGAGCTCGCCGTGCTCTGCGACGCCCACGTCGGCGTCCTCGTCTTCGACCGCGCCGGGCAGCCCTCCAACTACTGCAGCCCACACACCAGGTCTGCTCCCTTAACAGTTGTTAACAGTTACCACCATCCATCTTCTCCCACCCTTTCCATCGGCTCGATTCATTCCGGCTGTGGTAAGTTAATTTTGCCACGCCTCTTCTCTTTGCACTGGTTCTACATTGCAGACCGTCTCTGCTTTCTTTACTTCTCGATTGTGTGACTGTGTCGTGTTTGAGTAAATGCGATGTAGCTTCAGTTACTGAATCTGCCATGTCCCTTCGGAATCAAGCGATCAAGTTATTAGTCAGATGACCTGCTTCTCCGAGTTCCAGTCTCTGTCGCTGCCCTTTCGATCGGCTTGATTCATTACGGCAGTTGAATCTATCGTTCTTTTTACCACGCATGTTTGAATTTGTTTCTGCAATAATGCCCACCATCTCTGCCTTCTCTTTTATCGAAAAAAATCTCTGCTTTCTTTACTTTTCGATTGTGTGATTGTGTCGTGTTTCAGAAACTTGTAAACTTAATTGCTTTCATAAACCCGCTGCACAATACAATGGTGCTGACATACTTTCACCTGTGATTTGTGAAGCTGGAGTGAGCTAATCCAGCGTTACGAGAGCATCGCGCACGCCCAGCTCCAGGGGCCAAATCATGATGATAACCAGGTTAATGAACAAAAGCATAGACTACACTCAGATTAGCTGCAGGATAGTGTGTTTTGACTGATCAATAAGAGGCAACTCTGATTCTTGCGCGCAGGTGGAACAGATGTTCATGGAGATCGCAGAGCTGCGGCATGAGCGTGACCGCCTCGAGGCCAGCCTGAGGAGGCAGACCGGCGAAGAGCTGCCGCCCGGGGCAACCAGAGAGGAGCTTGATAATCTGGAGCGGCAGATCGAGTTGGTCCTGGAAAAAGTCCGTGAAATGAAGGTGTGCGCAATAGTCACTGTTGTGACATGTTTGGGTGAATCAGTTGCCTGACTCTCTTCTTCTCTGTGTGTGTGTGTGCAGGAGAAGTTGATGAACCAGCAGCTGGACGAATCACAGCATAAGGTAGCTACCGTGTAAACGTTAGGGAAAACAAAATGAATTGATAAGTAAATAAGCCATTGTCCATCTTCATCTTGTAACTGTGAGTTATGTAGGTGAACGTTCTGGAGGACCAAAACAACTTCCTTCGCCACATGGTAATTCTTGCATTACTCCATCTCTGCTAGCACTGTTTATCCAAAAAATTAACAATGTATGGTAGTGCTAATATTGCTACCTGAATGTGTTCCGTAGAGGAACGAACAACACCGTGCTGTCGCGGAGGCGACGGCGTCGGCTTCGGAGGGCATCATCACGCCGACGCTGCCGTTCGGCGGTTTCTTCCCGGAGGTGGAGGAGGGGCTGTCGACGTCGCTGCAGCTGTGGCCGCAGCAGCTCCCCGACGTGCAAGGCTTAGGAGTGCAGCCCAGCCTGAGGCTGTGGTAAATTAAGGTCGTGCGTCTGACGACATGCATCAGTACTACGGAGTAATTAACTTTTTGGTGATCAATCTGCATCCTGAATCCTGACTAGTGTTGCGCGCTGCTCTGTTCTTTTTTCAGATTGAGGACGAGGAGATGCAGACTGACGGAAGGATGCCGGAAGTTTAATAGTAGTAGTAGTGAACTGAATCTAGCTAAAAGCTTTATTATTGTTGCGAGAGAAATTTAGCTAAAACTTACTAGCAGCTCAGAAATTACGGGCTTACGTACAGCCAAGGAATGGGGGTACATTCAGAGACCATGCTATTGACGAGGAGTAGATAGCAGTATATTTTTTTTTAGATAAACAGTAGACCCAACGACCCCCCGGTTCCATTAATCATAACGAAATCAGGATTCGGAAGACCGAAAGTAACCAAAATAACGAGTATCACGAACAAAAGGACCTAAACTACAAGGATAAGTTTTCGCTCACAGCGACCCTATAGCCTAGACAGCCAAAAGCCTTACAAGTTTTCTGGCAACACAGCCAGAAAAACCAGAGACACAGGAGGAGAGGGAGCTTTTCCGTTCGACAGGCACGCGCGCCTGTGATCAGCTCGCAGCAGAAAGGAGTTGATCGGACAGCTTCACACCACCACACGTATGCCTCTTCCCTCAGCAGCAGCAAGGAGAGAGGCATGACCTAGGTGGGCTTCGGGCTTTGCTTCAGTTCGCCAAGAAGCAGTCCACAGAGGACTCAGCTCCCTGGCAACTGCAGCGGTGCCCTCAGCTTGGCGAGCAGCAGGTCCAGGAAAAGCTTTGTCCCCCCCTGCTCCAGGGCCTTGAAAGAGTTCTGCCAGTTCTTCAGGTAACTCGCAATCAAGCGCCACACCTGCTTCATGTTAACCCAAGAACAGCGATTAAAAACTAGGCTATTTCTGTTGTTCCAGATGCCCCATAGGACAGCCGAACTAACTACATTAAAATGCAGAAATCTCTTATTACAAAGCCATCTGCCAGTTCTTTAGATAGCAGTATTTCCTTTCCATCTTACATCATTCCTGCTAAAAATGTACTGGCAACTCATTTGTTACGGCAAGGAAGCGTCTTATGTTGATCAGAGAGGCCATACTGTTGACAGGTACTATGGACTTACTAAATCTGAGTCAATTAATCCAGAACGGAGTGAGTAGATGCCAGTAATTTATCAGCGCTATATGCCATACTTTTTTGTGTTTTGGTACGGAATGGCCGCCAGGGACAACTCCACGAGTGTGGTGGATTTGTGGCAACCGAGCATCAATGTGCTCAGGTGCGATTGTTTTTCAAAATTTTAAATCCGAGTTTAAAAACTATTCAGAACAAATCGTAGATACATACGCGTGCTTTCTATGTATTTTGCAAAAAAATTGTGTAAATTATATTCTGAGCTACAAAAAATTAAAAAAATGTGTGCACATTAATATTTTTGTTAGAAATATCTCTTTTATGTGTTACCTAAAATTCATAGTCATTTTATATGAAAATTCTGGCTTGGGTACATCATGTGTATATGTAGTTGTATACTGGATTCCGGATTTATTTTTTGAGACCTAGAAAAAGGGTTTTCAAAGTTTTTTACAAACTGGCTGTAGTGTGGCATTTTTCAAAAATAACTGGATGTACTATATCTGCACAAAAATAACTGGAAGTTTCGTGAACAATAGCATTTTATAATTGTAAAAAGATATTTTTTTAATCTGAGTTTAAAAATATTCAAAACAAATTGTGGATACATAAGCGTGTTTTCTATGTATTTGGCAAATTTTCTATGCAAATAATTATATTCCGAGCTATATAAAAATAACAAATTTGTGTGCACATTAATATGTTGTGTTAGAAATATCTCTTTTATGTGTAACCTAAAATACATAGTTTTTTTTACGAAACTTCTGGCGTACCTACATCATGTGTAAATGTAATTGTATACCAAATTTCAGATTAATATTTTGAGACCTAGGAGCATGGTTCTTAAAGTTTTCAAAGAATGTAGTGTACTGTGACTTTTTTCAAAGAGAATTGGTGATTTCTGAACAAGCACAGTTTCTTTGTTTGCCGTTACCTTTTGCCATGCAAGACAAGTTCAGATAAGTTATGATGTCATCTTGCTCCAGCACTCCTCCGAACTTGGTATCTTTTCTAATTGGCGAAATCCAAGTGACATACCGGCGACTTCATGTGCTGATAATTGGCGAAATCCAAGTGTATGTTCGTTGGTAATGGCCTTTGATCTACAAGGTCGATCCGATCATATATGTAGATGTGTGTCATGCGCACGCAGATGTGTTCTTGACATTGGGGTAATGGAGGATTTGTTAACCGCCGTTCGCTGTGATCATTCACCGTATGCGTTACGATTTTAGTCCCTTCGCAGTTACGATTTTACCTCCACGGAAGAGGGTACTCCAGAATATTAGCTGGTAGTACTCCCTAATCGTTATCTTGGAGTACCGGCAAAATCTGTCCATTAGATCCGAAGAAACAGACGGTCAACATTATTTTTTTTGTACTGTAAAAGTCCTCTTCTCTATGTGTCAGCTTTAAAGTTTCGCTCCTTAGTTATTATTAGTGGTTAACCGTCTAAGACGTGGCGAGGCCCATCCGAGTGACTGCTGGGCCGGGGGTCGTCGCTCGCTGGGTTGACCTAGACCTGATCCTTCTTCCCTGCGCAGCCGCCTCTTTCCCCGCAGTCATCCTCATCCCCGCGCGCCATTGCTGCCACACTTTCTCCCTTTTCTTGACGCCTGTCGTGTGTACTGGATGGAATGTTGTGAGCTCCGTTTACATGTGTGCGTGATGCCCTATACTCCCCTGAGAGACGCTATGAGATTATCACGAACAGAGATCAGATTCCCCAGGGTGATTCACCGTACGTTGACCAAGGAGGAGCAGATCCCCAGCAAAGAGATGGGTTGGCTGAAGTGTCTGATGGAATTTCCTTGAAGTTCACGGTGACCAACTACAATCTTCTGAGGTCTAAGGCAGAGCATTACTACACCCTCTCTCTGGCTAGCAATGCACTGCGCGAGTGCCAGCAAAAGTTAGATGTGACCAGAGGCATTATCCACTTGATCCCAAGAAAAGTTCCATCTGCCCAAGCATTGGTTGATGCCAGGAATCGTTTCATCCTTTTGCTTCTAGAGGGCTATGGAGAGGGCTCGGTACAAGGTAAGCCTAACTCTCTTACAGAACAATGGGGTCTTGAAGATGGCTGTCTTTTACTTGATCTAAATGTAAAAGTGATACCTTGTTTGGTATCTCCTGAGTGGAAACTAAATTATCAGTTAGTATCGGTCAGGACACTTGTGCGAGGGGTGTTTGACCATCCTGCTTTTTTAGTTGATGTGGATTGTACTCCTGTTGTTGTTAATAAGCATTTTAGATTTGATCATAGTGTTGGGTTTTAAGAAATGGTTCAGTAGCTGTAGTGGAGAAATTGTGGAATCTTTGACATGAAGGCCTTAATGATTTGGACAGATGGCGTAACTACTTCATTAAAATGCATAGTGAGCTGAGGTGTTGGAATAATAATATTGAAGGTCAATATAAGAGGAATAGAGATTTAATTGCCAATCGGTTGGAATTAATTCATAAATAATACTCAAGTCATGTGCCTTTCTGCTCATGACTATGTTCTTATATGGAATCCAGTAGCTAGTCGCCTGATTATGTTATGCTGTAGTCTTGCTGGATATTCTCGGGTCTTCCATGTTCCTATCATCTCTTGAACAACCTTGATGGTAGCTGTAGTTTAATTATAGTGTCGGGTGTTTTCAGTTTCCTATCTAGTGGCTAGATGATGTTTTATTTTGAATGATCTAGCCACTAGATAGGAAACTGAAAACACCAATATTTCGTAATGAAAGGGACCAGAACCTGTAGCAGGCGAGTTTCCTGGTCTTTTAGCAGGTGAAGGGGGTTTATCCCTTCCAATGAAAGGGACCAGAACCTGTAGATGTTTGGTTACCACTACACTATTTCGTAATGAATTTTGCAGTCTCGAGTCAATTGCTATCTATTGTTAACTACTAGCAAATCTGGTTTGTTCTCATCACCTTGTAGTAACTCAGTTCAATTTTTTTTTTGTAGAAATGGATCTACACAGTGCTTTAATCAGCATTTTTCCAGAGATGCATGACCAGGTCTATGAGAATCCATGTCATCATTGTCATCCTGATATCTATCCTATTGAGTTCGAGGATAGTACAACCACTCGTGTGGAACTGAATGCAGCACTTCAAAGGCTTCAAGATGAAGAAGTCAATGTGAATCAGCATTTATCCATACGCCAAGCTAAGTTTAGTTTGATGAGCATTGAAGGATCTCTTGAGTTTGATACCTTCATTGAAGATTCACGTGCAAAGTTCTTGGAATCTAGGGACACAATCAACACTGCAATTAGGCCCACTGTTGATTATGTTCACCAAGTGACAACAAGTCACTCACTTATGGGAGGTACTACACTATGGCCATTCCTTAACATCAGTAACTTAATTCATTCTCTTTGTCTATCTCCACGTATAAGTAAATCAATGGTTAACTCTCAGCTGCATATACTTTTCTTCATCTAATTTACCACAGTGCATTCAGTGATTTCTGGTAAAAAAAATCTCTATTTTTCAGAAGCCGCTGCCAATCATTATGAATTTTGCTAATATATTTTATTTTGAGAGCACGCCAGTATTGTACTTTAGCTTTATAGAAAGAAAGTTATATAGTTTTGGTCATATCTCGATCACAAATGATGAGAGAGAAAGAGACTCCACACGAGTCCAGAACAAAGAGACCAAAGCCTACTCCCTCACTACATAAGTAAAAGTACCAACAAACCCACTCCTAGTCACTGCCCATTGTTTGAGCTCCAACACAATATTGGCGACTAGCTGAACCTCAATAAATTGTTGCCTCGCATTATTGAACACCGTACATTTCTGTTTTTCCAAAGCCTCCAGCAGGTGAGAATGACCAGGGCTTCAAAATCTCTTTTCGCCTTTCTCCCAAATGTTCTACGACTGCTGCTCCACTAATTCTCCGGAGTGTCTTACTTACCCTGGCAGCACAGGGTCTGAAACAACTCATACCACGTTTGCCTAGCAAATACACACTGAATCAAAATGCTCCAGGTTGTCCTCCTGTAAGCTTTGAAGGCAGGTCTTGTAGCCCATGCTTTGCCCTTCGATCCAAGGTCCACAACCGGTGCTGCAGGGCAAGTCAAATAAACAATTTACACGTGAGTGGTGCCTGATTATGCCAGTTCCATGTGTCTGCAGTGGAAATTTCACACCCTGCAACAGCATCTTGTATGTCTATTTGGCAGACCAGACGAGGACCATGGCCATGTGAACCTATCTTTAGCACTGGTGTCTTGTTGTACTCCCATTATCGCCAACCACATGTAGATGCATTGGTTGGCCCCTTGAGCACATAGGTTTCTAGAGATATCCAACACCCAACTGTTATTTAGCAACCCTGTATCCACTGTCCTACCATTGAAACACCTGGTGCTGACAGACCTAGACACCAAAGGCGCAATGTCTTTCGGTGATCTACCATTGACCCACCTATCCTAACAAAACAAAGTGCTTGTCCCAATCCCCACCGAAATGTTCACCGAAAGGTAGCAGCGGCCACGGGCGCAAGGCATCCTTTCTCCTAAGCCACTCCCAGCCCAAAACCCTGAATCCTGAGGTCCTTAACTCTTAAACCTCCGTAGCATGTCTGTTTACATACACTGTTCCATGACACAATACAGTGTCCACCATGAACTTTGTCTGATCCCACCCAAAGAGGGCATGCAACCAGTGGATGGACTAGTTTAACAGAAATAACTGTTTTACTAGAACCAGTCTACCTTCTCTCACAATTGTACCACGTCACCAGGCTAGTACAAAATCAATCACTTGATCCAGCTTAGGCTGCCATTCGGCTTTCGTCAAGGGGTGGAGCGCCAGCTGCGGACCAAGATACCTGATGGCATACTTGGCCAACTGACACTGCAGCACGTCAGCACCTATTGAACCAGCGCCTTGTCCTGCTGGTCTCCTCTGATCAGAGTGGCTGACGATTTCTGATAGTCCACCTGTAGGCCAGATGCCACCCAAATTCTGTAACAGACCACAAACCGTCACCAGATCACGCATTGTGGGTTTCAGAAAAACAACTACATCGTCCGCATGTATTGAGACCCTTTGTACAGGAGTGGTATCACCAATCGGAGCGAAAAGACTCGCTGAAACTTCCATCCTGATTATCGCAGTGAACAGTGAACACTTCAATAACTAGGACAAATAGCTGAGGCGAGACCGGGTCTCCTTTGGGAGGCCACGAGCGTCTATAATCCTGTTCCCAGGCACTCCATTAACAACAACTTTGGTACCAGCAGTATGAAGAGAGACCACAAGCCACTGCAAGTACAGAACTCCAAACCCCATCTGGTGCAAAACTTCGAAGAGAAAGGCCCAGGAAATCTAGTCAAAAGCTCGGGTGATATCTTGTTTAAGTAATCTGTAGTTGGTCACCTAGCCATTTGAGATGCTAGCATAAAGTTGTCATCAAACTCTGATTTCTTGATGAACGCTGACTGATTCATACGTACAGAACTCCAAACCCCATCTGGTGCAAAACTTCGAAGAGAAAGGCCCAGGAAATCTAGTCAAAAGCTCGGGTGATATCTTGTTTAAGTAATCTGTAGTTGGTCACCTAGCCATTTGAGATGCTAGCATAAAGTTGTCATCAAACTCTGATTTCTTGATGAACGCTGACTGATTCATACTTACCAGTTTCCCAAACTTGGACGCACTCCGTTCGCCAATAGTTTTGTAAATAGTTCGGTGAAACTGTGTACAAGTCCGATAGGGTGAAAATCACCGATTTCCCTCACGTTCTGTTTCTTAGGTATTAAGGTGACCAATTCCATGTTCAGCTTCCCAAGTTCATATTCAACATATAGTTGATCATGGCACACATCAGACCGTGTTTCATAATGTGCCAAGCCTTCCGATAGAATGCCCCTATAAATCCATTAGGGCCCAGGGACCTGTCAGGTGGAAGGTCCCTAATAACTGACAACACCTCCTTTGAGAACATACACTCCAGACACCTGGGATCCCCAACTCCTCAGGTTTAGTGTGCACTCACGATTTATGCAGCGTCCCAAGAAGGGTGTTGTATGCCTCATAGAAGGCAACTTCCTTTTCCTCTTGTCCGGTAACCAGATCATCCCCAACCCTAATTGAAGGGATAAAGTTCTTCACGCGCCTCCCGTTAGTCCGGCATAGAATTGTTCAGAATATGCACCACCATCTTTCAACCATCTGAGCTTCGAACTCTGCCGTGCAATCGTTCGCTGAAAAGAGGAAAGCCCAAGCAGATTGTGCTCAAGCATCCTTCTAACCACAACTCACAGAGTGTGAGCGATGTCCTCTCCTGCTCAACATCCAATTTTTGTATCACAAGGTTTGCCACAACAATTATCGGTTTCCTGTTACCAATCTTGTGCTGCCCCCAGGACTGCAAGAAGCCAGATTACACAACAGAGCGTCCAGCCTCTTGCAAGGATCAGTGATTGTGGGGGAGCACAACCAACCTTTCTTGACCGCCTCCTCAACCCATCAACCTGCACCCAAATAACTTGAATCTGAACCGTTTTTTCGACCTGTGAATTGCATTCATCGCCAGATGCAGAGGGTCATGATCAGAAACTAACGAAGACAACGCTTGCAGTCCAAGCACTGTGCAGAATTTAACAGCACAATGTGAATACCAGCTTAAGTTTAAAATAATTTCTGATATCCTTTGCTGAGGATATCTCTTTCATGGCACACTCATTATTTTATTTGTCCAAGTTGCTATTCAAGCCTAACTGATGTGACCACCGTGGATCTGTTACTTACTCTGTTCCACAATGTACGTCTTTAGCAAGCTAGTTTAGTTTGCTAAAAATGCCTTTTTTAGCAAGCTAGTTTAGTTTGCTAAAACTGCTTACATTTTGGAATAGAGATAGTAGCTTTTAACAATAGATGGTGAATACCAGCCTCTGTTGATATATTATTACTTGATAAACATAAATGCATTTGCTATAATCTTCTCGAGTCCATCTGGATCATTTATGTATTTTGCATACTAATTTGTTTCTATTGAATCCGTGCTTGCGCAGTTTGAGGACTGGAGCGGTGGTGAGGAGATTGAAGCGATAGTCATTAACAGCTAATGTTTGCCTATGTTACTTCATTTGTGATCGGTGGCGGTGATTAATATTCACCTGTAGTTCTGTGGTGAAATCGTCACATGGATGATATATAATCTAGGGAGAGATGTTCATGGTATATTTTCACTATAATCTAGGGAGATATGTTCATGGTATATTTTCACTATCCTGTGGCGACCTGATGCATAAGTTTTATTTATCTATGTTGTCACCCTTTTGGTTCAAAAAAAAAAAAGAGCATCACAAGATACTATTTGGAGCGCAGGAATATATTCTATAGTAAGATAGAAACTCATCTACTTAGTTTTTGTAGATGTGGTGCTATTTTTTTTGGCTCGATACACACATTTTTTGGATATGTTCCCTAAATACTGTATGTCCTTAATCCCTTAGGAGCACTCCAATTGGAGTTCGTTCATAAGTGGGGCTGTTTAAAATCAATCATGGTTGCTGTCAGTTGGCGTTGCTATATCTCTGATGCCAAAACTACAGCCTCAGTGATAGGGCGTTAACTGAAACAACCTTCTCAGCTAAACGGGCACAGTCTCGTGGTTTCTTTTTTTTCTGCCCACTATACCTAACAGGTTGACGCAATCTGTCCACACGGTCAGAGTTTTGGTCTTTTATCTCCAAACTTTCATTCATAATTATAGAGAATTAATTGAAATATTGTGAATTAAAAATATAATATAGGACCTAATTTAGGGCTCCTCCTTATCGTACTCCTCTAGTGGTGGCGGTGGAGTAGCCGGCTAAGTGACGGCAGGTGGTGGCGATGGAGATACTGACGCGTGCCTTGGTTGGAGCTGGCACCGTGGCCGGAGTCCACGGTGGTGCAAACCACCTTGGATCTGCGCCCACAACCTGAGACATCAATATAAACCATGGCTAAGTGACGGTAGGTGGTGGCGGTGGAGATACTGACACGTGCCTTGGTTGGAGTTGGCACCGTGGCTGGAGCCCACAATGGTGCAAACCATCTTGGATCTGCGCCCACAACCCGAGACATCAATATAAACCATGGCTCCCCGCGGGCTCCATGATGGAGGTGGCGGTGGCGATGGAGTTCCTGGCATGGCAACCTCTTGCTCTACCACCACAGGCTGCACAACCTTTTCCTCCGACACGGCCACATGCTCCTGTACTTGGTTCGCCATCGATGTGATGAGTGGTAGAGCCGTAGTTAGAGAGTTTTATACGCGGCCAAACATTGTTTGGGAGTAGCCAGACCATGATGTGAAACCTCTCTCTTAAATCCTATCACTAACTAAGAAAAAAGGAGGGAGAAAAAAAAGCAAGATAATAGAAGCCGGCCACCAGAGTTAGGTTGCCCTCATGGCCGGGAAGTCCATGGTCGAACGGACTCGCTAGCTCTTCCTTCGCCACGAAAGGGGCCAACAACAGACTAGCTAGCTCATTGCTCCATTCGTCGCTACGAAATACGTAGTGACATCAGCTTCTTTACAAAACGGGCCGCACTTAGACATCGTCGTAGCGAGGATATGACATCACTTCAATCCCCCTTGTCTGGCGACCGCGTTGGCCACCTTGATGTCACATTGCCGTTTATACATCACCTGCGAGAGAAGCTGTCGCGCGCTCATACGCGCTCACTCGTCCTGGTCGAGGAGGTGTTGTAGTGGTCGTGGTGATGACAGCCGATCTATTCCGGTGCGGCTTCATGATCTGTGAGGACAGATGGTGTTGTTGGCTGGAGGATGGAGTTAGGGTTTGTGTCGTAGGGTTTGATCGGCCGGCTCCAAGAGTTTCCAAGATAGGTTAGCCGATGACATGTGGGCAACAGATAGAAAAAGGGACATTGATCTGTTTATGTCGCTGGGTTAGGCCTTAGCTTTGATTGACAGACACAATCAAACACACCCGGCATGTTAAAGTCATTCTTACCTCCTATTAAACTGGAAATTGGACATCAACATGTGCGTCGGCAGGAGCGCAGCATCACCCTGACATCTCTCCTCCAACCTTTTGCTACATCGGATCTCCATTGCACGGTAAGAATGGCAAGCTATTGTGGGTAAGGAGCTATTGAATGAGTAAAATCCATCGCTCGTCACTGGATTGGTGCATGGTCGCGTTGCACCATCACCTTGCGCTAACATTGGAGATCTGAACAATACCAAGGTTATCAGAAATTGTTTGGTTTCTTATTTACCTCTGACAAATTGCGCTCATTAGTTTGAAATCTTCTTGTCATGATCTTGAGGCTGCCCATAGAAAGGATAAAGAATCTGATATCGATCCCAGTGATCCCTTTGTTTATTGAGTTGAAGTTTCTTCAAAATTTCATGCCGAAAGAAAGTCTCTGGCCTATTGAAATTCCTTACAATGTATAGAGTTATAGGCTATAACAAAAAACACATAAATTTTCTTATAAAGGGCGTCGCCGCGTGTCGCCCTGTATCCACCGACTGGCCACGTGGCTCAGCAACGCGCAAATTCCGGCAGCTCTTTCCTCTCTTCTTCGTCCTTCCATCGTCTTCCTCCGCCGGCGACTTGGGGAGTGCCCAGGTTTTGCTCCCTCCCACGGCGACTTGAGGAGTCCCCCCCACCCCTCTTCTCTCTCTTCCTGTTGACCTGCTCACTTGATTTTGTCGCGTCTTGGGCTCATGGTACTGCTCGCATCTGATTAGGTTCGGAATTTTCGCAATAAATCGATTGTTCGAAAATCGTATTGTCAGGTACTACTCAGATCGATTGAGTCTGAGAACGTAGTTTGGAAGTGGTACAGATCTCGCAGTTTCGTTTGTGCCTCACTTGTACTCCGTAGTTGTTTATATGGGCTTTCCCCATTGTATTCTTCACAGTCAGCAATACAAATCTTCAGATGGACCCGGTAGTTATTGTAGAAAGATTGATTGTTTAGAATAATACTAACTCGGTGACTTTGCTTTGTACCACTTCTTAATACTCCCTCCGGTCCTGAATATGAATATAAGGTGTAATAGTTTTCTGCGTGAATATCAAGACATCAAATTTTGTACATAGTGGATTCTTTTTTTTTCTGAAGAAAATGGCGAGAGATGAGTTCTTAATAGACACAAAATGAATACAATCCATTAAATCCCTCTTTCATTTTTTATGGGTCAAATTGTCCATAAACAACAAATACCTTATATTATGGGCTGCAACCTATCAGGTATATCTAGTTTTCTTCTTCTTCTTCTTTTTACAACTAAATATGTTTTTGAAAAACAAAACATTTTTTCATCCAAAATTATTAAATATGTACAATTTTCAAACCAGAAAGCATTATTTAAACTGAGTATTTTAAAAATTGAACAATTGCTAAATTAAACACTTTAAATCCAAAAACATATTTCGAATTTAAACATTTTAAAAAATGAATATTTTAAAATATGTACATTTTCAAACCCAAGAACATTTTTAAAATATAAATATTTTTAGAAAATAAAAAAGGATAAAGTAAAATAAAAAACAGAAAAAGAAGAATAGTAAATGAACAGAAAAAAACGAAACGAGAAATAACTTGGACCAAATGGGCCAGCCCGTTAGGTCAATCAGGCGGTGCCTCCCGTTCGCGCCGCAACAGGTGGTGAATAGACTTGCCTCACTGCCTTCCGTTTCCATCCCGGTTCGTCTTTCTTCTCCGTCCGCCCCCCTTCCCCCATCGTCGCTGCATCCTCTTGCTGATCACGGAGAACCCAGGTAGGTTTTCCCTCCCCGCTCCCTCTTGCTGGTCACTTGATTCTTTAGTCTCCTGCACGGCCCACGTCTGATTACTGACAGGCTCGTAATTGCTGCACCGAATCGATTGCTCCAACATCTCGTATTGTTAGATGCTACCACTCATATCGATCTGAGTCTGACATATTCGTTTGTACTGTACCCGATATTACACACAGTCGAATTGAATTGGTAAATCTTTTTTGCACCGACTGTTATAAAAGGTAAAAGTAAAACATCTCTACAGAACGTCATTGGTTTACCATATATGTTAGGGCACCACTCTGCTAGTAATAGGTATATGGATCTCATACATACAAAATTGTACATGTGTAATCATAATAGTACCAGATATGCAGGTAGTGTGAGGCTAGGAATATGTGTGACGGAAGCAGATAACAGTATGTATGGTTCATTTTATATATATGGTGTTTGTTTATCAGAAAAGGGAAACTTGTTAACTGGGAGCGCACTTTATTGTGTTGCAAGTAAAACAGTAAGACTTAATAATCATGGGCTTTTCCTGGTAGTAATTATCACTTATTCTTCATAGTCAGTAAAGAGATCTACTACTAGTGTTCAAAAAGTGGGTGCATTAAACCAAGTTGCCCATGTAAATTCACTCTCATGCCATCCTGCTCTGATGCGTGATGGACATTTGACCCTGTGCAACAAAAGTTTGATGCTAATCAAACTACATGGACCCACTAGTTAGAGGAAAAATGGTTATTTAGACTAAAAACAAACGAGTCCAGCAGGGGAAGAATCCATGCGGAATTATATCAAGCTTTTAGCGAATTCGGTGTGTACACTCACACGCGAGGCTCTCGAACTCGAGCGGGCGGGCATCACAGGTCTCCTGGTAGCCATCCGGGCTAGGCCTCGGTTCACAAATGCTAAGCATAAGTTTGTGCTGGAATTTCGTAATAACATGATTACTTCAATGCAGATTTAATTGTATTCAAGCATAATTTTGTGCTGGAATTTCGTAATAACATGATTACTTCAATGCAGATTTAATTGTATTCAGATGACGAAAATGAGTGCCCCCATGGTTTGTCGCCAGGGACCAAACACTGGCCATTGTGTCGAAAAAGCTTTTAAGGTGACAAGATGCAAGCATACTCAGCTTCACCATCTACCCACGGTAGGGTAACTTCTTGCATCTTTGTCAACGGGCAGTAGCACGTGCATAACTGCATATCCTTCTTCTTTAAAAGCTTAAGGCAGAACTGAGACTTGAACCAGGGTGCGTTGGTTTCCCCACACATGATATCTCTTTGGTTGCTCAAATACATTGAAGACGGCCGCTGATTTTCTTTTTTGATTCATTCTGCAGGATGTACTTTGTGGTATTCTATCGGGATTGACAATGAAAGAAGCCGTGCGGATGAGCATACTATCTAGGAAGTGGAGCAGGCTTTGGAAATGCTACCCAAAGTTCATATTCACCAGAGCAACGATGCGTGGCAGTAACACCACGGCAGGCCCTGCAAAACCCTTGCGAACAAGGTTTATCAGGGGGGTCAACAGCATCCAGCGACAGCTGAGGTCGTCTAACCTGAGCAAGTTTGTGGTTAAGTTTGCAATTCGCAAAAGGCACACACCTCACATCGATAGATGGATCAGTTTCTGTGCCTCATCAAGGGCGAAGCATGTTGTTCTTGATTTATCTCCACGGCTGAAAGGCAGTATCGTCAATACAGATGACATGTACAGTTTCCCGCTGCATCTTCTCAGCGCCTCGGGTGGTTCTTGCGTGAAGTCTCTTAGTCTGGGGTTCGTCTATTTAACAGTGCCTGATGATCACGGTGGATTTGCAAACCTTAAGAAGCTCTCTCTGCATATGGTTCATGTCACGGGGGATCTCCGATGCCTTCTCCCAAACTGTGCTGTTCTTGAGTGGCTAAGCCTCTTCAGGTGTAGACTGGACGAGCTAAGCATAGGGCAGCTGAGCAGGCTCCATTATTTGCAGGTGGAGTTTTGTATACTGAAGAAGTTCGATGCCCGAGCTCCGAACCTCACCAAGTTTATGTTCGCTGGTCGTATGATACCTATATTGCTTGGTGAACCTGGGAAGATTTCAGAGGCGACAGTCGAGTTGGTTGCATCCCCTAAGGACAACTTCAATTATGTCTTCACTGATATTGTCGATGCTCTTCCGCATGTTCGGTCCCTCTCCATACGCTTACGAATTGAAACCAAGGTTTGTTCGGTTAACACTGGAAGGTGCCTGCCTTCATGATCCAGCTTCCATTTTTGTCGTGCTTTATGAAGAAGTCATTGGCTCATTCTCGTTTAACTGCTGCCATGCTTGTCTTACAGGTGATAAATTTTGTCAAAAATCAGACACGGCTCACTAATCTGAGACGTCTGGTCCTGAAAATCGATATTGTTGGGTCGCCCGAAGTTACTGGTGGGATTCTTCGTTTGGCCTATCTTTTGGAGTTAGCACCTGTTTTGGAAGACTTGGTACTCCATGTAAGTGATCCCACATTATCATGGAAATTTCTAAATTGAGCTGGGTTTCATTTAGTCAGAAAACAAAAGGATGTTTGGAGTTTTTTTTTGCAAAAGATAATACTAGATGTATATTGAGCATTGAGGCACTGTAGGTGCATATGCAATCTTTTGTGTATATAATTGGCATATTTTCGGTCCTAAGTTTACCTGCATCAGCGAATAGCTTTATTACATACTATTTGTGTTGCACTCATACCAATGTGCAACATGATGATTTTATATTATTTCACATTGGAAATACATGGTATTTATAATTTCTTAGTAATAGTTAAATGTGGCTGGTTAGTATATAATACTATTTCCATGCTCGAATCTCACAAGGGTGTCATATAGTGAGATTCTTTTATCCAGATGAACCTAGATTTAC
This sequence comes from Poa annua, assembly GCA_026929855.1. Lineage (NCBI taxonomy): Eukaryota > Viridiplantae > Streptophyta > Magnoliopsida > Poales > Poaceae > Poa > Poa annua. Next base: position 103,065,879 of record CM049430.1, on the reverse strand, counting down.
CGCCAAATTTCTCAAAAATATGTCCATTACAATTCTTAAGGTTGTATATTGGCGAATGTTTCCTTGTCTGAAACGGAATCCAGAAAAAAAAACAATACGCCTATGATATTTTTCCCTAAATTTGTTTACACCCTAAACGTGGTAGGCTGCTAGCATTGAATTGTCCAGAACTCATGGGGTGCATGGAATGGAAAACACAATTCCATCATACACCTTCCACTATATAAATTTCTCAAACTTGTTTCCCTTGACATTTTCTTCTTTGCGTTTTTTCACAAAAAGTATATGGGATGGGAAATAAGCAATTCGTTTTGTTGGCTCTAATTTGTTTTTCAGTTAATTATGTCTAACACACGAGTACAATCATGCAGATGCATTGTTTTGACTCCGCAAGCCATGGCGAGCCGAGTGAAGATACCTGCCGGCCACATCCGCACCGTCATCTCAAAACCATCAAAATGACGGGGTTCTACGGGTTCCTTGGTCAGGTTGAACTAGCAATCTACCTCCTCCGGAACGCGACTTCTCTCGAGCGTATGATCATAGATCCAGTGGTGAGGAATAATTGGTGTATGCCATCCATGCGTGCAGCAAAGGATGACATATACCAGGGCAGGTCCATTGCCCTTAATAAACTTCCGTGTCAAGAGTTCAGAAAGGTCCTTGACATTCTTGTGCCAACGGAATAGGAAACTATATTGCAGATATATATTTTAAATTATCTGTTTAAGGTCTGGAGTGACGTTTGTTTGAAGGAAGGAGCTCAAGAAAAGTCGTCCTTTACCATCTGTCCAGAGAAAGAGGAAACCTAATTAAATGTATCTCTTGTTCAAAAATAAAATAATTTTTTAATGAATCCTTATATTTATGTTGTGCTTATTGGACTAGTGAGATCAATTATGTTATCAGTGAGATATCTGAACATACACAGTTCATCTATTTGTTGCTGGTAGACAGGCAACTTCAGAAATCAGGAGGACCTCCCTGATTGTTACTACCAATTTATCAAGAACATCTCACTCCAGCCGTGGAAGTCTTAAGAAACTTGCTACTCACAGGGAACAGAAAGATCTTGATTTTTGGGCTTGCAGTTTTGGCTGTTGGGATGCTGGAAGCAACCTTTAGATGACCAATAAATCCCCCCCCCCCAAAAAAAAAGATGAACAATAAATTCTAAATAAATAGAAGAATATGAAATTATGTGAACTTTTTTTTCTGTTGCAATGTTTCTGTTCGTCCAAATTTGCTTCCAAATATCAACATGTATTGTTTCCCCAGTAAAAAAAGATGCTCTAAACAAGCAACAAATTTAGGTGTGCAAATGCCGGACACATCACGCTCCATCTGGACCGTTGTTATTTCATCGGGCGGCCCAGAATCCGGATACACCTCGGCCCAGAGCTCAACAGCATCCTGCACGCAGCCTTCACTCCCAAGCCCCAACCTTGTCTTCAATGGCGGCCACGGCGGCGGCGGCGACGCTCGCGGCGGCCACCTCCTCCCTACTCCGGTAAGCTCGCTCCGCTCCTCCTTCGGCTCGGTCAAGAAGGTGTCACACCTGGTCCAGTGCTGTCCAATCCAACGCCCTCTCCTCTCTGTTGTCGCAGGCGCTCCCCCTTGCTGCGGCCGCACGGGCTCCGGGTCTCCCGCAACTTCGCTCCCCGAAGGTGAGGTGTCTCCTCGTATCAGGGATCTTACTGTCCCCAACGACTTCTCTGTAAATAGGCTGGGGATTTGGGCAGGGTTCTGTGTGGTAGTGCTCGTGGTTCATATTTGCGCCACATTCTGCGATGCTGATTCTTGAGATTTTTTGTGATGACTACAGTAGTACCTAAAGCGTTTACGTGCTTTTAGTAATTTATACATTTAGTGTAAAATACTAGAGAATTTCACTGCAATATTCGATGTTTTTACTTCAAGGAGTAGCACTTGATTTAGTCTGGAGAAATTGCCTGATGCACTGAAACATACTCTAGAAGCACTTGTGCATTTCATTTGCATTTCTAGGTTTGTTGAGCCATGAAGAATCGGCTTAAAATGAATACCATGCCCTGAAAACACCTGATATTAGCCTTTTGTGCTAGGAACTTAGGATTCGTAAACACCCTGGTAGAATAGAAAATCAACAGAGTGTCACTGAAGAAGAGCTTGAAGCTGTTTGCTCTTTGTGCATATACCTGGTAACTTTCAGCAACCGGTAGTACGCAACAACGAAGAATGAAAAAAACTGAATCTTTTATCAAAAATCCATTGCTGAGTCCCAGTGAGTTATGATATACTTGTAGCTGAAACTTGCACTCAAACCCATTCCTGAATCCCAGTTAGTTGTGATGTACTTGTAATTGGAACTTCAGTTAAACCCATTGCTGAATCCCATTTAGTTATGATACAAGGTGAGGTGTGTCCTTGTATCGGGAATCTTACCACCACAACGATTCCTATGTAAATTCGAGAATTTGTGCCAGGGTTGTGGATTCTGTGTGGTGTTGGTGGTTTGTTTTGTTCGGCATTCGACGATGATTTCTCATTCTTGGGGTTTATAGTGATTACTTGTATCTGAAGCTTTTACCTGATTGAAATAATGAAGACTTTATGTTCAAAATTCTGGAAAATTTCATTGTAACAATCGATACTTTTAACACTTGATTTAGTCTAGCACATTCCCAGATTCATAAAGATACACTCTAAAGCACTTGTGCATGTACAGTTTTAGATTTATTGAGGAGTGAAGAATTGTCTTAGACGAATGTTTTGCCCTTAAAAGATCTAGCTTTTGTGTTAGGATTAGTAAACACCTTGGTTCGAATTGAATCACTGAGTGTTTTAAGTTGTTCACTTTTGTGAATACACCTGTAAATTTTCTGCAATTGGTAGTAAACAAGTCGTAGAAAGGGCTCATAACCTAGAGTTATTAGTTCCACATTGGTTTTCACTATGCCATCACCATATACTTTCGAAAAAATAGGTCATTACTGAATCTCAGTTATTTACGATATCCTAGTAGTTGACACTCCAGTTCAGAATTTGCCGCTGGCCATACACAGATGGGAACTAGTTCAACTTGAGCCATAAGCCATGTAAGCTTTAAGTGATAACAACCCTGTCTAAATTCCATAGTATACGGTGAAATTTTGATTCCCCATGCAAACAATCTATAATAACCAGAAAATTGTATGAACTCACTCTAACTTGCCTCTAGTCTAGTAATGGCCATTTTGAAACTTCACTGTTAATTTTTCTTGAGTCCATCTCTTAGTGAACACTTATGGCCCTTTACTTATAGATTTTTATGCATTCCCTGTTATACTAGATTTGTGCGCTACACTGCTTCATCTACAAATGAAGAGGCTGCTGCTAGAGCAGCGGCAGCAACCGCTGATACTGGAGGGCCAACCATGTAGGTCTCTGATAAGCTTGCTTGTTTCTACTTATAACCCTTTTTTTGTCGCTGAATATTCTTCGTCGTTAATTTCTGTTAGTTTTGACAAGATCATTGCAAAGGAAATCCCTTCAAGCATTGTCTATGAGGATGAGAAAGTGTTGGCATTTAGAGATATCAATCCACAAGCTCCTGTGCATGTTCTTGTCATCCCAAAGCTAAGAGATGGGCTAACTGGACTTGATAAGGTATATACTATTGCTTACTTATCAACCATGTTCACTGAAGGAATTCGACATGTAAAACAGCATGTCATGGCAACAGGCCAACAGCTGTTTGATGTTTTTCAACAGCTTTCCATGCACCTAGCCCTATCTTAGCACCTGTTTGATGCTTTTCAACCGACTCTTCGACGAAACTTAGTAATTAGCCTTAAATAGATATCCCTCCATATCCATCACACCAGCTTATTTATACAAGGACATGAATGTAGGCTGAGCCAAGGCATGCTGACATTCTGGGTCAGCTTCTTTACGCTGCAAAAGTTGTGGCCGAGAAGGAAGGTGTAGCAGATGGATTCCGTGTCGTCATAAACAATGGAGCAGAAGGATGTAAGCAAGCTCATGCTCCAGATCTTTCTGCTCTTTTCATCACAGTATTTTCAGCATATATATGCTAAGCCCGTATCATCTTCCTGCCCACAGGTCAATCAGTCTACCACCTGCACGTGCATGTACTCGGCGGAAGGCAGATGAAATGGCCTCCTGGTTAAATTTAAGAACATTAGAACAATGCACCTTTTCTGCTCCTGTAATTGGATGTGCTATCTGGCATGTGGACTTGTGATGCCCCTCCTTTGTGCAGTTTTCTCTCTTCTTGCTATGGTACTCTTACAAGTGCGAAGGATTCAGTGAGAATGTTGAAAGATCGAAACAGCTTGTCTGCTTGCCGTGTTACCACATGTTTCTTAGTGAAAAGTTTTGCATACACGTACTAAGCGTCAGTCATGCTTTTATCTCTGGAAACAATCTCGTTACTCAAGGGGAAGGTAAATCAATGCAATCACGCAGGTGACAAGGATTTGGAAATCTGGTAGCCTTTTCAGTTATGTAGGCACGACGAAGCGCTGAAGAAGACATCGCCGCCGCCGGTTGTTTGGCAGCGGGGAGGCCGCCACCGCCGCGGCACGGAGGCCGGCGACGGCAGCGGCGAGGAGGGACGGAGGGGGGGATGGGGGACGGCGGCGATGGACGGGTCGCCCCCGGTGCCGCAGCTGGGGCGACACGGGGGGTGCTCTTTGCATCAACTTTGGATTGTGATGCAATCTCTTTGTTAAGCATATGCTAATTAACAGTGAGAGAAATTATCGTAGCACTACGTACCTAGGCAGCTGAGCTATTGACGTCGGACGCCCACTAGGAGCAGATTGAGGAAGCAAATTTATTGTAATGCATTCACATATTATATGTTTTTAGTGTGGTTTACTGAACCTCTTTGGAATAGGAAACGATGGTCATCAGTATGCTAGCATCAAGGCAACCATCATAAAGTACACGTGAATTTCTTAGAGCTTCCACTTGTAGAACGCTTGCCCTCAAGAATGTACCTAGCTACAGTTTCAGACAAATTGTAAGAAGGATTTCACCCAGCTATTCTTTCCATCTATCCTTAGAGCAAGGATAATAGAAGAGCCAACGGCGGGCTATAGTGTCATGCCATGTCATCTATAGTGTTCATACAGTCAAGTCCATATAATAAGATAGCTATAAGCTAGCTACTCCCTCCGTTTAGGTGTATTAGGCCCCTAATGAAAAACTATTTGTTTGCTAGAATAAGCACTCTTCCTCTAGTTAATGCTCCTAATTAATATCTTTGTGGCCTTGTTTTTCCCAAAAATTACTCCTCATCCAACCACTGTCCTCTCTCTATTCTATACATGTAAAAATTAAAATGGCTTGACCAATGCATACACGTTTTTTTTCTCTCCTCCAATTAATTCAACGACTAGATTGGAGGAAACATCACCCAATCTACTTATACCTTGGTCACGATGATATTTCTTAGTGGCCTAATACTCCCTCCATTTTTGTTTGTTGGGCGCAAAATACAATTCTCTGGGACCAAGGCGTTTTTCTATTGGATGGAAATCCTGGGCGTGGGAGCATCAGGGGCGCCTAACTAACAGCGATATTAACGCTGATTAAACCCCACGCCCTCTAAACGAGCGGTCATCACGCATGCATTGGTGGAGACTGTTCCGATGCAAATCCTTCTCCATTCACACCTCAACAAAAACTGACGTGTTCCCACTTGCATGCAGAATTGAAAGGAGAAAGGAAAGAGAGCACCCCATGCACCAAACGCCACAATTAATTCTGTGATTAATAAAACACCACTTAAATCTCTCCTATTCTGAAAAATCAAGGATTTGGAGATGCGCCCAACAAACAAAAATGGAGGGAGTACACCTAAACGGAGTAGTACTTGGTTCAATTTAATGATTAGCCTTGCATGCAATGATTGGAGCAAAAGAGCAAAGCGTCGGCATGCAGCTAGGCCGGCTATTACACCTCGGTGCATGCGTATAGCCTGGCGACTAGTGAAGCGCCCGCTCCACTCTCTTTCTGTTCGTTTCTCTTTCTTCCACGTATGATTTTGGTGACATGGCAAATTGTGTAGTCACCTGACTAGGACTTATTAGACTTTTACTTAGTTATCTCATGAAACAAAGCAGAAAGTAATAAAATAAACTAAAAAATGTTTTTTTTTACCAAAACATAGGATCAACGTCTAATAATGATGGTTTTGTGAAAATAAAAATCTAAAACACATGATCAACGCCTGTTCTAAATCTGAAAAAATACATGCAAACTTTTAGGTCGTGTTATGCTACTAAAAATAACACATATGTGGCACATGAATTTTCTATAGACATGAATTTTCATGAAATCCTGTTCATATTTTCTATAGACATGAATTTTCATATTTTCTATAGACATGAATTTTCATGAAATATCCTGTTCACATATGTGGCACAGAAAAAATATACTTAGGTAGCATGATCTGTGGCAACCGATGGGCGATCAACTGTGTATTAGTTTTTTTTCAGATTTGTAAATTATACGAGAGCAGCCTGCTTTGGGATCTGACGACTGCTCCGGTACGAAAGAGAGACCAACCGATGATGCAAATGCTACTCCAACGAGCGGTAATTGTTAAGTTGTGCGTTTTTAAATCTTCGTGATTAAATTGACATGGGAGCCTTTGCATGCGAGCGGTAACTGTTGGCATCCAGCATGCCGTATATTGATTGATCCTTCTGACGATCTACTCCCCTGTGTTCAAGCTTCACGCTCTTCCCGAGCGGTGATCGTTGGCATTCGGCATTGATAATTTCGTTTCAACTTTCTAGGAACGCCCATGCATGGTACTGCACGCACTTACCCCGAGCGGTCGCCGGTTCACATCGCATACCCCCTTTATTTATAGTACTCCGTATGCTCAACAAAGAAACCAACATCCATTCTCTCAAGTCAAGGCCCAACGCGGCCGCCGGCCGGTGACACCCATCTTCCTAGTCCCAGCTGTATCCACTTACCACTGCCCAGCCTTCGCCATGGCTAGTGCCTGCACAAACCTCACTGGAGCTGAGCGCTTGGTGCAGCTGCTCAAGATCGACGGCTATAGAGCGAGCGCGACCATGTCTGGTTGCATCAAATCTAGATGGATTGTCGATGGGTACGACTGGGAAATCCATCTGTATCCTGAAACCAGGGAATTTGGGATGGGGTATCAGTATGAAGACCCTTGGTTACGAAATTCCCGCAAGGCTAAATCCCCTGGGGGGTCATGGATGTGGGAGAAGGAATCAAGGTGGGTTGCACTGCAGCTTGTCTTCGTCGGGAAACGTCTAAGTAGCAAGGGGATCAGGGCGACTTTTGGCTGCCGGCTGGTAGATCAGAGTGGCTTTCTAGAATCTTCCCAAGAGAAGAGCGTATCACGTGAATTCAGCAGCTCTGGGGATTGGTCGCATGCAGTGGTGCTCATCGAGACCCGTGATCTGGCAAGTTCTGGTTATCTCAGCGGCGATTCTTTGGCAGTGGAATGCGCCATCACGGTGCTCAGGGAATTACCGGTACCAACTATCCCAGTCCCAGCTGAGCAAGTTATTGCGATGCCATCCGCCAACCTGCACCAGCACCTCGGCGAACTTCTGGAGAGCGGGATCGGAGCAGACGTCACATTTCTCGTGTCCGGTGAGTCCTTTGCTGCGCACAAGCTCATACTCGCTTCGAGGTCACCGGTCTTCATGGCGGAATTCTTCGGGGCGATGAAGGAGAAGTGCTCCCAGCGCGTTAAGGTCAAGGACATCGACGCGGCAGCATTCAGGGCCATGTTGCACTTCATCTACACAGACACTGCTCCTGAGCTAGATCGGGAGGTGCAGGCCGCGGCGACCATGGCGCAGCATCTGCTTGCGGCCGCTGACAGGTATGGGCTGGACAGGCTCAAAGTGATTTGTGAACTGAAGCTCTCCAGTGGCATAACCGTCGACACAGCGGCGACCACTCTGGCCTTAGCCGAGCAGCACAATTCTGGTCAGCTCAAGGCCAAGTGTGTGGAGTTCATCGTTAGCACTCCTGCAGTTTTTGATGATGTGTTGGTGTCGGATGGGTATAAGCACCTGGAGGCAAGTTGCCCTTTGGTGCTGACTGAGCTTCTCAAGTCTGTCCATGGGAGGAAGAGCAAGAAGCGTAGCAGGTGCTAGCTAGAGTGTTCCAAGATTTGAGGAGGCTTTAGTTTTTGTTTCTGCTTGACTAGCTACTAGTAAAAAATTGTTCGGCCCTTCCAAGGGACATGTCCATCTATAGACTTTCCATGTCCCTTACTAATAGTACTGTAAGAACTTTCTATTTCTTGTTTCCTTTCACTCTCTAAGACAGTCTATTGGGGTTTGCTTTGTTATGCTTTGGATATCCCCTATACTCTTTGTCGCAACTTTAACATATATTTCACTCTTGTTGTGGAAGCTTAATTGAGCTAGTATTAACTATGTGTTAAAAAAATCTCGTATAATCTCCAATTTGCAAGGCCTGTGTGCCTCGCTAGAAAATGCTGGAAAACATTCAGAACAAAGGAATTTTTTTTTCAAGCGATTAAACCGCAGGGAATTGGGTTCCATTATTCTTTCAATTATTATTATTTTTGATAAAGATTCACTATCACTATATATTTTGTTGGACCCCAAACTTCCCAGCCCCCCGGCGGCTACAAGAGGTCATAAAGAATGTTGGCTTTTGACATGAAAAACAGTCGCAATGAAAATAAATGTCCATTGTGTAGAAGACTCATAAGGATCGAGTGAAGTCAACTTTATACCCTGAAAATACCCTAAACTGACAAAGTGCTCCAGACTATGTAAACATATGTTGGTAGACAGCAAGTTCACTAAACTGATTTCAGATGATTCGAGTGTTGCTCCGGCTCAAAATAAGAAACAAAGAGGCACATAATTAACATGCCCAATATATGATACAACAAAATTCTCACCAACAAGACGTGCTTAGGAGCCATTGCTAAAATCGAAATTTACCCACCTTGTACTAGGGGAATATACATTCCGAAATGACTTGAGGTCATAGAATGCAAATATATATTCAGAGACACACACTTTTGTATGTATATCAAGGAAAATGGAACAACCCATATAAATTTAGACACTGAATTGTATGAAATATTTATTCTTTCGCTATTAAATCACCAATTCTGGGTGGAAGAGCCACGCACCTAGTCCTAGACCCCTGCACAACGGTGAGGAGTACCAGACTTGAGGTCGAAAACCTCACCCGTACCCATGAAATAAATGGCATCCTCTTCCACCTCTCCGCAAGGTGCAGTGACGGACTTGGAGAACTTGACGCTGAGAAAGAGTGCTTGACCACCACCTAGCCCACCGGTCACGGGCATCCAGACGCCAATGTCGGTGTTGTCTTCGAAAACTTCCACCTGGAAAGTAAAGTATGGAGTGCCGAGCAAACGCAGAGTGTTTGGACGGAATTTCTTATGATGCCTCACAATGAGTAGCTTCCCCCCTGATTCAATCAGATGCCGGCTAATGGTGCCGGGATCATCATAAGGTCCACGAAGATGAACTGAGCAGTTGCGGTCAGTGATGTCATCTGATCCGGGTACCACATGCTGCTCCGGGGGCCACACATCGTGTGGTTGTTTGATGAGTCGCCTTCCCATGGCAACGACGGGTCTTCCTACACCATCTAATTGGAGATCAAAGGAGATGAGTTCCTCTGTGTTGGTGATGGCATAGAGTTTCCCTTGCAGGAAAGCAAGGTCAATGATGTCGATGTAAGGACGTGTCCATGGCTGCGGTAAGTAACCACACACCCTTGCCTGGCCGGATCACCATGAAAGCATATCTCATGTTGTTGGTGGTGACGACAATGAAGTCATCGGCACCCGACCGCATCAGGAACTTGTAGATGAAGGCTCTGTCGTGGACAATGACGGCATCCAGCTCGGCCAACGGCACAGTCTTGTTGAAGAACGGATTGTGTAAGAGATATTTGTACTCATTTTTTCTTTTTTTTTTGTGAATGAGATATTTGTACTCCTTACCTACGCGGAGGGCGAGCCAGTCGTCGGTGGAGAGTGCCGTGCTGGTAAGGTCGCGCGGCAGGCAACGGAGGCGGCGCTCGGCGTCCATTGTGCTAGGCAGACGCCATGGCTGGGGGCCGTGGTGGCGCACGGCGGAGCGCCATGACCGGCAGACCGCGCGGGCGCGGGCACGGTCGTCGCAAATACCGTCGGGCTTAACTTTTATTATTATTATTTTAACTCCATTTAGTCATATATTTAATCTCATATCACACACTTAATCATAATCTTACCTCAAACTATCCACTCACACACTTAATCATAATCTTAGCTCAAACTATTCACCATTAGTCAAACTTGTCAGACGGTCACTCATCTTTAGAGTGCTCCAGGCCAATCACGCTTAACTATTAGTTATATTCAAATGAGATTCCAGTTGAGATGTCATACCTTGTTGCTATTAGTATGATAGCAATCATATTAACGCTTATCTGAGATATTATACTTTAAAATCTTTAAATTTTCAAAAATAAGATTTGAATGAACAAAATAACTATGTTTAATAATACTTGAATAATAATAATAATCAATTATTTTATTTTTGTTTTGTCTTTTCTATTTAATAAGAAATAATTCATATCTTCATATTTATATATCAGAATTAACTAAATAAAATGTCTATATCGATTATAAAAATGAGAGGAATCCAAATATGACATCCATGCCATCATTTTCAAAATAAATGATGTCTTTTCAAACAAACAAGAACCAACATAAATCAGCATAAAGTTAATTAAAGAGGCGAATTTAGATAGAAAGCAAGGAAAATCCTCATATTGAGTTATTATCCATAAAATATGTTTCTTTGTGAAAATTAAATGGGTGTCATTTTGGACCATATTTTATGTACTTGCTTAAAAAAAGTCATTTTTGACACTTAAAAAATGGAAAATGATATTTCAAAAAAGAAATTTGAAAATAGCTTCGGTGACGTTGTTTCCCATACGATGACACACATATGTGCTGAATATGGGCACTTTATTACAAACTATGACATGATAATGGTCATACATTGGTCATTTGTCTTTAAACCTATGCATGTTTATAGATGTTTGACATTTTTGTGAAGTTTCGTTTTGAAAAGTTTGCCAAAAGTCAAGGTTATCATTTTTCCTATTAACTAGTACACGTAAAAGGACTCCAGGCCAAAAGGTTTCTTCTTTTAAGTACTTTTTCATATTTTTTCATTTCTTTCAAAAAACAGTCAAAATGGAGAGCATGGCTATTCATCAAAAGTGGTCGAATTTTTCAAAACTATTGATGGTTCTATGTTGTAACCACTAATTGTGTACCTTAAAATTATTTTTGTAAGAACTTCAGAGCAAACTATCACACAGTTGTAGTTCAAATTTGAATTACTTCCAGAAAATTGACATAAAGTCAATTAAAGAGGCGATTTTAGATAGAAAGCAAGGAAAATCCTAATATTCAGATATTATCCATAAAATTTGTTCTACTCTTTGTGAAAATTAAATGGGTGTCATTTTGGACCATATTTTATGTACTTGCTTCACAAAAAAAGTCATTTCTAACACTTAAAAAATGGAAAATGATATTTCTAAAAAGAATTTTGAAAATCGCTTCGGTGATGTTGTTTCCCATACCATGACACACATATGTGCTGAATATGGGCACTTTATCACAAACTATGACATGATAATGGCCATACATTGGTCATTTGTCTTGAAATTTATGCATGTTTATAGATGTTTGACATTTTTGTGAAGTTTCGTTTTGAAAAGTTTTCAAAAAATCAAGTTTATCATTTTTCCTATTAACTAGTACAAGTAAAACGACTCCATGCCAATGGGTTTCTTTTTTTGAGTACTTTTTCATATTTTTCCATTTCTTAAAAAAACTATCAAAATGGAGAGCATGGCTATTCATCAAAAGTGGTCGAATTTTTCAAAACTATTGACGGTTCTATGTTGTAACCACTACTTGTGTACCTTAAAATTATTTTTGTAAGAACTTCAGAGCAAACTATCACACAGTTGTAATTCAAATTTGAATTACTTCCGGTAAAGTCAATTAAAGAGACGAATTTAGATAAAAAGTAAGGAAAATCCTCATATTCAGGTATTATCCATAAAATTTGTTCTACTCTTTGTGAAAATTAAATGGGTGTCATTTTGGACCATATTTTATGTACTTGCTTCACAAAAAAGTCATTTCTGACACTTAAAAAATAGAAAATGATATTTCTAAAAAGAATTTTGAAAATCGCTTCGGTGACGTTGTTTCCCATACCATGACACACATATGTGCTGATTATGAGCACTTTATCACAAACTATGACATGATAATGGTCACACATATGTGTTAAAACTATTGCATATTTGTATATGATTGATATTTTTTGTAAAGTTTTGTTTTGAAAAGTTACCAAAACTCAAATTTATCATTTTTCTAAAAACTAGCTAATTGCCCGTGCGTTGCAACGGGTTATAATTTGTAGTGCTTACATAATGGACATCCAGCTGAGTAACATATATTATTAACATGAGCTAGTTAGTAGTTAGCACTAAAATGTGGAGAAACTGCACTAACTAATTTGCTTCTATTACAAGCCGATCAGATGCAGATTTCAGAAACATGTGTAAAATTATTTCCTAAAACCAACATTCACACACTTCGGCTTCCTTCAGATGCTCTACATCAATGCTTTTACTGCTATATCAAATTCTCATTAAAAATATAAGTTGCATTTTTCAAAAGGTTTCTATTTTCACGAACAGAAGCGACTATATTTTCTGACCATGCATATGCCATGCATGTTTGTTGTCTTCCTCTCTCGTATGACCAACCGCAAATAATCTATAGAACCAAAGAGTCTTTGTGTCGATCTACATCAGATTTGCTACACTTTCCCACATCGTCATGTCGTCCTCCTTCTCACAATGCCAAACATCACCTTCTAGAAGTTCTTTTTGATTGTACTAAGATATGAGTAAAGTAACCTAATAATGCTTGCACTTGAACGGTGAAAGACATAAGACGTGAGGCCAATCAACAAACATTTATATTATGTCGTGATTGTCAGTGTATCCTCTCTGGCAAAGCATAGATACCATATAAAAATACAGAATTGGGTTTCCAACACAGACAAAAATTACACTTGCTAGAAGATCGTTCCGGCAAACCATAGAAACAATATAAATATAGAGAATTGGGTTTCCAGCACAAACTTTTTTTTACATTTGGTAGATGATCGTTCCGAATGGTGCATATTACAGTTGTGTCTGTGTTTAAAAAGCAAAGAATAGCAAAAACGTTAAAAAGGCGAAGAATATCAAAAATTGTTGATTACTGCAAAAATAATTTTTTCGACAGATATGCTTCTCAAGAGCACCTGTTACAATGTAAGATGTGTGAGCTTTAAAATTCCTTGATAGCTCCAGGCTGTCTTCGAAATTCTCTACAATCTTAGAGATGAAATAGAACATATGATAGCTGAAAATCATTTTGCATCCTCTCACCCCACGTTTCACTCCAGATCTGAACTTTGTAATCCTCTGATTTAGCAATAGTGCTATCCACTGGTCCACAATTTTTCAGCCCTAAGTATGATAACTGAGATCATTTTGCATCCTCTCACTCCCCGTTGCTCCAAATTGATGTGCAGGATTTCATGCAACAATGAAACCAAAAGACTACCTTATGACTAACAAAATGGTCATAAAAATCTGTTGATATTACATGTAAGCACCATAGCTCCTTAGTCCAGATCCACTTATATCTTCCATTTTTCTTTTCTCAATAATGTCAAGTGAAAACAAATAAACCAATGGGATATAGAAATATATAGGTTCACTCAAATGCAGCAAGTATGTTGAGGAGCAAATAGTCAAATACATCCAGCCGGCATCGCCGAGGTCCAGCTCAAAACCCTTGGGCTGGTGTGGCAGTCTATATCAGCTGGTGTCTTTGAAGTCAAGCCCCGTGCACGCTGGCCAGAGAAAGCTAGAGTCCTGCGACGGGCGTTTCTTGTAATATTAGTACATGTATCAAAATTAATATGAATGTGACTACTGGACATATTTTGGCCTTCTAAAATTAAGTTATATATCTAAATTAGTGTATGAAAAAAGGTTAAAGATGCACCATCAAGCAAGTTAGATTATATAAAGACTCATTGCTAGCCATAAACTGAGCAACTGATGTATAAATGTGTAGGTTGTATGAAAGTGGTACCACTATTGTTCTAGCCTTCTGTGTCCATATACTATAATTATTTGGTTATATAAAATCTTGCATGTTTGGCCACTAACAATTTGAACCAGCATGATTTTTATCATGTCTGGTCCGTTAGGAGTGGCGTCGTACCTCTTATTAGCTGAATCAAATATGTAGACCGTTTGACGGTAAAGAGCAATACCGATTCTATGGCATGACCATGTGTAACGCTGATATAACGATCATTCTTCATACTCAACTAAACAATTATTTAAAAAATATTATTGGTCTCCATACTGTGACATGAACAAGTCCTAACATCTGCGAGAGTCGTTGCAGATTCAGAAGGAAAACAATAGGATTTATTTGTAAACAAGAGGATGTAAGATAGTTCATTTCCTAGTTACCATTACATTCATAGAAGTATGGCCTAATTATCTCCATAGATGTCTAATACTTAAACTCTCCTTCCTTTTTCCCTTTGATAGCTAATATTGCTACAGCCAGCTACTGAAAAAACAAATGACCTAAAAATTAACCGTAGATGAACCTGTGGCATGATTAATTTAACACCCTTGTTGCAGTAATTCCATACATAGTAGCACATGCAACTCAAACTACACACAAAGAGATATATTAACAACATTATATTTCTTTTGTTCATCAAGAATTAATTTACCATTTCAGAAAAAACCATGCTCTATTTGTACCAAGCACACACACGCACATGACTTCAGTATTCTGTTCAGGGCAAATCTTGTGGACTCTGCATTCTGTTCCTCTGCTGCAAAAGAGTTGAGTTCAAACAATCATTTGATCGTAGGAAAAGAATGTACATGCTAGTTGATCATAGGAACATGCGCAACTCTCGACAACCACGGAGTCGATGGACAAAGCATGGGGATCGTCCCCAGACTTCTCCTCTACCCTTGGGCAGGTCGGGGCACTTACGCACATGCGCCAAACCGGCAGCAGGCCGCCGGTAGGGGATTGGTTCCAGCGGAGAAGTGGTGAGTGGCGGAACGGATGCGGAGGAGGGGGCCAGAGTTAGCGACGTCTGTGTGGAACCCTAGCTTGGACGTGGCCTCCGCGTGTGCCCTACAGCTGCCTGCCGCGACCTCTCTCGCGAGGCGGCACTATGTCAGCGGCCCTGCAGCCATCCCCCTCCTCCCTCACCGCGGCGATGACGACATCCTGTCTCCTCCCACTCTGGAACCCTCGCCGGGCTGCCATTGATTGGGGCTTGAGGTACGAGCTCGTCTCCATCCAACGATTACACGACGATTCAACGGAGCACCCCGCCAATTTATGGTGGCGACAGGCGGCCGTAGTGAGCGGCGGCGGCGGCGTGGAACCAGATCGAATGCTGCCTCCTCGCTCGTACTGTTTTGGATTGAGACGAACATAGGAGTATGCCTTGGACTGCGGGTTAATTTTGGAAATAGTTAGGGGCTGCAGTGCAAAATGCCCTGCGGAACGAAGGGAACAGAGTCGGACGAAAGCCGAGCGGACCATTGGAGTGGCAGGAAACGGAACGAAATTCTTCTTTTAGATAGGAGAGACTAGTACACGTCAAAAGACTTCATGCCAAAGGGTTTCCTTCTTTTTAGTATTTTTTCATATTTTTTTAAATGTAATCTAATTTTTTGAGAAAAACTGCAAACTGTATAGTGAGCCCGACGGTAATACCGTCGGGCTCACAATGTGATTAGATGGACGCTGACGGCACTGTAAACCCGACGGTGGCCGTCGGGCTCACTAAATAAACTCCGACGTCACTGTGAGCCCGACGATGGCCGTCGGCCTTACAACTAGGACGCCGACGGCAAAACGACGTCGACGGTTTTTTTGTTTCGTCGGTTTCACGTTGTGACGCCGACGGCCCCCGTCGGTGTTGAAATGGCCGTCGGGCTGGGCTGTGTTTCCTGTAGCACTCTACATATATACGTGCAACTATTGCAAGCAAGAGTGTCCGAATTAAGTTAGTACTAGGAGATTGGTCAGCTTGTTTCCATGGTATAATCGGCAAATAAGTCGAGCTAGTCCGACTCCGAGTCATAAGCAGTTTGTATTCGAGTCGGATAGTATGTCCTAGCTAGGCTCTTGCACTTGCAGACGGCTGTATATATTTTCCTGATGCTCTAAATAAAGTATCATGAGGCAAAACCCAAAGGAAAACGCTTCGTATAGGTCGCACGCACGTGGGTGGGCCAGCACGGGCCTTCGGCTTTGTTGCACGGTGCGAGCCACATGGGTAGGCACACCTTTTCTCTCTCTTCGTGTTCACATGTGTGGCAGAAAAAGCCCATCGTCACGTCACGGACGTGCTTTTTTTCTTTTGCCTTCACGTACGTGCTTTTTTCATTTGTCTTCGCTTTTATGTGTGTTTCCTACAGTATAAGTTTTATTTATGAAATGTTTCAAACATTTTTTTTCCAATTTTTTTGTTGCAAATTAATCCAGAACAATTTTTTTGGTTGCTAAGTCATTTTTTATTGTGTTATTAAGATGCAAAATAAGTGTTTTATTTTTGTTGTAATAGATTTTCTTTTTTGTTGAAATAGGTGGTGATTTTTGTTACAGACAAATTTGTGGCAAAACATATTTTTTGTTCACCTACTTTGGATTTCTACAAATACATGATTTTGTTGTAATAGTCTGTAGTTTTTGTTAAAATAGCTGCCTTTTTTGTTGTAAATGGATCTTTAACAACGGTTGCCCACTTTTTGTAATTGCTATGAACAAATAAGTTTTTGTTGTAATATGTTGTGATTTTTGTTGATTTGTAGATTATTTTTTGTTGTAATTATAGGTGACTTTTGTTGCGAAACAATCTGCACTAAAATGTTGTTATTTATCATTTTTACGTAACATTATTTTTCTTTGAAAGTTACGATGATTTGTTACGATAAATTTATTTTGTACACGAGGTGAGAGATTTTTGTTGCAATACGCGTGATTTTTGTTGCGGCGTGGGGTAAATCATCAGGATGGCATTTTATCTGTAAATATCGAGAAGTGGAGGGGTAACGAGATACATCGATTCGTTTTAAGTGGGGATCAGGTGGAGTGTGGGTTGATGTTTCAATTTATCAGGGACAAAAATGCAAAAATGGTGTAATTAATTCTGTATGTAGGATGATGATCTGACGGTACGTAAGGGGACCTAAAAAGGGGCTCCGTAGGGCGACCTACGCCTAGCGTGACCCAAACCCAAAACCAATCTTACCTAGCAGTAGATCGTTTACTCTCCAGCCTCCAGTAGAGAAGGCATCACCGCATCAGTTCCGGCTCATATCGGCACCCAAATCAAGTTAGATCCAGCCCGCGTCGCCAGGCCAATATCTCCCCTACCAGGGTGCGGCCTCTGCCCGTCGCCGCCGCGCAGAGCCAGCGTCCAGCCTTGGTCATGGAAAACGTCCGCACCACAAGCATCACCGGCGTTGCGCGCTTGGTGCAGCTGCTCAAGATTGAAGGCTTTAGCACCACGGTGACCATGGAAGAAAATGAAACCATAAAGTCTAGAGGGGACGTCTGTGGGGCACGAGTGGGAAATCCGTGTCTATCCTAGAGCCCTCCGGGACTACTGTTATGTGGTAGCGCTGCAGCTTGTCTTCCTTGGTGAGTCCCGCAGGAGCGGCTTCAGGGCGAGCCTACACTTGCACGCACAAAATGGGAGAGTGACTCCAGATCTTGCACCATATGACACTAAATTACAACCAAACTGGAGAGGAAATGCAAGCATCAAGTTGCTCATAGCATACATTGATGGACATAAGGTTTCCATTTTAGGTGAATACAGACATATGTTCCAACTAGATCACAAATATATGGCGAGCGCAAATAACAGAGACTATATGAAAATACTTGAGCTTTAGAATTATGGTTACCCTGCCTTCAACTCTTTCTCCCACGTGCAGACTTGAGAAGTTCGGGCAAAACCGTAGGGCAGCTTGCCTCCAGATGCTTATATCCGTCTGTTGCCAAGACAGCATTGAGAATTTCAGGAGTGCTAACAATGAATTCGACACACTTTACCTTGAGCGGCGGGCAATTATGCTGCTCGGCAAGAGCTAGAGTGGTCGCTGCTGTGTCGACAGTGATGCCATCAGAGAGCTTGCCTTCACAGATCTCCTTGAGTCTGTCCAGTCCATACTTGTCAGCAGCTGCAAGTAAATGTTGAGCCAAAATCGCCAATGCATTATGCCGCCGATCAGATTCCAACTGATCGAATTCCTCCACAGAGTCAGTGTAGATGAAGTAAAGCAACGGCTTGAATACCACCGCTTCAATGTCCTCGATCTCCACACGCTGAGAGCTCGTCTCCTTCATGTGCCCAAAGAACTCGGCCATCAGGACAGGGGACCTTGCAGCCAGAATGTGCTTGTGCGCCGCGAAAGCCTTGCCGGACACAAGAAACGTGACATCCGCTCCCAACCCACTACGCAGCAGTTCAGCAAGGTGTTGTTGCAAGCTAGGTGATGACCCAAGCACAACTTTAGAAGGGATTTTTGCTGCCGGTGCTGGCAAATCCTCCTTGAGCACCGTGATGATGCATTGCACGGTAAAAGAATCATGCCTGAGATAACCAGATGTTGCTAGGGTTCCGGTTGACATAAGACGAACTGGAAGTGAGCAATCTTCTTTGACGAAAGGCGAGCACATCTCAAGACAGCGGGATATCCAGGAACGGTTGAATATACACGAGACGCTCTTCACTTCGGATGGTCGTCGTTCGCCGGTCGGATCAACCAAGCGACAGCATAGATTTGCCCTCACGATGGACGGGCAGGTCTCACTGAGGAACACAAGCTTCGCTGCTACCCAAGGGGTGCCATCATGTGCACGCGGCAACATCGCAGGGTAGATACAGATGTCCCAATCATACCCACCAATGCTGACACTGGAATTGATGCAGTCCTCATGACCCATGGTTTTGGTGGCGCAGTAGCCATCAATCTTGAGCAGCTTCACTGAGCGCACGACATTGGTGATGTTTTTGCTGGCAGTTTCCATCGTGAACGGTGGCCAGGGGAAATCTCCTATCTGATTTGAGATCAAACGTTCCTGTGTGGGAACGGTCGTGGATTAGTGCAGCTGATTCAGAGTTACGCGATTCAGAGTGCAAGCAACTATATGTCCTTTAAATAGATTATGGTTTCTCAATGTTTCTCTTAAGATTGAAGTATTTTTGTGGCTCATGTCTAATAAGAGTATTTATCTAAAAAAATGTTTAATAAGAGATCATTTATTTGTCCACTGTCCCATGGCATCCATGGCAAAGTATCCCTGGGAAGGGGTTCGATGTGCTTTTGATATCACATCAGTTTCTAATATTGTTAGTTGGGTTTTCATTTTTCTCGGAATGTAGGAAAACCCGTAATGCAGCATGCTTTATGAAGATTTATCCTTATGATCCGAATAGTGCAAAAGTACAATCAGCTCACTGCTTAAATGTGTGGGTGGATCTTCAAACTACGAAGTCTGCACGATTTGCACCGTACCGGAGCAAGGGCGCCTCTTGCGTCTGAAATGTTCAGCAAGAAGAAGAGCTAGCCGCCTATGGTTAATTTTTCGGATTGCGGGTTGAAGAAAAAGTAACTCCCAAGTTTTGAGTCCACACTCCACACAAAAAGGAGAAAAGATCGTGAATAAAGGGCACTGCCGCACTGGTGTGGTGTGTTCTGGTTACTATCTACCTAAGCCTTCTGTCCTGTCGAAAGAAAAGAGTTTGATGGCTAGTGTTCTGTAGAAAAGCTGGGATCTAGTGGAACTGTATGGGTGGGGAGTAGTTAGTTTGCCGATCCAAAAATACTGATTCTATATTATCGGTTTCGTGAATTCGTTCTATGCAATGGAATCGGAGGCTGAGCTAGCCCCTTTATTCGAAAGAAAGAAGGCCAAGGATAACTCACCGCGCCAATGGAGAAGAAGGGTCCTCTGTCTCGGGGGTGCTTTCTTGGCGACGCCTCCCTCGCGAGTACCTGCTAGCCTCCCAACGTCCGCCCAGCTGAAAGATCGGTGCTCCGGTGGCAGGATTTGGGTCCCAACCTACGAACCGGAACTGCCGTGTCTAGTGGACATCGGTGGCGATGGAGGGGCTCCGTCCGGGGAGGAGGCGCCGCCGCAAGAACGGGGAGGGGGTACGGTTGTACGGAGGTGGATGCCGGCGCTGTGAGAGAGTGGACGGTGGTGCTGACGAAGGAGACAGGAGCAAGGAGGGGGAGGCCGGGACGATGTACACTGGCTGCGGCGGCGACCGGCGTTGACGGCGAGAGACTCGAGTGGGAATTTTCGAAGATCCACTGTGATAATGAAAAAGATTTCGTGAAGAGCGGAAAAGGCAAAGATTGGCCCTTTGTTGAGAAAGAAAAGTCCAGGAAAACAAGAATAAGTTTGTTGAAAAAGAAAAGGCAAATATGGGCCCTTTGTTGAAAAAGCAAAGAGATCCAAGTTTTTTCTACTAGTCCAGGAAAACAAGATTAAAAACACATCAATAGATAAGCACATTATCTATTCGATATTATTCAACGAGAAATCAATAGGCAGATAGACGGAATTTATTTTGCCAAACCCCAGATCATCGGTCTTATCCTCCACGGTGTACCCTATATTTCCTCTTACTTCACGTCTTGATTACTCTAGATGTCAATCCATCGGCAACTCGTAAATCCTAGCCACTCGAGTCGCCCGAGAGGCCGAGACCGATGATTTGAGTTTTATTTAAAACAATACCAATAGAACCACAACTACACCCACATCGGACAAACTCCATTTTTTTCTTTGCGAATCCTTTGAGCGATACGGACAATTAATGGTTCTTTCTAGTCAACCGGCAATTTCGGCCTAGTGGGACATCTAACTGTGTTCAAGAAGTACCTTGCTAAAGGACATACAAAAAAGGATGGTTAATTGATTCATCACTTCATAGTATCCAAATAATTTTTTTCACTCTACCGTAAGAATTTGTGTCACACGATTCCAGTTCTACATGGACGAATCGAAACTATTTTGTAAGAAAGAAGCTACTCCATCCGCATCAAAATATATGTTTTAGCCTTTTATATGACGCGTGTATTTAGACTTGTTTTAGTGTAAGATGCATATGAGTCTACATATTATACACCTTTAGAAACGTGTAGTCCATAATAGGGTAAACGATATTATATTTTTGATACAGAGGGAGTAGATCACAAACCTGGTTCTTTTGACAAATTAATCAGATTTGTCCACCGCTCCAATATGTCAACTACAAGAGCTCGGCGAAAGACACTCATGTGAAAATTAGTAGTTTGTATATTGATTTCAAGTTCAAGGGAAATAGGAAGAAGTCTAGGAAATCCCAAGCCTAGGCTAGAATACCCTCCACACATCTACCCAACAGCTAATTTTACTACAATTCCGAACCAAACTTCTGTAGCTTTTCTGCTAATTAACTTGGTACCTTCTTCTTAATTAATAGATAACGCAAACCGTTTGCCAAAGTTTCAAACAAAAAAAATCTTTAGCTTTTTCAAGAAAAAGTTTTAACCGCTTTCACTTAAGAGGTTTATTCCCACTCAACAATGATTCTCCCAACCATAACATCATTACTTGGACAACAAAATCTAGAAAATCTCTCAGTTCCCTTTTTCTTAAAACCCTCTAATGATTGTTCAAAATTCTTATTGTACAAACTATTGCATGTATTACTCATTTAGAAAATAAATTGTCAAATTTACAAGCCAAATGTTCTTAGAGATTGATAAAACAAATAATAATTAAAGTATCATGTTGTGGCGAGTTTGCCAGAATAAAGTATCATGTTTACAAGTCTACCTAGATGTGGTCAGTTTACCACTCAAACCCAATTCACAGGAAACCATTTAGCACAAATTACATCGAAGTGAAAGAGAAGTACAAGCAAAAATAGTTTCCCGCAACACATACAGATGTTGGAGTACATAATTTCTCCTTAAGCTGTACTGAAAGACAGGCATAAAATAATACGAAATACTAATCGACAAGCATGCCCGGCAAGCTCAAACAGATAGTACAATATCATTCGCCACCAACTCTTGGCCCCGTAGCACTTCAGCTTCTTCTCCCACGCGCAGCCTTGAGAAGGTCAATCACCAGCAAAGGGCAGCTTGCCTCCAGGTGCTTATACCCCTCGGTTAGCAGCACCGTATCAAGAGTGGCAGAAGTTCGAATGATGCACTCAACACACCTCTCCTTGAGCTCAGGGCAGTTGTGCTGGTGGGCTAAAGTCAAAATTGTCGCAGCTGTGAACAAATTGATGTCACCGGAGAGCTCACGGACACAGATGAGCTTGAGCCTGTCCAGTCCATACCTATCAGCAGCAGCAAGTAGATGCTGAGCCATCACAGTCACCGCCTCCTCCTTGTGTTGAAAACAACCCAACCTTATAATATGCTTCCCATCATTTCCTCCTTTCTCCGCTGGTGTCCAGCCGTCCAACACAATCTCCGTCAGAGTGTCGGTGCTGATGGCCTCCTCATCCGCCACCCCCTGTTGTCCGAATTCTGGGACGCTGTCGGTGTAGATGAAGTGAAGCATTGCCTTGAATACCGCAGCCTCCATGTCTTCGATCTCGACTGTTGGCGAGCACTTCTCGTTCATGTCTCCGAAGAACTCGGCCATGAATACAGGGGACCTGGCGGCGAGTATGACCTTGTGAGCAGGAAAAGACTGGCCGGACACGAGAAACGTGACATCTGATCCCGTCTCACTCTCAAGGAGCTGAGCGAAATGCTGATGCAAGTTAGACGACGGCAGATGCAGTTCTTCAAGTGGGACTCTTGCAATATCTGGTAGTTCCTTGAAAACCTCAAGGATGCATTGCACAGAAAAAGAATCATGATTGATATAGATATATTCCTCTCCTGTACCTGTAACTGCAATTTTTTCAGAGCTATCTAGGGGCTTCCTGAATGTTCTTGTCCGACGCTGTTCCTGGCATAGCGCTCTGCTCTGCCTAACTAGGCAACATCGTAGGGTGGTGCTCACAGCGGACGCTCGGGGCTCACTAAGAAAGATAAGCTGCACCGCCACAAACGAGGAAAACCCCTTGGAATCCAGGACGCGTGGGTATACGCGGATTTCCCACTCATAGCCGTCGACAATCCATCTGTATTTGAAGCAATCGTCACTGCCCATGCCCCCGGTCATGCTGTACCCGTCGACCTTGAGCTGCCTCAGTGAGCGCACGACTTCAGTGAGGTTTGCGCCGGCAATTTCCATGGGGAAGGCCGGAGGGTGGTCAGAAGAACTGAAGCTTGTGCGATCAAATGTTTCTGCGTACGAAGATCAATGATTGTGGATTGGTATATATTGAGTAAGGCCTGAACTAATTAATCTGGCCAAGGAAAGGACGACTCACCGCGCCACCGGAGCACAACTCTTCCACTAGCTCAGAACAATCGATCCAGACAGAACGGTTGCTCCGGCGGCTTGATCAATGATTGAGATGTAGATCATGGAGAAGAACTGAGTGCTCACCCAGCAAGAAGAAGACTGCTCCGGCGGCTGGGGAAGACCAGCCGGGAGTAGTGGAAGCTGACTAGGCTATATGAGAGGAGCGGGAAAAAGAAAAGAAAAGATTCACTCAGCTCGTCGACCCCCTGCCTTTGGAAGAAAGACAATGTGTGAAAAGATTATTCTCTACCAAGAAAAAGAAAACTCCCCACTAAGCTAAGCTTTTCGATGGGTGTGAATTATTTCCTATGTTCGCTCACGTCTTCTTGGTGCTCCTCTCTCTCACCTAGGCCTCGCGGAGGCCAGGCGGCATATTGAGCTCCGTGGCAGCAACAAGCCAGACTCAGCGGCCGACTGTGGTGGCACCCACAAGAATGATACTACTAGACCCAGAAGGAGGTCGGACCAACACGGCTAGTAGAGGGTGCCAACGACGATGACTGAGAAACTTAGGGGGTTGAAGGGGTATAAGGTGGCAAGCCGGCGTCTGAAAAATAAATTAGGCGTGGGTGGCACGTCAACATCGGAGGAGAAACTTATGTGGTGGCACGGCAGGCCGATGATGAAAGAGATATTTCGACTTCTAGGGATGGTTGGGGAGGTGACGATTGAGTGGTAGGACGAATAGGGCAGGGTTAGGTGGCGAGACAGGAATCAGGAGACATCTGATTGGGCCAGTGTCCACAGGTAGTCGTCTACATGTAGTGTGGGGATGACGCGGGTGCAAGGAAAGAATCAGGTTAAAAAAATCACTGTACAATTCTAGCAATTCATGAATACAAACTTCTCGTTAGGTTTTAAAGGTAGGGTGCCTATCTTGGCCATTGAGGAATGCAACACAAAATCGAACTAAATGTTTCCACCCGATTTTTGTCACGACGGTACAAGTTAACTCATCTACACAGGAGATAGATACACAAACTTTACCGCTAGGAGCTAGCACATCGATCATAACTATGCCTTATGACATGCGACCGAAAGTCACCGCCCTAGTGATCCCGTTTTTTTAAAAAAATCGAAAAAGGAGTTTCTTAATTTCCATAAAATACAAAACAAATTTGCGTGGATACACACACATGTCATCTACATATCCGCATAGTTTTATTACATAATACCTTGAATTTTTAGGATAGACAAAATGACAAAATCATGACTATGAAAACGGTAAAAAAGAACTTATTTTACTTGCTACATTTGTTTAATTTGTGCAGATCACTTATGAAAATCTATTTTCCTGAAATTTTGGTTTACATACATACTAGACATGTATAAGCATTTGTATGTTTTTTTAGAATTTTTCAGGACGCAAGATTTTTAAGAAGATCACTAGAGACATGTTTGGTTACTCACACGGACATAGGAATCACTCAGACGAATTGAAAACTCGAGGCCCCTAAAGATAAAATGATCCGAAAAGAAAAACAAAGAGGCAAAGTTAACTCAGTGGGGGTTTATCTTTTTCTTGGTGGGGTTCGTTTTTCTGCGCTCCTCTCACCTAAGGCCGGCCTAGTCACCTTCCACTCCTCCCGGTCGCTCCACAGTCAACACGCCAGCCGCCGGAGCAGTCTTCTTCTTGCCGCTTGGGTGAGCAAATCATTTCGTCTCCCCTCTTCACTCTCGTCGCCGCCGCTCTCCTCTAGGCTCATCGGCATTGATATCCGCCCGCCCTAGCCACCGACCTGTCCGGGTTGATCCGCCTCGGCCTCGTCGTCTCCTCCGTGGGCGTGACGCGGAAGCAAGGCCCCGCCGGCACGCCCCCTTAGAGCTCTGCGCGCGGCCACATCCACACGAAGAGCGTCGGTAGCAGACAAGTTCTACTCCGGTGGCACGGTGAGTCGCCCTTCGCCTAATCGCCTCCTTGGTGGTTCGCAGGCCTTGCTATTTGATTGCTCTCACACAGAAGAGACCTCAGCTAGAAACATCTGATCTTAGGCGCGCGGCATAGAGCTAGA
Source organism: Poa annua (assembly GCA_026929855.1). Lineage (NCBI taxonomy): Eukaryota > Viridiplantae > Streptophyta > Magnoliopsida > Poales > Poaceae > Poa > Poa annua. The sequence continues at coordinate 103,040,223 of CM049430.1, read as the reverse complement.
AGAGACCTCAGCTTTCGCCATGGAAAATGACTGCACAAGCATCACCGAAGTCGTGCGCTCAGTGCGCCTGCTCAAGATCGAGGGGTTCAGCATGACCTGGGACATGGGCAGAGACTATTGCTTCAAATCCAGATGGAGCGTGGACGGGTATGAGTGGGAGATCCGTATACATCCAAGAGCCGAGGACGATACTGGCGGGAATCCCTCATGGGTCGCACTGCATCTCGTCTTTCTCAGCGAAGCCCGTGCGCGCGCGGGCGCTGTGCGGACGACGCTACGCTGTTGCCTGGTGGATCCGAGAGGGGTGCTTAAACCATCCAAAGAAGATCGTCGGTTAATAACATTCAGGAAACCCCAAGATAGCTCATCTGAGGTGCCGCTCATGAGGAGATACGAGCAGATAGAGGCGTCAGGTTATGTCAAGGATGATTCGTTCACCGTACGATGCACCCTTGAGGTTCTCAAAGAACTACCAGACGTCCTACCTAAACAACTGCATCGCCCGTACTCTAACTTGCACCAGCATTTCGCTCAACTCCTTCAGAGCGAGACGGGGGCGGATGTCAGGTTTCTCGTGTCCGGCGAGTCTTTTGCGGCACACAAGCTCGTACTCGCCGCAAGGTCCCCTGTATTTATGGCTGAGTTCTTTGGAGACATGAACGAGAAGTGGTCGCAGAGTGTTGAGATCAAGGACATGGAGGCGGCAGTATTCAAGGCGCTGCTTCAATTCATCTACACCGACACTGTGCCGGAATTCGGACAACAGGAGGAGGCGGCGGTGATGGCTCAGCATCTACTTGCTGCTGCTGACAGGTATGGACTGGGCAGGCTCAAGCTCATTTGTATCGGTGAACTTTCTGGTGACATCAACGTGGACACAGCAGCCACAACATTGGCTTTAGCTGAGCAGCACAACTGCCCAGAGCTCAAGGAGAGGTGTCTTGAGTTCATTACTACAACTTCCGGAGCTCTTGATGCTGTGTTCACGACGGAAGGGTATAAGCATCTGGAGGCAAGCTGCCCTTTGGTGGTGATTGATCTTCTCAGGGCTGCACGTGGGAAATGAAATTGTGAAGTGTATCTTGGCGCAATGAGCCCAAAGAGTTGATGGTGCATGGTATTGTATCTGTTTCAGCTTGCCAGTCATGCTTGTGTGATCTAGTACAGTACTACTTTATGTCTCTCTTTCAATAAAATTAAGGGGACTTCTACGTACATCTGTTTATGATATTATGCTGTGGCCTGTGTGCAACCATTTTGCTTGCAGCTCCCCTTGATTTCTCTTCTATAAGTTATACAGGTTGTGAACACATGAATTTTGTTGGTATGTGTCATATATGCTTTCCTCCACCCGCCGGATTCATTGGTTTTCCAATTATTTCTAGGCCACTTTCCTTTAAATATATTATTTGTGGGAATGAAACGAAGTTCACACATTTTGTGTATATTGAAAGGATTTAGCAATTGTGGTTCTATCTTTCAGCATGCAACGTTTGTGTTCCTTCTGATGCCTTGTGCAGGTTGGTGTCTCTGCGTCCAGGTCCATGTAGGCAAGCCTTGACTGCTACAGATTTCGTGAAAGCCAAATGTTGAGGAATATAACTTATTGCACGGAAGCACGGGTGACAGCCACTTCTGTTATTTGTACACACAGGTACAACATTATTCGTCAGATATCAGTCTTGTCAAAGCTATGAGTAATTAGAAGTTTCAAGGTATATACTTTGATTTGGTTCACAACTATATATATATATATAATACGGAGTTAGAGAATCTAATTTCACTGCACAGGAAAAATCTTGGACAAATATTGAGTAATAAACTGACCACGTCCAGGTAGAAACTCACTGTAACATCATAGTCATCCAAATCATCCACTCAAATCATCAGGTTGGTCAAACTTTTGAACAGATATGGATTATGATCCATTAAGGCATCCCGTGCCCAAACAAAATATCTGATGGAGATGCATGGAGCACAAATCATGATGCGCTATCCAGTGATGACTCGATGGAGATTTAAACAATCATTAGAAGACGACACATTGATATATAGGTCTGGTGACCCTCTTGTACCAAATGCCCCTTTGTTCTTTTCTCATTTGAAGGTGACGCCTCAAAGGTGCCACTAATCGTTAATGGATGCAAAAATGACCCCACTAGAGTGGGCAGAAATGTTCGGGGGATGGTTCGGAGTAGTTGTGCGCAAAATACGTCAAACATCAGCTGCAAGGTGCAAGCTTTCATTTGCAATGGCTTGGCAAAATTCCAGCAAAATTAAGGTAGGATGGTTCGGAGTTTGCAGACATGATGTTCTGCTGCTGCCACAACTCACTTGAAACTCTGTACAATTGTCATCAAATTTGGGAACAACATGTGAAAAAAACAGCTCCAGAGCAACTGAATGGACAAGCGGCTTTCTTGTGCTTTGGTGAGCATCCTACAACGTTATATGCGCCTTAATTTCATATGCATACTGCCTTATTCATTGTGAAAATACATCACTACGGTTTGCTTGGAAATAAATATTTAGTAGATGATGGTGATGATGCATCACATGCTGTTTTTCTAAGATAAGAGAAATATCTGAAGCATACTATCGACAGACCTTGCATACTTTGAAATAGACGAAAAAATTCACCATCCACTGTTGTCTCCATTCAATCTCCACAGTATCTCTTAAGTCTGCCATGTATTCTGAAGAACATTGCAGAATTCTGTGGGATGCACATACAATTTAGAGTGTGTTTGTTTGGACTTTTAAGTGTTTTTCACAAAAATAAGTCAGATAAACCAAACAAACACCATAGCTGTGCGTTAGGCTTTTCCCGAAGCAACTTAATTTCCTTCACACTCAAAAAAGCACCTAGAAAGGGTGCTTCCTGAACCGAAACGGTACCAGCCGCCAATTTTATTCCTCGAAATTACAAGTAAACTGCCACCCGAGTTTAACATTGGAACGGCATATCCCAAATCCGTGACTACTTTCTAATCCTCTGTCCAGAGCAAGCGACCCCCGCGTTTGTGCCGCTCCGTCCGCCCGCCGGCCGCCCCCACTACATCCGCCTGCCGGCCGCCGCCGCCACTACACCGTTGGAGGTCCGTTCCATTCCGACGGGACTCGTCCCTGTCGCTAACCGCACGCCTCTCACCATTGCAGGTCGCCAGGCGCCCAGGCCACATGAATCCCGCCGCCTCCCTGACAGACCCCGCCTCTCTGTACTTGCGGACTGGCCTCACATTCCCGTTGCGAGCGCAGCTGAACTGCTCAAGGTCGCAGGCTGAGAATCGATCGAGCGGATAATGGCGCAGGCTGATCCATATGCAAGTTGCAGCATCCGTAGAAGTTAAAACTGAACAGCAGCAGTACTACTCTCACGGTCGTGGCCTCTAAGATATGATTAAACTACACAGTCAAAAAATAATTAAACTTATTGGATATGCTAAAATAATGGTACCGCACTATATATATTGATCAATTTTTTACTTAAACAGTATAATGTAATGGAAATGTACGTAAAATGTGGAACACATATAACACACGATAAATCAGCAATAATACGAAACACTCCGGGTGTTTCAGACAATTTCAAATATTGCAGCCAGACAACCAGCTAGTTGACCAAACGCTGAAACTCAAAACAGCAGCTTTTCCTATACAACAGCTTTCTCCTCACAGTAGCGCAGCCAGCCACAGTCAGCGCAAACAAACACACCTTTATACTTACCAGAATAAGATTGTTCAGGTGTTGGAGCTTTGCCTGTGACATAGAATGATAGAAATAACCTTACTTTGTAACTAACATAATCACTTGGCATATCCTAACGTGATAGCAAAATTTTATACAAGCTGTTCAAAAGAACTCACAGTCACAGTCAACATGGTAAAATAAACACCAGAGTTTGTTTTAGTTGTCAGCTGAGAAAATCGTGTGCGTAATCTTTGAATCGTTCTGCACTTAACATACCTGAAACAGAATTACTGAAGACACTTTCCAAATTGGGCAAAAATATGTAGCACCTTGTGCTAACATTGACAAGAAGAAACACATAGATGCCAGGAACATGTAGCATTAGTTTACATCAAATTGTAGGGGAAATGCAAAGCACTAAGTTGGATGAAAGCCATACATAGGTGAACATAAGATTCCCTTTATACGGAAAGACATACACAAGCTTCCATCAGACCATACATGCATCATTAGTTAACTAGAAATTAGTATAGAACCAAATCTGAACCCTTTAGCCCATTTGTTAATCACCACCAAAAGGTAAATCACCACCAAAAGACAGCTTGAATCCAAATTCTTATACCCATCCGTCACCAACATAGAATCAAGGACTCGGGAGCACCAAGGATGAACTCCACACATCTGTTGATTTGCGGACAGTTGAGCGCTGCTCAGCTAAAGCCAAAAGCCAACGGTGTCGCCGCAGTGTCGACGCTAATGCAACCAGAGAGCTTGCCAACGCAGATGAGCTTAAGCCTGTTAAATCCGTACATGTCAGCAGCAGCAGCAAAGAGATATTGAGCCATCACTCTGCATCTAGATCAGTAGAGGGTCCAAGCATGAATGTCTGGTAAATGACATGCAATGTTTATCTTCCCAAATTTGGTAACAAGATGTTCATAAGAACTCCCAGTATGTACAGTGAAACACACACCAGGAATGTGTGGATGCAGGCCTGCAGCTGAGAAAATGGATCAGAACATCTCTTAACCGACAGTTTTTGCCCAACCCTACACACACTGGCTGCTGGCGATAAAATTTTGAACCATTTAGCACTAAATTACAGCACACTGAAGGGGCACTGAAAGCTTTAACATTAAACACAAGTTACAACTCCCTCCGTTCACTAATGTAAGACATTTTAGCTATTTCAAAATTGACTACATACATATTATAATATAAATGACTGGACGTCCATACTAAAATATGTCTAGATACATACGAATCAAGAAAGAGCTAAAAGTCTTATATTAGTGGACAGAGGAAGTACTAGACATCCATGCATAGAGCATCAGTTCATTGGGCAAATTAACTAGACCAACATACATCATAAGCAAAAACAAAGCCTATGCATCGATCTTACTTTGAACTTCAAGTAGCACCTAGTTACACATCAGTTCTTGACTTCTTTCCAAGCCTTGCACACACTGGTCAGGTGCTACTCACAAGCATACAGGAGAGACAGAGGGCAAATCTTGAAACATTTAGAATTAATTTACGTCACAGTAAAGAGGCACTAGGAGCAGTAATGTTGCACATAGCAGAAGGTGGGGAAAAACAATTTACTACTCCGTATTAGACTTGCATTCGTAACAAGCACAGACAGAGACAGACAAGTTAACTAGACATACATACATCCCAAGCACAAACACAAACTATGCATCAATCAATCTATGGAGTTTGGGACTACAGTAGCACCTACTTATGCATCAGTTCTTTCCTCCCATGCGCAGACTTGACTTGAGGAGGTCAGCCAGCACCGACGGACAGCTTGCCTCCAGGTACTTGTACCCCTCCGTCGCCAAAACAGCATCAAGAACTGCAGAGCTTTTAACGATGAAGCCGACACACTTGGCCTTGAGCTGTGGACAGTTGTGCTGCTCGGCTAAGGCCAGAGTCGTCGCTACGGTGTCCACATTGATGCCATCGGAGAGCTTGCCTTCGCAAATCAGCTTGAGCCTATCCAGTCCGTACCTGTCAGCAGCTGCAAGCAAGTGCTGAGCCATCACCGTCGCCGCCTCATCCTCCTCATTGAATTCAGCCACGGTATCATCAGTGTAGATAAAGTGAAGCAGCTCCTTGAAAACGGCAGCCTCCATGTCCCTGACCTCCACATGCGTTGAGCACTTCTCCTTCATGTCTCCAAAGAACTGGGCCATGAAAACCTGGGATCTCGCGGCCAGTATGCTTTTATGCGCGGGAAACGACTCGCCGGACACGAGAAACGTGACGTCCGCCCCCGTCTCGCTCTGCAGGAGTGCAGCAAGGTGTCGGTGCAGGTCCGAGGCCGGCACCGCCACCGGCACCTCCTCAACCGGAACCGGCGCCACATCAGGCAGCTCCTTGAGAACGGTAATTGTGCACTGCATGGTAAAAGAGTCACCCCTGACAAAAGCCGACGCCCCTATCTCGCGTCTCCCAGCGAACACCTTCTTCGGCGAGCACCGTTGGGCGTCACTGAACACCCAGGAGACACAGACCTCATCGGACGGCCTGACCGCTCCCCTCGGGTCGACCAGCTGGAAGCCCATCGCCGCCCTCACGCTGCCCCTGCGTGCTCTGCTGCTGAGGAAGGCGACCTCCAGCGCCACGGAGCTGTTGACTGCAGGGTAGATGCGGACCTCCCAGTCGTACCCGTCGAAGCTCCACCTGGAGCTGACGCGCTCGTCGTTGCCCATGCTCCCCGTCAGGCTGAAGCCGTCGACCTTGAGCAGCCGCACCGAGCGCGCGACGGCCGTGCAGCTTATGGAGGGATGTTCCATGGCGGCCGCTGGCCGGCGGTCTCTGTGCGGCGGCGGACGGATCGGACGTTTCTGCGTGGGGATGAAGCGAGCGTGTATGGGTACGATTCTTGAGCGAGCAGTGAGCAATGCGTGAGAACCGAGGACGCGGAGGACGGCTTACCACGGACCTGCAGTTGGAGTTGGAGTGGAGCAGAAACCCTAAGCGTGGGCCGACGGAGATGAGGAGGAGGAGCGCGGCTGGATTCCCGGCGTCGGCGACGCGGATAGACTGGCCTCCCGGCGGCCGCGACGCGGATCCGGTCCCCCGACGGCGGCGGCGTGGGATGGGAGGATTGGAATGTTGTTGTTTTTTCTTTGAAGCTGCTGGAATGCCGCTTGAGTTGACCGGTGTTGTTGACGCTTGTCAGGCCAGGTTATAGCTGGCCAAACGGGCCATGCTAAACGGACCGGTCTAAGATATGGAACTTTTGGCCCGGCCCATGTTAATCGTGTCAGTGCCACGGCCTGTCCAACCTCGTCTTGAAGCATGCGGGCTGGTACGACACGATTAGCAACCGTGTTGCCGCCACTGCCTCTGACTCCGGCGAGGCCGTCCCTCTCCCCCCTCCTCATTCGATTCCTCGCTGGTAATCTAGTGTTGTTTACGTGGTTGCACATCAGAATACTGGTAAATAGTATCGTCACACACTCTATTACACTGAAACAGAACGTTCCTTGCCAAGCCTCATGTATCGCCTTCGTCCACTGATAATCACATAGGAGACATATACCAAATCATGAACACTTTAGCTCTAATTACATCACAATGAAGATGTACTTACGTTGCAAATAACAGACCTAGCTGAGATTTAACAAGGACTATGCATCATCACGGGCCGCTACGCATCAACCAGCACCGAAGGGCAGCTTGCCTGGAGGTGCTTAAACCCCTCCGTCGCCAACACAACCTCAACAACCGCGGGAGTTCTCACAATAAACTCGACACAGTCGGCCTTGAGTCTTGAAAAATTATGATGGTCCGCCAAAGCAAGAGTGGCCGCAGCCGTGTCGATGGTGATGCCACTGCCCCTAGTGAGCTTCATTTCACAAATAATCCTGAGCTTGTCCAGTCCGTACCTGTCGGCAGCCACGAGCAGATGCGTAGCAATCGTCGCCGCCGACGCGGCAGCGTCTACTGGCTGGTCAAGCTCGGGCACCGTGTCAGTGTAGATGAAGTGGAGCATGGCCCTAAAGCGTCTACTGGCATGGCCTTAAGACCGTGAGACCAACTCTTATTGTTATTCCTGTAAGATACTTTGATCGCACCAAACGTCATATCTTATATAGTGTGACAATGATAGGTGATACTTTTAGGTATCGGAAGGAGGTAGTTGAGACGAGGGGTCAACAGCGGGATTTGTCAGTCCGCATAGCCGGATAGATACTTTAGGGCCCACTCGGTGAGATTATGTCAAATGAGTTTGCAAACATGTGACTAGGTCACCAGCTGACATAATATCATAGACGAGTAGAAGATAGCGATGTCGGTAACGAGATCATGCTAGGTATGGAGATATCTGAGAATGATGTTCGGACACGCTAAGTATCGCCATGACAAAGGGTTTAAGACTAGACGTCCAGCTTTGATAGATGAAAGTCATTCGTTATATCACAGGGATTAATTCATGGGGTCCAGGCCTACAAGTTAGTCGTTGATCATAGAGGGGTCTTGATCGTACATGTTATTATATCGAACCGCTAAGGTAACACACTTAAGGGGTTTTGACAAGACAACCGGAAAGGAAAGAGATCACCGGGAACGTCCCGGGAATGGTCCGATGGAGATCGGGCAGCGACGAAAGAGTTTTCGGAGCTAGAATAAATTATGTATAATATGTTTGATATTAATTAGTGTAATTAATGTCTAAATATGATTTTATATATTTATTTTCGAATTTATTTAGACTGATTTCCCTAAATGGGCCTTCTGGTCGAATGAAGGCCCATGGGGGGAAAAACCCTCAAGGGAATTTTATGGGGAGGCTTGGCCGGCCAATGGGGCCCACCTAGGGCCGGCGCACCACCCCTAGCCGCACTAAGGCTGTGGGATAGTCCCACATTGCCTGGCAAGGGAGGTTGGCTCCCCCTGGGAGTCTATATAAGAAGGGGCACCCCTGGCCTTTTAATTCAACAATTAATTCTCTTATTTCTTCTCGATCTCGTGATTCCCCTTGTCGGAGTTGCGCCGAGGAGGATGAGGGGATCTCTTCCACCATAGCCCGCTGCCGCGCTGCTGGTGTTCCAGTCCAAGTCTTCTGCTGCTCGTCCTGTACTGGAGCTTCGGAGGCCGCCGTTTTCACCGTATGTGTGTAACGCCCTGCGAGGTACTGTGCTAGCGGTGCTCGGAGGTCTACTTCCTCCACCCGACCTCGAGGTCATTTTCGTCGCGCGCCGAGTTCTTCACGACCTAGAGGTCGGCTACGTCGTCTTCGTCGTCAACGCTTGTGCGGGAGCGTAATTCCCGCTATTCGATCTACGAGGGTATGTATTCCGATCTCCGCCGTACTTTTATATCTGCATAGTGTAGATCTTGGCTAGTTTAAGGATATTGTTGCTAGGAATTTTTTTGTTTTCTGCACACGATCCCTTCAGTGGAGATGGGCGGCGTGGGAGGTGGAGTTGCTCAAGGCAGTTTCAGGCGCTAAACCCTAGATCTTTTTTTTAATCTCGCTAAACCCTACTCCCTCCGTCCGCAAGTAACTGTGTTTTTGGAGATTTACACACAAACCAAGAACACATCTGTTTTTGCTCCATGCCCTAATTAATGCATAAAAATAGCAGCCCCATGCGTACATGCAACCATTGAGATTTTGAGAGAAGACCATTTAATGAGAGTTTCTCGCATGCAGCAATTAAACTAGTAAGCCAAAGGATTTAAGTAAGTATGCAGCCAATAGCTAAATCACACGATGCTCCATGAGTTTATTAAACGGCTATTGGATTAAAAGCATTGTGCATTGGGACGTATGTGTATACTCTTTTGCGGAAAAATACTAGATCCCAAACGTCCAGTAGATGGAGAGAGTAGATCTTTATATACACACGTACATGCCCAAATCCGATCAGGACTAGTACCCTGCTATATATGGACTCAGACAGATTCAGCACATAAACTAGTACCATCGGGACGCCGACTCCAAACATATCTAGGGCCTTTATATACGTACGTGCCACCGCTTCCTCTCGTTCCCAAGAAAAACCACAACAACGTCGATCGGCGTCTTAGAATTCAACAAATCTCCGTCCACCCAACTCGAATACCAGATCGATCCCTCGGTGAGTTGAGTCGTCAGAAGATCTACCGATGGCCGACAAGGAGCTTTCGCTCGATCTGGGTGCTGGTGGATCAAGCGTCCGGCCGGCCGGCGGCGAGGAGATTTCGCTCACGTCGTGCACGGCGAAAAGCCCATGCACCCGGGCGAAAAGCAAGGGCTTTTCGCTGCAGCCCTGCGCTACGACGTCGGCGGTGGAGGAGGCGTTCGCCGGAGAGGAGGAGATCGCGCCGAAGAGGAAGGCGCCGGCTGCCGGTCTTGATGGGTGCGCCCTGAAAAGGAGGGGAGAAGAGGTGGAGGAGGAAGCTTTGCCGACGGAGGAGTTTGAATGGGACGAGGACGACCTCGACTACACCGGTGAGGTGGTGAAAGCGAGCTATGATGCCCACATGAAGATGCTGTATGCCAAGTACCCGAACGTGGAGTGGTTTGGTTCCCCAAGGCCTCCCGGGGTCTGCTTCCCCGAGCCCTCCGACCGTCGTCCACCTTTCGGCCAGAAGAATCTTGCCAATAAGGAGAAAGACGCCGCCGCCTGATCGAGTTCGTCGCGGGCGCTGAGATTGCTATGATGTGCTATGCCTTCTTTTTTATGCCTATCTATGTAACCTCTGCGCTGACCACCTATATGTTATCCATCCACCCTCTATCCATCCATTCATATTATGTATTACCCTGACACAACGATCGAGCTGCCCTTGTTCCTCTTCTATCAATGTACTATTGATTTCTGCATGCTGACTTGTGTTGTGCGAGGTGTTTGTTTTTGTTGTGGCTGATTGGGATGTATCCAATTCGTGTGTCTTGATTCGATGTTTGTGTGTATCATTGGGTTGCTCATCTCTAGTCTCTCTACATTTGGCTGTGATATTTTTGACAGTCCATCCAAGGTGTAAACCCACCTCTGATGGGATTGCTAATGCAGTTTCCAGCCACTTTTCTTCTTCTTTTCCGTCTTTGTTCAACAAGGGAAGGGGGAGAGAGATGCACATGCTTGTGGAATAACATCGTGTATATCATCCTTAACTTCGGCCATTTTCATTAACAACTTAATGATCTATGCAGTGTGTTTATTTATTGATGAATGCTAATAGTATGTTTTATTCACTAATATGGTTGGTTCTTTCATGCGGTCCACAAGGAAATAGCTCAATGTTGCTATCTCTTAAATCTCAATTGCCTACATGCACACAAATCTTTAATCTACGGCGCATCTCTGGTATTTACATCTGTGCATCCTCTAACCAAACCGACCTGTCGGTTTCGATACAGGATTTCAAAAGATCCACCTCGGTTTGATAACATGATTTGAAAACGCACAATGTTAGGCATGGTAACCATTATGCCGAGTAAATCATAACCATTATGCCCGGCTTTATTAAACCACTTTAGTCTTACAAACATACAAAGTTCTAAATCACACGGATGAGGCTCTACATGGTTGGTATCTGTTGCTTGGCGCATCATCGAGAAAGCTTGCGCTCTCTTCATTGCACAAAAGAGTACATTCATTTCTACAATGTTGTGGCGATCCCGTGCGCTCTCTTCATTGCACAAAAGAGTACATTCATTTCTACAATGTTGTGGCGATCCCATGCGCTCTCTTCATTGCACAAAAGTGTACACTGATTTCTACAATGTTGCGACGATCCCATTGGCAAGTAGTTGCGAAGGAGAATCTGAAACTCAGGATCACCGCAATAATCTTCAAAGATACCCTTTTGATGTGTCAATTGAACATTCTTGCTCTTCAGGATATCTCTCATTCTTAGCGCAGCAATCTGGAAAATCGCTCCGCTACAATCGTCAAGTATCAAATAGTCTGGTGGTAGCTGCGCGTAGGAAAAGGTTCCTTTTTTCGGTCCAAAGGAGTAGCTTCATAGCATTTCCTGCTCCAAAGGCTGATGTTGACTACCAAAAGCATCTAGGACCTGTCCCTCCATATAGATATGAATGTCCTGGTTTTCTACAGCATTTTCTGAGTTTCAGAGAACAGATGCTTCAGAAAACATGTAGTGGCTCTGCTAGAGCTTATCCAGCGTGCTCTCTGGATGTGCAGAGCTGCTATACTGCTCCTCCCGTGACCTTCATAGGTCTGGCAGCACACATCATTAGGCAAGCCCATTTCCGCCGCCTTGGTAACACATACCAACATGAAGAGATTATGGATAAATAGTTCATGGCACCAAGCAGATGGAATATATAGTTACAAGTGATTATATGAGCTCACGTTACAGAGGTGAATGCACAATACCTTCTGCGTGCAGCACCTTGCTCTTGAATCATCCAATTCAACCTAATACCTCAAGTAGGTATCAGGCTCTCAGCAGCCAGAAGCAAGACGAGGGTAGAAGAAGCCGCACCTTAAAACAAACCTGCACTAAATACTACACTTAGCCTACCAACATCTTTTACCAATCCAGCGTTAAAACCTCTTAGTGTACGTTTGTCTAACAATTAATATCATAGTAACCTAGAATTAAGCTCAACATGCAACTTAAATATCTACTAACCTTCCTTTTTACTAGCTGTATTAGCAATTCACAGTGTCTAGAAGGCCAACAGGGGCCAGTCCAACCGGCCAGTGTTTGCGGCTTGTGATATCTGAGGTTCTTGTTATTGCTATAACTCATTAGAATCAATACTTGGAATTATTTTCTTCAGCAGGCTGAATGCTGATGCAGGCATGTTACTTTCTGCGGTGAACTGCAGTAGCTCGTTCTCTAGAACAGCAAAAGCATCAGCAAAAGCCTGCCATGCACATGATAAAACAGTATGAGTGATTCCCCCAGGATCAATACGGAGATTCCTCAGTCAGAAAAATTGCCACATAAAAGATTAACATAATCACAGAAAATGGCACTGCCACGACTCCAAATTTTAACAGCAAAAGATGGATTAAATTAGTCCAGCAAAGAAAATTTTAACTAACCTTGATGCACTGGTGGATCCGGAAACAATTACGTCCCACATTGTTAGCAGGGCAAAGAGGATCGTCAATATGAATTGGATCAATGCTGCAGAATCAACAATATGGAAAATTATCACAGGCAGAACGTGACAGAAATAAACGCATCAATGATATTGACTTTTATTACCTGTGCCCTCTTTCACGATTCAAATAAATTCCGCTTCCTTGGATGGAAATACGCATATGGCGTGGATCAAACACATTCCTGTCATCCAGGTTGTTAGACATTAATTAGATATCACATGCACCAATATATTACTAATTTAGCTGTTCCAAAGAACACCCCTACGGTCATTCAGGTACATTCTACAGAGTTTTTTAACATCATATACTCATGGTTTCCCTTTAGCATTATGTGCTAACTGCTAAACAATAAGGTATTCATATGTACATCCTTACCCAAAAAAATACAAGAAGTCCATCAAAAGGCTGCCCAGATTCTGTAAAACAGAAAACAGCAAAAACGCAACATTAGTAGCAGATTAGAAGAAAAATATGGTGTTTTTACGAGGAAGGGGGGTGGTGTCTTTTATTTTTGACTACCTCCATTCCAAAATAGCCTACCAAGACGTCTTATATTTTAGGATATAGGTAGCAATTGCTATTACTAAGTTTGAAACTCAAACTAAATCTCTACATTATAGGAGAACTGGTTAATAAATTATAATAAATGATACAAAAAATAAATGTCGCACAGAAACAGGATACAACTAAAGACAAAACACTGTACATTCCAAGTGAGCTATGCTTAAGATGTGCAATTTACTTGGTTCATAGGCCGACCAAGATGATGTTCATGCTGAAGAAAACGAGTGATTAACAACACCTGTAAAGGTAAAAATTAAGTTACTTCCACATTTCATGTCAAGAGTCCAGATAACAATTTTCACAGAAAAATACTGAATCAGCTCAAACGTAATCAATCAATATAATATGCTTCTACCATGTTATCTAAAGATGAAAATAAAATAAAATAGAAAGTAGCTTGGAACCGTACTTGGTCTGCTGTTAAACATACATTACCTATCTCTATGAGTACATATTACCTGATTGAAAGGTTTTAATCCAGAAAAAGTTAACCAAACCATCAAAATTATCAAAAAAAAATACTGTGAACGCCTAATAAACTTGAAAAAGTTTCCTATTAAATCATAGAGAGAATTTTATTCATAATTAATGCAGAAGTAATGATCTGAAGAGTACGTAGGCAAACATAAGCTTACGGGTTCACACATGACTAATAAAGTTATCAAGCAAACAAAAACTTTAATTGCCATAAATCACGATCAAAGGAAATACATGAGTATTATGAGAATCTACATACCAAGCAATAAGAGCTTAGACCACCCGAATATGGGTGGTCTAAACTCCGGTCAGCCAAAAATTTCTTCATTATCAAGGCAAGTGGTAAAGCCGCAGGAAATTGCTGAGTCAGCTCACGAACCTGTAGCAACGGAAGAAGAATGTGAATAAATAGACTGGGGAGACTTCGATCTCTAATTCTAGTCCTAAACAATTCTTATCCATGAAGCATAATGTCACAGGCGCAAAAACATGTGATAGTGCCATGTCTAGTTAGATATGGCTCGACCTATCAAGCAGATAGCTACCTGCTCCTTCATGTATGACTTGCATTTGAGGGGGGAAAGGTCATTATGGTTTCAGACACTACACGACACTACAGAAAACATAAACCCTTACAACTGTTGGCTGTTGCATCTTTTTTCTTAGTTAAACAATCATCATGACAGCATTACAAAGCAGAAATCACACAGGTAACATCATTGTCTCATCCTTAGATCATTTGAGGCAACATTGTATATAAGCAGAGCAACAAGCTGAAAACAACTAATTATGGGAAAACATCACTACTTTTCAACATGTGACAACTGACAAGAACCATGAGCATGATGATAATTCAAACTGTATAGGATTGACACGGTGTCACTTAAGTATGGCAATAAATTTATGTATCAATCGTATATGATAGCATGCTTTTCAGTTTTCACACATAGATTATTGCAACTAAACTGTAAAAAAGAGTATTACACAGGAGTTACTAGAACAGACATCTAAGGCGATAATGTATGCATACAAGAGAGAGATATCAAATAAGGTCCTACTTAACAATATCAATTAAACATTCCACATTATATTATACGTGTATTTAAATTATATGTTTATGACTAACTGTTCACAGTATACAGTATTACATAAATGCATTTTTATTTTCTGTTTCAATAATATTAAGATAATAATACATGAATACCAGACTGATACAAGATCTAAAAAACGAAATAGGTAATAGACAGAGAGGAACTTGTTGTATTCAAAATATTCAGATTGATAGTAGGTATTTGATTTTACCAACTCGGTAGTCTGGAGTCCTGTGTGGGATGGTGATTTAAAACTTATATCAAGACGAATTGACTGCACAGCATCACAATCATCCTTATTCATTTTTGAGGACATGAGCGTGTTGCTGCCTTCTGAACTAGAGTTATCAGAACGAGGCGGGCTCCCTTGCTCTCCAATCATGTTGACTGTATTTTCTTGTGTGCTATCCAGAACCGAAGGGTACTCACTGGACATATTTATGTCACAAGGTACTTGTGCTACAAGCATGATCACAGGTATCTGTAGATTTATCAAATTTATTGATAACAGAATAAGGGGGAAAACTAGCTGGCTTACTAGCAAATGAAATACACTTATGACTTACTGCTGTGTTTTCAATCGTTTTGAGGGAATCAGTTCTAACCCAGTCCTGGTTTCCAAGACACCTTGCCGCATGCTAAAGCAAAACAAAAACAAAACGACCTGTCAAGATCAGCTTTATTTTTTCCGTAAGGCACAAGAGCTATAGAGATGTTGCATCCCATGTAGCATGCATGTGCAGCTATGCACATAGCATAGTGTAAGAGAATTAGTGATAAGTAAACAGCTAGATGCCAAAGGTCGGTACTAGGTAATCGGTAGGTTACCACGCCTCACAAAGGTAGACAAACAAGTAGACAACTTAAAGATAAACTTGTGTAAACATGTCCGCCGCAATTAACAAGGTACATAACAAAATATCAGTTCCTAGCATAATTCTAACAAGAAATTCCATTGTATACTATATGGTGAAACCGCAGTGTAAGACAAACACGCAGACACAATCAATCATTAACATCTAAGTATCTGTCTGATAATAGCATATTAATCTATTAGATAATCCAGAGAGCAGAAGCCCTATTAGCCAGTGTGCATTACCTGGAGGCATGTTTCCTTTATGCCATTACGGCCTTCCAAAATTCCAGCTTCTTTAATAGGTTCCTGGAGACAGTTAGGACTTAGTTTTCATGCAGGAAGATAACTGAAATTGAGTTACCATGTTGAAAGCTATTGAGGGTCATACAACTCACCAGATTTCGAACTGGCGGAAGAGAAACCACAAGATCTACATCACTAGTTGGAAGAGCCAAACCAGTGGCATTTGAGCCAAATAGATTTGTCCGTGAACGAGGCCAGAGAACTTGTAGGCATCGTGTGACTCTTTTGACAGCCCAGTTTATATAGGGCTTCGTCACCAGATTCCCAGCAGCAACCTTACAAGGATTACGACTAGAATCAACATCTATCGAAGGAGGAATTTTACAGGAACAAGCTAAGGCACAACATGCAATAACTTGGCAACAGAGTAATAATTATTAATGATCCTAGCACATATTCATGAAGGTTGATGCAAAAGGCAGGAGATAAGGGAGAATACCTGCTTACAGAATTGATCGATCTCTTCGTGTAGAGCATTGTGCATCAAAGAGAGAGACACCTTGTGAGATGAACCATTTAACATATCAGATGGCTGCAGAGGAAGTGCAACATCTGGCTGCAAGAACATGTGTCAGAAAGGCATATAACACCGCATAAGCAATACTTATCAAAATAGAAGAACGGTAATTACTTCCTTACATGTTGATCACGAGAGAGGTGTGAAATCTTAACAAGGTGGTCCTGCAAGACAGTATCCTCAATTGATTGCACTAATGTACCAGTAGCAGTGCCCTTATTCACCCATGACGGCCAAACAACTTCAGGACCATCCAAGCAAAACTGAGCCCTGTTGAATATTTTATCGTCCGGAAACAAACTTCTCATCCCCCAATGCCTCGGACTTGAGCTGCCAGATCTAACAATTGGAAATCCACGTTTTCTTGACTCCCCAACAGGAGATGGGGGAGGTGGCCGAGGCACACGAGGAACACTAAGTACCACTGGTGATGGAGGTCTTCTTACAAGAGGTATATCCCTCCTGGCCGAAGACACACATGGGCTCCTATGATCATGACCACCCCGAAAGTCAGATCTTGATAACCTTCTTGATATAGTAGGAACGACAATTGGCCGCAACATTGCATATGGTAATGTATCCCCCTTTACTATTTCACTAGCACAAGATGGACTCTTTACAGCCGATGTAATCTTATCTTCAGGACTGTCTTGAGTGGAAGATGGAGAATGCAAAGCTTCATTATTGTTGTCACTCCCTGCCTTTGAGTGACAAACAGGCTGGGGGGAAGGATCCGAAGTTTCGTTTTGGGAACAGGATGGAGTTGATGGTGGTGATGATGCACCATTCACACTATATGCTGATGGAATCCCAACAGCTAGATCGTCGACAACTCGACTAACATCTGCCTCATGCCAAGCCCAAGCACTGTCATCTGAACTAAGAGATGGTGGCCTCGAAAAGCCTGTTCCAGCAAGTTCTGCAGGACTCCAATACATCACGCCTCCACCAAAATATTGATTAATGTCTCTTCCAGAAACTGCATGCCCATCTGATTCTTCTTCAGAAAACCAATAGCTTTCAGCATCATCGCCAATATCCGATGTATTTCTTGGGTCACTATCACCAAAATATTTCCTATCTTTTTCACTACAAATGCCACCTCTTTGCAATATTTGAGCAGGAAACCCAGGCCAGGCAGAAGACTGCATATGTGGGGCAAACACTGGATCATAACTTAAAGCAGCATTCTGAGTCAATTTACCATAACCTCTGAAAACAGGAGGCCAATCAAAACTTAAGGGCATTGACAGAGAAGATAACATTTGACTGCATCCAGCTTCAATAGGCGAGCTTCTCACCTGATGGTTGGCAGGTACGAAAGGCTGGTCAAATTGAGTAGGCCATCTGTAACCAACGTCAAGATGCAACCTGTCTGCTGCAGCAGGGCGCTGTTGCATTTCAGGAGATACAAAATGAGGTGCTACACTAGGCCACTCATATGATGTTCCTCCCAGTAGGTTCCTGTTGAATGCATAATATTCACTTCCGCCGTTCTTCATTACCGCACCATTGTCGCTTAGAGCACTTTGGAGAATGTTGGCAGGAATGACTGATGGTAAAAGTTTATCGGTTGTCACTACAGACTTATGATCCACGTGTTTCTCATATCCTGTAGCAACACCAGGAGGAAGTCCGTGTAAAGTTCCCTGTGTACAGCCAGTGTGATCTTGTGCAGATCTTACCAAGGAGTCAGCAGAGTTTCTGGATGGATTACCAGATAAAACATAATCACTTCTGGAAGGTGAACAAAACAATGGTTGGACCATAGATTCATTCAGAGGAGTGTGTGATGCGCCCTGCTCATTCATACTAAAGTTATCAGGTTTTTGTGCACTCTGACAACGCTCTGTACTTATTGATGAGACAACTGTAGAAGAACATAAGGTATCTTCCAGCTTTGTGCTGCTTCTGATGTCTTTTTCTTCAGGTCCATCAAAGGTACTTGAAGAGTCAGAGCAACCGACTGCTTCAGGGATGCCATTAGTGGAAGAATTCACATGAGATGGGACACGAGGTGGAGCATCTACTGCTTCAGAAGATTTATACACCGCTTCTGTAGCAACATGAGCAACAGTTGTCCTCAGTTTACCAGGTCCAGGGTTCTCAGTTCTCATCAGATCAGAGAGTTTTGCTTTCCCTTTACGTTTGTTTTTCTTTTTGTTACACTGATTATTGCAGTCACCCAATCTGATAGCTTGCTCCTAAAATAGTCATTTGTAAGAGAGAGGATTTGCAGCAACCGGGAACCAGTGCTCCAGATTTACAAAAAACTCAAAAAACTGTACTTTTGAATTCCGAAAATTCATTACAGATGCCTACACATATGTTGTATATTTCCGAAGTTTCGGTGAAAAGGGTGTTTTATTTTGGGCTATAGGAAAAAACTAATTTGTGGCTGTATGTAGGAATAAAAAATCATATTTTTGGCCAAAATTCATCTTTTCCTGCAGCCCAAAATACAACGTATTTTTCACGAAAATTGTAGCGTCTATAGTGGATATACATATCTACTTGTATATTTTTTCGTTGATTTTTTTGGACACCTAGAAATACAGTTTTTAATTAAATTATTATTTTTAAACGGGAGCACTAATGCTCATGTGCAACAAACACTTTCTGCATTTGTAAGTCATGACTTAACAAACAAAAATAGGATTGTGAAAAAGAAAATGTTATGCTTACCACCTTTGGTGTTGGTACAATTTCCTTGCAAGGAGTTCCTTCAGAAGCAGGTCCAATAATAGTGCCTTGAATAGATGGAGTCTTCTGGTTTGACTGAAGCGCAACCCGAGAATTTCGGCTTTCTGTGCTACTTGCTCCATTGTCCTGAAAAGAAGTCCTTCAGTCAGGCTAGCTAATTTGCTTGGTGAGGTATAAGCTATGCGCCTATGACAAAACTAGAGGAAGCAGATCATGAATGAACTATACCTTTGATGACTTGGAAGACGCTACTAGCTTTTTCGAGCTGCTAGTTTTCTTCTTTCCTTTTCGAGAACTTCCACTTGTCTTTTCAACATCTTTCTTTTTGGGAGTATTTGATGCTCCATCCCCAATGAGTTCAAAATTTATACTTTCTGTCGAGACAACCATGAGCAGTCTTCTTAATCTCATGAGTATAAGGTCAGCCACAGTCCCAGCTGACATTAATGAAGTGAGAAAGATTGCATCATCACCACAGTGAGTAATTTTGCTCTTTAAACACACTATCTCCTGAAGCAGTAGCAGTCTTTTTAACTCTTTAGCAAAATCATGCTTCTTTTTACAAGACAGAATGTTTGGAACATCGCTGCAACCAGGTTGATTCTTTCTGAAAAAAGACTGCCGTGTACTTCCATACAAACTGTCTGTAACAATTGATCCAGATTGATCTAAGCATAAACAGGATTTGTCGCTAAGAGCGACATCTGGCCCTTCACCAATCTCATTAGCCTGCAAACTTGAGCTATTAGTAAGTGACTTAAATGTGCTTGAGGGATAGCAATTTTCTCAGATTAAGTGAACACTATGACACCGACTTTCGTGATTCTCCTCCCAAACATTAGCACTATGTAAAACAAGGCGCTATGGGGTGGCAAAGAGCTCAATATTCGTGTACACTGTGTCGTGTCAGCACGGCTGGTCAACATGAGCAACCAACATGTTCAGAATAACAATGTCTTCAATCGGTAGTTAAACAAAACACTGCATTGTGTTTTTACAGAATGACAACATGTCAATCTGCAAGTATATGTGACCAAGAAAGACAGACAAATCAATACTGGAAAATGAGGGTTTTCATATAATCTAGAGGAGAATTGTGGGCATGAGTTCACTGTTTTTTTTAATAATACAGAGTAACATAATATTAAAATCCACCCTCCACTAGATGTACAAGGCTTCCCTAAGAGAATGCTACACAATTATAAACCATGTTCCCTAAAATCATACTCATAATCTTGAAATCCATCCTCCACTAGATGAAGGAGGCTCCCCTAACAGAAAGCTACACAATTAATCTCCATAGCAGCACCTTTGTCCCGTTCAGATATTTGCCCTTAGATTTTTCTCAGGAGTCTACTAGATTTACTTGCCCATCTTTACAGAAAACTGAAGTTATGTTTGCAAAATTTATAACTACTGGGAGAAAACTCGAACCATCGGCACTCCCTTACCCCGGAACACACACTATGAAATCAGATCAACTGAGCTCATATACTACATCCTAATTTAGATCAGATAAATAAACGTTCAACACATATTCTTGTAAAAGTAAATGTGTTACTTGCCAAAGTTTGGTTTCACTTCAGTAGAAAAACATTGCTCCGAGACAATGGCACTTACAGTAGTATTAGTGTACATAACTATAGTCTGAAATTAAATGCCATATCACTCCACAGCTGTAAACGAAAAACATTTCGAAAACACAGAGCAAGAGGGCACATTACCAGCGCAACTGCGCTCTTGCCAAAGAATGCTCCGGTGATCCTTGCTCTGACCCTTGGCTCGAGCCTCATCCACCAATCCACGTACCCCTTCTCCCTCCAGAACGCGGCGGACGCCAGCGCCGCCTTCTCCTTGACGCCCTTCCCGACCCTCACCGCCTTCTTCCCGCCGGCCGCCGCCCACGACATCCGCAGCGCGATCTCCACCCAGTTGGCGACGAACTCCTCGACGACGTAGTACCCCTTGGCCCTGAGCCAGGGCAGCTCGGGGAACTCCTCGGCCGCCAGCGCGGCCAGGTCCACCTCGCAGCGGAGGAACGCCCCGCCCGAGATCTCGTCCATGGAGGCGACGAAGGCGTCGAGGTCGTCGGCCAGGAGGGGCTCGGCGAGCGTGATGGCGTCGGGGCGCGGCGAGGCCGGGGAGGAGGCGAAGAGGAGGGAGTGGAAGGAGAGGAGCTCGTGCGCGCGGGAGGCGGCGGCGGCGCGGGCGGGGAGGCCCCGGGAGAGCCGCGAGAGGACGGTAGCGGGCTCGGCGGGGGAGGGGGATGCGAGGACGAAGAAGGAGGAGTGGCCGCGGAGGCGGAGGCGGTGGAGCATGGAGAGGAGCGCGGAGGAGGCGGCCGGGGAGAGGAGCGAGGTGGTGGCCGCGGCGCGGGACGCCGGCGGGAGGGAGGCGAGCCACCGCAGGATCGCGGCGCGCGGGGAGGGAGAGGGGATGGGGATGGGGCTTGAGGAGGCGTGGTAGAGGGAGAGGTGGGCGGTGAGTGCGTCGACGAGCTGCTGCGTGGTGCGCGGCAAGGCGGACGCCATGGTCGGAGACGCCGGAGCTATCTCCGGTGGTGTCTGGTCGGACCTCGGAGATGGGGAGGAAGGAACCACCACACCGCTTGTAAAGGCGTGATTTTTATTTTTTATTTTACACTCGTTGCTGCGCCTATGTTTTGTCTTTATGTAGGAGTACATGCCTTTGGCTAAAGATTTTATTTCATTTCTTCGATGTGTTCTTGGTTCTACCAAATATTTGACGACCTTTTTAAAAAAAAAAGAGAGTCTCCCCTCCGATTTCTATTAATAGAAACCAACACTTTGTACTTGCTTGCGAGTTATGTTTTGTGAGGTTGTCATCTTTACTTATGATCACCTCTCTAGGAAGGTACCATGTGAAGATTTTACTTTTCAGAGGCACCTTTTCATCTTCCAAATGTGCTTGTTTTTATTACCGGTGCATCAGAAAGGACTGAACCTTTGTACATGGAGTCTATCGAGAATTTATCATTCTCATGGAGACTCCATGAGAATCCGTCGGGTCATTGTGCCAATTGGACAAGAGCCAGTCGTCCTAGAAGGGCTTTCCATGACGCAAGGCGTCACCCTCAACTAAATCATGGAAATAAATCTATTCTTTGATAAAGTGCTACTTCCTAATTTTATTCTCGATAAACCTTGACAATCATGAAAATAACAAACAAAACAAAATCTGTTCCGACATAAAATGAATATTCAAAGCAGAATGGTAGATTTTATTATATCTAATTTGCATGGTTTGTATGAAATATTCCATACCATATCATGTATATTTGCTGTCAGATGAATTGCATGATATTATGTTGGTGGCATTCACCTACGCAGCTCTTTGTTGAGGCATTGTTTGTCAAACGCGGCCCACCACCTTGTCCCAATGTTCATGTGAGTACACTTTTTAAATACACAATGACGAATAGACATAACTGCACCACACGTACCAATACCATATACTTGACGAAAATACATATGCTATTGCACACGTGAGCCTCTCTGCTTGGAGGTACACATAGACCAATGTTCAACGTGGTGTTTTTCCTGCTTACTGGATAAGATAAACTGTGTCATGTTATCCGTTCTATGCAATGGCCGAGGGTATGATTCCAGCTTGTGTTGGGTTCGCCTTGGTGCTGCTATATTTTCTTAACTTTGTTAAGAGGTAAATCATGCGGTCTAACCCAGTGTTAAGAGATTGTGAACATAATCTTCCTGCAACTTTGGTCGGAAAAACGAAGTAATACACACTGGACATATCTTGTCAAATCACAAACTTGTGGGCTATAAACCATAAAAAGGCCATAGTTTAATCCATCAGTTCATACATATCGTAAATCAGATATCTAGAGGTGATACACTAGCTAGATCTTGTCAAAGCACCAATCTCACAAACCATACATTGAAATAGTTTAATCCAGCGTTTATACATAAGTTTACCAATGGATTTCATAGTCAACCATCTTCAGAACCCAACAGGTGGCATTACTTCGGCTCCGGTCACAAATCTAGGGCATTAGGAACCATGCATTTCTTTCACCTTTTAGAAACCTCACTGCACATTCTAAAAAAAACAAAAAAACCTCACTGCATCAAAAGAGCAGAATTCCCCTGGGAGTTCCTGCGCAAAATCATTTTTCATGTAATTACATTTTATAATTGATTAAACCACGAGTAAGTTACATGTGGTGCACCGAAAAATCGGCAGGTGACCGTAGAATTAGTTTACACCAAGAATCGAAAATATGAACATCTTACAACAACAAAAGTTTCAACCCTATAAAAAGCTAGGCGAACTTAGACCGGGACGGCTGCCTGTGGGGTCGGAGGGATCTGGTTCTCGACAGGGATCTCTGTGAACTCGGAGAGAAGAGCCCGGAACTCGTCGCCGCTCAGCGTCTCCTTCTCGAGGAGCACCTCAACAATCTTGTCCATCGCCACACGGTTCTCCCTGATTTGTTTCAACGCGATCTCGTAGGCCTGGTCTGACAGCTGCTTCACGGCCGAATCGATGTCCAGCGCGAGCCTCTCCGACATGGAGTTCCTCGCCATCATTCTCATGATGACATCTCCGCTCTGCTGTGCGTCCATCAGAGACCATGGACCGATGTCTGACATGCCGAATGTGACCACCATCTGAAGAAGCATCATGGTCAGTACAGACCGGTGACAAAGGTCAATAGTTGAGACAAAAAAATGTTGTAAAATATAGTAGCCTCTACAGCACATGAGTGTGCAGCAGCATACTTTGTTCTTTGAATTTATTTAGTAGCTAGGCATGTCAGATATTGGTCAAACCATAAACAGTTCGGAAGGAATTGCATTGTTCTTGCTACTGTTTCTACAGTTGTAAAACTAGCAAAGTTCTACAGCATACCTGCTTGGCTAAGCCGGTGATCTGCTGCAAGTCACCAGCAGCTCCAGTGGTCACCTCAGAATCTCCAAAGATGATCTCCTCAGCAGCTCTACCACCAAGACCGCCAACGATCCTGGCAAAGAGTTGCTGCCTAGAGATGAGCGTTGGGTCATCCATTGGAATGAACCACGTGAGACCACGAGCTTGACCCCTCGGAACTAGGGTAACCTTTTGGACAGGGTCATGGCCAGGCGTCAAAGTTCTGCAAAGAGTACAATTTTCAAATATGAACCAGGTTTACTGGAAACTAGACATGGGAGTAATGAACAAGTGCCAGCAAAAGCCTGAAACCACAGTATAATATATCTTTTTCAGAAAAATGATGCGGAAAAGGAGGCCCTTAATACAACCAGTCAACATAAAAAGGATGTTTGAGAATCTTTGCTGCACAAAATGCTTTCTAGTTTTCCCAACACCCGGACCATTTCAGACTTAATGCATCCACGTACCTTAGAAGAGCTCAAATCCTAATTTACCCAATCCAATCCTAATGCAGTGTTCAACAAAATAGGAGATTAACACATATGCATATTATCTCTTACCCGCAAACTGCATGCCCAACTTCATGGTATGCAACAAGGCTTTTGCTCTTCCCATCTGTCATGACAGTTCCTTCCATGCCAGCCACTATTCTGTCAATAGAATCATCAATCTCTTTTGAGGAGATTCCTGTCCTCCCACGACGGCCTGCTAGTATGGCTGCCTCATTCAGAAGATTTGCCAAGTCTGCTCCACTAAACCCAGGTGTTCTCATTGCTATGACCTCAAGAGAAACATCAGTATCAAACTTCTTGTTGCTACCGTGCACCTTTAAGATCTCAGTCCTTCCACGTACATCAGGAACATCAACACTCACCTGCAGGAAAGTTAGAATGTAGTGTTAAGGAACATCCTTAATATTTAAAAGAAGGTAACAAATGGTGTAACTTTTAATATACTGGAAGATAACTCAAGCACTGAACTAAATGCATTGGAATTATGGTTCACTAATACAGAACAGATAAAGGTAAACAGTGTAACAGGAACTTTTATGGTGATTAAAAATATGCAAATAAGGTTTAAAATGTGCAAATGGAATACAGACATGTTAACCGTACAACCAACTGGAATACTGGATAGGAACAAACGAACCTGTCTGTCAAAGCGTCCAGGTCTAAGCAAAGCGGAATCCAAGATGTCAGCCCTGTTGGTGGCAGCAACAACGATGATTCCTGTGTTCCCCTCAAAACCATCCATCTCAGTCAATAGCTGATTGAGAGTCTGCTCCCTTTCATCATTCCCACCACCGATACCTGTTCCTCTTTGCCTTCCAACAGCGTCAATTTCATCAACAAATACTATGCAAGGAGCATTCTCCTTGGCCTTCTTGAAAAGATCACGAACTCGGGAGGCACCAACACCAACAAACATCTCGACGAACTCAGAACCCGAAATGGAGAAAAATGGCACGCCAGCTTCTCCTGCGATTGCCTTGGCAAGCAAAGTCTTACCAGTTCCAGGAGGACCAACAAGCAGCACACCCTTAGGAATGCGGGCACCAACAGCCGTGAACCTCTCTGGCTTCTTCAAGAACTCAACCACTTCCATGAAGTCCTGCTTTGCTTCGTCGACACCAGCGACATCATCGAACGTAACACCGGTGTTGGGTTCCATCTGGAACTTGGCTTTAGACTGGCCAAAACCAAGGGGAAAGCCAGGACCACCTGGTCCACCCATGCCACCTGATCCTCCTCTCCTTGACAGCAAGAACAGACCGCCGATAAGGATAAGCGGGAAGGCCAGGTTCCCGATAAGGTTGAAGAGAAGAGAACCAGAGTCCTCCTGCTGGTTGTGCGCGGCAAAATCAATGTTCTTCTCCCTCAGCTTCTGCAGAAGCTCCTGGCTCAGACCTGGAAGCTGCACACGGACCCTCTGCACGCGGTTGCCGAGCTCGGGCGAAACCGCCTCCACGATAGCAATGGTCCCGTTCTCGAACAGATCAACCTTGTTCACCCTGTCCTTGTCGAGGTACTCGAGGAACCTCGAGTATGACATCCTCGAGGAAGAGACGCCCTGATCATCGGCGAGAGCCTTCTTGGCGCTCAACAAGGCGGGCAACCCGACGCCTCCGAGCGCGAGCTTCAGGAGCTTCCTTTTGGAGTCGCTGGTCTTGTGCTGCTCCAGGGACGCGGTCACGGACACCGGCCTGCCGCTCGAAGGGAGCGCCGCGAAGGGGAGCAGCCCTTTCGCGGCGAGGCTCATGGATGGCGGCGCCATGTTTGCTCACTGCACACGAAATGAACGGAGATATCATCAGCGTCAGTCATAGACAGGAAACAATAACCGTCGCAAAGGGAATAAATTTTGCACCCAGACAGGCAGTTGAACCAAGTTCAGTGCTCCATAACAACCAACTCGAGTACTCGACCGATGTTACCACCAGTACTCCCAGTTAGCATTACAACTTAGTAAGTACAAAAAACACAAGCTGAAACAGATCCTTCAATTTCGGAAGACCCCGCAAAACAACAGCCTTTTGGAATGCAAAACGATCCACAGACCACAGCGACGGTATGGCTCAGTAAACAAGGGTTCGACCTCAAGGACTGCTGGTGCTAGAACTGAACCAGACAAAACTACAGGTGCCTGCCACCACCAACCATCCCATTAATTCCGTTATTCAACTTCAAGCAGCTACAAGTAGATTATCCATCCCCTCCCGGAGTGCTCCCAGCAGCTTGCAGCACTTGAGACAGCTCTACTGATTGAGATTAACAGTCTAACGATTAACAGTCGATCGAAATTCGTCCCCCCAAAATCGCTCCAAGCTAACACTACCCAAACGCCTTAATACAAAACCAAAGACTCAAGATTTAACAACAGAATCCCAGCGGGATTAGAACCGGAAGCAACACACAGACAGACGAGCAAATCACGGGGAGCAGAGCTGAGACGCGGCACGCACCTGAGATGGATCGGAGTCCGGAAGGGGTTGGGGGGAGGGTTCGTCTGAGGGGCGAGGCGAGGCGAGCGTATAAGTAGCGGGCAGTGCCGAGGATTTTTCTCCTCCGCTGATGACTGACTGACTGACTGTCCTCCTCCGACCTCCGGTGCCGCGCGGTTGCGTGGGGGATTTCTGGAAGAAAGGGAGGGGCGACGTGGGCGGCTGTGCTCCCACAGCGTCGATAAGGAAGAGATGAGCCCACATACACACACGGATGTAAACACCAGAAGATACTCCAGAAAATGACTCTCTCTGGTTTTCAAGTGAAAATGGACAAAATTATCATCAGTGTTATTTTCTGGTGGACACTGGCGTCGGCGTCGTGGATCAACTTGCGCTCACGCAAACTACTTGGACCCCTGACGTGTCGCGTAGCCAGCTGGCTAGCCTGCTCGCAACAAACATTTACTGCGTTCTTTTAAAAAAACTTTTACTAGTAATTCATATGGGGCAATTTTAAGTTTTGTAGTAAAAAAATGCTTTCAGAAGTCCATAATTACTAACCTTTTCTGATAGAATAAAAAATCCCTGTCGGATCGCTTGGATGCGACAGCAAAACAGTTATACTGGAATTGCTAAGAAAATGTACCGAGATTTTACGGTTCAGTAACAAAACAGAAAGAATCGCACCTGCCGACTAAAATTTCCTTGTTAGTTTTCGTCAACTGACTGTTGGACTCCAATTGCTGAAATTCTTCTGTAATATTATGTTATTATTCTCTATATCTGCAGGCAGCAGTACAGTTACAACTTACATGGCAAAGATCACTGTCACCAACGGAGAAAAGGGGGAAGAAGAAGAAGCAAGGTCACAGGGGCACCTGCTCAGGATGTGCAATGTAGGACACTAGAATTCACGCTTTTACACAACTATGATTTGCAAAAAAAATCCACCGCAACTCTTTCGCTAGTCTAACGGGATGCGCCGGATCTTGGAGACCAGGTGGGCGGTGGGGAGGTCCAGCCCGCTCCCGCCGTCCGACTTGATCAGGCCGCGGACCTGGTCTCTCGGGGCCGAGATGCACGCGTGGAAGGTGGAGAGGAAGGGAGGGATCGGCATCGACAGCGCCGAGAGGACGTTGCTCAGGTACTCGATGTCCGCAGCGAGCTGCTGGGCGCCTCGGTCTGTGATGTACTGAATCCCGCGCAGCTGCTCCATGAACATGGCGGTGGCACCCTCGGCGACCTGAGACGTGGACAAGAATGTCAAGAACAAATCCTATAAATGTCATTTTGTGAGCGGCATATTTTGCAAGTATAAACAGGGTGATGGACAGTCTTGTTAAAGATGCTAAATCTAGATCATGTGACGTCAAACATATCACTTACCTTAAATATCCACTCTGTAGCAAAGAACTGAGCCTCATCGTTACCGGTCTCAGTGCCTGCGATACCTTCAGCAAGTGGCTCCAGCTGCTGAGGTAAAGTGAGGAGATACTCCCCCACACTGGTCACATATGCTTGTGGGTACGCACTGAAGGTTGGAAGAGGAAGACCACCCTGTTCCTCCACGGACGACCAGATTGGGAGGCGAGCAATCTCACTGAGACGCTGCCGGACTTTAGATATGAGCACATCGTAGACGAGCTCGTTTACTTTGTCTGAGAAGGCTGTGACCCTTTGTGACGTGACAGGAAGAGCGTGAAACCTTGGGTCTTTTGACTGTACAACAGAAATAATTTTCTTAAGATGAACAGAGGATGAAGGCAAATAAAATTATGTGTGCAAGAATTAGAGTTGAACAACTTGTAGGAATACAGCAGTAAAGGGAGACGGATTTCCTGAGAGGTTGTAATCAAACACTAGTCTTTTACTCAGTATGTTCGAACTCATGATGGTCAAGAGCATGTGGACTCACTCAAGACCAGGGACATTGTAGAAAAACATATTACCAATGATCAAGAATACATAGCGATCAAAGAAAGAAATCCATCATGTGCTAGAAAATAGGCATATGCTGACTCAGCCCAATGCGGGCGATCTGGACCATCAGATCAAAAGTCATATAACTCAGGACTTCAAGTGCTACCTAAATACGAGTAGGCACATGGTTTATCTAGTATGTTGAATTCAGTGATGACTGCAGAACATGCATTATTTTGCAAGCTCATTAACTAGCTATTCTGATGTACAGTTGCCATCAGAGATATAAGTAAACCTCAGCGCCTTAACCCTACATGCAAAAAAATTAGAAGCATATAACTTGCCTGTTCTAGTACAGCGAAGAGTTTCTTAGACTTGTCTGGTAGATTGGTGAGACGAATGGTTGCAATATCAAGTGCTGCCCTCCCACCCTGAGGCAATCCTAAATTCTCATCAGCAGTCCCTGTGAGTGATTTATCCACGCTAGAACCAAATCCGGAAAAAGAAAAGTTTGTTCCAATCCTGGCAAGAGTAGCCCTTAAAGAAGCTTCAAAAACTGAGGTTCTGCTAGTTAAGCAATCGGCAACTGTAAGAACCTGCAAAGCACCCTGGACAATAGACCATTCTTCCTCTTCAGAAACATCCACCAATCGTGGTGCTTCCCTTTTCTCCAATCCTGCATCTTTTTTGGAGGCATCACTATGTGTGATATTATCCAGCCCACATACTGTTCTCAGGGACTTCAAAGTTTCTTGTAGATTAGAGATGTACTGCAGCATGACATCATCAAGAGCAAGTACCAATTCATCTGCCTCTGATCCGCCAGTGAGACTAATGCATCTCTCAACAGCTGCTTCAAGAAGTACTATCATCTGTGGGATGGATTCCTCCATTCTACGGACAGTTTCACTTAGCTCAATACCCTGTGCGCCTACGCCACGGGAGATAGCCCCATGGATATCTATGCCTGCCATCGCAGCAGAAAGTACAGCACGCTCCATCTGCCCGTACCTGATAAATGAAAAATAGTATGCAGAAAGTGTCATACATCAAAAGTAACAACTTGTAAAAAATACACAGTGGTGACAAGATGCACATAACTTTATTTTTTTCAGTTGTCTTTATTTGATATAATAACTCGAGTGCTTACCTCACTTTAAAGGTTTCATATGGGGTATAAATAGCTTTTAATGTATTCATCACAACTCCAAGATCTGATTCTGAAAATAATTGCTGAATGTTCCTAGCAAAGGTGCCAGTCATGTTGTGCAATTCGATTAGTGCAACAAGATGTTTATTCTGCAACTTAGTGCTTTTTGGTAAGTCACCGGATAGTACATCCAGTACACCTGGAAATAGAGAACATACGACCAATTAACAAATGAGCAAAACTAATACAACAACCAATAAAAATTATGCTACTCGACAAATAAACAAACAAAAATGCAAGGCATACCTTTTGCAACAGATCTGGTTTCAGGAACAGCATCTCCAGTTGCTAAATTAACACGGGAGACAAAACTTGAATTCAACTCACTCATGGTCTCAACAAGTACTTTCGGGACTAGTGATCTGTATTCCTCAGGGAAAGCAGTCGAGCACCTGCAAGTATTAGCATTTAGAAGACTGCAGTTTAAGACAGTTCGGTGGAGGGAACATTTTTTGTGTGGCACAAACATAGTTTACAAACTGCTGTCAAAAGCCCGGCTTCTGTTTACCTAATTTACAAGCACAAGTATTTGTCAACTCAGAGAAAAAAAAGAAACAGGATCCCATTAACATACCACTTCCATTCTTGTTCAAGGTAAAGTAGCGTCTCATCATAGAAACTTGGCAGCCAGCTTGAGAATGAGGTACTTATGATTTCACCACCACGCTTCTCCATCTCTATCCTGTTGGCTCTTTGCTTTAGGTCAAAATCTTCCCAGAGTTTCTTGAGAGGCTTGACATGGATCTTTGTGTATTGCACCTCCAGTGACTTAAACCTCCCAATGCGTGTCAATATACCACGAAGATCTTGCACAGCATCAACCTTTCAAGCAAAATTGTGCAGGAACAGGTTCAAAATAAAATAAAGATCTTTCATGCAGTGGTGGTAACATGATGAGCGGGATAGAAACCTTGCGGTTAGAAAGGGCATCCAGCAAACGGGGCTGAACCATTTCATCCAGCCTTTCTTCCAATACTTCAAGCTGCTTTCTCACGTTAGCAAACTCTGCAACCTGAAAGGAACATTTAATAAGATAAATGAACAGATACTGCATATATGCTTGATGAGGCAGAGGCAGATGAGAGGACAGTACCTCCCCAACTGCTGATAAGCAATGCCTCATAGTTGCCAGAGTTTCTGCAGCTTTTGGAAGATCACCACTCGAAAACACATCCTCGACACTTTGGCTCAACTGAGCTAGTCCAGCTGCATCCTGTCATTCCATCCAACAAACTCTTACTATTATTATATAAGAACTTACCACTGGTTAAAACAGGTACTCCAGTGACATGTCTGTCAAGGTCCAAATTTACCATTATAACATACCTGCAATGTTGTGTATGCAGCTTCCATGCGTTGCTTCACAGTATCAATTCGTGCTAGCGCGGTTATTGACTCAGCAGATGAGCCCTCGGCCTGGTAGGAGAAATCATCGTAACTACTTGGTTAGCAACCATATATTTCTGAAATGAAGTTAAATTTGTTTATGGCACATGCATTTTTGCCTTCTCAGAGCTGCCATCAGAAATAGGGAACCAAAAATTCCAAATAATCTAGCATGAATTAAAATCAATTGTATTCAATAAAAGGCTGATGCAGTTCTCTGTTGCATCTCTTTCCACCAGTGTAAAGCATGTAAGTAACTGAAACTATAGGTATCGGTAGTTTATGCCACACCCATGGTTTTTGAGTCGAAAGTCTCAACTGAGTCGCCGAGGCCAAGACTCAGTGTATAGTCGACGAAAATCGCTGATTAGTCGCCATAAGTCGCTGATTACTCGCGAGTCGCCGCCGTTTTTGAAAGAAGACTAGGCGATTAGTCGGCGACTAATCAGCGACTCAAAAACCATGGCCACACCTTCAGGCTTATAGACATGTAGTTTATATGGACTTGCTCTAAAGTTGTGAGTTGGCATGTGATTTGTAAAGTATACTTGAGTTTCTATGTTGTGCATAAATGTGATGTATAAGTTCCTTACAAGGTAGCATCCCAAACTGATATTTCCTTCACCTTTTTTTGCAACTCAAGTCACAAAATCTATTTGGGTTTTACAAAACCCCGGAAACTTAATATTACAAAAAAACAAAGGAAACAGTGTGACGAAATGAAGAAGCCAAACAGATTAAGGATTGACGCATCGATTGTCTATTTGGTACTAATTTGTGTATTGCTATCTAACAGTATGTTCTAAAATGCTATGCACGATGCAACAACCACACGGTTAGGCAGATAAAACTGACATTAAATTGATACAAATTGAGATCCAGATCCGACTGAAAAAATGGTACTGACAGCAGAGACCAAACTATAATCATAAACGAATCAAACTAAATCATGCATCCAGACTGAAAATCATAACAATATCATGCTCAAAGTGAGCCTAGCTAAATCTGAACAGCACAGGTGCGCCGATAAATAAACTTCAAAATGCATCTCGATTTCTCGACACTATGATGCCGGAGATCCAGATCCGACCAGGAGCAATACCACGGCGGCGGGACGAGGGGGATGAGAGTGGCGGGTGGGCGCCTACCTGGGAGAGGGACTGGAGGACCGTGGCGAGGTGTGACCGCAGCGCGACGGCGTCGTCTCGGAGCCTGAGCGCGTCGCGGCAGGCGAGCGGGACGCGGCGGAGCGCGTCGGCGCTGTCCCGCTCGAGCGCGGCGCCCGCGTCATCGGCCGCGGCGCGGAGCCGCTCCTCGGCGTCGGCTAGGAAGCGGTCGAGCGGCTCCGACGGGTGCCGCGCGTCCAGCGCCGCGTTGATCCACCGCTTCGGGTCGAACCCCTCCGCCCCGAACTCCGCCGCGTCCACCACCACCATTCTCCCGCTCCACCCGCCGAGCCCCGCGAGGGTATACAGTTACGCTACGCCTGACCCTCCTCCTCCCCGGCGGCGGTGGGTCGCCGGAGATTTGAGCGGGGCTCGCTGGAGGTCGCCGCTAGTTGCCTGCTCGTCTCCGCGCCCGCTCACTTGTCACCGAAGTAACGATCACCGTGGAAGAGGGAGCAGTGGCTTCCGCTTTTCCGTTGAGAAAACAATTTTCATCAAAGGCGTTTCTGTGAAACAATTCCGAGTATCTTGGTAACGGTTGTCCTCAGGGGAAAGCGGAATTAGCAGTATCGGCCTTCGGAACAAGAGAGGTGCTTTTTTATTTCCAAAAAACTATTTATCAAATTCGTCTACTTGACAAGGCAGCATTGGCGGAGCATCGGCAGGGCGAACCTGGGCGGTCGCCCCCCTACAGAATTGAACTTACATTATTAGCTAGTACTCCCCGTTTCAAATTAATTGATTCAGATTTAATACAAGTTATACTAAATATAAATTAATTAATTTAGAATCGGAGGGAATAATAATTTTAGCCCATTAACGAGTCATTGTCTCCTTCTACAACAAGTTCCTACTATTGGACCTTTGGTGCATAGAAAAGCTACGCTACGCTTTTGAGCCATGGAGCCATCTCTCACCTGTCCCACCGGCCTCTGCTCTATCTTACTTACCGCACAGGCCCACTCAAGCTATGTATCATCTTACAGCATTGGCTTCTCTAAAAACAAATATCTACAGAGTAGACAAGTCTGACAAGTTTCTGTGATTATGAGTCATAGGCTCTAACAACTTGCGATTTCTTTGGCAAATTATTTGATATTTATCTTTCAAATCTAAACCTAGGTTTTTATATGGACAATTTTTCTCAACAATATGAACACCTGTTTTTTTATTTTTACAGTAGACACTGGTTTGCCCCCCCCCCCCCCCCCCTGCATAATCGTTCAAGGTCCGCCACTGCAAGGCAGTACAAACAACCTCTTTTTATTTTGTTAGATAAAATGAGAAGCTTCACGTGTTCTTTCTTTGCTAGATGAAGCAAATCAAAGATGAGGAAATCACAAAGAATGTCTACAAGTTCAATGGTATGTAAATGTTTAGCCATTGGTTACATAAATGTCCCAAAAACAATTACAAAGAATCAAGTTAGCTTAGTTGAGTAATCTATAAAACAATCATTTTTAGTCTAACATATTAGCTAATCAACAAAGCATATTACTATTCAACTCTCCAAAAAGATATGTGAAGCAAGAGATTTATAATATTTTCTAAAAATTATATACATCGCAATGCTCAAATATATAAGTGAATTGAAATTATCCAACTACAAGGTCGAAGATCTACCAACTGAGCTACATCCTCCCACAAGCCATGTGGAGCATGCATCAAAAAGTCAGGTTTTTATTTTATTATTTTATCTGGCGCGGTAATCACATTTATTTATACTAAAAGCTTATACTAATCTATAACTTACTTTTATCATACTATAATCTTAACAAATAGTATAATTTTACATCTATTAATTTCATAGTTAACCACATTGAATTGATGATAATATTAACCATATCATTTTATACATATGTAACCTATATTTATGAAAAATATTTTTGTTCTTAATTTAATTTGAAATCATTGATTTTAAATTGCATAGCTAATATAATGTATATGTATTTATTTATCTATGTGTTAAAGCCCATGCTTTCACATTCATGTATATTTTGGTATCCTACTTATATTGGTAGAAGTCAAAAAAAATGTATCATCTAATGAATATCTTAATGTGGGTTTCTAGTATATAATTAGGTGAGCATAGTTTTACAAACTTTTAGAGTATTATTAATTGAACCATTGGTACATATGTCTTGCATGTTGGTTTTGGCGACGATTTTAAAATATGCCCTACTCTCCTCTTAGGAAGAAATAGTATTTATAGTAGTCATCACCACATAATTTGTTTTGCATCCAATTTCATTGTTTGACCTGCTCGTCTACAGTATGTTTGCTATATATGATTGGATGTATGCAATAACTCATATTAATTCCTCCAGCAAATGTGTTGATAGACACAATGAAAATCTCTTTCATGAATATTTGAGCATGACATGTAAAACATCACATGAGAGAGTAACAACCCAACTAGTATGCATCAGTTAAAAAATGTAGATCGCATTAGTATGCATTAGTTAAAAACCCATAATAATATTTTGACACGTCCAAACATCAACCAGTGTTAGAAGCTGTCACAAGCCACAACAGGTGGGGTATGAGGGAAGGATTTTATGAGTCTAAGCATTACCCATGCAAAGTTTAATGTAGAGAGGTAACTCAGTACCTCTTGACACAAGTGGGGAGTACTTTATCACTGCGCCAGGCTGCCCTTCTCTAAACATCATCTTTATTTTTTCAAAATTCTGGGCTTATAGCCCGGCTCATCGCACTTGAGACTAGTGTAGTTCCAATTTTATCTGATGGATGTTCCCGAAGGGATGAAGATCAATGTCTTTCCAATTTTATCAGATGTCCCTGGAGGGACTAGATTAGTGTCACTCTCAGATATGCACAAGAGGCGACGTCCAGGCACCTGCTGCATTTGTTGAATTTAAACATTTCAATTCAGAATCGATCCCACCCCAATGCAATAGCAACCATAAGAATACCGTGCTTTGTCCTAGAACTACATCAAATGTCAACATAAACTTCAAAACAGGCACGAGTGAGATAAAATCTGAACAAATACATGTTCAATGGCAGCAGCACAACCTATAGAAATCACAGCATTTTTACAGCAGTTCAACATCTCAGAACTTTCATCACTTTAGAAGATGCTAGCTTTAGAAGTCGACTCACAGTATTACATTATGGTGCATTAGACACCAGGCTGGATAATCCAGCTTATTATTGCCTCGGTTGAAGATTTGTGGTACCTCAAAGCATTACACAATAACACATATTTACATCCACACACACATACATCGATGTATACACACAAAAACCATCTTGAGCTTACTACACCCGACCCCTAGGGAAAAGAATTGCTTGAGCACAAAACTGGCTATCTACACCAACTTGATGAGCAAAACTAGCCTAGGGTTAGAGCGTATTGCTGGAAGCTATACAAATGTCACTGACACAACACACTGAACATCCACTGGACCAGCTGTCCACGAGCCCATTACAAGAACACATGTCACGCGGAACAAATGACTGAAGCTTCTATGCTGAATGGGGGCATGCTCGCTCACTCACTTGTTACCCTGGAACATGCAAATGTTTTTTGTCATTGAGATGCAGTATATAATAAATAGGTCAGAAGCACGCAAAGATGGAGAGGGACTGAAAGTATTACATGGATGGTAGATGGCGACTCTGAGATCCAAGTGATCCCATGCTTCCAGAATTAGTTCCGTCTTGACCGGAATCATACGACGAGAGCAAATTCCGCTGCAATCACAAGGTTAATGAACCAATCAGGTTTTCAGAACAGCACATCAAAACAAATCAGTTTGTTGATTAGCAAAACATAAGCTGCACATCGACATGGCTAGGGTACCCTTGGAGACCGGAAAATAACAAGTTTTCAAACTTACAAGGTTGAGGGATAAAATATTGCGTGTATTTTAATATGATCATTATGATATCAATATCTCATTACGATCAATCATCACTCATCACTGAAATGCTTGGAAAGAGATGCCCTTGATTCAGCTACCAAGCTGATAATTAACAGGGAACCAGCGCACAACCAGAAAGTTCAGAGACGTCTAATCTGTAGTACTACTGTACTAGTATAAACATATGTGTGAAGGTAGGGACAATTTAGTGAAGTTACATTTTTTTGCCCCTCCAAA
This sequence comes from Poa annua, assembly GCA_026929855.1. Taxonomy (NCBI): domain Eukaryota; kingdom Viridiplantae; phylum Streptophyta; class Magnoliopsida; order Poales; family Poaceae; genus Poa; species Poa annua. Next base: position 103,003,268 of record CM049430.1, on the reverse strand, counting down.
AACTTGAAGGGCAGTCGGCTAAAATTCAGTACTACTTAATAGTTTTCTCAAGTGACTTGTCATCTAGCACAAACATGGAACAAGATTTAATCTAAAAATAACCTTAACTATGCATTGGCTAAAGGCCATTTCAACTATTATCATGAAGCGTAAAGTAGAATGTCCTGAAGTTATAGGGTAACACTACGATGAAACAATATCTTTCTAAAACCTGGTGATAACAATATCTGAAAACACAATCATCACAAGGATCCCTGAGCTAAATGAAAGCATGGTGAAGTGTAATGATAGTGTGATAAAAGCATTAGAACATCACTACAGGCTGTAGAAAGATGAAACGAAACTTACATGAGCCTCAAAGTCTGGGCTGGTCAAGTTCATTGATAGATTTCTCATCAGTAGTAGTACCTGTAGATTAGTCCACTCCACAAATCAATATTTATCACCAGTGAAACAATAAAATTTCGTGTGAACAAATACAATAATCATATAAGAATAGTAATAGAATACATGAAACATCCAAGTCATGAATGGATAAGAGGAAGATACAGTAAATAGGTAACAAAACAAAATTAGAAGGGAAAATAGCAATCAGGAGTTCAGGACTCAGGACAGTGTAAAGAAATAAAGCAACAAGGACAGAAGTCAAAGGAAAATGCATGCAATCCAAAACATCAATTGCATGTTTTGACATCAGGAGTGAAAATGGGTTTGTGTTTCTTAAATTCTAAGATGGCAAGAGCACTGTGAAATTTTAGGATCCATGAAACTTTAGCAAGACACAGTTTTAATATCATTGCTGCAAGATTTTGTGAATGCATTCTAAGAGCTATTTTTGTATTCAAACTGTACTTGGAAAAAAAGTTGCAACTTTGCAACAGTACATTAAGAAACTATCTCTGGGCCGCATGATTGCAGTCTATAATTATGGCATCTTTAAGTCTAACAACTATTTGGACACGATAACCATGGCAAGGAATACTGCATAAACTAGCAAAAGGAAACAGTGGCTAGGCATAGAGCCACACAGAAGATAGTGACATTGAAATAGGAAGGCGTATAATTATGAACTGTTAAAACCACTTTACTGAGACAACTAAATCTTACAGAAGACATACCGTTTCCACATCAATCGGATCCATCGTCCTCAACCTCTGCAAATGCCCACTCGTATCTGGATCAAATACGCTTCCGAGGAAGTTGTATACTTGGGCAAAATCTGGCATAGCTGTGTGTGTAACCAGGGAGCAGCAAAAGTAAGGATACAGTGGTAGAAATGGACTCGGTCTCTGCTTTCACGAAATATTGATTCATGTAGATGGAAAAAATAGCATCTACACCCTCCGTTCCCCCAATATAAGATGTTTTAGGTGTAACACATGTTGCCTAGATTCGGACCAAAATGAGTGCACATATATACTAAAATATGTCTAGATACATGTGTACATATGACTGTGGAGAATGGCTAAAACATCTTATATTGTGGAGTGGAGGGAGTATTTCATAGTATGTTAAGAACTAAGCTGATGACCTAGCTAGCAGTTGCCATGATGGATTTGCATAGTGTATGCTGCACAAGAGATAACTCACCCCGTAGGGATGGAGGCGCATTTTCTTGTTCAACTGCTTCAGAAGTTGGTCCGGTTCCAGATTGGCTCTCTACGCTACTAGAGCAGTTATTTGTTGCAGCAGCACCTGATCATATCAAAATTCTGAAACCTTAGTACTTCTGCCATGAGCCATAATGAGTATTCAATAAAGATTATCACAATAGTACATAACATACCTTGCGTATAACTTGCACTCAAAGGCTGAACAAGAGCATTGTCCCAGGAAGGTGTTGCAGCGTTTGCATTGGTGTTTGGAACAACCACAGCTGTATCCATAGACCTAACACCATCCCGACCCTTTAGAGGAGGTTGCTGTTGTTGTGGCAAAATAGCTTGGGATGCTGCAGGGGTTGAATAAATTTTAGTTAGCAACCACTAAACTAGAAACAGTTCATGCCGGAGAGTACAAATGGCAGGTACCACCTTTAGAGGCCTTTTGTGGATATGGGTGGGCTGCCTTGCGCTTCGGACGGGGTGGAGGCAAGTGCTCGCCTGTACCGTTCTTTTGAACCTTTAAAAAGTACTTCTGTGCATGACTCCTTATCTGTCAAAGGGAAGGCGAATTATGTCAAGGGTTTAGCTCGCCGATTTTCTTAGTGATATTCTACTTCATAATAATGACAAGTGTATTATTTATGCAACACTTGACATGAAACTAAACTTGTTTCACTTATAAGTACAGTATATAGAAAAAGTTGAACAATGTCTATATGTGTGTTACAGTAAACTAAAGGGCACAACAAAAACATTCAACATTGATCAGTTTGTTTCGTAAACAGTTCAGTTCTGAGAAGAAGGAAATACTAAAGATAGCTACAAACAATACCTGTATCACAGTTTTTGAGCCAACAAATGCCTCAATCTTTTTCCAATCACGATCAAACCTATAATAACAGACAAAAAATGGAAGAGGGCCATCAGTCAGTCGGCGCGATCTCATCAGTAAATAACGAAGCACACTCATCCGGTAACCCCCCTGGTGTTACACCAATTGGACACTAACCACATCCATCTGAGGTCCCTTGAAAGCACAAACATCCAACAAAGCAGGTATATCGAACTGCACTACAGGGGCGGCCTAGTGGGCTATTACTACTACTGCCTTGAACCGAGTCCCGAGTAAGTATACCACATTTCAGCTATGAAAGGAATGGAAACCCGAGATTCTGTGAAGCACCCGAAATGCTAGGCAATTTTAACGGATAATCGCACAACTCAATTCCGTTAACAAGCTAAATCATACCAGCAATCAATTCGCTCCACCCGAGCATAAAAACAGGAGAAAAATCGAGTCTTTCTTGTACCAGATGCACTGGCCGGCAGGACCAAATCTATCCCGCAACTCCCCAGTACTAACCCACGAGCTTGACCCGCGGAGAGAGGAACGTAATCCCCAAATTCCAACCCGACACAGAACCCGCAGACTCGCTGAAGTAGAGAGCAACAGTAGACGGAGGGCAGGACTGGATTGAGGGTGTGGGCTGGGTCGACTCACAGCTGCAGCGCCTCGAGGAACTTGTCGTGCTCCGGCTCCGTCCAGCTCTCCCTGGACTTGGTGATGGTGTAGGGCTTCCGCCGCGGAGGCTGACGCTGAGGCTGACGCTGAGGCTGACGGCACGGCCATCGGCGCCGCCGCCGCGACCACCGCCAGGCTCTGCTTCAGCTTCCCTCCACCGTCGTCCAACCCGCCGCCCACGACGGCGGCGGCCGCGGCGGCCTCGAGCGGCTTGGGCGTCGCGCTCATGGACACCATGAAATCCGAATCCGAGCAGCGGTAGCTGGCTAGGGTTTCCCTCTCGGTGTCTGTCAGCTGCTGCGCGCGCGACGAGATGCGGCTGCTGGCTGCTGCTGCTGTTGTGAGATGGAAAGGGAAATGATGGGGTCAGCTGCTGCACTAGGTGCGGTGTGGTGTCAGAGGGCCGAAAGTAAACGTGACGAGACGATGCGGATGCTCTCTCTGGTCAGGTCAGTCGACGACGGTTCGGGACGTTTCCTTTCGGCTTTGGGTGGCTCGTGGCCACAGGCGTGTCCTGCCTCGCGTTTCTCCGATGAGTTCCCGTGCACGCTGCCCAGTACACGTGTGCGGCATGCCTGTAACGTGCCGGAATGTGGTGTGGGTTGAAAAACTAACACGTATTTTTCAACTCTACCAGGCTTTAAGGCGCGGAGACACGTCGCGTCTGTGTCTTGTATGTGTGATAAGTGTAAATCGAACATAACGTTTTACAGTGAATTTTTTCATTTTTTAAAAGAGGCGTCAGTATATTTTTACATTGGATCAGAGAGTTCGAATAGGTGGTTGGCTCGTGTTAGTTGTTTTGTTTAGTAGTTGCTTTGTAGGCATCATCCTGTGTCAGATCATATAGTTGGACTTATATATGTATAATCAGGCAATAGGTAAGTTAGCGCGGGCCTGACCGTCATGTAAATAAAGTTGGAGCTTGGTTATTTGAATATTTTGAATTTACATAGGTTTGATGATTTCATTCGTCTAGTAAATAAAATTTGAACATTGTTGGGATTCAAAAAAATGCGCTTGAAAATTCTCTGGTTTGCAAGTATTATTAAAGTTAGAGTGTTTTATATTCAAATTTGGTTTACGGCCACAAAATGGAAGACCTCAAAGTTATTCGAAAAGATATAAATATGTCCGTTTCGTTAGAAGAAGAAATATTACGGCGTAAAGTATTAGTAAAAAATTAGTTAATTTTCTAGTTTGATGGGATGGAGTACATTGTATGTGCATTTACGAAATTAATTTTGTCACATGAGGGAATAAACTCATTTATTTTTCAGAATATTAACCGTATTGACCCGTTCGAATAATTATGCATTGTGCCATTAATTTTATGGTCGGATGGAATACATTGTATGAGCATTTATGGAATCAAATTTTATTTTGTGGAAATAAATTCGATTTGTTTACAAATATTGATTGTATTAATATTGGATGTGTTGAACCTTTCGAATAATTTTTCAGCGTGCCATTAATTTTTTATTCAGATAGAATACATTGTATGAACATTTCAGAAATAAAATTTACAATTTGTGAGAATAAATTTGGTTTATTTACAAATTTTGATCGTATTGAACTTTTCAAATAATTTTGCATTGCACCAAAGGAAGGTAGGTTATTTTTTGTAGTCATGTTGATATTTTTGTCACATTTTTCTGACTGATATATATTTAAAGATATTAATTGTTTAGATTTTTCTTTTTCTGACATGCTGGCCCCACGGCGATGTCATGCTGACGTCACCGAGGGCGAACCTCCCCGCCACGGCCGCGGCGGCGAGCCACGGCGACATGTACCTCGGGGGATAGCGCACCGGACGCGCGCCTACTTGGGATGTCTGATGGTGGTGGCGCCGTCGACTGGAGGTCGTCGGCGACGCGCGGATAATGCGGCGGATCCGGAGGGTTGCATGGACGATCCCGTCGGCGTTGTAACGCTCCGCCGGCCGATCTCCGGCGAAGTAAGCAAGGGAGCGATGGCGCACCCCCCCCCCCCCATGCTCGTCGATCTGTGCCGGGGGCACAGAGCGGCGGCCTCGCTCGGCGGCGGCGAACTCGGCATCGCGGTAGAGAAGAAGGGGATGGGGGGCCTCTGCGGGGTTGTTTTTGCAAAAAAGCTTGTGAGTTTTTTCGTAATCATGAATAGGTCCTCGGCTGTAATGAAAAATGGACTGCGGGTTGATGTTTTGCTTTTCGAGTGGCTTTTCTGCATAAATGCATGGTGACCGTGCGTCGTGGCGATCTGTGATTGGCTTAGAGAGCCGTGCTACAGTAATGCGGAAGTTGGGGTGTGGCGAAGATGCATCTGGACCGTCTGTTGGTCCGATCGAACGATCGAAACAATCTAGATGACGTGGATGCTGGATTTGGGCATGAATCTGATGCTCTTTTATATATAGGGTATGTGTCACAACAGTTTCTACGTTTTTCTTGTAATGCATTCAAATGACACTTTTAAATATTTCCTAAAGGCAAATTTGCAACAAAAAAAAAAACAAAATCCTAAAGGTTTTGTAATTATTCATGTAGAAATTCAAGACATGCGACTTTTTTGACTCCTACTATTTTCCTGCCATTGGACTTGGAGTTTGTGCTTTCCTACCTCGAGAGCAAGTTTCTGATTGAAAAACCCGTATAAACTATAAAAAAATCAAAAATAAAACAATGGCACCTACACGTCACCGCTCATGAAATGTGTCGATGGAAGTAGTTGTACGACGTCACTGCAATGACCTAAGCAATCTCATCCTATCCCGTCCGCGGACGTGGTAGCCTGAGTCTGGATACCGTAAGTTTCCGTGTGCAGGCATACCATGAATCGAGATGCCGCTCTTGCGACGTCAGAGACATTTGCCGCGTCAAGCAAACAACAAACGTGTCCGCCCAGAAACTGAGCAAGCTCGCCCCGCATAATAAACGATCGAGTTGTTGTAGCTATGTACATTCTGTTTAATTTTTTAAAAATGAAAATAAAATTCTAAATGCTTTTGAAGATGCCAACATTTTTAGTTTTGAACATTTTTCAGATTTGTAAAAGTTTTCAACTCTGAATACTTTTCAATTTTATACAATTTCGAACAATTTTTAGACAATTTTATAAACTATAAAAAAATCAAAAAATAAAACAATGGCGCCTTCACGTCACCGCTCACGAAATGTGTCGATGGAAGTAGTTACATGGAGTCGCTGCAATTGCCTGAGCAGTCTCATCCTATCCCGTCCGCGGACATGGTAGCCTGGGTCCGGATACCCTAAGTCCCTCAACGGGTCTCATCGTCGAGCACGCTGCATACAACGGTGATTACGTCTAGCCTTCTTTTCGTGCGATAATTCTGTAAGTTTACGTGTGCAGGCAAGCCATGAATCGGGATGCCGCTCTGGCAGCGTCAGAGACATTCGCCTTGTCAAGCAAACAACAAACGTGTAGGCCCATAAAGTGTGCAAGCTCGCCACACAAAATTGTAGCACGTCATGTTTAATTTTAAAAAGTGAAATTAAAAAGTTGTTGAAATGTGAATGTTTTTTATTTTGGAAAATTTTCAAAACTGAATACCTTTTCAGTTTGTGCAATTTTAGAACATTTTTAAAGAACATGAAAGTGAAAAAAGAAAACAGAATAAAATAAACAGAGAATAAAAAAGAAACAAGAAAATTGAAAAGGAAAAAGCCCGCCCAGATGGGCCAGAGCATCCTCGTGCTCTCAGGAGGTGGAACGTTTCTCAACGCTAGTGGGCGGTGTTTAGAAAGGGAAACGGGTGAACGGACTGATCCGAATTCCTGGGCCTTGCATGCCAATCAAGGGCCATTCTATTATGGTCAGGCACAGAGACAGAGCCCAACTAGTGGGGCAGTGATGCATCGTGTGTGGGGAAGAATGGGGAATTTATCTCTCGCCAAACAAAATAGTGGATACGATACACTATACAATTAGCCTCTCGACCGCCCCTATGAATTTACAGCCTGAAGAGATGATTATATTGTTAGAGTATGAAAGCGTTTCAGGTAAACCGTAAAATTTTGTTAGTATGAAAGGTGCACACATGCAAACAAATACATGCACGTTGGACCTACATGTCACTAGGCGCTGTTCAAGAAAAAGTAAAGATTAATGCTGGCCTTCTATGGGGGTTACTTGGTAAGAAATTACCTCGTCCTCGCTATAGAAATGATATTTATGACAATATCGGGCCTTTTTTTTTGCTTCATCTTCCTCCCTTGACTCCCCCGCACGGGATGCCCTTTATTACAGGTTCGACTAGATTTGCTCGTGATAGGGATGCGAAGATTTTGGATATAAAAATTTACTCTCCGTTCTAAAATAAGTGTCTCAAGTCTTTCAAAAAGGAGATGTATCTAGACATGTGAACCCATGTCTAGATACATCTCCTTTTTGAGAGACTTGAGACACTTATTTTAAAACGGAGGGAGTACTCAGTGCCGGTCCGGAGATTTTCGGGGCCCAGGGCGAAGCTAAATCTTGGGGCCCTTAATATAGATATCATAATATTTTTTTATATGTAAAATTGTGATACTAACGATAAAAGGCCTGTTTATTTATACACTTATGTGCATTAGATGAATTAACTACATTCTAAGAATAACTTACATGATCTTATGTTGATGTTGGTGTTGATATTTACTTGCTGGGCAAATTCAGATTATTTCTTGGTGGTTGCTCTTCCTCCATGGCAATTATCACGAACTCATTATCTAGGTTTAACGCGGAAGCTGTGTGTAATGCGTAATGGGAAGGAGCTGAACTGATGAACTAATCGATTTCATTCTTGGGCTCCTGGCTGTTGCGTTCCTTCTACTAGGCATTTTATTTCAACTGACTATACCGAGAGTTGCCCCAAGCAACAATCTCCTAGGCTTTTATTTTCTGTTAGACTAGTACATGCGCACGCTAACATACTGGTGAACACACGGTCTTTTCTGTAACAACAATTCATGTATATAGCCATACACGTGGAACATATATAAATGTTTGCTTACCTGGGGAGGGCCCCAAGATTTTGGGGGCCTAGGGCGGCCGTCCCCTGCCCCCCCCCCCCCCCCCCCCCCCCCCCCCCCCACATCAGGGCCTTCCTCGAGTACCATACAACAACAACAACAACAACAACAACAAAGCCTTTTTTCCCAAATAAATAAAAGTAGAACAAACCGGACCCATTTTCACAGGCCATGGATCCTCTGACGTACCCTGCCGTCCCTGTCGTCCGGGTCCGAACCCACATGTCAGTGACCCCATGGCAGGGTGTCATAGATGTGTCCGTTTTCACATCCTTAGCTCGTAGAGAGTCTACTAGAGACAATTTTTCTTAGTGTTGGAACTGTAAAATAACAGTTGTTTACGGTGTAGGTTATTTCACGGAGTACGCTACCACGCAGGGTGCCATAGCTGCGTCCGTTTTCGCATCCATAGCTCGTAGAGAATCTACTAGAGACCAGTTTTCTTAGTGTTGGAACTGCAAAATAACAGTTGTTTACAGTGTAGGTTATTTTACGGAGTATGCTACCCGTCGAGCCCCGTGCGCGGTAGGCCGGATCGAATACGTACGCATCGTCGCATCCTAAGCTGCTCAGATCCGTTGATGACTGACGAGATCTACATGGAGCCAGTTAACTAAGATTCATCACCCCTTAAATTGCGTGAGCTAGGCAGCAAAGCACATGCATGGATATGCATGACAACGGGTAAGCACATGCAGCTTCGTGTCCCCAAGTGCTCCATCACATGCATACAGTGCTACATGCACAGGCCATGATCTGGACATTTGAACTGATTCGATACGACATCTCCATTAAAACAAGAGAAGCAAGAGGACAATGGTCGCAACATGGTCTCTGTCGACCGGGGTTCCGCTGCACGTTACCCTGCTGCTGTGTCTGTGTGTAGCGGCCTATATATACACTAGCTAGACGAAGATACACTGAGCACCATCACCACTAGCTAAGCTCGATCTACAGTCTACATCATATCTCACATCCATCCATCCATGGCGTCCCTGAAGCTCGCCGCCGCCGCGCTGGCCGTCGTCGTCCTCCTATGCGCCGCGGCCACGCCGGCGACGGCGTCCCGGCGCGTGCACGAGGACTGCAAGACGCAGGCCCTGTACTTCAAGAACTGCCTCCGCCGCGACCTGCACGAGGCGTGCTGCGGCAAGCCGGGCAGCAAGAGCTACGTCGTCGCCGACAGCAAGTGCTTCTGCGCGGTGGAGCAGGAGGCGGAGATCGAGTGCGCAGAGGGGCGCAAGTGCAGTAAGATCGCCGGGAAGGTCAAGATCGCCTCGCTCAAGCTCTCTTGCCTCAAGGACCTCAAGTGCAAGCATGCGTGATGGCAGTATCTAGCTAGCTAATCGCCTGCAGGCTGCTTTAGTATACAAGTATTTCATACTACTATGTATTTTCCTTCCGAGTGTTAGGGTGGGCTACTTGGTGGTTAATTTCGATCTTTGTTCAGTGTGCGCCTAGTTGTGCCGTTTTCTTATGTATGTAAACTATGATGCTTCTGTTGTTTCTCCACATGATTTTTTCTGTCATGCACTTCTGTGTCTTTGCTAAGGATGTCACATCTTATCCTTCGTCCAGGCATTTATTCAAAATTATGGGTAAGGCATTATTACAATTAATAAATAGAGATGGGGTCGCCATGCTACGTTGTCGTCTATAACAATGGAAAAAAAAACTGAATGAGAACCACACTATGATAATTGGGTCACCATGTTTTGCTTTTCGAATCTAGGTGATGCTTTTAATTTTAAGTCAAAAAATAGTTACATAGTTTATCCGAAAAAACAGGCCAAAAGTTGTACAACACAACACACATGTGCTCCGAGCCACGCCCCCACATGAGTCGACGAACCCTAGGAACCAAACCCGACACCCAAATACCTCAACAACAGCGGGGCCAACATCAGAGCCCCCGCTCCGACATCCACGTAGGCCCCCGGGACGCACACCACACAAGTCGACAATAAAGTAGTACAAGCGACCAAAGTCGACGCTGTAACACATCAACACAACATGGTAGAGGTGATAGACCGTAACCGCTGCTCCAATATCTACATCGGCCAGAGGCAAAGGGATCCACAACAATGCCTCCAAGGGGAGGGACAATCGGCGTCGCCACCATCGCCGACATCAACAAAAGTCATTGCAGTGTAAAACACCCGCAGCCGTAGATCACCAAATCTGATCGCGTCAGCCTTTCAGCTATAGTCGAGGTTGTCAGCGCCGCTGTCGAGCCACCAACAGGCTCCTCTGGTCCCTTCCGTCGATAGAACATCCAAGGCAACACCTCAATAGGCAATTGCCACAAGAAGGCCATCCTCGCCCAATCCCACGCAGGATCCAAGGTTTTCCATGTAGATTGGAGAAGCTCAGGCCGAGGAGGAGAGCACCGCCTTAGCGGCACCTTCAAGAAGGACACGAAGTCACCGTCATCGGTCCCAAGCGGCTGCTAAAACAAGGTTTTCGCCCGGTGATGAGTCCAGACACCACCGGCCGTGTATAAGGAAGTATTGAATAGTCTTCACTGAGAGTTATTGTAGGGTACAGTTTCAGTCACACATGGACGGATCAAGCTGATGGTGGTGAATGGGCCTACCAATACTCTTCACTGGGCACAGTGGACATCATCGTTTTGGAGTGGATGAAAGAGCAGAACATAAGGTTCGGCATGCCCATGTGCCATGTGTTCTTTCAAGTTAGCTTAGATTTACTGAACTCGACGACGCTTCTGTTTCTTAGGGAGATGTAACATGACTGAAATTGACCGACTGTTGGCAGAAACAGTGAAACACCCTTAAGTTGTGTTTATGCTTGTTTGTCGTTCAGTGTACTATATATGTTTTCAGCTTGGAAATGTGATGCATGACACGGCAGTCATTATCTGGATTTTGGGACGAAAGCGAGTTCTGAAACAAACAACCACTCTGGGCTTGCTAAAGATCCATATATTCTAGAAGTTTTAGGAATATTTCTGTGGTCTCTGCATTTTGCCTTCTCGTGTTGCATCCAAACACCTCCTTCAGTAAACGTCGCTTAATTTTTGAGCGAGTTATGTGGCTGAACTGCAATGCTACTGGAGATTATACCATCTTGTGATTTTCTTACACGTTTTATTGCTACTTACAAGGCCGTTCTCTGTTTAAGCAGTGCACCTGATTAGTATGAGATCTTTTAACTGAATTGATAGAGGGTTTTTTGAGAAAGCAATGTATATATTCAGTAAAAAGAAGGGCTATATCAGATAAATGATAGATGGGATCTATGTTCTTTTGAATCACCTGGAAGTTGAATTTTCCTCATTATTCAATTCCGTAAAGTATGTTCATCTTCCCTATGACAGACTGGAACAACATCTTGCGAAACGTAACACCAAACAAATTCACATTCTACCAAAGCTATCACAATGTAAGTACCCAACACCTCATAATCCATGCAACACCAGGATCGCAGAGCCGCCACCTCCAGTGCGATAGATCCCGCCTTCCTCTTCCTCTATGCGGCCTTGTAGAGCTTCTCCACCATCTTCTTGAACTCTGCTAGAGCAATCTTGGGGGAGGGGGTGCTTTTCTATATACTATAGAACACTCTCTTTATTTTAAATCATAACAACTTTTGATCCCTATCAAGTGATCGATTGATGGACCAAAAACTTTTTTAAAAACTTTGCTCTCACTGCGCGGGTGTTTTTTTTATTTGGAACTTTGTTATCTTGTAACAAATATTATCTTCATGCATACATATTTATATTTCAACCTTGTGTAGGTTGTAAAAAAATTATTTGCAAAAGTTGGTCGATATACCACGTTGACAGAAGTACCTGACCATCTGATTCCAAATATAAACTATCTATATTACCCGCAAATCTCAGCCGAGAGGCAAAGAAAATGAAATAGAAATATAGGAGCTGTAAACACCTTGACTTAAGCTACTTGCTTTGTTGAGGCTGGACTGCCGCCAGCCGGAGAATAGGAGAGTTCTACGTTCCACTCGATCTCAATAACATCATGTTTTCTGGTAATCCTACATTAGCCATCCCATCAGAACTATAAACTGCTATTTGATAATCTAATCCTGGATGTTAGGCTTCAGCTGATTATGTTGGGGCTAGGTCCAGTTAATTAAAGAAGTCCAAATTCCCGAAAAAAATAAGAGTTCACTTAGACTTGTTCCATTGCGCCGCGTCTCGTGTTCCGACTGGCGACCGATATACACTATTTCGTCCACACGGTAGGTTTTTACCTGACAATGCTCCAAGAAAATGTTGACCAATTAAAAGATTGGAAACTATCCATCTGACAAGATCAATAATTTACCTGTGTTAGGTGCAAAAGAGAGATGGTACTTGGCGCCACTTCAATACCTATGCATCCGCAGTCACTTCTTTTTCTCAAGCAAGAAATCTTCTTGCTTGCGATACTGATGTGTGGTGGCCTTTCCTGGTACCAACCATGCATGCATTGTGGTGACTTGGTAGAGATGGAAAATGCTACTGTATGAAATAAGTAATACTCGGTCGTCTAATACCTTTTGTCTCGGTTGTCAGATATCTTAGTAGCCTGTCCTTAGCTAGCTAGAAAGAACCGTGCAGCTCCTACCTTACTTCTGAGTTTTCTTAGACGTATTCAACCCAAACTTGAAAAGTCGGCGAACCATAATTCAATCAGCACGTTCTAGCAGCTAGAGACCATTTCCATCATTTTGTTGGTTCTACTGACTACTTCTGCTGCTCTCGTGTGGCTGGCCACACTACTTTCTGCAGCTATATAAGCATCCATCCCCGGTATCTTCAAAGTATCAACCACCTTCAAACACACAAACAACAACACAAGAGAAACAGAACCAAAAAGCCTAAAACCAAATGGCCTCCTCCTCTTCCTTCCTCGTCATCACTGCTCTCCTCGCGTTGGTCTCATGGCAGGCCATAGCCTCGGACCCTAGCCCACTCCAGGACTTTTGTGTCGTCGATAAGAAGTCCCCAGGTATTAATTACTTCACGACTTTTTTGTCATGCTATTACCAAATATATATGTTGAAGAGACACTCTCGATATTATATGCATGTCGAATAATCCTATAAAATCCTTACTTACAATTTATATTTCCTATGCATGCAGTGTTTGTCAATGGATTCGTTTGCAAGAATGCATCAGATGTCAACGCAGATGACTTCTTCATGGCAGCAAACCTTGACAAGCCTAGGATGACCAACAAGGTCGGATCCAACGTCACCTTGATCAACGTGATGCAAATCCCAGGCCTCAACACCCTGGGAATCTCACTAGCGCGCATCGACTACGCACCTTTAGGACAGAACCCACCACACACGCACCCTCGTGCCACCGAGATCCTTACGGTTCTCGATGGTACATTGTACGTTGGCTTTGTCACGTCCAATCCGGAGAACAGGTTCCTCTCCAAGGTGCTCAACAAAGGAGACGTGTTTGTCTTCCCTGTGGGACTCATCCATTTTCAATTCAACCCCAATCCGCACAAGCCAGCGGTGGCAATTGCTGCATTGAGTAGCCAGAACCCAGGGGCTATCACTATTGCCAATGCGGTGTTTGGATCAAAGCCACCAATCTCAGATGATGTTCTTGCCAAGGCCTTCCAGGTGGAGAAGAATACGATAGACTGGCTCCAAGCTCAGTTTTGGGAGAACAACCAATCCTAAGTTAGAGTTTGGTTGACCATCATTGAAGATCTATTTGTGTGGATGGCTTGCTTTATTTTCTTGTAGTATATGCATCATAAGATATAAAATAAATGACACACGAGTCATGCTAGTGTTTGTAACCATGAGTTATGAATGTATCCGGACCGTACCCTAAGAATAATTATATTAGTTGTTTTCTTGAATCATATGCTACTATAGTGTGTCTTCTTTCCTTGTAATAAACCCAAACTAGGGACTTTGTTGTCCTTTTTGGAAAGTGTACTTCAGAGAAATTGATGTTGATGGTTGTACATCTGATGCAATGGTATGTATAAAGTGTTTGTATACAATACATGTGAAGTACAATATTCACAATTGGTTATGCGAAATCTATTTTATCTGTGGAAGTATTGACCTTCAACATGCATTTTTTTTGTCTATGTGGGTTGTTCTTACTGCTTCTACTCTCACTCCTTCATGTAATACTGAAGGGGTTACGGGGCAGAAAACAATAATTTTCTAGCGTACGAAACCCTAACTAGCCAGGATCTATCTATCTAGTACATGCGATAACGGTGGCGGAACAGGTTACATTACCTCCATGTAGACCGATAGCGGGGATTACGCTCCCGCACAAGCGTTGACGATGAAGTCGTACGTAGCCGACCTAGAGGTCGCGAAGATCTTGCCGCGATGTCGAAGTCGATGACGCCGGGGTGTCGACGATGATCTGCGTCGACGGGCGTCGGGCGGCAGAGGGCAGAGCGCCAGCACCGGGGCTGGCGCGCCGGCGACAGAGGGGGGGAGGCGCGGCGGCTGCAAGGGGGCGAGACGACGTCGCCCAAGCTCCTCAGTAGAGTAGCCTCCGAGCACTCGCAAATATACGGAGCCTAGCGACGACTCCCGGTCATTCAGATCCAGCTGAAATCGCAGGAGTAGATCTTATCTGGAATCCCGCAGAGCAACGGCGCTCTGCGGTATGGCTTAGGTGGAGAGAGACCCTCTTCCTCAGCTCGGCGCGGCTCCGACTTGGGAACCACGAGATCGAGAGAGAAATCGGGAATTAATTGGATTTTCCTATGAATTAAATCAATTAATATGTCTTGCTATATAAAGGGGGAAGGGGGTGTGCCAACCCCCTTGGCTCCCCCATGTGGGACTAAAGGAGGAGAGGGGAGGGGGGGTTCGGCCGAACCCCCCATGGGCCCTCCAACTCCTAGTCCGAGTTGGACTAGGAGGCCCAGCCCCCCTTTTCCTTGTGGGGTGCGGTTTCCCCCTCATGGGCCCTCTCAGGGCCCATTTAGGTGGGAGCCCCCTTTTTCCTTTATTTAATTAATATTAAATTAATATAAAAATCCCATTAATTCATAATTAATATATTTATATATAATTCAATATCCCATGACTCCGAAACTATTTCGGAACCACCCGAATAACTTTCGGACATTCTCGGAACCCTTCCATAGCTCACCGGAACCCCTTCCGGACCACCGGAACTCTTTCCGGATCATTTCTCTCTCTCCAATAAAAACCTATAAAATTCCAGAACCTATCTCCTAGCGTCGCTAAGACCTTAAGTTTGTTACGCTACGGTTCGGGAATACTCCAGACATGGTCGAGACACTCCGCTCACCAATGATCGTCAGGGATACCTGGAAATATATGACGACCCCTGTGCATTCCACGAATATCGCCGTTGAACCATAAGTATGATATTCATTCCCTTTGTCTCTGCGATACTACCTTGTCCGAGATATGATCGTAGACACACCGATGCCTTTGCTGTATCTCGTTACCGACGAAGGTTATTAACTCGTCTGCGATATTACATCTTCATGACCTAGTCATAAGCTGCGCAGCTATATAGATGCAATATCACCGAGTGGGCCCAGAGTATCTTTCCATTACAAGAATGAACAAATCCCGCTCTTGATCCTTACGTCTTGATGCTCTTTCGGAATACCCAAGATGGACACCGTTATTGTCATGCTATATAAGACACAACGTTTGATGCTCTCGAAGCACTCCTACGAAGCAACAATAAGTACGGTCTCACGGTCTAAGGAATAAGCTATCACACTCTTATCTATTGCAAATGACAAACATCGTAATACGATCTTATTGCAATACTTTGCGTATGTCCACCACCTTATTCAACCAACAAGATGACCCCATTGTCAACCGACGTCATTGTCCTTGATCGGGAATCTCGATCAACTGTTGCCCAATGGACTAGCTCATATAGAGGCTTGCTAGGGACCTGGTTGTCTGTGTATCACACGTGTATTAATAATTCCGATTAATACAGTTACAGCATAATACACAAACCTATTATAAACTTATGAGATAATGCAATAAATACTACTTATTTATTTGCCTCTAGGGCATATCTCCTTCAAATACTAGGGTAGAAGTATAAGCAACATGTCTAGATATCACTAAGATTGTATCAAAAGCCATTATTTTTCCTAGAGCCTGGGTCAAACAAAACGAGTGCCAATAATATCAGCCATGAATATTGATTATGTCTCGTTGTTCATTATTGATTATGCCTCGAATAGTGTAATTTTATATTCATGGTTTTTCCTTATACATGATTTTGCCCTTTGGTGTGCGGTGTATTTATATTTACATGTTGTGTCTATTTTATTTTCATTACACCTACTATGATTTATTCTTGTAAATATTTAGTCAAATGTTAAGAGAATATGCATAAGGATTAACTCAAAGGTAAGGCACTAAAACACAAAAAACATTTTTTTAAAGCCGTAGAGAATACCCACTTGATGAAATGATAAGAAGTAGGAATTATTTATTGGACCATTGATCAGACTATCATGAGAACAATGTTACCTCGGTGAGGTATTTCTAAATATATATGCAACTCATGTCAATATGTGATAGGAAATTATGTGTTGGGTTGTTTCCTTGTGTAATAAATGCTATGTCATAGAAACATTTTATTGGTGTGATGGAAGTTATATGAAAAGCTAAATTGGACTATAGACACATTTTTCTTAACAAGTGAGATAAATTAAATGGCTTATAAAATTATAAATGTGCATATATACTCATACCAACAATATAACTATCTGAACCATGTTTTTCATATATAGGGATGCGATCGGGCGCCACTTATCCCGCAAACCATGCCAATTTGGTGTAATAATTAATAGACGTAATATTTGTATCAGAGAGTACTCTATAATACATACAACTCGGCACACGTAATTGACAACGTCTTTGCAATAAGAGAGTCATCCATAGAAAATATATGAATAGGGGTTGTTTCAAGACAAGGGAGTCCAATTAGAAAGGACAATGTAGTAGTTAACGTAGATTGTGTCAACATAAATCTAGGCAGGCCACATGCATTGTGCACCTAATCCAACTAATCGGGGGCATATGCAAGTCTCTTGCATTAGTCTCTTGGTGCATGATAGAAGTTTCATACAAGGTTCATTCTAGTTCACATAGGCTAAGTATTGATTCTAGTAAACCACACTTCATTAAGATTACATAAGTCCAACTTTATGAAATATAATTATATATCATATTGTTAGGTCTACAAGTATGTAGGATATAAAAGTACTCATATTGTCATCGCATTGATTATGTGTCACCTAGACAAAAGACTTTATGTAAAATACTAGGAGATGGTACCAAAGTGGAGACTGCAAGAAGACTCGTACTGTATCACATTGATCGGAAAAGTCATCAAGATTTTACTTCGTCACCGTTTCTTTTGGGAGTGGTTAATTTTTTGGAGGAAGCTAGGAAATTAAAATGAATGTCCCCTATATGCATGCACCATGCTTACCGCGGTAGTCGGTAGTGCTGACATGTACTAGTTAGTAGGAGTAGATGTTAAAACGGAACTCAAGAAGTTTGATGCGAATTGCACTACCTCGAATCGACATATATACCTAATTAGCCACTTGAATCTAAATTCATACACTAGTATTAATATTACTCGCTCTCAGTCGAGAAGGCAAAGATAATGAAAGAGAAATATAAGAGCCATGCATATACACCTTGACTTAAGGAATCAATGAACATAAGCTTGGTGTTTTGTTGAGCTGGACCAGCGGGCCGGAGGATAGGAGAGACCATCCACTCGATCTATAGGGCACATTGTTTTTTTCTGATAATCCTTTGTTAGCCGAAAAAGGTACAAAACTGTTGCATGGCAATTACATGTTATTTTGATAATCTAATCCTGGCTATTAGCATTCAGGCTGACTGTGCTGAAGCTAGATCCAGTTGAATAAAGATCTCCGAATTCCCGGGAAAAAAGTTCACTTATACTAATATCATTGCATTGTGTCTCGTGTTCCGGCCAATATGCACGGTTTTGTCCACGCAGTAGGTTTGATCTTGACAATGCTCCAAGAAAATGCTGACCAATTAAAATAGAGGAAACACTATGCCATCTGAGAAGATCATTAATTTACAAGTGTTAGGTGCTAAAGGCAGAGAAAATAGTGCTTAGTGCTACTTCAATACGCATGCATCTGCAGTCACTTCATTTTCTCATGCAAGACATCTTCTTGCCCACGATTACTGATGTGTGGTGAACTTTCGTGGTACCACCATGCATGCCTTGTGGCAACTTGGTAGAGATGGAAAATGGTATGAAATAAGTAATACTCGGTCGTCTGATAACTTTTTTACTCAGTCATCAGATATCTTCTAAGCTAGCTAGAAAGAACCGTACCTGCTGTACCTTGCTTAGAAGCTTGCCTTAGACGCAGTCACGCAGTCAATGAACTTGAAAAGTTGTCGAAACATAAGTTAATCCACGAAAGGATTGGAAATCATCACACCTCACAAGATCATTAATTTACAAGTGTTAGGTGCAAAACGGAGCGCCACTTCCAATACTCAAGCGTGAGCAGTCATTTTTCTCTCATGCAGGAAGACTTCTTGTCCGCGGTTCTGATGTGTGGTGACCCTTCGTGGTGCCATCAGCAATGCAGATGCATGAATTGTGGCGACTTGGTATAATTGGTAGAGATGGAAAAGATGAAAGCCAATATGTAATACTCCATCGTCTCATAACTTTTGTTACTTGGTCGTCAGATATCTTAGTTGCTTTAGCTAGCTGGAAAGAACCGTAGCTGCTACCTTACTTCTGAATTTGCCTTAGAAGTATTCAAACGAAACTGGAGAACTTGATGAGCTATAACTTGATCAGCACGTTCTAGCAGCCAGAGACCATTTCCATCCGTTGGTCGGTTCTACTGACTCATTCTGCTGCTCTCCGGTGGTCACACAACAACAACTACTCGCTGCAGCTATATAAGCATCCATCCCCTGCATCTTCAAAGCACCAACCAACTTCAAACACATAAACGGCAACACAAGAGAAACAAAACCAAAGAGCCTAAAACCCAAATGGCCTCCTCTTCTTCCTTCCTTGTCATCACTGCTCTCCTTGCGTTGGTCTCATGGCAGGCCATAGCCTCCGACCCTAGCCCACTCCAAGACTTTTGTGTCGTCGATAAGAAGTCCCCAGGTATTATTTACCTCGTCATGCTATTACCAAATATACATATGTTTACGAGACAGACTAAAGATTATATGCATGTTGAAATAACACTATAAAACCCTTACTTACAATGTATATTTCCTATGCATGCAGTGTTTGTAAATGGGTTTGTTTGCAAGAATGCATCAGATGTCAACGCAGATGACTTCTTCAAGGCAGCAAACCTTGACAAGCCTAGGATGACCAACAAGGTTGGATCCAACGTCACCTTGATCAACGTCATGCAAATCCCTGGCTTGAACACCCTGGGAATCTCACTAGCGCGCATCGACTACGCACCTTTGGGACAGAACCCACCACACACGCACCCCCGTGCCACCGAGATCCTTACGGTGCTCGATGGTACATTGTACGTTGGCTTTGTCACGTCCAATCCGGAGAACAGGTTCCTCTCCAAGGTGCTCAACAAAGGAGATGTGTTTGTCTTTCCTGTGGGACTCATCCACTTTCAGTTCAACCCCAACCCGCACAAGCCAGCGGTTGCAATTGCTGCATTGAGCAGCCAGAACCCAGGGGCTATCACTATTGCTAATGCGGTGTTTGGCTCAAAGCCACCAATCTCAAATGATGTTCTTGCCAAGGCGTTCCAGGTGGAGAAGAATACGATAGACTGGCTCCAGGCTCAATTCTGGGAGAACAACAACAACTAGTCGGAATTTTATTAACCTCATTGAAGATCTATTGGTGTCAACAACTTGCTTTACTTTCTGCTTACATATGAGTCAAGCTATAAAATAAAGGCCACATGTGGCACGCTAGTGTTTGTATCGGTGAGGTATGAATGTATTTGTACCCTATAAATAAATTATGGTACTCCTTGTGTGTCTTGTCTCCTGATAATAAGTCCAAACTGGAACGCCTTGGCAAGGAGTAGTTGTTTTTTTGTTAGACTCGCATCATATGGTAGTCTTGTGTGTCTTGTCTCCTGATAATAATCCCAAACTGGGGATTTTGTTGCCCTTTTTGTAGATAGTATTTCAGTAGTAATTTGATGTTTATGCATGGTTGTACATCTGATTTAATGGTGCATATATAGTGTTTGTATACCATACATGTGAAGGAAGTACAATATTAATGATTGCATCTGCTTAATATATTTTGTTTGTGGAAGTGTTGACCCTCAACATGCATTATATAATTATTTATGTGTTCTATGCCGGTTGTTATTATTGCTTTTACTCTCACTCCTTGTAACAACTAGGGTTGCATGATAAGCAAAGTGTCTATAACACAGAGATTATATCAAAAGCCATCTTTTTCCTCAAAGTCGGGGTCAAACACAACAAGTGACAATAATATCAACCATGAATACTTTCTTGTAAATATGAAGTAATTCCATATTCATGGTTTTTCCGTATATGAGATTTCCCTTCGGTGTGCAATGTATTCACATTTACAAGTTGTATCTGATTTGTGTTCATTGCACCCCACTGCATTTTTTCTTGTAAATATGAAACCAAACATTGACAGAAAATTAAAAGGTTAACTCAAATGTATGGGTCTTAAAGTGCATTTTTCTGTAGAAGAGGTCGCAGTCTACTCACTTAATAAATAATAAGTACTAGGAATCGATTATTGGACCATTGACAAGACTGTCATGAGAACAAAGTTATCTCGATAATGTTTTCTACACATGTATCCAACTGATGGAAACATATGATACACAATTACTGTTTGGGTTGTTACCTTGTAATGAGCGCTATGTCATAGAACCATTTTACTGGTGTGACTGAAAAACTACTTTGTATGATAGAAATGAGTTCTATGAAAAGTTGAAATTGGACCATGAACGTGTTTTTATTAACAATGAGCTAAACTAAATGGACAATATAATGGTGAATATACAACATATACTCAGCCCAACAAAATATCTATTCGAACCATGCCCTTCCCTTGGATGCAAGTGGATGCCCACTTGTCACACAAACCATGCCATGCCATTTGGTGTGCTAATTAATGGATGTAATATTCTTATCATGGAGTAATCTACATTACATACAACTCAGTGCACATACCGAAGATGTATCTAAAACACAGTGGCAATGCCTTTACAATAAGAGCTATCCAGAGGAGATACATGAAGAGTCCAATTAGAAAAGACAATGTAGTAGCTAACAGAAATTGCGTCAACATATATGGAGGCAGGTCAATCTATGCATTTGTATCATGCACCTAATCCAACTAACCGGGGGCATATGCATATCTCTGGACAGTCTTGGTGATGACAAAAGTTTGATGCAACTATATCGATGCATCCTATTTCACATAGGCTATTTATTTATTAGAGTGGAATAAAATACTATGAGTCGATACCAAAGTGGAGACTGCAAGAAGCTCGTATTGTCATCACATTGACCGGTAAAGTCGTCAAATGTTTACTTAATCACAATCTCTTTTGGAAGTGGTTAATGATTTGGAGGAAGCAACGATATTAATTGGAAATGGCGCATATATGCATGTGCACGGCTGATTTTTGTTTCAAAATAATGGAAGCAAAAAAAAAATCTCCAACTACTTTTTTGTAGATGTTTATGTTTTGGAAATGTTGCGCCGATTTGTTGCAATACTAATTTTATGTTGAAGATGGGTTGTTGAATTTTTTGTGTTGGTTTGTGACACTTTTTTTTCTCAATATTAGGGATGAGTCATCATGGTGGCAATTTTGTTGTAAATATCGCGAAGATTGGGGGCAACACAATATACTTCTTCGTTTGAGTGGAGCTATTGGGTAGTGGAGGTTATTTTCTAGAAACTTCAGTGACTAAAATGCAAAAGTGTACAGTGTCTGATTCCGTGCGTCGAATGGCGATCTAATGGTACTGGAGAGGAGCTACGTTTGCCAATTCTAGGGCGCCATGCGGCTAGCACTAGCCCTAGTGCATGTGCTGATGATATTCTGTTGACCCTCCCAGGAGAAATTTGTCATAGTGGAGCATGCGTTTTGGTGTGGTAGTGGAGTTGTCGTCTCAATCTGCATCGGGTTCCATTCTTCCATGTTAGTCCATGCATGCGGAGAGAGTGTAAAAGATCACACATCCAGTCTATCGACAATCACATGAAGAGTATCTAGGTCCTTTCAGCCTGGGCTACACGTAAATGGGTCATGTCGTGTTGCGGCTTCAGTTTTGAGTGGTGTTATGTCGGGATAACGGTGTCAGTTGAGTGCACAGCGGGGGATGTCGAGAGTTTGACATCTTTAATGGACATTAATTTTGTGTCGCGTGAGCGATAAGGTTGATTCTATGTTGGTTGTTCACAAGAGTGGGCTGCCATTAGTTTTTACCCGGTTTTCCATAATTAAACTCGGTAACAATATTTTTTCTAAATCAATGATAAAACAAGGACGCGACTACACATAGAACGTTCTATATTTAACACAATCCATAGAACGTGGTCCCAATAGCCCATGGTCCCAACCATTAACTTGCGAGTCTCCCCAGACTCAGCGGAGCGAGAGAAATGTCTCATTTTGCATGCATGCACAAACAAACAGAAAAACTGATGTCATCCCGCATTAAATGTGGGACTCAAAAATTTAAAAAGTTTTGTGACCCAAACCGTTTATCCGATTGAGAATCCGTTTTCACCGTTAGACTAGTCGCGGCGAGATCTTCGAAACTAGATCACATATCAATATGTTCCGACAACTTTTTTTTTCGTCCAGAAGTTACCACCCCGTAACATATAAGTTACCCGATCTTGTACACGTAAGTTACCCACCATATTACCGATACGCTTTCTGGTTGAAATAAACCATGTTTTCTTGTTATTTTAGATCTTTACGAGCTTTTAATTTACCACATTACTTTACGATACATGCATAAGTATTAGTATGATAATTATTCGATTTCATAGTGAAACTACACATAAAAAAGATGGACATTGTGTATGTAATCAGCAGGCGCCTTCTAATTGGCATAAGTTGATGCATCAACGCGAACCGTCCATCTCTTTTCTCCTCGCATCCGTTCTTGATGACGCAGCGCAGAGTCACGCCTCTGATTCTGCACACGACTCAGGCTCCCGATCTCAATCCTACCAACCTAGTACTGATTGAGTTACCAACCTAGTACCAATCGAGTTACCCTCCTAGTAACGATGGAGTTACCCTCCTAGTACCGATGGAGTCACCCACTTTGTATTGATGTACTGATAAAGTTAACTACATATCACTGATAAAGTTATCCACCTAGTATTAACAGAGTACCCACATTGTACTGATAAACTTATCCACGTAGCACTGATAAAGTTACCCATCCAGTCCTGCTCCACGTGTTATCCACAACGAAATTGATGCAGTTACTCTACTCTCTCGATAAAACTTACACACCAAATATTGATAGAGTTACTCACACGGTACAGATGGAGTTATCCACCATGAAGTTACCCATGTGATCATAATATAGTTATCCACCACATAATCGACCTAATTAATAGACTCGAACGCTAATAGTTACCAATCCAGTACTAAACAGTTAACCGCCATGTACTCATGAAGTTACCCACAAGATATTGATGGAGTCAACCATATGTTCATGATATAATTATTCACCACAGAAGCGATATAGTTCTCACGATAAAAATTACCCATCGGTAAAGTTAAACATGTATTCATGAGATAGTTATCCACCATAAAATCAATATAGTTACCATGTCCTCTAATTACTCCCTCCGTACAAAAATAAGTGTCTCAAGTTTGCTCACAAGTGGATGTATCTATATATGAAACATGTCTAGATGCATTCACCTTTGGACAAATTTGAGACACTTATTTTGGGATGGAGTGAGTATTACACACCAAGTAGTGAGATATACTTTAAAACTGAAAATTAATCATTACATGGGTGGGTAACTTACATAAATATAGCCCGATAACTTACATGTTAATGGGTGGGTAACTTCTGGGTCATAAAAAAATATCGTCGAAATATATCAACATGGGATCTACTTTCGAAGATCTTGACACGACTAGTCCAACGGTGAAAACAGATCATAAATCCGATAAACGGTTTGAGCTACAAAACATTTTGAATTTTGAATTTTTGCATTAAATGTGGGATGATGTCAGCAATTTCGGATTTTGGTGCATGCATGTAAAATATTGCTATTTCTCTCATACGGGGGATCGCTAGCTGAGATTTTTTTGTCGTCTTGTGCAGCTGAGCATGCATGGATCTCACGAGGTTGATCAAACGGACCCAACCACGTTCTACGCGTAAGACTATTCTCAGACCGTTCTAAACATAGATTCCCCGTAAAACAATAGAGATTTTGCCGCGAGTTTTAAAAAGTCGTGGCCTTTTTGTGAGAAATATCTGACCCACTGACGGGACACGGGAGGTAAAGTTGCAATTCCTCCGAATTGAAAACGTAAAGTAGAAAAAGGCGACAATTTCTATCCCTTCGCTCTCGCTCAGTCCGACAGCTACCGAGCTACTGATGAACTCGCCCCCATCTTGTCGCGCGCGCGGCCGGCCCTGATCCGAGAAGCCGGTAAGTTCCCTTCCCTTGCCTGATCATCCTTCCGAGTTCCCGCGCAATCGTTGCCGATCCGACTCCATTAGCGCCGCCGCTGCCGATTCTGCTTATGGTAGAAGCTTCGCTAGCTTTTCACTGGTCCTTTCGACGCCTTCTATGGATTTTCCTGATATTTTCGTCCTTATTCGTGATTATTATGTATGATCTTGAGCTCGTTTGAAGAACCGATGAGTAAATATCGCCTGGGTTCTGGGTTCTGACTGATAGTGTAAAAAGAAAATAAGAGAAGCTACTTAAGTCTTCAGATTAACTCGTCCAAGATCCGGTCAACTTAATCTAGGAACTACTCCGTAGGTTACCTTACCCAGGTGAATTTTTCGATTATTTTTTCATGTTCTTTGATCCTACTCTGCTTATTTTTGAGTATCTATCGGTTGGCCCGTCAGTTTGCTCCTCTGTAAAACATTCCTTTTGGTTTATTCTGGGTTCAGTTGACAGCTGATCAACCCACCTATCACCTTCAGAGTTGAGTGTGCCTTTGATGTTATAATAGTTTTAATTCTTCGGTATTTGATAGGGGGCAAAGATGTAGTGGGAGTTGTCTGAACTTCTCGCTGATCTCAGATTCTCAGGCAGAGAAATCAAAGTGACAAGAAGAACACTTTGCTGTACTGCGGTGTTGCTGGCTCCTTATTCATTCCATTACTGCTTGTCCCTCTCATGTGCCACTTGGCTTGTTGCGAATTGGAATATATAAGTGTCCGGAAGAATTGCATGTGTCATAAAATATGATCTGAATATCTCCTTACTGGGGTGGGGTGTTGGGCGGAACGATGGTGTCTAAGTCTTTAAGATCCACTATGTGCATGGCAGGGTACACTATTAAGGGCTAGAATTTATGTCTTCCAACATTGCTCCGTAAGGTTTGATGTAATTCCTGTTTCCTCGTACCTATCAGGCAAACAGCAAGATGCTCCTTGAAACAGGGTTTCACCCTGCTTTATAAACAGCAAGATGCTACTGTGGCGATGCTGCGAAGAATGATGCATTTTGCTTGTCTCGTGCAGTAACTTACTGCTGCTTCCTTTTTTTGAAGCCTATCGGAGGTCTAAGATCTCGTTAGTGTTCATCTGGAGGTTGTACGTGATGTCTGAACAACACGATCATGCTAGTAAAAGTTCTAGCTCAAGCATCAGCACCAGCACTCAGGAGAGCGAGGAGGAAGCGTCCGTAACTATAGGTAGCCTGCTCGCCCAAGCAAGGAACGACAGTGGACGTAGTCTTGGCAAGCGCCTCTTGCATTTGAGTTCTGTCCGGGTAATCAAGAGTAAACCAACATTTCTGTATCCTTAAATATTTTAGTCATATTTGCTTTCTTGTGTTTTACTTCTAGCTGAGTCATTATTCTTTATCTAAAAAAGCTGAGTCATTATTATCTCTATGAATGTTCTCTGAACTCGGAATGCACATAATTTGCTGGTGTAGTATTCAACACTAATAACGAACATGGATCATAATTTTTAAATGTGCATTGTGAATCAAATAATAATTCTATTGAAGTCCTTGGTTTCTGCCAGCTTTAATGACAAAATTACTGATGCACTGTTTCATGGCAGCACACTCCTCGAGTTAATGGAGAGATTCCTAATGTTGATAATGCAACCTTGGATCATGAAAGGTTGTCGGAAAGGTAAAGATCAGATCCCCCACTCTCTCCACTTGAATGAACATCATTTTGCATAATATATATGCTATTGCACCTTCTCTTTTTCCATTTAGCTTTACATTTTATTTTGACAGGCTAGGGACTTACGGTTTGGCCGAGTTTCAAATAGAGGGAGATGGGAATTGTCAGGTTTGTTTACATGTTTACCAAAGAAAATTACAGGAAACTTTAGAACAAAGTTCCCTTTCTAAACATAACATGTTAATTGACCTATCGTTACTTCTTCGAGATTCCCAATTTTTATAGTCCCATTAATAACCGATTTATGTAAATATAAGATAATTTCCCAATTATTTTGGATAGTTGGTTCATGTTTTGGAAAAAGTGGGGGTTGGGGTTGGAGACTCCCTGCCTCCATAGCGTTGTTATCAACAAAGGAAAGTGGAAGCACTCCACGTCAAACCTGCACTTTTTCTAGAACATGGTATTACTATCCAAACTAATAGCGCAATTCCTCTGTTACAGTTTCGAGCTTTGGCAGACCAGATTTTTCGCAATCCTGAGTATCACAAACAAGTCAGGAAGGCAGTAATGAAACAGGTTGTCTGTGTTTGCCTCAGCTTATGAACATTCATACAAAAATATCCTTTGATCACATTGCAGAATTGACAATATAATTTCGCTGATATGCAACTATGCTGAAGCGTTGTTCCTGAATTTTAGTTAAAGGAATTCAGAAAACGCTATGAAGGCTATGTACCAATGGAATATAAGGTGTACTTGAAGAAAATGAAAAGGTTCCAGTTGAGCAAAGATAAAGCTGATTAAATTATCATGTTCACTGTTGACAGACATTATACTAGATTTCGAGTCTATTCATACCTCATCCGTATGTTCTGCAGATATGGGGAATGGGGCGATCATCTAACCTTGCAAGCGGCTGCAGACCGGGTAACATGGCACTTGTAATTTTACGATGGCTGGATAGTTTCCGCAGTACTTCTGCATAAATATTCCCGTGGTTCCTGAAATTGTGAATATAGCTCAAACAAAAAAAAACTGTCCCTATCCCATACAAATCCTAATTTCGATATATGAAATAATAAGTGTGTTTGATGTAATAGTTTCAATATTCATGAAATGTGATTTGCATTTCCATCTAAGGTTCATGAAATTTCTATGCCCGTTAATATGGTTTGATATTACTGCGCTTAATCTTACAAATAAGAAGTTTAGTATTCAATAAGGTATTCAGGTTTTCGTCTGTAATAATGCTTCTCTTGGACAAATTTGTTCTCGTCTCGTGTTTGTAATTTTCCTAACGCCTTTCTCCCGATATATCTCTACTTGATCACAGTTTGGTGCCAAAATTTGTTTGCTGACATCATTTAGAGACACTTGCTTAATTGAGATAGTCCCCAGGGACCAGATTCCCACAAGAGGTGAGAGCTGAGATGCTACGACACTCATGTATCTTGTTCCAATGCAAAACATTTTTTCACACACCTTATATAATCCTGTATTCTAAAGAGATTTGCCTTTCCCGAACAGCATGTGTAGACACAACTGGAAATATGCTATCTAATCCTTCCATGGCAAATGTTTCAGAGCTGTGGCTGAGCTTCTGGTGTGAAGTACACTACAATTCCTTGTATGCAACTGACGGTGAGTGCTCTGCTTAACTAGTGACTTGATGAACCACTAATTTGCATTTGCAATTTTACAGGTCATTAAATTTTACAGTCTCTCCCACTTACGCCTATCTCTGTATTATCCAGTCTATGGTCAGTTTTAACTTCTAAATGACCTCGTGTTGTGTACAATGCAGATATCCTAACTCGCAAAACTAAGAAGAAGCATTGGTTGTTCTAGTGTGGCTCCGACTTCTGAGAGCTCCTCTGTGCTGCAGTTGTTCTCCCATCAGTTTGGCGGAGGTCTGTGGCAGTACTTACTAACGCTTACTACCATGGCCAACATTGTAACATCCAGGTTGAAGACTTGCTTAGAATGCAAGAAGAAAACAACCATGAAAATATACGGCGTTCCGAACGTGACGTGAGTTTGCATAGGTTTATGAGGCAATGTACAGTAAATTTCAATGTGTTCCGCAACGAGAAGCAGATGCATCTTTGCAACCTGCAGCTCCACGGGTTCTGCATCTTTGCAACTTACAGCTCCAAGAAGTTTCCACTCCCAGTCTCTACACGACGAGATGCACACAACCCTTCCAAGACCATTACAATTTGATAGAATGAATTTTATTGGCCCAAACGTTATTCGCAGCAAGATGATACTACAACCATACAGAGTTCACTACCATTAGAATTCATTGAAAGATTTCTCAATTCTTTGCACGCTTTATCAATCCATTGCCATCATTCTCATCTCTCCTCCCATGGGTCTGATCCTTATGATCATCACCAATATCCCAAACCTTGGGCACAAATTCTGCATCGGACTCGAAGTCTTCCTTCTCAAGAGAGTACTATAACATAAAGCCCTTGTTCTTCACCACAATCCTAGTGCCCAGAGGAAAAACCTCCTTGGTGAGCACCGCTACCTGAACGCGAACGACACCATGGCGGCGCAGGCAAAGCAAGTCCACATCCTGCGTCGACCCGACGACGGAGCCAACAGCCCATAGACCCAGGAAATGGCGCAGCGAGTGGGGTACCCCTTGTACGTGAACCCAAACAACATGAAGGGATGAGGAGGAGGGGATATTATCCTCCTCGCCTTTCCACTCGCTGAAGTCCAGGGACACGCCATGCGATTTCAGGCGAACTTCATAGTTGGTGGCTCGGTGCAGATCGTCTAAAGACGGGAAGGCTGCTTCCCACCTCCATGAACTCCGGACTGGGACGATGCCGGCGATCTCAGCTTCGACCATGCTGGCAGCCAGCTTCCCTCCGGTGACCGTGACCACCGCCGTGGGAGGCGCGAGATCAGCTCGCCACAGGGTGTCAGGAATCTGGAGGAAAGCGGATTTACCACAGCCGTAACCGTAGAGCGTCGCCGATGGCTTAGGAACCTTGAGAGCCTGGCACCCTGACATGTTATGAAATCTTTGATACTCCTAAGGTATAATTTTTTTGTATTATTCCCTTGTTTTATTGTTATAAATACGCTAAGAAAATGATATTGTATTTTGTTTAAAAAATATTTATTTATTATTCATCTTGGGGTGCTTGGAAAAATATTTTGTTAAAGTGGATATCATAATAAATTTGCAAAACATTTGTTCCCGCATTATTGACATGGTAAGTGCTTCGAGTATAGACATAACTTGATTGAGATATATGGATCTCAAGATTATGAAGATTATGTGGAACTAAACATATATTTCTAGAGTTTGTTTTCTCAATGGTTATATTCTATCCCCAATCCCTTGGTACGAAGCCTCTAGCTCGCCATAGGTGTCAAGTGGGATCCCATCAATATCCCACTTATGGTTCATTTAGAAGTTCTTATTGCAAATCATCTCTACCACGTGACTTGCTTAGCGTCGTGAGCTCTCTTATCCCCTCCCGAGAAAAAAAACTGTGACGCCATTGATGCGTCTGCCGAAGCTTCGTGTCTCCTCCATTGACCACGGACTCGGGGAGGCAGAGGCGGCAATCCGTGCGTGAGCCATTACGTAGCCTGGCGCCGTCGAGACCACACGCCAACTTCCTAGTTAATCCATCTTCTCTCCGAGTATAGTCCAGCCATCGCCGCCCGACTTCCTTGCTCCACTCCACATCCTTCTTCCGGCACGAGGGGTGATAGAAGAGTAGCCTAACCAAACCAACCGGATCCACCGACAACCCTCCCGGCTCAGTGCCCTCCACCTAATCCGGTTCCCTCTGAGGCTCTGAGCTAATCCGATCGACCGGCCAGGTCCGAGTTCAGGCTGCGGACGGGATTCATTCAGGGGAAGTGAGGCAGAGGCATGGATCAGAGCAAGGAGGAGTTCCTGGCGCAGTTCGGCCGCGACTACGGCTACCCGGACGCGCCCAGGGGCGTCGACGAGATGCGGGCCGCCGATTTCAAGCGCCTCCAAGGTGCTCACCGGGTTCTTTCTGTCAGTTAATCCGTTCGATAGTTTGTTTCAGCAGAAAACAAACACCGGATTGTTATCTTATTTAGTGCCCCCCTGTAGAAAAAATGATGGTTCTTGCTTGCGTAGAGAGTGACGCTCGCCAATTTGTGAACTTTTTAGTTTCTAACACGCTTCTTCATT
Organism: Poa annua; assembly: GCA_026929855.1. Taxonomy (NCBI): domain Eukaryota; kingdom Viridiplantae; phylum Streptophyta; class Magnoliopsida; order Poales; family Poaceae; genus Poa; species Poa annua. The sequence goes on along the minus strand of CM049430.1, from coordinate 102,972,561 downwards.
CATATGCCACTGGGGAGCAGGGACGGTGTACCTGGACCATGCCGGAGCGACGCTGTATTCGGAGGCGCAGATGGCGGATGTCGTCAAGGACCTCACCTCCAATGTCTACGGCAATCCTCGTATCCTTTGCTCGCCCGTGCTCGGGACACATTGTTTTGTTTCTTCTGACGGATTACATGTGTTGCATATTCTAGCTTGAGGATGTGTTCCTTGACATGTCTGTTTAGATAGCCAGAGTGACTCGAGCATGGCCGCAACCGACCTCATTACTGCTGCGCGCCACCAGGTACCAATTTTTTCTTCAGATTTCGTGCTTCAACCTAGTCATCTGTAAATCGATGACAATAAGCATTGTTAAGACCAAAGTTATAGCCGCAGCCGTGTGTAAAGAATGCCAATGCTGGGTACTTGCTTATCAGGTTGATTTCTGCACAGTTTTCCATTTATGCCAGAATGTAGCTAGTTGCATGTCTATCTCAAGTTATTTACTAAGCTTAGGTACGATCAAATCTTAAGTTGGAGAGGGGTACCAATAAACTTTGCTCCCGTCCTTGTGTTTGAGGGTCGAAACTTACTGCAAACTGCCAACATCATGCTATACTGTATGCACTTAAGAATATTTGCAATCAGCTCTATTTGTTGGTTATGATGCCAATTTTATCTTCTCAGGTGCTTAAGTACTTTAATGCATCTCCTAGAGACTACAAATGCATATTCACCTCCGGAGCAACAGCGGCTCTGAAACTTGTCGGTGAATGTTTTCCATGGAGTAGAGAAAGCTGTTACATGTACACAATGGAGAATCACAATAGTGTACTTGGAATAAGAGAGTATCCTTCCATATTAATGCTCAGATTTAGACATGGATATAAAATTCTATTTGCCTTGCTAGTTAAAGGCTTAAAGGATATATATCTTTATGCAACTACACGCTACAATATCACTATGGGATAGCTGGTTAATGTACATAGACCGATGTTTTGATGTCCTCAGATTTACAGATACAACATTGCTGTCATTTCCAGTCTTTTCTTCACTATGTTGAGTTGTTTCTTTAAATTTCACGTATTTGCATTATGTACCTTAAGTTGTGAAATTCACAATGGCATAAGGTATTTCGTAGAATCTGTGTCCCCTTAATGTAGTTATAGATATGCTCTGAGCAAAGGAGCTACTGTATTGGCGGTTGATATTGAAGAGGATAGTGATCTCGAAAAGAACCATGGAAGTCATAGTTCGTTTAGGATCTCAAGACACTCAAACCAAAGAAGAGGTGAAGATGTGCTTTCACATAATTGTCAGAATGGAAGCCTTTCCGCCATTTCAGGTAAATTTCAAATGCTCTTTTGGTCCTTTAGTTGTGATAACATATTAACATCATTGCTGAATGGCATAAACCGTTCACGGCGTACAATGGTACAATCCTATATTTGATTGTAATAGCTGATCAATGGGCTGGGAATATATTTTATGTAGCATCAGATTGGCTTTTTTTTTGTTTTTGACCGGGGCATCAGATTGGCTTGCTATATCCTTAAGAGTTTTTTGTTCTGAGAGAATTGTGAAACTTTCACAAGCTAGGTGCAACATATATGTCAGTATTTCTGAAATGTTCGCTATACACGTGTTTTTTATAATTAGCACAATAAGGTGGTATCTCTATTCTTCATATTCTGGTAAGTGATTACTGATTAGAGGGAACAAGAAAACTGATAAAAATGCAAGGAATGGATCACAGCAAAGCAATAAAAAAAGGCAAATGTAAAATTTTACTCTCATGTAACTGAATAGCAACACTGGTGTGGTTTATTTCATATTTACATTATTATTTCCTCTCTGTGATATAGGAAACAATTGGAATCTGTTTGCTTTCCCTTCTGAGTGCAATTTCTCGGGACTAAAATTCAACCTTAACTTGGCCAAACTCGTCAAGGAAGGAAAACTTGCGGGGTTCCCTTCGCAGCAGCAGTAAGATGGTTGATAAATATAACAGCCATGTTTTGGGCAATGCTATGTTTTTTAGATGGGTTGTCATCCTCTTTTAACGGAACTTCAGTATCTTTACCATACTTATTGCATGAAATGCAGAGGTAAATGGATGGTTCTGTTGGATGCTGCAAAAGGATGTGCAACTGAGCCACCAAATTTGGATTTGTACCCTGCTGATTTTGTTGTCTGTTCGTTCTACAAGGTAATCTATATGCACACATTATTGACTTGAAGATCTTGGTCATAGAGATGTCACCAATTGTTATATTTGGTAAACTTGCAGATATTTGGCTATCCAACTGGTCTTGGTGCTCTGATTGTAAAAAATGGTAAGCAAGAAGCATGTATCACTTTAACTTGGCATGATAGCTGCAATCTATTTTCTCATGATATAAGATGCATTAAATAGCATAACATTAATTGAACTATGACAACAATTTTTAGTTAGTTGCTGGAAATCTTCCACCCAATAGAGTGTCAACCTCATGGCATCTTTCATATTTCCACTTTGACAGAGGCTGCTGGTTTGCTGAACAAGACATACTTCAGCGGAGGTTTCTTGTTGCCCTACTTAACTTTTGTGTTTTAGTTCTCTTATGTCTTGGTGCTAATTTAGTTTTGGAAATTGTGTGAGATTCTAGGGACGGTAGCTGCTTCAATTGCTGATATCGATTTTGTTCAAAAAAGAAAGAGCATTGAACAAGTTCTTGAGGATGGAACAATCTCATTCTTGAGCATCGCTTCTCTACAGCATGGGTTTAAGATAATTGGCATGCTAACTACCTCAGCTATTTCACGGTATCTATTGAAGATAGTTTGGGCATAATATTCTGTCCCATATGTTCTCCATAAACACTCAGTTGTTGTCTTGTAGGCACACTGCATCTCTTGCTACTTATGTGAGAAATAAAATGCTGGACATGAAGCACATCAACAAGAAAAAAGTTTGTGTAATCTATGGACAGCAAGCTTCTAAGGTATCAAGAGAGAGTAACCTTATTGTCTTCTTTAAGTATTTTTTTTGCTTTCCGTTTCTTGAATCATCAGAGAGTGCTCCACACTAATAGAAGATCAATATTATGAACATGATGTTCTGAAATTGCCTGAAATATTACATATGTTTTAGGTGGCAGATATGAAGATGAGCCCTACGATCACATTCAATTTAAAAAGAGAAGATGGCACCTGGTTTGGATACCGTGAGGTAGAGAAGCTTGCTTCCTTATCAGGAATTCATCTGCGTGTAAGTGTACAAACCAGCCTTCCATTTACATGGCATAATGGAGCATCCTTACAAGGTGATCTTTTACCCATGTTGACTCCTTGGCTAATTTTTCCCTTTGCCATTTTGCAGACAGGTTGCTTCTGTAACCCTGGCGCTTGTGCCAAGTATCTTGGCTTGTCGCACTCGGATCTAGTTTCTAATTTTGAGGTACACCATTCAATCTTATGGTTAGCACAATGATACTCATATGATTGTACCTATTCCACATCTAAATAACGTAAATGCATGCTTGCTTGCTAGGCTGGGCATGTTTGTTGGGATGATAATGATGTAATAAAAGGAAAACCAACAGGTGCTGTCAGGATATCATTTGGATATATGTCAACTTATGAAGATGCAGAGGTGTGATTTTTTCATCAAGTTTGCACATTTCTTTATTTTAAGGACTGAGCATATAGTTCTTTGAAACTGACCGATGACATAGATCCTCTGACCTCTCTAATAAGCACTTATCAGTAATCTCATAACCTTTTTTTTCTAGGAATTTTTGAAGTTCCTGCAGTCTTCATTTGTGTCCAAACCAATAACGTTTACTAATGGGCTTAACATAATAGGTAATAGCTCTATGATATGAAAGTGATATTGTTTATCTGTTGGTATGTTTTTTACCAGTTTAGTTCATGCGAAATTTTACTCGCAGACAACCAGAGTCAACAAGCTGTTCCAGATGTCCGCTTGAAGACCATAACTATTTATCCTGTGAAATCTTGCCAAGGATTTAGTGCACAGAATTGGCCATTGGCCGTTGGAGGTACGTGCACATCCTGTAGAATGGTTTGTCTTTCATGTGTACCTTTGGTTACAGTGTTTTTGTTCACCATATGCTTAAATAATGTTCCTTTTTTTATCCTTAGGTTTAAAATATGACAGAGAATGGCTTCTCCAAGGTTCTGGTGGTGAAATTTTGACCCAAAAGAAGGTAACTGAACTATTTCTGCTTTGTATGTATGATTTTGTTTATCTGTGATGAATTAATCCTTCAAGGATAGCACCTCAATGCTCTCGTAAAAGATGAACACATAGATTTAAAGCAAATCTAAGGCATTATTTGTAACTGCCCACTACTTTTTGCATTTACTCCCTCCGTTCCATATTAGATGACTTCCTTTTGTCAAAAAGTGGATGTATCTAGACTTTATAGCATATCTAGATACATCCACTTTTGTCCAAATAGAAGTCATCTAATTTAGAACGGAGGGAGTAATTATGAAGGATTATTTTACATGCAAATTTCTATTTAAGCAAACTGAAATAGAAATGCATAACCTTTGGTTTCTTTCTTAAATTATTTGACGAACTGTCTTCGATTATTTCTTTCCAGTCTTAGTGAACTTTCATATTCTTCAGGTACCAGAGTTGGGTTCTATCCGCACATTGATCAACCTGGAACTTGGGAAGCTCGTCATAGAGTCTCCCAAACGCAAGGATAAATTGCAAATTTCTCTTCTACATAATCTAACCCATCTATCTGCAGAAGTAGACGTATATGGCCAAAGGTATGTTTGTATCATCAGGCAGCCAAAATGGCACAATTATAAGATCCACTTCTTTCCATTTACATAGTCTTGGGTTTATTTTAGGTCGCATTTTTATTTGGTAAGCGATCAAGTTTTACAGGTAGATTCGTATTTAGAATGATCATTAATCCTGGCAAAATACTTCAGGTACGAGGTAGAGAGTTATGATGAGAAGGTAAACACATGGTTCAGCGAAGCTATTGGACGTCATTGTACCTTTATGAGATGTTCAAGCTCCAAGAACCGCTCCTGCACATTGACTGGCAAGAATGGCCGATTATGCAGGGATACTCGAAGCAAACTTAGTTTTGTCAATGAAGGACAACTACTACTAATATCTGAAGCGAGTGTCTCCGATCTCAACAGTCGACTTAGTTCAAGTATGCAATTTCTTTTCCTGTTCCCTACTTATTTGGAAAGAACCAAAAAGGCTATATTTTATTCATTCAAATGATCAAGATCAAGCTGCAATGTCGGTTGCTTGGTTCTGTATATAGTTGAATTTGCACATTAGTTTCTTGAGACAACATGTTCTAAACATTTTCCAGGTAATAATGGAAATGGCAAGCAACAGGTTATTGTTGATGAAATGAGATTTCGCCCCAACATTGTTATCTCTGGGTCGACGCCATACAACGAGGACTATTGGAAAAGGCTTCACATCGGAGATGCCTATTTTACTGTTAAGTGTCATTTTCCTTTCAGATCTCATTGACAGAAGGGATTCTGACAATTTTTGTTTCACTTGAACTTCTTTCCATAACTTCAGAGTGGCCAAATAGTTAAACCACATTTTTTTTTGGTTAAATTACTAATTTCGTTTGTTGGATGGTTCATGTGCAGTCCATGGGGGGATGCAACCGTTGCCAGATGATCAACCTAGACCAGAACTCAGCGCAGGTTATCAAGTCAAAGGAACCGCTGGCAACTTTAGCATCTTACAGAAGAGAAAAGGTGAGTTGATGCGTGATGAGCGAGCCAATGTTTGTGTTTTCTGCTATGTGATTAATACAAAACTATATTTGACCAGGGCAAGATCATGTTTGGTGTCTTGTTAAACTATGAAGACGGCTTGGATGGAGAAGAGGCTATTGCCGAAAGATGGCTCCGAGTAGGGCAAGAAGTGCAACCTTCAACAGAGTGATTCCTTGTACAGTTACGGGCTCAGGCAGCTACACGCCAGAAAAGATAATTGGCAGCTGTTTAGTCGCTGTGCATATGGAGATACTTTTAGCTAGGATCAATGTAGAAGATATTTAACACTTGCCACGTGTGTAAACAATACTTTAAACAAATGTATGTAATACTTCTTACATATAAGGCCTTTTTTGGAAAAAGAAATAGAAGAAAATGACAAGTCAAAGATGGTTCAGACTCTAGAGTTCCTAGGACTGCTTTTCTTATGAAACAACATAGCAGTGGTACACAGCTGAGCATGTACTCCCTCCGTTCTAAATTAATTGACTCAAATTTAATACAAGTTCTACTAAATCTGAGCCAATTAATTCAGAACGGAGGGAGTAGAAACTAAGGATCACAATTAGTCCTGAATTCAGAATGATTCCGCAGCCAATTTTCACAACTATGCAGAACAATAGACTAACGTAATACTGAAATGTATTAGTATGATGTATTCTGTGAACGTGAGCTCACTGCTCAGCGTGAGCAGTCACAAGCTTCAACAATGTTGAAAGGGAACAGGAAAGGATAGCTAAGTAATATTTCTTACATTTTAATCCTCTATCAGCAGTTGGTATTCATAACAAGGCGGTACCTATGGCCTCTACCATTTGTACATAACATCGCATCAGCGAGAAGGCAAAAGTTTAAGTAACAGGTATATAGCGAAGACAAAAAAAACAGCATCGAGTTTGTTATCCGGATCAACTGTGCATAGCTTGAGAAGTTGGCGACTGCTTTATCGACATTTGGATTTAGAACTCTGCCATTTATATTCAGCTTTCTCCTCTAGCAAGTTTCCTCGACTTCGAACAAGTTTGCTCTGATAAGTTTCCTGCATTAGGGTCATATGGTATTAGCAATGGGAAATTTACAATGAGTTTATCAGTAGGTAGCTTCATGCATGACAAAAGACACATGCCAAAATTTGGCTCATTTTTAAATAGGACAAACCTTGGAGGGTTAGGTTCATCAGATAAAACTCTCAACAACCTTTCCTCAAATGGTGTTGCGTGCCAGCTGACCTTTTGGTCCTAACAGTGACATCTTAGAAAAGTTAGCGCTGGTAACCACAAGTTAAGGAACACATTAGATGAATGATAAACGTATACCTCTTTGTACTTGGTGGTTGTGTTTGGAATTCCGTTGCCATCCCATGTCTTGGGTAATGTTGGAGTAGGATTCTCGACATCGTGCAATCCGCCAGAAGCTGATGAACTGACAACACCTTGATTCTCACTGTCTGGGGATGAAGGTTTAAGCCAGTGAGCCAGACTCAGTTGATCATGCATTTCACCTGAATTAGACTTTGATAGGCTGCTGGTTTGGCACTTTAACTCCTCCGGAGAGAGTGTTTCTTCGTCTTGGTACGAAGCATTCTCATCAGAAAAACATACTGGTGGAGATTTAGAAAATCCCACCATAGAAGAGGTCTGCTGCAGTTTCTTGATATAATCTGCTCCCAAAGTTGTCTGTTTAGGAGTTTTGGAGGGCAGTATTGTTGAAGAATCTTCTCCCATTTGCATCTGAAGCTTGTTCTCTATCGGTCTAAGAACAGGATAGACAAACTGTTTGCGGGTGCGCATGCGCTTTCTAGACCTAGATGTGTGTGAAGTATAAACTGTTCCAGGCGTCTGCATATCGTCTCTGAGAACCAAAGGTGTCGGGAAGGGTGAAAAACTGGAGTCAGAAAACCTGTTTTTGATGCTCCATAATGGCGACTTCTCATGGATAAATGATTCAACTTCTGGACCTTCAGTTTCAGTCATCAAAGCATGACCCTCTTCGCATCCTAAGCTGAAAGGTACAAGGTTGACATAAATATCAGTTATACAATCTCATCAAAATAATGTCAAACAATTTTCAGGCACATGAAAACCAGGGCAGTTACTACCATTCAGATGAATTAAATCCAAATACTGATGTTCCTCCCACTGCAAGTGCATTCTTGGGTATGTAACCACACTGCATGGCCGAAAAGAAGGCGTCAGAGAATGAACTAATAACAAAATGATTTCATAGATATGTTCCCCACCTCATTAGTGGTTTCCAATGTAATCTCATGTGAACCATTTTGGAGTTCAGCCGGGGTTTGAGATAATGTGCCACATGACTTGAGGTAATCAGCCTGGGTAGATTTAAGAGCCACATGAAAATTCAAGTGAGGACAATATAATCTCCTTGGAGATTTTAAAATTTCAATTTACATGCTTCCCAAGTAGTAATTACTAAGACATATACCTCGTGAACGTAAAAAGGAAACAAATGCTGAAGGTACAATTATAGTGCAAAATGTCCATATTAAAATCAGCACAGTGAGCATTCCCAACAAGATAGGACTAGGAGCGATGAAAATTTCTGTACATAAACCATAGTATGTTCCAATGTTTAAAGAAGAACTATTATCGGCTAGTGCAATAGTCAAACTCATTAACTCTTGAAAACACAGGAACAGGATTGATTGTATCACCTACAAGGCAATTAAAATGTCATTTTACAGGATATATTTTACCATAATGCAAATTTGTACATACAGTTGTGGGTACATTAGGTATCCCAGCCGCGCATCTGCCATGTGCAGTAAAAAGGAACATAGGAGATTCTACATTTACCAGAACATAACACAAGAATGTTTGACCACATACTGCACTTACTCCATGAAATTCTAGAATCATCCTATTCTGTTCTTAGAATATAAGTACAGTCAACTCAGCAAATAGCTATTTTCTGTGGTGCTTTAAAAAAATACACTAACAAACACTTATGGAAAAAATTATGCCACAGATAGTAATACTGCATTATGTTATAAAATAAAATCTCACTGTCTAAACTTATATCTCAGTGTATGTGACATGCTGTTCTATGAAAATACTGGCGCAACCAAAAGTCAACTACCTTGAAGCATTTGGAAAACTGAAGGTAACATATGCACAATCAAAACCTCACCCTTGAAAAAACTAAGACGTGACAGTCACAATAATTGCACAACAATTCCCCACTTGTTAAAGTGTTTTACCAGAACAAAGCGAAAGAATGATTGACAATATACGACACCAACTGCATGAAAATTCCAGAACCATCCTATTCAATTCATAACAAACAGCTATTTCAAGGGCACTGTCGACAAAAATGCATCAACCAAAGCATTATCATGGGAATCTGTATGCCTCAGCTAGTAGGTTCAGTGCCATACTGTGTAAACAATAATCTCACTGCCTATGCAATCCACATACACAATGTGCATTACGAAATGCAAGCTTCCTTTTACAGTAGCATTTAGAAAGCTAAAGGCACACATACACAGTCAAAATGCGAGCCTAGATCGAACTACCTACGATGTGGCGGTCAGAATAATGGCACAATGATTCCCCACTCTCGTGTGACACAACAAGGAACATCAGATCGCCTGGGCGCGGCGCATACCTCTTTCCTGAGCTCCTCGTCGGTGTCACGGCCACCTTCTGAATGCTGAAGCGACCCTCTGCTCCCTCCAAAACCTGAATCACAAATCCGATGTTCAGAACCAAACCAAACCAAACCATGCCGCAAAACAAAATCACAAATCCGAAGGGGCGGGCTACCTTTCTCCTCATCCGACGTCCCGGGCGTCTCCCCGGGCCGATCCCTGTGCACGAGCGGATCCTACAAAACACACGAGCACACCAAAAATGTTCATCACCGGCTGGCTGACAGGAAACCACATTCTCCTCGATCCGAAGCCCGGATCGACGAGACCGACGCGAAGGGCGGCTGGCAGGAGGAAGCGGGTGGAGGGTGAGGCTAGGTGGGGTTTTGCTTCTCCTTACCCGTTGTCCGTCGGCGGGGCCGGGGCCGGCGCGGAACCAGGAGAGGAAGCAGCCGACGAGGACGGCGTCGAGGAAGGCCACCACCGCCCTCGCGATGGCCGCCGCGCACCCGCACATCGCCGCCGGGAGCTGGGCTAGGGTTTCGCCGCCGGGGGTGAGATCGGAGATGGAGTTTGAAATGGAAGAGTGAGAAGCGGATGTAGCCGTAGTGAGAAGAGAAGCTCAGAGACGAGAGAACGGGTGGGCTTGGTGGGCCGGGCTCTGGATCTCGGCCGGTTTAGTTTCCGGCCGGCGATCTGGCTATTTCAGCCCAGATCTATTACTGGGCCGTCGTGTCATGGCTTTTGTTGGTTTGGGCCGCGCAGACGGTCGCGATCGCGAACTATAGGAAAAAAAGAAGATACTGATGTGATGTGATTTTGACCAGTGATGAACTCAAGATTTCAGCGACACCGACTTTTCGATCGCCGCGAGGATTTCCTGCGGATTCCGGCGAAGAAATGCACGAACAAGTTGTGGCTGTGAGCTAAGCTACTGTAGGCACCGCCTCTTTGACCATTGGATGAAGCAAAATATTAATTACTTGTTGATAAAAAACTCTCTCCACAGTGAAACATCGCTATTTTCATCTTCCGGCAAAATGATTTTGACCATACATTGTAGTGACTTTCCTTTTTTTTTTCTCGCACGTAGTTAGCGCAGAGTGCTACGGATTGGCGGTTTGCTCATTCGCACGGTAATGCGTTCTACCGTATGTACTATCGACGACTTTCTTCATTCCGCCGTCCCTCATCAGCCACACAACCATGTGTCCATCCTTACTTTGAGGGAGCTAATCACGTGTATTACTTCTACTATGACGGTTAATGTAGAGAAACAAGAAAAAGGACACTAAGTAAGCTCCTCCACTGCATTTTTTTTCTTTTGAGAAATTACATCAGGAGATGTTCCTACCGCTCATTATATTAAAAACTCATCCACTGCTCATGGATGCAATTTATAAGTCTAAGACTTGGTCTATGCATGCTCAGACACAATGATGCAAAGGTGCAAGGGGAATATCATGAGAAAATGTTTTAGTGGGACAACTTATGAGTAACTTCAAATAATTTAAGGGGTTTCTTATAAAATATAAATATCTTAGTGCGATATAGGAATTTGAGTGTGGCTAGGCTAGTCAGACTTTCTTGCGCCCACCCCTGAAATAGCTAGAGTTTCGAGAGAGGGCTAGCTCGCAATTGTGGAAGAAAAATGTTTTCTCGACATTGACTTTTTGCCACGAGGCCAGATTTCCTGTATATTTCGACGACAAACTCGTGTAGAAAACTTGTCGCCACGAGCTAAGTTAAGGCACCACCTTTTAACAAATTCAAATAATTTAATGGATTTGTTGTAAAATGTGAAGATTTTGTTTTAACTTAGAAACTTGAGTGGGGCTAGGCTGCTCAAACCTTCTTGGATCTGCCCCTAAAACAGCCTAGAGTTTCGAGAGAGGGGCAGGCTAGCTAGCAATCGTTGTAGAAACAAAGTCCAAAGGCTATGGTATAAATATGCTGAACATAATTTAAAAAATGCAATTAGAGAAAATGGTACAAATCGACATAACAATTATCAATTATACATATTTGTCGAATCCCAAATTTATGATGGATAACCACCTGCGCACTCCTACTAGCATCGTGGCATCTATATGTCCACACAAGCAAACCGGAGAAGAAATTCCAAACTCTAGATCAACAAGCATTTTGAGCGACCGGAAGTTTGTTTCACATTCCACATATACCACGGAACCTGATCAACTAGGCGCAGGAGAAAATTTCAACATGTCAGCCATCGCCAATGACCGATCGTACATACATGGGGTAGAAAAACAAATCTTTCATCAGTGTACGTCTGGTTGACCTTGCCTGTTCTTTCTCCAATCGTCAAATCTTCAGACTTCACATGCAGGTCTTTGACGTTTTTATCAGATTTGAAGATATATACCCGGCCGGCAGAGGCTATAAATTCCCGGGAAGTTGCCCTCTCAGGTAACTGTGGCAACACATGCCGTTGAAAACATACAACATGCATGCATCCACGTTCATACTATTGAGAGCAAATGAGGTAAAAATTCTAGAGAAAGGTTCCGGCTGAGTAACCACAACGTACTACCGTTGTTTTATACGGAGCTGCTGGCTGAGATTCGTACTTACATAATACGAGTACGATTGGTCCATATTTGAAATTTGTGTTTTATATGGGTGCACGCATGTATCACGTGGTGGGGTTATTCGAATGTTCACAAACAAAGGTAGCAGCATTTGGCATCCGTGCAGGCATGGAAAGTTAGTGCCATATAGTCTTTACAAAAAGGAACTTCGGAGTCTTTACCAAAAGGAACTTCAGAGTCTTTACAAAAAGGAGTAGGAATGTAGGATCAGTAGAAACTTTGTTAGAAGCTTTGGAGGTTGGAGAGGCATGCGGATTATCCGATGCCGTCCGGCAGGGCACCGCGACCTAATTGGCTATTGTGCCCTTTTAGGGCTTTGTTGGAATGACTTTTTCCATTTGATTCGGCAGCTATAGTTAGCTAGGGATAAAGTCTCACGAGTTGGGTATCGTTGCGACTTGCGAGTTCGAGTCCAACACACAATCATGCACGGGCACCACCTATTTAATCAGTTGAAAAGTTTGGGCGTAGTATCAAATTCCATGGTGTTACGTGATTATTATTTGTCGGTATATTGTGTTTCTATGTAAGGAATCAATCGAAAATTTCACATCTTAGGATTATTATTTGTCTAGTATAAAACAGGTACACCGTTGACATAGAATGTATACTTGGGTGAAACCACTAAAACCTAGACTTAAATTTAGACAATTTCACATCTTAGGTGCAAGCAACTATTATGCCAAGCAAAATAGTGCAGTGTTTGAAAGGATTTTTCTCTTTATATTTTACCATAAAAAGGATTCTGTCCTTCTTCACGCAAGAGGACACAACAAAACATCGGGAAAGTAGAACAAATATTTAGTTACACTAATCACAAGTAGTTATCTTTGTAAACAAAAAATAAATTTAAATATGAACTTCATTCCATAATTGGCAAGCATCACTGGCAAGAACATCCACACATGCTAACAGATCAACTCCCAACCGGGCTATCTCAAGGCAAATAACAAGTTCTTATGGGGAAAGGAAGAAGCTGACTTGGTACACTATCAGGAAACCTAGCAGATTCACCCCTAGCTAGAAAGGGAAAGTTTCAGAAGGCCGCGTCCTTGTCCCTATCTATAATGAAAACTGAACCGGGATAGAATGCATCCACGAATCTAGATTTTGCTGATCGAGATATTGACGGATGCAAACTTTTTCTCCCTCTTTGTCCTAAGAATGTGGTCCTTAAGTTCACAATTCATTTTCCCCACGCAGAGAATGCTTCATTGTACGTCTTTGATTGTGACGTCAGTACCTAGCTATTGGTGCAGTTATGCTGATAGGTAATTGCAAACTGCTACCTTGACTAACTGATAGCGTTCGATGGTAACCGCATATATATAGTCATATAGATTCACGCGAAGAGAAGAAATTTAGCAGCACACATATAAATAAGATTTGATCCTTGGAACTATTCAAATCAATATTCAGGCCCCTGAAAGAGAAAATTCTAGCTACCCATCTCTTTCCCCAATAAATACAAGACATCAAATTGAGTTAGCAATTTGAATTCTATGTGCTTCTTGAAATCGAATTTTCTAAATGGACATGTCCTTGTTCAAAAAAAAAATGGACATGTCCATTTCCACATGCTTTCACACATATGCACTCTCTCGCGCGCGCGAGTATAGTGTTAGATTCACGGGGCATACATATATGTCGGCTTCCCATTTCATTGAGGAAGTCCATACCTGCCAGGGAGTTGAATTGACTTTTAAATATTTCAGCTTCATGTGTGCCTCTGAATTAAGTCTACGCAGACTACAGCTACACATACTACTTACGTACGTATGCGTAATAAAGTTTGTATACGCACTAGTTGTTTTCTTGAATAGGTTTGTCAAACCTAGCGACACAGAGAGTGACACATAATGAATTCCGCGACGTTGAAGTTGAACAAGTTAAATTCACACACGAAACGGACAACGTTTTATTTTGCTTTTGTCAAACAGTGAACTGTTCATGTACATAGCTGTCAGTGTGAGACCGGAAGACCCAGACAAATCCATCCATTAATAGTCTGGGAGCTTGGTGGATGGATTCGATGCATATGATCAGCATTTGTGATAAATATATGTATATTATATGTGAAGGAATGGACGAATTATTATGTGATATAAATATACAGTATCTCTTTTGTGAAAGAATGAATGGATTATTGTGTACTACTACTTGGTTGTCTCGTGAACATGGACATGACAACTTCTTCTCGAATTTGAGCTTGTGTTCGCTAGCTTAGCCACACCTTTCCGAGAGCAAGTGAGCATGTTTGACTGGACTAGGTCAGAAACGTCAGAATTCGTCTCTATCTTCTCTCTTCAATCACACACATTCTCTATCGGGCATGGGCATATATATTTCGTTTGTCACCAAGGTAGGCAACAGGTACTTACAAAAAGTTCTCCTGAGTCCTGACTAAGAGTTCATCATTGTTTGGCTACCTAACTCTCTCTTCATATATATCTATCTCTCTCAAGGTAACTGATTCTGCAGCAGAATCAGCCGTTGTGTGTGTGTACCAGAAGCATTGGGTCAGATAGAATTTAAGGGCTAGCTGTAGCTGCAGGGAGCCAGGGAGAGAGGAAATATGAGAGGGTTTGAGAGGAGAGGCGTCCGGCAATACAACCGATCAGATGAGCCGCGGATGCGGTGGACGGAGGAGCTGCACGGGCAGTTCATCGAGGCCGTCGGCTGCCTCGGCGGTCCGGAGGGTGAGTTCTTGCTTCTCTCTCCCTCTCTAGTTCCTGAGATTTTTGATCGACTCACTATCTCTCATAATCTTTTTATCTATCCATCTATCTATCTATTTACATGCATATCTCCTCGATATTAATATATACTTTTTATCTACAAAAATCTATTTACATGCATACGGGCAAATTGCAAGGACGATGGTATATATGGAAGGGGATTTCATTATTTTTTTTGCTGCCCGGTGATCTTTGAAAAAAAATGGTTATTTCATGGTATGGCTTGCTATAAGGTATTCTATTTCCATTAGTATCGCATAGTCAATATAAGGGTTGGTGGAGTTTGCTCAAGTTCATGGAATAAAGGAAAGAAAGTAAACCCCAATTGATACACATGGGCGATGAACAATATAGTTAGACGAATGATATTATAGGCGACTCGGCATCAAATTTATGCACATTATGACTTCAAGCCTGATGAAAGTATTATGATTTTCTTTAGCTGTCCCACTTCAATTATTGGATGAACTGTTTGGCTTTTAAAGAAGTCACTACAATAAATGGTGCAAAATGATGTTTTAACACATCTCCTTTCATAAAATAGGGGATAATCAAAGATATGCATATGAGGATGGGGTCTTCCTAAATTGTGTTAGCTAATAAGTCTAGTACTTATCTGTTTTCACCCGTTGTATCTCCTTTTTGTGTGTGTTGCTTAGAAGAATATGTGCTATACGTTAATTCTTCTCGAGTCTTAGATAGTCCCTACGATGTTTCTTTGCAGCAGTAGTAGTTCGTTTCTTCACCGTAGCAATTATCTCTGTTGCTGACGGTCATCTCTCCTATTTTGTTTGCAGAGGCAACGCCGAAGCGAATTCTTCAGCTAATGGGCGTGAAGGGGGTCAGCATATCTCACATCAAGAGCCATCTTCAGGTAGGACTACGTTCTTTCTTATGTACGTCCATATATATGATTCTTTATCAACAACCTGCTTGATTGACTCCATTTTTGTAAAACAACAATCCATCTGCAGATGTACAGAACAAGCCCCAGCAACAACGCCAACAGTTCAGCTGATGCGTCTGCAAATCGTCACCAACTAGATCGTCACCTCGTCGATGCATCACGGGATGGGAACAACACAACAGCTACTCTTGATAGGACCAACGCATCTTCTTGCACAGTGCTCCGCCGCGGCGCCCACCACTCGTCGCCGCCGTACCAAATGTGAATACAATCAAAATCGATTATCAATCCAGTTCCTATTTAGTAGTTCTCATATATGTAATAGAATGGTTAACTGATCATGCTAATTTTGCAGACCTTCAATCGAAGAGATCTTCAGGAGTTGGGAGGAGAGTAATAAAGGGCTTCTTCCATGGAACTCCAGCATGTTAGCCACCCCACAGAAGGTAATACTAGCAATCTTTACCATTTCGTTATTTAGACTTGATTTTTGTGTTCTTAGTTCTTCAGGTAGGAGGCAGCATACTCTGCCAAACTATATAGTTACTGCCTGTCCACGGAACATGTACTCTTATAAATAAGCTGCCTAATTACTGCTAGAAATGTATATTATTCCCTCCGTTCTAAATTACATGACTTACATTTGTCTACAATTGGATTTATATAAAGTCTAGTTACAGTACATAATTTCAAATGGAAATCATCTAATTTAGAACGGTGGAAGTAGCAGAGAGTTAGATACATATTTATCTTGTTGACATGGCTAACTATGCATGTATGTCATTACAGGCGGTCGGCTGGTCATGTCACGTTAGCAAGACACGTCACATAGAGAATCACATGGCGACAGGATGTGACCTGACACTGTCGATCGGCGGACGGTGGGAGGAGGAGGCCGTTGCGGCGAGCAGCGACACCAACGGCTCAAGCATGACAACAGAGGTGGCCAAAACACCGGCGAGGGACCGAGATGGTCTAAACCTTGACCTTAACCTCGACCTCGGCGTCTCACCGTCTTCGTGGCTCACTTGAGTTGATCGATGGATGGATGACCAACCGTGATAGCTAGGCCGTGTGTAGATATGTAGAAAGGCCATCCACCTTCACTTCTCCAGAACACATGCAAGTTCTTTGATGTCACGGTTCTTTGGAGCACAACCAAAAGATTACGTGAGTTCTTCGGTGTCATATCTCGTTGATGTGTCATTTGTGCATCCACTGTGCTAATCATTTACTTGTTGTTACAGATTAAGTACACTCAAGACAAATTCTCGCACATGCCCAAGGTCAAAGGAAAGCCTTTCACACCTTCAATCATTGCTAGGATGTGTTGAAGGGTACATCCAAAATGGGAGCCGTGAAACGATGAAGCACCAACAAATTAAGGGGGGCAGGAGTTGCACACTCCATCTTCTCAATATCAAGAACATGAATATAAGAGTTCTGGAGATGGAGATGATGGCAAACAGGTAGGAGTCCTACTAGAGGCTCAAGTGGTGGATAGAGCGCAGGAAGAAGGCCAAGGAAAAAACTAAAGAGAGAAGCTGAGTTGGGTGCCATGATGAACACACTATGACGAGGGATGCCCCATCAATACACGTGGTTACTAGCCTAGGGTAAGAGTTATGAATTAGAGAACACGTAGTGTTGGTAGATACGTCAGCTGACAAGTAAGAGTTACCCAGATTCAGGACCCTCGACTGAGGTAACACCACTACTTCCTACCTGTCTGTTATTGATTGTGAATATGCGGCGAGTACAAGAGTCTAGCAAGATGTCGATCTTGCTAGGGTTTCGTGATTCTGATTGGGCGTGTTCTTAACCGGCCACCCTCATGTCCTTTATATAGAGGTACAGGTCTCAGAGAGTAACCGACTAGGATTACAGATATGGAAAGTATAACCGACTATGTTTATCTATGGTAGAAGTTTTCGACTTGGACTTCGTCTGGGATTCTTCAGTCCACTGACAATTGGATTTTAATCATTACGTGCACCGGGTATCCACACGAAAGGGTACCCGTTTGGTATAACATCGTCACACTAAATGAGAGATGATCAAAACAAGAAAGGAGATGGCCGAGAAGCATCTCCGACATAAGTTGGGCCTTCCCAAATCAATAATCTTAAACCTGCGGTCTACACTTATAGACTACTAATTACGGATGAGACGTGGCTTCGTGGATCGCAACTCGTGTGCTGCAGTTGCTCCTACAAATCCGGATGACGATGCATCACTGTGCGCCAACTCAATCCGTAAGAGTGACCCGTAAGCAAACCGTCCATAAGTGTAGTATTACTCTTCCCAAAAATAAAATAAAAAGATAAGGAAGAAATGCATGCACGTAGGCATTGAAGGCGAATCTAAGGTTGAATAGGCAGGAGGTGTAGGACGCCCGTATGGTGGCAGTTGATGCATGAAAGACTGCCATGACTGCCATCGAATATCATAGGCTTTCTGTTTAGGAGATGAGTTTGAAGGAAGATTTTGACAATGATACGAGGTGCAACAGACTCGGAGAACAAGTTCATGATGATATATGAGTAGGACTGTTGAAATATCAACTCTAAATCAACAAGCTTTTCTTGCGACCGGAAGTTCATTTCACCCTTTGCACCAGCCAAATCGTTAGATAAGAGAAAAACTTGACATGTCCACATGAATGGCACATGGGGTGATAATTCAAACTTTCCACATTAACTTTGGTTGTATGTCTAGTTGAATTTTAAGCGGTTGTCCTATAAAAAATATTAAGTTTTTGTTGCAAATCCGATGTTTGAGTGTGAGGGGAGAGGGATGGTACGTAGGTCGTCCCCAATCAAAACTTCTTGGGTTCGCCTCTGAAAATGGCTAGAGTTTAGGGAGAGAGCTAGGTGAGAATTGTTGTAGAAACACGAGTCCAGAGGCCACGATATACATATACTGAAACAATAATATCTACTACCTCTGCTCCTTCACATAAGATGTATTAATGTTTTGAGAAGTCAAACAATATGACCAAGTTTATAGGAAGAAAATTAGACTTTGTACTATCATTAGATCCATCGTGAAATATATTTATATATCTTTCTATTTTAGCATTTCAGATGCTGATAGTTTTTTCTACATAGATCAAAATAGTCAGATTTGACTTTTGAAAGAAACTAATAAACCTCATATGAAGTAATTGAGGGATTTTAATTAAAGAAAGTTGGTACAAATATTTGTAACAATCATACACGTATATATATATACAAAAAACAAGACACTACGACTGACTTGGTTGCCAACAAACTTAACACACACTATAACAAAATCAGTTGGCATCAAACAACATCATTAACATCAATCCCAATTTATCTAATCCCGATTTTGTGCGCTAGCATGCTGATGTCTATCCACGCAAGAAAATAAGCATGGACGACAATTCTTTCTCCAATGAACTCCAACTCTATATCAACAAGCATCTATAGCAACCGAAAGTTCACTTCACATTCCATACCTCCGAATCCCTCGAAACGAGAAAAACTCGAGATGTTCACATGACTTCGAAAAGGGTGAAAATCAACTTCCAACAACAACTTAAGTCATGTGAAGTGACATGGAAAGTTTGTTTGTGATGCGCCGTAGAAGCTTTGAGTCTAGTTGCCAAAAAGAAGGAGCACTTGAGTCTTTACAAAAAGAAGTAGTAGAAGCTTTGGAGTTTGGAGGCGCCACGGCCTAATTGGCATGCTGTACTGACTTTTCATTTAGGGCTTTACCGGGGCCAGCTTTTCCCATTCGATTCCGCAGCAAGGGATCGATGATAAAAGTCTCACAAGTTGGTACGATTTTGGGAGTTCTCATCCAGCACACTACCGCATGCACGTACGATCGTGCACCTAACTAATCGAAAAGTTTGGGTACATCAAATTCCATCGAGTTACGTATGTGCACGAGCAACTATAGTTTAGATTAGAGTGTTTTGTAAGTACATGCTTGTCTCTATAAGGACTTATAGTCGAGAATGATGCTACAGAAGAAAATCAACGTGAACGACTGGGTGTGTTGTCCAATCGCCGATCGAGCTACTCACAGAAAGGGTTAATTTGCGTGGTACACGTTTGATTGGAGACTTGGGCGAAAAGCGGCGTGACGGCCGAAAAGTATTAGCGGCCGCTGTCACTCTGAAATTAGCCATGTGATTTATTCAGGGTTAACTTATTAGAGTAGTCAGTTAGTTGAATAGCATGGAGTCTAAGATTACTGTAAGTCACATCATTCGGTCTCGTATGTCCCTATCTCTCTAGTCGCGCTCACGCACGCGCGCACGTCTAATAGTTCCCAAATTTTCCTACAGTGTACTGCATATAAAATGTAGTTTGTGTTGTGTGTGCTCTTGTTCGTAATATACATTAATATTCCCTTACGTATATGATCCAGATGTACGTATTCATAAGTCCACATAGCAGTTAAAGAAGTCGGCACCGTCTTTGATCGCTCGCGAGGATGACTGCAAATAATCATACCATGACTTTGTTAATCAAAATACGTACCATGCATTGACTTAATCTCTGCATGCGGTGGGCACTAGCTGCTCCATTCGATGATAAGTTTTACATGCATAATTTATCTCAATCCCTCCATTACATAATATAAGATGTCTTAGATTATATTGTACCTATTTTTAGTTTCATGAATCTATACTTATTTAGATATCTAAACTATTGTATATTGTGAAATGGAGAGAGTAGCTAGCAAGACTAGTGCACCATATAGTATTTTCTTTCAAAATGGTACCACATGTGTAGTATATAGCTCTTGGTATTAGAAAGTCTCATACATCGATCGTGATGGTCGTGACTCGTGAATAGATTATACGCCGTGCCGATAGTGTGAGTTCACTGATAACTATTAAATATCTTTATGTATACCTGCATGCAAGTGGGTGCGTACATCTGTATGGTGCATATTTGGCTTACGTTTGAGTGGCTGAGCTCGTCTTCTTCGGCCTTGTACGTTATACAATTCAAACGGTCGTTTCTAGGATAACATGTGTGCATATGTCGATTCAGCTACAAATAACCTCCACCACACAAATAGAAGGTGGCATAACCTCTTGTAACTTATACTCTACTTTCTATAAAAAAAAATACGATACGTAATTGCATGCATACTCTCAAAAACAAATAACAAGTTCCTAGAATAAAACCTTAGAAGAGAAAGGAAGAGGCGAAGCGAGTCCGGGCACTGCCAGAGCCCCTAGATGCTAACTCTAGGAAGATAGGGGGTAGAATTTCAAAAGAGCGCGTCCTTGTCCCTATCTATAATCTAAACTGAAAGTGCCAGAACCCCTAGATGCTAACTCTAGGTAGATAGGGGATATAATTTTAAAAGGGCGCGTCCTTGTCCCTATCTATAATCTAAACTGAACCCCGAAGGCAACCGCAGATCAGAATTTTGCTGATTGAGATATGGACGGATGCAGCCTTTTCTTATCCTTTTGCCATAGAATGTGGTCCTAAATTCCACTGCTCATTTCCCAAACGTAGAGAATGCTTCATTTTTCTTTGATCGTGACATCGCTAGTTAGCTAGGTACAGTATATGTTGATAGGTAAGCGCAAACTGCTACCTTGACCAGTTGATTGCTTTTATCGTCCAGCAAGGTTCCAGTTACAGCCACATATATATGAATAACTCATCGTTGATAAATTCCATGTGATGAGGAGACATTTTAGCAGCACATATGTATGTCCGACTCTTGGAACTATTCCAGTGACGTAATTATGCGAGTTTGCCAAGTCACACACACATATATATATGAAGGTAGGTTGTATATACAGAGAATGGACGTGAGGCTACCGAGCACTAGTGAACCCTACAATAACTTTTTATGAAAAATTTAAATTTGAGTATGAAAAATCCCAAACAAAATCCTGTAATACATATGCATGTTTTCTACGTATGTGCCAATTTGTTATGCAAAAAAAATCGTGTTCCGAGCTATATAAAATAACAAAAAAATGGACACAAAAAGGGAAAATAGTGTATTGAATTTGTTAGATATTTCTCTTTTTTGCCTAGCAGAAATATGATACTTTTTGGTCGAAACTTCTGGCGTACGTACGTAATATGTATATATATTTGTGTATGAGGTTTCAGATTTTCTTGAAACCTAGAAGTATGATTTTCAAAAATTTCAAAAACGGCTTCATAGATTGGTGCTGGGGAGCCACTGCCAATTTTCGGTATACATATTCCTATATATATCTAGGTCGCGCAACGGGAAGTTCTAGGTAGAAGTCTCTTTCTCCAATCAATACAAGGCAGAAAATTGAGTTGTTAGCAACCTGAACTCTTTAGTTCTTTAAAATCGAATTTTCTAAACGAATATGTCCATCCGCATGCTTTCATACACGGTTTTCTCGAGAAGGTGCAAGATTCCAGCATAAATTTGTAATTAGTCAAATAGCTAGAATAATCCAGAACGTACATATATGTTGGTTTCCCATTTCCTTGGAGAAAATCCATGCCAGAGTTGAATTGACTTTTACATACCTCAGCTTGATGTCTAGTTGTCTACTATCTTAATTAAGTTTACGTCGTCTATATACGTACATATATCAATGGCGTAGAACAATACGTCGAATACATACATATATAGATATATAACACTTTTCTTGATTTTTTTTGTCAAACCTAACGATAGGGACGGCATGGCACATAATCAATGCTGCGACGTTGAACCATGTTAAACTCGTTCACATAGAAATGGACAACAATTTAGTTTTTGTCAAACATGTGAACTGTTCATATAGCTGTCACTGTACAGTATGACCCGAAGATTTGCAGGGAGAGACCCGGACAAATGAATTCATGATGTGAGCTTGATGGATGGATGATCATATCGTCGATGCATATCTTATGTGCGAAGGAATGAATGAATTATATTAATATAATATATAGTACTTGGCTGTCTCGTGAACATGGACAGGCCAAGTTCTTCTCGAATTGAAGCTACCTTTCTGAGAGCAAGTGAGCATGTTTGACTGGACTAAGTCAGAAACGTCAGACATCTCGCTCCATCTCTCTCTGATCACACACATTCTATCGGGCATATATATTAAGTACGTTCCTATACGGTAGGCATTAGGCAAAACAAACAAGTACTTACAAAACAGTACTCCTACCTAAGAGTTCATCATTGTTTGGCCAAAACCAAACTCTCTCTGTCCCTATATAGGTACTGATTCTGGAATAGCATCAGCTGTGTGTTTGTGTATTGGAAGCTAGATCAGGATCGGACCGAGTTGAAGTGCGAGCTCTAGCTGCACGGGGAGAGAAAAGACATGAGAGGGTTTGAGAGGAGAGGCGTCCGGCAGTACAACCGGTCCGACGAGCCGCGGATGCGATGGACGGAGGAGTTGCACCGGCAGTTCAGCGAGGCCGTCGACTGCCTAGGCGGCCCGGACGGTGAGTTCTTCTTCTTATACTCTCTCTCTCTCTCATTTGCATGGATGATCTATATAGGAAACTTGATTTCATGGTTTTTCACTGCTAGACAATCGATCTGTTAAGAATGTTATTTCACGGTATGGTTAGATTAAAGGCAGCCCTTTCTCCATATAGTAGGTTATGCCGGAGTTTGTTCAAGTTCAAGTTCATGGAAGAAAGGGAAAGGAAAAAAAAATCCCACATGATATGCGTGCATGATATTCGCTCCTTCTCGCTCCTTTATTGGCTGAATTATTTGTATTTTAAGGACGTCACTATAATTAATGGTGCATGATTAACACCACTCAACTTCGTAAATTTGTGGATTATCATAGACATACATATGATGTGTTAAACGGGGGTTAGTCAGTAAGTTTAGTAAGCAATTTCACCCTCGTGTTTCTCCTTTGCCAAACTCGATTATTTGTTGTATATGGTGGGTACGTATTAGCAAGGTAAACCGAGGGCGGTGACTCATTTAAAAATTGAAGATCTCAAAATATTATGTCCATATCCTGTTTCTTATTGTCCCATTTGAGTGAGGTTTTCTTAAATCGAAACAAACTAGATAAGCTACATATATACGAGCAATCTCCAATAAAGCTCCACAGGCCAACTCATGGCGCCATTTATTCAGCAAAAGCAACCATGACCTTGATCCCAGCCAAGGATTCAGTTACTGATCGAAATAGTCGGTTACCGGCCAGTAACCAGATTTCTCGGTGTCTCTCGTAATGCGTTTACCAGACCAAAAACCCAGAGCATTTGAATTTGGACCGATTTCATCCTTGAAAATCATTTTTTTAAATTATTTTTATGTTTTAAGTTCGAATTTTATATTTTAATTGAGACATTCAGTCGGTAACCAACTGGTATTTTCCCTATAACCACGGTTACTGGAAAACCCGGCCTCCCTCCGAGATTTTTTTTGGTACCGGTATCCAAAACCTTGATCCCAACACAACTTTAGTTTAGTGAATGGTGTAACTTGCACTTTTCAACCCAGTTCAAAGTGCAATTCCTATTTTCCATAGATATATATCACACTGTATGTGTGTATTATGTGCTTAGTCAACTTAGCAAATTACCGTAGAAGAACTTCTTCTTGGCGTCGATGCTGTACTTAATTTGGCAATAAATAGCTGGCCGATATCATCTCGTGCTGACATGTATATTATTCTCTTCGCAAATCTTTGTGTGTGTAGATGCAACGCCGAAGCGGATTCTTCAGCTGATGGGCGTGAAGGGGGTGAGCATATCTCACATCAAGAGCCATCTGCAGATGTACAGAACAAGCTCTAGCAACAATAACAAGAGCAGCGACGCTCCAGCCAATGCTTCCGTGAATCGTCGTCGTCAAGATCACTGCGTTGATGGCGCGCCACCACGAGATAGGAACAACGACACACCAGCTGCTTCAGACATGATCAACGCTTCTTCTTCCTACGCCGGCGGCCACCACCACCACTCGTACCAAATGTGAGTACCAAGGGGGTTTTGGTTGTCAGTACACAGTTCTTTATCAACTAATGATCGTAGTGTATAATTTAGCGGTTAACTGAATATGCTAATTAATTGTGTAGACCGTCGATCGAAGAAGTTCTCAGGAGCTGGGAGCAGAATAGAGGGCATCTGCCGTGGAACTCAAGCATGCTCATTACCACGGAGAAGGTAATTAATACTAGCAATTCTCACTGCATCGATGAGTAGGGGAGATAGTTTGGTTAGGTCGCAGACACCAGACTCTGCCAAACTATACCGTGTACTGAGTATAGTGACTGCCAAGGGGGATATACGCTTTGTACTCATCAACTTGCAACGTTAATTGTTAACTAAGTTTGAGCTGCCAAAACATCTTATATTTTGATACAGAGGAAGTAGTAGCAGTTTAGGGCAAGATTAGCAGTGGGACATTTTACTGACATGGCTACGTAACTTAATTTGCAGGCGATCGGCTGGCCGTGTCCTGCTGATGGCGAGACGACGCGTCGGAATCACAAGCAGCCGGCGGCGGGCTGTGATCTGACGCTGTCGATCGGCCACCGGGAGGAGGCGGCGAGCAGCGACGAAGCCGACGGCTCAAGCACGACCACCGAGGAGGCCGCGGTGCTTCCTAGGGACCGACGTGGCTTTGGATCTCCGGTGGGATCAGCCGGCGGTGACCAGCGGCGCCGCTCTGCCGCCGGTCTGAACCTTGACCTGAACATCGACCTTGCCGTCTCGTCTTCTTGGCTCACTTGAGAGCTGATCGACAAATGACCAGCTGTGAGATAACTAGGGTCTGTGTAGACATGTAGAGCTGTATTTGTGTATATCGTGATGTATGTATATTATGTAAATTAATGTATGCAACCTATAAGAGATTTTTTGCTAACCATATGACGATGTGATAGTGCCATTTCGTGCATGCATGCATGGTTTCAGCCATTGCGTACGTAGGTGCGTGCGTATGGTTCATCAGTTAGTTTTTCTATTATGGAGATGGAGATAGGTGGTTTACAGACCAGTGGACTCCGGACCAGAGCAGGTAGGGAGCTTTGTCTGTTCACTTGCGTTTGTCATGTTTTTTATCAAAGTATGTCACTAGTTAGAGCATCTCCATCGACTCCTTCCAAACGACCCCTTAAAGAGAACTCGTTTAACTAGTCCCTTTTCACGACGACACCCTCCTCTACAGTCGGGAACCATGAATCTCCTCAACGATCAGGATGTAAAGGTAATTGATTTTGATAATTAGTAATGATTCATATGCACTAATGATGTCATTGAGTTGTATATGAAAGTATTTTTTCAGGGCAATGTATGTTGATCATTTGATGGATTCAATGACGGATATTGTGAAGATAAAGATATGAACTGAGTTTTAGTAGTGAATAAATATTCCATGGATCATAGATTTCATCAAGTTAAATATGTAGAAACACATATATAGTGAAGACTATTTAATGAATTTGATGATGATGGCCAAGAAACTCAAAATATGTATCAAGATCATTCATTTAAAGAGATGAATATGATATGATTAAGAAAAAAGTAAAGAGAAATTCAAGGCATGAAAATTAGCATTCACGATTGAACCCAACGAGGCTGAGCCGCCATGGAACAAGCGAAATCTTAATGCAACCCGAGCAAACTTATAAAAACACCGTCGCCGTCACCATACCACTCAAAACATCATGACCACATAAATGATTTCTTCCCCATCTACATACCAGACTCAAGGGGTTCCCCTCCCCCTCCACCGCAGCTCACGAAGGGTGGAGAACCCACAATCTCTTCGGCGGCAGATAAAAGGGGAAACTAGATCTCGCCTCGTGTAGTGAGGAGAAGAGAATCATAATTTTTGTTTAATGAACCGAATCACTCCTTATGAATTGATTAGTGAAATGAGTAAAAAATAATTGCATATGGTTGGAAGAAATATCGACGGGAATCGAAGTACAACTTAAAACGGCTTAAGATGGATCAAATGATAAACTTTCGGTGGCTAATGACTATACCTCGCATACTACGTCGATTTTTAATGCTAGACCTCACAGAGAAACTCATTTTTTTTCTTAAATTCATAGCAGTAGCTCAAATAACTTGAATTTCCTTTGTCAAATTCTCTCTGAATATCCATGACAAATTTGTAAAGCGGCCCTGAAACTGGTTTTAAACCAGCAGGAACTTGGCACCTGAATTCTGAACCGCCATGTTTCCATAACACACCACTGTCTGAACCGTCCGATCTTCCATAGACGGTGCAGATCTCACCATTCAGAAAACCTTCTCGAGTTTTTGCCTCTCGAAGCCCTCCTCTTCCTCGGAGAGGATTGTTTACGAAAAAGTTAGGGTTCACGGCGTGGCTCATCGGCGGCGCTCTGCCGCCGCACAAATCCCCTCCAAGACCCTGCTCCACCCACCTTACGCCTTCTCCCCGGCGATCTCGCACCCCACCCTCCGCCTCCGTGGTTCGTCTGCCGCCGGCGAGGGGCGACGATGTCGGTTCTGATCGTCACGAGCGTGGGCGACATCATCCTGGATCTCGAGACTGACAAGTGCCCCCTCACCACCAAGAACTTCCTCAAGCTCTGCAAGTAAGCACCCGCACCTGCACCTGGTCTCGTCCAATTGCTTGATTTCGCCTTTACGAATCCTAGCTTAGCTCTATTCTAGAGTTGGGCCAGTTCGAGATCGCTTGTAGTTGGAGCTGCGACCTGTGTGTTCCCCTAGCTCTGAGTATGTTTCTCTAGTGCTCCGTGCTGTTTCTTGGCTGTAAACGTTTTGACATGCTTAGTAATACTGTGAACACCCTATAAGGCCAACTGGATTGGGGATAGGAGCTCTAGTCGCCATCTTAGGAGCTGCTATGGTCATTTCATAATTACCTTTGACATTATTACAACTGAATCGAGATTGAGCTTTAGGTCTTACTCCTGTCCATTATTTGCTAGTGGCGCCTTATTCTGGTGTAGCTCTTCTGTGTTTTGGGTGGCTTGTTTCCACCCTGCTGTAGCTTTAGTGTTCCAAATGTCTGTGATTGTAAACGAGTCTGCTTCTCGTACGACAAAATAACAATGGACAGGAGTTCATGGACAAGTTAATTATATTAGTATAAAATGAGATCACCTAGGAGGAACTAGGTAACTTTTCTTTGTTAGAAGGAATAGGCACCCAAGTTCGAGTTGAAGAGGACTGGAACTTGCGTGGTGGTGGTGTACACCCACACCTTGCACCAACTGAGTTAGGCTTAGTTCTTTTTACTAATCATCAGGAATCTCATTTGGTATCACCCTTGACAGAATGAAGTATTACAATGGCTGTCTGTTCCACAAGGTGGAGAAGGATTTTCTGGCACAATCTGGGGATCCGACGGGAACTGGCAGCGGAGGTGATTCTATATACAAGTGAGCATTCTTTACTGAAACTCTGACTATATGTATTTACCCATCTTAGGTTTTTCTTTGTGTTTCTACTTTCTAAGCTCCATGCAATAGAGTTTGGTCATTTTAGTTCAATATGACTTTAATCAAGGGTGGCTACTACTATCAAAGGTATGCCTGACAACTGAAACCTGTTTCTCCAGGTTTCTTTACGGTGATCAAGCTCGGTTTTTTAATGATGAGATCCGTCCGGAACTGACGCATTCAAAAACCGGTACTGTGGCTATGGCAAGTGCTGGTGAGAATTGCAATGCCTCACAGGTACAAAAGTACAATGCTACTGATCATTCATTTCTTAGGGATTCGGTGCTGATTTAAACCTTTTATTATTATTTGTTATTTTTTAGTTCTACATCACCTTGCGGGATGAAATTGACTACCTTGATGATAAGCACACTGTAAGTAGTACCTTATTCCACTGGATTGATGGGAGGCTATTAATTTGCTTCATCTTCAATGAATTCATCTCTTTCTTCTGTCAATTGCAGATCTTTGGGACAGTTGCTGAAGGTGAAAGTTTTGACACACTGACAAAGATAAACGAAGCATATGTTGATGGAAAAGGAAGACCATTTAAGGACATAAGGTAGAATATCATTTCACACCTTAGTAAACTGCACACTTTGACATTTCTGCAAAAGGATGACAGTTCGTTTTAATCCCCGTGAGAGCGAAAAGTTTGCCCCCCCTTCCCTTTCATTTTTGGAGAAATATGGCCGAACTCTGAGCTGCCAATTTGATCTGTAAAATATGGCTTAGTTTCCATGTGCTCCTTTTGGCCACAAACCAATCAGGACTATTTCTTTTCCAGCATTTATTTCCCTTCTTATTTCTGCCTGCTGATTGTTTCCTAATTTCATTATGTACAGGATTAAACACACATATATCTTGTATGATCCTTTTGATGATCCTCCTCAGCTTGCTGAACTTATTCCTGGGAATTCTCCAGTAGGAAAGCCACATGATGAGGTAATTGGAGCCATGCCACTTACACTGAGTTGTTGTTCATAAAAAATGGACACCTTTAGTCTTCTAGTAGATCTATAAAAGTGCTTATGCTCTCTATGCCATATGACCCTTCTCGTCCCTTGATGTAAATATGTCATGTTTTTTTCCTGTTGCAAATACACAGGTTGCAGAAGAACGCCTAGAAGATAGCTGGGTCCCTTTAGCTGATACGGTGGATCCTGGTCAGCTTGAGGAGATGATCCGCTCTAAAGAAGCACATACTAATGCAGTGATGCTTGAGAGCGTAAGTCCTGCTGCATTACAAAGTTATCAGCTTACTCATTAATACTGTTGGTTACTCATGGCTGATGAAACACCTTTTTTAATTCAGCTAGGAGATATTCCAGATGCTGAGGTGAAACCACCAGAGAATGTCTTATTTGTTTGTAAACTCAACCCATTGACACAGGTTAGTATTAGTTCGTAATAGTTTGCCTAGTTCCTTCTCGTTTAGACCATCATTTTATTTTTGTCTTCCTGCTTTGCTGGCAGCTCGACGCACATTGCGCTGCCTCTTTTGTTTAGATTTTCTTTTGATACTGTTGTGATTAAGTTGCTAATTATTTTGGACGTCGGAAATGAAATTGTTAATTTCCTCCATCATTATGACAATCTTTTTTGATATGTAAATTGGCTACTTGAATCATTTTGCAGGATGAAGATTTATTTACAATCTTCTCACGTTTTGGAACTGTGACATCGTGAGTGCCTTTGCTAACTTCAGTTAACATGTCCATCTTGTTTATGCTCTGCTTTAACTTCACATCCGTTTGGTTGCAGAGCTGAAATAATTCGTGACTTCAAGACTGGAGATAGCTTATGCTATGCTTTTATTGGTATGCTTATTCTCTCTAAATCTTCTGTACTAAAGTGATATCAGATATGCTGTGAGGAAGCAATTGAATAGAAATAGCAATGTTTTATTTATGTAGGGAACTTTGTTCCAGTTTGGCCATCAAACAGCTTGCATATGTTTGGCTGTTTGGGCCTGCGACATGAACATATGGTTGATGGTGTATGCACGTTTGAGTTTCAAATGTTACTACCACACATACAATTTGCATCGTCTAATTTGCTCAAACTGATAAAGGGACAAAATGTCTTGTGGACTAGCTGCTGCACGGAGTCCAACCTGAGGGAGATATTTGCACATTTGAGTTCTAGATGTTACTAGCTACAATTACCTCATGTGGCTGGTAAATGTACAATATGTGAACAGACGGAGATTACTAGTCTTTTAGGGTGCACTGTCATATGAAGGATGTATATAAAAAAATGCACCCATGGACACTAGCACCCAGGGAATTTTTATAGGAAAGTCTCCTTTGTGAGAAAATCCAGGATATTCGTCCCTGACGGGGATCGAACTCAGGATGTCGAGCGTGCTCAACCACACTCCAACCACTGAATGCTCAGTGAAAAAATAGGAAATAATGAACTTAAAAATAGAAGCTATTTGCGCACCTGCAAAGTATTGGCTTCTGTTTTACATAATAAAATGGGAGCCTTAGATGCAGAGAAGGTTTTAGATGGCAGTTGTCGTCTCAAGATTCCAGTTTTGGTATAGTAGAAAGGCTATAACTGTGGTGTATTAATATATCTTGGACAGCATTTCATATTTTGACTACTCTGTATTAATAATCAGAGCTGCCTGTTGTAATAGAATGTGTTATTAGTTTTACTGTCAAAAGATAAATTTCTAACAGATTCTCTTGATGACCTTTTCTCAGAATTTGATGTAAAGGAGGCATGTGAACGTGCATTTTACAAGGTTAGCATCTTACCTGAATTCCTAATTCTCCCCAAGTCACGTTTTGTTACTTATCATTTGTGCGCTATTGTACTATGTCAGTTACTCTTCACTGAAAAGTGTCCTGATATAGTTTGGGATTTTGATAATTCGTTGTTGTCTTCAGTGTTTTTACTTATAACCTGCAATAATGTTGAATATCAGTATTTCTTCCTTCAGCAGTATATACATAACATTGCTCACTCAATGCTATGCTTGCAGATGGACAATTGTCTAATTGATGATCGGAGGATTCATGTTGATTTTAGTCAAAGTGTTTCTAAGTTGTGGGGGCAGTTTAGACAAAGCAAACGAAATGCAAATAAAGGTACAGGTCTTGACTGCATGTTCTTTTCCATGACATTCTTTTACTGTTGCAAAATGTGAATTCTCTTTATGGAAGACAAAGCTCTAATAGTTATATAGGAACAGAGGGAGAAGCTGGACATGGTACTATAGTAGACGTCAGATGAGAACATATTATGTGTCCTACAACATCCGAATAGAAATGTGAATTCATTTGAAAAAAATTATGAAATGTGAACAAAGTGTTCTTAGCTAATAGTGCTGTGAAATATAAACTCTACCTGTAGGCTTAATTCTACTCAGGAAGATCACATTAGAATCTTTTTATATTCCAGTTTATTTTGGTGGAAGTGGAACTGTGGAACGTACTTGCAATGCAACAGTTCCTTTGCAACTAAATTTTACATCATCAATACTTTGTTAAGGTCGTTAGAAATAACTTCTGGGGCATGTTGAAGATGTCAAGAGAAGGTGCCTGGAAAATGTTCAGCAAGATAACAGTTTCTGTTAGGTTGGCAAGAGCTTTGTCAGCCAATGGGAAATGTTCACAAGTTGCCACACATTTTTTTGCCACATCCCACCCTCCCCAAGTTAGGCAAGTCGTTTATAGTTTGCCTATGGCAAGATTCTTTCGCCGCCAACTGGGTCCAACATTCAAACTGAAAAGTATTACAACTTTACAAGTTTTTTCTTAGACTCACAAAAGCGTGGCTCCGATTTTTATACATATGCCTGTCATCTTCATATCTTCTAGAAACTTTTAAACGGAAAACATATGATACCATTATTTCTTATTGCAGATGGGTGCTTCAAGTGTGGTGCTCCAAATCACATCGCTCGAGATTGTGACCAAGATGGTGAGCAGAAAACTAAAGGCCCAAATTATGTTCTGAAAGATGAGAACACTCAGCGAGGCGTGAATAATCGTCGAAGGTCACTCTCCATCTCCTTGCTTACACAGTTTTTTTAATATCATTGTTACGTACTCTGACAATTTACTCCCATGTTGCAGTTACGATATGGTCTTTGAGGATGATGCTGCTCATCAGAAAACTGACCGAAGAAAGGTTCAAAAAGTAGATGAACGGAGATCAGAGTTACCACCTCGCGGCGACCGCGATAGGAACAGCCGGGAGCGAGCGCAGAGCAACGAGAAAGGAAGCAGGCAAGTTAAAGAAGATGATATGGGCCGCCAAGCCGGCCGAGGGGGGCGGAGGCAAGATGACTATCCCAGTTACAACAGAGCTGGTGATCGAGGCTCTGCCAGGCACGATGACCATGACCACAGCAAGCACCAGAGCAGGAGCAGAAACAGGGATGACGATGATCAAGACTACAAGCGAAGATCAGGAGCTGGTCGACACGACCGGGATAAGCCCGACGGCGAGCGGCGCCACAAGGAATATGATGACCGTGGAAAGGACGATCGTCACAAGAGAGACGAACGTGAGCGCAGAGCACGGAGCCCTGATATGGATAGGCATAGAAGAGAAGACAGTGGACACCGCGATGCGAGCAGGCACAGAGAAAGGCAGCACCGAGATGATAGATAGGCTGCTCTATCGCTTGTGAACTTCCGTAACTTGATCATTTCTGAATGTTTTGGTGTATTGTAGTGATGCTGCTCAAATAATAGGTATAGCCTGTATTACAGGAGTTCCACAAATTTTGGTTCCATGGTTCCCTTCTGAATGTTTTGTTGTGTGGAACAGTTTATGTACTGCTCTCCCGTGTACTTTACTGATTTATTCTATCCGTTGCCTGATCCATCACCTGAAGTGAACAATTCTCCCTACGTTTCTGCAATGCTAGAGCTACTCCCTCTGAACCTAATTTTTTTTACTAATCTGTTCCTTTGCAGTGACACTAATGCCGGATCGGGGGAGTAGTTTTTTTTTTCTTATTTGGAGTTGAATTGTCCTTTTTTACGATGAAATAGAACTTTTGCACGCGAATATGCTTAGACCGAAAGCCTTAGCATATAGCGACATAGCGTCACGCTGGTGGAAGATGTGTACGAGGCACGAGGCCCTGCGAGCATTCACCGGGATGATAGATAGGCTGCTCTATCAGACCGTACCATCACTTTTTTTTCTGGAGGCTAGAAAAAAAGATATGATGTGTAACCATGTATAATTAAATTTCTTGCTTGAAATGGACATGTCAAATTCCGTGGAGCTTATAGCTTATGGTGGAATGAGCAGACCAGGAAGAGAAATCATGTAAACAAGTGCACATATTTTTTTAGACAACAGAAGAGATAATATATTCTGGTGCACACGGCTGAAACATGAATAATACAAGATTTCTGCTGATGGGGCGAAAAATGCCTCCGTGTCGCTCCTCTCGTGGGGCGGCTCAGGCGGAAACCTAACCCTAGCTCCCGCCGCAGCCTGCCCCTCCTCTCTGCCCTCGCCACTGCCACTACAGGAGAGCTCAGCTTTGCCGTGTGCCTCGGTCTTTGCCGTGTGTTGGATATCGGACACATGACAAAGAATTCTTTACCGTGTGCAGCACACAACAAAGAAATATACATGACGTATTAGCATATAAGACACATGGCAACGTAAGTTACACGACAAAGGCATTAAAAAGCACACGGTAAAGACCGGCACATGACAAAGACAGTAGACACGTGTCTATTAAGACGGCGAGGCGAAAATCCCAGTTACGTCAGGTTTTTGCTGTGTCAACACACGGTCAGTACGAGTTTCAGCCGATCGCACCCAATAACCGTCGGATCCAGAAAGATCCAATGACTCAAATTCCTAACGCTAGGTGACATGGCATACCTACACCTACTCAAACTCACGATTCACAACAGGACTCTTCATGCACGATTTATGACAGGACACAACACCTTCTCTCTCCCTGCTGATCCATCCGGCACTGCATCTGGCCATCATCGTCAGCTCCGACTGGAGCCACAACTGAGAACGGCGCTCCGCCGCCTGCACATCCTCGCGCCCAGCCTCGTCTTGCTCGGACCGGAGCCGTAGCACATTCTTGGTATATAACCGAGTAAACCATTTTCAAGCACTAGGTCGAGTCAAAGAATAACATATTAACTTATTTATACCAATTTCTTGTACTTTTTTATTGATGCATCCTTAAATATAATATCATATTTTTGACGTGATAATTTCTTTTTTTAGTAATGCTATATATTTTACATAATTATATTTATCATCGCAAATACATTTTTCTCGTGCTAAGAGAAAACTGAACATTCATTTTTAAACATGACATGTTTAGTAAAATGTTATATTAAAATGAATTAGCCCCTCTGTATACCTATCATGTTGCTAGACAAATTATTATATATATGTGCATAATTTGTTTCATGTGCCCTTTTCCATGATATATGTAAATTGTTTTTACAAATGTTGGTAGAGTGTTCTAGATTGTATTGCCTATAATATATAATTCGACATATGTCTAAATCAATAGACAATTCTATGTATGAAGTGTCAACAAGAAGTTTCTTCGAATCCCCATCCTCTCTTGTTCATATTTTTCACACGATGCTACACACTGCAAAAAAAGTGACCTGGGGGTTAATAATAATTGATAAATTCGATCCCCGGAATTAACTCTTCGCTATTAACCAAATATACAGAACATAAGCAGATTCAAATATAATTCAACCAAGAACTGTCAGATGAAATACAACATTTCAAGACTGATAAAACAGCAGCGGGGCATCCGGCCACCCAGCCAACTACTTGCATGTTCAGTTCAGACTTCCAGAGCACATAATTGATGGTGCTGTGACTGTCCCAGGCTATGCGCCGTTGACCTCTCTGCAATGGACGCCGCTGAGCACCCGCCGATGCCGCAGCATGCCTGTTCTCAATCTTGTTAACCTAGGCGATGACATGTTTTGCATCGCTACGCACATTAGGATCATGTTGAGCGCACCCCATGGCGCCGGGCGATAGCTCATCCTGCGATTCAGATCCGGAGATCATGATGGATATACCTGTCGAGGAGTTTGTTGTCTTGACTGGAGTCAAGGTGCAGAGATGTTGCACCTGCGACGGAGTTCAGATGATTCCAGAATACCCATAAAGGCCGTGCTCTAACCACATTTTATGGATCGCGCGGATGCTGCCGTAGCATGCATCAAATTCGTGCTCTATAACCATTATTTTGTTGGTTACTTGGTGTCATGCATAATTTTCAGCCTGCAATGCTAGACTTGGTTCATCATGAAATGTATTCAATGATTTTTCGGTCTTTGCTTTTAGGTTATTTCAGTTTTATCATTTTATTTCCGGTCTAAAATCACATTGTCCTTAATTTGTTTGCTGGTGATATAATGCGCGAGATCATTTCCCTTTACAGCCTTTTAGGATGGTAAAACACATCGGATGAATACAGTGCCACTTCCTTTGATGATAATTACTCGTGGCATGCTTAAATTATAAATATTTGTTAGTATAAAGTCTCATGTTGCTGTGATAAGAATATTCATTTTATTTTGAAGAACATTTTTTTCTCGACAAAACATTGCTCCGGGGGGAGCTAGGAGAAGACACGATCTTTGATTTTCTACTATGTTCAGTTAGAAAGGTTACAGGACTTTGGTATCAGCTAGCTATGCGGATGCTGGGCATTTTTCTTGTAGTTTATACAGTCCATGTAATTTTGGTTATACACTCGGACTGCAGGTGCACTCAAGTAGTACCTTATTACTGCAGTTTGTTCAGATCTTCAGAGACATCTCGGTTTTATCGCATCAGTGTCGTGTCGTTTGGCTTCTGGTCGATCCGTCGCCACTATCATTTGGGACTTATCAAAGTTCTGGATGGACGACGACATGCTCCTCCATGGAAGGAAGACGTGAAACAACGAAAGCATATATGGGCTATGGCAGACAGACAACCATGTCCAGATTTTATAAACCTGTAAGTCGCTTTCCTTCACGGGACACGAATAATTTTTAGCGTTGGCACTAAACTTGTTTCAAAATTTTCCTCTGAAGCATAAAAAGGAGGGTAAGAATCTAATGGCGCGCCAAGCTGAGTGTCAGTTTCAGGTATACACGTGAAACAACGGATTATTTATATTTAGTTGTACTTCTATAAATATCCAAGCATACAACTTATATTTTATATATTTATATGTATGTCGTTTGGTGGATTAGTAGGAGTAAGTAGGAAGAAAATCATTTCAAATCACGTCCGTAAATGGGCATTCATGATGTGCCCGGAAGGTGGGGTGGTAAGTGGTATGTACTGTCAAGTGTCAACATTAGCTTGATGTTTGCTGCTTAAACATAAGCGGTTTGTTGCCATTGTTGAAACCAAAATTGCTGGACTAATCAAGTAGCTCACATCTCCCTTTCAGTGCATCCCCAAGGAAATCAAGACGCCATGTCTAAAAGCCTCTCTATGGACGATATTATCTTCATGACCGTACATATTGCATCATTGCATAAGAAATATTATAGACTTTTACAGTAAAAAATAATATAGAGACTACTCCTTCTATCATACACTGGAAAACTTGGACACGTGGCGTGAGAAATGAAAGTTACTGCCTACCGGACGTTATGCAGTCCGACGTTAAAAGGCCAGCTTGTCAGGCTTTGCCTGTGCATACCAAGGCCCATGTATAAATACAAATGCTGAAGCGACACTGCCTGAGCAGATTATAGCACCACAACTGGTCTTAAAAAAAAGTACCACAATGCTCGCTTAGGAGGCATATAAGCCGGTAGCAGCAAGGGTTATCACTCAAGGAGCTGCATAGTGAGCACAGAGTGAACTATACTTTCGCCTTTTACTGAAGAATATCATGTGCATGCCCCAAACGTGCATCATACTCTAATTTTTGAAAGGCTGGCCTTCTCATTAAAAAGATCCCCAATAAATCAAATGTAGGTCCCCAACAAATCAAAGGCTTAAAAATTTTATTTTACTAAGAAGGTGTGACAAGTAGATCATTGAGACTGTACACACGATATCCGTCACGGTGAAGCCAAAAGGGCATGAACCTGATGTTTTTCAGGCGGCGATCACAAAAATCAATGAACCTGCTCGCAAAGACTTGAAGATTTGGTTTCTGAAGAACACAACACTAAATGGACGATGCACATTGAGTTGCATAGATGGACAACAACAAAACCATCATATATCTAGAGTGGCTTGTTGCCTTTGTTGACAAAAATATCTAGACTAATAAATTGGCCTACACAATTTCTTTTCGGTGTATCCTCGTCAATTATCTACCCAAGAAAATCAAAAATTATGTTTTGTGGTCTGGCACCGTCCACTGTCATGTGTATACTTTGTTGGATGATGTCGACAACGCCTTCTCACCGTACATCGTTTTGACATGGATGCTAATACATGGTCAGAATTATTAAGATAGTTTTCTCATGTCACATCGGATGCCTGTACGGATTTCTTACTTAGCGGATTAGTTTTTACGTAAAAATATGTTTTATCTGTTCTTCTTGCCTGTCAATTTTTTTAACAATGGAACACCCATAAGGTTGAATCAGTGCGCACTCCAAGATCGGATCTCCCCATATTTTCGTTCTTGATGTACCCTGGTATGATACACACTAGGATACCAATCTGCATGCAGCTAGCTATACGACCTAAACTTATAATAGCAACGTGTTGTTGAGACTGTGACAGTCTGACAGATGTTCACCACAAATGCGATGTGGTGAAGTGTCAGGCTGGGAATGGTGCGGCCATAAATGGGTTTTTCGGTGCGGGTCCTTCTTTGGTTTCATCTGGACTGGGCTTAAATGGTTCGATGAAAAGAATGGTGCGGTGCGGTGCGGGTTCACGACAAAAGAGGTTTGGAGCGGTGCGGTTTGGGCTGAAATTGAATGGGTTGAAACCCATGGGTCCGACGCGTGGTTGCAGTCCATACCTATACTACACATACAGGCTACAGCACCACGTACGCGTTCGTCAGCTGCTCGGCATCTGACATGCCGCCGTCCCGCCCGTCCGTGCCAGCGAACGAGAAGCAAAACGTGCTCTAGGAGTCCACGGCGATGAGGTAAGTTCTCCAGCGACGCCGCCCGCGAGGTAGTTCTCCGGGAGAACATGCCGGACGAGAACCGGAGGACGGCGTCGCGGACGACGGAGTTGGCGGAGCTGGCCAAGCGGGTCACGGAGGTGCCGCCGTGCCGGAGTGCACGATGACGCCGCCACGGCCGGACGGGTCGAGGGGAAGGTCGGAATTCGCCATGCCGGGCACGCACGTGCCGGCCACTCTGATGCCGGTTCGGCTTCGTCAACTGGCCCTACGCCGGCGAGCTCAGCCCACACTAGCATCACCTCACGCTTCGCCACATCCTCCTCGCCGGCTGCTGCCGCCTCCGTCGCGGTGTTCATCCTCCTCACCCTCCGCAAACACTCCTCGTTGCACGGCAGATCACCTGCAGGCGTCGCCTCCGTCTGCCCGCCCGTGTCCGTTCCGGCACAACACGCAGGAGCAGCGCGGGTGCACGAAGCTGCCAGAGGCCGTTGCCGAGCCGCTGGTACACTACGTGACGCCCAACGCGACGCTGCGGGAGACGGTGGCCAAGGTCGCGGTGACCGCGCGCCGTGCAACGGTTAGCGGCCTCGGCCTGATAGCACGCTCTAGGCGGCGCTCAACCACGGCGGCCACATCGTCATCCTCGAGGAGGAGAGGACGCCACATCAATCGCCGAGGCTGCAGCGCACCAGGCCTCGGCCTTGAGTCCCACCATGTCGCGTACAAGAACACTCTCGCCGATGCCGACGAGCTCCTCGGCCCGGGCCTCGCATCCCACCTCGTTGCCGGCTTCCCCAACCTCCACGAGCTGTTCCTCACTGCGTTGTCGCTGGACGTCGTCGCCTTTACTGTAGGGATGTATACTGACAGAAAACTAGCGCCCAGCGTCAAACCACGGGCCGAACCCGCGGGTTCGATCCAAAAATATCTTCCGGTGCGGTGCGGATGCGGCTTATGTTTCACGCGGTGCGGTTCGGTGTGGGTTAAAAAGATAATTTTTTGGGCTGGGCTGGTTTGAAATATTAAGGCTCACAGATTTGGCGCGGATTGGATACGGTGCGGGATTCAACCCATTAGCAGGCTGAGTGAAGTGGGAAGAGGTGTGAACGGTGGTCTTTGTCAAGCTAGTTCTAATCGGTTGGACCAGTGTTGGATACTTGGATGTGTAGTACCAAGTAACAACAACAACCCGTCGATGAATACTTGCAGATCAAGGACGACATGGACGTCCGTACCATCACTTTTTTCGTTTTTGTTTTTGTTTTTCTGGAGGCTAGAAAGAAAGACATGATGGGTAACCATGTATAATTAAATTTCTTGCTTGAAATGGACATGTCAACTTCCATGGAGCTTATAGCTTATGGTGGAATGAGCAGACCAGGAAAAGAAATCGTGTAAACAAGTGCACATATTTTTTTAGACAACATAAGAGAGAACATTTTGTAGTGCACATGGCCGAAACATGAATAATACAAGAAACAATAGGAGGAGAAGGATAAGAAGAAGAATACTTTTGAAATTATGTTCGTTTTTTGGAATGCATGTTTGTTTCAGGACTTGTTCCTTTCACTTTAGGTAAAATGATGAACCCAAGGATTCCATAGCTAAGCATGCACTGAACTTGTTTGTGACCACCGGCATAGAATATGTTCTTTTGTGTTGATAATTTTACATGCATAGTACGACACACGAACAAGTAGTAGTTTTCCTGATAGAATCTTTAAAAAACTAACAACATTACTAGATACAATAAATTCCAAATTTAAATACTCATGCATGTATGAATAATGTAGTTTTGATATCGAATACACATTACACATGTACCCTTGGCTATTAATCAAAGATTGAAAAAATCACATTGGACCATGAAACAAGCAACACGAGCGAGCAAGATATGAAAACAAATTGAAGGAAAACTCCATGGTTAACTCATACATTATCGAGATCTCTATATGTTTACACCTAAGCATATAATTTTGTACTCTGGAAACCTTGATCAAGTTATTTGCTAGATTAATACACTCTAGAACACACTATTAAATTACATAAGACATTTAAGCATACTATGAATACAAACTTAGACCACATTATGATACATTAAGGACATATGTTAATTTGTGTGGTAAAATGTTATGTTTGGTTCTCCTAGATTTATAGCTAAATCCATTGTAAAAATATGTCTTTATGAAATCTCTCAAAATAATTTCATCAAAAAATGCAATTCACTTTATCACATACAAAAATAATTAAAATGATAAATTGTAGAACTATATTACAAATATATATTTGAGTGTCCAGGAGTGTAACTTCATTGATACTTCTCCTATTTCTTACTGAAAGTAATATTATTTATTTTATAACAAATTGAAGGTCGTGTCAATAAAAAACCGACAACTATTAGGTGGCAATCGGAGTTATGACGAAGTAAAGAAAAGTTTATTATAAACTAACTATGGTTAGTTTTAATTGAAATATGCCAAGACTTGGTGTTGATTCGGTATTGTCTGCTTTGTCGGGGCAAAACCCTGTGTGCTTCCCTATTTCCTAAGACCTCCACTGTAACATGCCACACAATACTGCACCAAGACATAATAATCCATCACAATAATCCTGGTGTTTGCTATGTCATGAAAGGACATTAAGCACATTACACATTAAATAATCTTGACCCATGGCTTGAGCGAGAATTCCTTTGTATCATCCTCCTTAGACCTCCCATCCTCATTAGACGTTCCAATGATAACGAAGGCAATTGGAACGCCTGAGGTGCAAATAATGAAGTCGAGGACAATGTATATGTTATAAATAACATGGTGAAGTTGAATTAGATTATTATTTAATTCAAAACGTTGCACATGATTTTATTGTCAATATTTGAATTCTATCATGCATGTTCCAGTCTACCTATTTTCATATGATTTTTCGCCATTTGAATGTGTCACTACATCTGTTTATTTATTTTTACGAAATACATGGTCGACAGTGGAATGTCCCAGAATTTCATATACCTACATCTACCAAACATTGTACAACGATAGCTGCGATTGATGATTTGATCTGCCAAAATATTCTGCATGGTCGATATAGTGGAAATGTGGAATATACCAAAAAAAAAACAAATCCAGGAAATGGAGCTCGCACGTATACGTACACAACGCTGTGCATGCGTGCGTCATGCTTGCGAGCGTGAGGGAGAAGAACTACGCAATGAAAAAAATCCCTAACCATTTGGCGCCCTCTCTCTAGTCCTCATCTTTTTGTGAAGCCATCCACGTTTTCCCTACTCCTTAACTGCTTCTCTCCTTCCTCCTCTCTCTCTCTCTCTCTCTCTCTCTCTCTCTCTCTCTCTCTCATCTTCCTTCTTCCATCACAGTGGTTGCAGTGCACGCACGCAGACAGACAAACAAACTTCCGGCGGATCAAGTCACACTCACACCCAAGTTACCCAAACTAGTGAATCACCGGAGAAACTTGATTCTGGGGGCCGGCCAGCCGGCCGGAGCGCGATGGACGTGGAGGGTGTTGCGCAGCCCACGAAGAGGAAGAGTTCTTGGGTAACTATATCTGATCAACTCCTTCCTTGACAGTTCTTGGTTAATTCACTCACTGTATCGTTTTGGTTTTGTCTGTCTAGATTTTTGTGCATTTTCCTGGGCTAGTTCTTGATGTTTCTGTTGAATTCTGCTCTGGAGTAGACGTGCGTATATCCACTGAATAACAAATAATATAGTATTCAGTCATGTATATTGGAGACAGGGTAGATTTTTTTATTAGTTTGCACCATGCATGCATGGCTCCTCCAGAAGAAAATTGTTTGCAGCATGGCTCTGTTTGCATGATGCCACTTTCTCACTTCTGAAGTTCCATGGTAATTTGTTTCGATTTTGCACTAGTTCTCTAGTTTCCTTGCAAAAACGCCCTGGTCACAGTGCTGATTACTCATTGCTATATTGGTCTTCTAGATGTCTCGAGTCGGCTTCCAGAAATGGAATTAATGGTGTCATTGCTTTGTATGTAAATTTCAGCACTTCCTTCTTGCTTTGGAGTATCCAACTGTTTCACAACTTAAGTTGGCAGTCCATGTCAATTTTCTTGGAAGCATACGACCCCCTAGGACACCCATAGGTTCCGTCTTTCTATCAGATCAGATCACCATTTAAATGGTCAGAATGGACACATTTGTTTGGTATTTTAGCTCAGACTTACCTGTCGACCTGTCTGCCTTGAAGCTACGTTCCTACCTGTTTAAACCTTCTCTTTCTAGCAAGGAAACACCTGTTTTGCCCCATGATTTTAATACAGCATATGTCCATCACTTAATATTCGAAGTTGCTTCATCCTTATTTTTGTGGTAATTAATTAAAACACGTCACGTCTCTACCTGTCTCTATCTGTGTTGTGCTAGGGATGGCAGAAAGGGACGCTTCTACTGGCCTACCAGAGCTTCGGTGTAGTGTACGGCGACCTGTGCATTTCGCCCGTCTACGTGTACAAGAACACCTTCTCCGGGAAGCTGCGACTCCACGAGGAAGACGAAGAGATCCTCGGCGTGTTGTCCCTAGTCTTCTGGAGCCTCACCCTCATACCTCTCCTCAAGTACATCATCCTCGTCCTTGGAGCCGACGACAATGGAGAAGGTGATCCAAGATCCTCACATTCTTGTTCCACTTACGAGTTCGACTACCAGTGACAGTGTACTTCTAAGGTTCTAATTAACGTGCATTATGATTTAATTTTGGCAAACCGAAATAATGTGCTGCGCAGGTGGGACATTTGCATTGTACTCCCTGATGTGCAGGAGGTCTAGGATGGGCCTTCTGAACAGCTTGCACGCCGGCCATGGCTCCCTATCATCGTACAACCAGGATGAACCCTGCAAGGAGTCTAGGAGCAGCATGATCATCAGGAGATTCTTCGAGAAGCATTACTCGCTGCGCGTTGTGCTGCTGCTCTTCGTTCTCATGGGCACCAGTATGGTCATCGGAGATGGCGTCCTGACCCCGACAATGTCAGGTGACGATCAAACTTTGTTGTCCAGTGATTGTTCTTGCCTAGATTTTTTGTCCTGGTTAATGCTGACAATGTGGCACTTTTCTTACTGCAGTGTTGTCAGCAGTTTCTGGCCTGAGAATTAAGTTTCCAGAGCTACATGAAAGTAAGCAGCTGTCTATTTGACTTCTCATAAGTTTTACTCCTCTTAGCTACTCTTTCATCCGCATCAGAAACTACAATTGATCGTGGCGCTGGTCACACAGATTATACCGTGCTCGTCGCGTGCATCGTCTTAGTCGGGCTTTTCGCGCTGCAGCACTACGGAACACACCGTGTCGGGTTCCTGTTTGCTCCAATTCTAATTTCCTGGCTTGCTTGCATTGGTGGGATTGGGATATACAACATTATGAAGTGGAACCCAAGTGTCGTCCGTGCTCTATCCCCATATTACATATACAACTTCTTCAGGAAGGCTGGCAAGGATGGGTGGAGCTCACTTGGAGGAATTGTTCTCTGCATTACAGGTTTCACATATTTCATCCTTTTATTTTGCATGATCATGCACTTGTGTTGTTAATGTATTAGGCTTGATTACATCTTTGGGTTTCCAGGTGCTGAAGCAATGTTTGCTGATCTTGGGCATTTCTCAAAGCTTTCATTGAGGGTAAGTTCCCCCTTTTCAGATTATTGATGTTTTCATTTGTCATTGCAGTAGTTGAAAACATATTTACTGTGATTTATGTTATTGCTTTGTCTGGGCAGCTTGGATTCACACTTGTTGTGTATCCTTCCTTAGTTCTA
Organism: Poa annua; assembly: GCA_026929855.1. Taxonomy (NCBI): domain Eukaryota; kingdom Viridiplantae; phylum Streptophyta; class Magnoliopsida; order Poales; family Poaceae; genus Poa; species Poa annua. The sequence continues at coordinate 102,928,645 of CM049430.1, read as the reverse complement.
GCTTACATGGGTGAGGCTGCCTATCTGTCGAAACATAGGGAGGATCTCCAAAGTAGCTTTTACAAAGCTCTTCCAGGTGAGGTGTCAATGTTTCGACAAACCGATGGAAGTTTTACATTTGTATCTAGATTGAACTCAATGTTTACCCCCATGTTTCTTACTTTCTGACAAAGTTTCACACCATTAATTCTTTTGACATATTTTACCTAAAGTTGTTACAGTGTGTCACATAATACCCTGTTTTACAAATTTACCTCCTTTATGTCCGGGAGAGCCCACATGTAGAGGCGACATGGCTAGTGAATGGACTCTAACTTTAAAGCGCAAAGTTACGCTTTCTTATTACCCATGTTACACTTCGTCATGACTAACTCGCAACGTGTTTAGCTTGTTGTATGAATTAGGCAATCATCATGGGCTTATGGCTCAGTCGTCCATGTAGGGAGAGCACACCTTACTTATTTCCGCTTTTGATAGGGCATGCCAGTCACCAGTCACACACACTTGACATGTTGTAATAGTTGGTCAAAATCAGGGAGGATATGTTTATTAGGGTAAAACCTCACACAATGTAACAAATTCGAGGTAAACTGTGGAAATTTATATTACTTAACATTGTAATAAATATATAACGAAAGTGTCAAAAGTCGACATGTTATGATTTCCATCCAATCTGTAGTGAGCCACTTCAAGGAATCCACATCCAAAGGAAGAACATCTCGAGTTAACCAAACTATGTAAAAAAATGACTATCCACTTACTTCCATCAATTAGCGGAGGATTTATCTCTCTTGATCGGAGTCATAAACTAAAACTATCATTTTAATCGAGGTTATAAAAAACTTCCTTACCTAGTTCTAGTTTTAAAAATAATACATTGGAGAAATCAATCAATTGTGCTTGTGTTGCAGATAGTCCCATCCTTGCCCCGGATCCAGAACTGTGATCAGCAATCGCTAGTTTTAGGTTCCAGGAAGATTTCACTCTTAATTATATTGTACTTATTAAAAATGTATACTCCCTCTGTCCCAAAATAAGTGTCTCAAATTTATCCAAAAGTGAATATATCTATATATGAAACATGTCTATATACATCCACTTTTGAGGAAACTTGAGACACTTATTTTGGGACGGAGGGACGCACACAACTATTTCAATTAAGAACATAAAAAAACAAATAGATCGGGAATCAAAAGTACAATATGATAAAAATGAACAACAGACAAATTATCATGTGGCAAAAGTACCGCCACTGGTCGATCTTGCCGCAGATTTTTGCCCAACATAACCCTATCGACAATCAGGGTTGTAGACGCTGACACTAGATCTAGTGTTATCTACGAGAAAACAAGTGGTTCAAGCCAACACCTTCATAAAGGGGACGATACTCATGTGGTGGCTACATTCCCATCCATTGAAGGCTAGACCAAAGATTTTTACCTAAAGTTGGAGCCCAAGACCAAAATCATATACACAACCCATCATGTTAAACTTTACTAAACCCTACTCTATAGAGAAGAAACTTTCATCATTGAATGAGATCTGACTTGGTACATTTTCCGACAAATTAACATTTTCCCTTTCCTTCGATGTTCTTGTTCTTGTTTTCAAAATGCAGACCGTGTGTTCTGGCCGGTTCTGATCATCGCCACGCTGGCCACCGCCGTCGGGAGCCAGGCGATCATCTCTGCCACCTTCTCCATCATCAGCCAGTGCCGGGCCCTGGGCTGCTTCCCGCGCATCAAGGTGGTGCACACGTCCACCCATGTCCACGGCCAGATCTACATCCCGGAGGTGAACTGGACCCTCATGGCCCTCTGCCTCGCCGTCACCATCGGCTTCCGGGACACCGAGATGATCGGCAACGCCTACGGCCTGGCCGTGATCCTGGTGATGTTCGCCACGACGTGCCTCATGTTCCTGGTGATCACCACGGTGTGGAACCGCTCCGTGGTGTGGGCGGCGCTCTTCGCCGCCGGCTTCGGGTCCATGGAGCTGCTCTACCTCTCGGCGTGCCTCGCCAAGGTGCCCCACGGCGGCTGGCTGCCGCTGCTGCTCTCCCTCGCCACCCTCCTCGTCATGTCCGCGTGGCACTACGGCACGGCCAAGAAGCAGGAGTACGAGCTGCAGAACAAGGTGTGCCTGGACCACCTCCTCGCCCTCCTCGGCTCCGCAGGCATGGGCCTCGTGCGCGTCCCGGGCGTCGGGTTCGTCTACTCCGACGGCGGCGCCGGCGCCACCGGCGTGCCGCCCATGTTCGCGCACTTCGTCACCAACTTCCCGGCCTTCCACCGGGTGCTCGTCTTCGTGTCGCTGCAGACGCTCACCGTGCCCAAGGTGCCGCCGGAGGAGCGGTTCCTGGTGGGCAGGATCGGGCGCCCCGAGCACCGGCTCTTCCGGTGCGTCGTCAGGTACGGCTACAAGGAAGGCAGGTGGGACCACTTCAACTTCGAGAACCAGCTGCTGGTGAAGGTCGTCGAGTTCCTCCGGCTGCAGGCGGACACCGACGGTGGCGAGCGATCGTCCAGTGCCTCCGGCGAGATGTCGGTGATCCCGGCCGCACCAAGCAAGGCCCTTGTGGACGCGCTGGCGTCCATGAGCTCCGGCGAGATCGACTACGCCGCTGGCAACGGCGCCAAGAAGGTCCGGTTCGAGGACCTGCCGGCGGCGGCGGCGTGGGGGAGGGAGGAGACGATGTCGGAGGTGAGGGAGCTGCTGGAGGAGCGGGAGGCCGGGGTGTCGTACATGGTCGGGCACACCTGCGTGTTCGCGCACGAGTCGTCGTCAGCGGTCAAGAAGTTCGCCGTCAACGTAGTCTACGGCTTCCTCCGGCGCAACTCGCGGAAGCCCGCCGTCGTGCTCGGAATCCCCCACACGTCCCTCATCGAGGTCGGCATGGCGTACAGGGTATGACCCATGGCGTACAGATCACTCGCTCGCTCGCTCGCTCGCTGAAGAAGTAGAAGAAGCGTAGTCATAGGCTTAACTGTAACTTAACATAACTGCAGAAACATACTAGTACTACACCGAAAAAAGATATTGCAGAGATTCAGCTAACAGAATAACGGGATATTTGACGATAGCCCCCTAGGTGCCATTATGTTTGCTCACGGGCCCCTTTTATGTGTCACTGACATGTGAGTAGTGAAAGTTTGACTCTCCCAAATATGTTAATTTCTCAATGAAGCCTAAGATTTTTTTCCCAGAATTCTTTGGATGTTCGATCTATGATTATATGAATTTTGCAAATAAATAGATACTTGAAGCTCGACCTCTGTTTTGACATTCCAAAACTTTCCTCTTTTTCCCATCCGCAAAACTTTGAGCAGATTTGAGAGACCCAAGTTTCGTCCATAATACTCCAACTCTTATAGAGATCTATGGGATGAGATGACAATGAAGCCAATCAAGAGCATGACCAACAACCACGGGTGAAGGATCGTCGTCAAAGTCAAACCGCATACACTTTAGAAATTATGTATTTAAATTTCTAGTTCCTCACACTATAAACCTTTGTCACATTATATTCCACGTCATTTATTCTAAATCTATAAACACCAGAACACTCTAACAAGTTAAGTATATATTCAGATATGATGTAGAAGTACATATGTAAACACAATATAATACCTTAAGGGTGTAATTTCATATTTGGACTAATTTGATCCATTAAGTTTTCTTCGAACTAATGTAAAATCCATTTTAACAAAATATTTTATTAACAACTAAAATAAAATAAATATTGTAACAAAAAATAGTTTATAATAGAAGGATATATCAAAAACGATAAATGTTGCAACTATATCATGAATATATATGATATTATATAAGAGCATGATCAAACTCTTAGTCACGACAGTTGTTAATGCAAAATTGTGCTAATAGTTGTATATTGAATAATTAGTTCTTACAAAGTAAAAATGTCTAGTATAACTAAAGTGACTACTAAGTTGTTAGCACTAACCTTCTTATCCATGTCATTAGCACATGTTTAAAGTTTTCTCCATCACTAGTGGAAAAAGGGCTTCATGTGGCGCACCCTTTAGCCTTTCTGTGGCGCACCCAGAAAAATAAAGGGTGTGCCACAGTTATACTGTCATACCACCGCTACACAATCATGTACACCGGTCACAACAAAAAGAGGAGAAGATCGATGTCTCAACTAGAAGATTGGAGCTCCTTCAAGACCGTGATCGTGTGATGTGTGTTTGGAGAGAATTTAGTGGACAAAATGAAAAGGAGAGATGATATATGATGCCCCCCTACCTACTAAGCAATCTCTATGTAACAAAATAGGTTTTAACATTCTAGAAATGGAGGAATCATGAAGAAATAATGGTGAGAAAGAGGAGAAATACGAGTTGTGTGAGGGAAGAGTAAAGGTTGCAAATGAATATCAGATTTTAGTGCATTCAATGCTTATGTGGTCCCAGGTTCCTATTTTGTGGCGCACCAAGCATTTTTTTGGCCCATCAAACCCATGCGCCACAAAAACATGCACATTCTGTGATGCACCACGACCATGCGCCACAAAATGTTAGTTTTCTGTGGCGCACCACTCACCATGCGCCATAAAATATCAACTTTCTGTGGCGCATGGTCCAGGGTGCGCCACAGAATGTCCACTTTTTGTGACGCATGGGCTTGGTGCGTCACAGACACGGCCCCGGATTTCAAAATTCGAACTGGCTGGCGGGGCCCATCTTCTTTCGGTAGCGCATGTTTCACAGTGCGCCACAAAAAACACATATTTAATGACGCATGTTTATTATGTGCGGATGTTTGTGGAGGTGTTGTGCCACTAAATAGTTTTTGTGGCGCATAGGCTAAAGTTGCGCCACAAAGGGCCATCCCACCTATAACCCTTTTTTCACTAGTGCATGCATGTAGTTGCGTGATCAGGTTAGTAGTGTGTTAGCTGATTAGAATGATGCATGCAGATTAGGACTGAAAGTGTTTTAGCGTCAGGTTTATCAGGCCAAGATGTGTGTCGCATGATGTCTGCATGTTGATGTAGTCTTTCTGCATGGATATGTATTAGCTAGTACAGTAGCATGCAAAAAGCTTCGTGGAGTCAAGCGGCCAAGATAGAGATGGAGGCAGCAACGGGCATAATCATTTGCGTGTTATGCGCCGTGTGTGCTGATCTCCCGAGACTTGCAAGTGACTCAAACTTGTGTTAGTGCAGTTAGTGGAGCAGAGTTAGTGGGTCATTCAGTTAGTGGCTTGGCTGGGTGCGTGCGTGCGTGGGTTGGACTACTTAAACCCATGTAATTCAGTTGAGTTAAGTCAAGAAAAACAAGAGAAAAACATAAGTGCATGTACAACAACTCTGTGAGTTCCTCTCCTATGTGTGTCTTCTTCAACCTCTAACCACAACCTACATAAGTTAGGTCTTCTGAATGTCATTGTGCTAATACCCTAAGTCTTCTGATCTTGCGCGAGATAGAGCTCGCAGAGTCCCGCCAGTAGCCCTTCTAAATTGATGGAAGAGAAGAAGGCCGCGTGCAATGAACTTGTTTAAGATGCTCGTGAGATGTAATATAGATCTCCTTGCATTTAAGATTTTTTACGGCTGCTTTTCTATATTCTTGACAATCCACTTCTTATTTCTTTGTTGGAGCTTTGGCTCCTAGGCAGGCTCGGGCCCACTGAATTTTTGGGGGGCCCATGAATCAAATATTTAGCATATTTCTAAGTCACAAATAAAGAGGCTTGTACCGAATCATATATGTAATAGAAGCTATGGTGTGGTGGTCAGAAGCACTTGCTTCTCCCTCCAAGTGCCGGGTTCTATTAGTCAAATCAACAAATTTAACTTTTTATTCCCGTTTTAATTATGCTTAAAACTGAGTTACTTTGTGTGACTACATATGTCTTGCAAGTTTTGTTTAGAGAAGAATTTCTAGAAAAGTTGGAATAGGACGCACAACAACTTGTGAAGGCAGACATTATTCGCTTGAGCTTGTACTAAATAATACTCTCTCTGTATCAAAATATAAAATGTTCTAGCAAAAGGTAAAACGGAGTTGCCCCTTTTATTTCTACAAAAAATGTGATCAAAGTTTATATGCGTGGGCATGGCCCATGGGTCAGTAGTGGGTTATTATTTTGCCAAAGGCTGGGCCAAAACTTGTACATGCCCAACTTTATTGGCGTATCCTCATATGTCGTTTTATTTGGCCCAACTGTGACCCTGTTATATAGGCTGCGGGCCAGGCAAAGTAGCTCTGGGCCTCTGGCTCGGTGTCCACGCCGATCCTTGTTAGTACGGCAGCTGACACTGGAACTGCACATTCGAACACGTCAGTAGGGATCGATATGCATGACTTGGAGACAGTGGCCGGCGATCAGGTGTATCCAAGTCGACTGATATCTAGCCAACTGTCCAAGATGCTTGTTAATTAGATGGAGACAATGAAATTGAAGCGTACGTAGACTAGTGTACGATCTTGGCACGCTCAAACCAAAACGTAAACATCGGTTTAAAACAAGGGCAACGGATCCGAACCATACATGTACGTACAAATGCAGTTTTACTTGCTAAGAAAACAGAGATCGATCAGGCTCCGTTTGTTTTTTAGAATTTTTGTTAGAATTGATGGGATTCTCACGATAATTGGATGAATATTTAAGCTTTATCCAATCCCATCAAATTCCCATTAATCGGAAATGGAGCTGGGGCTCTTATTAATCCCCGATCCATTAGGAAGGGGTAGTGCTTTCGGTAATGAAGATAAAAAACACTAGAGTTTGAGAAATTCTGGAAAAAAGTGGAGATCAAATGGATCCAAAAACAAACAACCTTTTAATAATATGTGTAGTTTTATGGTTTAGCCAGAATAATCCCTACCAATCCTCAAAATATTCTGGAAACAAACAATGCCTCAAGCCCTCAACAGGATGAAGTGTGTGGATTGCAGGACTCACAGCCGGTTGCCAACAACGGAACGGATCACAAAAAAATGTAGTGGAGTTTGTCATACATTTTGATCTACAAGAAACCTATACCACAAAACAGAATTTTATAAAAATACAAGTAATTAACAAAAGACCAGGAACAATACTCCGCTACATACTACAACACCTGTGCTAATATGCACCACTTCGTCGTACGACAGCAGGACTACTCCCTTGCACTGGTAGAGCTTAGCTGGATATACTGGGCGGGCCAGCCCAAAGGAGAGTATGTACTTTTCTGTTTTCACAACTCTGTTTAGCCCACATCTTTCAGCATTTTGGTCTGGACTAGGCGGGCCGTGGCCCAGTTTTGACTGCACTAAGCTCCGTCACTGCTCCCTTGAACGGTCCAACACCTTAATTAGCTAGGTACTTTAGTTTATGAAGCTACTTTGACTCGTTGTGCAAGTGCGTGCAACGGTCCAAATTTTCAACTATGAATGCGTGATTGGAGCAGATCAAACTCGTCCTTAATTAGACCAGACAAAAAACAGCGGTGGATCGCTCTCGTCTGACCGACTTAGCGGCTCTCATGCATCTCCTCCTTCTTGCCTCCTTGGTAGTTCAGTGGGAACGGAGAGAAATGCTCCGATAATCTTGACCGATGCACGTGCACTACAAGGACAAAACTGAACCGCGAGAAAGCAACGTCAAGACATGTTGATTGTCACTCTGATGGAAGTGGCTTATTGGGAGGAAAACATGTCTAGGCGTACTCCCTCCGTTCTAAATTAATTAACTTAGATTAAGTTTAAATTGTACCGAATCTGAGTCAATTAATTCAGAACATAGAGAGTACGTGAGATATGCATAATTCGTTGGTCGCAAACTCGCAATGGTCTATCAGTAGTAGAGGAAGAAGAAACACTTCGCCGGCAAAACGTCGCCATGCATGGTCAATAATTGCATTTTCTAACTGCGTTTGAATTACGGTCAGGGTTAATTAACTCAGCCGAAATTCAAGACCCTGCTTGATAAGCATATATGGATGTTGTCCGTCACAAACTCTCTCGATCAGCACTGTTATATACTCGAGGAGAGCAAAGAAAAAACGAACCTGGAAATTCTTCGTTTTCAAAGACAATTAGCTGACGACAAAGTTACACTAGTGATGATCCACATCCGTACACAAGTCAACGACCACCGAACTCAGCTAACCATGGCTAGAGGACTAGCTTGTGAAGTGCTTACGTAACGTGCAGGAAATTAGGTCAAATCAAGCTACACACCATTTGTTAAGCAGACATCATTGTACGGACCAGTAGTGGCACTGTACTATGATAGCATACAAAGTGACGAAGGAGCCGCAACTTGACAAATTATATATGCAGAGTTTGGCTGGTTTTGGTTTGCTTAACGTACCGGAACGATCAGGCGTAACTTCAAAAAGACAAGTGGTGATCGTCTGATCGAGACATCAAAGCAGAGATATACTAGTGAGGTAGGAGCACAACTAACCGAGAAAGGCAAATGGAGGAGGACTATAATAACAGGATGGATAGGCATTGGTTCGACCGCATTATTGGCTTATTACGGAATGGAATCTGAAATAACGGAGAATTAATCAAAGCAGGAGCTGCCCGTGATTCCGGACTGTACGGCATGGGTCCTACGTACGATCGACTGGCCAGTTCAGGCATAAACTAAGGACAGTCGAGAGGAGCTCCTTATGTTTAGTGGATTATTGAGTACGTACGGAGTACACTCTAGAGTTTAGAGGTGAGGTGAGCTGGACAGGGCTCCCATGTGTGTTGAAGCGACGGAGTATACTCGTTCGTTCGGAAATACTCATACCGGCCGGCCAACTGACGAACGCGGCATCGTGTATATCATACTATTACGGACAAGCTGGATGTGCAGCTGGCTTAGTTTGTGTGATCTCATGGCCATGTCTTTTTCTAAATACTTGTATATAATTATATGTAGAAGTACGGCCTACGGGTACACAACTATAATTCGGTTCTCCAGCCCCGCACAACAGACAGACATATCATATGTGGTGGATGTTAAGCACGTACCGATCGATCGACATAATTGACCTACTGAACTCATAAACTGCAATGCGTACTGACCGGCACGCTTGTGTACCTGTTAATCACCATACGGATAAAGTGCAATGCATGCGTGCAGCTTGAACAAAGCAAACCTTTGTGTAAAATATATATCACAGTGAAGCAAAAGAAAACCGTATGCACCGACACACTTAGTTAAAGCAAACTCCGATCTTCGAAGAATGTGTTGAGGAGATCAATGGATGGGTAGACGTAGACCTAGGCGGAGCAAGTTACATGCATCGATCGCTCTAGGTGTCGGTGCTGCCGGGGTGCTTGATCTGAAGTAGCTACGAGCTGCTCAATTGCCCATATGCACGTACTTATGATAAACGGACTGTGAAAGTCTTGCTATAAGCGGACTATATCGTCTTCCGCTAAAAAGATAATACTATGGAGTATGGACCGTCTCACGCAAAACGAAAAAAAACCGTTGTCACATGCAAAAAAAACACACTATAATATAATTTTGCTGTCCCATGCAAAAAAAAAAATGTTGACCGTCTAATAGAGTTTTTTCTGCTATAAACCGTTGTCACGTTATTTTACATGTCATATATTTTCTAAATCTATACACACCAGAACACTCTACCAAGTTATGTAGATATTCAGATATGATGTTCAAGGACATATATGTAAACACACTATAATACATTAAGGGTGTAATTCAATATTTGGAGTAATATGATCCATTGGGTTTTCTCAGAGCCAATGTCAAATCCATTTTAACAAAAGATTGTATTAAACATAGAAAACTAAAATAAATATCGCTAAAAAGTTTGTTACAAAAGGATATATCAAAAACGAGCAATGATGCAACTATATCGAGTATGATTAAACCTTTAGTCCCGATAGTTGTTGATGCAAAATTGTGCTAATACTTGTATTTTGAAGAATAGAATAAATTTAGGACAATATAATTAGTTCTTAAAAAGTAAAAATGTCTAGTATAACTAAAGTGACCGCTTTGTCGAGTATAAAGGACAGAATGTGATACTTCTGACATGCATGTACAAGAAAATGATATGCTACATAGGAAACTCGTAATTAGAGTAGACGGTATTGCCTTCTTGATGCAGCCAGAGCTTAGGGTTTTCATAGTAGTCGGATTCGGAGCGTCATAGTTGAAGAAGAAACTCATGGATGCCTGGTGTTGTGGTTCTCCTGTCCGTCCACACCAATTATGGATCAGTAGTTTTGATAGATAATCTCTTATTCACTTTTTATGTTAGTTGTGATACGTGCTATCTCCTTATTTCTATATTGCGTGCTAGAGATGGGGACTGGGTCCAGAAACGTTGGTTTTGAGGCCTCTGATCAGGGTATCTATTCAACTGAAAAAGGTACGGGTCAAACTCTCGGGCTGTTGCCTGAGATCATATTCCAACATCTCCAAGAAGCACACCACATACGTTGTACATAGATCACCCTTTATGGTGGGTTGTTGGCTTTTACACCTATTTGGGCTATAGAAAAGATTAACTACTTATATCCCACATCTCCAAGTAGCATTTTCCAAAAGGATATAGATTCGACTTCATCAAGCTAATTAAGTTGGTATAGTATAAGCTTGCTGCTTGAAATTTTGCAACTAATGATCTTAAGATGGAATGTTGAGATGTTGTGGTTTCGTTATGAAAAGTAATGAAACCGGGAAGCTATCCCTAATTGTCTAGATAAAAGCCAACATTGGTCAACGAGTGATTACGATATTGGATTGGTTATATTCGAATTCCTTTGATTTTATAAACCTTATTAAGCCCGAACAATATTACATCTGCCATCATGAACCGGAGTATTGCTCCCTCTAGTTAAGCATAGTTAAGCTTGTACTCCGTACGTGTTTTTGCACCGATTTCAATTAGGTCCAACATGCCACGTACGCATTGCAAATATGGAACGAACGATGATAGGCAAGTCAATCACTTCGATCGTTGCACTGTAGTGTAAATTGTCCTCGATCGATCGACGTGCTCCACACGTACATGACCTCTTTCCAGGCACGCCATGTGCGCCTGCATGAAAGAATGGCCTCGACGTGCAGTGGATGACATGTATCTCCAAGTCCACTTAGCTAGCTGTGCCATTGGTTCTGCCAAACCTAATTAACGTGCATGGTCGAAATGTATTACTGCATGCATGTCCTAAGGTTTCACTCACCATTATGCTATTTGTGATAAACTGTGCAGGCATACTTGCATGGCTATTTCCAGTTTTCCACTAGGTATAGAGACCTTCCGTACGTGCTTCCTTGCGTGACGGGAACCAAACGAACCAATCGCCACGCGTCCACACGATACGTATCCATCACGAGTCCACAACGTCGACAAAGGGAAAGGATAGGTCGAATCTCACGACAGCCCTATCGCCATGTCCTGCCGCTTCCGGAAAAAACACACTCCACAACGCACCAACACTGGTACATTGTGTCCGTGTCATTGGAGTGATACCACGATCACGTTTGCCATTGTCGAGATTGAGGCGTTGGTGGTCCATCGATCTCTCCACGTGAAAATGTTTCCCATGCATGCTAGTACACCCTAGTCTAGTGACGTACTATACGAATACGTATTACTGCACATTACATTCTAGGGTTTCATATTTACCAATGACAAGCGGGCTCCCCTCAAACATTCCGACGTCGTCACGGTTTCTCCTCTTTCCGACACTCCCACTCGCCTCTCTTTGGACTGGGACCGTCGAGGGTATATCTGGACATTTCTCGGGTCGGGCCTAAAAAAGCCCGACGCAGAAAAATGGCTCGAGCCCGGCCCGACCCTTCCAGATTTCCTGTTTTTGCAAGGCCTGAGCCCGACTGCCAGGCCCGAAAATCAGGCGCAGGCCCGGCCTGGTGGTTAGGCCCTGTATTTGCGGGTCAGACCGGGCTGCCTATGCCCAGGTCTAGTCGAGGGGTTGCCAGATGGAACCAATACCACCACCGATATTGAGTCGAGCTTGACCAAGGTATGTGCTATGCAAGGCCCAACCAGAGGTCTAGTAAAAGTGTTGGTGCAGATGTTTTTCGCATGCGTACAATATACTATAACCTACTGTAGAATAGTGACGTGCTATAGGTCTACGTACAATATCTAACATGCTATGTTGCGAACTATGTGGTACGGTTCTCTAATCATGCATGTAGAGTGGAGAATACAACTGCTACGGGTTGACAACAATTGAGTGCTCCAATAGTCCCATTCAATCATCTGCGTCCCTAACTCATTATCTATATATTTTGTTCATTCAAATTGGAATCACGTCATTTCTTCTCTCTCTTCCTTGTGCCAAGTCTGTAGGGGGGAGCAGCCGAGCGAGCACGGTACCGTACAATTGGGGACTACGGAGTGAGCACGGCGGGCCGAGCGGGAAGGTATAAGCAAAAGGAAATATGTTGTGAGATTAGAGTCATCTAATTTGTAACCGGAGTTTGAACAACAAAACAGCGCGTGGCCTTATGAAAATAAACATCGCATGCATGCAAAAGTCTTATGGTTATTTTCCTTGGCCGACAGAAGCTACGTAGCAAGTTGCATGCATCGACTGGAAGAATTCGATGAAGAACTCGATAGGTCCGTAGACCAAGTCGGAGCAAGTTGCATGCACGCATCGATCGCTCTGGTCGCAGACGAAACTGAGTAGTGTGCCGGATGTGACGCATGCAGACAACGCGTCAATCCGTGTGTCTGTACGTGCGTAACCGTACACGTACTCATAAATACGTATGTCGCGGCGGTGCTCAGTCGGTCGGTGTTTTACGTCACTGTGTCTAGGCACCACGCATGCATGGGCCATGCAGACGGTCTAAAAGGGCCGGTCTATGTGCAGCACCATCGTTCATTGATAGCTTTTTTTTTTGATAGAGCATCACTTTGTTAACCATCGAGCTCAAGCGAACCTTTATTTTTAAAATAATCAGAAACTCAGTTTACAAGGTTTAGGAAATTCTGAATTAAATTCAGGCTGTAGCCATGCAGAGTGTAGTACCGCTGCGTGAAGTTGGAGTCTCTGTATTGCGCGTGAAGCGGGCGACGGCTGGATTCAAAGGTCCAGCGGTACTACCGCCGGGTCCAGCGGTAGTACCGCTGCGGGAGTTATTGCTCCAAACGGCCAGATTTGGAAGAGGCTATAAAAGGACCCCTTCACCTACCTTTGAAGATTGGAGCTTCTACACTCTCTCACCTCCATTGATGCAAAGCTAAAAGCTCCAAGCTCTCCCAATCCTCCCACCCAAACTCGTTGACCTTTGGAGGATTGAAGGAGGAAGCCCCGATCTACATCTTCACCGAGCCGTTCTTCATTTCCCCCTCATTCATTTGAGGGAACACTTGCTAGGGCTTCCACTAGGAAACCTAGCCCATTGTTGTACTTACCTATTGTCTTTGTGACAGATCGTAGCTGTTCGGGAGCCTCCAAACCCTTTGTGGGTCGTGCCCCGAATCGTTGTTGTAAAGGCTCCGGATTCCGCCTCGAAGGATTCCGATAGTGGAAAGTGGACCAAACCTTTGTGGTGCGGTTCACCGGAGATTAGGGTGAGGCCTTTGTGGCCGTTGAACCATTGTGTTGGTTCACACCTCTCCAACGAGACGTACTCCCATTTAAGGGAGGAACTCGGGAATACATCCTTGTCGTCTCGTGTCTTCACTTCGGTTACCTCTATCCTTATTTATTGCCTTATTATATATTGCTTAGTTGCTAGCTTGTCATATAGGAAATTCACCTTAGTTGCATATCTAGTGAATTTACCTTTTGTGTCAAGCCTAATTTGAAAAAGAACTAAAATTTGAATTAGCACCTATTCACCCCCCCTCTAGGTGTCATACCGATCCTTTCACCCTGCTTCGACGGATCTGTTCGCGTCGCCTACACCTCCAGCTCTCGATCCCGATTTCCATCACTCAAGTCGATGCGCGGCCGCTGGCAAGTATTGATCTTCCACACCGCTATGTTCATTATTTTATTTATCAATTTAGATCCCATCACTCAAGTCGATGCGCCCCCCACCGGCAAGTATTAATCTTCCACACAACTATATTTGTAATTTTATTTATTGCTCAATTTAGGTTGCTAATTATTTATTGTTTGTGAAGAAGTCTCTATGCATCCAGAAAAAGTTACTGGATGATATTGATATTGATTTCATAGTTGATTATTTTGCATCTAGAAATGCCATGAGAAACTTTTAGGGCATGAAAAAATTGTAATACTTCTCCGTCATAATGAAATTATGCCTTTGGACGTCCATGGTTTTTTCCTCATAAGGTTTTTCATGTAAAAATATGTGTCTCATTTGATTTTTATTCTACCAAGATATATATTTCTACCTATATTAAGGGGCCCAAAATTCTAGCCTCGCCCCGGACCTCCAAAATCTCAGGACCGGCCCTGCCAGGAAGCGTAGGTAGGAGTATAGCTACCAAAGGAAGGAAAAAGATAAGGTAGCTGGCTAGCTGTAACAAGGTTGTAGGACATCGTATCTCGATCGCCCCCGTACGGAACCATCGAAGCACGCACTGAACAAGTGCAAGTGCGGCATGGAGCGTATCCGACTCCAAGATCTAGCCCGAATGCAAGCATAATCGCCTCGGGAGTCGGGATCCTTTCCTGAGGCGGAGGTCTGGGTCACACATGCAAATGCCAGGTCCTCCAAGTGAGCACACCACGTGGAGCGTCCGCTCTGGCTGGTGCACCCGTGACTGGCGCCCATACAGCCTGCCGTAGGATGACAGTGCCCTACCTCCTAGCCTCCTAGGTTTGGTGTAGGCCGGTAAGCGTGTCGCTGTCTCACCGGATGTCTCTCTGTTTACCGTCAACATTTCACTGAATTCTTGGGCCAACGGCGTGGCAGTGGCCAAAGTCGGCTATTTTTTTCAAACTAATACTACTTTTTTCTTCACAAATTCAGAAAATAATACGGATTTGAGGAAATTGCAGGAATAATACATTCTTGACCATGCTATAGCCGATAGGACTAATCAGCCACGGCGTTACTGACTGGTACTAATCGACCACGGCGTGGTCGACGAGTCCTCAGAAACGATTTTCCTGAACATCAGCTTTCTCTACACAGCCAACCACAGCCAACCACATCATCTTTACCTCAAACATGATTTTCCTCAGACATGATTTATGGCACCGTCACATTTTATGAGTGGGTGATGGGTAAAAGATTGCACACGAAACAACAAATAGTATGCAATAGGCCAATCATCACATGCAGTCCGATTTATAAAATCGTGTGTGATGTATCAGATTATCACACACGGTTATAAATATACAACCGTCTATGTTTATTTATAATTGTATACTTAAATTTTAGTAGGTTCTTTCGTGTGTTCTTAACAACTTTCCTACACGGTTGTCTTAGTACTAGTCGTGTGTGTTTGAAAAATCATCGCACACATTTAAATTTTCAGGACCATACATGTAGGCTTTCATTTCAAATGACATTGCGACACATGCAAATATACATGTAGTAGTAAATCTCCTTATTTTATCCGTTTCACCGTTCATATTCGTACATTGCGATAAAATTATTAATTGATAGCTATACAAGTGTGAAAACTACACAAATCCGCGAGGATAGACACCACTCGCTTAAAAAGAAGGATATATCAGAAAATTCCTACTAGATGAAAGTTTGTTCTAAGTTTTTTTGCATGTGTTACCGCTGGTGCATAGCCTTGACGCATGGTCTGGAAATTCCAAACATGACTCTTAACATTGTGATAAACGTGTGCGATGAGTTTGTAATTAAACACACGTGGAATATCCTAATAAAATGCATGTGATTGCAAGTAAACCAAGGTGGCTTAACGTAGTTACCAATTTATCATGTATGTTTTCTAAAATCATCGCACATGATTTAGTAACTAACCGTCTGTGATTCTTGATCCAAGGTACACAATTTCCGCTCTGTGCGCTCGATACGGATAACACGACGGAGCCGTAAATTTTTGCGACGGCCAACTTCAACACCGTGTGGAATTGCTCAATCTGTAGTGTGTATGTTGTTGCACCGATTTTTGAATGAGGTCCAACATGCATGCCACGGGCGCGTTGCAAACTTGCGTGCGTCGACGAGTAGACAACAATCACATTTTTTTTTGGACAAAAGGCATGGTGCCCTGCTCTAGACAACAATCACTCCACTGCACTGTAAACTGTAGAGTAAATTGTCCTCGATGGATGGACGTCCTCCACGTAGTTGAACTCCTTTCTTGAAGCACGCCATGTGCGGCTGCATGAAGGAATGGCCTCGATGTGGGTGGCATGCACGTCCGTCCTCCGAGGTAGTGATCGACCGAGCTAGCTCTACCATTGGTTCTGGCCGAACCTAACGTGCATGGTCGCACATTGGCTAGCTATCGATCAAACGTGCCAATAAAACTGAGCCGTACGTACCTTGTGCCAAATGACTGTCTCCTGCGGTCCTGCCCGTTAGTTTCATGGCGTGGTGTTGACTAGCTAGACCATGGATCCATTGGCACGTACTACCAACGTAGAGTCAGCACATTGGGACGGAGTTTGAGAGTGTGCGAGCCACAAAGTCATTACAGAGACACTTCTTTTTTACCGGATGAATTTTATGGCACTTTTTGTAAAGTCGGCCATTCCCCGGATGTCTTTGGTCAAACATAATGGAACCATTTCATTTCTAGAGTCCATTCTTATGTTTGATTTAAAAGAAGATTGGAACCAACCGATTCCTCAAAAGAGAATATTCCCCTATATGCGGAAGGTACTCGTCGGCCAAATCAGTGAAACCAAGTGAAACGCCACTAACTACACTTTTTAAACCTTTATACCAGCAATTCATTCCACCTCATTTTACCTCTAACCAAACATAGAAATAAAATATCACCATGATATTTCATTCTAGTGGAATGAAACAATTTAATTCCATTCCCCTTGGTTCTAAAACCAAAGGTCATGCACTATGTGGGTTCGATTCATACAAAAATGTGCCAGAGTGTGAATTGTTGTTGTTTCTCTACAATGTGTGAACCGATTCATCTGCATGCATGGACAGAGATGGGACCCATCCAATTGAAGTAAAAAAATCACAATCCTTCATTACATGCATGCTCAGGCCACTCATTCGTAAGACTGCATGTTGCATGGCAGATGAAAAAAGATTCTTTAAGTGAAAGAATCAAGTAGGAACCAAACCAACTTATTGGTTCACTTTTAATGAATCGATGCTGCACTATGTATTCATTGCTCTCTTTGAACCGCTTTGCTCACACATAGTGGATGGTCTTATGTTTCACCAACGGTCATGGTACCCCTGTCATCTCATCTTTTCGTACTGCATGTCCATGTCCTGAGGTGTTTAACGGACGGTCAGGGACCAAGCAGGTCGCCACGCGTCCAGTGCAGGAAACGTAACGATCCCAGCTAGGCTAGTAGCTACCAAAAATGTCTAGACAGCAGCTGCCCCTCGACAACGATCACATGATCGATCGGCTACTCTCTCCGGCCGACGAGTTCCTCCACCACACCGTGACACGTACCGTCAAAAACGAACCGGCGACGAGATGGGGAGACGATGGGTCGAATCACACACGACAGGCCTAACGCGATGCCGCGCCACTTCAGGAAAAAACACACTCCGCAACGCACCAACGATGTATCCGTGTCCTCAGTTGGAGTGGAGTCGGCACCACGCAGTGTCCCGTGGATATGCTGGACGCGTGCTGGTCGATCTCTCCACGTCAAAGGGCAAAGTGTTTCGACGTAGCTACTAGCGTCCGGTACCGGCACTAGTAGTGACGTGATATAGGTCTACGTACGTACAATACGGAGTGTACCTAACATGGTAACGTCTTTAATCATGCGTGGAGAACCGAGAAATAGAACTGCTACGTATACGGATTGACAACACCTAGGAGGTAGGAATATGAAAATTATATGATTATAATGTCGTGTACACTTCAATTATATAGGATAAGGTAGACATTGAAGTTTATTTTATTCCATTAAAGGAGTTTCAAAAAAGATGATAAACTTCCTATGAAAAGTAGTTCAAATGAAAATTACTACATGGTACAATACTACGAATCAAACAAGGATGATAGGTAGATTTTCTATTGAATTCAAAAATTCATATGTAATTCTTTTGAACCAAAAGAGCCCTAAATCTTATTGTCGGCTTTGAGACGGACATCTTTCCAGTTCATTTTAATTTTGAATCCGCGTGAACCAATGTATCATTTTAAAAGTCAAGAGTCGTTGATGCCTCGGTAAACTTAAAGCACCTCTCAACTAAGCAAAAGCCGATTAAACATGATTAGGTGATAAGGTATAATGAGTATGCCAAAGTTCCACAAAGTTTAGAAAGCCTTACACCGCGGTACTTAGTTATCTTGCCACTATTTTTTTCGCACAAATTTGTTCTAGATCTTCATAAAATTTGTTTCAGTGATATTGTATGGTATTCCCCACCTGTGCTACATAACATTTTCAGTGAAGTCTATATGCATTTTTGGTAAACTCACCGTATTTTCCAGTATGGTTTAGTTGGTTGGCGGACCTCTTCCAATTATTTCCAAAGATAATTTGGTTGGCGTGGTAATGGGGTCATGGCTTGCAAGATTCCAAACTTGACATAAGCACTATTCCTTCTTTTTTTTCTTGCTTGGTTTTCAACCCTAGCTAAACATCATGTACGTCGACATCGTCTTTCTCACCCTCTTCTTCCACCTCCTAATTCTTTTCAGGGACATATACCTTCGAAAGGATACCATTCCGGAACATTTCAGACAAGTTAGTCCAACGTTCATGATATTCAAACCACCACAAAACTTGCGCAATTTTTTAGCATTTGCGATGCGATCGTCATCACATTCACTAACTTTTCGTCGTACGCTTTGAGGCATTTCGGTCAGCCGTGAGTGTCAACCTTCGTTTAAATTTCATCGTCAACCCTCCTCCGGTATGTTGGTTTGCCTTGCACGAGGACTTTGCGAGTGGCACCATGAGGACACGGGTCTTCGACATCAGCGGCGAATGAAATGCATCGTGTGATTGCCGGTGGAGATGCGCATGCGCTCATCAAGGGCCTGAATACATACTACGCATACTACACAACCTAGCATAGTGACGTGCTAGAGGTCAATACAATACCTAACGTGCTAACACTATGGCCTTTAATCATGCATGGAAACCAAGAACAGAACGGCTACGGATTGACAACAGTTCACACTTCTCAGCGTCCTTCAATCTATGGCCTCTCTCATTCTTTATCTTTTTTTTTCTTTGCAAATTTATATGCACATGCCCTACCTGCTTCAGTTATTCTCTCTCCTCCACGTGCCAGGTCAGTGTGTGGGCCCCCCACCACGAGCTACGGTGCCGTACGAGCCGGACTACGGAAACCGAGCGGGCCGGACAGCCAAGCGGTCCCAGGCCGAGCCCGAATCCCATCGGTCGGAGCTAAACCGGGTGCTAATTAAAGGCTCGCGTGGGGCCCACCACACCGGCTTCTTGTCCCTTGTACCTTCCGGGTACTCCAACTGTACCCGCACTTGTACCTCCCTACTCCCCATCTCTGCTGGTTGATCGGAAAAATTATTATAAACTCTCAGCTGGCCTTTATTAAAGAGAGGGATAAAAAACCTTGCTTTGCTACGAACACACCCTTCCTTGTACCCCACATATGATGGATAGATAATTGGACAATTTTTTTGCGAGAAATTGGGTGGTTATTATGCATCACATTATATGGTGTGTCTTAATTTAGGGTTCAATTTTGGGGCTGTATTTCCAAATAGTATTTTACACATATGTGAAGAAACCGGCGATCGTGAACTATTCATGTAACCATGTGAAAATTGGCAAGTGAGCGACACAATCCACATGAGTAATTAATATGAAGACAGTTTCAAATATTAGAAATTCACATTTAGTTATCTTGTTGCATGTAATGTATTGACCGATCAGACATCACGCAACAAATCACACCGGAGGTTCTAGTTTTGTATGAACACCACAAAATTTCCTACTCACTCGTTCATAAAAGGATGTCTCATCTTTGTTCAAATTTGAATGTATAGTCTAGATACATTCAAATTTGAACAAAGTTGAGACATCTTTGACAAACGGATGGAGTATTTTAGAACAGATAGTTTGATGCAAAAACCCGATGCAACCGACGTCTAGTGTACGCAAAGTATCTGCTCGAATAAACACAATCTATTTCGAGTAAATAATTTCTAAATGCCTAATAAGAAACATGATGGACACGCCGAGGGCTTGTAAAATGCAATCACACGACCCTTGGAATGATTCCATATGAGTTGCACATTATTTGTGGCACTTTTTTTTGTTCAGTTTAAACTATTGTACTCCCTCCGATCCATTAAATATATCGAAAGAATAACCAGTACAAGTTGTACGAAGTTGTATCTGTCGTTAAAACTATTGTACTTCCGTTAAATCTGTCGTAAGAAAGCATCATAGCAAGTACAAGTTGTATGTATAACTTCGACGTGTTTGCCGGATTAGAGAGAGTATTTGGTTGCATTTATACAATTGTTTTAGTTCACTTTAATAGGAATAGACCAATTTAGAACAAAACATGTTTGAAAATACACGAGGGTGTTGTAATCTCATCATTCTCGTGTACCCAAAGCAGCTGTCGAAATAAACACCACAATTCCTTTCCGAGTAAAGAAAAAGAATTTGCAAATGCCAACGAAGAAAAAAAATGGCAGAAAGAGCTCTGCATTCTGCAACGCCACCACCTCTTCCGTTATATAAGGAGCCACCATGGCCATTCCGGTACAAACGCCTGCCTCCTCGTGTCCTCTCCACCTCAGCCCAACCAAGAACAAGAACCCGCCGCCGTCGCCGCTCTCCAACTCTCGAGATCCTCAACCGACAGCCGAGAGCCATGAAGCGCCTCCTCCGACGGCTCTCCCGCGTGGCAGCCGCCGACGCGGCCTGCACCGCCACCGGCGCGTCTTACCAGCCGCTCAGAGCCAAGGCCGGCTCCTCCTCGTCGCCCTCCTCCTTCTTCGGCGCGCGGCGGCTCGGCAGCGGCGCGCGGGTGCCGGAGGGCCACGTGCCCGTGTGCGTCGGCGAGGAGGGCGGGCCGGTGGAGCGGTTCGCCGTGCGCGCGGAGCTGCTGGGCCGGCCGCCGTTCGCGGCGCTGCTCCGGCGCGCCGCGCAGGAGTACGGGTACGGCCACCCTGGCGCGCTCCGCATCCCCTGCGCCGTCGCCGACTTCCGCCGGCTCCTGCTCGGCCTCTCCGACGCCGGCGCCGACGACGATGACACGCCGTTCTACTACTAAGCCTGTTCCGCCCCTCCTAGTTCGGGGTATTTGCAGCTTCTGCCACGGAGGGTGTGATTGAAAATATGCCCCCTGGCAGAGCAAATTGCCAGCTGCTGCGGTTTTACCGATCTACCCCTGGGCGGGATGCCTGTACATAGGGAGGGCTCGTGGGGTTGGTGGAGGGCAGGACAGGGAATCCGGCGCATTTTTCTCCTGCAGCTCAACAATTTTAGGATCTGCTGTCTTTTGAGAAGTATTTCTCACTTTCTTTTTCTTCCTTGTTAGAGAGTTCATCTAGCTAGCTAGAAGCTCTAGATCTAGCTCTGGTAGTAGTTGCATTGGAACCATCTGCTTCCTAGGGATTTTTTAAGGTCGATCTTGGACAACAATCATGTAAGCCGCAAGGTTAACCTCATGTTTGTGAAATGGATGAGTTTGCTGCCGCAGATTGAATCTTTCCTAAGTAAGATCTGGGGACGTAATGCATCGCATTTTCGTCGTTTTGTTTTCCCTTTATGCAGGTGCTGCACCACCAGCAATCCAGCTCTGTTATGGAGTACAATGGTGTAGTACTTTTGGTGTGCTTTAGCTTGCCAACCATGGCCACTGCGTTCAGAATTTGTCCGAGAATGTAGCTTTGTTCTGTAGATAGCTGACTGCACATACGTCCATACAGTGTGTCCTGTTCATCACTGAAATTTGGGGAATTCTTGAAAATGTGTATTACTGGAATTGACCAATGTGGCAATGTGGACCTGTCTGGACGGCTGTGTGTTTTGGCAACAGAACATGTGCACTGCTCTCACGGCTTGAGATGATATTCTGCTCAAGACTAAGCACAAAAACCAAATCATTTGTGAAAAAAACTCCAGAACATCCGAGGAAATGACACAAATGCAGTCTATCAGCACAGCCAAAACATTTTGAGATTTTGATTTTTTTCTTCCAAATAACAAACTGAGTGGATTAGCAGAGGTTGCTACCGCACCACATGCATTGACCGATATTGACATAAATCAAGAGTAAATTCCGGTACTCTTATGCGTAAACGGTAAATTAGGGGCAGTATGTATGTCAGCTGCAGTATGACATTTACTTTTAAATTGTGTTCATTGCTAAAATGTATTTTTGATCTGAATCACAGCTGAATAAAATTCCATGTTGCCGTGAATATATTGCCGATCTTTTGCATTTTCTTATCTTTCCAGTATAGTAGTAGTACCAGATACCTTCTCGGCCAAACATAGTGAAAGCAATGCGGATTTTCCTTTCACCATATTGACGGATATATCGACATAAAGCAAAGAGTAAATTAGGGTACTCTTACGCGTAAACGGTACTAAATTCTGCTATCACAAAAAGAAAGATGATTATTCTTCCGTAGAAATTGACTCGCAGAACATGTATTGCCACCGAAGAAGAATTCTTTTGGAGCACACCCCCATGTGCGGATACCTTGGCCATTATAGATGACAGCAGCTTGCATATGCGGCTTAGAGCTGTGGCTGAGCTCACGGGGACGACGATGGGTGAGAAGAGATGGTTTAGCACACCATCTTACCCCGGCTTTACTTGAGCCTAGAAGCAACTAATCCTGGCCATTATACGATATATATATATTCTCGCTGGAATCATTCTGTCAGAAACCGTTAACTGCAAATGACCAAAAACTTAAGGCATCCTACGTCAGTACAGGTAACAGATACGCTAATTTGAGCTGGAGCTCTAGCTTGCATTATTATTAGCATGTGCCTGCCTGCCGCGTCTTTTCTGCACATTTGGGAAATTTCCGGGTTTGAAAAGATGTGAAACGCAGCGAGAATTAGATAGTTTCTTCCCTACAAGTGTCTTATAAAAATGCAGGTACGTACCTAGTAGCTGCGTTCATGATTTGATTTCTCCTTGACGATGTATATATGTGTACTTTTATACTGCACAAGCCGTGTCAACACGACGCACAGCTCACATCGATCTCCGTTTTTTTTCATTTTCTGCAAGCAAGATGTATACATGTTACCAAGTCAACCAACACCAACACCCTCCAAGATGAATTTCAGTCAAGTCGTTGAGAGGAAAGGACACCACCTAGCTGGGAGGGAGCTACGAGAGGTGTGAGGTGACCGGAGTTGATGAGGACCTGCGTCGCCCAGCGGCCGCGTGCATGCATCAATGGAGCTTGCAGGGGCAGGGCACGCCATGTGCTCGCAGGGAGGAGGCAGGAAGTGAAGGCCACATTGAAACTTGAAAGGCAGGCAGGCAGAGGCAGAGCACGCGTGACTGTCAGGGCTCGACGACGCCCCGACCGGCGACCGAGAAGGCGACTGCCCCGGCCACGGCGGCCATGCCGTTGCAGCTCCCGGAGCTCGGACAACTGTTGCGATCCAGCAGCTCGCGCCACCGCGTGGCGTCGCCGCCGCACACGTAGATCGGTTCCCATGGCGGAGTAGATAATAGATAATCTCTCGGCCTTATCTTATCTTGGCTTGACTGCGTCTACGTGAGCAGTGGGCTGCAGTATGTCTGTCAGCTTGAATCGCAAGGCGACGACATGGATCATAGATGGAGCGGCAGCACTGTGCTTCTGAATCGAAGAGATTTTGGTGCGGGGGTGCAGAACGGCAGCGACGAGTGGGAGGAGGATTCTGCTGCGATTCAGCAACACAGCGGTGAACAGTAACAGCGCTTGCTGATTGCTTGCACGCGATCGGAGGCTGAGCGGTTCGCCAGTCTCCGATTCTTCTGAATAAGACAGAACTGGTGCAAATAAAGTTTTATCGTGTACATCTATGCATGCGGCGCAGTAATGACGATTTATCTATCTGCATTTTCATGGTGATACTTTCTCTCTTTAAGTAGGCCCTGGTTCGTATTACTTTTTAAAATTTGGCCTCGACCGTGTCATGTTTACTTCTTCTATGTCATATAAAAGATAAAACTTTTCCCTCGTTTTAAAAAATGCTATAAAAAACTTTTAAAGACACATATTTTTGTCATTTTTACACATACCACACTTAGATATATTTTTTCAGCGAAATTTGCTGTGCGCATGTAGAACCTGGGTATGTACAACCGTAACCATTTCCTAATTTGTTTACATCTAAAAAATATGATTCTTTTAAACGGGTCAGATACCTCACAGTTTCAGATATGTATTTTCTCTACCATGACGCCCGTGCGTCGTGGCAAAAAAAAATGCAACCAGGAGACGAGACCACCGAAAATGATGAAGGCTAACTCGTGTTTAATTACATTTGTAAAAACAAATAAAGATTTTGATTTTCTGAGTTTTGGAATTTGTTTCCTCTTTAATTAGTCTTGTGGATGTTGTTCTGTCCTTTACTATTTAAACTAGTACATATACACATTTTAACTTTGTTACATCAATAGTTAAGGATACTTTTTTCTTCTAATAGTATTTGAAAAAAATAACCCCACAAGTGAACCCTAAATTTGGAAATAACAGAAGTGCTAGCAATACCTTTGAAACAATACAAATATATTCATCATACAACGGGAGGAAGGGCGTGCAAAACCCGAGTTACAAGTAGCTCTTTATTTTAAAATTAATTGTAATCATAGAGTATGTCATATTCTACAACATGTAAACTTCTAAATTATAATTAATTATTGAGATGTGCAAAAATGAAAAAAACTTGAAAGTAATGAAGAGTGCAAATTTTGAAGTACCAAATAAAATCAGTCAACATAATGTTATTTTCGTGTAGCCAACAATATGAGTGATTTTGAGTTGAGTTTCGCATGTTACCATGATGTTCCATTATCTACATGCATGATTTATTTGAAACATGAAATTGTGATTTTCGAAAATAAAGAAACCTGTAAAGCTCAGCCTCCTTTTGTATTTTCCCGGGTGAAAGAAGAATAGCGTACGTGTGTGCATAGGAAAGAAGGCATTTTTAATCTGTTTCAAGGCAAGCAGAGGGAAATGAATAAGTTTCAAGGTACAGTTGGAGTACCCGGAAGGAACAAGAACTCAAGAAGCCGGTGTGATGGCACATGGAGGAGAGAGTAGGCAACGAATGTGACTACAGTTTGACTGAAAAAAAAACAAAGATAAAGAAGAGAGAGCCGAGTGAATGAGTGGGACTGTTGGAGCACTGAACTGTTGTCAATCCGTAGCAGTTGTATTCTGCATATGCATGAAGAAAGGTGGCTCAAAGTCTGCCTATAATTGAAGACCATGCATGTTGTTAGCAATAGCATGTTATTAGGTATTGACGGTATCACATTTCGTCTACGTAAAATACGTCAATACCTAATAACGTTAGAAATGGCTGAAATTACGAGTTTTTTATGATTTTGTGAAACTCGTGTGACAGTGTCCTGTGCCGTTTAAATCGACCCGAAACCAAAAACAAAAAACTGTATGCTATAGCCCACGAAAACGGGTATAAATGTTCGCGATTTTTTTACGATTTCGTGAAAGTCGTGTGACGGGGTGTCAGACCGTTTATATGCACCTGGGACCCAAAAACCGTGTGCTATAACCCATAAAAAAGGCAAGAAATTATGAGTTTTTTACGATTTCGTGAAACTCGTGTGACGGGGTCCCGGACCGTTTAAATCCACCCGGAACCAGAAACTGTGTGCTATAGCCCATGAAAACGACCAGAAATGTCCGAAATCACGAGTTTTTTACGATTTCGTGAAACTCGGGGGACGGGACCACGAGCCGTTTAAATCCACCCGGACCCCAAAACTGTGTGCTATAGATCACGAAAATGGCCACAAATGCCCAAAATCATAAGTTTTTTACGATTTCGTGAAACTCGTGTGACGGGTTTCTGGCCGTTTAAATCCACTTGGGACCTCAAAACTGTGTGCTATAGCCAATAAAAAAGGTCAGAAATGACCGAAATCACAAGTTTTTCACGATTTTGTGAGACTCGTGACGGGTCCCGGACCGTTTAAATCCATCCTGGTCCCCAAAACTATGTGCTATAGCCCATAAAAACGGCAAAAAATGTCCGAAATCACGAGTTTTTACGATTTCATGAAACTCGTGTGACGGGGTCCCGGACCGTTTAAATCCAGCCGGACCCCGAAATTGTGTGCTATATCCCACGAAAACAGTCACAAATGCTCAAAATCACGAGTTTTTTACGATTTCGTGAAACTCGTGTGACGGGGTCCCGGGCCGTTTAAATCCACCCGGAACCAGAAACTGTGTGCTATAGCCCACGAAAACGACCAGAAATGTCCGAAATCACAAGTTTTTATGATTTCGTGAAACTCGTGTGACGGGGTCCCGGACCGTTTATATCCACCCGGGACACAAAAACTGTGTGCTATAGCCCACGAAAACGTTCAGAAATGTCCGTTATTATGAGTTTTTTACGATTTCGTGAAACTCGTGTGACGGGTCACGTACCGTTTATATCCACCTAGAACCCCAAAACTGTGTGCTACAGACCATGAAAAAGGCCAGAAATCATGAGTTTTTTAATGATTTCGTGAAACTCGTGTGACGGGTCCCGGACAGTTTATATCCACCTGGGACCCCAAAACTGTGTGATATAGCCCATAAAAAGGCCAGAAATGCCCGAAATCACGAGTTTTTTTTATGATTTCGTGAAACTCCTGTGACGGGGTCCCTGGTCGTTTAAATCCACCCCGGACCCAAAAACTGTGTGCTATAGCCCACGGAAACGGCCAGAAATGCCCGAAATGGCGAGTTTTTTTACGATTTCGTGAAACTCGTGTGACGGGGTCCCGCGTCGTTTAAATCCACCCCGGATTTCAAAATTGTGTGCTATAGCCCATGAAAACAGCCACAAATGTCTGAAATCACGAGTTTTTTACGATTTCATGAAACTCGTGTGACAGAGTCCCGGGCCGTTTAAATCCACCGGGACCCCAAAACTTTGTGCTATAGCCCACGAAAACGGCCAGAAATGTCTGAAATCACGAGTTTTTTACGATTTCATGAAACTCGTGTGACGGGGTCTCGGACCGTTTATATCCACTCGTGACCCCAAAACTGTGCGCTATAGCCCACGAAAACGGCTAGAAATTCTCGAAATCATGAGTTTTTTACGATTTCGTTAAACTCGGTGGACGGGGCCATGGGCTGTTTAAATCCACCCGGATCCCAAAATTGTGTGCTATAGCCCACAAAAACAGTCAGAAATTTCCATAATCACGATTTTTTTACGATTTCGTGAAACTCGTGTGACGGAGTCCCGGACCGTTTATACCCACCCGGGAACCCAAAACTGTGTGCTATAGCCCATGAAAACGGCCAGAAATGCCCAAAATCACGAGTTTTTCACGATTTTATGAAACTCGTGTGACGAGTCCCGAGCCGTTTAAATCCACCCTGGATCTGAAAACTGTGTGCTATAGGACATGAAAACGGTCAGAAAGTCCCGAAATCACGAGTTTTTCACGATTTTCTCTACCATGACGCCCTTGCGTCGTGGCAAAAAAATGCAACCAGGAGACGAGACCACCGAAAATGATGAAGGCTAACTCGTGTTCAATTACATTTGTAAAAGCAAATAACTATTTTAATTTTCTGAGTTTTGGAATTTGTTTCCCCTTTAATTAGTCTTGTGGATGTTGTTCCGTCCTTTACTATTTAAACTAGTACAGATACACCTTTTAATTAATTAGATTTGTAAATTTGTTTCAACATGTTAACTTCTCAACTATAATTAATTATTGAGATGTGCAAAATGAAAAACTTGGGCACTTGAAATTAGTGAAGAGTGCAAAGTTTGAAGTACCAAAATCAGTCAACAAAATGTTATTTTCGTGTAGCCAACAATATGAGTGATTTTGAGTTGAGTTTCGCATGTTACCATGATGTTTCATTGTCTACATGCATGATTTATTTGAAACTTGAAGCTGTGGTTTTCGAAAATAAAGAAATCTGTAAAGCTCAGACTCCTTTCGTATATTCCTGGGAGAAAGAAGAGTAGCGTACGTGTGTGCATAGCAAAGAAGGCATTTTTAATCTTGTTAGACAATATGTCACGTATAGCGTGTCATATCTCCTATACCTTGTATTGTGGAGAGTTTCTATAATCTCCCATCTAGGGTTAGGGTTTTATAACTTTGTCTATATATTTGCAATACAACGGCAATACACGTTGTGGTCAATTCTCTCACATGGTATCAGCCTAAATCAAAAAATCCCTAGCTTCCGCAACCCTAGCCGCCAGCTCTCTCCTGCCCGCAGCGCCTAGACGCCGCCGCCGGCCGCCTCTCCATCCTCCTTCTCCATGGCGCCACCAGAGCCCGCCGTCCCCCACCCCAACGCCCCTCTATGGGTGCAGGCCACCGCCATCACCAACGTCCGCTCCCTCATCCCGATCGTCCTCGATCTCAAGGTTCCATCCTTCCCTAAGTGGCGGACGTTCTTCACCATCGCCGTCACCACCTACGCGCTCGAGGATCACCTCACCACAGCCTCTCCGCCAACCGATCCGACGTGGCTCCGCCTAGACGCCGCCGTCCTCCGTTGGCTCTACGGCTCCATGTCCATGGACATCGTCGACCTCGTCATGACGACCGACGCCACCGCCTTCACGGTCTGGACTGCGGTCACCGCGCTCTTCAACAACAACCAGAAGACCGTGAGATTTATCTCTGTGAGGAGTTCAGGAACGTTCGCCAGGAGAGCCGCTCCATCACCGACTACCTCCAGCTCCAGAAGACGGCAGCCGATGCTCTCGCCGAGGTCGGGGCGCCCGTGTCCGACACGGACCTCGTCACAAACGTGATCAAGGGTCTCCACGAGGACTACGACATCGTCGCCGATCTTGCCCCCTTCGTCAAGCCATACCCCACCTTCCTCGAGTTCCGCAACATGCTTCTCCTCCATGAGATGAAGGTGACGCGCCGTGCCGCTTCTTCCTCCACCGCCGCCGCGACTGCCTTCGTCGCCGCCAAGCCCGGCCCGTCCCCCGGCCCCATGGCCCTCGCCGCTCCTGCCGGCGGACCTGCTGCTGGCCCTCACGGCGCCCAGCCCTGGAGGGCTCCTAACCCTAGCCACGGCACCGGCTACGGCAAGAACAAGGGCAAGAAGCCCTATGGCGGCTATGGCAACAAGGGCAACGGTGGTGCGCCTCCTAAGCCGACCCCCTTCGACCCTTGGACGGGGGCAATTCAGATGTGGCCCATGCAGTCGCACGGCGCCGGCGACAGCATCCTCGGCGCCGCTCCTCGCTCGGGTCCACGCCCCCACGCCTACGTCGCCGGTCCTCCCCCTGCGGCGCTCGCCTCCTTCTACAACAGCCATGGCGTTGTCCCTGGCCAGACTCACTACGGCGCCCCCTATAGCGCCCCCTACGGCGTCGCACCCTCCCACAATGCGCCATCGGCGCAAACATGGGACCCCAACGCCCTCGCCCAGCACTTCACCAACATGACGCTGCAGCCGCCCACGCCGGAGTGGGCCATGGACAACACCGGTATCCTTTCCTCACTCTCTCCCCATCCTCCTTTTCGTCATGTCACGGTCGGCGACGGCTCCTCCGTTTCCGTCTCCGCCGCCGGGCATGCCTCCCTTCATTCCAACTTTTCCGATCGCCCCCTTCATCTTAACAGCGTCTTAGTTACTCCTCGCATCATTAAAAATCTTGTCTCAGTTTGTCAATTCACTACTGATAACAACTGTTCCGTCAATTTTGACCCTTTTGGTTTTTCTGTGAAGGACCTCATTACGCGGCGTGAGCTTCTTCGGTGCAATAGTACGGGGGATCTTTATCCGTTTCAGCCACCGCAGCCTCGTGCCCTCGTCACCACCACCACCACCCACGACATATGGCATCGCCGTTTGGGTCATCCCGGCCATGACACTTATCGTCGTCTTTCCCAGCATGTTTCTTTACCTTGTAATACAAACAGTAGCTCTCTCTGTCATGCTTGTCAATTAGGTCGTCATGTCCGCTTGCCTTTTTCTTCTTCTACTACTAAGACTACTCGTCCTTTTGAGTTACTTCATTGTGATCTTTGGACGTCCCCAATTTTAAGTAATTCAGGCAACAAATATTTCTTAGTTATTCTTGATGATTTTACTCATTTTCTTTGGACGGTTCCCCTTCGCCAAAAATCTGCTGCTTACGCCTCTCTTGCGTCTCTCCATGCTTTCGCCCAAACCCAGTTTAACCTACCTATCGCATCTATCCAGATGGACAACGGTCGTGAGTTCGATAATGCCAAACTACACTCGCTAGCCGCCGCGCACGGCATCCACATCCGCTTCTCTTGCCCATACACCTCCCAACAAAACGGTAAAGCTGAGCGTATCATCCGCACGGTCAACGACATTGTCCGGTCTATTCTTTTTCAGGCTAGCTTACCACCTCGCTTTTGGGTTGAAGCCCTTAACCATGCTACACACCTCCTTAATCGCCTCCCTACCAAAACCATCAGCGCCCCCTCCCCATATTTCGCCCTACACAATGCCCACCCGGATTACTCGATGCTTCGTGTTTTCGGTTGTCTTTGCTATCCCAACACCGCTGCAACCATGCCTCACAAACTCGCTCCCCGGTCTAGTGCATGTGTCTTCCTAGGTCACTCCCCACACCATAAGGGCTATCGCTGCATGGATCTCACCACTCACCGCATCATCATCTCTCGCCACGTTATTTTTGATGAGTCCACATTCCCTTTCTTGTCTCTGCAGCCCCCGTCCGCTGCTACCTACGCCTTTCTCGAAGATGACACTCCTCTCCCCACTCCACCGGCTGCGCCCGCCCCGCGTGCTCCCTCTCCACCACCCTCGCCGCGCGCCCCATCGCCGCCGCCGCACCCTACACCCCCGCCACCCCCTATCACGCATCGGACGCGTAGCACCTCTGGTATCCACGTTCCTCCCCGTGAGCGGCTTAACCTGCATGCTTCTGTCAACAGGTACTCTCCGGTTCCGACATCAGCCCGAGCTGCACTCAAGGACCCCAATTGGCTCGATGCCATGACCGCGGAATACCGTGCTCTCCTCGGCAACGACACTTGGGATCTCGTGCCCCCGCCTCGCAACGCCAACATCGTCACCGGCAAGTGGGTGTTCCGCCACAAGCTCAAGTCCGATGGCTCTCTCGACCGCTATAAAGCACGGTGGGTGCTTCGCGGTTTCTCCCAGGAGCACGGCGTCGTCTTCGACGAGACCTTCAGCCCGGTTGTGAAACCGGCCACGGTCCGCGTCATCCTCTCCCTCGCCCTCTCCCTCAACTGGGGGACTCGCCAACTGGACGTCAAGAATGCCTTTCTGCACGGCAAGCTCGCTGAGGTCGTCTACTCTCGCCAACCCACCGGCTTCATCGACTCCACTCGCCCCGATCACGTTTGCCGCTTAAACCCTTCCCTCTACGGTCTCAAGCAGGCTCCTCGGGCGTGGTACCAGCGCTTCGCGACCTTCATCATCTCGACAAGCTTCACGTGTTCCTGCTCTGACACGTCACTGTTCGTTCTTCAGTGCGCAGAGGGTACGGCATATCTCTTGCTGTATGTCGACGACATCGTCCTCACCGCCTCATCACCGAGTCTCCTTGATCGGATCACCGCCTCCCTCCGCTCCGAGTTAGCCATCACGGACATGGGGAGTCTCCACTACTTCCTCGGCATCGCGGTGACCCGCGACTCTTCGGGGATGCATCTCTCTCAAGCCAAGTACGCCGCGGAAATTCTTAAAAAGGCGGGCATGACCGCCTGCACGCCCGCGACGACACCGGTTGACACTTCTCCCAAGCTCGCCTCCACCGCCGGTGCTCCTGTTGATGATCCTACGGATTATCGGAGTTTCGCCGGGGCACTGCAGTATCTCACCTTCACGCGTCCTGACATCGCATACGCCGTCCAGCAGGTGTGTCTTCATATGCACGACCCTCTCGCGCAGCACTTGGCGGCCATCAAGCGTATTTTGCGCTATGTCAAGGGCACGATCTCTCATGGTCTCCAGCTTCACTCATCATCGCCGGACTCCATGATCACCTACACCGACGCTGATTGGGCCGGCTGCCCTGACACTCGCCGATCTACGTCAGGCTTGTGTGTGTACCTCGGTGACAACCTCATCTCCTGGTCTTCCAAGCGGCAACACACGGTCTCTCGTTCCAGTGCCGAGGCTGAATACCGTGCTGTGGCTAACGCCGTCGCCGAAGCCAGTTGGATCCGCCAACTTCTCCACGAGCTTCACCGCCCTACTCCTCCTGCTACGGTCGTGTTCTGCGACAACGTCAGCGCCGTCTACATGTCCACGAACCCCGTTCAGCATCAACACACTAAACACATCGAGATCGACCTTCACTTCGTTCGCGATCGTGTTGCCATGGGCCAGATCCGAGTGCTGCATGTTCCCTCGTCTCGACAGTTTGCCGACATCTTGACGAAGGGTCTCCCCTCACCATTGTTTCTGGATTTTCGGTCCAGTCTCAACGTCCGTTCTCCTCCCGTTGTGACTGCGGGGGAGTGTTAGACAATATGTCACGTATAGCGTGTCATATCTCCTATACCTTGTATTGTGGAGAGTTTCTAAAATCTCCCATCTAGGGTTAGGGTTTTGTAACTTTGTCTATATATTTGCAATACAACGGCAATACACGTTGTGGTCAATTCTCTCACAAATCTGTTTCAAGTCAAGCAGAGGGAAGTGAATAAGTTTAGGAGGTACGAGTGCGGGTACAGTTGGAGTACCCGGAAGCCGGTGTGATGGCACATGGCGGAGAGAGTAGGCAACAAATGTGACTACAGTTTGACGAAAAGAACAAAGATAAAAAAGAGAGAGCCGAGTGAATGAGTGGGACTATTGGCATGAAGAAAGGTGGCTCAAAGTCTGCCTATAATTGAAGACCACGCATGCTGTTAGCAATAGCATGTTAGGTATATTGACGTATTGTACGTAGACGTATGGTACTCCTACGTCAGTAGACTAGGTTGCACTAGCATGCGAAACATTTTCACGTGGAGAGATCGATGGACCAGCACGTTGGCGCGCATGGCGATCCGGCAAATCCACAGAACAGTGTATATATGCGTAGTGCCGGCTTGTGGTGTGGCCATGGCAAACGTGATCGAGCCACTCTAAACGACACGGACACGTCGTAGTACAGTGTTAGCTGCGTTATGGAGTGTGTTTTTTTCCGGAATAGGCGCGGCATGGCGTTAGGGGCCTCAAAAGATTCCAACTGATCGGCCGGAGAAGGTAATCGATCGTCATGTGATCGGCGTCGAGCGGCCGCTGCTGTCTAAGCATTTTGTGTGGCGTGGGATTGATACGTGTCGTGTCGTGTGGACGCGGGGCGATTGATACAAAAATTTAATGTCGGACACAACTTTAATGGAAATTTTATACAAACACTTTAAAATTTAATGTAATGAAATGACATGAGTTTTGAACTTTTGAGCTAAACTAAAGTAATCTAGATGCGGCTCGATCCAACCTTGTTGCCGTCAGCTTTTGCTAAATGCGAACACACACCTTTCGTTGCGGTGCCGCACGCTCGCCACCACCCTTTGGTCGTTATGTTTCTCATGGGCAGCACACTTGGTCGCAATGAGGGAGCTAGCGGGGATCCTCCTCCAACATGGCAATTAACTACTGCTGCTTGGCCGACCCTCCCTTCTAGACCACTTGTTCGGCGGCCATGAGAGGGGACGTGCACACTCCTCCACAACAAAGGAGGGGTTGGGTCTGATGCCGAGGTGAACATAACGCACGATTTGGTTGAGCGTGTCCCATGTGGTGGCGATGTGTTGGGGCATAGCGACGGTGGGTTGTGTGGGATATGGCGAAAGAGAGATTGATAGCACAGGTTGTGAAGTTGCGCAGGAAAGGAATGAACAAATAGTGAGCACGCGTCGTGTCGAAATTTAACAGCGGCACGTCGTGCTGGCCCTAGCATTGCTTGGAAGCCGAGAAGGCTAGACGTTGCATACCTAAGTCTGAGCATTGCGTCGGCCATATGCTTCGTCGTGAATGCGACACATAATGCTTGTGTCCTACACCGCCATCCTGTCCTTTACCAGACAATTTTCGACACACCCATGAACATGCCGCTAAGTTTGGAGGTCATTTCGAGCGTGCCAGACAAAAATCAGCTTGATTCGAATAAATATGGGTACGGTTTGACCGTTTTTTCGGTCCGCAGCTCCAATAAACTTTCAGACCGTTATTTGGAGGTGTCGGTGGAGATTCTCTTACACACTTGCACTATTCTCCGTCTCTTGTTTTCACATTCACTCAGGTGGTCAACTGTTAATCCGCTTAACGTGCAGTCGTTACGCATGTGCTGTCTCTACGTTTGTAGGACTTGCCAATGGATCCGTGGTCTAGCTAGACATGTTGTCAACACAACACTCAACACATGCCATGCCAATCGGAAAAAATGGAACGGGCAGAGGAGAGACACTCGTTTGGCAGAAGGTACGGCCGGTACGTACGTTTCAGTTTCAACGGCACGTTCTCCCGGTGCTATGGGTAGCTACTCGACCATGCACGTTAGTAGGTTCGGCCAGAACAAATATATGGCACATGGCGTGCGGAAGAATAATTCAAGTACGTGGAGGACGTACGTCGATCCATCCACGGCAATTTACAGTACGGTGCAATGCAGTGAACTTTGTCTTTCCTCGCTCCACGGACGCGTGGTGTGGATGTTAGACAGTGTTAAAAAACGGTGCAAGAACACGAGCTTAACTAACTAGATAGAGCAATAGTGCAGTCCAGGATGGCAAAAACTCCTACTCCGGCCCTGCGTCCCATATTACTTGACTGAACTGTAAGTTTTTTTCAGAGGAGCAGGGCCTCGTGCCAGTTTTACATTGCAAACCACGTACTCCTATCCTCCCTGGAAGAACACAAACGAATTTCAAACGCCTCAACGGACTGTTCCTCATGCATCCACAAGCTATACGTGCATGCATGTATTTGTGCGACGCCTGTTCCACGTAAGCCGTACGTACGCGTGACCGTACTGGTAATCGGTACGACGACGAGATCCATGCAGGACACTCTCCACCGGTGGAGCATGCTTAATAAACAGTTTCACTGCACACACGTACACCTGCACCTCGATCGGCGACTTTCTTACCACAGAGACGACTGTGGCAGGCGGGCCCGGCCTGCCGCCTATCTTGCCCGTCGGTACGTAGACAACGCCCACACGCCGGGGGCTGCTGCTAGCCCTTGGTAAGGTTGCATGGGCCCTGCCAAGGCGCCGGTCACGGGCGCACCAGAAGGGAGAAAGGTGGTGGTGGCCGGCCGGACGCCGGAGACGGCGAGATCGGTCTATCCATGGAATCATCCGTGGTGTGTTTGCTTGCAGAACGTCCTGGCAGGGCATGGCATGGTCTCCCAGGTGCAGTCCATCTCCATGTGAGGACCTAGACCTCGGCCTCGATCGGCGACCATACACGCTAGATCTTGCGTTCATGGAGAGTCGGATACGCTGCCTGCGCTCGAGTGGATCCAAGAACACACGGTAGTGACAGTGATCGATGGATATCACTGCTGATGAAACCTGCTGCCTGCTGGTGGAGAAACCTCGAGTGGATATCACTCCTCTGCAGGGCGGAAATGCAGGAGTACGTACCCGACAGGAGTGAACGGGCGGCGCGTCCGTCTAGCTGTTGAGCCCCACGGTGGCCGGCCCGCCGGAGCCCCAAGCTCGCGTGGTCCAGCCGGGACTAGCGCACCACACCTAACGGGAGTACAGCTTGTACGGCACCCACCGCCACTTGCCATGCAACTTGTTGTTCTTCGGTGCATGCTTACATGGTTCCGTACGAGCGAACTTTTACGGTCACCAACTATATATTTTCCTTTCTTTGACAACTACTCTATACTAAATCTGAGTCAATTAATATAGAACGGAGGGAGTAGTAGTAGATTGTACTGATATACTTACTCCGTTTCAAATTAGACGAGTCTCATTTATATAAACGAAAGTCATCGAACATGAAATAGAGGGAGTAATAAGCGAGTTCGTAAAAAGAAAGAAAACACCGCATTCCTCTCATGGAAACATCCTCTATCGTCCAGAAAAAAGGCTACGAAGAGAAGGACTATTTCAAGCCTCTAGCCACCGTTCTTCTTCGCCAATTTGAGTGGTCTAAACACCAGGACGCGGACTATTGGCGCATAGAGACTATCAGATCTGATATATCATTTTTTAAAGAAAATTGTAATGTGATCAAAATATTTTAATTTGCTTTACGCTCAAAGATGGCTAGTTTTTCTACTCGTGGTAACAGTTTCGCAAAAAAAATTATATACGAATATAAGAATTTTTTGGACAAATATGGTACTCATCACAGATGAGATGAGTACTACTTAAAATAAGACATGGCCGTGAGATCACACAAATATTTAAGCCAGCTACACAAGTACACATCCAGCTTGTCGGTAATACTATTATATACGATGACGCGTTCGTCAGTTGGCCGGTATGAGTATTTTCGTACGACTGATTCCGTCGCTCCATCACATGGAAGCCCTAGCTGCCCAGCTCAGCTCACCCTCTAGACTTCAGTCTAGTCAATAATCCACTAAACAAATGGAGCTCCTCGACCTGACGACTGACGACCGTACAGTCCAGCATCACGGGCAGCTCCTGCTCCGTTATTTCACACGAAATAGGCTTTCGTCCCGTTTTATAAATAAATCCCAATGATCGAAACGATACAAGGTGGTGTGGAAAACCTCTTACAAGCAGATCAAAGAGAAACAAAAATAAACTAGAAAGCACCAAGCTTGCTACCGAAGATGCCGTCGAGGTCAAGGAAACCAAAGCTCCACAATGCCGCCCCCAAGAGGGTAACGACGCACGTAGCGCCGCCGTCATCGAGACCCGTCGGTCTAGGGTTTTCACCCAGAGCCCTAGTGTGAAGAGCGTAGCAACAACAACGCCCTCAAGAGGGTAGCGACACCCACAGGTGTCACCGTTGTTGGTGCCGGAGCGCTGAACTTTCGCCCGGAGAAACCCTCCCCACACTTGGTTCCTCAAACCACCTTCAGTCCCCGAGCTGAGCTTCCACACACGATCTGGGTGCTGATCTGGGTGCTGACAAAGCAGACCAACATCCGCCAACACCAGGAGACCCCAAAGACCACTCCTTGCCACCCACACGGTCCAAAGAGATGGGCCACCACCACCGCCACGCCGCCCTGCCGCCAAGACGCTCGTGCGGTTCACCTTCCGGGGCCGCCGCCCCGGCATCCTCGGACTCGCGCCCGTGTAGCGAGCCTCCTCGTGTGACCTGCGAGGCAAAGAATAGGATCGATAGAGATCATAGGACGACGGCGACACGACCATCCAAAGGAGACCGCCCTCCACCACCACTGCAGGTAGCTGCCGACCGGACGTAGCAGCAGGGGCACACCCGCCTGGCCGGGCCCCATTGGGCCTGTGAAGTCCCCGCCGTCACGCTGCAGCAAGAGAGCCGACGCCACAGTGCCCCTGTTCACACCGCCCCACCTTCACCGCGCAAGGCCAGCACCAATTGCCCACTGCTCCATGACGGCCTCCTCATCGTGCATGTTCCTAGCCACCACATGCCCGCCTGGCCCGTGGCAGCCCAGATCAGGCGCGAGTCGTCGCGCCGCTAGCCGGAGAGCTGCTGCACCGCCTCCTGGAAGACCACCCGCCCGCCGGTGGTCCTCGACGAGCTATCCCACGCCACCGGAAGGCCACGCCGACGCACCACTCGTCGAGGTCGTCGCCTGTTACAGCAGTGGGCCGACGAGCAAGATAGTAACAACGCCTCCGTGCCACCTGCAAGTCGCGCCCCGCAGGACCAAGATGAGAAGCAGCCACCATGCCAACCTGGCTATGGCGCCCCACCCCGAAGGCAGCAAGGGGATGCGAACCTCCCGTCCATGGCCAGGGTAGCCTCCACCCGCCGGGCCTAGATCGGCCCCTCCCTGGCCCAGATCTGGCCCGCGCGGGCCAGCGTCGCCAGGCTTCTCCGACCGGACGCCTTGCCCAGCGAGAGACGAGGCAGCACGCCGGAGGCCAACCGCTGTAGACAGAGGGAGCCGCCGGGGCGGAGTCGCCGGAGACGCGCGGAGGAGAGTCGGAGGTCCCAGTGCCGTAGCCTCCTCTGAGCTGCAGCAGGGACCCGACAGCGGGAGATCCCCGCCGTCCCCTTCACCGGCGCCACGCGGATATGTCCGGCAGCTGCCTCCAAGGACGGCGAGGGAGAGATGCAGGGAGGAGGAGGCTGGCGGCGCGGGGCTGTTTTTTTGCCCCTCCCGTCGCCCAGAGGAGGCGACCGAGGAGCCTATGTCCGGAACTCCCTCTAACCCTGCTCCGTTATTTCATATTCCGTTTTGCGTAATGAAAGCCAATAATGCGGTGGAACCAGTGGCGATCGTGTTATTATACTCCTCCATTTTCTTGTCCCACTGTACCATCTTTTGCTTGTACCAATGGCGATAGATGCCTCGATCACCACTTCAATTTTTGGAATTTACGTACGTGATGGGTCAAGTTAAACAAACCAAAACCCTGCCAAACCCTGCATATACAAATTGTTAAGTTGTGCCTCCTTTGTCACTTTGTGTGCTATGATAGTACAGTGCCACTACTGCTCCGTACAATGATTCTTACTTAACAAATGGTGTTGTTTGATTGATCTTATTCCCCGCGCATACGTATAAGCTGTTCCCGGTTTTGAAAATAGAATATGTAAGCAGTTAACTAGTCCGCTAGCTAGCTACGATCTGTCGTGGACGATGTGCGTACGTCGTTTTCAGGTCCGTTTTGCTTGCGCGTCGACGTAAGTATGTATGTACTGCGTATGAGTAGACGAAAACCCGTTAGTTTAGTTACTTAGATATGTTGTGCTGATCGAGATGGTCATCCGTGCTTATCACATTCTTAAAGTTAGACCATCAGCCCCGACCCAAATTCAAACCACGGTCCTCCCACGCAATTTTAAATTGGAATCATTGGCGGTGGCGACGACGTCTCATCAACCAAGTGTTTCTTCTTCTTTCTATCATAGGTAGACCATCACGACCAATGTCCTTATTAAGCATATCTCGCGCTGAAACAAAACATCACGGGTTGGATGATTGCACCGAGAAGATCACATCGATCCAGATAATCAAATATGTTTTCTCCCAAGTTAGCCACTTTCATCAAATGAGCAAGTACCGATTAATCAACGGTTTTGCCGTTTCTTTCTCACGGTTCAATTGTTTTATCCTTGTACTGCATATTGCAGCGGTCAATCTTATTGGTGCATTTTTCTCCACGGCCGTTCCCACGAAACGACCATGGAGAAGAAGATATATGAGCCGTTAGCTCGGTCCGACAAGAGTGACGACCGCCATTTTATGTCCTGTCTAATTAAGGACGTGTTTGATCAATCTGCTGACAAGACGCACTCAGAGCTGAAAATTTGGACTATTGCCCTCACTTACACAATGACAAAGACATCTGACAAAAACACAATTTGCGGGGCGACGACACGAACATGCTCAAGGAGAAAGAAAATATGGCAAAACTCTTTAGTGAGCAAATGGATCAGTGTTAAAGATGCCGGAGTAGTATTTTTCCTGAACTTTTGTCTCTAATGCACCACCATTTGTTGGAACAAGGATCGGCGTGGACACAGAAGTGTAGTTTGTATAAGCGGTGTTGGTTTGTTGGAATTGTCCAAGCTATGCATCTCCTCCGGTGACATGCATGACTCCGACCATCAACCATCTCACCAGCCTCCGTTTAATTTCATATTCCAGCTTTCAGCTCCCTGGGAAGTGGGAATACATGACAACATATCGATCTACGTACGTACATTACATAATGGATCAGGAGGCAGCTCGGTTGCCAGGTCATGAGTCAACCAAGAAGCGCGTCAGTGCCAGACAGCACCATTGCTGCAAGTACGCATGAGTACGGTACAGCTGATCATTGGTTCATTAACACCCAATCATGCATGGAGATGCAGACCCCGTACATACGTACAAATCGACTATCGTACTGCCCCCCATTGTTCGTTGGTTGCTCCTGAAACAGAAACTCAACCGAATCAGACTAACAAACCGTAATAACAAAACTGAAACCAGCTCGACATGCAGGGCACATGCGCCGCCAGCCTGCTCGATCGGGCTATCCGATCGATCCTGATTCCTGAGTGAGTAGCAGATCGTATCCCGAGTTGTGATCGGGTGTTGATGCGATTCCTCCTATCCTATCTTCTCTTATCCTCCAGTCATCAGTTTCTCTTTCTCACCACTCACCAGGTCGACAGTTCGGGGCTGAACGTGAGAGAACGCGGCGATCGACATCGATTCTTCCAGCAGGCGCCAGGCAGTGAGCCAACGGTGAGTAAAAGAAGTCGCAACTTTTATGCCCTGATGGCTGTACGGAGTAGATTGAAAATGAAGCATCACAGCGTCGTTTCACAGTATCAGTCTGAATTGACAGGGTGCCTGATTCAGTGCTGTGAACGAATACATCAAAAAAACAATCGAGCAGGCCTTCCTATTGCTTAGCAGTCTAGAAAACTTCCTGATGCGTATGCTAGGAGGCCTGGGCCGCTTCAGTACAAGCCTATATGGGCCTATTGGGTAATAGCTGGCCCAAATCGTACAATACCTGGAAGGACACTACTCGAGTTGGGCGGGTGCTAGTTTAGGCCATGTTTGCAGCGAATTTTTTGTTTTTACAGCAAAAAAGATCCAGTGCTCCCGAATACTTTGTATTTTAAGGTACATAATAATGACAAAATTGTGATATATATATATCTATTTATCAGATTTTTCCAATTTTGCGTAGCCAATAATAAACATATTTAAAATTGATATTTTGCATGTTTGTGAGATACAACATTGGCTACATCCGGGATGTTTTTTAGATTTCTTTTGACACTTGTAAATACGATTTTAATTTTTTTAAAACTAGCAGACGCTCTCGTGCTCCGGAGGCAAAAACACTTTCGGATTTTTGTCGCACTAACTTTTTCCCGTTTTGATTCGCCACTATAAAAAAAAATCCATCATGCTCCTCATTAGTTGCCTCTTTCTCTCCCTTTGTTATTAGATTTGTTAACCCTGTCATTAGCACTTAGCAGTGCCTTTTATGAAGAAAATAATTTACACAATGATCGGGCAACAATTTACACGGAATATGCCTGAAATCCTTTTCCAAGATACACCGGACACTATTTGTGGTCATGCGTCTCAGAACGATGTACACTTGGGCTTGATAAGCGATTTCAACGTAATTGACCTTCTTCCTGTTGTTCCGTTCCTTGCAAGCATTCCTCATGACGTACATGAGGTGATTGCTGCAAAGAAAATCTCCACTTGATACCGTGAGTGACCCCTGAAAGATCTGTCCTCTAAAAGAACTAGTAGCACTTAGAACATCAGGTTCTTTCTCTTTTGGAGTCATGTCATGCCACCTTCTCAAGCAAAGGTGAGCCTTCAACTTGAATATAAGACAATATCCAAGGGAAAAATGCAAGGAAAATTGGCCTCCAGGAAGTCCATGTTAGTACAAATTCACTTCATCCAACGTGCATTAAACTTCTCCTTTTCTGGAAAAAGTTTTTACCAGAACGTGGTATGCATCTTGTCTAAAACAGAGGGATTAAAGAACATGGTGCCTAAGATAAAGTACCCCCACCAGATCAGCAGCACTTCGTGAACCAATCAGGAAAATTAGGCCGCCTGTTAAAAAATGCCTACTCTACTGCACTACAAAATTCCCACTCATGGGTGTAGAACGTGTTAAGGAGTATTAGTATTGGTCTAGGAGTCCGTATTAGGCTAGATTTACTTTCGTGTTCCCCAAGTCAGATGTACTATATATTGTGTCCTTTAGCCCCCTGGTAATACAAGTTGCATATTCCTAACATGGTATCAGAGCTTAGGTTTAGCCTTTTCTTTTTCGGGCGCGCAACTTGTCCTGCCCCCGATCCACCTCTACCCTCTTCCGCTGCCGATACAATCTAGATCGTATTCTTTTCTTTCCGATCTGTTGCTAGTGCGCTGCTGCAGCTGTTTTCCGGCTGGCCTGCTGACGAGGTTCTAGCTCGGCAAGTCCCAGGGTTGTACACCCCGGGTTGATTGATGGGGAGATAGGAGAGTGCAAGGTGATCACGACGGCTGACAAGCAAGGTTTACCCAGGTTCAGGCTCCCGGAGGATAACACCCTACTCCTGCTCGTCTGGTTATTGATGCGAGTAGCGATTACAATGGCGAGATTGTGATCTCGCTAGGGTTTGTGGTTCTGAGCGTGCGTTGTCCTCTAGGACGGGCAACCCTCCTGGCTTTATAGGTAGCCAGGTCTCGGGTTGTTGGTACAGATACGGTAGGTTTTAAGCCCTAACCGAGTTGGACTAGGATACGAGATCCCCCGAGTGGGCCTTCTGCGGGCCTTTCCATCCTTGGCGCGGCCCAGGTAGCCTCATCGTGGGCCACCCGTAAGGTAGCCCCACGTCAGTAGCCCCCGAGTGCTTGATCGAGTCTCAGAGTCGGACAAAGGACTCCTTCTTCCTGGACGCGCCATTGGATTGCTTGATCTTGAGCCTGAACTCGAATTTCTTCAGTCGAACCAGCCTCTCCCGATGGGAGTAATCATGTGCAGTCGAATTATTTTGACATCTTCTTGTAAAGCTTGCTTCTATTCAGCCTGCTTTGGCTTACTTGTTGGGTTGGTTCGGCTGCCTGAGCTTACTGTACAGATCACTCGAAAGGTTTCTTCGGGTGCTCAGATCACTGGCTGATCTTACCTTGCTGATTTCAGCTGTGAAGCTTACCACTCGAATGAATCTATCGAGTTTCTTCGGTTGGTTTCGGAGCCGTTGGCTTGTTGACGTCATTGATGACGATCTTGCTGCACGCCTCTGCGTCCGATGGGACATGACGTGGTGGGCCCCGCTGTCAGATATGACCACGACCACAGCTGTCACGTCCCCGAACTGGGCGCGAAATTTGCGCGGCGCGGCGACGACGCCTCGGTTCTCGTGCGTAGTGGAGGAAGCTGGCGGCGACGATTGGCTTCTCTGCGCGACACGTGGACGGCTGGATGGCTTCGCTCGGAGCCCTTGCGTGATGGACGGTTGAGATGCCGGTCCTCGAGGAATAAGTACTGCTCCCTGGCGTTTGGGATGTCATCTTCTCCAATCCATTCTTTCCTTTTCCTCTCCTCTTGCGCTCTGCCATTGCCGCCGCCGTCCCGAGCTCAAAGCAATCTCTCCCCGCACCCTCCGACCTGAGCGATGGGCAAGCCGAAGGGCACTTCTGGCTCATCTGCCGCCGCTGTCGATGACGCCGGGTTGATGAAGAAGCCCGAGGGCGACTGGCAGAGGTCGACGACGAAGAAGACTGATGTCGAGCTGCTCCGCGCGCAGGGCCTGCTGCCACCTGCGGGGGAAGTCCAGGTACGAGTCCCTGGCAAAGAAGCGTTTCCC
Organism: Poa annua; assembly: GCA_026929855.1. Classification (NCBI taxonomy): domain Eukaryota; kingdom Viridiplantae; phylum Streptophyta; class Magnoliopsida; order Poales; family Poaceae; genus Poa; species Poa annua. The sequence continues at coordinate 102,884,962 of CM049430.1, read as the reverse complement.
ACTCCCCGCGATGGGGAGCGCGTTTGCTTCGCGGACTTCGTTCCGCGCGGCTTCGGGTTCCCCATGCACGATTTTGTGCGCGGGCTCCTGTACGCCTATGGGGTTCAGATCCATGATCTGACCCCCAATGGCGTCCTGAGCATCGCGGGCTTCATCGTGTTGTGCGAGTGCTTCCTGGGAGTCGCACCCCACTGGGGCTTGTGGAAGTCGCTCTTCCTCGTTCGCAAGAACGTAGGGAAGAGTGGGCGGACCTTCCCAGTGGGCGGCTTCGGGATCCAGGTGCGCGGTGATACCGCGTACTTCCAAATGAAGAAGTCGGACTCCGTCCAAGGGTGGCGCCGGAGATGGTTCTACGTCCAGTCGAACGACGACGGACTGGACGCCTTTGATGGCAAGCGCGGGTTGCGGAAGACTGGCGCCTGGGCGCACCCGCTGTCTGCCGTGGAGAAGGAGGCAGTGCGGCCCCTGCTGACCCTGCTGCAGGAGCTGACCCAGACCCTTGGGCGTGAAGCGGGTGGCGTCTTTCTGATGGCCACCTTCTTCCGCCTTCGGATGCAGCCACTCCGCGCCCGGCCCCACCCGATGTGGGCCGCCGAGGGCGTTAGCGCCAGGCCGCTGGATGACGAGGAGGTGGAGGCCAACGTCAGGTCCATCACCAACCTTCGAGCCGCGGACGCCTGCAACGTCACGTGCCCCGTTGCTCCTTACGGGGCTGCGAATCCCGTTCCTGAGGTGAGTCTGATCTTGCTCTCTTTTTGCACTTGTTCGACTTGAGTCTACTTTGCATTTTGATTCGACTTGCGTCTACTTTTCTTCAGGGTCGGGCTCTATTCATCAGCTACCCTCCTCTCCCTGAGAACGGGCCCGACGATGAGTCAAAGTTCGTCGAGGAAGAGGACGAGGATGAAGAGATCCCTTCCGCACATTCTCCCCGCGATGAGGTGGAGGAGGAAGACGAAGTGGTAGAACCCGCGAAGAAGAAGCGGAAGCTTCCGAGTCGCGGCGAGTCTGCCACCGCGTCGTCACCTGCCAGGGGTGTGGATGTTGCCGAGGAGGAGGCCGTGGCGACGTCCCCGGGTGCGCAATCTTCGGGTGGCTGGGAGGAACCTCTCAACGTTCCCCCAGTCAGCTCTGCAGCGCCACGGTCCTTCGCGCGGATGCCCTCGCCCTCTCTGTCGAGTTTCGACGACGCCAGCTCCCCCAGGTTAGTTTCTTTGCACATGTCCTTCGAGTAGTACTTTGCAGGTTCGTCATTGAGTTGTCTTGTATTCTTGATTTTGGTGTAGCCACCGCTCTGACAACGTCGGCTCCCCCCTTCGGGATACGGAGCTTACTTCTGGCCCTTCGACTGGGCTGGAGACGCCTGTGGTGGTGGAGAGGGCGCATGTTGAGGCTGCCGGCCTGGCCTCGTCTAGCCGGGTTCCTCCTTCGACTGCCGAGGACCTTGAGCTCCTGGACCACGTAAGTCTTCTCTTATTTTTCTTGTATTCCTGATTTCTCATCGGGTGCGCGATCAGCGCTCCCGATGGGAGTAGCCCCCGAAGGTGTGGGTGACTAGCATAGTCGTCCGCAACTTTATTGATATCTTGTTCTTTTTATTTTCAGCCGTATTATCGCCAGCAGCTCGACGCAGCCGTGGCTTATGTTCGCCTGGAGAAGGAGAGGGACCAACTGCGTTCCTCGCTGGACCAGGCTACTGGCCGGGTGGATGAGCTTGAAAAGGCTCTTCGTGAGTCTCAAGAGCGGGAGCTGGCGCGGGTCGCCCAGGAGAGAACTCAAATCGGTCGCCTCCTTTCACTCGCAGCTGTTCTTGGGGGTGAGTATCGGTTTGACGCTTACTTAGTCTTCGTCCCTTTTCTTGTCCTGACATTGAATTTTGGCGCAGAGACTTGCGGTGGCGCTCCTCCAGAAGACGCGTCGAGCGACACGGTCGAATTGGCAACTGCGGTTGGCTTCTTCGACCGGGTTTGCGCCCATGCCTCGGATGCTCTGAAGAAGTCTTCCACCGCGTTGGAGAAGTCGACCGGGGCCCTGGCTGTGGTGCATCAGAGCATTTTTCCGGGGAGCCAGCCGCCAGCGACCGTGGACGCTCTGGCCGCACCGTTTGGGGACGCGACCACCATCGCCGACTTCACGCGGTCGCAGACGGTACGCGGCTCCGAGCTCACCTTCCAGCTCCTTTTAGGCCACCAAGTTCCAGGTGACTTCGAGAAGATCGTCAGCGGTTTTCCTCGGAAACCTGATGGTCGGACCGCGTCGCTGAGTGGCGTGAAGGAGCGCGCCTCGCAGCTGGCTGCGCAGCTTGTGGCACTCTTCGAGAGGGCCCTTGCTAAGGCGACTGAAGCGGCTGCTCGGAAGGGCCGCTCCCGGTCGCAGTCCGCGGCCTTAGAGTAGGCATAGGTGTAGGGATGCAGCAGTCGCTGTGGCTTGTATTTTGAACTCCCTGTTTGTAATGACTATTGCCCTGTCGGGTTTTTTGCTCTTCAGTATTGAATTTGCTGGCTTTTCTGTCTTCTAAGTTGAACTGTGCTTGGCGGTCGCATTTCTATATTGACTCTGCGTGTTCCTGACAGAGTGACATGCGCGATGATGCTTCGCCTTCTCCCTTGGCACGGCCGAGTGGCACGGCTTCCTCTTCGGGTGCTCGCCGTCGTCGGGCGGCGTCGGCTCTTCCGCGCAGTGCGAATGACCAGCGGATAATCACCTACTTGAAGAACAAGGTGGCGGAGCTTGAGGCGACCCTGAAGAATACGGAGCGGCTGTTGCAGCGCTCCCAGTCGCATCCCACGGCGGAGTTCTCACGTCGTGAAGATTTTTTGCTTGGAGAGATGGACTTGATCAGTCGGCAGCTGCAGGGTATGTATCATGTTGGCGGCTGACATCGCTGTTGTTTGTCCTTCTCGTTCTGATTTGCAGTTCGTGTGCGCAGATGTTAATCCTGATTGGGAGGCCGAGCGGGATCGCGTTGAAGAGCGAGTCACTCGAGAGGCGTCCGGCGACTCCTATGAGGCCCGCCAGTTCTGGGTGAACAAGTCGAGGGGGCGCGTCCTAGCCACGATGCTTGATCGAACGTGGCGCGCTGCCGCTCTTCTGGAGAGTTGCCGGAAGACACTTTGGCACGTCAACCGCGTGTACTTCCCGCATAATGCGCAGCCGAACGGGTTGCCTGCCTTGCTGGAAAGGTTCCGTGATGGCGAAGGGCTGAAGGAAGTTGTCGACGCTCAGCTGGTGGCTGGTGCAAACGCGGCGCTAGCGTACGTTCGGATGCACCGGCCACATCTTCCGCTTGAACGGGTGCTTGAAGGCCTGCCAGGTGACGACGACTTCGACGAGACCTTGCCGGCTGCGCGCCGGGTTATCCGGCAAGTTCAGGACTTGAGCGAGCGGCTTGTAGGTCCTCTCGATGCGCCAAAGGCTGAACCTGCAGTCTAAAGCAGCTGTCGTCTGATGTACAGGGTTAGCTATAGAGGGTAAATTTGCTTGTATAGATACATTGTAGTAGATTATAGCACTGTTTCGAGTAATGAGAATTGATATGTTTACTTGAAAGTGAGGGTGCCTGATTCGACCTGTGTGGCGCAGCTGCCGAGTGTGCTAAGCAGTGGCCTAGGTTTTTTCAAATGTTACCTGTATGCCGCGGTCTCTGATTTTATCAGGTGGCGACTTAGGATTCTGGAACTTGACCTGTGCAGCGCAGCCCCCGAGTAGGTTCGAGTGGCGGCCGAGGATTTTTCTGAATAATTCCTGTCTGGCGCGGTCCCCGAGTAGGTCGAGTGACGGCCTAGGATTACAAGTGTTACCTGTTTTGGCGCAGCCCCCGAGTATGTCGGGTGGTGACCTAGGATTTGGAACTTGACCTGTGCAGCGCAGCCCCCGAGTAGGTTCGAGTGGTGGCCGAGGATTTTTGATTCTGTGCTTGCATGGCGCAGCCCCCGAGTAAGTTGGGTAGTGGCCTAAGCTTTTATTTCAACCTGTATGGCGCAGCCCCCGAGTGGTTCGGGTGGCGGCCTAGGATTTTTGGCATGCTTGTATGGCGCAGCCCCCGAGTGGTTCGGGTAGCGGCCTAAGCTATTATTTCAACCTGTGTGGCCAGCCCCCGAGTGGATCGAGTGGCTGCCTAGGATTTCTGAGCTTCTTGAGTGATGGGAAAGAGGAGGCAGATTTTCTTCAAGCCACTTTATTGATTCATGCGAACAGGCCGCCTCATTAAAAACCCTCCAGTCCCCGCAGGTACCCTGGTAAGGAAAAGAGTGCGTCTGAAACCTGCCGCGTTGACTTCCTTGTACAACGCTTGATGTGAACTAGGCGTAGAACCGGCGGAGTTGTGCTACGTTCCACGGGTTGCTGCAGTCTGCTCCTGTCTTCGAGTCCTTTAGGCGGTATGCTCCATTGCCTATTGCTTCTGTTATGATGTACGGGCCCTCCCATGGGGAAGCGAGCTTGTGCACCTTCTTTTGCTTGAGTCGAAGAACCAGATCGCCTGCCACGAACGCTCTTGGTCGCAGCCTCCGGGTATGATAATTACGCAGGTCCTGCTGATACACGGCTGATCGTGCTAGGGCGATGTCGCGTGCTTCGTCCAGGGTGTCCCTGCTGTCTTCGAGTGCTTCCTCTGCTCCTGACTCGTCGTAGGCGACTACTCTTGGTGCGTCAAACTTGATGTCGCAGGGGAGGACCGCCTCTGCGCCGTACACCATGAAGAATGGCGTGTACTGGGTAGATCTATTCGGCGTTGTTCGCAGACTCCATAGGACTGATGGCAGTTCTTCCACCCATGCGCCCGCTGCGCGTTTCAGGGGTGCGCGCAGTCGCTTCTTGATGCCGTTGCAGACTAAGCCATTGGCCTTCTCTACTTGTCCGTTGGACTGCGGGTGCGAGACAGACGCGTAGTTGAGCTTGATCCCCTGCTCTGAGCAGAAGTCTTTGAATTCCTCGGCTGTGAAGTTCGAGCCGTTGTCGGTGATGATCCCATTAGGTACTCCGAACCTGAAGATGATTGACCTGATGAAGTTGACCGCTGTGGACGCAGTCGAACTTGTGATGGGCACGGCTTCGATCCACTTTGTGAATTTATCGACTGCGACCAGGAGGTGGGTATGACCTCCGGGTGAGGATTTCTTCAGCGGGCCCACCATGTCCAGGCCCCATTGGGCAAAGGGCCAGGCTAGTGGTATTGTTTTGAGCTCTGATGCTGGGGCGTGCGGCTTGTTGGCAAATTCCTGGCACCCTGTGCATTTCCTCACCAGTTCCTCGGCGTCCTGCATGGATGTGAGCCAATAGAATCCGGCTCGCAGCGCCTTGGCCACCAGCGCCCGGCTGCTTGCGTGATGTCCGCATGTACCCGAGTGAATGTCGAGTAGGATGGCTTGGCCGTCGACTGGATGTATGCACCTTTGCAGGATTCCCGATATACTTCTTTTGTAGAGCTCCCCGTTGATGACGGTGAAACTTTTGGAGCGTCTGATGATGCGCTTTGCTTCGACTGGGTCAGCTGGCAGCTTTCGATGCAGTATGTATGCCAGGTATGGTCCTGTCCATGTGGCTTCGACTAGCATGACTTCCATGGGGGCCTTGTCTTGGCTTGGCGGGTTGACATCGCCTTTTGTAGTTGCAGTGCTTGCTGTACCCTGAGTCTTGATGGATCTTTGTGTGATGCACTCGAGGAAAACGCCGGGTGGGACTGGCACCCTGTCCGAGCCCATGTTGGCTAGGGCGTCAGCTTCCTCGTTGCTTTCACGGCCGATGTGGCGTAGTTCGCAGCCGTCGAAGTTTCCTTCCATCTGATTGTAGAGGTCTCTGTAGGCTATCATGTTGTCCGCGATGGCGTCGCAGGACTTCATGGTTTGCTGTACCACCAGGTAGGAGTCGCCGTAGATCATGAGGTGCGTGGCGCCGCAGTTCTTGGCCATCCGCATGCCGTGGATCAGGGCCTCGTATTCGGCTTCGTTGTTGGATGGCTTCGGGAAGCCCATCTGCAAGACATACTTGAGCTTGTCGCCTTTGGGGGAGATGAGTACGACTCCTGCCCCGGCTGACTTGAATTTCTTCGAGCCATCAAAGTACATTGTCCATGCGTTGGACAGGTCGGGGACATTTGGTAGCTGGGCTTCTATCCACTCGGTAGTGAACTCCGGGAGAACTTGGGCCTTGATAGACTTCGGGTGAGCATACTTCAGCCCCCATGGTCCTAGTTCGACAACCCACTTGGCGACTCGTCCTGTCGCGCGCTGATTTGTGAGGATGTCTGCTAGTCCGGAGGAGCTTACCACCGTGATCGGGTGCTCAGAGAAGTAGTGGACGACCTTTCTGGAGGTCATGAAGACTCCGTACGCCAGCTTCTGGTAATGCGGGTAATTCTGCTTGGACAAGGTGAGCACCTCGCTAAGGTAGTATACGGGCCTTTGCACTGGGTGGCTGTGCCCTTCTTCTTCGCGTTCGACTACGAGCACCGTGCTCACCACCCTGTTTGTTGCTGAGACGTACAGGTAAAGCGGCTCGTTTTCCAGTGGTGCCACGAGGACCGGAGAGGTTGTCAGTGTCTTCTTGAGATGGTCGAATGCGTCTTGCGCTTCTTGCGTCCACTCGAACTTGTCTGACTTCTTCATCAGTTGGTAGAAGGGCAAGGCCTTTTCTCCCAACTTACTAACGAACCGGCTGAGAGCTGCGACTCGGCCGGCTAATCGTTGCACCTCCCTGAGCTTCGTCGGTGCTGGCATTGTGAGTATGTTTTGCACCTTCTCGGGATTTGCTTCGATTCCTCTTGCGGATACAAGGTACCCTAGTAGCTCTCCGGCTGGCACGCCGAATACGCACTTCTCTGGATTGAGTTTGATCTGGTACACGTCCAGTGCGGCGAAGACCTTGCGTAGATCGTCGACTAGGGTATCTTCCTTCCGGGTAGTGACGACGATATCGTCGACGTAGACTTGGACAATCTGCCCGATTAGCCCCTTAAGGCATGCTTGCATTGTCCGCTGGTATGTGGCACCTGCGTTCTTTAACCCGAACGGCATCGTCTGGTAGCAGAAAACGCCGTCGGGTGTGATGAAAGCTGTCTTCTCTTCGTCCTCGACCTTCAGCCTGATCTGCTGGTAACCTGAGTAGGCGTCCAGAAAAGATAGGCGTTCGCAACCTGCAGTCGAGTCGATGATCTGGTCTATCCGCGGGAGCGGGAAGTGGTCTTTGGGGCAGCATTTGTTGACTGCGGTGAAGTCCACGCACATGCGTAGTTTCTTCGTCTTCTTTTTCTCAACAAGGACCGGGTTAGCGACCCAGTCCGAGTCTTTGATTTCTCGGATGAACTTGGCGTGCAATAATCTGTCGACTTCCATGGTGATAGCGTCTCGTTTGGGTCCTGAGAAGCGTCGCATGGATTGCTTGACTGGCCTCGCGTCCACGTGGACTTTCAGAGAGTGCTCGGCGAGTTCCCTGGGTATCCCCGGCATGTCAGAAGGTTGCCATGCGAAGATTTTCCAGTTCTCACGTAGGAACTCGACGAGCGCGCTTTCCTACGCGGGTGTCAGGCTTGATGAGACCTTGACTGTCTTTCCGCTGTCAGTCGGATGGACTTGGTGGGTGGCGGTGTCGTCGCTCGTGTTGAACGCTGCGTCTTTGGCAGGCTTCTTGCGAGCCGGGAAGATGGTCTTGTCGTTGTCGGCTGATATGGCTTTGAACCGCTCTTCGACGCCGAAGGACTCGGAGATCTTGGCAAACTCGCGGTCGCAGCTGTTGGAGAGCCCAAAGTCGCCGCGGACGGTGATCACTCCTTTTGGCCCGGGTAACTTTATCATCAGGTAGGCGTAGTGGGGTACTGCCATGAACCTGGCAAAGCTTGGGCGTCCGAGGATGGCGTGGTATTGTGACTTCCAGTCGACGACCTCAAAGTCTATCGACTCCTTTCGGAAGTGCTCGGGTGTTCCGAGGATGACGTCGAGTGTGATAGTTCCCATGGGTGTGATTGGCTGCCCTGGTACTATGCCATGGAAGGTGGTCTCCGACTCCGGCAATTTTTCTGTCGATCTGTTCATTCGTCTGAGGGTGTCGGCGAATATGATGTTGATGCCGCTGCCCCCGTCTAGGAACACCTTCTTCAGGCTGTAGTCGCCGATCAAAGCCTCAATCACGAGTGCGGCGTGCCCTGGTCGGACTACCTCCGCTGGGTGATCTGCCCTGGAAAATGTGATTGGTGTCTCCGACCCGCGCAGGTAGTCTGGTACCGCGCGCGGGCTGTTGATGGCTTGAAGTACTTGGCGTGTGATGATTTTCTGCCTCCTGTTCGACGGGGGTCCCTTCTGTATCATGTTCAACTGTCCCCGTGCGGCTGGGTACGCGTCGGCTGCTGCTGGCGTATTTTGTTGCTGCTGCTGCGGCTGGGGAAACGCTCCTGCCGCCTGCAGTTGATTGTTGTTTGCGGGTGCTGCTTGGATGGCTAGCTGTGGTGCCGCCCGTATGGCCTGCACTGGGGCGATTATTTGCTGCATGGCATGGTAGATCTTCCTTGCTTTGCGGCAATCTTTCAACAGGTGGTTTGAACCCCACTTTCCTGTTACCGGGTTGCGGAACGAGTGATGTTTACAGGGTTGCATCAGTTCCTCTGCCGGGGTTAACGGGCGCTTCCACTCGCGCTTCTGCCCTCCATCGCTGTGGTCGATGCTGCTGCTGCCACGGTTGTACTGACTTGAGCTTGGCTGTCGACTTTGCTCGTGCTGTCTGCTGCCCTCACGCTTGACCTCGCGGGGGGTTTCATAACCCGCCGCTACTAACTCGATTGAGTCGTGCGTGTAACGTGCCTTCCTCTTCTGACGCGACTCGCGCCAGTTGCTTGTTTCGCCTTCCTTTTTGGGAGAAGTTTCGCGGACGTAGTCCTCCCCTTCAGCCCATTGGTTGGCTGTCTTCATTAACTCTATTGTGGTCTTCGGCTGGAGCCTACCAAATTCCTCCCGGAGGTCGCGGCGAGCAACGCCATGCATGAAGGCGTCCATCACCCTGTCCTCTGATACGGGTTCCATGGTGTTGCGGAGGAGTGTCCACCTTTGGATGTAAGATCGGAGCGACTCGTCTTTCCCTTGCTTGCAGGCCTGCAACTCGATGTAAGTCGTTGGTCTGGCGAATGTTCCCGAGAAACTTTTGATGAAGTTGTCTTGGAATTCTTCCCACGTTCGAAAGGAATCTTTGGGTTGGCTTGTGAGCCACCCGCGTGCAGAGTCTGTCAGCATGAGCTGGATGTACTGCATTGCTGTGGTTGATGTTCCACCTTGGCAGGTGCAAGCAATAAGGTAGTCCTCAAGCCATAGCTTCGGGTCTTGCTTTCCGTCGTACTTTGGTGTGCCGGCCGTCAACTTAAAGCCTTTAGGCATGCGGGTGTCGCGGATGTTGAAGGAGAAACACGCTGCGCCGCACGGCTCGAAGTCGCGATCGGCGTGGTCGTTTGTGTGTGCCGCGCTAGCCGAACGTTCCTTGCGACTGCGGTCCACCGTCTTCTGCGTCAGGACGTCGCGTAGGTCCTTGATTGGCTGTTGTTGTGCCGCCGGGATGCCCGACGTCGTTGGTTCGTGAGCTTGATTACCTGGCCCCTTGGCCGCTAGAGCTTCTTCGATTGCCCTTATGGAGGCAATTTGTTGCTGGTGGAGGAGGGAGCGCGTGTCACCCTCCGGTGGCTGCGTGAGCCGAAGGTACGTCTCGACTGCTATTAAGGCGGCGTTTGCTGTTTTTGGGACGGGTATCCCGTTTTCATCTTCGGTGACGAAGGAAGAGTCGAGGTTGCGGGTGAGCCTTGTCCGATCAGCTTCTCCCATGTGGGGGACACGGGCTCTGGTTCGCCGTGCTCCCTGAGTCACCTCTGTGGAGGATGTGAAGGAGAGAGCAGCTCGCCTGGCACTCGACGCATCCGCGTCCCTTTTGCGCCTGAGAAGTTCGGCCTTTTCGACGCGAATTCGTTCGCCTTCCTTGCGTAGCAAGTACTGGACCGCCAGGTGATCGTCTCTAGATGCGTTGGGTGGCGGGAACGTGCCCTCGTCCACATGCTTCATTGCTTGGATCGCCATATCGCGCGTGATGACGAGTTTCGTCTGGTCTGGCATGTCCACCTCCAGTGGGTATGCGGGTTCGTCGTCGTCGTCATGCGGCGCTGTGCCAGCCATGAAGACCTGCCTGGGGTAGGCATGCATTGGAGAGTTGGTGCTACCGCTGCTACTTATGTCACCCGCTTCTTGCTCGGGGTCGAAAATTGCTGCAACGTGGCGCGCGGCGCACCCGCTGTCGCGTCTCTTCGCGATTGTCCATGTGCCCGCACTCGACGGGGCGAGTGCGAGTGGCTTGGGGTAGACCTGGGACTTCCAGGAAGATGAGGGCGCGCGTGACGTTGATGTCGGACGCGGGCCCCCGGTCGTACGTGCGGGCGCGACGGTGGAGGTGGGTCTTGACATGATTGACCGCGCGATCGAGGTCGGGGTTGTAGACTCGATTTGCGTGGTCGTTGTCGAGACTGTCAACGTAGATGTCCTCTTTGCGGGTATCGCTGGCGCACACCTTGCGGGTGCGGCAGATGCGATCTTCGCGGGTCCGGCGATCGCGATCTCCGCGGGTGCGGCAGATGCGATCTTCGCGGGTCCAGCGGGCGCGGTCTCCGCGGGTGCGACAGATGCGATCTTCGCGGGTCCAGCGGGCGCGGTCTCCGCGGGTGCGGCAGATGCGATCTTCGCGGGTCCAGCGGGCGCGGTGGTCGGCGATTTTGATGATGCCGCCGCGCGTAACGCCGTAGTCGTAGACCTGAGTATGCCACGACTATCGATGCAACAGAATATGGAGCCGAAGGTGATGTGTATACCTTTGTCCAGATCAGCGTACACCGATTGATGAGCTTTCGAGTGGATGACGTACTCGAAGGAGCCGAATCGGATCGACTCCCTGATGGCGGGTGCGCCGATCTTCATTGCGGATGGAGCCAGCGTGACCATGATCCTAGCACTTGTTTGATTTCCCACAGACGGCGCCAATTGACGAGGTTCTAGCTCGGCAAGTCCCAGGGTTGTACACCCCGGGTTGATTGATGGGGAGATAGGAGAGTGCAAGGTGATCACGACGGCTGACAAGCAAGGTTTACCCAGGTTCAGGCTCCCGGAGGATAACACCCTACTCCTGCTCGTCTGGTTATTGATGCGAGTAGCGATTACAATGGCGAGATTGTGATCTCGCTAGGGTTTGTGATTCTGAGCGTGCGTTGTCCTCTAGGACGGGCAACCCTCCTGGCTTTATAGGTAGCCAGGTCTCGGGTTGTTGGTACAGATACGGTAGGTTTTAAGCCCTAACCGAGTTGGACTAGGATACGAGATCCCCCGAGTGGGCCTTCTGCGGGCCTTTCCATCCTTGGCGCGGCCCAGGTAGCCTCATCGTGGGCCACCCGTAAGGTAGCCCCACGTCACCTGCTGCCTCTCCAGTTCTAATGTATCCCTTCCGTACGTGTCCAGCGCGGCTCTCCTGGCTGCTGCTGACGTTGTACACTTCGATTGCTCCTGGTCGCTGCTTCTGGTTCTGTGCTCGTGTGGTTCTTCTCGCACGTGTGGTTTCTGCTATCATTGATTGGATCGGATCAGCTAGCATCCATTGGATCTGATCGGTGGTTGACTAGCTCCTTCTAATAAACTCTTTTTTTGTCAGCGGTTTTAGATCTTGCCGCCATCGTAATCTTTTTTTCTCTGACGTCGCCGCCGCTCTGCCCTGGTCGCCGCCGCCCTCCGGCCGCCACCGCCGCGCCCCGGCCGCCCCGCCGCCCTCCGGCCGCCACTATCCCCTCGTCCTCGGCGTCTTCTTCGACCGCGGCGCCCCCTTCGACTTCGGCGCCACCTTCGATCTCGGCGCCACCTTCGACCTCGGCGCCACCTTCTACCTCGGCGCCGTCCTCTCCTAGTACTCCTCCGTCTAGTTCCCCTAGTTCTCCTCGTTCTCCGGTTTCGGATTCTTCCTCTCATGTTTCTTCTTCCTCTTCTCCTTCTCCTAGCGCAATGCTTTTCTTCTCTTGATGTGCCATCTTTTGACAACCCATCTTCTCTCTTGATGCGGTCTGTCTTTCTTTGAAGCGCCATATGTCTCATTGTCATTGATCTACGCACATTCTTTTGTCGCGAGCTTCTTTCGCCATCGTTTGCTTGTGCTATGATCGTTTGTGACATGCTCTTCTCTTGATCGATTTTTGGTCTCTGTCGGTCTTCTTCTTCGATCTGCGCTATCCACTTTGGCTTGACTTTCACAGGTTATTGAAGACTCTTCATGCGATGACGATACTCTCAAGACGCGGATTTTGGATTATCTTTTGTTTTCTAGTTTACACTTCTTCAAATGCAATGCTATTGCATACGCTTTGCATTTGAGGGGGGGGGGTGTGTTAAGGAGTATTAGTATTGGTCTAGGAGTCCGTATTAGACTAGATTTACTTTCATGTTCCCCAAGTCAGATGTACTATATATTGTGTCCTTTAGCCCCCTGGTAATACAAGTTGCATATTCCTAACATACATCAAGAAGTTTCGTAGGAAAGTAATATTACCTTTTTTTATTAGGTGATCACTTGTTAGTTGTTAGCTTTGTTAGAAATTATGTGTTTCTCTTATCGATATATTAGCTGGCATTGGAAATAGCTAAATAAGTTTGATGAAGTTATCATGAAATGATAGAATGACAAGTCTTTAGACAAAAAATATCTAGTTTGGTAAAACCGCATGTCACTTTTAAAAAAAACAGCACAAACATTGACACTCGCGTACACACACCCTATAAACACACATACGTATATCCTATCTCTATGAGAAGTTCCAAAACACAAGCGTCTAACTATCACGGGAACGTCGCCTGCCACTTAAAAACATTATACGGCGTGATTGTCTTGGTTCAGTCAAACCACATACCCAAACAGCCGTCATCACTCTATTCTTCCTTCGTCATACTTGTCATTGTCATCTCCTTACCGAGTCGATCACAAGTCTTTTAGAAAAATTCCTTATTTGTTTGTTCCGTAGTGAATTAGAAGGAACCAAAACCCCAATCTTCCTCTCTCTCCAAGCGACCAGATCTTCACCTCCTGTTGGATATGTTTGTTGTAATTTTTCTTTGTTAATGTAATCCATGTATTAGTCCTAATAAAACCGATAAGAGTAGGAATAGCTATTCCGCGAAAATGTGGTTGGAAGAGAATTATGTGTGCAAAAATATGGTTCAAAGCATGAGAAAAAATGAATATATTCCTTTTAAAAAAAATGTTGCTGAGAGTATCACCATATTGTATCAAATACTTTGGTCAAACAGGGATACACTCAATTTTCCGTAAACAATGTGCGTACAAAATCTCTCTAATGTCTGCAATTGAGAAAGCATATATGATATATCTTGCCACAATCAGGTCTTCAAGCTCTTTCTAGGAACATATACGAGTAGAAGTAGACATGATCTCTGCCATAATACCTTCACGCACTTCGAACCATGCATGCGTGCAAGCATGAGCAGATCGTCGAATTCAACGATGATATCACGAACCTAGGAATGCTCGCATCATGATTCACCGGTCCCAGTCAATATTGGCATGCACCCGGTCTCGTTGAAAAAGAATTGATTAATTAGTGCAAACGTGCAATTAACAAATATAGCTTCTAGAACGGTGACTTGGATGGATTCACCGTGCTGGAAATTAAGCTTTTGGAGAAGATTGACGACGACGCATGTTCATTTAGCAGTTTACCTCTCACCGATGAATGCTTGATTGAATCCAAACGGCTGAATTACCGGATAAGAAACGACCGGTCTATACAAGCCGTTGGCCTGGTAAAAAAAATCTTGGATAACTTTTCCATGTCTAGGAGTAGCCAATGCTTATCACACACGGTAAACCACTAGTCAGGGTCAAGTTAAGCATTGATATCTGACAGTGACCTGAGATCAGCCTGGCGTGCTCTCGTTTTGTTTTGTTTTTTTTTGTTTGAGAAAGGCGTGCTCTCGTTCGGCTAGTCGGGTCTCTGCCGTATCGTATCATGCATGGGAGTATGGGACATTAGTTGGGTAGGATTACAACGGCACACGTATCTACCAATGTCGCGATCCTTTCTTGGAACCGGAACATGTTGCAAGAACATTCAAATATGTGTACGTAGTCAGTACGTGCGTTGAATCCAAAGCTAATATATCCATGTGTTGTTAGAATAAAAGCATATTTTCTCCTTAGAAAAAGCATAAACTGTCCCATTTTCAAGTAAAGTACTACTAGTAGTAACTTTGCAGTACATCTATCTTGTACAGTTGTATTGAGACGTACCGTACGATCGACAAAAGCCGGACTAGGCACAGATTCTCTGAGACGGGTAGAACCATAGTTGCAGACAAAATAGCGTTTACCAAAGACGCATGAATCAAGATCGAGCCAATTTACTTTTAAAATAAATACAAATCAGATGCCAGTGATCGATATTTATTTACTATCGGCGTGTCCACCCATCGGTGGTGTCAGTATATATAGTACCGATGTGGGCGTGAACACACCTGATCCCAAATGGCACTACTTGTTGAATATAAGTATAGTGCATAGCCCATTTTCATCAGTTCGGACTTATGGTATAGATAGCTAGTGTAGCAATTCTATATGGTATCAGAGTCAAGAGGTCTCGAGTTCGAGACCCTGTTCACACGGATAAAAAAAAAGACCGGCCCGTTTCTGTCCCACGCCAAGTACTAAAATAGCCTAGACGTGAGGGGAGGGAGGGGGTGTTGAATATAAATATAGTGTCTAGCCCATTTCCATCAGTTCAGACTTATGATTTATTAGAATCTAAATCATTTGGACATCTCAAAATAACCGAGAAAAATCATCATAGTTATGGAGTTGCATTTTCCTGTATTTGACCTGGTCAGTGCTGCTATAGCTCCTGGACAACTCCAAGCACCTCAAAGAGAATAGTCTTGTCCAACATCACATGGAATCAGCGTCACAATTAAGCACGTGTGCCCCGGTCGTCCGTCCGTAAGACAAGTAAAACCTACCCAAGAAGAATCGCAGGACTTAATTATGAGGAGATAAAGGAAATTAACGAGCCGTACAAACCCTCGTCCAAAGGAAAGGAACAGTTCCTCTCATCGGAAGCTCGTCGGCAAGTTGGACGATCGACCACGGGAGGACGTTCGTACGTACCACGGTGTATGTTGGCGGCGGCGCTCAGGTCAAGTCGCCGGTCGATTCGTCCAGCACTACGGCCGCCCGGTCAGTCGGATCCCAATTGGAACCACCGGCCGGTACCCGTTTTAGTTCATTAATTAGTTAAATTAGTTAAGTTAATGTAAAGTCGATCGGCTGGTCCAGTTCTACGGCTGCGACTGCTAGCAAATGGTAAATGGTGGCACCTGCATGCGGTCATTTTCCTGCTTGAATTTTTTGCAATATTAAAAAAATCTACTCCCTCCGATCTGAATTATTTTTATGGCACGGTTGTGTAGTGTTTTTACTAGGCTAGCAGCTTTTCTTTTCTTTTTGAAAGAAACTAGTATGGTGGCCCTCGCACATGCGAGGGCAACATCTAAAACTATTCAAAATAATATGTCTAATTGGACATATATATTTCTAGTGGATGAATAAAAATATTATAGTTCCATTGTCACCAAAAATATCAAATGTGAATTTGTTTTTCATAAATGTTAATTCGTGGGCCCTTGAAAACGGGAATGCATCACATTTTGTTGAAATAGTTAAATTGTTTATGTTTGTCTTACGTGGATAGTTTTTCCCCGATGCGCACATCGCTTCATTGTGAAATACACAATGTCTTAGACACGATGAAAGACATAATGTTTTAGACACGGTTACTTATGATATGATTATATTGTCAAAAATAAAAGTAGGATTTTGTAAAAGACAATCCGATCATTATATTTTGCTTGTTTACTTAAATCGGGTCCACCGGATCAGTAGCTACATATTTTTTTTTATCAATGCATATTTTTATAACATGTTATATCTTACAATCAAACAGTAGGCAGAGATAATTCATTATATATGTGTAATACAATATTATCTTGTGTCAAAGGAAAAAGTGACGATTTGAAAGATAAACTAATTACTTAGTAGTCCCTCCGTTCTGAATTAATTGACTCAGATTTAGTACAACTTGCGCTAAATCTGAGTCTATTAATTTAGACGGAGGGAATAATAGATTGGAACTTCAGTTACTTACTTTCATGGGCCGAATAATATGGTAATGATCCGAATAAGATAATTCTTAGTGACACATTATATATTGAAATATTTGACACCGTTTCATCGGATAACTCCTCGAAGATATAAAAATTTTATTTTTATCTATGGAGTAACAACCGAGGTCGTGGTAAATCCATGAATTTGATTCGATTTGTTTTTCTTATACTATAGAAATAAACATTTCAATTCAGCGATGGCAATGATATGAATAAGCTAATTCAGAGTGAAACATTATACATCAAAATATTTGGCACTGTTTAATCGGATAACACAATGACAACGATATGAAGAAACTAACTTTGAGTAAAACATTATGAACTAAAGCAATACTTTTTCAGTACAAAAGCATTTGCATCATTGTGTTCCAACCAAAAAAACTATTATTGTTAACAACATATACAATTCATGTGTTAATTTCTATTAAATCAATTATTTCTAGAAGACTCAAAATGGTATGTGAAGAAAGACAGATCAAAGGAAATATCTAGTTCCACTCACCATTGTGCTACATTATTTTAAGTTATCGCTGCACGGCCTTGTACATGTTGACTCACCTTATGTACCTGATGTACATACATGTGCAATCATGCACCATTGTATGTCCCGATGCACCACCTTATGTAAATGTCTAAGTGAAATTAGAGACTCGTAGCAGCAGTGTAGAGAGCAACATATGAACAACAATTTCAAACTAGATGCACTATAATATATAACTTCAATTGTACGTATCAAAATAGTAACGCTTCACAACTCGAAATATCACTGGACTTATAGCAGTGTAGCTGTTGCGGAGATCGAAATTATTTTCTTCTTTTTTGCAAACTGGTCGGATTAAACACGTGATCAATTTGTAGGGTTGTTGGGTTGGAAGATCAAGTGACACTGGGCATGATGCATCTCGTGTGCTTCCAAAAATTTAGGTCCACAACCTTGTGAGGAAAAAATACGTCCAAGGTGGTGTTCCCATGTCCCTATGCTAGAGACCAAATAATATTCAACATGTTGTACACATTGTAGATCAATCTCTAATAGATACATGGAACCTCGTGACATATATAACTAACCATGTTGCTTTGTGACCCGATTGAAGAAAAAGGTGGGTTTTACTTTGTACTCATGTTTGGACCCATACTCTACCGTTGAAGATGTAAAATCACCTGATTTCCTCTCTTTAATCACTAAATGCAAATTTAGTTATCTAAATAACTCGGCTGATGGGGATTCCACATTTGTTCTTTAAGAAAAGATTGCCACCTAATAACATATATACACACGTGTGTATTTATTTGTTTTCTACAAAAAATGTCACGTACTGTAGCTCATGAGAACATATATCTAACACGCTATCCAACAACCCACAGGTTAGGTACGCTAGATTGATCAAGAGTACTTGGAACGAAATGACAATAAAAAGACCTAGTCGAATTGGTGTTTTGACAGATTATCAGCTAATGACTATATCGATCATGTTATTTAATAGGAAGACATGTATAATTAATATTTTAAATACGGTCTGCTAAAAAAATCATATGTATAAGAGCGTGTTCCTAGGAAAGGTTCACATATATAGAGCACCTGATGGTATTTTTATCGATCAATCAGTTAGCCATACACGTCCGACCGTCCAGCACAATATTTCATACCAGAAATATCCCTCCGGTATCTCAGAAAATAGAAGTAGAAGGATGCATGTGATTATACATCCCTGGCTAGCATGTGGTGATGGCTAGCGTGAGATCACCGTCAGCTGCCGCGCGCTTGTAGAAGCGAGTTTTTTTCATTGTCTATCTCGTGCTGACATTCGTAGGTGCAACGCCATGGGTTTTTCCTAGCTCGCTTAGGGAATTAGGATGAAATCTTTGTCGGTACGTACGTGAACTGTTATTTTAGAATAAACTGTCTAAGTATCATGCATGACACGTAACGTGTTGGTGCTGCGTACGTGAACAATTTGATTTTATCTCTCTTTAAATCTTAACCATCAACTATATATCCAACTGATCAAATCAGTGAAGTTAGATAGAAGATCTATGTTCACACGTACATGGACTCTTATTTCCTTTTTTAAGGAGAACTACCGATCAGTTTTGATGTGGGCACGTGTTGGCACGTTAACATGTTTGTGCCTTGTGTTACACAATTATTAATTATTAATTTAATCTGAATCATTAATTTTAGATCTAACTATCAAAATTAATTAAAAAGATGTGGCTTAACCTGGTGTCTCGAAAAACTAACTCATTTTGCTTTTAGTATATAATAGATGCCGTAGAGCAAACCCCTACAACAAGTTTTCAATCCAAATCTGTATCCATGAGGATCTGAACTTGGATGGCTGGGTTGTACATCCACTTCCCTAACCAAGTGAGCTAGCAACTTTTCTGCGACAGTCTATTGCGATCGGAGGTTTAGTATTTACCCTGGAGTAATGATGTACAATAATCGTTTGTCCATTTAATATTCTTGCACATCTTCCATCTATACCAAAGTAAAACCTCACTAAATGCATTAATTATTTTTCTATCTTGACATACAAATTATGTACATCAAGCATTATTTTAATCAATCAGTTAACCATGTCATCTCCTCTAACAATAATTAAAAATAGTTTTTATGTAACATATCCATGTCGTGTTTTTTCAGCCGCGTAATTATCCACGTCACTAATATTTAGTCCTCAATTATTGTGATTAACTTAATCTTGTCAATTGGATATTTTATATGTAGTATACTCATTTCATTGACATAATAGGTTTTTGAAGAATTCCCGCTGTGACACGCGGGGTATTTTTCTTGTAAAACAAAACCACAGTAACATGGATTAATTAATTTTATATCTCATCATGCAAGTCATCCACATCATACAATCTCCTATCAAATAAATATTCATGCCATCACATTTATTTTAGTTTACTGTACACAATATAGCCACGCCATCTAGTATTTAACCAATCTTATATACGCCCTCCATCTCAGTTTATAAGTCACCATTTCTGATACCAATGTATGAATCTATTGGGTGAGAAAAAAGTTAATACTGGCATTTATTGCAGAAAGGGCGAATGACTAGCACATGCATTAGATTAAATGATGATTTAAATAAAATATACTCTGTAATTGAAAGGAGTATTAATTGTCTGAATTGTGCCTAACTCTGGAGTATTATATCTTATGTACTTTTATTTATATAAAATTCTTAATTTAATTCCCGCTGCAACACAAAAGTATTTTTCTAGGTTTGCTCATTAATTAGACACCGCAATGACTTCTGTCCTATTTATTATTTTATCCAAACTAAACGCTAGATCAACTTGTCATGAACACATGGCATGCAGCTGACTGTGGTAGACTACTTGGACACGTACACATTGGTGACATTTCAAACTACTTGAGTTTTCCTTATATTTCATTAAACCTAGTCAAATATATTAAATTGTGCCCGTTTTGCAAAAAAGGTTGTGCCTAGTTGCACTACAATTTTCCTTCAGCTGCCACACAGTGCTTTCACACGAGTCCCACTCACACCATCTTTGTTTACAAAAGCTAATAAAATACTACAAGGTGATAAGGAACGGGCAAACTGTTACACGATCTTTAGATAAGACAACCCTTGTCACAACTCACAAATTAGGGTAAAAACGCGAGATTACTCTAAAACAACTGCGTGGGATCTTGTTTTTGTGTTTCGTGACCGGTCTTTTTGTCTGCCCGTGCACATCCGCGTCTATTGTTGAATAAGAAGTATACACACATATTCAATTGACCTTCTCCTCGATCGAGTTTCCGATATCTTTTGCAGGAGCAGTCTCGTTGGTTCACAGATCATTGTTGATCTTCTCGCTCGCGCTGTCAACGACTCTTAAGTCTAAGCTCGGCAGCTAGCCCACCGATGAATACCAGTTTGCATGCATGTTCAAATAACCCCAAAGTCTACTCCAGACCAAGAGGAGGAACAATTTGTCGGGCAGAACAGGACATATGCATGTGACATCGTCTTGTAGCTGCATGCTGCACTAGGTCGTTGAGTTTGGTTTGAATTTCAAACTGATTAAATCCACGAGGCATGTTGCATGTGATTTCTAACATGTCGTCAACGTCGGAAAGAGACGCTGATCTTCAAGGGGGTTAGTTTATACTCCCTCCGTTACACAATGTAGCCCTTTTAAATTAGCTAGTTGAGTTGCTATAAATTTTTATATTTTGAACCAAAGGTAGTAGCATATAAATGGACCATTCATGGCTTCATGCACGCAAATTCTATTCTTACGTAGAAGTTTCTGCATCAGCTACTAACATTCTTGATTAACTATAGGCGCTAATATATATTAGTGTTTGTATTTTACAAAAATAAAGTAGTCCCACGTCTAATTCACTCTGTAAAGAAATATACATCTCCAACAAGCATAAACTCTTCTTCTTAAATGGTGCCCCGAAAAATAGATCAATGCCATAGAGGAGTAAAAATTATATATTTGAATTATTTATTGTAGTTGGGTAATTGAGGAGCGCCGTAGCTTAAGAAATTCCACTGCCTTAACTTTCAAAGATGCTGATGATCATAGCCAACATATTTGAATCCAACTGGGATGTTGACCCCAACCACGACTGCAACTCCACCACAAGCGCTAGCGCATGATCCATTCAAACATTCCATCGCTAGCTTATAAAAGGAGAGAGCCCCAAGCCAATGCCAATCAAAGCAACACAAAACAAACACGCATGCATGTTGCATGGACATCGAAACTAACCTAGCTGTAGTAGCGAGCAGCTAGGTATACATAGTATATATCTCCTATACGTAATCAGTACGTGTGGCAGCGATCAACCGGCGATGAGGGAGCTGATTCGGCGGCTGAGCTTCTCGGACCGGGTGAGCGACGGCACCGGCGGCGTGCCGCGCGGGTGCGTGCCGGTGATGGTCCTGGGCGACGCCGACGAGGAAGGCGAGCGCTTCTTGGTGCGCGTGGAGGCGCTGCGGCACCCGTCGCTGGCGGCGCTGCTGGAGATGGCCGCGCAGGAGTTCGGGTACAGGCAGGAGGGCGTCCTCCGCGTACCATGCGCCGTTCATCAGTTCCGGCAGGCACTCTCCACCGCCGGCGCCGTCTCCACGAGGAACTACTGATTAGTTCATTCTCCAGCTGATTAATTAGGCGCGCCCGCCACCGATCGACTTCATCGGGTAATTAAGGAGTGATCCGTAGGTGTAGTTGCTAGTGTTCTCTCTTTTTTCCTTTTGATTTATTATTTGTTTTCTTCGGTTGGGGAATGAAAACTCATACGGTGCCGCTTGTACGTGCACTTTAGGATGCCACTTGTAATTTATAATTACACTTGCTAGAGCTCCTGTTACCCCTCCACATTCTTCAAATTACAGTTTCTGGTATCTACAGTAGGGAAATAATTGATTCTTCAGTCCACACATTCCTTGATATAGTATTTCTGGGCGCGGATGAGAGTGCATCCATTAATTTGTTGAACTTCCCACGGCGCAAGGCTTAGTATATGTACTCCTGTATATTTTTTTATTCTTCAAATTACATGTTTTCTTCCGCCGATTTTTTGGAAAAATAAAGCCGAACTCTCTCATATTTCATCTTCTTGTTTTGTCTATTAATTGTAGTGACTCTTATGTTTTCTATAAAGAATTATATGGGTTGGTTACTGTTGACTACTTCATATGTGAACATCAAATATTTGGTCCTTCGAATATTTACTCTCTCCTCTAATGCAACAACATAGAGTGTGTACGTGTACTCAACGTGAGTCCTGAAATTTATGTCACAAGAGAGACACAATCGCTACACTTTTGGAGACATCTCAACCAAATATGACACTCATGCAAGATTCAGCCGGTCCCGGGTTTGGATCATGTAACGCTCTTGTGCGACGGTTGGTAATGGTTAATTTTAGCAAGGGATGATAAATTTCATTGAAATCTAAATGAGAATGGGGAAATTTGGTGGATTCTATATGCATAGAACTCATTCATTTAGAATTGATAGTATATGATAATAAAGCTTGAAAAGGAAAGTAACGCTCAAAGATAACCAGTAATGGTTTAATTTTTGCAATGGATGATAAATTTCGTTGAAATCTAAATGAGAATGGGGAATTTTGGTGGATTATATATGCATAGCACTCATTCATTTACTTGTATAGCACCATTTTTACATGTGAGGGGCTGACCGTAAAAAGGCACATGACGTCTACTGATATCTTCCAACAGGAGCAGAATGAGAGAACATTCAAATTATCTACGAAGTTAATTCTAGGATTCTACTTACACATGGTTTACTTGTGTAACTACATATAGAAAAGTGTGTGATCTTATCACTCAAACATAAAAAATGACTTGGACAATTTTATGGGTTAAAAAGATGATGTGGATGCTTCCATGTACAGAAGAGATAGAGAATAATTAATAATTAGTAGAATGATATGGACATTTGATTGGCTAAAAGAGTAGGTGATATGGATAACTTGCATGTGGAGATAAAAGATATTAACTTTAGTGGGATTTTGTTTATAAAAAGTATAGACATATTGGGTTGCTATTGCATTCATTTAATACAGTATCGGAGCCAATAGGTCTCAAGTTTAAAACCATATTCGCCAGTTTTTGCTACCTGTGCCGAGGCTACGCTAAAAACTAAAATACCATGACGTCTACCGATATCTTCCGACGGGAACATAAGAGAATATTCAAATTCTCTACTCGGATCAGTATAGTACTAATTTCCAAGTGGTGCTAGAGTCAAAGCATTTTCGTCTAGGAGAATATGCATATACTGCCACATTTCCATTACGTACAGCTACTATGTACTGGCGTACCGTACGAGTAAAGCAGGAGTATGCACACATTTGCTGGTGGAAATACACGTGTAACTTCTGTTTCCATGCATCGACGTTCCAGGCTCCCAGACAATTTGGAACACTTCAAGAAGATGCAGATGATAATTACAAAAATACCTGCAGGAGAGGAGAATAGTCTTTGTTGTCTCACGTGCAATGACCGTATATACAATTAGGCACGTGGCGCGCGTCGACTACTAGCTCGTCGATCGATCGTGACAGCGCAAGACCAGTAAATTAAAACCTGCCGAAAAAATTCTCAGGAGGACAAGTGAACGACCGTCGTATACGTACGTGAAGGAACAGTTTCTCTCGTCGGCAGCTTCGTCGCCGGTCGACGACGTGGGCCACCACCGTACACCAACGTACAGTCCAGAAGGCGACACGGAGACGTTGTCAGTAATTAATTATGTCGAAGTATAATACAGTAACTCTGTACGTATATGTACATCTCGGGACGTGTTGGTGCGGTCCAAGTCCAACCGATGTTGCGATCGACCTAGCCGTGACTGGCGCGGCGGCGCTCAGGTCAAGTCGCCGATCGACTCGTCGTCGACCACTACGGCCGGCCGGTGGTGACTCGAACCCCAAACGGAACCACCGCCATCCGCTTTAACTAAGTTAATTTATGTGAGGTGAATCTGCTTTTATAAATGTTTCTATTATAATAAAATGTGGTGGCTGTGTGTATCATTTTGATGCAGAAGTCGGGGATCCGCACCCTATTATCTACAAAAATGTAAGGTGAATCGATCATCCATAGTTGCACCTTATAAAGCAAACGGAAATACTACATGAGGCCATTTTCTATGGTTGAACTATTAATACGTGGCGCAGCGGAGTAGCTTTCTTATTTTTCTAAATGGGGCAGGAGCTCTATAACTTTTTCTAAGTTTTCATCAAGATTCATGAGTAGTTAGAGTACTCAAGCTCTTGTCCTACAATGGACGTCTTGTCCGCATTAACGCCATAGGACTAGCCTCAAATGGCTGTCTTTTGAATGAAATAGAATGTATATAGTTGAGTCTTATTATTGGGTAGCTAGTTAAGGTAATTGAGGAGTTTTAACTTAATTTTAATGTAACAATTAATAATCTAATCTTAACGGCTGTTTCAACTTAATTTTAAATCTAGCATGCATACACAATGGTCAGTGGAGTCTTACTACTGGGTAATTGAGGTGTAGCACTATAGGAGAGTATTGTAATGCTTCCAAGGTTACAATTTCGTCACGGTCATAACTTTCAAAGATGCTGATGATAGCCTACATATTTGAAGCGACTTGGATGTTGACCCCAACCACGACCACAACGCCACCACAGAACAGTATTGCTTCTCTCTTATCTCTACACGATCAAGTAGAAAGCAGCTATAGCTCATGATCCCATGAGACATTCCAACGCTAGCTATAAAAGGAGAGCCCCAAGCCAGCTAGCGCCAAGGCAACACAAACAACACGTATCATCGAAATTAACGTAATCGTCAGTGCGTGTGTTGCGAGCTTCATCGATCGATCAGCCAACGATGAGGGAGCTGATTCGGCGGCTGAGCTTCTCTGACCGGGTGAGCGACGGCAGCGGCGGCGGCGTGCCGCGCGGGTGCGTGCCGTTGCTCGTCGTTGGCGACGGCGACGAGGAAGGCGAGCGGTTCGTGGTGCGGGTGGAGGCCCTGCGGCACCCGTCGCTGGCAGCGCTGCTGGAGATGGCGGCGCAGGAGTTCGGATACCGGCAGGAGGGCATCCTCCGCGTCCCCTGCGCCGTCCGCCAGTTCAAGCAGGCGCTCTCCACCGCCGGCGCCGTCTCCACCAAGAACTAACTAGTACTGAATAGTTCATCCAGTCTCAACTCTCAAGAGTACAAGATCGATCGCTAAGCTAATCAAACAGACCGGGCGGTCGATAGACTTCTCTGGGTCATTCTTTCGTGCTGTTGAACGCCAGTTTCCTTCTCGTTCTCCTTTTGATTTCTTGGTGTAGCACTTTTCTCGGCCTGGGCACATGATTGATTCTCCAGTCAACATTTCCTATCCAATTTACCTCTGTTTCTCGACTTGATGAAGTTTTTCGCGGTGATGAGAGTGCAAGCATGTACATCATCTGCTCAAGATTCATGCAGGGGCCGAGAGATGATCTCCTCTCTTTTTTAAGAAAAAACAAGCATGTTTACATTGTCCAAATGGAAGGAAATTAAGATTTAGGTTTTTTATTTGTGTTTACCAATTTGTGTACTTGCTGATTTTTTATGTGCAGCAAAATAATACGTTGGTTAGATATGACTTATCTATATCTGCCATGAAATATTTAGTCCCACTGAATGTTGATTATTGTCTCATATAATGCAAGAATACCGTGGATACGTACATTTGGCCAAGGTGTAATTTTAGCAGGGTTACGGTGGTTGGGATGACACCATCCGTACTTTCAGCAGCAGTGCCTTCCCAAACCATAGTAAAGTTTGTGAACAAATACTACACACAATGGTGGAGTGCCTTGTCCATACAATGCAAGTCAAATTACCCAGTTCCACACACATGCCCAAAAAGAAACCGGACTCGATATTGTCCAGAAACAAACGATTGGACAACTGATCATGTTTGAACTTTGAACCTTGTTTTGGTTTTCTGAAATAATTTTGCGTTTGACCCGCTGACCGTGATATGCAAGTATTCGTATGCATGTCAACGCTGTGGTGTGAAATGAATTTTATCTCCAGCCACGTGTGAACAGAGCCACGTGGCCACTTGGATTATGCCCCTATGCATGTTCATTAATTCCATGGATAATGGGATAATACATTAACAAATAAAGATGTTACATACTCCCTCCGCTGCACAGTATAAGATATTTTAGGCTTAAATTGTGGAACCGAGTCGAGAGTACTTTGTAACATGTAAAAAATATCATATGTGTGGTCAAACCGAGCGAGAGTACTTTGTAACATGTATATGATGTGATGTATATCTTGTCGGACGGGGTCCATGCTAGCTTTGACAAAGGGCTGGCTAGGTTCTTCTGACAAGCGTCGTCTCGAAAGCAGAAGTACTACATAGTGAAATAGGCCGATATTTGCCCCCCCAATGAGTTTGGGGGCATAGGTATACTTGTGTCACGACACATGAATAAGGCCATGATGTTACACTGTGTGTGGAGGATCCTGCGGGATGAGGGGGGGGGGGGGGCTCTGGCTTGACTTGGTGAAAGCCAAGTATCTTAGGGGTTGCCCCTTGTTGGCGTGTGAGCGCAAAGAGGGGCCCAATTCTAGCACGCCATCCAATCTATTAAGAAGCACATCAGACTAGGGGCAGTCTCATCCGTAGGTAACAGACGAGATAACCTATTCTTGCTTGACTCCTGGTTTGGCAGAAGGCCGCTACAATTTGTGTTTCCGGATCTTTTTGTGATTTGTGCGAAACCTTTGGTATCGATTACCTCTGCCTTCCAGCAGAGTGGGTTCCGTCGCACGTTCGGTCCAGGGGAGGTGGCGAGCTTGCATCACTCCCCCTAGCCCTGTCTAACAGACCATATGGGGTCGCTTGGAGCCTTACGCCTGTGAAGCACTTCTCCGTCGGCTCCGTGTACTGGGCCCTGTTTACCGGGCTTGTGTTGTCTTGGACAAAGCATCTTTGGAATGCTCCTTTGCCTCTTAAGATCAAGATCTTTACTTGGCAGCTTATCCGCGACCGCCTCCCTTTCGGGCGTGGAGGTGACAAAGCGTTTCGGACCTGGTGATGGCACATGTCCTCTTTCTGCGGTCCCCGAGACGGTGACCCATATCCTGTTCTCATGTCCCGCTGCTTGGTTCCTGTGGAGCTTCCTTCTGAGGCCTTGGATCCTGAGTGGCAGGCCCTTGACTTGGCAGAGTTCTGAAGGAGATATGCCCTAGAGGCAATTAATAAATTGTATTCTTTATCATATCTCGTTTGTTCATAATAAGGTTTTGTGTCATGCTATAACCGTATTAAGCGGAAACATTAATACGGGTGTGATACGTAAACAACCAGGTCCCTAGTAGCCTCTACTTAGACTAGTTTCGTTGCGCGATTGATGATCGAGGTTTTCCGATCATGGGGCATGGCGCCGGTCGGCAATGGGAGTCATGTCATTGGAGAATGATATGATGGACATACCCAGATTTTGGAGGACGTAGTCATTACACCTTTGACCGTGAGATCAACTCTTATTGTTATTCCTTGAAAATACTTTGATCGCACCAAACGTCGTATCTTATTTAGTATGACAATAACAGTGATACTTTTGGGTATCGGAAAGGAGTAGTTGAGACGAGGGGTCAAGAGCGGGATTTGCCAGTCCTCATAGCAGGATAGATACTCTCGGTCCCACTCGGTGAGATCATGTCTAATAAGCTTGCAAGCATGTGACTAGGTCACGGAGACATGAGATCATAGACGAGTAGAAGATAGTGTTGTCGGTAACGAGGTCGAGATTAGGTATGGAGATATCTATGGAACGACGCTCGGACACGCTAAGTATCGCTATGGCAAAAGGTCTAAAACTTTGTGTTCAGCTTTGATAGATGAAAGGCATTCGTTATATCACAGGGATTAATTCATGGGGTCCAGTCCTATGAGTTAGTCGTTGATCATTGAGGAGTCTTGATCATACCTGTTATTATATCGAACCGCTAGGGTAACACACTTAAGGGGTTTCGACAAGACAACCGGAAAGGAAAGAGATCACCGGGAGAGTCCCGGGAGGGGTCCGATGGAGATCGTGCAACGCCGAAAGAGTTTTCGGAGCTAGGATAAATTATATTTATTATGATTGATATTAATTAGTGTAATTAATATGCAAAGATGATTTTATATATTTATTTCGAATTTATTTAGGCTGATTTCCCTAAATGGGCCTTCTGGGCGAAAGAAGGCCCAAGAGGGGGGGAATCCTCTTGGGGATTCGGTGGGCGCCAAGAGGGACCGACCCAAGTGGGCCTGGAGCCCACTTAGGGGGGCGGCGCACCCTCCCTAGCCGCACCTTGCCTGGTGAGGAGGTTGGCTCCCCCTGGGAGCCTATATATAGATGGGCACCCCTGGCCTTTTAATTCACCAATTAATTCCCAATTTCTCTCTCGATTTCGTGATTCCCTTTGTTGGAGTTGCGCCGAGTTTGAGAGGGGGATCTCTTCCACCATAGCCCGCTGCCGCGCTGCTGGTGTTCCGGTCCAAGTCTTCCGCTGCTCGTCCTGGACTGGAGCTTCGGAGGCCGTCGTCTCCACCGTACGTGTGTGACACCCTGCGAGGTGCTGCGCTAGTGGCACTCGGAGGTCTGCTTCCTCTACACGACCTTGAGGTCGGCTTCGTCGGTCTTCATCGACAACGTTTGTGCGGGAACATAATCCCCGCTTTCGGTCTACAAGGGTATGTATTCCGATCTCCGTTCGTATTACTATATCTGCATAGAATAGATCTTGTCTTGCCTTTTGGATATCGTTGGTAGGAAAATTATTATTTTCTACACACGATCCCCTTCAAGTTCCTGGAAGTGCAGGCGAACCACACCGGGAGGAGGAGGTCCCTCTTCTGGTTGGTGTTCGCGGCAATGACCTGGGCCCTTTGGACAATTCGTAACAAGATGGTCATCGAGCATGTCTTCCCACGACAGGCCGATGACTTAGTTTTCAAATTCTTGACTTTACTGCAGGAGTGGCACCCGTTGGCTAGACAGAGGGACAAGCAGCGGCTGGACGACATTGTTGAGGATCTCCTGAAGACGGCACGCCTTCTATCTTCACCGTCCAACCGTTGAGCTCTACTGTGTAGAGTTTGTATCAAGAGTAGTTGTGTTTTTCCCCTAGGGTTTATTGTGCTTGGTCCCAGCAAAATCTTTATTCTCTCGCACTTCATGTTTTTTCCTCGTCTGGTTGTGGTTGTAAACTATGTATGGTTGCTTTATTTATAAAACGGGGACGCAAGCCTGTTTCGAGGAGATCAAACCGAAACAATCGCGCCCCAAGGAATGCAGATTTCTTTGGACAAAAACACATGTGGTGCTCGATTCTCACACAATTAAACTAGCAGTGACGGGAGAAATTTGTGATGTCGTCGTGTAAGACACAGGGCCAACACCACAACAATTCTACACGACATGCATCGAAGAACACATTTCCAATTTACAATCTATATATCTTGCATCGTTGACATTCAAATGGATCAAAGCTTTCAACTACCAGGTTATGAAACAAGAGAGAGGGAGGCCGGAGAAACACAAGAAACCAGAAAGACGATAGAACGTGCAGGTTCAGTAGAAGTTTTTTTCTTCTTCTTACATATGTTAGAAGCAGCAAAAGTTTCGTTACAATTGTGTACCAATTTGGTGGGCCGGATGTCCCGCTAGAGGTGCCAGCCCAGACTCTTATATATTGCGCAAAGCTTGCCTCAACTTATTCCCGGCCCATTGATCTCAAATTTACTCGAAACTTTTCTTTTCTTTTCTTTTCTTACGAGGTGACTTCATTAGTGCATGCACTATCTATGACTTACTTCGATTGTATGGTGCATGGCTGTGAGCTCTGTGTCTCTATATCGTGCTTCTCATGGAAAAAACTTGCAAACAATAAACCCACTTGCTCCATGATTCTGCCAGATCGATCTGATAATTCTATGTTACTCGTTGCCTACATTTTCTTCTCTGATCACAAACTCGCCTTCTTCACTCCGCTTCCCAACATGCATGGTATGCCCTAAAACCTAAGACCCCGCCTCTTGACTACCGAGTTTGTCATCTTCAGATTATTACAATGTACACAACATGTAAAAAAAATATTAACTGAAGAAATTGATGTAGTAGTAATTAAATTTGATTGCGCTACACACTCATTTGCTTGATGTAGTGATTTGTGACTTCGAGCAGCGGCATTGGGGCGACATAGCCTTGAGGTCTGTCTTTAATTGGTTGTGCATGGCAATGATCTTGTTCAAGACATTGTTTTGTGAGCAACTTCGGTGTGTTGCTGCTATTAGGAATAGATCACTGTAGTGGGACTTTTTTATTATAATTCTTCTAATTTTTTGGGGCTGTGTACATCCGTTGGTATACAGAGTGGGTGTAATTGGTATCATCATGATATTAATATATTCTCTTTATCTAAAGAAAACTAACTAGTATGTAACAAAAATTTGGGTTGTATACACCTTGCGGTATATAATCTTCCACTTTCGAAATAATACACATTGAACAAGTTCTCTGTTTATCCGAGACAAACTAATTGAGATATTTCATCTAACCAATGCACACATGCATGCATAATAATGTTTCTAACATAGTAGTGCTTAATTCTACTCTGGCAAGTAACTTAGCTGCTTGAACCCTTCGGCCGCCAGTAAAGCTTCCATATTACCAGGCGCAGAGAGGAACTGAACGCATGCCGCCGTCAGAACGGAGCAACGGTGCCGCTCGGCCAACGCAAGTGTGGCGGCCACGGAGCTAATGTCGATGTGCCGGCTCAACGCCTCGTCGCATATGAGTTTCAGCTTCTCCATCCCATACCTCTCTGCCGCGACAAGAAGCTTCTCGGCCATGGCCGCATCCTCGAGCTGGCTCTTCTCCGGAAACTCGCCGGTGTACATGAGCCGGAGCAGAGCCTTGAACACCTCGGCGTCCATGCCGTCCACGCGCAGTTTGGTGACGCCGCCGGCTGTCGAGGCGAGCGACAGTTCCGCCTTGAAGACGGGTGACCCGACCTCCCCCTCAAGTACCCACCGGTGCGCCGGGAACGTCTCCCCGCCGACCTCGATCTCGACGTCCACCTTCTTGAGATTCCACGCGGCTTCCGCGAGTTTCCCGGGCAAGTCGAACGGCGGCGCCGGCGTCCTCGCCACATCAACAACCTCGGATTCCTCCGGGGAGGGAACCGGCTCGATGTGGTCGTCGGTAGGCAGCTCGCTGACGGTGACGTCGCTGAGGACGGTGAGGCAGTCGTCCTTGAGATATTCCTTCTTGTCAAAATCTTCATACTCGATGAAGTCTCTCCAGCCCCAGCTAAGCGAATTCGAAGCCGTCTCCGAGAAGCGGTACTCCGGCAGTCTCTGACTGTAACTTGGCTTCGAGGTCTCGTCAAGTAGGCTCAGCTCCAACTTGGCCGTGGCATCCCCCGTCTTTGCGTGACTGCTATGCTCGAGGAAGAAAGATATGAAGCCATTGTGCCCGGAGCACCCGTTTGGGTAGCATGAAAGACGCCGGTCATGGCCGCCGACGGCGAACGTGCCGGATCTGATCTTCACCCCATTGGCCACCGCCTTCCTGAGCTGCGTGTAGCCGTCCATCCGGACCACGTGCGAGCCGGTCGTTTGCCTCACGCCGATGCTTGAAGCGGAAACAGGGCCGGTCCGGAGGGGTGGTCAGGGTGTGCAGCCGCCCCGGGCCCCCAAAATCTAGGGGCCCCAACTTTATGTACTATACTATATATTACCCGTATATATTACCTGTGTATACGTTATAAGAAATCTATTTGATACACATACTGTTTATAAATGCATTTACAAGATATTGATAACATATTTTTTAATACATACATTCATTATTATTATTACGATGTTTATACTAGGGGCCACAAATTTTAGTTTCGCCCCGGGCCTCCAGAATCTCAGGACCGGCCCTGAGCGGAAACCTGCCGCCTACCGGCGCCGCGAAGGGCGGACAAGAGCGCCGTCATTGACATGATCGGATCTAGCCCTAGCGTCTATGACGAAGGAGACGACGGCTTGGAGAGTTGGAGGTGCGGCAACAAAGGAGGCGCCTGCTCGGGTTATACAACCGAAATATATTCATGACTTGGGCTACAATTAATTAGCAGACATTGTTTTCTGCACGTCTCAGCAAAAAATATGTTTCGACGAAATAGATATACGTACTCTCATTACTCACACACAGTTCACACCTCCAGATCATACATTAACGTCTAAATATTTAGGACCATGCATTAACACAAACTTTTTTTTCAACCATGCATTTTTTCTTCTGGATTATTATACATTATCCTGAATTCTCAGATCTTGCATTAACAAAAACTTGATCATGCATCAACATATTTTCCTTGTGAGCTGGAAGAACATAAAATCTTTGGTTCATGCATCAACCAAAATTTTATTTGCATCCATGTATGAATAAGAATTTGTTGCTAAATAAGTATTAGCATTCATCAAGAAATCCCACAGATACAATACATTTGACCGACATCTTGTACATGAACCATACAACAGAAATTAAGATTGGAAATAGCATTGTATTACAAAAAAACACAATGGTAGGGATTTAGGAAAAAAGAAAAACAGAAGTATTACATAAAAAATTAGACCATTATATATGTAAAAATATTAAATGTATAATTTATGAGAAGAAAATATAAAAGTATTTCTCGTTTGTTTTCATCACTCTTTCCGATCGACAATGTTCTTTTTTTTACAAGATCGACAATTTTCTATTTTTTCATCTAATTTTTCTTTATTCAAGTGTAATCATGTTCTTCCTGATTTGCATAGTATTTTGTTTCTTCTTGGAGACGTTCTAAGTTCAACACACCGTCTGATATTGAATTGCGGCCTAAGTCACGACTATATTTGAGGTGTACCAAAGATCTAATCGATCTAAGTTCACCCGTAGAGGAGCTAATCTGCAAAAAAACAATGCACAAGCAACACTAGTCTCAAAATATGAAAATACACAAACGATCGAACACTTAGATTGCAAACTTTGAATCATGCTCAATCGCAGCTACTTCCTCAATAGTGTCTTATAAAAAAAAAGGGAATGATAAGAGCTCACTCGAGTGAGAATTTAGTTAGTTCTCACTCAGATGAAGGCATCCAGTTGCATATACAACTAATGTGCAATTCATCTATAATTCATGTGTAATCTCAGCTACATCTCATATACGACCATGTGCAACTCATAACCCACACGAATCACGATGTAAATCTAATGAGATTAGAGTTGAGTGAGATGTAACTTACTTCTAACTTAATTCTCACTCGAGCGAGGAATAGCAAAAAATCTAGCACGACAATATACATTGCAAAAGATATGGAGAATAATTATTAGCTATCCTGCGGCCGGTACACTGCAATATATATGGAGAATAATTATTAGCTATCTTCTTCGTGACGAGCTACAACTGCCGAAGAGCACTAAAAGCTTTATCTGTTCAATCCCACCATTCGCTAGGAATTCCTCCAAATTACCGGGAGAACGGAGGAACTTGACACATGCAGCTTCCAGCAAGGAGCAACGATGCCGCTCGGCGAAGGCTAGAGTGGCAACCATGGAGTTGTTTCCAATGTGTCGGCACAAGGCCTCCTCGCAGAGTTGCTTCAGCTTCTCTAGTTTATACCTGTCCGCCGCCACTAAAAGCTTCTCGGCCATTGTCGCCTCCTCGGGATGGCTCATCTCCGGAGTCGAGCCGGTGTACATGAACCGTAGCAGAGCCTTGAATGTCTCGGCGTCCATGTCGTCGACCGGTAGTCTGGTGGTGCCGGCGGCTGCAAACGCAACAGACAGTTCGGTCCTGAATACGGGTGACTGAGCCTCAAGTACCCAGCGGTGCGCGGGGAACGTCTCACCCCCGACCGCGATCTCCACGTCCACTTTCTTGATATTCCACATCGCTTCCAGTCGCCCGTCCAAGTCGAACGGCGGCGCTGCTGCTGAAGCCACAACCTCGGCATGGTGGTCCGGCCGATAGTGAGGCGGTCCTCCTTGTGATGATGCTTCTCCCTGTCCAGATCCGACGACGCTGTTGCCGGTGTGGTCAATGTGGTAGTGGGTGACGGTGACGTCGCAAAGCACGGTGAGGCAGTCGTCCTTGAGGTGGCTCTCCCTGTCCAGATCCTGGTGTTTCAGGAAGTCTTTTTGGCCCCAGGCGAAGGCAGTCGTCTTGAAGGTGCACTCTGCTATGGGTTTAGTGTAAGATGCTGGTACAGGTACGCCGGCCTGGTTGAGAATACTCAACTGGCACATTGCCGTGGCATCCCCGGTCTTGGCGTGGCTGGCATGTTGGAGGAAGAGGGAGAGGTAGCCCTTGCTGTACTGATCAAAGCCGTTTGGATAGCATAGAAGACGCCAGTCATGGCCGCCGACGTTGAACTTGTCTGATCTCATCTCCACCCCGTTGGCCACCGTCTTGAGAACGTGCGCGTACCCGGCCCGTCGAGCCGAAGCACGTGGGAGGCCGTCGCCCGCTTCACGCCGATGGTCGAAGCGGAGACATACCGCCGGCCGCCGCCGCGAAGGGCGGACATGATCGCGGACATTGACATGATGGGCCGGCCGGCCGGGGCTGTAGTGCCTTTGAAGAAGAGGGAGACGACGACCGGCCGGTGGTTCCGTGGTTGCAGATGCCTTCCATCTTGGAGAATTTACAATTTGCCCTGCTTTACCTCAATCCTTTATAATTTGCCCTGCTTTACTTGGTCTTTTACTATTTGCCATATATTACACCGAATCCTTTATAATTTGCCCTGTTTCTCCTTTTACAGACTTACTAATTATCTTAACTCGAAAATACGGTAGAAATACAGTAGCGGTTAGATCCAACAATCAAGCACGAACTGGCAATCAGTCCTTTCTTTCCTTGCGTGGCGGAGGAGAAACAGAGGACGTGAGACAACTCTGGCGGCGACGGCGGCCGGGCCGAGTCAGCCATGCCTGGAGACCACGAGCGGCAGCCACAATAGGCAAGACGGGGAATTGAGGTAACCTTAACGACGGAGAGGGAGCTCTCGCCACAGATGTCGCAGGGCGCCGTCAAAGTCGAGCGTGTAGAGGTGGCCGCCCATCGCGCAGCGCGCCGGCCGGTCTTCGCTCTGTGGCCCTTCAGCCATTGGACCGGCCGGCGGCAGCTCCGCACCTCCTGAACTGTCTGTGTCCGCGGCGTCCCCATGTACATCATCGCCGCGTAGGCGTGCCGGTGTCGCGCCTGATGGCTCGGCTGCACGGCCGCCGCCGCAAGCGCCCTCTACCCGTGGTGCTCCTCCGCCAAGACCGCCGCCGAGAGGGCCAGGCACAGAATCGACACCGCCGCCGCGAGGCGCCGCGGCCACCACATTCCCAGCGCCGCCGCCACGTAGGCGTGCCGGTGTCGCGCCTGATGGCTCGGCTGCACGGCCGTCGCCGCAAGCGCCCTCTACCCGTGGTGCTCCTCCGCCAAGACCGCCGCCGAGAGGGCCAGGCATAGAATCGACACCGCCGCCACGAGGCGCCGCAGCCAGGCGCCGCGGCCACCCAATCCCACCGCCGCCGCCGCGCGCGTGAAGTCCCTCCACGCTGCCGGCGCCCCTGCTTCGCCTCCCGGAGGACGGTGTCTGCGGGCAGTCCAGCTGCTGCTATGCTCTGCAAGTCTGCTTGGGATCCCGCTCTGCTTCTACTCCCTTTCCTACGGTGCTGGACAAGGGAAATATCAGGCCAAAGGGTACCGTATTTCTACCGTATTTTCGAGTTAACATAATTAGTAAGTCTGTAAAAGTAGAAACAGGGCAAATTATAAAGGATTCGGTGTAATATATGGTAAATAGTAAAAGACCAAGTAAAGCCGGGCACATTATAAAGGATTGAGTTAAAGCAGGGCAAATTGTAAATTCTCTCCATCTTCCAGATCAATTGATGCCGATTCAATATATCAGACGTGTCCGGCAAGAGATCAGATCGTATCGTTCCATCTTTGGTACACGTACAACTCAAATATAGGCATGACTTGGGCTGCAATTCAATATCAGACGTTTTGTTATGAACGTCTGCAATAAGAAGAAAGTTCTCAAAGATTATTGGTTTGGTGCGTCATATAGGCACGGGATAGGTTATATTTCTGCCGCCCAAATACCAGGGGTTACTTGAATATTTAGCCCCCTCAACTATAATACCACTCACAGAATGCCGAATTTTTGAAATCTGTTTTTTTTTACTGTGGAGTCAGTAAAAGTGGCACAACAAAAGGATCTGCTGGTTGATATTCGCACTAATATCATGCAAATCGGGAATTTGGAGAACATGAATCAAGAAAATGAAGGAGAAATTTTAAAAAATAAAAGAAAATGGTCAATCATAATGAGTGAATGTAATCAAATGTAGAAATTTCCTTATCTTATATTACACATTTTATTTTTTACATCTATAATGATTTTTCATATTTATTTTGTGATATACTACTGGGTTGATTAAAAAATTGAAAGATATTTAGTCTTACTAGCCGAAGTGAGCATCGGATTTCCCTTGGGTACTTACTTCCACAAATTATTAGAGGTGAGAAGGGTAGAGCTACTCCGGTGAGATCATGATCCCAGCCACCCAGGATGTTAGAAATACATTTGCGTTTCCATATTTCCACCCTTGCTTTCAAAGGCAAGGACATAATCAGAAAGTCTGACGGGTTTATGTATTATGGAGCTCTTTTACGGTGATTGGGACGGTACCCCTTGGTACTGTCTGCTATAATTTTTCTTAGTCATTGATTAAGATATGATTTATGTTAGCCGTTGATTAAAAATTGATATAGTTTCTTCAAAAATAATCGTGTTGACGTTTATACACTAGCATGAGGAGTACAAGTAGCAGGAGGAGTAGCAGTAGCATCGACCGCAACATAGTTTATGGTTTGCTCCTTCATGGAAAATGTTACCATGCTTCTTGATCACAAATGGTGTGATAATAGCGAAACAATATCTTACAAATATCAAATTTGTTCAGCTTGGGAGTTTTTCGTGTATGTGAAAAATAGATCAAGAAACATAATGTATATAAAGACGTTTTCTCTATGGATTAATAACAATGTGAGTCCTATCGTTGCAATAGTAGACGAACATAGAGCACAACGATGTGAGTCATAGGCGACACAATCATACAAGATGTGAGCACATCTGCTGCTTTTGCGCACACACACACACAACATGACAATTTGACAATATATGTGTAGTTTTATCGTCACAGTCACCTAGCTAGTATATCAGGCAAAGCAGTTGAGGCCGAAGCACCTCGTCAGCAGGTTCGTCAGCCACGTCCTACCGTTCTGCAATGAAACAAGATAATTAATTAGGCGTCGTCGTTGATAAAAAAAACTGAAAATCATGGTATTTCAAAGATCATGCAGGGGAGAGTCCTAGCCGTTAACCAGCAGAAATAGTATTCAAATAATGGTATAATGCATCCATAGAGAAATTAACTGACTAGTAAAAGTTTTTAACTGTTAACCTGTTGTAAACTGGAGCTAGAACTATTTATGAATGGATTTTTTTGGGTTGTGAACTATCAGCAAGAATCAATAATCCAGATGTACATTCCCGAAGTGTGCAACAATCAATCATACGTGGAAACAAAATTACGTACCCGTCGTATCGACTTGCTGCAGAGCATCTCTGATGGGACCTCGTACAGGTCGTCGTCAACAGCTTCCACCACCGTGAAGGAGAAGGGTTTCTCCATTGCCTGGTGGAGCCCTGCAGAATCAGTGACCCAGGTTTGCCTCGCCTTGTGCTGCTGCTGCTTTCCCATGGCGACGACACCACTGTAACTCTCGTCCCTCACTCCCACCTGCAGAAGAAAGACCAGTCATGCTTGAAAGCCACTTAGAGTTAAACAGGAAACTCAGTTGTTTAATTGTTTTACCTGATAGCAGTACTAATTAAGCTGTACCTGTTTCAGTGATTTGTGTGCCATGATGGCAGGCTGATCGGAGCACTGGTTTACGGCCGCCGTCCACCGGTCATCGCCGTCGCCGTGGTTGTTGTTCCACTCTCCAAACGCTGGGACGCGCCTCCGGCGGCTTGCCCTCGCTCTCTGCAAAGTGCAAACGTAACGTTGTCATCAAGATCGAGAGAGCAAGGCAGCGTGTCTCTGTGTGTGTGGTGTGTTTGACAAGGGAATGCAAGATGTGGCCCACACAAAAGCTACTGTCGAGCTGTGTGCCTGATGCGCAGTAGTGACCGCACCGTTAAACCCTGCGGACACTGTGTTGACTACAGATCGAGCGTGGAGTATGCTCCAAGTTTACGAATCATTTCAGCTTCTAGAGCAAGGATCAACTGGATTCAACCAGGGACAGAAGGTTGAGCTCAATTTTTATTGGATTCATAGTGTAGCTAATTTTAGGTACTCCGTAGAGTTTTTTCAGCCATGACTAGCTAGACGGCATGAACTGAATCTTACATCTGAACTCCTCACGGGCTCAAAGGTCACAATGAATTTGCACTACATAACGGGTGTAGTAATTAGTTCCTGTTGAAGCGTACGTACGTATACCTTGCGGCAGGGGTTGTGCACGGGAAACGGGATCTGCACCGTCGCGAACTCGAAGCGCTGGCTGAGCACAGACCAGTCGTCGCCGCTGCCATCGACACCGCCGTGGTCCAAGTTCCATTCCCCGAACGCCGGTATCCCCCGCCGGTACTGCATATTCCTCCAAGCATCCTGCGAAATATTAGATCGGCAGCGCACATATCAGCAAATATTGCGCGCTCAGCCATGGCAAATGGACGCAACATTAGTTATCCATACCTCCATTGGAAGGCCCTAGGCTAGTAACAGTGAGCCCCTGCAGGTGACTTGGTCGGCTCCAAGTAGAGGTGCTAGCTAGTAGGAGTATTACTGAATCGGGGAAGGCGG
The DNA here is from genome assembly GCA_026929855.1 of Poa annua. Taxonomy (NCBI): domain Eukaryota; kingdom Viridiplantae; phylum Streptophyta; class Magnoliopsida; order Poales; family Poaceae; genus Poa; species Poa annua. The sequence goes on along the minus strand of CM049430.1, from coordinate 102,846,288 downwards.
TGGTGCGGTTCGGTGAATTTATAGGAAAGTGTGTGTAGTCGGTACTCAGTAGTGTGCTTAGTAAGGAAGACAGAAACTTGGGGCGGAAGGCAAGGAAAAGGGTGCTAGCTGCCTATGAGCGTATCCTGGTCGGGCTGAACGATTTAGGATGACACGCATTTTTTGTTTTTATTTTGAGAAGTGATCGATGTGCGTTTACTCCCTCCGTCACTTCTAATTTTGCTCTAACTTCAAAATTTCAATGTACATCTAATTTATGCTACTTGCCGCACTCCTTTTTTTTTCTGTATTCTAGGACCTGTTTTGGTGTTGTGCCGTCAGGCTGTTTTTCACTTTGATGTGCGCAATACCTGCTGCTAACACTTTTGTAGCCCACTGTGTTTTGTCAATATATTAAGCAGGGGATCCTTCGTTCCAAAAAAATCTGGTGAGATATTATTTTCCATATGTATTAGTATAATTTTCAAATTTTAAACGACAATTTTCATTGGGCAAGAAACTCTCGAAACAGGTCATAGCCCCGCTTTATAAATAAAGCCAACAACCAGTAAACAAACACAAATACAAGCCCAACAACACACACACCACACAAGCTGGGGCAACAGCAAACACAACGCCCAAAACAAAAAGAAAGGAGCGAAGATGACCCGTCACCGCTGCGCCCTCCGCTTTTTCCACCATGCTCCAAGCATCCCGAAGCGTCCAGTACCAAGCAGCGTCTCCTAGAAGGTCACCGTCAACACGGCGCCGCTGCCCGGACCAGGAGGTCCTAGGGTATCCCCCGACACTCGAAGTAAAGTGAAATGAGGCTACTCCGACGCCCTCCAACAAGGACTGGCGCCACCCGAGGGCGGCGCCACGGCGGTGTCAGACGAACCGACAAAGAATTCTCTTGAGCCCCACCCACAAAAACACCCGGCATCAAGTGAAATGAGCCTACTCCGACGCCCTCCTGAACGGATAGACGTCGCATAGAGGGGGGGTGAATAGGCGATTTAAAACTTTTTCCGAGGAGCCGGAATATCCGGTCCAAGAATGACCCGGAAATTCCGGTATGCTTGATAAAGACGGAATAAAACTAGAAGTTTACTTTAACAAGCATACAACCTAGATATAAAAACTAGGCTCACCTATGTGCACCAACAACTTATGCTAAGCAATACAAGTAACAAGGTGATAGCAAGATATATGACTTCAAGCACGAAGGCTATCACAATGTAAAGTGCATAAGTAAAGAGCTCGGGTATAGAAATAACCGAGGCACGCGGAGACGAGGATGTATTCCCGAGTTCCACCCAAAGGGTGTACGTCTCGTTTGGACAGGTGTGCGCAACCACAACAGGTTAGCCGCAACGCCACAAAGGCTCACCTTCTCCTGATGAACTCAACCACAAAAGGTTGCGAGTTCACCTTCCACTATTGATCTCCTTTGGGACGGAGATCGAATCCCGTACAACTCTTGAGGCACACACCCACAACTTAATTGGGGCTCCCAAGTCTTGAGGCACACATCCACAACTTAATTGGGGGCACACATCCACAAAATGTTTATGTGGGAATAAGAGAGGAAGAACAAAGGAAACCACAAAGGAGTCAAATCATTCACTCCCAAATCCCACCAAAAGCAACTAATGCTTATGGGGGGAGAAGAGAGGAAGAACAAAGAAGAAGAACCACAAAGGAACTCCAAGAACTAGATCCACTAAGTCCCCCTCACTTAGAGGAGAGATGGATTGGTAGGATTGTAGATCAAGATCTCCTCTCAACTTTCCCTAAAGAATATGGAAGATTCAATGGAGGGATTGAGAGGGAAGTGAGCTTTCCAAGTTCAACAATGGAGTAGGAGAGAGGGGGAAAACGTGCTGCCTTGGATTAGCTGGGGAAGAAGAAGTGGACGGGTATTTATACCCCTCCAGGAAATATAGCCGTTGGCTGTTTCGACACTCGGAAATTCCGGTATAAGTGAGACTCGGAAATTCCGGTTACCCGGAAATTCCGAGTACATGAAATTTCCGAGCTGAAAATCCGGCTGGAGTCAGAAGCAAAACCAAACTTTTCCTTAGCCATTTCTGTAGGACTTTTCTGGGGGCACTCGGAAATTCCAGTAGACGGAAATTTCCGAGCACAATTTCCGGTTCGAGTCAGAACCAAAAGTCCTTCTTTCCTAAGCGAAAACTGGAGGGCTTTCTGGGTGCACTCGGAAATTCCGGTAGACGGAAATTTCCGAGCACAATTTCCGACTGGAGTCAGAACCCTTTTTCTCCTTTCCTTAGCCGTTTCTTGGATGAGTTGGGGAACCGGAAATTCCGGTAGATCGGAATATCCGACACCAATAATCCGAATCAGCAAAAACACCGAAAAGAAAACTGCTATAACTTTTGCAAATGAACTCCAAATGAGGTGAGACCAATTTTGTTGGAAAGATAGCGACGATGACTACCCAACAAAATATTGCATCCCATAAATAGAGTAAAATCTCCACACATGGCAAAGTGTGGGACTTTCCTCAAGGTAGAACCGGCAATATTTCCGCCACCGAAAATGCAACAAGTTATCCAAAGTAAAACCGATTTCGATGAACTAGAGCTTGACATGGAGATGAACCAAGCTCTAATTCCTCACCAACATAAAAGCCAAATAAGAACCAAGAAACATGATATGCCAAGTATGCAAAGGTTTGAGCTCTCCACAAGAATGCGGTCAAGTTACTAACTTGAGAGCCCCTCTTGATAGTACGCCTATCTATCCTATAGCCCTATCAAGATCATACCTTTGCCTTGAGCATTCCACTTGAGTTAGATGATGACTATCTTGATCTCTTCAAGTGGGTCATCTTTCTTGATTGCGCGTCCAATCACTTGCTTGATGAAGACTTCTCCAAATATTCCCCCATGCTCACAATGGGAGAGTCTCTCTTAGCTTCATCTTCATGTATCCATTGCAAGCATCAAGCATAGGATCTTTTCGAGAAAGCTTCTCTTGGTCTTGCACAACTCATATTTTCTTCACTAAGATGATGTCTTGAATCTTCAAGACATTCTTGCAATAAGCTTCACTCAACATATAAGCTTCAAGAGTCCAACACATGAACTCCACAATTCCATGGACATGATCTATAATGATATCTCAATGCAAACATTAGTCCATAGAGATTGTCATTCAATTACCAAAACCACACATGAGGGAAAATGCTCTTTCACCTCCAACAAGGACTGGTGCCACATGAGAGCAGCACCGCGATGGTGTCAGATGAACTGATAGAGATTTCTCTCGAGCCCCACCCACCAAAACACCGGGTCGCAACGGAGCACCACCACCCTCTTCATTGCCCACCAGCATGCGCAACCACGATCAACCGGACATCAACGTCATCTCTTCAAGGGCACTGGCCACGACCTGCAAGACGGAGCAGGCGACCTCGTCGGACCTAGGGACAACAGCATCGAAGCCACACGGGGAGAACAACCTCCACCACCGCGAGGTGGTAGTCGACCGGACAGAGCAACATGAGCGAACCAGGCCCACCTGGCCTGGCCCAGCTCCCGTCGCCCTGCTGCAACAGCCTGGCCGCAGCGCCGCCGTCCCCTAAACCAACAACATCGCCGCCATCACCTACAGGAGCCAGGGCAGACGCATACACACCGGCCCGCCCGAGCCCAGATGGGCCCGAAGGGCCTAAATCTGGGCCGGGGGAAACCATCGGCGCCCAGCGCGCCGCCCTGACCGCCGTTCCACGAACGGCGCCGTCGCAGCAGCGCCCACCCAGCTGGGCCGGACCACCGCCTCCCTAGGATCACTAGAGCAAAACAGGCCACTGGTCCCGGGCCGGGAGGGCTTTTTGTCCCGGTCACGCGCCCGGGACAGCGTGTTCGGGACAAATAGCCTCCCCTATTTGTCCCGGGCACGCCACGGCCCGGGACCAGTAGGGGGGTCACGTGGCCAAACCAGACAGCCTCTGGCTCCCACTCATTTGTCCCGGTTCGTATATATGATTTTTTGTTTTCTTTTTTTGTTTCTTTTGTTTTGTTTCCTGTTTTCTATTTGTGTTTCTGTTTTCTATTTATGTTACTGATTCTTTTGTGTTTCTGTTTTTTCATTTATGTTTCATTTCAAACAAGATCTAGTTGCATATTATACGTTACTATGTAATATATATCATGAATACACGATTTTTTCCTCGGGATATAGTCATGAATACTACTAGTACACGAGTTCTCCCAAACAAATATTTACAACCGGAAGATCATGTCTAAATATTTACAAACAGAGATCATTACATGACAGAGAAGCATTAGACCCTATTTTTTCCTCGGGATGGTCTTTTTTGGCGGCCGGATTATACTGCATTATGCGCCTGGCTTTATGACATAGTCAAGCAGAAAGCCCGCAATTTCCTCCGCGATTGGTAGTAGGCGGTCTTTTGCATCAAGCCTTTTCCGGATCGTCTCAAACTAAAAAGGAGAGATCAACACCAATATATCAACCATTATGAAAATAATTCAATTTGAAAAGTGAACAAGTTTGAATGAATTGTTAACGTACCCTATTCCAGTCTACACCCTCATTGAAGTGAATTCGGATGAACTCGCAGACATAGAATCCACACAAATTGGTGCCTTGTTGCTGCTTCGCGCACTTTATGATAGAATAAGATAAGAAATCAATAAAAAATAATCAAAAATATTGAAAAAATGGTATTGTGAGACTGAAATTAAGAATATGCGTATGTGGAACCTAGCTAGTACGTCTTACCTCTCGCCATTTAAAAGTGAGGTTCTTAGCTATACCGACATCCTTGTGGAAACCGGTGAACTTGTCCCAAACCCTGAAGTTTACGGTATGAAAAATTAGTAAAGAAGTTAACTAATTACTATATATTATTAGAAAAGACGAGGTCGATTGTGATAATGAACGAAATTACCTCTCGAGCATCTGTTTCGTGTCGTCGAACTTTTCTTCAGGTTTCGATAATGGGTCCAAGACATCAACGATTGCCTTTTCAACATCAATCTCAAATAATACCCAGTGAAATCTGCCATATGTTTATATTTGTTAATAACTAAATCATCAATTACATATACTTAATTAACATCGAGTATGTATAAGAAAGTAAACAACTCACTCGAAGTTGAACGGGAAAATTATGATGCTTTTGTAATGTTGCGCCATCAAATAAGTAAGCAAAAGCTCCTCCGTTTCATCTGGGTAATGTAACAAACCATGATGATGAACTCGATTAGGGTCAATGAATCCAATCTTGTGATTGAGTCCCAGCTTTCGAGATTGTATAATTTTCAGCCTGCATAATAGAGTACAAAAGTAATATAGTGATAAGGATAATTACAAGCAATGAAAAATAAGTAGAGCTAGAGAATTACTGACATATATACATAATTTAATTACTTACATGCAAAAGGCACTGATGATAGATTTGTCGAGCGCGTCAAAATTGAATAACTGCCATAATTCGAAATACTCGATTTGAACCTCATCATCACCTGGGCCAAAAAAATCCTTTTGAATTTTCCCATAGAGCCAGTCTCCGTCTTGACTTTTCGTGGTACGCAAGTACCATGCATTTAGTTGGTGCAACCTAGCTGGTAGAGTGCGCACCATTGCAGGGTCGACAAGATCTTCTCCTCTCACATATGTCCGCGCCACCTCATGTATGGTGACACTCTCGCCAGCTTGCAATGCCTTAAGCTCTGCCAAAGTTATACCCATATCTCTAGCTTGCTGCGAAAGTACATCATTGACCGGGTTCCGGTTGTAAGGCGCCAATATGAGTGGAGGGGCCGATTGTCCCGCCTACATTCCGAGCTGTGGACCATCTCTCTTCTGGGTGGCAGCAGATTTTTGTTCTTCCCGCACTCTCCTAGATGTACGCACCAGAACGCGTGTGTAGTCATCGTCCATATTTAGTTCATATTGCGACGGATGCGTAAGAAATTCTATGGCCCACCGTATCGCTTCCGAAGAATAAACCGGAACAGGCAAAGACATCTTTTTTGCCTTCTTTCTCTGGGAAGTCTGGATCTCCTCGACCCATGTATCGACATCTTTGCGAGAGTTCACAAAGCGAGACTTCCCGGCCGTTTCGCTTTTCCGAGTACTAGTCGACGCAGCGGTGCACTTCCGCTTCTTTTTCGGAGGCGATGGAGTCCGTTGACGCGGCGGAGTACGCTCACGCGACGGCGGAGATGGACTAGCGCACTGAGCTACAAATTTCCTTGCGTGGTTAGCGGGAGCAATCGGTTTTCCTTTTTCATTGATCTCCTCGATGTGGTACTTTTGTTTCCCTTGGAGCTTTTTGGTCCCGGTCCGTGGCCCGCCTCGTTTCACCGCTGCTTTTTTGCTTGGTCCCGGTTCATGGCCCGCCGACGGCTAAACACAAGAAAAAGTGATAGTTAATATATGTATACACACAAATCTTTTCAACGGAGACAAAAACCTGAGGGTCGACTTTCCATCACTTTCCAACAGTAGAGTCGGTGAACTGTCGGTGAGCTGAACTGTCGGTGACGTCTATTCCGTCTGAATGCCCCTCCAGTCCATCACCGGACTCGTTCAGAAATTGCCCGGTGAAATCGTCTACATGTTCCTCTTCTTGTTGGTCCAATCCATCACTTTGGCGGATGATGCCGAACATGTCCTCTTCTTGTTCAAGGTTTCTACCGGTGTCCATAGTTTCTGCAAGGGATTTCAATCCATTTACATTTGCAATAGTAATGTGTTAAATCAGAGAACCTGGGACGATATTCAAACTTATTCAAACACACAAAATAATGGCACAACAACATCCGTAAAACATTACAATATTGAGTATCATATTGCTAATGAACTAAAAAGAAAATGGGACGATGACGTCATCGTGGAGTCATCGTGGAGTCATCAATGGAGGCTACGGGGATGGGGATGGCCGGAGACGCGGGGATGGGGATGGCCGGAGGCGCGGCGAGCTATACCTCGGAGGCGGCGGGGATGGAAGCGGCCGGCGCGGGGAGGACGGAGGCTCGGCCGTGCGCGCGACGGGGATCGACAGAGGAGCGGGGTGGTGGTTCAGCGGACGGCGGCGTAGAGACGACGGGGAGGATACGAAGACGACGGGGAGGATACGGAGACGACGTTGAGGAGACAGAAACGACGGGGACGTGCGTGCATTACGTGTTGTGCGTTTCTTTTTTAGACTTACGTGTTGTAAAATTTGTCTCGAACTATTCATCGTATTTGAATCTTTGAAATATATTTGCATAATACCATAAGTATTTAGGTTTATTTTTTGTCATCATTTTGATATATTTTCCATATTTTTTGGATGAATAGATTTAAAAATATTGATTTTCCAGTTTTAATCATTTTCTGGAAAAAAAAATCTGGAAAAAAACTCAACAGACCCCGCCGCAACGTCACCGTGACGTCATCGGCGGAGGAGATCAGCCGCGGCGGCGACCACGACGCCGACATCAATTTACGACGAGCCCAGCCACGCGCGTATGCGCGTCCGATGCACACGGACGCGGTCTACCTGGGAGTGGCGGCGCCGCCACTGCTTGGTCATCGGAGGCACGGCGGCGGAGTCGGGGTCGGGGTCGAGGAGGAAGGTGCGACGCTAGGATGGGCGGCATCGTCGGGGTCTTGGTCGTCGGAGGCGCGGCGGCGTGACGCCGTAGCTAGCCGGAGTCGGGGTCGTCGGGGGGGCGGGGGGCGGCAACGTCGGGGTGGCTGTGGGCGGAGCTAGCCGGAGTCGAGGAACATCAACGCGCGCATGGTGGCGCAAAGAGAGTGAAGAGAGGGCTCACCTAGTCGCCGGAGTCGAGGAGGAAGGCAACGACGCTCGAGGATGGAGCGAGGCCCGGCCGGAGTCGAGGAAGGAGGCGGCGGCGCGAAAATTGGGCAGCCTGACGGCGTCGATCTGGTTTTGCTCCGGGTGGTGGCTGGAACCGTGGCTAAGTGGCTGGAACTTTCAATATGAAAAGTGTTTGAATTTGACTAACTAATACAAAAACATTTTCTCTTTTCTATAACCATTATTTAAATTAGTTTAAAACTATTTTGAATGTGAATTTGTATAACTTTTGCAAACTTTGGAATTCTGAGTTGTTCGATCAACACTTTAACTTCCAAACCGGGACTAAAGAAGCACACGGATCGTGTGTTTCTTTCAAGCACTTGTAAGCCGTTTGATCAGGTGTGTGTTTCTTTTGATTGCTTATGGGCTGTTCGATTAACGCTTTCAGTTTCAAACCGGGACTAAAGAAGCACACAGATCGTGTGTTTCTTTGAAACACTTGTTAGCCGTTGGATCAGGGGTGTGCTTCTTTTGAGCACTTGAGAGCTGTTGGATCAACACTATCAGTACCACTGGTTGAGCCCGTGACCCTATATATAGCCCCCTCTCGGACGAGGCGAGCACTCAGTGTTTCCTCCTTCTACTACCTAGCCGGGTGGTGTGTGGTATACAAATCATTCGGATTCCCTGCATACGCCCCACGGTGCATTTGATATGCAGGCACTCAGGAGCCACCGTGGGGCTGTATGCAGGTGAAATCGTGTGTTTTGTTCTATCAAAATAATAGTTCAATTCATCTACTGAGGAATATATACAAATTACTCGGATCCCTGCATACGCCCCACGGTGCATTTGATATGCAGGCACTCATCAAGAGCCACCGTGGGGCGGTATGGAGGTGAAATCGTGTGTTTTGTTCTATCAACGCCGACGGATCCATTTGATATGCAGATAAAAATGGAGCATCGTCTTCATATCAAAAGTTTAATATATTAATTATTACATATCGCACCAACATCTCCATCACACAACACCGCCAGTTCTTCTGCGTCGGAACCATGGAGCATCTTCTTCAATCAACTTGATGATGGGTCAATGTTCACTACGAAAGGCGGAATTTCATCAAAATTATTATAATCATCTGACATGTCTGTCTTGTCCTCCACTCCCACGATGTTTCTTTTTCCTGAAAGAACTATGTGACGCCTAGGCTCCTCCACTCCCAGGATGTTTCTTTTTTTGGGTCTGCAAGACATGTCTTTCACATAGAAAACCTGAGCCACATCATTGGCTAGCACGAATGGTTCGTCTCTGTACGCAAGATTGTTTAGATCCACTGTTGTCATTCCGTACATCTTGTCTACCTCAACCCCGCCTTTCAGATTGACCCATTTGCACCGAAACAAAGGGATCTTAAAAGAAGGTCCATAGTCAAGTTCCCATATCTCCTCTATGCAACCATAATATGTGTTCTTCTGCCCATTGTTGTTTGTTGCATCAATGCGAACACCACTGTTTTGGTTCGTGCTCTTTTTATCTTGGACACTCGTGTAAAATGTATTTCCATTTATCTCGTACCCTTGGAAAGTACATATAGTTGTAGATGGTGCCCTGGCCAACAAGTGTAACTCTTCATCAACCTTGTCTTTATTTTCAAGATGTGCTCGCAACCAACCGCCGAACGTGGCCATGTGTGTACGTACAATCCAGTTGTCAGACTTCCCCGCGTGTAGAGAGCGTACAAAATTCTTGTGTTCATCGATATACGGTGCCACCAATGTAGAACTTTGTAGAACTGTATAGTGTGCTTCAGTGAAAGAATGTCCATCCATACAAATTTTTGTTTTCTTTCCTAGTGTGCCTTTTCCACTAAGTCTACCCTCATGTCGTGATTGTGGAACACCTATCGGCTTAAGGTCATGAATAAAGTCAACACAGAACTCAATGACCTCCTTGTTACCGTAGCCGTTGGAGATGCTTCCTTCTGGCCTAGCACGGTTATGCACATATTTCTTTAAGACTGCCATGAACCTCTCAAATGGGAACATATTGTGCAGAAATACAGGACCGAGAACTTGAATCTCTTCAACTAGGTGAACCAGGAGATGCGTCATAACATCGAAGAAGGATGGAGGGAACACCAACTCAAAACTGACAAGACACTGGACCACATCATTTTGCAACCCTGGTAGAATCGCCGGATCGATTACCTTTTGAGATATTGCATTGAGGAATGCACAAAGATTCACAATGGGTACTCGAACATTTTCCGGTAGTAGCCCCCTCAGTGCAATCGGAAGCAATTGCGTCATAATCACGTGGCAATCATGAGACTTTAGGTTCTGAAATTTTTGGAGTCTCACATTTACTATCCTCTTTATATTCGACGAGAAACCAGCCGTGACCTTGATACTGCTCAGGCATTCAAAGAATATTACTTTCTCTTGTTTGGTAAGAGCGTAGCTGGCAGGACCTTCGTAGTGTTCGGGACTTAGGCCGTCTCGTTCTTTCACACGTTTCTGGTCCTCCCGTGCTTCCTCTGTATCTTTTTTCTTCCCGTACACGCCCAAGTAGCCTAGCAGGTTCATGCAAACATTCTTCGTCACGTGCATCACGTCGATAGCAGATCTAACCTCTAGGACCTTCCAATATGGTAGCTCCCAAAATATAGATTTTTTCTTCCACATGGGTGCGTGCCCGTTAGCTTCTTTCGGAACCTGTTGTCCTCCAGGACCCTTTCCAAAGATTACTTTTAGATCCTTGACCATATCAAATATTTCTTCACCAGTACGGTTGACAGGCCTCCTACTGTGATCAGCCTCACCTTTAAAATGCTTGCCTTTCTTCCTTGCGGTATGCCTGATCGGAAGAAATCGACGATGCCCTAGATACACACACTTCTTACATTTATCCAAATATAAACATTCAGTCTCACCCAAACAGTGTGTGCATGCATTGTACCCCTTGGTCGACTGCCCTGAGAGGTTAGCAAGAGCAGGCCAATCGTTAATTGTTACAAAAAGCAGAGCTCGTAGGTCAAATTCCTCATGTTTGTGCTCATCCCACACCCGTACACCTTCTTCCCGCCACAACTGTAAAAGTTCTTCAAATAATGTCCTGAGGTACACATCAAGGTCGTCGCCGGGTTGCTTCGGGCCTTGGATGAGCAATGGCATCATAATGAACTTTCGCTTCATGCACAACCAAGGAGGAAGGTTATAAATACATAGAGTCACAGGCCATGTGCTATGACTGCTGCTCTGCTCCCCAAACGGATTGAAACCGTCTGTACTTAGACCAAACCTTAAGTTCCTTGCGTCATCTTCAAATTCCGGGAACTCTCTCTCAATTTTTCTCCACTGCGACCCATCAGCAGGGTGTCTACACATTGCGTCTTTCTTACGGTCCTCTTTGTGCCATCGCAACAACTTGGCATGCTCTTTATTCGCGAACAGGCGTTTCAACCGTGGTATTAGAGGAGCATAACACATCATCTTGGCAGGAACCCTCTTCCAGGGACGCTCACCCTCAACTTCACCAGGGTCATCTCGTCTGATCTTATACCGCAATGCAGTGCATACTGGACATGCATCCAAATTCTCATACTCACCGCGGTAGAGGATGCAGTCATTAGGGCAGGCATGTATCTTATGCACGTCTAATCCTAGAGGGCACACAACCTTCTTTGCTTCGTACGTGCTGTCGGGCAACTCGTTGACCTTTGGAAGCATCTTCCTAATTATCTGCAGCAACTTTCCAAATCCCTTGTCAGTCACACCACACTCTGCCTTCCACTGCAGTAATTCCAGTGTGGTACCCAGCTTTTTCTGACCATCTTCGCAACTTGGATACAACAATTTCTTGTGATCCTCTAACATCTGGTCGAACTTCAACCTCTCCTTTTCAGTTCCGCACTCTCTCTTTGCATCAGCAATGGCCCTACCAAGATCGTCAGTGGGCTCATCTCGTGCCTCTTCAGCTTCAGCTTCCCCCGTTGCAGAATCTCCGTACTCCGGGAACATAGGATAGTTGTCATCATCTTCCTCTTCTTCATTGTCTTCCATCATAACACCTTTTTCTCCGTGCTTCGTCCAACAATTATAGCTGGGCATGAAACCATGCCGAATAAGATGACTTTGAAGGGTTCTCACGTTTCGGTGATCTGTCTTATTCTGACAGTTGACACATGGACAACACATGAAACCATTGGTACTGTGGGCCTGGGCTTTCTCTAGAAATTTCCTCAAACCTGTCATGTACTCGGCAGTGCGTCGGTCACCATACATCCATTGTCGGTCCATCTGCATTATATTATGAACTACATCAATAACCATTACAGAACATCGACAAATAAACACTGAACATGCACGGTATCAATTAATTACAAATGAAATGAGAGAAAAATTAACCTTGATCGAAAAGAAGAATAAATTTCTTTAAGTGTACATCAAATCAATTCGTGAACTCTCTCGGGCATTTCATCAAACACCTTGCATGCATACAAAAAAAACAGACTAGCACACACCCCCTCCTTCCATTTCAAAAAAAAATGCCTCCAATAGTTTTGGGAGGGGGCTGTGCTGATCAGTATATATAAGCACCCCCCATTTGTCCCGGTTTCAGTCACAAACCGGGACAACAAGGAGGCCATTTGTCCCGGTTTGTGACTGAAACCGGGACAGATGGAGGTTTTTTCATTTTTTTTATTTTCTTTTTCTGTTTTCTGTTTTAAATAACTTTTGCAAACTTTGGATTTTGGAAAAACTATGAATATGAAAAATGTTTGAATTTGACTAACTAATACAAAACCATTTTCTGTTCTCTGTTTTAAATAACTTTTGCAAACTTTGGAATTTGAAAACACTTTTGCAAATTTTAGATATATTTCGGTCAATACAAGAGAACACGCGCACACAGAATATTTGCGTAACGGAATACATAGATAGTCTACTCATCAACGACATTAAGATGATCATTGTCCGTATTATAGCCGCGTAGACTATCCCACTTCCGTGCAATCTCGAAGCCAAGGCGAGCGTCTAAAGCAGCATATACGACTTGATCGTAGCTCAATGGAACGTTGCCCCATCCGAAAATTAGGTCTTTTTGTAACGTGTCTTCCTTGTCGTCGTCTGTGTACTTCCTCTTCTTGTATTTCTTCTTCTTCTCAAGATTTGTCCCAATGACCGCATTAGAGAGAGCATATAGACTAGGAGTAAAATTGCCGGTAGGGTTTCGGCGATCCCTCTGCAGGTCGACCGCGGACCGAATAATAATTCCGTAGTAGGCTAGCATCTTCATGTCATTATGGATTGCCACGCCGTATAATTTGATTGTCTCGTCACCTAAGAAATCCACGAGGACCTGTGGCACCCGATCAACTTTGCAAATTTGGAAGACAAGAGTCTCGGTCGCCACCGAGAGTTGAAGGACGGCGGCGCACTGCGGAGTATCCTTCCGTCGAGGGTCGGTGAACTCGCAATCGAGTCCAACGGCTTTGATCGGAGCGGCGTCGAGGAAGTTGTTCTTCACGTCGCCGGTCCACTTCTCCACGCGCCATGCACGAAGGGTGACCCACACCTTGAACCGCATGCATTCCTTCTCGTAGTCGTAAAACTCATCGGACCGAGGCACGAGTGGCTCCATAGGGACGGAGAAAAGAGAGGAGAGATGGCCGGAGAAATGGTGTGTGGAGGAGTCATATTGTGCAGTACATTTTATAGCACCGGAGAGGAAGATGAATCGCCGGCGGAGAGCAGAGGAATTAATCGCCGGAGGGCAGAGGAATCGCCGGCGGCGCCGTATTTCCGCTCGTCTTCCGTGCGCGTCGAAAAAACGTGGCGATGGCTCGGGCGCGTAACTGAAACCATGACATTTGTCCCGGTTCGTGACTGGAACCGGGACAAATGGGTGTCGCCTGAACTGCTCGGCGGGTGCTACCTCATTTGTCCCGGTTCGTGGCTGGAACCGGGACAAATGAGTGTCGCCTGAACTGCTCGGCGCGTTTTATGCCCCATCTGTCCCGGTTTGCAGTACGACCGGGACAAATGGGGTTTTGGAGTTTGGTCCTTTAGCCTGTTTTCTACTAGTGGATGCACCGCCGCCGAAGAAGTGCCGCCCCGCGTGGCCGTCTCTGCGCGTCGGGGAAAGAACTCGCTCGGCGGTTCGCGCCAACGGCGGCGGGAGGGGAGGGGCGGGAAGGGGGGAGGCGAGGAGGGAAGGAGGTGGGTGTCGCGCCGGTCGCCATGAAGGCGGCGCGGTCGTGGGAGAGAGGGGATCTTGGGCAAGAAACTAACAACTACTCTTGCTAGGCGACCGGCTTTAGGAGGAGACCGGGGCTCTCTTCCCATGTGAGCGGCTGCCATATTGGCCTCGGCAAATCCTCCCTCAGCATGCCGACGAGTTCATCCTCATGTTTGTATTACCCTTTAGGTTTTAGATAGTAGGAGCATCTACTCCCATTAAGAAAATAAAATTTTAAAATATTTTAAAATGTCAGTAAAAAATCAACAAAAAATATGTACTCGAGAGAAACGTTGAGAGAAAGGTTTTAGGGTTGATCGGAAGGATTTCGTTCCATCATTAAAAAAAAGGAGCCATGCAGAGGCGCTGGCGGCCACGGCCGGAGATGCAATATGATCCATTGGATATGGGTTAGAGACGGACATCTCTTGGATCGGACCCTCGGCTGAAGTCATCTACTCACACGTACTCTTAGAGCGGCAATCCCCACGCCGACCTCGCCGCGCCGCGCATGCAAATCGAAGGAGCCGCTCCAATGTCCGACGACGCAGCCAGCAATCCGGACGACTACTATCCCTCCGAACACCGCTGCCGCGACCTATCCAAGGTCCGGCGCCGGATCCGCGGGTACTACAAGGCGGCGCTCGATCGGCTGCCGCTGGAGGAGACGCCGGCGCTCACCACGTCGCTCCTCGCCGCCGGCTTCTGCTTCGGCCTCCTCGACCCCGTCTCCAACATCGTCTTCAACACCATATCATCCGGCGTCAGCAACGAGTCTGCCGAGAAGAAGATGATGCCGACGAACAAGAGGAAGAGAAGAAGATCCCAGATCGAGATCATGGCCTCGCTGGAGGAGAACTCCGACGACGACGACCGCAACGTCGGCATCGTCAATCGGTCGCTCGAGGGCCTCATCACCTTCCTCGCATGCCGCTTCCGCTACCTGCACGACTGGGAAGCCCTTCGCTACCTGCGGCTGGCCAAGGCCGACCTCAACGTGGCCGCCCGCCTCATCGAGCTCGACCGCGAGATGATGATTGCACCAACCGAGATGATAGCTCCTCTGACCACCGCCGTCACGGTGGCCCTCAACTGCGCCGCCGCCTCCGCCAAGCACCCCTGCCCTGCCACCTTCACGGCCACCTGGTCTTCCATGTTGTCATCCTCAACTCGCAGCCCCAGTTCAGACGCTGCCGATCGCCTTCATAATAAGTTGCTCCTCGCTTTGCCTCCGCCGGGGCTCAGCCACCTTGACGAGTCTCAGCTGAGATCGGAACACACCAGCCGGACGAAGAAGACCAAGCAGGTTCCCCTCGAGCTAAGGGAATCCGTCGGCTCCGTGCTCCACGACAGGATCCACGGCGTGTACCTCGAGGCGATCGCGAAGCTCCCGACCGACGCCCTGCGCCGGCGCCACCACCGCGGCCTCCTCAAGGCCGGCTACATCTTCGGCCCAATCGACGACGACCCCGTCTCCAACGTGCTGCTCAACACCATCTGGTACGACGCCGCGTTCCCGGCTCATGCCGAGTTTCCCGTCGACATGCTCTACACCAAGAGCCTTCGGCGCCTGGAGCGCCGGTCCATTGCAGGCATGGTGGCGTTCCTTCGCACCCTCTTCCCTGACCTCGCAGAGAACGTCGCCATGGTGTACCTCCTCAAGGCCAACGCCAACCTTCACGAAGCCATCTCCGTGCTGGAGCTAGAAGATGGCCATTCTTTGCCTTCCCGATCGGCCTACAAGAAAGCATACAAGAAGGCCGCTCTGGTAGCGTGGCATCCGGACCCTGGAGCGCTAGGAGAGCTTGTCGTCGCCCTGGCCAAGACTGCACCGTCAGTCATGTGCACAGTGCGATCCCTTCTGAAGAAACCCACGATATCCTCCAGAGATGTCGGCGAGATCTCTGCATTGTTGTTGAGATATGCAGGCCGGTATCCTTCCTCTTCGTGCAGCCGGCCGTCCGTTCCCAAACTGAAGCCTCTCGCCTCCAATTTCGTCTCAAAAAAGCAGGCAAGGTTCAGGGATGACGAAGGCTTCTTCCTAGACACGGTTGAAACTGCACTGAGAAGATTTTCAGAGAAATCCGTAGAGGGGATTCAGTATCAGCTCCATGTCATATGTGGCGTGAATGCGGAGGTGGCAGAGAACGGACAGCACGGCTACTACGACCTCAAAGACGGGCACCCGTACTGTCATGTCAACTTCTACGCGACACCAAAGGGTTCTCCACCTTCTCAAGCCCCCACCATGTTCTTCGTCGAGTGTAGCAACGTTGATGAAGACGAAAACGTGGTGCAATGCACTGTGGTGGATCCGTCGACTGATGATGGTATTTCTACATATGCCTCTTCTTCTTCTTCATGCCTGCTTAATTAAGCTTCCTTTCTGCATTTCTCAAGATGATTTTGATCAGTTGTGATGACCTGCAGCTAGCTAATTGTTCTTGTTTTCTTTTGATGAAAAAAGGTCGTTGTTACCACTGTGAGTACGCAGGGACCAGACTTGTGCATCCGAGCTCTGGAACATACCGTGGGTGTGACGCAGAGTTCCAGGAATATGCCTCTAAACCATACGGACTCACCATCGAAGAAGCTATCATTTTTGGGACAACAAGAAGTGAGTATATGGCCTGGTTACCTTCTGAGGATTCAGTCTATTTTGATCCTCGATGGGACACGAAATTTTCCCATTATATAAACGATGCTACTAAGCCGGGGTGTCAACCCGATCACTCGAACGGGATCATTGCGCCATGAAAGCTTTCTTCTTCCAATTTCAAGATGTTGGTGCTATAAGTGACCGTGCATAAGAAAAGATAGATCTTTTATGTATTATGTATAAGAAAAGATAGATCCAGTTCGAATGAAATTTGCCAATTTGAAGCTTTCTTCTTTTTCTATACTACCAGTTAAATGTACCGTGCATAAGAAAAGATAGACACACAAATATCGCTCCAATGTGATCTTGATAATTCGAAGCCAAATGTATTATGTATATGAAGTAAGGACATGAATGATAATCTTTTATTAATTAAGATCTACATGCACGGTGGCGCTCTTACAATTATTATTGTATAACAGTACTAAGAGTGTTGCCTTCAGTTCTGTTTGAATGATACTACTTGAGTAATTGTTTTTCAGTTTGTAACCATCCTATAAGAATAGGCAAAAGTATCAAACACATGCTAGATTTGACACGAGTCTAGAAACTGATAATTCACTCAGAATTTCCTATACTGCGAGAGTGCGAGTTGAAACAACAAACAACATGTATTGTCCAAGAAAAAAATGGAACTTAAGCAAATTGCTACATCAGTGGCAATCAGAAGTCTTACTCCAGGCTCACCTTCATGCATCAGCTGCTTACAATATGATTATGCAATGATAAAAGCATTCCCACGAGTAGTATGATCTTGTACTTATCCAGGACAACTACCATTCTTAGTGCTAAGAATTTGCTAAATCAAACTTTTCCAGTTTGACTCATCGTATGGTAATCATCTTCTCCTCTCTTCAGACAAGTGCTGAAAACTTCACTCAACCAATTCATCATTTTATTTTTTATAAACCTATCCACAATGATCTGTAATCAAACATATATTTACAACATCTAGATTAGCTCTAAAATTGAATTGTGGTAATTTATATCTACTTAAGAGTTAAGCATTAGTATCATAGACTCATAGTCTTCTCTGTAGGTACCTGAGATAAAGGTGATACAATCTGGGCAAGCTGTCAAAACGGCACAAGACTTTGCAGTGTCAAATGCTGCTTCGTGATGAGTAGCTATTTTCTTCTTCTTTCTTTTGGTTAGTGGACCCTGCCCGGTTGTAATTAACTCTGTAACTATGCTGAAGAAATATTTCAGGTAGCACCATAGAAATTTCATTATTAGCCAAATACTTTTTAGTTCAAGTCCATCACAGTACTTATGTGACCGATGAAGTAGTTCCGAACTGGGAAAACAAGAATTCAAAAGAGAAAGAAAACAGATGCAACAAAGTAAGCACCAGTGAGACATTAGCACGGCCAATACACAACAGCATCAAATTGATGTGCCAGCCAATCTTTCTAAAAAACAAAGAAAATCTGCCAGCCATGGATGATGCAGATTGAGCTAGGGGTCAATTCCAACTAACAGTTGTCACAACAACTAGAAGAGCTAAAACTAACTCATATCATCCTCAGATTCACAGCCACCCACTTCCGCATGTGATTCATCAGAGTCGGTTTCGTCACAATAGTATGGAAATGACATGTCTTCCTGGCCGCAGTCAAATATATCTACTGATGGGTGTCTTAACTCATGCATTCCTTGGTTCTGACATGCGTAACATTGTCCTAACAAAATAAGCCAGAAGATTAGTATCTCTTTAAAACACTAGAACTGGAAGTCACGACTAATGGGGTGAAAATCTACCATACCATGTTCATCTGGGTCCAGAGTATAGCAGACATAATGTTTTGTTTGAAGTATCGCTTTCACCTCAGCGAAGCATGTGAGCAATGTCCAATCAGTTGAGCCACGCTTCTTTACCTTGACGGTAAAGTTGAAGTGATGAAATATCTTAAAATAATGCTCCACACTGAAACATTGATGGAGGAGCTCTTCAAATTCATATTCAAATTCCTACGATGAAATAAGTGTTAGCACTTAGCAATTGTATTTCACAGTCCAAACAATTAAAGATTCAGCAGACAAATCAAGATTCAAAGCAGACATGTAGAACCTTAAAATGATCTTCACTCCCAATGTATCTTCTGAAAGCCACCATCGCTTCCTCACTCATCCATTTCTTCGCATTTCGAGCGATTTCTTCCTTCGAAGCATAAGTGTATTGGCCTCGTGCTTGGCGTAATTGAGCTTGGGTTTCTTCGTATTCTTTTTTAGCTTGTCTTTTTGCAAATGATATATCACCTTGATTCTTGGGTGGCCAATATTTCCGTAGTATCTCACTGGATAGGAAGCATCAAACTATGGTCAACAAAACAAGGTTATAATGTAATCTACACATGCAAACAAATATCCATACAAGCTGGGTTTTCTCTCACCTAGCATACTTTATGCATAGATATCGAAGAAAGTTCATGTCATGATACAAAATGCGACAAGATACGATGAACTGCTTCTCAATGTAGTTATACTTGTATTAATAAACCAAACACACATTCTATTTACTGTCTATTCTTGGACATAGTAGATACATGAGAAAGTTCATTTACTGTCTATTCAGACATAATAGATATAGGAGAAAGTTCATGTATGAAGCATGCTTTATTCACAATATAACACCTTGATTATAGTGATTGGGGTATGGGTATGATACTAAAACCAGGTTATATAAATAATGATGTGGGGTTCACAATGTGTAGCAACTGCACTAAACCGCCTTGTGACCCGGGGATGACTATTGCATAGCCCCAATGTAAAAGCTGTTGTGTTGACGTACAGAAATGTAATAACACTAGTGTTTTCTGAAAATCAGCATACATCATATAAAACATGTTGGAAAGTGCTTACCTTGTTTTTTTTTTCTCAAGCGCTGACGACTCTGCAATTTTAGAATCAAGCATGCCACTTTCAACTGTATCAACGTGCATCACCAACCTAGGTCAAGATGCTTGAGTCAACTTGTGTGTGACTAAATTGGAGGCTTGGAAGCCTTATGAAAACGAATAAATCAATAACTAATCTTAACCATTACGATTTGCATTCAATGATGCATGCTTAGAGCATACAACCACCTAGTCAGTCGGAATCTATTTCAACCTTTTTTGCAAAATAATGACTAATAATTATATCACTTGTGCTTCCGACTATAAATTACCATTTTTCTTTATTGAAATCAATAGTACTCCCTCCGATCCATAAAAAGTGTCGCTCATTTTGTACTAAGCTAGTACAAACTTTATACTACATGAACGACACTTTTTATGGATCGGAGGGAGTATTGATTCATCAGAAAGAAGGAAAATTAAGAACTACATACTTGTCAGCTGATTCGGATTTTTGAGGCATGTGATTTAGCGGTGGGGCCTCAAACTTTGACGGGCTTGTACTTGTACCTGCAGGCTCTTTGCTTCTCACCTCGACAACATGCTCCTCAACCCTATTCAAAACAAGTACGGCAATGTGTTAATGGAAATTACTACAGTGATGACAGATAGTGGAAATTCAACTATGATTATGAAGACAGTGTCAACATCTAAAATATTTCATAACTACATTATGAAACCATATTTTATGGTGGATCTATTGACATTGATTCGGCATTGTAGATGTTCATTTTCTTCTATAAACTCTGTCAAACATAGAAAAAGTCAGACACACCTGTCAACTGATTCAAGTTCAACTGTCTGAGATGCGTCATTACTCAGCATCAGAGCCTCAAAGTTAGACGGGTCCATTTTTGTGACCCCAAGCCCACTGCTGCTCAACTTGCCTGTATGTTCCTCAGCCCTAATGAAAACAAGTAAATAATGGGTCACCAAATATTATGATGAACATAATAGAAACATAGCTAGGATCTGTATGCATTTTCTATTTCTTAGTGAAGTAGTGCAGAAAATAGTGAATACACGGTGCTTTCTTATGGAGATATGACCACATGGCGTAATAATTAAATGAGAAGTGAAACAATAATTAAACTATAAAAGCAAAAAAGAAATTCGACAAAGAGAGATTAGCCCCTGTGGCATCTTGATCAAGAATAAACAACCAAAACAACCAGGCACACACCAAACGGGGAGCACAAGGCAATAAAGGTGGAGCCCCAAGAGCCGATATTATCAGAACGTTCTGTATCTTCCAGGGACATACAAGCTAGGGCGAGCTGATAAATATTTCTTTTGCGTTTACAGTTCTTGTCAAAGTTGGTTCCTTTGCGCCTAAAAAGGATACTTCTCAATGGTATTTTGTGGGGGATGGGTGGGATGGGGATCTCACCCTGTTTCATGCGAAGAGGACGCCGGAGAGCCGGCTGGAGGAAGACCGAGAACTAGGTCGCGCACGCGCTTGTGGAGCTCCGTTTCCTGCTCGTCCAGATCGGACCGGCCTTGAGCAAGACGGCGGAGTCGGCGCAAGCGGGCACTGCAGGGCCCAAGAGAAGGTCGACCGACCTGTCAATCCTCCTGGATGCGCTTCAGGTCTGGGTCGAAATCGCCGTCGCTGGCCATCGCGAGGAGAAAGAGTAGTCGGGTCTCTTTTCTATGAAGGGAAATCCGATCCGGTCTCTTCGACAGTTTGAGCGATGCATCTCCCTTATAAATGAACCTAAAAAAAATATGTTTCACGTTTTTTTTGACAAATCTGCTTACAGCAGGCGGTCCGCTTCGAGGCTCTGGTGGTGGAGGATCTGGTCAAGCTGGGCCTTCCGCTCCTCCGCCTCGCGCAGAGATCACATAAGAACTTGAGCCGTCACGGATTCGAATGCTTCGTCGGCGACGAAATCCTCGGCCGCTACGACGGATCCGAAGGCGGCGCTGTCGTATTCCTCCGTAGGAGGGAGAGCCTGGAGCGCGGAGGAGGAGCTCGCGACGCCGCTTGAGCTTCCCTCCCATAGAGCATCGCGCGACGACGGATAGGGTGTCGTTGCTCGGTGCGGAGTCGGACGAACTCCTCGATCTAGCCAATCTTAGGGCATCTCCAATCGCGCCCCAAGCCCCCCCCCCCCTCCCCAGGAGGCCTTTTTAGCGCCGGCGGAAGAAAAAAATGCCGTTTTTCCACCAGCCGCCCCCAGAAGCCCAATTAGCGCTATTTCGGCGAAAAATAGCGCTGACGCCCCCATACAAAACCCAACCCACTGGGTTCGGCCCGGGGGGCGAAATGGCGCAAAACGCGACGCGGGTCAGCGTTGTCAGCGACGCGGGAGAAAATGGCGCGGAAGAAACCGCCTGTGCTCGTCGTCTCGGCTCCCGCGTCGGCCAAAGGCTGCTGGAGTAATGGCGTGGCGGACGGCCAGTGAGCTCCCCCAGTCAAAAGCTGTCAGAGTAATGGCGTGGCGTGCTCACGCGGCGCACAGTAATGGCCACCCACCGCTCGTCGCTTCGCCTGGCCGCGCGGCGCTATAACCCCCCCCCCCCCAGCCTCGCCGCCCATCGTCATTCCTCTCTCGCCGCCTCTCCTAACCCACACTCTCCCCTCTACCTTCGCAACCCTAGCAGCCGCCGAGAAGATGGACGCCGCCACGAAGAACGGCTAGGGGTGCCGTTTCCTCCGAAAGGAGGAGGCCTGGTCGCTCTACAACACCGGGTACCCATGTCGAACGGATATGCGCGTCCCCGGCGCCTCCGCCGGCCGCGGGCCATGGGCACTGAACGCCGGATGGGTGCCTGTGCCGCCCGTCCCCATCGAGGTCGAGCGCGACTACGCCATCGCCGAGCTGCGGGCAAGCCTGACGCCGGAGCATGCCGCGGACCCGCGCTGGAGGCTAGAAGGCAACGACTCCTTCTGGACGGCGTATTTCCAGCGCCGCCGTGACGAGGAGCTCGCCGACCGCGGCAGCAACGAGCCCCGGCTCACCATGCCGGACTGGGCGCCCCGAAGCATGGGCGGCAACAGCTCCTCCTCGGCGGCGCAGACGAACTCCTCCTCCTCCGGCACACGCTCGACGCCTCCAGGTAAACGAACGGCGCCCTCCTCTTCCACTCCCCCGATCCTCAACTTCGGGCGCCCCGCCCACGTGCACACCGGCGCCCTCCGCATCGGTGAGCCGCGACAGAGGAGTTCGGCGTCTCCGGTCGGCCTCTTCTCCCGCCTCGTCAGGCCCAAGCGCGAGCCGGAGGAGGAGTGGCCGGGATTGAAGGAGGCCGAGGAGGCCTCCTTCAACACCGTCCAGCGGGCGGCGGAGGACTTTGCCGAGAGCTGGAACCTGCGCGAGTTCACCGCGCAGGAGATCGAGCAGCAGCGGCAGCTCCTCGCTGAGGCCGAGCGTTGCGTGCAGAGCGCGAGCAGCGCGCCTCCCTCCCCCGCCGCAGCTGAAGCCGATCCCGTACTTCATCCTCGACCCGAGCGACGAGGAGGAGGAGGACGCCAAGGAGGAGCAGTTCCAACGTACCTTGCAGATGATCAAGTGGTACGACGGCGACGCCGGCCTAAGCCACTGTGACGCTCTAAAATCGGTACTATGTAGATTTAAGCGCTTCCGCCGAAATCCGCATAATAACGATTTTTGGTCGCCCACCAGACATAATGTGCACATCGAAACATGCGCATTATGTGGGTGGAATTGTGATAACATTACAACAGTTCCGATACATCCACAAATACAACAGAAGATATAATTACAACAACGACTTGAACGAGTCAAGATACAAATGATACAATACAAAGATTCAAATGACAGCGGAAACAGAATAGTATCCGACTACGGATAAGAAGCAAACTGGACTAAGAGTCCTGAAGATAAGCGATGGCGCCATATCCCTGCCCAGCCAAACCGGAGGGATTCCCACGCTAACGTCGTCAGACTTCAAACATGTTGACTGCACATAAAGCACAACCCAAAAGAGGGTCAGGGCACTCCCTGGCAAGCAAAACCGACTTGCCTACTTTCTACACCATCTCCCAAAATATAGGGGAGGTGGACTTAGCGGCAGCAGCACTAGCAACCTAAAGAGACACGCTACAACTTCCGTCTAATTAGAGAGGGATAAGAGAGCGCATAAGTAAACATCTACAACTAACACCAAACATAACCCATTCTCGAATTAACCCCCTCAACCAAGTATGAAGAAGCAATCCGGGAAACTCACACGTCGAACAGTTTTAATTACCTTTTATTGTGAAAGTAATTCTATATTACTAGTCAAATTAATTAACATTATTTAGGTGTAAGTTGTCTAGATCTCATTAGTCGGCAACGCACCAAGTTGTCCATAACTGCGGACGCGGCTCATCGATAAGATTATACCCTGCAGGGGTGCACTACTGGACCCATACTCGCATGATCAACCCAGTCAAAAACATTAGGGCCTTTCAACCCAACTCTTTTCCTTCACCGCAGCAAGTCTAGGAGCCACGGGAGCTATGCTGGTCCCGGCCAAAAGGGTGCGGACTCCCGCAGGACACACCCCTCCGCACCAACAGGCCGCGCCCTATATGCATGTAACAAGGCACACCGCCAAAGTAAAATACTACACTAGTATCATCAATGCATATGAGACAAATGGAAAACCCGAACTAGGTGTGGCTCCCGGACAAGTTGAAGTTCCAGTCAAAGTCGAGGGGGGCTCCATAGGGCCTCCCGCAAGTGGTTAGTGCGCTCAGTCTTGGATTAGGGGAGCAAGATCTCAGTTCCTAGGTCGACACTTAGCAGAACAAAGCAAGTCGCAAGGCCTTCCGCCGGTGCCTTATCTTTTAATTATAATACCCCAATATAATACAACATTTTATTAAGGTAGAATAATCTATCAAGCTAAGCATATGAAATAAAAGACCAACTGACGACTCGCACAACCAACTCTAAGCATGCACTACGACTCGCAAGGCTAACAGATAAACATACAACAGGTGATGGGATGTGAGGATAAAGCTGTATAGGCTGCAGGATAAACATGTGATGGGATCGCAATAAAGAATCGTAAACTAGGGTAGCAGAGATCAACGGCGGGAATGAAAGACAATGTATAGGTAAACAAGCAAATTTTGCTTGCCTGAAATCCCGCATGGAAGCAGATCTTGTCGTTGCTCACACATCTCAACGTCTTATCCGCGAAGAAGCAACAAACACTGGAAAGCGTAAAAGATGCATTTTACAACTACGGCAGAAGATTCAGCATGATCATATGAGAATGATGCATGGCATGGCAAGATGCAATGCAATGCAGGTAATACAAATTAAGCGGGAAAGCAACCCCGGCAATTAATATTTAGGTGCAAGTTATTTATTTACCAGCAAAATTAAATGTTGGTTAACATGGCAACACATGGCATGGGTGATGTAATTAAATTAAATGGAATAGGGCAATTATTAAGTAAAGCCCAACACATTCCATATTTAATTATATAGGTGCAACAAATAAATTACACTAAGCAATTAAAATAACAGATGCAAAATGGCATACAAATGGCATATTAAGATTCCTTGCATTTTTCTGATATATAAACATATAAAGATTATTTTAATTGGAGTTATAAATTAAAAGTTATTAACATTTTAGTTTTAGGGTTCTTTCTGAAAAGTACAGGGACCTGTCTGTGATGGAAACAAAGTCTCTGGGGACTTAGGTGGGAAAACCAGAGAGCAGGGGGGGCTCTGTGTAATTCTCCCAACGATTTTCTGTTTTCTAGAACTTTTGTCACCGAGGGAAACAGACCCAGGGAGGATGACATGCGGGCGTGGGCGCCATGCTGGCAGGTGCCCGCTGCGCTGGCACGGTGGGCTGCTGACCGGTGGACCCGATATGTCAGTGGTGGAAGAAAAGCTAAAAAGGGGGGCTTTTCTGGTCAACGTGCCCGCGGGGGATCGAACTCACGAGCGAAACGGTGTGGATCGGCGCTGCAGGCCACTGGGTTGAATGCGTGTTGGTGATGTGTATAGAAACGCGTTGTTTTTAATCTGAAGCAACACGCATGTTTCTATGACGAACTGAAAACGAAAACAGACAGTGCGCGGCAGGGCGTCTTTCGACGGCGGCGATCGCAACGGCGTCGCTGGCTGGCGTGCGGCCCAGGCGTGTGCGCGGGAGCGTGTGCAGTGCAGTGGAAGAGAGAAACCGAGCCGAGGAAGGGGAAGAGGACCCAACATTTTCGAGCTGGAGCTCGGCCCGCCCGGTCATGGCGGAGGTCGAGAGGGTCGTGGACGGCTTCGAGGAACCGACAACGATTAGAGTGGGGGAGAGAGGGAAATGGATCGGAAGCTCACAGGGAGGTTGCCGGAGTGGAGTATCGGACACGAGGACGACCGGAGGGGAGGAATTGGCGGCGGCGTTCCGCCGGCGTCGGAGACGGAGGGGACGAGGTCGACGCGTGCTGTGGCTTAGGCTCCAATTCTTTCGCCTGGGACGTCGAGGACGGCGAGGCGGAGCTCCGGGAACTCTCCGAGGCCCTTCGACGCCTGTGGAAGAGTGGGGCGACGGCGAGGTTGCTCGGTGGTGGGTGGTTGGAGAAGGAAACCGAGGGGGGTCGAGGGAGGAGAAGAGGGGAGGCGGCGGCGGATGGAGAGGGAGGAGTCGGGGTAGGGTTAGGGTTCCAAGAGAGGGAGAGGGGTGCGGCTAAAAGGGAGAGGGAGTGGGTGAGGGAGCATGGTGGGGCGCCATAGCCTCCACGCTGGAAAGGTTGTGCTCGTACGGAGGAGGGAGAAGAAAGGGAGTGGGCTGGGGGTGGGCCAAGGAGTTGGACTTCGGCCCAGGTTTAGTTTTTCTCCCTCTGAATTTTTATTTTTCTTTTAATTCTTTTTCTGTTTTTGTATTTCCAAACAAGACAGAAAAGAATTTTTAATAAAGAAACTTGACAAAATGGGTTTAGTTTAAAATAGGCAATTTAATAAACTAGTTTTGATAATATTTGCAAAATATTTGAAATACACAATTTAATTAATTTCAAAAGCATTTGAATTTAATTGTGAGAAAAAGAATTTACGTGGAGTTTAAATTTAAATGCAATAAATTAAATGAAGTGACCAATGCATGATGAAATGATGACATGATGATGCACAAAAGAAAAACAACAAAAATCTAATTGGGGATAAAACCCGGGGCGTTACAACCGACACCACTAACAAGGGATCGCGTCCCACGATCCACGCCGAGACCACAAGAAGAGAGGGGTATCTATCGAGTCTTCAAGCTCCGTGATGAACTCCTCGACACCACTAACAAGGGACTGTTGCTCCACCCACAAATTATCGACACCACTAACAAGGGATTGTTGCTCACGATGAAGATGACTCCGAAAGGTAGAACCTAATAGGATAACAGGCAAGAAATCGTCCACCCCCACGTAGGATCCTAAAACTTTGAAAGTTGGATAAGAGCAGAGACTCAAAACAAGTAAGGTAAGAGGAGAAATAGAATTGAGGTAAGGAGTAAAAAGAAACCTATTGAGATATTTTTCCAAAATAACTCAAGTCAAATAGTTTTCGACACTCTAGAAACAACGACCGTTAGCGAGGTTATCCTACAGGCTTTTGCGGACCCGCTGCTTCGATAACCATTCGTATCGAAACAACAAGGAGATCGAAACCAAGGCTCTGATACCACTTTGTGACGCCCTAAAATCGGTACTATGTAGATTTAAGCGCTTCCGCCGAAATCCGCATAATAACGATTTTTGGTCGCCCACCAGACATAATGTGCACATCGAATATGCGCATTATGTGGGTGGAATTGTGATAACATTACAACAGTTCCGATACATCCATAAATACAACAGAAGATATAATTACAACAACGACTCGAACGAGTCAAGATACAAATGATACAATACAAAGATTCAAATGACAGCGGAAACAGAATAGTATCCGACTACGGATAAGAAGCAAACTGGACTAAGAGTCCTGAAGATAAGCGATGGCGCCATATCCCTGCCCAGCCAAACCGGAGGGATTCCCACGCTAACGTCGTCAGACTTCAAACATGTTGACTGCACATAAAGCACAACCCAAAAGAGGGTCAGGGCACTCCCTGGCAAGCAAAACCGACTTGCCTACTTTCTACACCATCTCCCAAAATATAGGGGAGGTGGACTTAGCGGCAGCAGCACTAGCAACCTAAAGAGACACGCTACAACTTCCGTCTAATTAGAGAGGGATAAGAGAGCGCATAAGTAAACATCTACAACTAACACCAAACATAACCCATTCTCGAATTAACCCCCTCAACCAAGTATGAAGAAGCAATCCGGGAAACTCACACGTTGAACAGTTTTAATTACCTTTTATTGTGAAAGTAATTCTATATTACTAGTCAAATTAATTAACATTATTTAGGTGTAAGTTGTCTAGATCTCATTAGTCGGCAACGCACCAAGTTGTCCATAACCGCGGACGCGGCTCATCGATAAGATTATACCCTGCAGGGGTGCACTACTGGACCCATACTCGCATGATCAACCCAGTCAAAAACATTAGGGCCTTTCAACCCAACTCTTTTCCTTCACCGCAACAAGTCTAGGAGCCACGGGAGTTATGCTGGTCCCGGCCAAAAGGGTGCGGACCCCCGCAGGACACACCCCTCCGCACCAACAGGCCGCGCCCTATATGCATGTAACAAGGCACACCGCCAAAGTAAAATACTACACTAGTATCATCAATGCATATGAGACAAATGGAAAACCCGAACTAGGTGTGGCTCCCGGACAAGTTGAAGTTCCAGTCAAAGTCGAGGGGGGCTCCATAGGGCCTCCCGCAAGTGGTTAGTGCGCTCAGTCTTGGATTAGGGGAGCAAGATCTCAGTTCCTAGGTCGACACTTAGCAGAACAAAGCACCTCGCAAGGCCTTCCGCCGGTGCCTTATCTTTTAATTATAATACCCCAATATAATACAACATTTTATTAAGGTAGAATAATCTATCAAGCTAAGCATATGAAATAAAAGACCAACTGACGACTCGCACAACCAACTCTAAGCATGCACTACGACTCGCAAGGCTAACAGATAAACATACAACAGGTGATGGGATGTGAGGATAAAGCTGTATAGGCTGCAGGATAAACATGTGATGGGATCGCAATAAAGAATCGTAAACTAGGGTAGCAGAGATCAACGGCAGGAATGAAAGACAATGTATAGGTAAACAAGCAAATTTTGCTTGCCTGGAATCCCGCATGGAAGCAGATCTTGTCGTTGCTCACACATCTCAACGTCTTATCCGCGAAGAAGCAACAAACACTGGAAAGCGTAAAAGATGCATTTTACAACTACGGCAAAAGATTCAGCATGATCATATGAGAATGATGCATGGCATGGCAAGATGCAATGCAATGCAGGTAATACAAATTAAGCGGGAAAGCAACCCCGGCAATTAATATTTAGGTGCAAGTTATTTATTTACCAGCAAAATTAAATGTTGGTTAACATGGCAACACATGGCATGGGTGATGTAATTAAATTAAATGGAATAGGGCAATTATTAAGTAAAGCCCAACACATTCCATATTTAATTATATAGGTGCAACAAATAAATTACACTAAGCAATTAAAATAACAGATGCAAAATGGCATACAAATGGCATATTAAGATTCCTTGCATTTTTCTGATATATAAACATATAAAGATTATTTTAATTGGAGTTATAAATTAAAAGTTATTAACATTTTAGTTTTAGGGTTCTTTCTGAAAAGTACAGGGACCTGTCTGTGATGGAAACAAAGTCTCTGGGGACTTAGGTGGGAAAACCAGAGAGCAGGGGGGGCTCTGTGTAATTCTCCCAACGATTTTCTGTTTTCTAGAACTTTTGTCACCGAGGGAAACAGACCCAGGGAGGATGACATGCGGGCGTGGGCGCCATGCTGGCAGGTGCCCGCTGCGCTGGCACGGTGGGTTGCTGACCGGTGGACCCGATATGTCAGTGGTGGAAGAAAAGCTAAAAAGGGGGGCTTTTCTGGTCAACGTGCCCGCGGGGGATCGAACTCACGAGCGAAACGGTGTGGATCGGCGCTGCTGGCCACTGGGTTGAATGCGTGTTGGTGATGTGTATAGAAACGCGTTGTTTTTAATCTGAAGCAACACGCATGTTTCTATGACGAACTGAAAACGAAAACAGACAGTGCGCGGCAGGGCGTCTTTCGACGGCGGCGATCGCAACGGCGTCGCTGGCTGGCGTGCGGCCCAGGCGTGTGCGCGGGAGCGTGTGCAGTGCAGTGGAAGAGAGAAACCGAGCCGAGGAAGGGGAAGAGGACCCAACATTTTCGAGCTGGAGCTCGGCCCGCCCGGTCATGGCGGAGGTCGAGAGGGTCGTGGACGGCTTCGAGGAACCGACGGCGATTAGAGTGGGGGGAGAGAGGGAAATGGATCGGAAGCTCACAGGGAGGTTGCCGGAGTGGAGTATCGGACACGAGGACGACCGGAGGGGAGGAATTGGCGGCGGCGTTCCGCCGGCGTCGGAGACGGAGGGGACGAGGTCGACGCGTGCCGTGGCTTAGGCTCCAATTCTTTCGCCTGGGACGTCGAGGACGGCGAGGCGGAGCTCCGGGAACTCTTCGAGGCCCTTCGACGCCTGTGGAAGAGTGGGGCGACGGCGAGGTTGCTCGGTGGTGGGTGGTTGGAGAAGGAAACCGAGGGGGATCGAGGGAGGAGAAGAGGGGAGGCGGCGGCGGATGGAGAGGGAGGAGTCGGGGTAGGGTTAGGGTTCCAAGAGAGGGAGAGGGGTGCGGCTAAAAGGGAGAGGGAGTGGGTGAGGGAGCATGGTGGGGCGCCATAGCCTCCACGCTGGAAAGGTTGTGCTCGTACGGAGGAGGGAGAAGAAAGGGAGTGGGCTGGGGGTGGGCCAAGGAGTTGGACTTCGGCCCAGGTTTAGTTTTTCTCCCTCTGAATTTTTATTTTTCTTTTAATTCTTTTTCTGTTTTTGTATTTCCAAACAAGACAGAAAAGAATTTTTAATAAAGAAACTTTACAAAATGGGTTTAGTTTAAAACAGGCAATTTAATAAACTAGTTTTGATAATATTTATAAAATATTTGAAATACACATTTTAATTAATTTCAAAAGCATTTGAATTTAATTGTGAGAAAAAGAATTTACGTGGAGTTTAAATTTAAATGCAATAAATTAAATGAAGTGACCAACGCATGATGAAATGATGACATGATGATGCACAAAAGAAAAACAACAAAAATCTAATTGGGGATAAAACCCGGGGCGTTACAGCCACCGCAACCGCCGCAAGAAGGGCGACGACGGCGGCGCCAACGACTATAGCCAGGCGATCGCGGCGAGTCTGGGAATGCTCAAATAGTAGTAGT
Organism: Poa annua; assembly: GCA_026929855.1. Taxonomy (NCBI): domain Eukaryota; kingdom Viridiplantae; phylum Streptophyta; class Magnoliopsida; order Poales; family Poaceae; genus Poa; species Poa annua. The sequence continues at coordinate 102,815,355 of CM049430.1, read as the reverse complement.
TTTAAGTTTTTTTTAGTTTAATTGCCTCTGTAATCAACTGAATTAATGTAATCGTCAAGTTTACGCCAAATTCTGAAATTGTCTCTGTTTTGCGTCAAATTTAGTGTTTACGCCATTTTTGAATTGCATGGGCCAAAACTTAGGCCGAGGACTGGAACCACGCCCCACCAAATTTCAGATTATCGTGTTTGACGGCAGGAAAAAAACGACGTTTTGGACCCTTGGGCCCAACGACTTGATAAGTCTTGTAATAGCGTCCCCTCTAGTGAGGTTTTTCATTCTGTGCCGGATTGTATTCGGTGAACTCTGTGTACTGATGTTTTGTGATCATCTGACTGGACAGGCACGTATCCCTCGCTACTTTACGGGGCCCACAGGTAAGCATAATCCGGGGAACACGCGGCCGTAAAACCCTAAACCCCTCGCCGTCCTTCCCTCCTATCCAATCCAAAAATCCTCTGCTCCTCCTCGCCTCTCTTTCTTCCTCCCCAAGACCACCAAGCCTCCCTCCTCCCCCTCCCCCTCCCCCCCCATGCCCTGAAACCCTAGCAGAGCGATGCCGCCGCGCCCGTCCCTCCACTCGCTCCTCCTCATGGCGGCCTCCTCCACCTCCGCCGCCGCCGCTGCCGGGGACTCGGGCCGCCTCCTCGGCCGCCGCTTCCCCGCCGCCGCCTTCGCCGTCGCGGGGGCCCACCGCATCCGCCTGCTCCACTCCGCCTCGGGGAAGACCCGCCTCCCCAGGCGCGCCGAGCTCGCCTGCTGCTTCGGGACCGCCCCATCAGCCGCCGCCGCCGTGCCCGCCGGCCCCGACGTCCCGCGCTCCAGGATCGGTAACGCCTCCTTCCTGCGGCTCCGAAACAACTGCTGGTTCTGCTCGGTTAACGTGGTGCCATTTCTGCGACGGACAGTTCGTACGGTGGAGGAGAAGAGGGCCTGCGAGGAGCGGCTCGGGAAGCTGGTTCAGAAGCTGAAGAGTGAAGGGATAAATATGACCCAGTGGAGGCTCGGGACTTTCCAGCGGATGCTCTGCCCAACGGTACTGTGCTGGGCTGCTGGCCCGTTATTATGATACCAACTTACCAAGCATCGCTGTTGTTTTTCCATTTCCTATTTTCTGCATGATGTGTTTAGTTGGATAAGTAATAAGTGAGCTAAAATGGTTCATGGATTGCGGGCATTAAGACTTCATATCCATATTTTTGTTCCGATTGGTTTAGTACAAGCTCATTTCCGTTTCACTATCGTGCACATTGGAAGTGTTTCACTAGCCTTCAATAAGAAGAGTAGTCTATGGGAAGAGTGGTAGTAAATTATGATCAGTTTGATGACCAGCTTATAACACATGTTCATCCGTATGCGATTTGAATGTGTATATGCCATGTTGGTGACCCCTTGTACTACTTAATATTTGAGCTATCGGAACAACAATTGATTTAGTGTGATTTCCTTTCTGTTAACTAGTGCAAAGGGGGGTCAACTGAGGAACTAAGCCTCAGTGTCTTCATCCGAAATGATGGGTGAGTTCTTATTTATAGCTCATTTTTTAGCTTGTCAGTTATTGGAGTTCTTAAGGTATATCTACTGTAGACTATCCGCTGGCATCTAATCTCTGTTCTATGCTGTTTCTCCAGTTTAAATGCAACATGGACTTGTTTTAGAGCGAATTGTGGCTGGAAAGGCAGTGCCCAGGTGAGTTTTGTCAACAAATTAAAGAAAGCTAAAATCAATAAACCATATTGATACCACTTCGCTGTGTCTTGAACTCGTCTGTCTACAGCCTGATGGAATTTCCAAGGTGAACCAGGAAGTCATAGCAGACAACGCTGTCAAGCCTTACAGAAAGCTTCGTGAAGAGGACCTGCGTCTCGAGCCTCTGTGTGATGAGGTAATGAAAGTACTATTGAGTCAGATATCTTATAAAATTGGCACACTCTTCAATGATACTGAAACCATCTTGATACGTCTCTTTGGCGTTCTTTTTCTTATGCTGGTATAAAATCTTTTGCACATTGGTATTCTGTAAAATGGTTATCTCTCGCAGCTCGTGACATACTTTTCGGAAAGAATGATATCGCCGGAAACACTTCGAAGGAACAATGTATCGCAACGTAAACGTTACGACAAGGTATAACTTTGCTGTTAATGCAGTTTTACTGTCGACAAGCATACATTGTGATACATACATATGGTATTTCATTTGCAGATTGTTATTGCTTTCACCTACAGACGTGATAAAGTCCTTGTTGGCTGCAAATACAGGGAAGTCTCTAAGAAATTTTGGCAGGTTTGTTGTACTATCCTTTTTAGGTTACCTGCTTACAGCTTACATTATACTTTTATATCATACTCATTTTTTTCTTACCAGGAGGGGAACACAGAGAAAATTTTGTATGGTCTGGACGATATAAAGCAAGCGGAGGATGTTATCATTGTATGTTCAAGATTTGCCATGTGACATTATCCTCTCTTTTTTGTTGTCTATCAATTTGAGCCTGAGTTCACAATTTCTTACTAGCCCCTTTTTCTTTTCTGACATTGTAGGTTGAGGGTGAAATTGATAAACTTTCCATGGAAGAGGCTGGCTATCGTAACTGTGTGAGTGTGCCAGATGGTGCACCAGCACAAGTATCCGACAAACTCCCAGACAAAGACCATGTTAGAACTATTTCCTGATACTGATGCAAGTCTTTTTCAGTTTATGTTCGCTATTATTACTTGCTAGTATAGTTCCCTAATGTGAGCTGATCTGTAGTTGAAACTTAGTTGCAATCTAATAAATCTTACATTCCCTGTAAAGATAGGATAAGAAGTATCAATATCTGTGGAACTGCAAAGAGTATCTTGACTCGGTGGGTATTTTTTCTCATTTCAGAAGTTATTTTGCAATCCCTATTGCTGAAATATGCAGGTTTCAGTTTACTGAATAAATTTTGCTATATATTAGGCATCTAGAATTATACTGGCAACAGATGCTGATCCTCCAGGGCAGGCTCTTGCTGAAGAACTTGCTCGCCGGCTTGGTAAAGAAAGGTTTGTGTACCGTTCTGTCTTGCAATCACAAGCCTCCACAATTACTAAGTACACATGACTGTTTTTTTACATTTAATTTGATGCAACCAGGTGTTGGAGAGTTAGCTGGCCAAAGAAGAATGAGACTGAATTTTGCAAAGATGCAAATGAGGTTTGTGATGGCACGCATGGTCAACTTTGACTAATAAATGATATTGTTATCATGCTAAAATGTTTCTGATGTTACAAGCACAATCAGGGCCTAAGAGGTCTAAAAATGTCCTTTTCCAAATGTGGCTCTTTAGATAAGCTTCGCTAACTTGTATCAGGAGTCTTAGACTTCCTTACACCAGATTATTGTGTTACGATGCTTCGGAAAGTAGCCTATTTGCAGTTTTTCTTAATTAAAACCTTTAATATTTATGTACTATGAATCTGCATTCTGAAGAATCATCTGAAATATTTAGCCACATCTGAGTCCAGTTTTTATTGTCTTTACTCTGTTTCCTTTGAATTGATAACCTTGGCTTGGAACTTGTGGTTTTTACACTTCCTGTAATTGGTCCTTGTGATTCCTTTTTCAACTATAGGTACTTATGTTTTTGGGACCACAAGCATTGAAAAAGGTTATAGAAGATGCAGAACTGTATCCTATAAGAGGTCTTTTCAACTTCAGAGATTTCTTCCCTGAGATCGATAGTTATTATCTTGGAATTGGTGCGAATGGGGGTGCAATTCCTACTGGCTGGAAATGTATGGATGATCTTTACAAGGTATCTATTAGTTGTGTTTTTTTACTCTTTTCCTCTTTCCTTTAGCGGTTAATCTGAATTTGGAGTTGGCTTTCTCCCTTACAAGTTAAAGAGTTCCTTTATTTTCTTTATTTACACATAGAAACTTGTTTTCTTACCGCAATAACTGTTTGACATTTTTCCATGAAATCAGTTTATTTTATCCAGTTTCAGTGAATTATGCACCATGTAGTCATGATTATGATTCATTATTTAGCTGAGAACAACTAGATAGTTTTTCTCCTTGCCAAGTGTCAGGGCTAAATTCAGTTTTGTCAGTAAAACACCCGTCTCCCGCTGAACAAACCATTACAAAACATCTACAACCATCAGATGGCAATCAGACAGCTCTTCATGATGAACAACTTGTCGTTGGATTCACTTACCGGTTTGCGTGTTCCGGATTGCTTCAGGGAATTATGTACCATACTACCATGTAGTCATGTATTATGACTCGTCGTCCAACAGCTACTACCTCTGTATTTAAATATAAGACGTTTGGTAGCTTAAATTGAGCTACCACAACGTCTTATATTTGGTTACAGAGGGTGTAGATGATATCCAGTTCCAGTGGCTAGTGTGCACTAAAAATATGGCATGTACTGTAGCATATCAGATACTGTAGTTGCAGGTTTTCATGCATCATCACAATTTCTCATGTGATTTTGTTCATATTCCCTTCTGCAGGTACTTCCTGGGGAGTTGACTATAGTAACGGGAGTACCGAATTCCGGCAAAAGTGAGTGGATTGATGCACTAATGTGCAATATAAACAGTCAGTCTGGGTGGAAATTTGTACTATGCTCAATGGAAAACAAGGCAAGCCATTTTTATATTGATGCTAGTTAGCCGTTTCATTTTATTGTGCAGCTCCAAATGATGATGATTTTGGTGTTTAGGTCCGAGACCATGCCAGAAAGCTATTGGAGAAGCACATTAAAAAGCCGTTCTTTGATGCTAGGTAAGAAGAAGAGTCTAAGTTTATCTCTGTTGCATCAGATATTATATATGATACCTAGAATACGCAACTGTGAAGTCAACATGATTCTTTGGAATAGATTCCACAGATCAAATTTGCGCTTGTGCAGACATTATGGCTTTATTGCTATTTATTCTTGGTTATTTGAAGGTTTCTGGTTACATGTAATTGGTATAGTAATCCTCTTGTTTTGGTTTTTAGATATGGGGGCTCTGTGGAACGGATGAGTCCAGATGAATTTGAAGAAGGCAAACAATGGTTGAACGAGACATTTCATCTGATCCGGTATATATTATAATCAATTACATTGTTCTAAATAGTGGAAGCAGTTATGGTGTTAAAAAACAGTTCATCCCAACCCTTAAAACCCATCTTGTGCAAATTCTGCTACTTGGGCTCGCAGCGTACAACAAGATTAAACTAGCACCCTTATGCTGGTTTTGTCCGGGTTGGTTCCAGTCCTGAGATTAAACGCCCTTAGTAAGAGGTCAGTAAGCAACCACCGCACCTTGCAGCGCTGTTCTGGAAAGAACCCTAGTATTTTAACCAATACTGGTTTTAACATTTTAAAACCAGAATTATTTTATGTGATATGAACTATGCTTAACACAGAGAACTAAATTTTCACTTCTAAATCTATCGTGTATTCTCTCAGATGTTTGTTCCATGTATGGACACTGCTAAGGGTCTGATCGCTCACTACTAGCTTGCAATTCCAATGATTAAAAGAACTTGTGGCACAAACAACAGAAAGAAGCACACAAGCACTATAGCCGTCCCAAATGGAAAGGAGCGATTGAATGTAGATCTCCGATTCCATAACTAGAAAAATATAAGACTTGTTTGACTTGTATGCTAGTCACTGTAAATTGTCAATACTGACTTAGTAAGAGTTTTTTTAGCTCTAATTTTGTAAACTTATATTGTTTTCATTTGAGTCGAACTCAGTCACTTTTGGTTTTGTGCCGCCTAGATGGCTTCTTGAGGATGTCCACTTTTGGACAAATGGAAGTCATCTAATTTGGAACGGAGGGAGTATTTTACAACCAAACACGCAGCTAACGTGTATCATCTAACCACATCCCATTTGGGGTCAGCAACCAAACGGACGCTTAGTGTCACTGTCTTCTGCATCTCTTGATGCACTTTCTTGGGACACAGTAAAAGTTGCTGTACTTCTCTTGGTTAATGTGTGTTGTATAATTGTAGTAGATGATGATTTTTAAATGCTGCTCTGACATTGAATATGTGTTGTTTAATCAGGTGCGAAAATGATTCCCTTCCGTCTATTAATTGGGTTCTTGATCTTGCTAAAGCTGCTGTTCTAAGACATGGAGTACGTGGTCTTGTGATTGATCCTTATAATGAGCTTGACCATCAGCGCCCCCCAAATCAGTAAGCAATTAGCTGAACTTCTCACGAGCATGACTTCATCATTTTCTGATAATAGCTAGTTAGCTACATACATTCATTATGAGAGATATGTACCCCTTTTACAAGTATGATGCTAGCATCCAGCTACATGTTTCCCTTTTGTTCTGGTGATTCATTCCTTTTTATGTGTTATTAACAGAAACGAGACAGAATATGTCAGCCAGATTCTGACGAAGATTAAGCGCTTTGCTCAACATCATTCATGTCATGTATGGTTTGTTGCGCACCCTAGGCAGGTAATCAAAATCCGCATAATCACATCATTGATCTTTGCAACACAATTGCAGTACTATACAATCAGGTCTCATTTGCGGTAATGTTCTTAAAAGCTTCACAACTGGAATGGTGGACCGCCTAATATGTATGACATCAGTGGAAGTGCACATTTCATAAACAAATGTGATAATGGGATTGTCATCCACCGAAACAGGGATCCAGATGCTGGCCCTATGGATGTCGTGCAGGTTAACTTTTGCACCTTCTTAATGTATGCTTCATTTTAATGCCGTGCCTGGCTATTTTCTTATCTGTTTTGCTGTTGCTGGATGAGGAATTATAGGTCTGTGTGAAGAAGGTACGGAATAAAGTGGTAGGGCAAATAGGAGATGCTTTCCTGACGTATGACCGGTAAGTGCATTATAAATTATAGTAATTGTTTTCCTTATGTTCTTAACTGAGATGTTTGTATGATGATTTAGAACCATTTCTGCTTGATATATTATTTCTGCTTTGTCTATCATTCCTAACAAGCCTTATTTTTCAAAAAGTATAGTTTATGTTCGGTCACCTCATATCTTTGAACTGCACATCTAACTAAAATAACCAAATCATCACATTTCCTCCTGCAGGGTTACCGGTGTGTACCAGCAGGCCCCTGAAGAGACTGTGGCGAAGGTCGTAAAGCAGCAGGTGAGGCAGAAACAGACGAGTCAACACCGCTGATTTTGCTTTGCACACTCCCGCGAACAGTCAGACACTTGACACGAGTGAGATAACATGGTTGCTTATGTGGATGGCATCTCGCGGCCTGCTGCAGAATCGAGCCTAATTGGCCTGACTTCCATCATTCATTGGTGCTGAGTGCTATCTAATTCTTCAACGATACGGGCGTCCTGCTGAACTGGGTTAATGATCTCAGATGACTCCTGGTACAAAAATGTGGTTGAAGCTGAACCTTACTACTAAGATAGCCCACCTGATATGTTGTGGTGTATAGTAAGTAACCTTATATTCTAATTAAATCACCAGGTGGGTCATGTCAGGTAGCCGAAGGTCGTTGCGTCTGCCCGTTAGGTTATTCTATGTGCCTTTCAAACGGTTGTAGCAGTAGGAAGGTCCTCTACTCGTAGTTCCATGACTAATATTTGTTAGCACACTTAAGTATTCAATCATCAAATGCCTATGTTAGCTCATCTCATTTTTTTATTTTTTCTACCACTGAACACATGGGATGCAACCCATTAACAATGTGGCGAGTGGTAACATGGCAGATTGACGTTACAGCCCGAATGATCAAATCTATTCGCAGCTGGTGTCATGCAGCGCTGGAACAGTTGAATGGTGCCAAAATCTGGTATCATTAGCCAGCAATTTCTTTTCAACCTACACTTTGCGTTGCATCATTCGTTGTGCTGTCTCGGTGCGGCTGGCTGGCTCTTCGTTAGCAGATAAGCCAGGTCTTTGCTGGCTGTTTCTCATTGGCAACCAGCTGGATGTCTCTACCTATGTGGGGAAAGGCAAGCTTTCAAAAAAATGTGGCGAAAGACAAAGTTGTGAGTGTGATTGGCAATGGTTTGCTCTTGTTCAGTACGTACAATGCATGCACCCTACTTGAGGTTGAATTGCAGCTGTAATGTATGGGCTGTCTGCTTGCTCTTGTTCCTGCCACCAGAACCGCCACCACCTCTCTGCATTTCTCCAGCCCTCAATGCCATAAACAACTCACAACTAAATGCAACTAAATACAGTGTGAAAGGTATGACTTGGCATGGAACAAGAGCGTTTGGTTCGCTGTCGGGTCAAAGTCCCAGCTGTCAGATTAACAACAAGGACAATCAATCAGGCCCGGCAAAGGCAAAGATGGCTAAAATACAGCCTAGCATGAGCACACACACACACACACCGGGCCACCACACAAAAAGAAAGAGGCCAAGGCCATGATCGACGCCAGACAAAAACAAAGCGGTTACCTGCCTGCTGCGAGGTAGCCGTTGGTATGGGCCGAGCGGGCTGGCTCTGCAAAGCGAACAACCCAACGGCTCCCACGTCCCATCTGGCGCCACTCCATTGGCCGCTGCTCCATAGCCGTTGAGCCGGTAGCCACCGTAGTATATAGCCCTCTCTTCTTCCTCCCCGCTCCACACACCACCGGCCACCTTCTCCCTCTCGCCTCTCAAGTCTCCGTCTTTTGCTGACTACTGTTGTGTGGGACTGCCTGTTGTTGATTGATTGATTCGCCATGGGGGTGGAGGTCGTCTCTGTCGGTGGTGTGGAGGCGGCGGCGCCGGCCAAGGAGGTGAGCGCGAAGGCGGAGGCGGTGGTGGCCGTGGTGCCCGGAGATGCTGCCGTCGCCAAGAACCCGTCTTTCAGGGAGGAGAGCAACCGCCTGGGCGATCTCAAGGAGGGGGAGAGGAAGGCGCTCGCCGAGCTCCGCGCCAAGGTCGAGGAGGCCATCGTGGCGGGCAAGCTGTTCGACGAGGACAGCAGCTGCGGCATCATCGCCAAGGTGAAGGCGGAGGCCAAGAAGAAGGTGGAGCCGAAGAAGAAGAAGGAGGGGAAGAAGAAGGGGAAGAAGGCCGAGGAGAAGAAAGAGGAGGAGGTTAAGGTGGAGGCGGAGGTGGCGCCGGCCGAGGAGAAGAAAGAGGAGGAAGCCAAGGTGGAGATGGCGGCTGCGGTCGAGGAGAAGACAGAGGAGGAAGCCAAGGTGGAGGTGGAGGCGGCTGTGGAGAAGAAAGAGGAGGAAGCCAAGGAGGAGGAGCAAGACGAGAAGAAAGAGGAGGAGGCGGCTGAAGAGAAGAAAGAGGAGGCCGAGGAGAAGAAGGAGGAGGCCCGGACAGAGGACGCCGCCGTCGAGAGCGAGAAGGTGGAGGAGGCGGCGGCGGCGGTCGTCGTCATCGACAAGGACGTGGCACTGTGGGGCGTGCCGCTGCTGCCGAGCAAGGGCGACGAGGCCACGGACGTGGTGCTCCTCAAGTTCCTACGCGCGCGCGACTTCAAGGCCGGCGCCGCCTTCGACATGCTCCGCAGGACCCTCCGCTGGCGCCGGGAGTGGAAGAGCCTGGCCGCCACCGCCGCCGACGACGGCAGTGACAGCGGCGCCATGCCGGAGGCCGCGTGCCGCCTCGACGGCGCGGACCGGGAGGGCCACCCGGTGTGCTACAACGCGCTGGGCGTGTTCGCCGACGACGCCGTGTACAGGGCGGCGCTCGGCGACGACGAGGGCAAGGCGCGGTTCCTCCGGTGGAGGGTGCGCGCCATGGAGAGCCACGTCGCCGAGCTCGACTTCAGGCCCGGCGGCGTCGCGTCGCTGCTGCAGGTGACGGACCTCAAGAACTCGCCCGGGCCGGCCAAGAAGGACCTCCGCGTCGCCATGAGGCAGGTCGTCGACCTCTTCCAGGACAACTACCCCGAGCTCGTCGCAAGAAACGTCAGTAACACTACCCGAATCATTTTGATCCCCTTCCATCAGTTCCACCACAATTTCAATCTGAATGTCTGAGATTTAACTGAATTTTGTGCTGCTGCAGATTCTGATCAACGTGCCCTTCTCCTACTACGCGTTCAGCACCCTCTTCTACCCGTTCCTGACGCAGAGGACGAAGAGCAAGTTCGTCGTCGCCCGCCCATCCAAGGTCACCGAGACCCTCCTCAAGTAAGAACAACGGCGACACTGTCACCGTCGATGTCTGTCCACGACATGAACAACCTTGCAGCAGTTTCTGATACAGATGTGTGTTTTTTCTTCTGAAGGTACATTCCGATCGAGGCCATCCCGGTGAAGTACGGTGGCCTGAAGCGCGACGACGACGCTGAGTTCTCCGCGCAGGAGGACGCCGAGATAACTGAGGTCGTCGTGAAGGCGAGCTCCACCGAGACCATTGAGATCGAGGCCACTGAGGTACAGCATAAAGAAAAGAAAAAACCTGATTTTTGCTACAGCATATGATGTTTCGTGAGACAGTTTCAGAATGGGATGACTGACTGAAGTCCTTGTTGTTTTCAGGGCGACACGACGCTGACATGGGACCTGACCGTGCTGGGTTGGGAGGTGGGCTACAAGGAGGAGTTCGTGCCCAGCGACGAGGGCTCCTACACCATCATCATCAGGAAGGGGAAGAAGATGGGCGCCACGGAGGAGGCGGTGCGCAACTCGTTCCGCGCCGGCGAGCCCGGGAAGGTGGTGATCACCGTCGAGAACGCAACGCGCGGGAAGAAGAAGGTGCTCTTCAGGCACAAGGCCAAGAGCTCCTCCGCAAAGAAGTGCTGAGCGAGGAGATTTGGAATTTGTGGGGAAACTTCGGTGATGCTGATTGAGTATGAGGGTGAATTCTTTGGAGGCTCAGATTTGGGTGTGTGTGTGGATTCTATCAATTCTTTTGTGCAAGAGATTCATTGTTTGTGTTTGGTGATTATTGCCATGCTGTTATCTGAGAAATATAAGAGATCAATCAAATCATAACATGAGATTTTTTTGTATGTGCCGTGCCGACTAAGAACGTCTCGTTTGATCTTCTTTTGCACCAGTTCCCCTAGAAATGCTTTCATTTTAGAGATTTTCCTTGGGTAAAATTTCTTTCCCAGAAGACCAAAGTAACAAATTGAGTCGGAGTATCAAATTCCTGCAATCTAGGTCTTCTAGAAAAGAAATAGAAGATACCAACATTTTCATAAGCCAAGCATGGATTCAGAGATCCGGCATAACACACATTGGAGATTTTTTTTTACTTTCATAAGCATTCCTGTTATGTTGGAGATAACTGGCATACCGATCATTCCTGCAATCAAATCATAACATGAGTATCTCCAACATTTTCATAAGCCAAGCATGAATTCAGAGATTGAAGATTGCCAGTCTAGTTTGGCAAGCTCATAACGAAGTGAGCATCCACAACAGTTACACACGGAGGAGTCAAGCTTACAATGCTCATATGTGCGTCAGCGACACATAACTGGAAAATGAAACCAGCATCTCATATTGCCTCTTTTCTAGATTAACAAAGGAACAATTTGATCAGGAAAGCTAGAACTTTGTCAACAAATACTACTGTCTGTTAATAGACGAAGTTCTTGCAAACTATATAAAGAAGTTCCTGCAGTCTATATAGACAGATACTGCAATCTCTACACAGCATTTGTAACCCCAAGTGTCACCTTCTAGCATGACTGACTTGTCAGATCAAATTTCAACCTACAAGCAAGTTCACTCTCAACAAGCATGCATTCCAGGATAGAAGTCAACTTGGCATAAAAATAGTGGACACATATAGTTTGGCAATCCTAACCCTAGTGAATAAACACACCAAACAGTCTTACACCATATGCTCATTACGAAGTGAGCATCCACAGCACATAATAAAAATAGGTCTGTCCAGGCAACATGCCACTTAGAAAGTAAAACCAGCATCTAGGTAGGTATCTAACAGCACCGCAAGCACCCTAACCGACGGCAATGACTAATGACTGACTAATAACCGATACAAGGCATATCGAAGTTAAAGTTGGAGAATAGTCGCTCATGCAGCCTCCTCTTCCTCCTGCTCATCTTCATAATCCTCTTCCTCCTCGGCGGTTGCGTCCTGATACTGCTGGTACTCAGCCACCAGGTCATTCATGTTGCTCTCTGCCTCGGTGAACTCCATCTCATCCATGCCTTCACCAGTGTACCAATGCAAGAAGGCCTTCCTCCTGAACATGGCCGTGAACTGCTCGCTCACACGGCGGAACATCTCCTGGATCGATGTTGAGTTGCCCACGAACGTGGACGACATCTTCAGGCCGGTGGGTGGGATGTCACACACGCTCGACTTGACATTGTTGGGGATCCATTCCACGAAGTACGACGAGTTCTTGTTCTGCACATTCAGCATCTGCTCGTCGACTTCCTTGGTGCTCATCTTCCCACGGAACATGGCCGAGGCCGTAAGGTAGCGCCCGTGGCGAGGGTCAGCAGCACACATCATATTCTTTGAGTCCCACATCTGCTGGGTCAGCTCTGGTACAGTGAGGGCACGGTACATCTGTGACCCTCTGGAGGTCAATGGAGCAAACCCAACCATGAAGAAGTGCAGCCGTGGGAATGGGATCAGGTTCACAGCAAGCTTCCGCAGGTCAGAATTGAGCTGGCCAGGGAAGCGGAGACAGCAGGTAACACCACTCATGGTTGCAGAGATAAGGTGATTGAGATCACCAACTGCATAAAAAGAAAAGGTAAGAAATCAGCTAACAGATTCAGTAACAGGAACAACAACATATATGCAGCGCAGTATGTTCATCTTTCCAGGGCACCAAATGATAGTAACATGTTGCTTCATGACAGACTTCAAGAGTACATACGAAATCAAATACCAACTTTTGAGATGTAACCTTGAAGCCTAGCAAACATGAACTGAACAAAAATACCAGCCACTGTGTAGAACGTAGAAAATAGAGTACATCCAGACAATCTGTGGTAACTTGATCCATACCATAACACAATAAAAAGGAAAAAATGATATGTGAAGGCGCAATTGTACATTGTGATAGCAAAAGGCAGTTGCACATTGCATCAATACACTCAGCAATTGACTCCAATTGTACTATAATGCAAACACATGGACATAAAGATATAGGGTGCTTTGCCAATCATTGGGGTTAATGACCATGTGTAAGGGACAGATAAGTGCACCTTGACATAATTGTATTATTAACAAGGACAAGGGTCCACCAAACTATCAATTCCCGGTCGCTGGTACATGACATTAATAATACAAAAATGCAACTGGGGAGCAATGAGCACTTACAGGTGGGTGTGGTGAGCTTGAGAGTGCGGAAGCAGATGTCGTAGAGAGCCTCGTTGTCTAAAACCATGCACTCATCAGCGTTCTCAACGAGCTGGTGGACGGAGAGCGTGGCGTTGTATGGCTCCACGACAGTATCAGACACCTTGGGCGATGGGAACACCGAGAATGTCATCATCATCCGGTCCGGGTACTCCTCCCTGATCTTGGAGATGAGCAGGGTGCCCATTCCGGAGCCAGTCCCTCCTCCCAGTGAGTGGCAGACCTGAAATCCTGCAGCCAGCAGAGGAAAGATATTTACTTTGCACATCTAACTCAGCAGCTTGCAGTGACTAGTAATGCTCATAAAAACACCAGAAATTAACAGCTTGAATCCTAATAAATGGTCTCGCAAATCGAGTAGATCTAAGCCAAACATTTCAGATCTAGAACTGTAAAACAAACAAAATAAAATGCCGCATAAAACCTTCTAGTAGATCTGTGGGCCGCGTGGCTCTAGGAAACGAAACACAGAGTGTCTAATAAGAGAGGAGGGCAGATCCGGCGGGACGTACCCTGGAGGCAGTCGCAGTTCTCGGCCTCCTTGCGCACGACGTCGAGAACGGAGTCGATGAGCTCGGCACCCTCGGTGTAGTGTCCCTTGGCCCAGTTGTTTCCGGCGCCGGACTGGCCGAAGACGAAGTTGTCGGGGCGGAAGATCTGTCCGTAGGGCCCCGAGCGCACCGAGTCCATGGTGCCCGGCTCGAGGTCCATGAGCACGGCGCGGGGCACGTAGCGGCCGCCGCTGGCCTCGTTGTAGTAGACGTTGATGCGCTCGAGCTGGAGGTCGGCGTCGCCGGCGTACTTGCCCGTCTGGTCGATGCCGTGCTCGTCGCAGATCACCTCCCAGAACTTGGCCCCGATCTGGTTGCCGCACTGCCCCCCCTGGATGTGGAGGATCTCCCTCATGGCGGCGGCGGCGGCGCGGGCTGGCTAGGGTTCCGGCGAGGTGGGGTTTAGGGAGGAGTTGGGGCGAGGCGGAGATGGCGGAATGGGAGGTGCAGGTGGTGACCGGGTGGCCAGTTTTATTGGAGGCGTTTTCGAAATGTTTCGTAAATTTCCCGTCTTCATGTGACCGCGCGGTTCGGTTTGAAATGCGGTTAAGTAAATTCAAAGAAATTTAGGCAAAGAGATTCGTGTATAATGTAGAAATAGTAACAACTACGAAATATGGGAGAGGGGTGAGCAGTGTTGTTGGAGGCTTTGGGTGCATCGCGAAATGTTTTTGTAGTTTTCTCATCGAGTAATGCTACAGCTACGGACAGTTTGTTACGGAAATCAGCCTACGGACAAACGTGGAGAAAAGTCACTGGGTGTGCAGCCCAAAAATCACGGTAGGGGTGTGTCATTGAACCAATGAGAGCAGGGCAATTCAGTCCGTAAGGTCACGTCCGTAGAAATCATCCGTAGGTCTAGGATTATCGTTTTTCATCATACACAGAAGAGAGGTTTGGTTCGAAATGTTGGAAGTTGACTAAATTTAAAAACGTTAGGGGAGAAGTGATATGTGTATACGGATTTTGAGATCTTGTAAGATAACTCCTACATAGGGTTGCGTCTTTGGGGATAAGTGTGTCAACCAAGTGACAATTTATATGTGAAGCACCTAAACACACCTAAAAATGACATTTGTGTTTGGGTAAGGATTATAAACTATTTGTATCGTGTGATATCTCTTTATTAAATATAGTCAAGAAGTAAATTTGTTAGAGTTCTTTTCCAACGGGTTGATCCCCTTTTCAAAAAATTCTCAATGTAAATGCATTATTCACTAATTAACCCACAAAAAATTCGGGAGATAGGAAAGAGATACTGTAAAACTATTATCTATACATGCCATTATTCATAGATTCGCTAAAGATGGAAAGCAAACATTATTGGTTACCAAAACACAAACAGTCCTATGCATACGAGGCGTGAACATGCTCACGCTACTCGACGTTTTATTTAGCTCATCAGCTCACAACAAGATAAACAGGAGAACGTGGATTATTTCATAAGACTTAGGGTGGCTACTGCCTACCTAATCCAGCGGTATACTGTGTGTTCAGATTTATTCTAGTGCATGCCATTATTCATAGATTCGCCTATATATCAGATCCGGCGTTTAAGGAAGACGGATCGTGTAGGAGGAGGCGGCGCCAGCGCTTGCAGATGTGGCGGCGCAACTGACCAGGGTGCACACGTCGAGGCGTGCGAGGATCTGGAGGATGGCCTTGTCCGACTCCCAGAGTGTCGTTGAAGTCTCCATCATCGATCGATTTTGTTGGAACTTGTGTAAGCTTGCGCTTGTTCCTACAATATACTCCCTCCAAACTAAATCTGAGTCAATTATTCATTAATTCATAAAGGAGTGAGTAGCGATCTATGAGAGTTTGAGATGTTGGAGGCCTGGAGTCTGCGTCTTGTTCCTTGGAGCCTGGTGGCGGCGCATCATTGGATGAAGAAGCCGACAGTCACGCGGCGGCAGACTGCCAGCAGTGAAGGCAGGACGAGTCGGATACGAGGCGACGCCAACACTTGCAGGTGACGACGCAACGGAAGAGGGTTGGACTAGCCAAAGGTCGGTGACGAGGTTCTAACTCGGCAAGTCCCAGGATTGTGCACCCCGGGTTGATTGATGGGGAGATAGGAGAGTGCAAGGTGATCACGACGGCTGACAAGCAAGGTTTACCCAGGTTCAGGCTCCCGGAGGATAACACCCTACTCCTGCTTGTCTGGTTATTGATGCGAGTAGCGATTACAATGGCGAGATTGCGATCTCGCTAGGGTTTGTGGTTCCGAACGTGCGTGTCCTCTAGGAAGGGCAACCCTCCTGGCTTTATAGGCAGCCAGGTCTCGGGTGATTGGTACAGATACGGTAGGTTACAAGCCCTAACCGAGTTGGACTAGGATATGAGATACCCCGAGTGGGCCTTCCGCGGGCCTTTCCATCCTTGGCGCGGCCCAGGTAGCCTCACCGTGGGCTACCCGCAAGGTAGCCCCACGTCAGTAGCCCCCGAGTGCTTGATCGAATCTCAGAGTCGGACAAAGGACTCCTTCTTCCTGGACGCGCCATTGGATTGCTTGATCTTGAGCCTGAACTCGAATTTCTTCAGTCGAACCAGACGCTCCCGATGGGAGTAATCTGTGCAGTCGAATTACTTTGACTTCTTCTTGTGAAGCTTGCTTCTATTCAGCCTGCTTTGGCTTACTTGTTGGATGGTTTCGGCTGCTTGAGCTTACTGTACTGCCACTCGAATGGTTTCTTCGGGTGCTCAGATCACTGGCTGATCTTACCTTGTTGATTTCAGCTGTGAAGCTTACCACTCGAATGAATCTGCCGAGTTTCTTCGGTTGGTTTCGGAGCCGTTGGCTTGGTGACGTCATTGATGACGGTTTTGCTGCACGCCTCTGCGCCCGATGGGACATGACGTGGTGGGCCCCGCTGTCAGAGATGACCGCGCCCACAGCTGTCACGTCCCCGAACTGGGCGCGAAATTTGCGCGGCGCGACGACGACGCCTTGGTTCTCGTGCGTAGTGGAGGAAGTTGGCGGCGACGATTGGCTTCTCCGTGCGACACGTGGACGGCTGGATGCCTTCGTTCGGAGTCCTTGCGCGATGGACGGTTGAGATGCCGATCCTCGAGGAATAAGTACTGCGCCCTGGCGTTTGGGATGTCATCTTCTCCAATCCACTCTTGCCTTTTCCTCTCCTCTTGCGCTCTACCATTGCCGCCGCCGCCCCGAGCTCGAAGCAATCTCTCCCCGCACCCTCCGACCTAAGCGATGGGCAAGCCGAAGGGCACAGCTGGCTCCTCCGCCGCCGCTGTCGATGACGCCGGGTTGATGAAGAAGCTCGAGGGCGACTGGCAGAGGTCGACGACGAAGAAGACTGATGTCGAGCTGCTCCGCGCGCAGGGCCTGCTGCCACCTGCGGAGGAAGTCCAGGTACGAGTCCCTGGCAAAGAAGCGTTTCCCACTCCCCGCGATGGGGAGCGCGTTTGCTTCGCGGACTTCATTCCGCGTGGCTTTGGGTTCCCCATGCACGATTTTGTGCGCGGGCTCCTGTACGCCTATGGGGTTCAGATCCATGATCTGACCCCCAATGGCGTCCTGAGCATCGCGGGCTTCATCGTGTTATGCGAGTGCTTCCTGGGCGTCGCGCCCCACTGGGGCCTGTGGAAGTCGCTCTTCCTCGTTCGCAATAACGTAGGGAAGAGTGGGCGGACCTTCCCAGTGGGCGGCTTCGGAATCCAGGTGCGCGGTGATACCGCGTACTTCCAGATGAAGAAGTCAGACTCCGTCCAAGGGTGGCGCCGGAGATGGTTCTACGTCCAGTCGAACGACGACGGACTGGACGCCTTCGATGGCAAGCGCGGACTGCGGAAGACTGGCGCCTGGGCGCACCCGCTGTCTGCCGTGGAGAAGGAGGCTGTGCGGCCCCTGCTGACCCTGCTGCACGAGCTGACCCAGACCCTTGGGCGTGAGGCGGGTGGCGTCTTTCTGATGGCCACCTTCTTCCGCCTTCGGGTGCAACCACTCCGCGCCCGGCCCTACCCGATGTGGGCCGCCGAGGGCGTGAGCGCCAGGCCGCTGGATGACGAGGAGGTGGAGGCCAACGTCAGGTCCATCACCAACCTTCAAGCCGCGGACGCCTGCAACGTCAAGTGCCCCGTGGCTCCTTACGGGGCCGCGAACCCCGTTCCTGAGGTGAGTCTGATCTTGCTCTATTTTTGTACTTGTTCGACTTGAGTCTACTTTGCATTTTGATTCGGCTTCGCGTCTACTTTGCTTTAGGGTCGGGCTCTGTTCATCAGCTACCCTCCTCTCCCTGAGAACGGACCCGACGATGAGTCGAGGTTCGTCGAGGAGGAGGACGACGATGAAGAATCCCTTCCGCACATTCTCCCCGCAATGAGGTGGAGGAGGAAGACGAAGTGGTAGAACCCGCGAAGAAGAAGCGGAAGCTTCCGAGTCGCGGCGAGTCTGCCACCGCGTCGTCGCCTGCCAGGGGTGTGGATGTTGCCGAGGAGGAGGCCGTGGCGACGTCCCCGGGTGCGCAATCTTCGGGTGGCTGGGAGGAACCTCTCAACGTTCCTCCAGTCAGCTCTGCAGCGCCACGGTCCTTCGCGCGGATGCCCTCGCCCTCTCTGTCGAGCTTCGACGACGCCAGCTCCCCCAGGTTAGTTTCTTTGCAACATGTCCTTTGAGTAGTACTTTGCAGGTTCGTCGTTGAGTTGTCTTGTATTCTTGATTTTGGTGTAGCCACCGCTCTGACAACGTCGGCTCCCCCCTTCGGGACACGGAGCTTACATCTGGCCCTTCGACTGGGCTGGAGACGCATGTGGTGGTGGAGAAGGCGCACGTTGAGGTTGCCGGCCTGGCCTCGTCTAGCCGGGCTCCTCCTTCGGCTGCCTAGGACCTTGAGCTCCTGGACCACGTAAGTCTTCTCTTGTTTTTCTTGTATTCCTGATTTCTCATCGGGTGCGCGATCAGCGCTCCCGATGGGAGTAGCCCCCGAAGGTGTGGGTGACTAGTATAGTCGCCCGCAACTTTATTAATATCTTCCTCTTTATATTTTCAGCCGTACTATCGCCAGCAGCTTGACGCAGCCGCGGCTTACGTTCGCCTGGAGAAGGAGAGGGACCAACTGCGTTCCTCGCTGGACCAGGCTACTGGCCGGGTGGATGAGCTTGAGAAGGCTCTCCGTGAGTCTCAAGAACGGGAGTTGGCGCGGGTCGCCCAGGAGAAAACTCAAATCGGTCGCCTCCTTTCACTCGCCGCTGTTCTTGGGGGTGAGTATCGGCTTGACGCTTACTGAGTTTTCGTTCCTTTTCTTGTCCTGACTTTGAATTTTGGCGCAGAGACTTGCGGTGGAGCTCCTCCCGAAGACGCGTCGAGTGACACGGTCGACTTGGCGACCGCGGTTGGCTTCTTCGACCGGGTCTGCGCCTACGCCTCGGATGCTCTGAAGAAGTCCTCCGCCGCGTTGGAGAAGTCGACTGGAGCTCTGGCCGTGGTGCATCAGAGCATCTTTCCGGGCAACCAGCCGCCAGCGACCGTGGACGCTCTGGCTGCACCGTTTGGGGACGCGACCACCATCGCCGACTTCACGCGGTCGCAGACGGTACGCGGCTCCGAGCTCACCTTCCAGCTCCTTTTAGGCCACCAAGTTCCAGGTGACTTCGAGAAGATCGTCAGCGGTTTTCCTCGCAAGCCTGATGGTCGGACCGCGTCGCTGAGTGGCGTGAAGGGGCGCGCCTCGCAACTGGCTGCACAGCTTGTGGCACTCTTCGAGAGGGCCCTTGCTAAGGCGAATGAGGCGGCTGCTCGGAAGGGCCGTTCCCGGTCGCAGTCCGCGGCTTTAGAGTAGGCATAGATTTAGGAATGAGGCAGTCGCTGTAGCATGTATTTTGAACTTCACGTTTGTAATGAATACTGCCCTGTCGGGTCTTTTGCTCTTCAGTGTTGATTTTGCTGACTTTTCTGCCTTCTGAGTTGAGCTGTGCTTGGCAGTCGCCTTTCTGTATTGACTCTGCGTATTTCCTGACAGAGTGCCATGCGCGATGATGCTCCACCTTCTCCCTTGGCCGAGCCGAGTGGCGTGGCTTCCTCTTCGGGTGCTCGCCGTCGTCGGGCGGCGCCGGCTCCTCCGCGCAGTGCAAATGACCAGCGGGTAATCACCTACCTGAAGAACAAGGTGGTGGAGCTTGAGGCGACCCTGAAGAATACGGAGCGGCTGTTGCAGCGCTCCCAGTCGCATCCCACGGCGGAGTTCTCACGTCGTGAAGATTTTTTGCTTGGAGAGATGGACTTGATCAGTCGGCAGCTGCAGGGTATGTATCATGTTGGTGGCTACCGTCGCTGTTTTTTTTTTCCTTCTCCTTCTGACTTGCAGTTCGTGTGCGCAGATGTTAATCCTGATTGGGAGGCCGAGCGGGCTCGCGTTGAAGAGCGAGTCACTCGAGAGGCGTCCGGCGACTCCTACGAGGCTCGCCAGTTCTAGGTGGACAAGTCGAGGGGGCGCGTCCTTGCCACGATGCTTGATCGAACGTGGCGCGCTGCCTCTCTTCTGGAGAGCTGTCGGAAGACACTTTGGCACGTCAACCGCGTGTACTTCCCGCATAATGCGCAGCCGAACGGGTTGCCTGCCCTGCTGGAGAGGTTCCGTGATGGCGAAGGGCTGAAGGAAGTTGTCGACGCTCAGCTTGTGGCTGGTGCAAACGCGGCGCTGGCGTACGTTCGGATGCACCGGCCACATCTTCCGCTTGAGCGGGTGCTTGAAGGCCTGCCAGGTGACGACGACTTCGACGAGACCTTGCCGGCTGCGCGCCGGATTATCCGGCAAGTCCAGGACTTGAGCGAGCGGCTTGTAGGTCCTCTCGATGCGCCAAAGGCTGAACCTGCAGTTTAGAGTAGCTGTCGCCTGATGCACAGGGTTAGCCATAGAGGGGCAAGTATGCTTGTGTAAATATAATGTAACAGGTTACAGCACTTTTTCGAGTAATGAGAATTGATATGTTTACTCGAAAGTGAGGGTGCCTGATTCGACCTGTGTGGCGCAGCTGCCAGGTGTGCTAAGCAGTGGCCTAGGTTTTCAAGTGTTACCTGTATGCCACGGTCTCTGATTTTATCAGGTGGCGACTTAGGATTTGTAACTTGACCTGTACGGCGCAGCCCCCGAGTCGTTCAGGTGGTGGCCTAGGATTTTGATTAATTCCTGTCTGGCGCAGTCCCCGAGTAGGTCGAGTGACGGCCTAGGATGACAAGTGTGACCTGTGTGGCGCAGCCCCCGAGTATGTCGGGTGGTGACCTAGGATTTGGAACTTGACCTGTGCAGCGCAGCCCCCGAGTAGGTTCGAGTGGCGGCCGAGGATTTTTCTAAGTCCTGTTTGGCGTAGCCCCCGAGTAAGTCGAGTGGTAGCCTAGGATTGCAAGTGTGACCTGTGTGGCGCAGCCCCCGTGGGTTGCGGGTGGCGCCTTAGGATTTTAGACTTGACCTGTATGGCGCAGCCCCCGAGTCGGTCGAGTGGCGGCCTAGGATTTTTGATTCTGTGCTTGTGTGGCGCAGCCCCCGAGTAAGTTGGGTGGCGGCCTAAACTTTTATTTCAACCTGTATGGCGCAGCCCCCGAGTGGTTCGGGTGGCGACCTAGGATTTTTGGCATGCTTGTATGGCGCAGCCCCCGAGTGGTTCGGGTAGCGGCCTAAGCTATTATTTCAACCTGTGTGGTCAGCCCCCGAGTGGATCGAGTGGCTGCCTAGGATTTTTGAGCTTCTTGAGTGACGGGAAAGAGGAGACAGTTTTTCTTCAAGTCACTTTATTGATTCATGCGAACAGGCCGCCTCATTAAAACCCTCCAGTACCCTCAGGTACCCTGGTAAGGAAAAGAGTGCGTCTGAAACCTGCCGCGTTGGCTTTCTTGTACAATGCTTGATTTGAACTAGGCGTAGAACCGGCGGAGTTGTGCTATGTTCCACGGGTTGCTGCAGTCTGCTCCTGTCTTCGAGTCCTTTAGGCGGTATGCTCCATTGCCTATTGCTTCTGTTACGATGTACGGGCCCTCCCATGGGGAAGCGAGCTTGTGCACCTTCTTTTGCTTGAGTCGAAGGACCAGGTCGCCTGCCACGAACGCTCTTGGTCGCAGCCTCCGAGTATGATAATTACGCAGGTCCTGCTGATACACGGCTGATCGTGCTAGGGCGATGTCGCGTGCTTCGTTCAGGGTGTCTCTGCTGTCTTCGAGTGCTTCCTCTGCTTCTGACTCGTCGTAGGCGACTACTCTTGGTGCGTCAAACTTGATGTCGCAGGGGAGGACCGCCTCTGCGCCGTACACCATGAAGAATGGCGTGTACTGGGTAGATCTATTCGGCGTTGTTCGCAGACTCCAGAGGACTGATGGCAGTTCTTCCACCCATGCGCCCGCTGCGCGTTTCAGGGGTACGCGCAGTCGCTTCTTGATGCCGTTGCAGACTAAGCCATTGGCCTTCTCTACTTGTCCGTTGGACTGCGGGTGCGAGACAGACGCGTAGTTGAGCTTGATCCCCTGCTCTGAGCAGAAGTCTTTGAATTCCTCGGCTGTGAAGTTCGAGCCGTTGTCGGTGATGATCCCATTAGGTACTCCGAACCTGAAGATGATTGACCTGATGAAGTTGACCGCTGTGGACGCAGTCAAACTTGTGATGGGCACGGCTTCGATCCACTTTGTGAATTTATCGACTGCGACCAGGAGGTGGGTATGACCTCCGGGTGAGGATTTCTTCAGCGGGCCCACCATGTCCAGGCCCCATTGGGCAAAGGGCCAGGCTAGTGGTATTGTTTTGAGCTCTGATGCTGGGGCGTGCGGCTTGTTGGCAAATTCCTGGCACCCTGTGCATTTCTTCACCAGCTCCTCGGCGTCCTGCATGGCTGTGAGCCAATAGAATCCGGCTCGCAGCGCCTTGGCCACCAGTGCCCGGCTGCTTGCGTGATGTCCGCATGTACCCGAGTGAATGTCGAGTAGGATGGCTTGGCCGTCGACTGGATGTATGCACCTTTGCAGGATTCCTGATATGCTTCTTTTGTAGAGTTCCCCGTTGATGATGGTGAAACTTTTGGAGCGTCTGATGATGCGCTTTGCTTCGACTGGGTCAGCTGGCAGCTTCTGATGCAGTATGTATGCCAGGTATGGTCCTGTCCATGTGGCTTCGACTAGCATGACTTCCATGGGGACCTTGTCTTGGCTTGGCGGGTTGACGTCGCCTTTGGTGGTTGCAGTGCTTGCTGTACCTGAGTCTTGATGGATCTTTGCGTGATGCACTCGAGGAAAACGCCGGGTGGGACTGGTACCCTGTCCGAGCCCATGTTAGCTAGGGCGTCAGCTTCCTCGTTGCTTTCACGGCCGATGTGGCGTAGCTCGCAGCCGTCGAAGTTTCCTTCCATCTGATTGTAGAGGTCTCTGTAGGCGATCATGTTGTCAGCGATGGCGTCGCAGGACTTCATGGTTTGCTGCACCACCAAGTAGGAGTCGCCGTAGATCATGAGGTGCGTGGCGCCGCAGTTCTTGGCCATTCGCATGCCGTGGATCAGGGCCTCGTATTCGGCTTCGTTGTTGGATGGCTTCGGGAAGTCCATCTGCAAGACATACTTGAGCTTGTCGCCTTTGGGGGAAATGAGCACGACTCCTGCCCCGGCTGACTTGAATTTCTTGGAGCCATCAAAGTACATTGTCCATGCGTTGGGCAGGTCGGGGATGTTCGGTAGCTGGGCTTCTATCCACTCAGTGGTGAATTCTGGGAGGACTTGGGCCTTGATGGACTTCGGGTGAGCATACTTCAGCCCCCATGGTCCTAGCTCGACAACCCACTTGGCGACTCGTCCTGTCGCGCGCTGATTTGTGAGGATGTCTGCTAGTCCGGAGGAGCTTACCACCGTGATCGGGTGCTCGGAGAAGTAGTGGACGACCTTTCTGGAGGTAATGAAGACTCCGTATGCCAGCTTCTGGTAATGCGGGTAGTTCTGCTTGGACAAGGTGAGCACCTCGCTAAGGTAGTAGACGGGCCTCTGCACCGGGTGGCTGTGCCCTTCTTCTTCGCGTTCGACTACGAGCACCGTGCTCACCACCCTGTTTGTTGCTGAGACGTACAGGTAGAGCGGCTCGTTTTCCAATGGTGCCACGAGGACCGGAGAGGTTGTCAGTGTCTTTTTGAGATGGTCGAACGCGTCCTGCGCCTCTTGCGTCCACTCGAACTTGTCTGACTTCTTCATCAGTTGGTAGAAGGGTAAGGCCTTTTCTCCCAACTTACTAACGAACCGGCTAAGAGCTGCGACTCGGCCGGCTAATCGTTGCACCTCCCTGAGCTTCGTGGGTGCTGGCATTGTGAGTATGTTCTGCACCTTCTCGGGATTTGCTTCGATTCCTCTTGCGGATACAAGGTACCCTAGTAGCTCTCCGGCTAGCACGCCGAACACGCACTTCTCTGGATTGAGTTTGATCTGGTACACGTCCAGTGCGGCGAAGACCTTGCGTAGGTCGTCGACTAGGGTATCTTCCTTCCGGGTAGTGACGACGATATCGTCGACGTAGACTTGGACGATCTGCCCGATTAGCCCCTTGAGGCATGCTTGCATTGTCCGCTGGTACGTGGCACCTGCGTTCTTTAACCCGAACGGCATCGTCTGGTAGCAGAAAACGCCGTCGGGTGTGATGAAAGCTGTCTTCTCTTCGTCCTCGACCTTCAGCCTGATCTGCTGGTAACCTGAGTAGGCGTCCAGAAAAGATAGGCGTTCGCAACCTGCGGTCGAGTCGATGATCTGGTCTATCCGCGGGAGCGGGAAGTGGTCTTTGGGGCAGCATTTGTTGACTGCGGTGAAGTCCACGCACATGCGTAGTTTCTTCGTCTTCTTTTTCTCAACCAGGACCGGGTTAGCGACCCAGTCCGAGTCCTTGATCTCTCGGATGAACTTGGCGTGCAATAATCTGTCGACTTCCATGGTGATAGCGTCTCGTTTGGGCCCTGAGAAGCGTCGCATGGATTGCTTGACAGGTCTTGCGTCCTTGTGTACTTTCAGTGAGTGCTCGGCGAGTTCCCTGGGTATCCCCGGCATGTCAGAAGGTTGCCATGCGAAGATTTTCCAGTTCTCACGTAGGAACTCGACGAGCGCGCTTTCCTACGCGGGTGTCAGGCTTGATGAGACCTTGACTGTCTTTCCGCTGTCAGTCGGATGGACTTGGTGGGTGACGGTGTCGTCGTTCGTGTTGAATGCTGCGTCTTTGGCAGGCTTCTTGCGAGCCGGGAAGATGGTCTTGTCGTTGTCGGCTGATATGGCTTTGAACCGCTCTTCGACGCCGAAGGACTCGGAGATCTTGGCAAACTCGCGGTCGCAGCTATTGGAGAGCCCAAAGTCGCCGCGGACGGTGATCACTCCTTTTGGCCCGGGTAACTTTATCATCAGGTAGGCGTAGTGGGGTACTGCCATGAACCTGGCAAAGCTTGGGCGTCCGAGGATGGCGTGGTATTGTGACTTCCAGTCGACGACCTCAAAGTCTATCGACTCCTTCCTGAAGTGCTCGGGTGTTCCGAGGATGACGTCGAGTGTGATGGTTCCCATGGGTGTGATTGGTTGCCCTGGTACTATGCCGTGGAAGGTGGTCTCCGATTCCGGCAATTTCTCTGTCGACCTGTTCATTCGCCTGAGGGTATCGGCGAATATGATGTTGATGCCGCTGCCTCCGTCTAGGAACACCTTCTTCAGGCTGTAGTCGCCGATCAAAGCCTCAATCACGAGTGCGGCGTGCCCTGGTCGGACTACCTCCGCTGGGTGATCTGCCCTGGAAAATGTGATTGGTGTCTCCGACCCGCGCAGGTAGTCTGGTACCGCGCGCGGGCTGTTGATGGCTTGAAGTACTTGGCGTGTGATGATTTTCTGCCTCCTGTTCGACGGGGGTCCCTTCTGTATCATGTTCAGCTGTCCCCGTGCGGCTGGGTACGCGTCGGCTGCTGCCGGCGGACCTTGTTGCTGCTGCTGCGGCTGGGGGAACGCTCCTGCCGCCTGCAGTTGATTGTTGTTTGCGGGTGCTGCCTGTATGGCTAGCTGTGGTGCCGCCTGGATGGCCTGCACTGGGGCGATTATTTGCTGCATGGCATGGTAAATTTTCCTTGCTTTGCGGCAATCTTTCAACAGGTGGTTTGAACCCCACTTTCCTGTTACCGGGTTGCGGAACGAGTGATGTTTACAGGGTTGCATCAGTTCCTCTGCCGGGGTTAACGGGCGCTTCCACTCGCGCTTCTGACCTCCATCGCTGTGGTCGATGCTGCTGCTGCCACGGTTGTACTGACTCGAGCTGGGCTGTCGACTTTGCTCGTGCTGTCTGCTGCCCTCACGCTTGACCTCGCGGGGGGTTTCATAACCCGCCGCTACTAACTCGATTGAGTCGTGCGTGTAACGTGCCTTCCTCTTCTGACGTGACTCGCGCCAGTTGCTTGTTTCGCCTTCCTTTTTTGGAGAAGTTTCACGGACGTAGTCCTCTCCTTCAGCCCATTGGTTGGCTGTCTTCATTAACTCTATTGTGGTCTTCGGCTGGAGCCTACCAAATTCCTCGCGGAGGTCGCGGCGGGCAACGCCATGCATGAAGGCGTCCATCACCCTGTCCTCTGATACGGGTTCCATGGTGTTGCGGAGGAGTGTCCACCTTTGGATGTAAGATCGGAGCGACTCGTCCTTCCCTTGCTTGCAGGCCTGCAACTCGATGTAGGTCGTTGGTCTGGCGAATGTTCCCGAGAAACTTTTAATGAAGTTGTCCTGGAACTCTTCCCAGGTTCGGAAAGAATTTTTGGGTTGGCTTGTGAGCCACCCGCGTGCAGAGTCTGTCAGCATGAGCTGGATGTACTGCATTGTTGTGGTTGATGTTCCACCTTGGCAGGTGCAAGCAATAAGGTAGTCCTCGAGCCATAGCTTCGGGTCTTGCTTTCCGTCGTACTTTGGTGTGCCGGCCGTCAACTTGAAGCCTTTAGGCATGCGGGTGTCGCGGATGTTGAAGGAGAAACATGCTGCGCCACACGGCTCGAAGTCGCGGTCGGCGTGGTCGTTTGCGTGTGCCACGCTAGCCGAACGTTCCTTGCGACTGCGATCCACCGTCTTCTGTGTCAGGACGTCACGGAGGTCCTTGATTGGATGTTGTTGCACCGCCGGGATACCCGACGTCGTTGGTTCGTGAGCTTGATTACCTGGCCCCTTGGCCGCTAGAGCTTCTTCAATTGCCCTTATGGAGGCAATTTGTTGTTTGTGGAGGAGGGAGCGCGTGTCACCCTCCGGTGGCTGCGTGAGCCGAAGGTACGTCTCGACTGCTATTAAGGCAGCGTTTGCTGTTTTTGGGACGGGTATCCCGTTTTCATCTTCGGTGACGAAGGAAGAGTCGAGGTTGCGGGTGAGCCTTGTTCGATCAGCTTCTCCCATGTGGGGGACACGGGCTCTGGTTCGCCGTGCTCCCTGAGTCACCTCTGTGGAGGATGTGAAGGAGAGAGCAGCTCGCCTGGCACTCGACGCATCCGCGTCCCTTTTGCGCCTGAGAAGTTCGGCCTTTTCGGCGCGAATTCGTTCGCCTTCCTTGCGTAGCAAGTACTGGACCGCCAGGTGATCGTCTCGAGATGCGTTGGGTGGCGGGAACGTGCCCTCGTCCACATGCTTCATTGCTTGGATCGCCATATCACGCGTGATGACAAGCTTCGTCTGGTCCGGCATGTCCACCTCTAGTGGGTATGCGGGTTCGTCGTCGTCGTCATGCGGCGCTGTGCCGGCCATGAAGACCTGCCTGGGGTAGGCATGGATTGGAGAGTTGGTGCTGCCGCTGCTTCTTATGTCACCCGCTTCTTGCTCGGGGTCGAAAATTGCTGCAACGTGGCGCGCGGCGCACCCGCTGTCGCGTCTCTTCGCGATTGTCCATGTGCCCGCACTCGACGGGGCGAGTGCGAGTGGCTTGGGGTAGACCTGGGACTTCCAGGAAGATGAGGGCACGCGTGACGTTGATGTCGGACGCGGGCCCCCGGTCGCACGTGCGGGCGCGATGGTGGAGGTGGGCCTTGACATGATTGACCGCGCGATCGAGGTTGGGGTAGTAGACTCGACTCGCGTGGTCGTTGCCGAGATTGTCGACGTAGATGTCCTCTTCGCGGGTACAGCTGGCGCAAACCTTGCGGGTGCGGCAGATGCGATCTTCGCGGGTCCGGCGGTCGCGATCTCCGCGGGTGCGGCAGATGCGATCTTCGCGGGTCCAGCGGTTGCGATCTCCGCGGGTGCGGCAGATGCGATCTTCGCGGGTCCAGCGGGCGCGGTGGTCGGCGATTTTGATGATGCCGCCGCGCGTAACGCCGTAGTCGTAGACCTGAGTATGCCACGACTATCGATGCAACAGAATATGGAGCCGAAGGTGATGTGTATACCTTTGTCCAGATCAGCGTACACCGATTGATGAGCTTTCGAGTGGATGACGCACTCGAAGGAGCCGAATCGGATCGACTCCCTCATGGCGGGTGCGCCGACCTTCATTGCGGATGGAGCCAGCGTGACCATGATCCTAGCACTTGTTTGAACTTCCCACAGACGGCGCCAATTGACGAGGTTCTAACTCGGCAAGTCACAGGGTTGTGCACCCCGGGTTGATTGATGGGGATATAGGAGAGTGCAAGGTGATCACGACGGCTGACAAGCAAGGTTTACCCAGGTTCAGGCTCCCGGAGGATAACACCCTACTCCTGCTTGTCTGGTTATTGATGCGAGTAGCGATTACAATGGCGAGATTGCGATCTCGCTAGGGTTTGTGGTTCCGAACGTGCGTGTCCTCTAGGACGGGCAACCCTCCTGGCTTTATAGGCAGCCAGGTCTCGGGTGATTGGTACAGATACGGTAGGTTACAAGCCCTAACCGAGTTGGACTAGGATATGAGATACCCCGAGTGGGCCTTCCGCGGGCCTTTCCATCCTTGGCGCGGCCCAGGTAGCCTCACCGTAGGCTACCCGCAAGGTAGCCCCACGTCAGTCGGCCTTCTCGAAGGGAAAAGCTGGAGCGACGCGCACGCTGTCGTTGTGACACGTGACGTAAATTAAGTAAAACGGTCCCGCGTATGTCCAGATCCAGATTCAAATCCAGATCTAGATCTGAATCTGGATCTATTATTAGACTTGTACAAAACACAAATTAAGATAGTACAGCAACGCATAACGGGAACGGGATGTAGAGCAACGCAGATCGGACTGTACAGCAACGCAGACTGGGCTGTACAGCAACACAGATCAGTTTGTACGTACATCAACACAGACCGGGTTGTACAGCAACACAGACCGCGTTGTACAACAACGCAGACCGGATTGTACAGCAACGTAGACCGGGTTGTACATCAACAACGACCGGGGTGTACAGCAACACAGACCGGGTTGTACGCATAACTACATTCGGATTGTACGAACAACTACGCCTAACAGGTTGTACGTACAACTACAAAATTCAGATTGTACGTACAATTACACTTAGGTTGTACAAAACATACACAATCCAAAGTACAAAAAAAAAGTTTGTCGAAACCTATGAATATGGAATCTAGTTTTGAAGATCTCGACGCGAGGAGTTCAAAAGTGAAAACGGTTAGTAAATCGGATAAACGGTTGTCAAGATATTTCATTTTTAAAAAACGAATCTCAAATTAAATGCATGTACAACCATCTGTCACCACCACGGAGCTGCCACTTGTCACCGCGTGGAGAAAAAGTGGGAGCAGAAACGAACGAAATTGCGACACTTGTCAGCACCGGAACACACGTACGTAGACCTTTGCGAATGAAACCTTTTTTTAATGATTTCCAACGAAAGAGGGTGGCCGGGTCGTCAAGACGTAGCAGGATCTCGCGGACGACCTCGTCCGAGAGTGCCATATCCATCGGGTCGACTTTGATGTTGGAAGCCCGTCCCTTCCACGCAACGAAACCAGGGTCTGTATATATCAACGGTGCATTGTACTCAGGGACGGAGGAAGGGGGGACGAGCAGGGGCTTAGCCACCCCCAATAATTTGGATTTCTTTATAAACTCGCTAATACTAATGCTCATACTTAGTTGTTTTAGGCCATCCCGCCCCCTCCAACCAGATCCTGATCTGCCCCTCCAAGGTTGAGAGCTGGCTCCGTCCCTGATTGTACTTAACCGAGCAGGACACGGATCGATCCATGGATGGTAGGAAGAAACTTAAATCTTTGTGTTTCCCTAACATGCATATTCGGATCGAGTTGTTGTCTTCATGGCCAATTGATTCTTTTTAGCACGGCTGGCCCTATTTTCATCAGCCCAAACTCCCCTAAAATATCATATTTCAGGTTGTGAAAAGGGCTTGGGCCCTTTCCTTTTCTGGATGAGGGATACGTCGTGATTTTCATGAAACTTGAAACATAGCAACAGTAATGAGCCATTTATATGCGATTTTCTTTTTTGGTTCTTGTACGAGTGTGTTTTACTTGGAAAAAGGGTCCTGTGATCCTAGAATCCAATTGTTTGTGGTTTTCCATTTATTTATTGCGTTCTTGTAAGGTTCAAGTTCAACCCAGGGATTTGGATTTTCAGCCGAGAGAAACAAAATTCCAGCAAAATCTGGCAATTCTGGTCAGGACCGGTAAAAGTATTTACCGGACGAAATCTTTCAAAAATTGGACAACATATATATTCATAAAATTTAAGTTTAAGTAAATTTTGCTTGAAAAATTCAAAATCCGGTTATTTTTTGTTCTAAGTTTCAAATTTTGGTTATGTTTTTTCATCTGGAATTTCACCGAAATTTCCGAAATCCAGCGATTCTGTGAGGACAGGAAAATCTACAAAACCGAAATCCAAATCCTTGGTTCAACCCAAATTACTTCATGTTTGTTATACTCTTCGGTAGTTCAGTGCATATATATGGTCATTATTCTGGGAACAAATTCTTCTGAATGCACAAGATAAAACATAGTCAATTTCCATGGGCTGTCTGCTTGTCCAGGATCTCCCCCAAGTTTAAGCTAGGCATCCGCCTGGATTGTGTTCCACTCCAGTATCGATTGACCGAGGCTGCAACGTGTAAAGAAAACTGAAGCATGCATACGTGCCTATGTTTAAGCGCTTGTTCAATTTGGAACAGGAACGCACGCACAGAAGTAATTCTTTCAGCAGTTTCGGTCAAGACTAAGTTAAACCCGTATTAGTTGAGCGCGCGGTTCTAGTTTTGTCTCCCTCCTGTATATAAATCGGGACGCAGGCCTAATCCCGTCGTCATCTCATCTGTATACGCATCTCTCTCAGCTTCTCAACCACAGCACGCAGCAGTCGTCGTCGTCGTCGACCGAAGAAGAAACCAATGGCTCGTGCCGTGCTGCTCGCCGCGCTGGTCCTCTTCGCCGCCGTCGCCCTGGCGCACGCCGGCCGCGTCCTTCAGGAAGAGGAGGACCAGGTGCAGGTGCTCGGCTTCGAGGCCGGCCCTTGGCTGCAGGCCCCTGCCGAGGCTCCGTCGCCGTACACCGGCGGCGGCACCGCGATGAGAGGCGCCGGAGGGTACGGCGACGCCATCGTGGATGTGATGTGGTTCTTGATCAAGTGGGCCAACGACGCCTACGCCTCCGCCGGCCGGCGGAAGGACCAGTGAAACCGGCCGGCGTACGTACGTCCGGGATGCTGCGCCGGCGTCGTGTGTAGTGCACGAGTGCTCGCTGGTGGTCGCTCCCCCTGGGGCTGGACGTACGTATGGTGGATGAGAATAATAGCGCAGAAACGCTTGCCTCCTTGATTGATCATCTCTCAACTCTTTGTTCACAAATAAGCGTACTTCTAGTTTTTATTCTCTGTCAAACTTTTATAAATTCGACCAACTTTATAGAAAGGAGCAACAACATATATAATATCAAATTGGTATTATTTTGAAAGAGTTAAACACATGTGAGGTCACGAAGTTGTCCGAAATGTAAGGATTGGCCATCAACTTGAAATGTAACATTGAGTTACTGACGTGAATGACTGTATTTTACAAATACCTCCTTTAAATTTTATTTTGCTAGGGCCCTTTTTACAGATACTCCAAATGACTAACTACTGCACGCACATGCCGTCACCATCTGCATCTTTATCGTCGCCTTCATCTAAGAATTGACATGTCCTCACCTCCTCTAGGTGTCGCTCTGGCACTGTGAGGGGTGTGGATTTTGGGCCTGCGCTATACAAGGGTCGTTAATGTTTGAGCTTGATTTTGATTGTTGTCTTCTTCGTCAATTATGATGACATCGTCTACAACAAGTGATCTTCCGCGGTTCGTTCGTCGGCGAGATCTGCTTCTTGACGTTAATGGTGGCTTTGAAAGATTAAGTTTGTTTAGGTATGTTTTTTCAGATATTGCTTCGCCAGATCAATCTTGGATTGTTTCTCATGTTTGTCGCGAGGAGGTTTGTCCTCGTATTATCTATCCCGGCTACTACGTATTCGATAATGGTGATTCGTTCTGTTGGCTCCCAACGTTATCGACAAAGTGGGTCGGTTATTTGTCCCTGTAATATTAGCGGTTGTGCGCTTGTCGATGTTGCTTGATTAATTTAATAACTGTGTGCGTACACAAAGCATTGACATTGCGGCTCAAAATTGAAAGGGGAGAGTCAATGGTATTCACAGGTATGTGGTTAGATGTTTTCGGCGTTTTTCTACAACTTCCTTTAGAAAAGTACAAGATTATGTCATAAAAAAAAGAAAGAGATTGAACATCTTATAGATTTGCTCGTCTCTTTTAGTTTTATTTTTATAATCGATGTAATCGTGTACTCTTTGTTGGTTTAATATATGTGGAAATCTATTATATACTAAAAGCAATATACGGTTGTTTAACGGAGTCATTACGTTAAGCCACATCCTCTAGATTAATTTTGTCCGTTAGATCTAAAATATAGGGCTAAGATTTAAGAAGAGTTGTGTAGTTACGTAACCGTAATTTTTTTTAGTTTGACATGTTCTATCTAGATAGCGTACATGTCAAAGAAAAAAAACCAATTATGGATCTGATCGTTCGTCAAAAAAAATGTGGATCTGATCCGGCCGGCCCGTATCAGCAGAGTCCATCTATTATACTAAAAAGAAATCACAAATTTTTAAACGCACGGCCGGTCGGGAATGCGTGGACTGTGGACATGACTCCATCGTTTGGCTAGACATCATCGTTTGGCTAGACATCATCGATTAAAAAACTAGACATATTGTTTGTGTACAATTTATAGCATCATGTCAAGTAACTTCTCCAAATAAAACTAGAACTAGCTGCGTTGCAATTAAAACAACTACTGCTCCAGCTAAAATATGATGATATGGGTGAAAATGAAAAAAAAATTAACTACTGTTTTTTTAGAAAGTAAAACTACTTTTATGGTAGTAGTTGAATACAAAAACAATTACCTCACGCGCTGTAGCAGAAATCTTAAAAAAACAAATATTTGATGCATGAAATGGACAAAAACCTCGAGAATTTGGTGGATTTGATTAGCCACAATTATCAAAAATCTAAACTTAACTAATATGGAAATTTTTGGATATAACCGCAAACAAAATGGTGTGTAAAATTGTAGGGCCAAAAGAATGTATAATGTGAATAACTTTCATGTATAGATGAATATCAATAATAAATAGACTAACATGGATATAAATGTCCATATAGTCGATGACATGGAAAATGAATGGCTCAAATAGTGGATGATTTGAAAACCTTACATGTAGAGATAGACTATTTAACCCATGTTAGTGGGGTTTTACCTTAAAATAAGTACAGATAGATGTGCAATGTGTTTGTGCATGAGTGAACCAAAAATGAAAATATAACTACATAATTTTTTCCATTAAGCATAGAGTGTAATATTGACTACACACGATTACACACACTCACGGACAGTCTACTAATGACTTGAGTAGTGCACATTAATATTAGCAACTGACCATTATCAACAACAATGTTCCTTTGCCATTCAAAAGTTAACGTGTTCCCTCCATGGTACAAAAACATATGTTTCATTCCTGGTGACATGGGAACCAACACCTTCCTACCGATCTAACCACACATTGGTTTTGAAAAAATGACAATTTCTAATTTATATGTACAAAAATACAAATAATTGAAAATCAGTTTAGTGAATACAATAATTGTAAGGATTGGTCGATAATGGCACACAGTCAAAAAGTCTACACCGAAGACCAAAGTCACGAAGTTTCACCATTGGCAAAGGCACCACTAAGATGTATATAAGAAAGTCATTTTACATTTAAAAGATAATATCCCTAAATGAGACTTTTAGGTAAAAAATTAGGGTGTTGATATTTGGGTGATACAAGCACCCTTCTACCTATCTGACCACACGTGGTTCTTTGAAACATCTACTTTTCTAATTTCGAGTTTGAAATATAGAAGAGTTTATGATGGATTGAAAAAAACACATGAAAAATATTCTTTTTAAGGTTGCACATCTTGGTGTGAAGATACTAAAAGTGTGAAGTTCCACACCGACATAAGAAACACACAATCTTCACTTCAGCTTAATTATAAAAACATGGTTTTTGATTCTGTATTTTGTTAAATCTATGAATCTAGACCATATGGGAACATCACATTGATAAAATAGCTAATACGAGATTTTTTTTATTAATCTCAAATTATTATTATATGACAAAATTCTATTAAATTTGATAAATAGCGATTCAATTTTTTGGATCCTTTTCTAGGCTGTAGACGCTCAGTAATATATATTCCTAAGTATCACGACTAATATACAATCAAGAGAAAACATTTTAAAAATAGAGGCACTCACAAAGTAGGGATCAAATAATATGTGGAAATAGAACTGACAACAATCAAGGGAAAAAGGATTGTTGCGCATACAAAGTAACAAAAGGCGTGAAGAAGAGCTATGATGGGAGGCTAGACATGATCTAGAGTTAGTATAGATCCGGCGTGGAATCCAAAAATCACACAATTGTCACCAAAACACACTAATATGTGGCTAGCTTTTAACCATACAACTAGACATTCATTTCAAAACATCACAATGTTCTGTGGCTCAGCATTAAAGATTTTGCGACATATCATATCATATTTTTTGTGTTAGAGCCATACAGTTTCTTCTGAATAATATGATATACATAACACATAATTTCATGTATCAAAAACTTTCAACGTAATAAAGTCGACCCACTCGAAACTCTTATTGTTATTTCAACAAAAAATACAAAAAAAAACTATATATAATACCGACATTAACCTCGCCTACTAATCTTATATCACAAAACACAATTATGTAATATATCTCATAAATAACATATATGGGTGTTTATAGAAATAACATAATAAATCTAGGCCTAGAAATTGTCGTGGTCTAAAGATACAACATATCAATGGAAACACTATTTAATTCATTCAGAGGCTTCAACATATTAAAGACAATGCACTCGCATTTGCGAGGGCCACCTTGCTAGTTTCAAAAAAAATAAGATCACACGACTACGACGCGAAGGCCGCTTACTACAATTTAATCAAGGGGAACACATGTAGGCGGGCTACTGAAAAGTTACTTTGAATTAAGTGTGCAGGCGGGCGTGTAAATGTAAACTAATGGTTGTTTTGATGTTTTTGGTTCGGGAGAGTCGGATGCACTAATACACAGCTTCTTCGCATGCATAGGATATGTCACCTACTAAGTAAAGAAAATATATATTTGACCAATTAATGTTTATCTATGGCATCACACAACTACTCTAATGTTTATCTTGCAGGTTTAAAACTATCCAATGTTTACGTGCAACATTTAAAACTACCCAATATTTAGTTAATTAAGACATTTAAAGCTATCTAATTTTTGGCAACAACATTGAAGCTATCCATTCTTTAGCTACGGCATTTAAAACAATACTCCCTCCGTTCCTGAATATAGGGTGTATAAATTTTCTGCACGAATATTAAGATAATCTATTTTGTACATAGTGTATTAAATTGTGTTTTGGAAAAAATGGTGAGAGATGAGTTCATAATTGGTATAAAATGAATACAATCCGTTAAATCGCTCTTTGGAGACTATGTTTCATTTTTTGATGGGTCAAATTGTCCATAAATAGCAAATACACCTTATATTTTGGATTTTTCATCAAAAAACTATACACCTTATACCAAGGAACGGAGGGAGTATTGTTTTGGGAAATACTACATATCCTGGTCCGATTGGAAGCTAATTGTGGGAGTATGTCGTCGATCGCGTTTCAATCCGACGATCCGATTTACCTTTTCTTCCACCGTAAATTAAGCCCTGATTTGTCTCCCGTGACTAGCGCACAAAAATTAATCGAGGCCAGCTACCCCGTTCCCCATCCACTCGCCCGCTCCCAATCGCCTCGCTCGCTCCATTCTTCCGCCGCCGCTACCCCCATCGCGTCTTGCTGGTTTCATTCCTGCTGACACCCGCGCCGATTCAGTCGCCTTTGCTCTCCAGCTCCGATCCGTCATGGCGCTGCCCTGCATGGAGACCTCGCCGGAAGCCTGGAATGATAGGAGGCTGGAGGAAGTAGGCGTCGTAGGCAGCTCATCTCTGGCCAGCATGGATTGTTTCCGGCCGAAGCATCGGCCCGTTGGCTGCTTCGACCGCGCGTGTGTGCCATCTTTATTATCGGCTGATCAAGGTAATACAAATAACCAGCTCCAGGTCATTTAGACATGTGCTGCTTTGGGATTTTTCTCACGCATTCAATCCAGCCTATTGCCGATGCATGATCTAGGGAAAGGGTTCATGTTTGTACTTTAATTCCCAATTCAAGATTTCTGCTAACCGATGCGTGCTCATTTTCTGAAGGAATTGTATTCTTATGCTGGTATAATTGTGATATGCATGCAAAATGCTTTCCTGCCAAAATGTTTTATACAGTGTGATCTAGCAGATGTGTTCATGTGCTTTATACACATACATGTTGGCGGTAATCATTGAAGCATTCATTTTTTAAATATGAATGCTTCTACGGTTCTACCTTAATTTTGTTAGGTTTTACATGAAGAATTTTTCTGCTTCTCAAATCTCAAGATTCTTTGCCTCCATGTATTGTATTGTTTTGCTAGGTGAGAGTGATATTCATCATTCTCGTCTTGCATGCTTTCCCAGTCATATACCGATGATGATGAAGTTGGATACATGTACAGATAAATGTAGTGACAGAAAAGGATATATTCTTCTAGTCAAGTTTGTTTGTTTCTACGTTGATTTTGATATGCTTCAAGTTTGTCAAGGGTCCACTCCGGCGTTATTTGTTTCCAACATAAATTATCTGTATTGAGATAGCACTAGTTCTGCACTTCAATGTATCTATGATTCCAATACATATTTGTTAGGTATTGAGATAGAACTATTTCCTTGCTTAGAAATATATGTGCTTCTAGTTACATAGTATTTTAATGCTTCCAGTACAAATGATTTATGTTGAGATAATCTCTTGCTTCGGAATGTCCATGCTTCCTGTGTATAATATATGTTTCTCTTTTAGATAGTGTGCAGCATATAACCATTTTTGTTATTGCCATTTTTAGTACCATTGTAATTTAAATATTGTCCTTCTACTACTAGTTATGTTGATATAGCATAAAACTGATGCTTCCAAAGCATGCTTACATTATTTCCTGAGAGTCTACGTAAATAGAACCATGGTTCTGCCTTCTTGCATTTGTTGTTTAAATTTTCAATATAATTGTTTTTTAAATATTGTCCTTACAATTTGGAAGATTAAATCCAAGTATTCCTTTGTCCTTCTTTTGGCGGCAACCAATGAAGCATTTTATTTCAAATGCGACTGCTTCTTCATTTTTATTATTATGTTGTCCATGAAGAAATAGTATGCTTCTGCTTCCTCCTTATTATTTTGTTGTTTCCACTCTACTTACTTTTATTTGTAAACAACTATAATGTTAAATGCTTCATATGCTTCCACATATGACCTACCTACACTGTGAAGCATTGCATGTTACATTTTGTGTTTAGAAAATAACCTTGATTCCGCAAAAAGAGAAATGAGTTGCTGATGCACCCCTTTAATACGCATTTGTTCAGAAAATGTCATGCGGAAGCAATTTCATCACAAATCACTTATCATAACAAATTCTGGACTCATGATCTCATAGTTTGTTTTGTTTCTACCAGCTTTGATTGCGGTATCTTCGTCATGCTATTCATGAAGCATTGGGATGGCAAAAATCCGGAAGATTTCTCCCAGGTTTGTCTCGAAAAATCAATTATCATCTAATTTGTGCTTCAGTCTTTTAAAAACACATCTTTTCATAACCTATGCTTCAATATTACAGTAGAACCATTCGGCGGACTGACGGGAGCATTGTATTCCTTTGTGATGTGCAGGACATGTTCAAGCCCCGCGTCATCATAGCCCACATGCTACTTACATCCGAACTGAACAAAGATGACCCGTCCTGGGTCCTAGACTGGAAATAAGCATCGTGGATTCGTCGTTATCCAAGCACTAGTTGGTTGTGCTACTATATGTGCCTCTATGTGTTTGCAGTTTGCACACCCTTCGCT
Organism: Poa annua; assembly: GCA_026929855.1. Classification (NCBI taxonomy): domain Eukaryota; kingdom Viridiplantae; phylum Streptophyta; class Magnoliopsida; order Poales; family Poaceae; genus Poa; species Poa annua. Next base: position 102,777,055 of record CM049430.1, on the reverse strand, counting down.
ACGGCATGTCGTAGCTTGTCTAAAACACTGTAATAAGTTATTATGGCCAGATTTCTATCCGTATCAGTGTCCTCCCTTAATCGAATTTTAGATGGACATATTACATACAATGAGTTTTGTCCAGTGTACATTAGGATGCAAACATACTTCTGCAATAGCTTTAAGCAACCTATGTATTATGTCTGGCACCCTTCACTCGATGATATCCGTTCGACGCTTAATTTTTTAGTCTAGCTGGTATCAACAATATTTTCCGTAATCTGAAGCAGCATTTCCTTGATACTGAAGCATCACATTATCTCAAGGAAGCATTTCTGCGTCGTATTTCACAAATATATAAAGCACGACTGCAAAGTTATGAAGCATAACTACAAAATATGTATTCAGTATCACGAAATTTCCACAATTTACATGTACCACATTGGGTGCTTTGCCTTTCAATCAAATGCAAATTTCTCGCACTATGTCAATCACATCCTTGTACTAGTGAAGCAAATCTAAACAAATGTCTGTAATTCATCATATCTCATATAAGTAAGAGGCTATCTTCTATCAACTGAGGCCATCTTCTATCAACTGAGGCTACAAGCCAGAAGCAACTCACCCAAAATAAAATCAGGGGCGCACACAGTAGAGGGAGGAGTAAATCAAGGTCATGCGTTACTGTATCCTATGATGGAAGCAGGAAGGAATTTCGGTGCTGCATGCATGGAGCGATTGCCGCGCTCCGGCTCATAGCGCCAGTCTAAACGGTCAGCTCCGTTTACATCGTACGGCCATAATATGGTCCGATGGGAAGCACCATATCGGCGTCCGACTCCTAGTACTTGCCTATAGTTTTCCTTTTTTTTGAGAAACACAGTACAGATGCATACGCTCACAAATACACACGTACAGACACCCCTATGAACGTACGCACGCAAACCCTACCCCTATGAGCACCTCCGAGAGACCGGTCCGACAGATCTTGAGGTAGACGAAGTCACCACCGGTGCCTCGTTGTTGACGGGCACGTCACCTACCACTGAAAGCACATCGCCGATTAATTCGACGAAAAATACAGGAAAGTGTGACCACCCATATCAAGTCTAGGACTTGAACCTGGGTGGGCTGATTCCACCACAAGGAACCAACCAATTGAGTTAGGCCCACTTCACAAAACTGTTTCACTTGGACTATATAAATGAACGTGAGCAAGAAAAGTCTACACATCTTATGCTCCTGATTTTCTTAGTTGTTCTGAGTTGCTTGAGTATTCTTTCACTCGTAGAAGGTAATTAAAAACTATACATAGTTCTGTATGAAATTGCAATGTTCATCCTTATACTTAAAGTCGTTTCGTCGTGGTGAAAATTTTACCCCTTTGTAAGATCGGGAGTGTTTTCCAGAACTATCCGCATGTTCATATAATGAGAGCAGCAACAAAGATGTACTACAACCTAACGATAATTCTGAGTGTAAGAAAAAGAAGTTGACATGGCCACAACCAGCGACGTGGTGTTGCCAGGACTTTGCCTATGATGGTCCATGCTTTGAAGACAAGACAGAATGTGAATCCTATTGCCCGCTAACCCATGCATGAATAAACATCTTGTAGTCCTGAAAGATGAAATGTAAATATGTTTCAAATAAATTTGATTTCATCGGATTGAGTAAGGATGTGCGTCCAAAACCATTACGATATCTGTGGTTATCTACAGTAAATCATGGGCTGGGCCACATTCAGTCGAGATTCTACTGTGCTGGGCTGGGCCACATACATGTTCAGGGCTGGGCCCATGTTGCGCGCCCGGGGTCGGCCCCATAGCTTTCGAGACACTTCCGGAAACTGCCTCTCGTCGCCCACATCTATAAACTTTCTCAAGCGCATCGACCCGTTTCCCCCAATCCACCTCGTCCCCCGATTTCGATCGATAATTTCGACCGCGACACCGAGCGAATCGATACAAGCTACCGCGAATCTCCCGTCAAGGTACGCACCCGCTGTCGATTCCTCTCCCTAGCCGTCTGTCGTGAGATCGATTGATCTACACGCATATGCGCGTCTAGATGCATACGTCCGATCGGTCAACGCGACAAGTTCGTAGAGTTGAGGAGCATGTCGATTTTCCCTAGATTGGTGTAGCGGTAGATTCGAAGCGGGTGCATTCGTGCAGATATCGGTTCCAATACTATGACTGTGCCTAGATAGATTTATATCGAATACTGTAGATGTGTGTAGATTTAAGTCGAGTGCTATATATAGCTGTTCCAGTGATTACTCATCTGGAGTTGTTGATTAGGTTTTGATCCATTAGTTCTGCACCAACTGTTGGTATACTCTTGTTTGGCACCAGATTATTCCTCCTCTTATGCATGAGTCAAGCCGATCCACTTGATTACTACTATTGATCCGTTATCTGCCCAATAGTTGATTCCTATTTTTAGCTTTTAATTATTCTGCTAAGTTGATTTGTCGACGTGCTACCTATCTTAGTTCAGCCTCACAAAGAATTTGCTGCTGTCCAGTCTACTCGTTATGCAAATCTGCTTAGTTTAGACTGGAAATAGATCCTAAGAGTTAGATAATTGCCGTCCAGGTATACTTCGTCTGTTCATTGTTGCTCTGCGGTTGTTATTTGTATTTTTATATATAATTTAGATTTGCTTGCTCAGTATCGCAAGACTTGGATTATTGCAGCCCCTTGTTTTATGTATTTGTTAATCTGTTGATCTACACCTCCAACTTGGTGACTTTATCCTGCTTTGTTTGCAATTTCCATCTCTGCGCATGTATGACCAAGGTTACATTAGTGCAGTCTTGTCTCATTATCTTGTTGACCTGTTCATACCTCAAACTTGGTTACTTGAACCTGCTTTCTTTGCATATCCATCAATGCATATCTACCACAAGAGTTACATTAGTGCTGTCTATGCTTTGTTGATCTGTTCATGCCTCAAACTTGGTGACTTATCGTGATTTGTTTGCAATTTCCATCTGAGCAGATGCAGATCTTTGTGAAGACCCTCACCGGCAAGACTATTACACTTGAGGTTGAGTCTTCGGACACAATTGACAACGTCAAAGCCAAGATACAGGACAAGGAAGGCATTCCACCAGACCAACAGCGTCTCATCTTTGCTGGCAAGCAACTCGAGGATGGTCGGACCCTTGCTGATTACAATATCCAGAAGGAATCCACCCTTCACCTTGTGCTCAGGCTCAGGGGTGGTATGCAGATCTTTGTGAAGACCCTCACTGGCAAGACCATCACGCTTGAGGTCGAGTCCTCTGACACTATCGACAATGTGAAGGCGAAGATCCAGGACAAGGAGGGCATTCCACCGGACCAGCAGCGTCTCATCTTTGCTGGCAAGCAGTTGGAAGATGGTCGCACTCTTGCTGATTATAACATCCAGAAGGAGTCGACTCTTCATCTTGTGCTCAGGCTTCGTGGTGGTATGCAAATCTTTGTGAAGACCCTGACTGGCAAGACCATCACTCTTGAGGTCGAGTCTTCGGATACGATCGACAATGTTAAGGCGAAGATCCAGGACAAGGAGGGCATCCCCCCAGACCAGCAGCGGTTGATCTTTGCCGGCAAGCAGCTTGAGGATGGACGTACTCTTGCAGATTACAACATCCAGAAGGAGTCCACCCTCCACCTGGTTCTGCGTCTCCGTGGTGGCATGCAAATCTTCGTCAAGACCTTGACTGGCAAGACCATAACTCTGGAGGTCGAGTCTTCTGACACGATTGACAATGTCAAGGCGAAGATCCAGGATAAGGAGGGCATCCCCCCGGACCAGCAGCGCCTGATCTTTGCCGGTAAGCAGCTCGAGGATGGACGTACTCTTGCAGATTACAACATCCAGAAGGAGTCCACCCTCCACCTGGTTCTGCGTCTCCGTGGTGGCATGCAGATCTTCGTCAAGACCTTGACTGGCAAGACCATAACTCTGGAGGTCGAGTCTTCTGACACGATTGACAATGTCAAGGCGAAGATCCAGGATAAGGAGGGCATCCCCCCGGACCAGCAGCGCCTGATCTTCGCTGGTAAGCAGCTCGAGGATGGCCGCACTCTGGCGGATTATAACATTCAGAAGGAGTCCACCCTGCATCTGGTGCTCCGGCTCCGTGGGGGCATGCAGATTTTCGTCAAGACTCTTACTGGCAAGACCATCACCCTGGAGGTGGAGTCTTCCGACACCATTGACAATGTGAAGGCGAAGATCCAGGACAAGGAGGGCATCCCCCCAGACCAGCAGCGCCTTATCTTTGCCGGTAAGCAGCTCGAGGATGGCCGTACTCTGGCGGATTATAACATTCAGAAGGAGTCCACCCTGCATCTGGTGCTCCGCCTCCGTGGTGGCCAGTGAGGTCTTTGGAAGAGTGATTCGGGAATCCGTTGTGCCTAGTTTTCTCGTTTATTTGGTTTTGTGCAAGTCGTGTCATGTGTACTAAAACTCTGAAGGTCTAGTGCCGTTTGTGAGAACATGTGTTTGCTGCCATGTCCTGATTAAGTGAAAACTGAATATTCTGTTTCTTTGTTTTTTGATAACCTGAATCCTCACATATTGTGTGATAAAGTCGTTGCTTTGTGCTGGATCTTTGATCCCCTTCTGTGATGATAACCTCAATCTTCTTTATCTGATCGTAACAAGTTACGTGTTACACTTCTACTGCTATATTGCAGCGTGACTTCTGCTATGAACGAGTGAACAGGAAAACCCGTGGTGTGATTTCGTGGTTGATTTGGAAAGAGGACCTCTCCTTTTTTGTGTTCTTACTGCAGTTGCGTTTGTGTTCTTAACTGCAGTTGCATTAGAGGTCGTTTTATGTGTTTTTACTGCCATTGCATTAGTGGTTTTAACTGTGCATTAGATGTCGCAAGTCGCAGTATCTACAGTAGAATGTTTTTCACAGTTTCTGAAACAAGAGAACCTTAAAACCGTGGTGTGACGAGTATTTCTACCGTTTTGTTTTTTTTACTCCAGTTTCATTACAAACGTAGATTATCAGCTCCAGTTCCTCGCAAGAAGTCACAGCATTTTTCGTATTTTGGTCTGCAGTCTGCACACGGTGGTTCCTCACTTGCTCTTCGTGGCTGCAATGGCCGCTTGCACCCCGCTCACCCTGCCCCAGGGGCTTATGGCTACAAATTACGGTCTCTCACGTCGATATAGGCCCATAGATCCCATGGGCCTCCTTGTGGCCAATTTATGTTTCTTTCCAAATGGTTTCGTTAGAAAAGAATTTATGAATTGGCATTGGAATATGGATTAGAATAAAAAAAAATGAAATTTCCCTCTTCCTTTAGCAACATACTCGAACATTGCAATTGGCTACAATGAGATGAGGTGGGTCAAAGGTAATGTTCTCAGTCTCTCAGCCATGGTGATAAAGAGCAAGAAAATTCTAAGACTTACTTCCAAAAGTTTTGTCATAAGAATGTGCAAAAACCACGTTGCGTCGATCCATCATGACCACTTTGACAAGTTAGGGAGACACTGATTGAACTGAACCACTAGGAGGTTGTCACGTTTACGCTGCCGTTTTCTTACTTGGCGAAGAACTTTTATGCACGGGACTTGCAATTTATGGGCCACCAGATGCGGAACCCAACTCTCAGTGACGTAAAGTTAGGCTATTCTAAATCAGAGAATTCTCGCCGGAAGCAACTTCCTCTTCTGAACATAGTAAATAGTCGTCGGTTTAGAAGACCCGTCTGCTTTTCTTTGGGAAGTCTAGCATCCCGTATATCTATCTGTCTCCTTGTTTCAACTAGTATATTTTTTTCTGGTGCCAGATCTTATAATTTCTACAGCCTCCAAATGAGCTTTATTTAATGTATAAGGGTCAGCTCTTTGTAGATGTACTTAACGTATGTACTTCTTCAGAAAACATGTTCCATTTTTGTATAAAAATGTATGCCAAGAGAGGGGTATATACAAACGTAAAGTGTACACCACATGAATATAGCGTATTAAATTGCTGTCCACAAACACAGCTCGGTACTTGAACCCTAACTAGGATCGACTAAACAAATCACGAGCCTGTAAACCAACCTGTGTTCCCGTTCACCAGCCTTTGCACAGGGACGAGGAAACAGGAAAACCTCCGGCCGGAGACCTCCCTCCCTCGCGCGTCGCAACACGCAACAAATCCCGAGCCAGCCAAGAGAGACAGAGGATCCGCCGCCCCGTCCCATCGCCCGCATTTGTTTAGGGACGCCGGCGATGTGGCCTCGCCGCGGCCACCCGGTCCCGGAATTGTTTACTCGATCGGCGACGGAGAAGCTCGGACCTAATAGCTGCGTCCATGATTCGAGACATGACTTCTCCCCACCTCCACTACGGAGGCAGCAGCAGCACGCAGCTGGAGAAGATCTGCTTGCGCTGGCTCCTGTCACTTCCCGCGATTTTCTTTCGAGGCACGTCACTTGTCACGCACTTACTACTCCTAGCTGCTAGGTTGAAGCTTGACAAGATGGGCACAATCTCAAGTTACATTCGGATCGGACCGGCAGTGCTGGCAGGCAGACATGTATCTGCCTGCACTGCACCAATTATATATGCGAGTGTTTATTTGGAAGCAAAACCTGCACCTTAAAGTTGGGTCGTAGGATAAGATGGCTAGCTGCTTACTTTAATTCTATTCTAGGGTAGAATTGATTTGTTCAATTCGATTATTGGTCAGACTTCCGCAGCGTTCAGCATGGAAAGTTTTACCCTGTGTCGTAAGAGGTGACGAACAGTGGTGTTGCTATCACATGTATGTCCCTGGCGTAGACGGAACTTTGTAGAGCAGAGCAGATCGAACGGAACCGATCCTGCCTGATCCGTTGTCACAGTCAAACTGTCGCTCGCGCTCTCGCCTAATTTGGGTCCTTGTCTCGTGTCTCCCCACCACCGCGAGCTTCCGGATCGATTCGCCATTAGCAATAGCAACTTGCTGCTGTAGATAGCTACTGTTGCATCACTTCGAAACGGAGGACACCGGCAGTTATGTATATTTCTGGGGATATATACATAGAGGCAGAGATATCTGATCGACGATGACGGATCGATCGATCTAGTGATCGACAAATTAAGCAAGAATCGCGCGGTGGGTCCGTCGGGAAGCAAGCTAGCAGTGCGCGTATATTGACAAGAGATGCAATAAACTACGTACTGTGCATGCGCATACTTTTCAGCAGGGTAGTGCGTCGTTATCAGTACCCAGGCCTTGCATTTGTTCAATTTCTAGATAGCTATAGCTATCTATTTTACGGTTCAAGAAATGGTTCCCTAAAATGGACTACAAGGAAAATTTCTTATATATGCACTAGGTTTCTCCTAGGCGATCACAGTGTGGCAGCGGTACAGCCGAAGAGCGTCGCAGGGCTCAACCGTGAGATTGGCGATGGCGACTCCATGGCTTCTTGCTCAAGGTTGGGAAGACCTCTGGTCATCGGACGTGGCAGTGGAAAAAGGTTTGTCCGCGACAATATAAGGGCTTTTCGCATGGTACCAGCGATGCCTTCGTGTGATGACGCCCACGTTGAAGTTGTACCTATATTTTAATCGAATAAAGAGTGATATCGTGGTTGCCCTATTTGTTTTCTTTTACTGAACACGCTCATCTTTCTGCTACGGTTTGTCGACGGGATTCAAATGTCTCTGCTTGCTATCTTCACGGATCGACGAATGTGCTTATGAACCTCTAATTTGGATGTGATCCGGTCGTGCGCGTCTTTAATTTGAGCCCGAGTCACTTTAAGGGCTTCTTTGGATCGAAGGAATTCAATAAGAATTTTGGAGAATTTCATTCCATAGAATTTTTCTATGCAATGCCTTTGAATCATTTAAATTGAGCTCACAAAATTTCTATGAATTCCAATACAAAATCAAATGCACTCAATTTCACAGGAATCTCAACATGAGCTCAACCTTATTTAATATTTCCTTTACAATGTCCAATGCATCGACACTTAAACTCTCTCTCCTCATTCCTACAAATTTTCTATATTTGTTTCCTGTGCACCATTCAGAGACATCGGTTACAAAATTTCTATGTCTGCAAATCTTGTAGGAATTGAATTACACATCATCTCAATCCTTTGTTTTTCCTATTCCTACGTTTTAAAAATCTTGTAAGAATTGAATTGAATTACACTTAAGAGGGTGTCTCCCGACACTCTTCTTTTTGTTGACACCATGGAACATGTGAAAACTTTGGATTCCATGTTGTTGGGCATATGCGTGGAATGTTATTATGGGTATGATTGCATGTCCAGTATTGGGAAAAGTTGCGTTTGTGATGAAGATATTCCTCAAAGTCTGATGTGCGGGTTTGGCTGCAGTATGATGTTTGTAATCGAACCGTAAACATTCATGTGTGTCTAGTTATTGGTGCTTTGCTGGTGCGGCCTCGGTGGGCGGCACTCGATATTTTTAGTTTGGTGGTGCTATTCGAGTGCGGAGGTTCAATATTCAGTAGCGATACTTGTTGAAGGCATTACTTGGAGAGTTCAGATTTCATGCTTGATGAAGACCTACAATTTTTGGTTTGGTGACGACGGTGCTTTATGCACTGATTCCTTCTTGCAGGCACCTGTTTTGGAGAAACTTCTGAATCTTATATGTAGACCATATGCTGTGGGCGGTTGATTACTATGTCGACATCTTTTCCCCTCTTCGATTGTGTGCATTTTGATGTCTTGTGTGCCCATTGGTAAATATCTACTCAACTGAGATCTTCTTGATATATAGGCACTGGTGTAGCTACCTTGTACCAAAGGGGTGCACATGCACCCGGGTAAACTTTTTTTTAGCTTGTCATTAGGTAAAAATCAGTCTGTGCACCCTGGTGAGACAAATCAGCACATATTACATGGTAGTGCATCCTGATTGAGATTGATCTAGCTCCACCGTTCTATATAGGAATATATTTATTCTTTAAAAAGGTATAACATGCACATTTACAAATGGTGGTAGCACATGTGAACGTATTCCGACGAACCTTGTGCGCTTACGCACGTACGCACGTTAGCATGCAGAGCAGGACCACGAACAACGCATGTTCAGGCAACGGGATCTCTGAAGCAGGGCAGGGGTACGTACGATAGGAACCTCAGTGGAACCTAGGATGAACGATGATTCGACACGCTGCGGCGACAGGGACGATCCGATTGCATGCACGTCCAATGGACGTCCGATACGAGTCGGAGTAGAATTACTGCATGCAGTACGACTAATCCATCACTGCCTGCAGGATACAGTAGCCACTTGTACTCTCCGCTCATGAAAATTAATGAGAGTAGATCAACCCCAAAACAAAACTTAATGCATTGGTCAATCAAACCAATTGTACGAGCGGATAGAACGTACGCATCCTCCTCTGCCGATCGATCAATTAGGTTGGAAAGCAGTCGCCCACGTCACATGCGTGTTTTTCTATGAAGCACTGTATAAGCCTAAGAATCGTACACACGTATGCCCTTCTCTTATGAACCTACGGATCGAGTCTTGAAATCGACAAAGTCATCACATGCTCCTTGCTATCGATGGAACGACGCCTCCGATTGAATAATATTCTACCTACCTTAGAAACATCGGTGTCGAGGCTGTGGTTTGAACACCCGCGAAGATGCGGCAAGGCGTTGTTGGAGCGACTACATGACTGCATGTGCCGCGTGGGTGGCAAGGGTTGCCGATTCGACTGTTGGGTGTGAGTGTGGCTCTCGAGCGTGGAGGTTGCGGCCTTTGAGCGCCCGTCCGTAACTTCGCCTATGAGGTGCTCCGGTCGTGTGATGTTACAAACCTGTTTTCCGACAGTGGAGGTCGGGACGACGATCCCGGAAGGTGGAAAGAGACGACAACATGGGGCGTGGTGTCTGGACATATGTGGGCCCGGCGGCCTCGAAAGATGACGTTGAAGAACCACCCATGGCGTTTTAGGGTTGATAGAAGTAGTAACGGTGGTCCCGTATTGCGAAGGCCCTTGGTGTACCATAGCTGCCAAGAAAATAGGATGCATGGTGTGTGCTCTCTCCTCCTTCCTTGTTTGGGAGGGCGGGTGATGTCTCCATACTGGTTGGTTTCTCTCCCTCCCAACGATGGTGCAATTGGCGGTGAGGTGGTAAGGAACTTGGCGAGACGTCTTTCCTGCTCCTCTGAGAGCTTATCAGTGCTCTCCACCCCCTCCTTGAACAGGTTATGCTTTGCTCGTTTGGAGGGTGCAATGAGGGCACCCGTGGAGGAGCCAGAGCACTTATGGAGTCCGTGCAGATCCTATGTGTGCGGCGACGGTAGGCGTTTACCCTAGTGAAAATCAATGCTAAGACTCTAACTACACTACTACATAGGGTTAGGTCAGGCAGATGCCCAACTCCACACTGGTTGGTTTCTCTCCCTCTCAACGATGGTGCAATTGGCGGTGAGGTGGTAAGGAACTTGGCGAGACGTCTCTCCTGCTCCTCTGAGAGCTTATTGGTGCTCTCCACCCCCTCCTTGAACAGGTTATGCTTTGCTCGTTTGGAGGGTGCGATGAGGGCACCTGTGGAGGAGCCAGAGCACTTATGGAGTCCGGGCAGATCCTATGTGTGCGGCGATGGTAGGCGTTTACCCTAGTGAAAATCAATGCTAAGACTCCAACTACACTACTACATAGGGTTAGGTCAGGGTCAGCGGGTGATGTCTCCACCAATGAAAGGCAGACACGACCGAGGTTTTTCATCAGGTGACTTCCGTTTTTGTTGTGTTGGTCTAGGTGGTGCATTATCACGATGGTTTCCGCCGCTTCGTCGACCATTCTGTATCAGATTTACGGTCGATTTTCCTGATATATTGTATGGCACATTTTTTTGGTAGTATGACTCTTTTTCTTAATAATTACTGTATGAAAAACAATGCTATTGCTGATCACTCGAAAAAAAAATAGAGAAGAGCAGCTAAAAATAAACTAGACCGGGCGGTACATCTACAACGCCGGGCGTCTGAGATCCACCAAACGCGGGAGCATGCGTGCGAGTGATGGGGAAGACGACGACGACGCACTTCAGGAGCTAGCCCGTGCATGCCTGGACGCGACGTGGCACGTCGTCCGGCGTACGGGCCGGGACACGTCGCCGTGTCTTTGCACCGACGATGGCCGGCAGTTGAAGAACGACTGGCCACCCCGGCCGTAGAACGAAGCTGAGCAATGGCGATAGAGCGAATAGGGCCAAGTCGCCGGGATCGAGCCCTCACCAAGATTCCGGATGCCTTGTCGGGGCGGCGATCGACACGGCGGGCCTACGCCCCACGCGGCCACCGGCGAGTCGCCCGCCCCGCCTGCAGCGACCCATCACATCGCCATTAAAGCCTCTTGACAAGACCCGTTTGCCTGTCCAAAAGTGATCGAATTCTTTTATCGAACCATCGACCGCGAAAAAGAAAAGAAAACCAGTATTCAAACACGGGGTTCGAAGCTAAGAGAAAGGCCGGGAGATCTTCTGAGCTCAGCAGGCAGATCCATGATCCGTCTATCGGTTTGTTTGTTTATTTACTCGCCCATGCATGATGCAGATAACCTATGTAGATGCAGTCAGTCTGTGTTGTGTCTGTAGGTGTAAGCAGTGGCACTCGTCGTCGTTTGCACCTGGTACAGAGCTACAGTCTGACTTGCTAAGACGACATTATAATGCACTTTGCTTTCCTGCTTGTAGTAGTATATTTTTAGTCTATATGTACTTGTATAGTTGTATATATAGAGATACTTTCCAAGAGAGGTCGCCTTGGAAGGAGGAAATTCAAGAGATATTCTTACTACTACCTAATCGTGGACGACTATTTTTTGTGGGCATGGTGGCATGTGATGACGATAATGTCTTCCGATATTAACTTATGTCAGCGTCGACAAGTGATGGCAGGTTACGCGCGACTGTTTGGTGGAGAGCGACGACATTGTTTGCAGCCAATACAGAGTTTTGGATCAGGAGGCAGGGCTGCGACGGGGAGCTTAGTGTATATACATGGTACAATGCATGCATCTGGCTTCCTGATCTGTGAAGTCACTCTCATCGTCTTTTTCGTGATAACAGCTATCGATATTTTGATGCAGACAGCAACGCCTCGAGATTGATATATGCTTATCACCTACTTTTAATTAATTAGTCTCCGTCAACTGCTGTATTCCGTGCACACCTGAAAAACTGTCTCAACTATATGCCGCATGCATATACAATATATGAATCCTACATATTGAGACCAAATAATATTGAAAAATCTGCCATAGACAACTCTCCGCCTGGCTTAATCTTCACTGATCATAAGTAGTTGTCATTTCCGCCTTATCAGTTTCTTCCAATCTCAGATTTTTTTTTCAACGTCCATATATTAGGTCAGCAAGTCCGTCTCATTAAAAATCTTCCACTCCCAGTAAATCTTTTATCCTGTAGTGTAAAATCACCATGGTGACGCCGGTCTACCCTTAACACTTTATAAGCTGGCGTTGGCACTGTTCCAAATTTATGCGAACTGAGCGTCGCAAACAGCCAGTTCGGATCTGCTGCCTGCGTTACTATTACTACCTTATTACGACGGCATAAATAGCCAGCAGCTGATCGAAGAATTGAACGCCCCGGTCAAATCTGCCATGAAGGCCTTTGGTGTACGTCGTTTCATATCAAATCAAATCATATTTGCATCCTTCACGGGTCAGGCAAGGGCAGGTGCATGCGGTGATGAACAGCAACCCCATGAATGCGGTGTCTTCCCATTTATCTCCAGGCTCCGGCCTGGCTCCTTCTGGCGAATCCTGTCCCTGGCTAGGTTGTGATCGATCAGGTTGATGTGACATGTAACATCTACAGCGATCGATCCGGTTTCTGCTCTGGTGGCTTGATCGCTTTGCCGGCTATCGATCTGGTTTTGCTGGTTCACTGGTAAGAACGCACGGTTCATAGTTAAGGTCAAGTTAAACATAGTGCACCGTCACTGACATAGATGCTGCATAAAGTTGTTAAGTCCCTGAAAATAAGAATTATCACTAGAAGTGCAGATTGACATGGCAAACAAAAGTCCAACTGAAATTTCCAATTTTATTTTGTAATTTTTTAGTGTGTGACAAAAAGAGTTTTTGTGAAGCAACTATGGAAAATATGACGCAAAATGGCAGTGCACAATTTTCACATGAAGTTGACATTGTAGGATGGCCACCTACCATATATGATTAAACTTTTTTTTATAGATACCTTTGATTTTTTTAAAGTTTCCGCCGAATTTTTGTAACTGAAATTTGAACTACAAGAGTATCATTGTTTGGTCATAAAGTTTACCCCAAAATATGATGGCTAGAGTTTTCGTGGAATAAAATGTATTATTCTGGAGATGTACTGTTATTGCTCGATCTGACTGGCGGGCCCCGCTGGAATAAATGAACAGATGAGTGAGCCGGGTGGGTTAAGACCTTTTTAGGCGTCACCGTGTAAATTTTGAGTGCCTCAAAATTTGTCAGTTGCATGAATGTATCATTGTCTTTTACACGCTTGATTGTAACAGGTTTAATGTCGATTTTTCAAGTTCTTGTTGGGCACTCGCAGCTGTCGCTGCCGTTGAAGCGGCACACACGATATTCAACGGCTGGAGACTTTCGCTGTCTGAGCAGCAGTTAATAGATTGTGAGGGAAGTGATGATCACACCTGCGTGGGCGGTCACGCAAAATGGGCACTAGATTGGATAGTCGACAACGGTGGAATCACGACTGAAGCAGATTATCCCTACACAGCAGTGAAATACACTTTTGAATCAGTTTGCATGATCAATATAGTACTACTGCGCTATAGCAGTTTCAAGACCGACCTAGTCATTAGTGTTCGAGGATTAACCCATTATGTTCATTGGGTGGGGGGCACTTGCCCCTACCATATATGATTTAAAGATGTTGCAACGAGTAATAATAATATGATGGCTACAGTTGTCGTGGAATAAAATGTATTATTTTGGAGATGTACTGCTATTGCTCGATCTGACTGGCGGGCCCCGCTGGAATAAATGAACAGACGAGTGAGTCGGGTGGGTTTAGACCTTTTTAGGCGTCACCGTGTTAATTTTAAGTGTCTAAGATTTTCAGTTGCATGAATGTATCATTGTATTTTATTTCACGCTTGATTGTAACAGGTTTAATGTTGATTTTCAAGTTCTTGTTGGGCACTCGCAGCTGTCGCTGCCCTTGAAGCGGCACACACGATATTCAACGGCTGGAGACTTTCGCTGTCTGAGCAGCAGTTAATAGATTGTGAGGGAAGTGATGATCACACCTGCGTGAGCGGTCACACAAAATGGGCACTAGATTTGATAGTCGACAACGGTGGAATCACGACTGAAGCAGATTATCCCTACACAACAGTGAAATACACTTTTCAATCAGTTTGCATGATCAATATAGTACTACCGCGCTATAGCAGTTTCATGACCGACCCAGTCATTAGTGTTCGAAGATTAACCCATTATGTTCATTGGGTGGGGGGCACTTGCCCCCACCCCCACGGTAAGGATGTAGTTAGCCGGCTATCCACGATATAGTTACGACAAAGGTGTAGACCTATCAACCAGGTGGTTGTGCGTGCGTGGGTTCCGACTTCCGTTGGTGAGTTTGGTCTGTCAATTGTTTGGTCGGTGTGTCCATTCTAAGATATTGTAGTATGACTACAAATGTAGCCACAAACAAAGTTAAAATCTTCCACCTAGTGGATTGAATGCTTGCGTAGATAATTTTATCCCCACGCTTTAAAAACAACCAGACAAAATGAGAAAATATTAAAAGATGGAAAACTTGTGCAAATAGTCCTTTTATGTGGCGTTGTATGACTTATTTTAATTTTTAACCGAAATAATCCAGTTGATGGTAGTATCCATTCCATATTAGGTTATAATTTCCAGATTAGTCACACAACAATCACGATCGAACTAAGCGGTTGACACAGATATTGAACTGAAAATTCACATTGTTCACAAATTGAAACAACTCCAAGACATCATATATGCTCCATTAAGTATTTAGGGATACCAGTGTGCATTTGGTTTAATGATTTAGAATTAAAAAGCCTTTACATTTTGAACTCAAAATGCATGTAAATCGTAAACCCGTTATCAATTTTTTCTGGCATTGTCTTTGAAATGAAAAGACGCAAATGTGTACCGACTATGGACAAATTTGAACAAACTATGCCATGGATCACCTTGGTTATGGTAGGTTCTAAAACTCATGATTTTTTACAACCATTTTAACTTTTTGATACTTGTAGGCCTTTATACATAAGAGTACTTTACTTACTTGATTTGGACGAGTATTTTTAAAAAAGGCTGCTATGGCCATTGATTTGACAAGACAACATAGGGCTTGAGCAAGTGTACATCTCGATGGTGTGCAACAATGTCTCTTATATACATCACGACTTTTCGTATTTATAGCATCTTTTTTCGATTTACATCACCAACTTTGTTTTGCACATTCTACATGATGTATAATAGGTCATAACTTGAATACCAGATGAAGTAAAATAGGGCAGCGACCAACACAACAAAAAATAAATTGTAAATCTTCACATTAAACATAAAATTTAGAAATTTCACGCATCTTAACATTGAAATTTCAAACTTGACACATCCAAACATTTACATTACAACTTGAACACATCCAAACATTGAAATTTTCAAGTTTTCACACATGAAACTCGACTAAACATAGTAAAATTGACTCTCAACCGACACTAGTCAAACCTGAACAAAGAAAGTCGACAAACTTGACGCTAAATTTGACCCTCACACTCGGAATAGGAATTGTCATAGAGGCCAAGATTGTTCCACCAAGTCTCGAACGACTCTTCCGAGTCTAACGCCACGTTTGACGTGCCGGAGGGGGCAGCCTCCCCTGGACGACGAAGTTTGTTTCTTCTTCATTGTGTCCCTCTTGACGTCAAAGTCCCCACACACAAGCTCGAGATGCTCATGGTGAAACTGCTCCACTATCGCCTCGTCATCACAGCTGTTGTGCCGCTGGCTGTAGGCCGTCGCGTTAGGTCACCACTTTGGTGATGTATATTTACATTGAGTGTGGATTTGTTGTCGCCCGTTGGCTATACGCTTCTTCTTGTTTTCCGTATGAAGCATGGCATCAACATTGAATGGTTAAACATGTTGATGAACTAAACAAACTCTAGGCTCACTAATCGCCGGCAGAAAGAAACATATGTGTCATGTGTGCGGTGTGCATGCCTAATTAACAAGCAAAGAGCAAAGAGTTCCTCTCACTGACTTAATCGGAGGAGCATGCGGAAATTAATTTGATTGGTGATGCCTTTTCTCCCAGTAGTCCCTACACATTAACTGAGAAATAGACTAGTCAAAACGAGTTCCTCTTACTGACAACATCCTATCATTTTTTCAGACGCAACAGTTGATTTACAACACTGCCAGGAGATTAGCAAGTGCCCTCAAGAGTGATGTGTGAATCTTGATGCTGCAACACGGACGACTGGAAGAAGGGTGGTATAGCCCACCGGTGGCACCAACATATTTTGCTATTTACATTATACCTGTTGAAGCTATGCTTTTTGCCCTTTCATTTCATGGCCTATACGACAGTTATTTTAGTTTACACTATCTGTTGGAGTTGCTCTTACGCTGGTTAAGTGGTATCCACGTATCTCATCTATAATTTATTGGGGATTTTTAGTTCTTCAAAATCTGAAGAAGAACTTCTAAATTCCATAAATGAGATCCAACTTATATCCCTCAAGCGACTCTCAAGGGATAGCTTGGGAGAGGATAGAGAAGTCCAGATTCATTTTCTCTTGTCATCAAATAGTAAATCCGTCAGAATCTCCTTGTCTCTCACGGGCTAACTACAAGGAACATGGTGATTTGGGAGAACGTGAGAGCATGCCCTACCTCGTGGCGAGACTTAGGTCTCATCGTAGCTGACAAGACTTTTATACTAGCACTTAATTGACCAAATCCAAATTAGCTCGTTCCCCACTCTCGACATGACATATGTGTGCAATTATCAAATAGTCCCTACCCTACCCAGTACGTTAGTACATGACAAGACGACAAAGACCAAATGGGGTAGTATAGATCCGGCGTGGAATCCAAAAATCACACAATTGTCACCAAAACACACTAATATGTGGCTAGCTTTTAACCATACAACTAGACATTCATTTCAAAACATCACAATGTTCTGTGGCTCAGCATTAAAGATTTTGCGACATATCATATCATATTTTTTGTGTTAGAGCCATACAGTTTCTTCTGAATAATATGATATACATAACACATAATTTCATGTATCAAAAACTTTCAACGTAATAAAGTCGACCCACTCGAAACTCTTATTGTTATTTCAACAAAAAATACAAAAAAAAACTATATATAATACCGACATTAACCTCGCCTACTAATCTTATATCACAAAACACAATTATGTAATATATCTCATAAATAACATATATGGGTGTTTATAGAAATAACATAATAAATCTAGGCCTAGAAATTGTCGTGGTCTAAAGATACAACATATCAATGGAAACACTATTTAATTCATTCAGAGGCTTCAACATATTAAAGACAATGCACTCGCATTTGCGAGGGCCACCTTGCTAGTTTCAAAAAAAATAAGATCACACGACTACGACGCGAAGGCCGCTTACTACAATTTAATCAAGGGGAACACATGTAGGCGGGCTACTGAAAAGTTACTTTGAATTAAGTGTGCAGGCGGGCGTGTAAATGTAAACTAATGGTTGTTTTGATGTTTTTGGTTCGGGAGAGTCGGATGCACTAATACACAGCTTCTTCGCATGCATAGGATATGTCACCTACTAAGTAAAGAAAATATATATTTGACCAATTAATGTTTATCTATGGCATCACACAACTACTCTAATGTTTATCTTGCAGGTTTAAAACTATCCAATGTTTACGTGCAACATTTAAAACTACCCAATATTTAGTTAATTAAGACATTTAAAGCTATCTAATTTTTGGCAACAACATTGAAGCTATCCATTCTTTAGCTACGGCATTTAAAACAATACTCCCTCCGTTCCTGAATATAGGGTGTATAAATTTTCTGCACGAATATTAAGATAATCTATTTTGTACATAGTGTATTAAATTGTGTTTTGGAAAAAATGGTGAGAGATGAGTTCATAATTGGTATAAAATGAATACAATCCGTTAAATCGCTCTTTGGAGACTATGTTTCATTTTTTGATGGGTCAAATTGTCCATAAATAGCAAATACACCTTATATTTTGGATTTTTCATCAAAAAACTATACACCTTATACCAAGGAACGGAGGGAGTATTGTTTTGGGAAATACTACATATCCTGGTCCGATTGGAAGCTAATTGTGGGAGTATGTCGTCGATCGCGTTTCAATCCGACGATCCGATTTACCTTTTCTTCCACCGTAAATTAAGCCCTGATTTGTCTCCCGTGACTAGCGCACAAAAATTAATCGAGGCCAGCTACCCCGTTCCCCATCCACTCGCCCGCTCCCAATCGCCTCGCTCGCTCCATTCTTCCGCCGCCGCTACCCCCATCGCGTCTTGCTGGTTTCATTCCTGCTGACACCCGCGCCGATTCAGTCGCCTTTGCTCTCCAGCTCCGATCCGTCATGGCGCTGCCCTGCATGGAGACCTCGCCGGAAGCCTGGAATGATAGGAGGCTGGAGGAAGTAGGCGTCGTAGGCAGCTCATCTCTGGCCAGCATGGATTGTTTCCGGCCGAAGCATCGGCCCGTTGGCTGCTTCGACCGCGCGTGTGTGCCATCTTTATTATCGGCTGATCAAGGTAATACAAATAACCAGCTCCAGGTCATTTAGACATGTGCTGCTTTGGGATTTTTCTCACGCATTCAATCCAGCCTATTGCCGATGCATGATCTAGGGAAAGGGTTCATGTTTGTACTTTAATTCCCAATTCAAGATTTCTGCTAACCGATGCGTGCTCATTTTCTGAAGGAATTGTATTCTTATGCTGGTATAATTGTGATATGCATGCAAAATGCTTTCCTGCCAAAATGTTTTATACAGTGTGATCTAGCAGATGTGTTCATGTGCTTTATACACATACATGTTGGCGGTAATCATTGAAGCATTCATTTTTTAAATATGAATGCTTCTACGGTTCTACCTTAATTTTGTTAGGTTTTACATGAAGAATTTTTCTGCTTCTCAAATCTCAAGATTCTTTGCCTCCATGTATTGTATTGTTTTGCTAGGTGAGAGTGATATTCATCATTCTCGTCTTGCATGCTTTCCCAGTCATATACCGATGATGATGAAGTTGGATACATGTACAGATAAATGTAGTGACAGAAAAGGATATATTCTTCTAGTCAAGTTTGTTTGTTTCTACGTTGATTTTGATATGCTTCAAGTTTGTCAAGGGTCCACTCCGGCGTTATTTGTTTCCAACATAAATTATCTGTATTGAGATAGCACTAGTTCTGCACTTCAATGTATCTATGATTCCAATACATATTTGTTAGGTATTGAGATAGAACTATTTCCTTGCTTAGAAATATATGTGCTTCTAGTTACATAGTATTTTAATGCTTCCAGTACAAATGATTTATGTTGAGATAATCTCTTGCTTCGGAATGTCCATGCTTCCTGTGTATAATATATGTTTCTCTTTTAGATAGTGTGCAGCATATAACCATTTTTGTTATTGCCATTTTTAGTACCATTGTAATTTAAATATTGTCCTTCTACTACTAGTTATGTTGATATAGCATAAAACTGATGCTTCCAAAGCATGCTTACATTATTTCCTGAGAGTCTACGTAAATAGAACCATGGTTCTGCCTTCTTGCATTTGTTGTTTAAATTTTCAATATAATTGTTTTTTAAATATTGTCCTTACAATTTGGAAGATTAAATCCAAGTATTCCTTTGTCCTTCTTTTGGCGGCAACCAATGAAGCATTTTATTTCAAATGCGACTGCTTCTTCATTTTTATTATTATGTTGTCCATGAAGAAATAGTATGCTTCTGCTTCCTCCTTATTATTTTGTTGTTTCCACTCTACTTACTTTTATTTGTAAACAACTATAATGTTAAATGCTTCATATGCTTCCACATATGACCTACCTACACTGTGAAGCATTGCATGTTACATTTTGTGTTTAGAAAATAACCTTGATTCCGCAAAAAGAGAAATGAGTTGCTGATGCACCCCTTTAATACGCATTTGTTCAGAAAATGTCATGCGGAAGCAATTTCATCACAAATCACTTATCATAACAAATTCTGGACTCATGATCTCATAGTTTGTTTTGTTTCTACCAGCTTTGATTGCGGTATCTTCGTCATGCTATTCATGAAGCATTGGGATGGCAAAAATCCGGAAGATTTCTCCCAGGTTTGTCTCGAAAAATCAATTATCATCTAATTTGTGCTTCAGTCTTTTAAAAACACATCTTTTCATAACCTATGCTTCAATATTACAGTAGAACCATTCGGCGGACTGACGGGAGCATTGTATTCCTTTGTGATGTGCAGGACATGTTCAAGCCCCGCGTCATCATAGCCCACATGCTACTTACATCCGAACTGAACAAAGATGACCCGTCCTGGGTCCTAGACTGGAAATAAGCATCGTGGATTCGTCGTTATCCAAGCACTAGTTGGTTGTGCTACTATATGTGCCTCTATGTGTTTGCAGTTTGCACACCCTTCGCTACGGCATGTCGTAGCTTGTCTAAAACACTGTAATAAGTTATTATGGCCAGATTTCTATCCGTATCAGTGTCCTCCCTTAATCGAATTTTAGATGGACATATTACATACAATGAGTTTTGTCCAGTGTACATTAGGATGCAAACATACTTCTGCAATAGCTTTAAGCAACCTATGTATTATGTCTGGCACCCTTCACTCGATGATATCCGTTCGACGCTTAATTTTTTAGTCTAGCTGGTATCAACAATATTTTCCGTAATCTGAAGCAGCATTTCCTTGATACTGAAGCATCACATTATCTCAAGGAAGCATTTCTGCGTCGTATTTCACAAATATATAAAGCACGACTGCAAAGTTATGAAGCATAACTACAAAATATGTATTCAGTATCACGAAATTTCCACAATTTACATGTACCACATTGGGTGCTTTGCCTTTCAATCAAATGCAAATTTCTCGCACTATGTCAATCACATCCTTGTACTAGTGAAGCAAATCTAAACAAATGTCTGTAATTCATCATATCTCATATAAGTAAGAGGCTATCTTCTATCAACTGAGGCCATCTTCTATCAACTGAGGCTACAAGCCAGAAGCAACTCACCCAAAATAAAATCAGGGGCGCACACAGTAGAGGGAGGAGTAAATCAAGGTCATGCGTTACTGTATCCTATGATGGAAGCAGGAAGGAATTTCGGTGCTGCATGCATGGAGCGATTGCCGCGCTCCGGCTCATAGCGCCAGTCTAAACGGTCAGCTCCGTTTACATCGTACGGCCATAATATGGTCCGATGGGAAGCACCATATCGGCGTCCGACTCCTAGTACTTGCCTATAGTTTTCCTTTTTTTTGAGAAACACAGTACAGATGCATACGCTCACAAATACACACGTACAGACACCCCTATGAACGTACGCACGCAAACCCTACCCCTATGAGCACCTCCGAGAGACCGGTCCGACAGATCTTGAGGTAGACGAAGTCACCACCGGTGCCTCGTTGTTGACGGGCACGTCACCTACCACTGAAAGCACATCGCCGATTAATTCGACGAAAAATACAGGAAAGTGTGACCACCCATATCAAGTCTAGGACTTGAACCTGGGTGGGCTGATTCCACCACAAGGAACCAACCAATTGAGTTAGGCCCACTTCACAAAACTGTTTCACTTGGACTATATAAATGAACGTGAGCAAGAAAAGTCTACACATCTTATGCTCCTGATTTTCTTAGTTGTTCTGAGTTGCTTGAGTATTCTTTCACTCGTAGAAGGTAATTAAAAACTATACATAGTTCTGTATGAAATTGCAATGTTCATCCTTATACTTAAAGTCGTTTCGTCGTGGTGAAAATTTTACCCCTTTGTAAGATCGGGAGTGTTTTCCAGAACTATCCGCATGTTCATATAATGAGAGCAGCAACAAAGATGTACTACAACCTAACGATAATTCTGAGTGTAAGAAAAAGAAGTTGACATGGCCACAACCAGCGACGTGGTGTTGCCAGGACTTTGCCTATGATGGTCCATGCTTTGAAGACAAGACAGAATGTGAATCCTATTGCCCGCTAACCCATGCATGAATAAACATCTTGTAGTCCTGAAAGATGAAATGTAAATATGTTTCAAATAAATTTGATTTCATCGGATTGAGTAAGGATGTGCGTCCAAAACCATTACGATATCTGTGGTTATCTACAGTAAATCATGGGCTGGGCCACATTC
The DNA here is from genome assembly GCA_026929855.1 of Poa annua. NCBI lineage: Eukaryota > Viridiplantae > Streptophyta > Magnoliopsida > Poales > Poaceae > Poa > Poa annua. Next base: position 102,754,634 of record CM049430.1, on the reverse strand, counting down.
AGTCGAGATTCTACTGTGCTGGGCTGGGCCACATACATGTTCAGGGCTGGGCCCATGTTGCGCGCCCGGGGTCGGCCCCATAGCTTTCGAGACACTTCCGGAAACTGCCTCTCGTCGCCCACATCTATAAACTTTCTCAAGCGCATCGACCCGTTTCCCCCAATCCACCTCGTCCCCCGATTTCGATCGATAATTTCGACCGCGACACCGAGCGAATCGATACAAGCTACCGCGAATCTCCCGTCAAGGTACGCACCCGCTGTCGATTCCTCTCCCTAGCCGTCTGTCGTGAGATCGATTGATCTACACGCATATGCGCATCTAGATGCATACGTCCGATCGGTCAACGCGACAAGTTCGTAGAGTTGAGGAGCATGTCGATTTTCCCTAGATTGGTGTAGCGGTAGATTCGAAGCGGGTGCATTCGTGCAGATATCGGTTCCAATACTATGACTGTGCCTAGATAGATTTATATCGAATACTGTAGATGTGTGTAGATTTAAGTCGAGTGCTATATATAGCTGTTCCAGTGATTACTCATCTGGAGTTGTTGATTAGGTTTTGATCCATTAGTTCTGCACCAACTGTTGGTATACTCTTGTTTGGCACCAGATTATTCCTCGTCTTATGCATGAGTCAAGCCGATCCACTTGATTACTACTATTGATCCGTTATCTGCCCAATAGTTGATTCCTATTTTTAGCTTTTAATTATTCTGCTAAGTTGATTTGTCGACGTGCTACCTATCTTAGTTCAGCCTCACAAAGAATTTGCTGCTGTCCAGTCTACTCGTTATGCAAATCTGCTTAGTTTAGACTGGAAATAGATCCTAAGAGTTAGATAATTGCCGTCCAGGTATACTTCGTCTGTTCATTGTTGCTCTGCGGTTGTTATTTGTATTTTTATATATAATTTAGATTTGCTTGCTCAGTATCGCAAGACTTGGATTATTGCAGCCCCTTGTTTTATGTATTTGTTAATCTGTTGATCTACACCTCCAACTTGGTGACTTTATCCTGCTTTGTTTGCAATTTCCATCTCTGCGCATGTATGACCAAGGTTACATTAGTGCAGTCTTGTCTCATTATCTTGTTGACCTGTTCATACCTCAAACTTGGTTACTTGAACCTGCTTTCTTTGCATATCCATCAATGCATATCTACCACAAGAGTTACATTAGTGCTGTCTATGCTTTGTTGATCTGTTCATGCCTCAAACTTGGTGACTTATCGTGATTTGTTTGCAATTTCCATCTGAGCAGATGCAGATCTTTGTGAAGACCCTCACCGGCAAGACTATTACACTTGAGGTTGAGTCTTCGGACACAATTGACAACGTCAAAGCCAAGATACAGGACAAGGAAGGCATTCCACCAGACCAACAGCGTCTCATCTTTGCTGGCAAGCAACTCGAGGATGGTCGGACCCTTGCTGATTACAATATCCAGAAGGAATCCACCCTTCACCTTGTGCTCAGGCTCAGGGGTGGTATGCAGATCTTTGTGAAGACCCTCACTGGCAAGACCATCACGCTTGAGGTCGAGTCCTCTGACACTATCGACAATGTGAAGGCGAAGATCCAGGACAAGGAGGGCATTCCACCGGACCAGCAGCGTCTCATCTTTGCTGGCAAGCAGTTGGAAGATGGTCGCACTCTTGCTGATTATAACATCCAGAAGGAGTCGACTCTTCATCTTGTGCTCAGGCTTCGTGGTGGTATGCAAATCTTTGTGAAGACCCTGACTGGCAAGACCATCACTCTTGAGGTCGAGTCTTCGGATACGATCGACAATGTTAAGGCGAAGATCCAGGACAAGGAGGGCATCCCCCCAGACCAGCAGCGGTTGATCTTTGCCGGCAAGCAGCTTGAGGATGGACGTACTCTTGCAGATTACAACATCCAGAAGGAGTCCACCCTCCACCTGGTTCTGCGTCTCCGTGGTGGCATGCAAATCTTCGTCAAGACCTTGACTGGCAAGACCATAACTCTGGAGGTCGAGTCTTCTGACACGATTGACAATGTCAAGGCGAAGATCCAGGATAAGGAGGGCATCCCCCCGGACCAGCAGCGCCTGATCTTTGCCGGTAAGCAGCTCGAGGATGGACGTACTCTTGCAGATTACAACATCCAGAAGGAGTCCACCCTCCACCTGGTTCTGCGTCTCCGTGGTGGCATGCAGATCTTCGTCAAGACCTTGACTGGCAAGACCATAACTCTGGAGGTCGAGTCTTCTGACACGATTGACAATGTCAAGGCGAAGATCCAGGATAAGGAGGGCATCCCCCCGGACCAGCAGCGCCTGATCTTCGCTGGTAAGCAGCTCGAGGATGGCCGCACTCTGGCGGATTATAACATTCAGAAGGAGTCCACCCTGCATCTGGTGCTCCGGCTCCGTGGGGGCATGCAGATTTTCGTCAAGACTCTTACTGGCAAGACCATCACCCTGGAGGTGGAGTCTTCCGACACCATTGACAATGTGAAGGCGAAGATCCAGGACAAGGAGGGCATCCCCCCAGACCAGCAGCGCCTTATCTTTGCCGGTAAGCAGCTCGAGGATGGCCGTACTCTGGCGGATTATAACATTCAGAAGGAGTCCACCCTGCATCTGGTGCTCCGCCTCCGTGGTGGCCAGTGAGGTCTTTGGAAGAGTGATTCGGGAATCCGTTGTGCCTAGTTTTCTCGTTTATTTGGTTTTGTGCAAGTCGTGTCATGTGTACTAAAACTCTGAAGGTCTAGTGCCGTTTGTGAGAACATGTGTTTGCTGCCATGTCCTGATTAAGTGAAAACTGAATATTCTGTTTCTTTGTTTTTTGATAACCTGAATCCTCACATATTGTGTGATAAAGTCGTTGCTTTGTGCTGGATCTTTGATCCCCTTCTGTGATGATAACCTCAATCTTCTTTATCTGATCGTAACAAGTTACGTGTTACACTTCTACTGCTATATTGCAGCGTGACTTCTGCTATGAACGAGTGAACAGGAAAACCCGTGGTGTGATTTCGTGGTTGATTTGGAAAGAGGACCTCTCCTTTTTTGTGTTCTTACTGCAGTTGCGTTTGTGTTCTTAACTGCAGTTGCATTAGAGGTCGTTTTATGTGTTTTTACTGCCATTGCATTAGTGGTTTTAACTGTGCATTAGATGTCGCAAGTCGCAGTATCTACAGTAGAATGTTTTTCACAGTTTCTGAAACAAGAGAACCTTAAAACCGTGGTGTGACGAGTATTTCTACCGTTTTGTTTTTTTTACTCCAGTTTCATTACAAACGTAGATTATCAGCTCCAGTTCCTCGCAAGAAGTCACAGCATTTTTCGTATTTTGGTCTGCAGTCTGCACACGGTGGTTCCTCACTTGCTCTTCGTGGCTGCAATGGCCGCTTGCACCCCGCTCACCCTGCCCCAGGGGCTTATGGCTACAAATTACGGTCTCTCACGTCGATATAGGCCCATAGATCCCATGGGCCTCCTTGTGGCCAATTTATGTTTCTTTCCAAATGGTTTCGTTAGAAAAGAATTTATGAATTGGCATTGGAATATGGATTAGAATAAAAAAAAATGAAATTTCCCTCTTCCTTTAGCAACATACTCGAACATTGCAATTGGCTACAATGAGATGAGGTGGGTCAAAGGTAATGTTCTCAGTCTCTCAGCCATGGTGATAAAGAGCAAGAAAATTCTAAGACTTACTTCCAAAAGTTTTGTCATAAGAATGTGCAAAAACCACGTTGCGTCGATCCATCATGACCACTTTGACAAGTTAGGGAGACACTGATTGAACTGAACCACTAGGAGGTTGTCACGTTTACGCTGCCGTTTTCTTACTTGGCGAAGAACTTTTATGCACGGGACTTGCAATTTATGGGCCACCAGATGCGGAACCCAACTCTCAGTGACGTAAAGTTAGGCTATTCTAAATCAGAGAATTCTCGCCGGAAGCAACTTCCTCTTCTGAACATAGTAAATAGTCGTCGGTTTAGAAGACCCGTCTGCTTTTCTTTGGGAAGTCTAGCATCCCGTATATCTATCTGTCTCCTTGTTTCAACTAGTATATTTTTTTCTGGTGCCAGATCTTATAATTTCTACAGCCTCCAAATGAGCTTTATTTAATGTATAAGGGTCAGCTCTTTGTAGATGTACTTAACGTATGTACTTCTTCAGAAAACATGTTCCATTTTTGTATAAAAATGTATGCCAAGAGAGGGGTATATACAAACGTAAAGTGTACACCACATGAATATAGCGTATTAAATTGCTGTCCACAAACACAGCTCGGTACTTGAACCCTAACTAGGATCGACTAAACAAATCACGAGCCTGTAAACCAACCTGTGTTCCCGTTCACCAGCCTTTGCACAGGGACGAGGAAACAGGAAAACCTCCGGCCGGAGACCTCCCTCCCTCGCGCGTCGCAACACGCAACAAATCCCGAGCCAGCCAAGAGAGACAGAGGATCCGCCGCCCCGTCCCATCGCCCGCATTTGTTTAGGGACGCCGGCGATGTGGCCTCGCCGCGGCCACCCGGTCCCGGAATTGTTTACTCGATCGGCGACGGAGAAGCTCGGACCTAATAGCTGCGTCCATGATTCGAGACATGACTTCTCCCCACCTCCACTACGGAGGCAGCAGCAGCACGCAGCTGGAGAAGATCTGCTTGCGCTGGCTCCTGTCACTTCCCGCGATTTTCTTTCGAGGCACGTCACTTGTCACGCACTTACTACTCCTAGCTGCTAGGTTGAAGCTTGACAAGATGGGCACAATCTCAAGTTACATTCGGATCGGACCGGCAGTGCTGGCAGGCAGACATGTATCTGCCTGCACTGCACCAATTATATATGCGAGTGTTTATTTGGAAGCAAAACCTGCACCTTAAAGTTGGGTCGTAGGATAAGATGGCTAGCTGCTTACTTTAATTCTATTCTAGGGTAGAATTGATTTGTTCAATTCGATTATTGGTCAGACTTCCGCAGCGTTCAGCATGGAAAGTTTTACCCTGTGTCGTAAGAGGTGACGAACAGTGGTGTTGCTATCACATGTATGTCCCTGGCGTAGACGGAACTTTGTAGAGCAGAGCAGATCGAACGGAACCGATCCTGCCTGATCCGTTGTCACAGTCAAACTGTCGCTCGCGCTCTCGCCTAATTTGGGTCCTTGTCTCGTGTCTCCCCACCACCGCGAGCTTCCGGATCGATTCGCCATTAGCAATAGCAACTTGCTGCTGTAGATAGCTACTGTTGCATCACTTCGAAACGGAGGACACCGGCAGTTATGTATATTTCTGGGGATATATACATAGAGGCAGAGATATCTGATCGACGATGACGGATCGATCGATCTAGTGATCGACAAATTAAGCAAGAATCGCGCGGTGGGTCCGTCGGGAAGCAAGCTAGCAGTGCGCGTATATTGACAAGAGATGCAATAAACTACGTACTGTGCATGCGCATACTTTTCAGCAGGGTAGTGCGTCGTTATCAGTACCCAGGCCTTGCATTTGTTCAATTTCTAGATAGCTATAGCTATCTATTTTACGGTTCAAGAAATGGTTCCCTAAAATGGACTACAAGGAAAATTTCTTATATATGCACTAGGTTTCTCCTAGGCGATCACAGTGTGGCAGCGGTACAGCCGAAGAGCGTCGCAGGGCTCAACCGTGAGATTGGCGATGGCGACTCCATGGCTTCTTGCTCAAGGTTGGGAAGACCTCTGGTCATCGGACGTGGCAGTGGAAAAAGGTTTGTCCGCGACAATATAAGGGCTTTTCGCATGGTACCAGCGATGCCTTCGTGTGATGACGCCCACGTTGAAGTTGTACCTATATTTTAATCGAATAAAGAGTGATATCGTGGTTGCCCTATTTGTTTTCTTTTACTGAACACGCTCATCTTTCTGCTACGGTTTGTCGACGGGATTCAAATGTCTCTGCTTGCTATCTTCACGGATCGACGAATGTGCTTATGAACCTCTAATTTGGATGTGATCCGGTCGTGCGCGTCTTTAATTTGAGCCCGAGTCACTTTAAGGGCTTCTTTGGATCGAAGGAATTCAATAAGAATTTTGGAGAATTTCATTCCATAGAATTTTTCTATGCAATGCCTTTGAATCATTTAAATTGAGCTCACAAAATTTCTATGAATTCCAATACAAAATCAAATGCACTCAATTTCACAGGAATCTCAACATGAGCTCAACCTTATTTAATATTTCCTTTACAATGTCCAATGCATCGACACTTAAACTCTCTCTCCTCATTCCTACAAATTTTCTATATTTGTTTCCTGTGCACCATTCAGAGACATCGGTTACAAAATTTCTATGTCTGCAAATCTTGTAGGAATTGAATTACACATCATCTCAATCCTTTGTTTTTCCTATTCCTACGTTTTAAAAATCTTGTAAGAATTGAATTGAATTACACTTAAGAGGGTGTCTCCCGACACTCTTCTTTTTGTTGACACCATGGAACATGTGAAAACTTTGGATTCCATGTTGTTGGGCATATGCGTGGAATGTTATTATGGGTATGATTGCATGTCCAGTATTGGGAAAAGTTGCGTTTGTGATGAAGATATTCCTCAAAGTCTGATGTGCGGGTTTGGCTGCAGTATGATGTTTGTAATCGAACCGTAAACATTCATGTGTGTCTAGTTATTGGTGCTTTGCTGGTGCGGCCTCGGTGGGCGGCACTCGATATTTTTAGTTTGGTGGTGCTATTCGAGTGCGGAGGTTCAATATTCAGTAGCGATACTTGTTGAAGGCATTACTTGGAGAGTTCAGATTTCATGCTTGATGAAGACCTACAATTTTTGGTTTGGTGACGACGGTGCTTTATGCACTGATTCCTTCTTGCAGGCACCTGTTTTGGAGAAACTTCTGAATCTTATATGTAGACCATATGCTGTGGGCGGTTGATTACTATGTCGACATCTTTTCCCCTCTTCGATTGTGTGCATTTTGATGTCTTGTGTGCCCATTGGTAAATATCTACTCAACTGAGATCTTCTTGATATATAGGCACTGGTGTAGCTACCTTGTACCAAAGGGGTGCACATGCACCCGGGTAAACTTTTTTTTAGCTTGTCATTAGGTAAAAATCAGTCTGTGCACCCTGGTGAGACAAATCAGCACATATTACATGGTAGTGCATCCTGATTGAGATTGATCTAGCTCCACCGTTCTATATAGGAATATATTTATTCTTTAAAAAGGTATAACATGCACATTTACAAATGGTGGTAGCACATGTGAACGTATTCCGACGAACCTTGTGCGCTTACGCACGTACGCACGTTAGCATGCAGAGCAGGACCACGAACAACGCATGTTCAGGCAACGGGATCTCTGAAGCAGGGCAGGGGTACGTACGATAGGAACCTCAGTGGAACCTAGGATGAACGATGATTCGACACGCTGCGGCGACAGGGACGATCCGATTGCATGCACGTCCAATGGACGTCCGATACGAGTCGGAGTAGAATTACTGCATGCAGTACGACTAATCCATCACTGCCTGCAGGATACAGTAGCCACTTGTACTCTCCGCTCATGAAAATTAATGAGAGTAGATCAACCCCAAAACAAAACTTAATGCATTGGTCAATCAAACCAATTGTACGAGCGGATAGAACGTACGCATCCTCCTCTGCCGATCGATCAATTAGGTTGGAAAGCAGTCGCCCACGTCACATGCGTGTTTTTCTATGAAGCACTGTATAAGCCTAAGAATCGTACACACGTATGCCCTTCTCTTATGAACCTACGGATCGAGTCTTGAAATCGACAAAGTCATCACATGCTCCTTGCTATCGATGGAACGACGCCTCCGATTGAATAATATTCTACCTACCTTAGAAACATCGGTGTCGAGGCTGTGGTTTGAACACCCGCGAAGATGCGGCAAGGCGTTGTTGGAGCGACTACATGACTGCATGTGCCGCGTGGGTGGCAAGGGTTGCCGATTCGACTGTTGGGTGTGAGTGTGGCTCTCGAGCGTGGAGGTTGCGGCCTTTGAGCGCCCGTCCGTAACTTCGCCTATGAGGTGCTCCGGTCGTGTGATGTTACAAACCTGTTTTCCGACAGTGGAGGTCGGGACGACGATCCCGGAAGGTGGAAAGAGACGACAACATGGGGCGTGGTGTCTGGACATATGTGGGCCCGGCGGCCTCGAAAGATGACGTTGAAGAACCACCCATGGCGTTTTAGGGTTGATAGAAGTAGTAACGGTGGTCCCGTATTGCGAAGGCCCTTGGTGTACCATAGCTGCCAAGAAAATAGGATGCATGGTGTGTGCTCTCTCCTCCTTCCTTGTTTGGGAGGGCGGGTGATGTCTCCATACTGGTTGGTTTCTCTCCCTCCCAACGATGGTGCAATTGGCGGTGAGGTGGTAAGGAACTTGGCGAGACGTCTTTCCTGCTCCTCTGAGAGCTTATCAGTGCTCTCCACCCCCTCCTTGAACAGGTTATGCTTTGCTCGTTTGGAGGGTGCAATGAGGGCACCCGTGGAGGAGCCAGAGCACTTATGGAGTCCGTGCAGATCCTATGTGTGCGGCGACGGTAGGCGTTTACCCTAGTGAAAATCAATGCTAAGACTCTAACTACACTACTACATAGGGTTAGGTCAGGCAGATGCCCAACTCCACACTGGTTGGTTTCTCTCCCTCTCAACGATGGTGCAATTGGCGGTGAGGTGGTAAGGAACTTGGCGAGACGTCTCTCCTGCTCCTCTGAGAGCTTATTGGTGCTCTCCACCCCCTCCTTGAACAGGTTATGCTTTGCTCGTTTGGAGGGTGCGATGAGGGCACCTGTGGAGGAGCCAGAGCACTTATGGAGTCCGGGCAGATCCTATGTGTGCGGCGATGGTAGGCGTTTACCCTAGTGAAAATCAATGCTAAGACTCCAACTACACTACTACATAGGGTTAGGTCAGGGTCAGCGGGTGATGTCTCCACCAATGAAAGGCAGACACGACCGAGGTTTTTCATCAGGTGACTTCCGTTTTTGTTGTGTTGGTCTAGGTGGTGCATTATCACGATGGTTTCCGCCGCTTCGTCGACCATTCTGTATCAGATTTACGGTCGATTTTCCTGATATATTGTATGGCACATTTTTTTGGTAGTATGACTCTTTTTCTTAATAATTACTGTATGAAAAACAATGCTATTGCTGATCACTCGAAAAAAAAATAGAGAAGAGCAGCTAAAAATAAACTAGACCGGGCGGTACATCTACAACGCCGGGCGTCTGAGATCCACCAAACGCGGGAGCATGCGTGCGAGTGATGGGGAAGACGACGACGACGCACTTCAGGAGCTAGCCCGTGCATGCCTGGACGCGACGTGGCACGTCGTCCGGCGTACGGGCCGGGACACGTCGCCGTGTCTTTGCACCGACGATGGCCGGCAGTTGAAGAACGACTGGCCACCCCGGCCGTAGAACGAAGCTGAGCAATGGCGATAGAGCGAATAGGGCCAAGTCGCCGGGATCGAGCCCTCACCAAGATTCCGGATGCCTTGTCGGGGCGGCGATCGACACGGCGGGCCTACGCCCCACGCGGCCACCGGCGAGTCGCCCGCCCCGCCTGCAGCGACCCATCACATCGCCATTAAAGCCTCTTGACAAGACCCGTTTGCCTGTCCAAAAGTGATCGAATTCTTTTATCGAACCATCGACCGCGAAAAAGAAAAGAAAACCAGTATTCAAACACGGGGTTCGAAGCTAAGAGAAAGGCCGGGAGATCTTCTGAGCTCAGCAGGCAGATCCATGATCCGTCTATCGGTTTGTTTGTTTATTTACTCGCCCATGCATGATGCAGATAACCTATGTAGATGCAGTCAGTCTGTGTTGTGTCTGTAGGTGTAAGCAGTGGCACTCGTCGTCGTTTGCACCTGGTACAGAGCTACAGTCTGACTTGCTAAGACGACATTATAATGCACTTTGCTTTCCTGCTTGTAGTAGTATATTTTTAGTCTATATGTACTTGTATAGTTGTATATATAGAGATACTTTCCAAGAGAGGTCGCCTTGGAAGGAGGAAATTCAAGAGATATTCTTACTACTACCTAATCGTGGACGACTATTTTTTGTGGGCATGGTGGCATGTGATGACGATAATGTCTTCCGATATTAACTTATGTCAGCGTCGACAAGTGATGGCAGGTTACGCGCGACTGTTTGGTGGAGAGCGACGACATTGTTTGCAGCCAATACAGAGTTTTGGATCAGGAGGCAGGGCTGCGACGGGGAGCTTAGTGTATATACATGGTACAATGCATGCATCTGGCTTCCTGATCTGTGAAGTCACTCTCATCGTCTTTTTCGTGATAACAGCTATCGATATTTTGATGCAGACAGCAACGCCTCGAGATTGATATATGCTTATCACCTACTTTTAATTAATTAGTCTCCGTCAACTGCTGTATTCCGTGCACACCTGAAAAACTGTCTCAACTATATGCCGCATGCATATACAATATATGAATCCTACATATTGAGACCAAATAATATTGAAAAATCTGCCATAGACAACTCTCCGCCTGGCTTAATCTTCACTGATCATAAGTAGTTGTCATTTCCGCCTTATCAGTTTCTTCCAATCTCAGATTTTTTTTTCAACGTCCATATATTAGGTCAGCAAGTCCGTCTCATTAAAAATCTTCCACTCCCAGTAAATCTTTTATCCTGTAGTGTAAAATCACCATGGTGACGCCGGTCTACCCTTAACACTTTATAAGCTGGCGTTGGCACTGTTCCAAATTTATGCGAACTGAGCGTCGCAAACAGCCAGTTCGGATCTGCTGCCTGCGTTACTATTACTACCTTATTACGACGGCATAAATAGCCAGCAGCTGATCGAAGAATTGAACGCCCCGGTCAAATCTGCCATGAAGGCCTTTGGTGTACGTCGTTTCATATCAAATCAAATCATATTTGCATCCTTCACGGGTCAGGCAAGGGCAGGTGCATGCGGTGATGAACAGCAACCCCATGAATGCGGTGTCTTCCCATTTATCTCCAGGCTCCGGCCTGGCTCCTTCTGGCGAATCCTGTCCCTGGCTAGGTTGTGATCGATCAGGTTGATGTGACATGTAACATCTACAGCGATCGATCCGGTTTCTGCTCTGGTGGCTTGATCGCTTTGCCGGCTATCGATCTGGTTTTGCTGGTTCACTGGTAAGAACGCACGGTTCATAGTTAAGGTCAAGTTAAACATAGTGCACCGTCACTGACATAGATGCTGCATAAAGTTGTTAAGTCCCTGAAAATAAGAATTATCACTAGAAGTGCAGATTGACATGGCAAACAAAAGTCCAACTGAAATTTCCAATTTTATTTTGTAATTTTTTAGTGTGTGACAAAAAGAGTTTTTGTGAAGCAACTATGGAAAATATGACGCAAAATGGCAGTGCACAATTTTCACATGAAGTTGACATTGTAGGATGGCCACCTACCATATATGATTAAACTTTTTTTTATAGATACCTTTGATTTTTTTAAAGTTTCCGCCGAATTTTTGTAACTGAAATTTGAACTACAAGAGTATCATTGTTTGGTCATAAAGTTTACCCCAAAATATGATGGCTAGAGTTTTCGTGGAATAAAATGTATTATTCTGGAGATGTACTGTTATTGCTCGATCTGACTGGCGGGCCCCGCTGGAATAAATGAACAGATGAGTGAGCCGGGTGGGTTAAGACCTTTTTAGGCGTCACCGTGTAAATTTTGAGTGCCTCAAAATTTGTCAGTTGCATGAATGTATCATTGTCTTTTACACGCTTGATTGTAACAGGTTTAATGTCGATTTTTCAAGTTCTTGTTGGGCACTCGCAGCTGTCGCTGCCGTTGAAGCGGCACACACGATATTCAACGGCTGGAGACTTTCGCTGTCTGAGCAGCAGTTAATAGATTGTGAGGGAAGTGATGATCACACCTGCGTGGGCGGTCACGCAAAATGGGCACTAGATTGGATAGTCGACAACGGTGGAATCACGACTGAAGCAGATTATCCCTACACAGCAGTGAAATACACTTTTGAATCAGTTTGCATGATCAATATAGTACTACTGCGCTATAGCAGTTTCAAGACCGACCTAGTCATTAGTGTTCGAGGATTAACCCATTATGTTCATTGGGTGGGGGGCACTTGCCCCTACCATATATGATTTAAAGATGTTGCAACGAGTAATAATAATATGATGGCTACAGTTGTCGTGGAATAAAATGTATTATTTTGGAGATGTACTGCTATTGCTCGATCTGACTGGCGGGCCCCGCTGGAATAAATGAACAGACGAGTGAGTCGGGTGGGTTTAGACCTTTTTAGGCGTCACCGTGTTAATTTTAAGTGTCTAAGATTTTCAGTTGCATGAATGTATCATTGTATTTTATTTCACGCTTGATTGTAACAGGTTTAATGTTGATTTTCAAGTTCTTGTTGGGCACTCGCAGCTGTCGCTGCCCTTGAAGCGGCACACACGATATTCAACGGCTGGAGACTTTCGCTGTCTGAGCAGCAGTTAATAGATTGTGAGGGAAGTGATGATCACACCTGCGTGAGCGGTCACACAAAATGGGCACTAGATTTGATAGTCGACAACGGTGGAATCACGACTGAAGCAGATTATCCCTACACAACAGTGAAATACACTTTTCAATCAGTTTGCATGATCAATATAGTACTACCGCGCTATAGCAGTTTCATGACCGACCCAGTCATTAGTGTTCGAAGATTAACCCATTATGTTCATTGGGTGGGGGGCACTTGCCCCCACCCCCACGGTAAGGATGTAGTTAGCCGGCTATCCACGATATAGTTACGACAAAGGTGTAGACCTATCAACCAGGTGGTTGTGCGTGCGTGGGTTCCGACTTCCGTTGGTGAGTTTGGTCTGTCAATTGTTTGGTCGGTGTGTCCATTCTAAGATATTGTAGTATGACTACAAATGTAGCCACAAACAAAGTTAAAATCTTCCACCTAGTGGATTGAATGCTTGCGTAGATAATTTTATCCCCACGCTTTAAAAACAACCAGACAAAATGAGAAAATATTAAAAGATGGAAAACTTGTGCAAATAGTCCTTTTATGTGGCGTTGTATGACTTATTTTAATTTTTAACCGAAATAATCCAGTTGATGGTAGTATCCATTCCATATTAGGTTATAATTTCCAGATTAGTCACACAACAATCACGATCGAACTAAGCGGTTGACACAGATATTGAACTGAAAATTCACATTGTTCACAAATTGAAACAACTCCAAGACATCATATATGCTCCATTAAGTATTTAGGGATACCAGTGTGCATTTGGTTTAATGATTTAGAATTAAAAAGCCTTTACATTTTGAACTCAAAATGCATGTAAATCGTAAACCCGTTATCAATTTTTTCTGGCATTGTCTTTGAAATGAAAAGACGCAAATGTGTACCGACTATGGACAAATTTGAACAAACTATGCCATGGATCACCTTGGTTATGGTAGGTTCTAAAACTCATGATTTTTTACAACCATTTTAACTTTTTGATACTTGTAGGCCTTTATACATAAGAGTACTTTACTTACTTGATTTGGACGAGTATTTTTAAAAAAGGCTGCTATGGCCATTGATTTGACAAGACAACATAGGGCTTGAGCAAGTGTACATCTCGATGGTGTGCAACAATGTCTCTTATATACATCACGACTTTTCGTATTTATAGCATCTTTTTTCGATTTACATCACCAACTTTGTTTTGCACATTCTACATGATGTATAATAGGTCATAACTTGAATACCAGATGAAGTAAAATAGGGCAGCGACCAACACAACAAAAAATAAATTGTAAATCTTCACATTAAACATAAAATTTAGAAATTTCACGCATCTTAACATTGAAATTTCAAACTTGACACATCCAAACATTTACATTACAACTTGAACACATCCAAACATTGAAATTTTCAAGTTTTCACACATGAAACTCGACTAAACATAGTAAAATTGACTCTCAACCGACACTAGTCAAACCTGAACAAAGAAAGTCGACAAACTTGACGCTAAATTTGACCCTCACACTCGGAATAGGAATTGTCATAGAGGCCAAGATTGTTCCACCAAGTCTCGAACGACTCTTCCGAGTCTAACGCCACGTTTGACGTGCCGGAGGGGGCAGCCTCCCCTGGACGACGAAGTTTGTTTCTTCTTCATTGTGTCCCTCTTGACGTCAAAGTCCCCACACACAAGCTCGAGATGCTCATGGTGAAACTGCTCCACTATCGCCTCGTCATCACAGCTGTTGTGCCGCTGGCTGTAGGCCGTCGCGTTAGGTCACCACTTTGGTGATGTATATTTACATTGAGTGTGGATTTGTTGTCGCCCGTTGGCTATACGCTTCTTCTTGTTTTCCGTATGAAGCATGGCATCAACATTGAATGGTTAAACATGTTGATGAACTAAACAAACTCTAGGCTCACTAATCGCCGGCAGAAAGAAACATATGTGTCATGTGTGCGGTGTGCATGCCTAATTAACAAGCAAAGAGCAAAGAGTTCCTCTCACTGACTTAATCGGAGGAGCATGCGGAAATTAATTTGATTGGTGATGCCTTTTCTCCCAGTAGTCCCTACACATTAACTGAGAAATAGACTAGTCAAAACGAGTTCCTCTTACTGACAACATCCTATCATTTTTTCAGACGCAACAGTTGATTTACAACACTGCCAGGAGATTAGCAAGTGCCCTCAAGAGTGATGTGTGAATCTTGATGCTGCAACACGGACGACTGGAAGAAGGGTGGTATAGCCCACCGGTGGCACCAACATATTTTGCTATTTACATTATACCTGTTGAAGCTATGCTTTTTGCCCTTTCATTTCATGGCCTATACGACAGTTATTTTAGTTTACACTATCTGTTGGAGTTGCTCTTACGCTGGTTAAGTGGTATCCACGTATCTCATCTATAATTTATTGGGGATTTTTAGTTCTTCAAAATCTGAAGAAGAACTTCTAAATTCCATAAATGAGATCCAACTTATATCCCTCAAGCGACTCTCAAGGGATAGCTTGGGAGAGGATAGAGAAGTCCAGATTCATTTTCTCTTGTCATCAAATAGTAAATCCGTCAGAATCTCCTTGTCTCTCACGGGCTAACTACAAGGAACATGGTGATTTGGGAGAACGTGAGAGCATGCCCTACCTCGTGGCGAGACTTAGGTCTCATCGTAGCTGACAAGACTTTTATACTAGCACTTAATTGACCAAATCCAAATTAGCTCGTTCCCCACTCTCGACATGACATATGTGTGCAATTATCAAATAGTCCCTACCCTACCCAGTACGTTAGTACATGACAAGACGACAAAGACCAAATGGGGTAGTATAACAAAGCAGCAAATAATGCTACTAAAGCAGAATCAGGATCTACCAAAGGCTGTCTTTTCGCACCATGCATTTCAGCATAATTGCATGCACCATCGACCGATCATTGCTTCACTTGGATTCTAGATGGTGCATTGCCAAAGCGGACGGTGTAAAAAGGCTAAGCTGTTCATACATGACACGGTCATATATATACGGGATGCCCTACATCCCATGGCCTCACCACTACGTGTTGTCTTGCTGCGGTGTAGGCTTTGTAGCGTAGCCCATTGGCATTGCTATGTCCTCAGGACCACCCTCTCGTCTGTATTGCATTTTGCATGGTGCACAATGCATGGATGTGGTACTATGTATCTGGTCAACTCAACTCTAGGGTCCTGCTCTTGAGCTCTCCTTTGGCTCCTGCCTCTAGGACTAGGAGCACAACAATAGTAGCAGGAGGAGAGAGGAAGAACACTGTTCGTCACAAAGACATATACTATGTTGAGCAGCGAGGGAGTACTATGTTTGCACAGATGAATTAACTAAGCATCCATCCGTATGCTATTTATAGTTAAGCATGCAATTACCAAGGGCGTTCTTTGGAAGGTTGTCATTGTTTATGTACCAGTAGGAGTTCACAGGTGAGATTCTACTGTTTGAAAAGGAGAGGTCCCGGAGCTTGCGTTACTTCATTTGTATCATAGACTCACGGGAATGCTCAGGTGCGTGAGCCAGGTCCGGCCAATGCTATATGGTTGCGTGCACATTTATACTGTACATAAGTACATGGATTCAGGGATCATTCCCAAAACTAGAGCTGCAATACTATAGTACAACCTAGTCGCACAGAATTAGATCGACCGGAACACTCTGGTAGCCAGCCAATTAAGGCCCGTTCATATGTATGTATCATCATGCTAGTTAAATCTCAGTAATCTGGTGTGACATCGACTTGCCATGGCTACGCTACTGTACCCCCATACCTACCGACCAAGCAACGGCTAACCCCAATCCTAGTAGCCAACTAGCCATGCGTATCATCAAAAGACAATATTTGAACAATCATCCGTCCGTGAAATTATTTCAACAGCAAATAACACATTTTGATGATTGGACATGGCAACAAGAATCAATGGCCCGTTTTTCATCCAGTTAATGAGTAGTCTCCCCGCAAAAAGAGTGCTAGCTACTGCTGACCTCGTTTCACCGGTCTCTTCATGAGTCAAATGATTTGGCAATCCATTGCCCATTTGGTCTTAATCATCAGCCACAAGAAAGCACACGGCTCCCAAAGCTAGCAGAGGTGTTCAATCGCCCTCGATGGGAAGACACACGCCAACATTTCGACCAATTACATGTCAATTGACCATGCTATGTTGCTTTCTAATTTCTTCCCCCTTTTGAGATAAAATTGTTCCAGCCCTCGTCCATCAATCCTGTCGATACACGAGTGTAGTCGCATCTCTGGTTTTGTGAATTTGTGGTGACCAGCGGCTGGGATTCCAGCTTTGGGTGTAGTGGAGGTCAATGGGCAGCCGAAAAGGACGTGCAAAATGGATTGCAGAGCGAGGAAAATAGGTTGCTTTTTGTTTGTGATAAAAGGCAGCTTGATTATATTGGTCCTTATGTATATCCTCGTATGAATCGTTTCACAAAAAAGTATTCTTGTATGAAACTGATTCAAACGGACAAGAGTTCAGCCTCCAATACAATTTGCAAATGTAAAAACCAATTGAACATAAATCCACGTGTATGGTCACAACGTCGATTTACGAATACTGAGATATGTTTTATGTCGTGTGTAAAAAGACAAAATTGGCTGCTGAAAAAATCACGAGATGTGTTTTTTACACAAGTCACAAAAAACATGAAACTTGGTATCGAGATGTATGCACTAGACTTTTTTTTTGAATTTTTTGTGACAATTTGGAATGTGTAAACAGGTTGTAGGAGCATGATCCCATGTGAGAAAGTGTATTTGTTCTAGTCTTCGGTATTACTCCCTCCATTCCTGAATCTTATGTGTGTAATTTTCTGCACGGATATTAAGATATGGCTATTTGGCATATGTTGGACTCAATTATTTCTAGTAACAATCAGAATATAGGAGTCCCAAATAGCCATGAATTAAATATAATCCCCTTCATTACTCATTGGGATTTTGTGGATGGGCCAAATTATCCATAAATCAAATTAAACCTTGAATTTTAAAGATTCTCAAAAAACTATACACATTACAACAGGGAACGGTGGGAGTATTAAGATCGAAACGCCCAAACCAAACCAATTTTAACCGAAATCTCATTGAGAAAGTCAAAATGAATACCAAACAACTTATGACCGATTTGATTAGCGGAATTTAAGATATACGGGAAACGAAAAATTACAACATCCCGCCCCCACAAAGCCTTTGTAGGACCTGTTTTGCTAGATCTCCAAAACATAGGAATAGAAAAACTCATGACTAACATAGGATTGCTTGCGTATGACATAGGATAGAGAAGACACATGAACTTTATGTCAGTGGGTGTTCGATTCACGTTCGGAATAGAGAAAACAAATGCAAAGGAATATTGGGTAATGTGTGTGCTACATATAGCCTTTTACCTTATTGTTTGCGCATATGAATGCTAAGAAAACAGGTTTGAATGGATTGTAAAATTTCTTTGAAACCTATACAAAAGGAATACATTTTATTTATACCCATTTTGTTGAATCAATTTTATGAAAAATGACACCATAAGGTTTTTCCTATTTTTACGTGTTTGCTCCTTTTGAATCAAAGAAGGTCCTTTTCTTTTATAGGGCTTAATACGAGGCAAGAACACGAGGAGAAAATCTTACCGGTTTTGTGCGGTCTAGAGGAACAACAATTTAGAAGTAATGGCTTCGTACATAACTACATATATACTACATATTCGAAATAAAAGATACGAAAACGAGGTCACGTGTTCACATTTACCCAAAAAAAGAGAAAGTGAAACCAAAGTACAATGAAAACTTCGTGAAAACAATATTTTAAAATTTCATTAAAAAGTAAGGATAATATGTTAGAAAGGTTATATTCTGTAAAACATGTGAAATTAAAGTTCAAACTCATATTCATTTGGAGGGTAGGGAAAAAATTATTGTGCTTAAATAACGATACTGTATTATTTGATACTATTGCTGATTTGGTTTCTTCGAACTCCCAAAATGAATTTTATTTTAAACTTAAAATTATATTTTGCAGAACTTTACCTCCTCAACGTATGTATTTTCCAAGAAATTTATGATTTTACAATAATTTACCATGTTCTCATTGCAACTTAGTTTCCCCAACGAATTTCATCCATACCAAAATAGGATGAATTGCATAGGCTTGTCTAAAGACACACAAAGCGAGCATTAAGATATTTGACCTAGTTTTATTTAGGATGTATGAGTACCATAGAAACGCCGAGACATTGGTTTAGAACATTCACATTTGTTTTGGATAGATAGAAACAGTTTAAACCTCGTTTATATGAGAAATGATCATAATTTATGCACGCATTATGTTCTTGAAACCGGTTGTATATATTTATTTTATATCTTAATTAACCTTAAAATATTTACCTTGAAACGGTTAAACTAGAAGACTTTTAAGCGTGATACGTCAACGAGTATGGTGGTTTCTTCTCAAGGCACGTACAAGAACCTAACGACATTTTTTTTGTAGATGAAGATGTATGCTGCCACGTTCCAAAATATAAGGCGTGTAATTTGACTCCCAAAATTAATGCTTTGAGCAATAATTAGTTCAATAATATGTAATTAATGTTACACAAGATATAGACCATTAGATTATACTCAAATGCACTTTGCATGCATTATATCAAGCAGTAAAATGCTAAATGGATATATCTAGCACTAAATTATGTCAACATATGAATATGCATGTGGGATTTGCTTGAATTTATGAATATGTGAATCTATGACTATGATGTTGTAACCATTGGTTCAATTTGTTATGGTGATTTGTGTATGAATGTATGAATTCAGACACGAGTGTCAGATTAGGTATCATATATTGGGAGAAGCGAGATGAAGAGAGAGAATGTGGATGTCTCTTATTTAAAAGTCCGTTAATACATCACGTTAATACATCACCGTACGCATTACAATTTGAAAAATCATGAGAGAAAGAATGTGAATGTCTCTAATTAAAAAGTCGGTTGGTTCATCATGCATATGCTAGCACCGATGACAGCCGTCGGTCCATCCATGCCTACGTTGACGGTAAAATTGCGTCGATGAACTGTTCGTTGGGCTGCCCAACGTAGAGGCTACACGAATCGCCGTCGACACTTTACCAGTTTTCTGTAGTGGGTCAATTATTTCAGACTGGAGGTAGTAGTATATATGTGCCAACGCGGCGCTGGCGTACGTTCGGATGCACCGGCCACATCTTCCGCTTGAACGGGTGCTTGAAGGCTTGCCAGGTGACGACGATTTCGACGAGACTTTGCCGGCTGCGCGCCGGATTATCCGGCAAGTTCAGGATTTGAGCGAGCGGCTTGTGGGTCCTCTCGACGCGCCAAAGGCCGAGCCTGCAGTTTAGAGTAGCTGTCGTCTGATGCACATGGTTAGCTATAGAGGGCAAATTTGCCTTTGTAGATACATTGTAATATAGTACTGTTTCGAGTAATGAGAATTGACATGTTGCTCGAAAGTGAGGGTGTATAATTCGACCTGGGTGGCACAGCTGCCGAGCATGCCAAGCAGCGGCCTATTTTTATCAAGTGTTACCTGTATGCCGCAGTCTCCGGTTTTACCAGGTGGCGACTTAGGATCTTGATTAACTCCTGTCTGGCGCAGCCCCCGAGTGAGTTTGAGTGGTGGCCTAGGATTGCAAGTGTTACCTGTCTGGCGCAGCCCCCGAGTACGTCGGGTGGTGACCTAGGATTTGAAACTTGACCTGTGCAGCGCAGCCCCCGAGTAGGTTCAAGTGGCGGCCGAGGATTTTTATCTGAGTCCTGTTTGGCGTAGCCCCCGAGTAGGTCGAGCGGTAGCCTAGGGTTACAAGTGTGACCTGTGTGGCGCAGCCCCCGAGTATGTCGGGTGATGACCTAGGATTTGGAACTTGACCTGTGCAGCGCAGCCCCCGAGTAAGTTCGAGTGGCGGCCGAGGATTTTTATCTTTGGCCTGTTTGGCGTAGCCTCCGAGTATGTCGGGTAGCAGCCTAGGTTTGCAAGTGTGACCTGTGTGGCGCGGCTCCCCATGAGTCGTGGGTGGCGCCTTAGGATTTTGGACTTGACCTGTATGGCGCAGCCCCCGAGTCGGTCGAGTGGCGGCCTAGGATTTTTTGACTTTGTGCTTGTTTGGCGCAGCCCCCAAGTGGTTCGGGTGGCGGCCTAAGCTGTTATTTCAACCTGTGTGGCGCAGCCCCCGAGTGGCTCGGGTGGCGGCCTAGGATTTTGACTGTGCTTGTATGGCGCAGCCCCCGAGTGGATTGGGTGGCGGCCTAAGCTGTTATTTCAACCTGTGTGGCGCAGCCCCCGAGTGGTTCGAGTGGCGGCCTAGGATTTTTGAGCTTCTTAAGTGACGGAAAAAGGAGACAGATTTTCTTCAAATCACTTTATTGATTCTTGCGAGCAGACCGCCTCATTAAAAACCTTCCAGTCCCCTCAGGTACCCTGGTAAGGAAAAGAGCGCGTCTGAAACCTGTCGCGTTGGCTTTCTTGTACAATGGTTACTTGAACTAGGCGTAGAATCTGCGTAGTTGTGCTACGTTCCATGGGTTGCTGCAGTCCGCTCCGGTCTTCGAGTCCTTTAGGCGGTATGCTCCATTGCCTATTGCTTTTGTTACGATGTACGGGCCCTCCCATGGGGAAGCGAGCTTGTGCACCTTCTTTTGCTTGAGTCGAAGAACCAGGTCGCCTGCCACGAACGCTCTTGGTCGCAGCCTCCGGGTATGATAATTGCGCAGGTCCTGCTGATACACGGCTGATCGTGCCAGGGCGATGTCGCGTGCTTCGTCCAGGGTGTCTCTGCTGTCTTCGAGTGCTTCCTCTGCTTCTGACTCGTCGTAGGCGACTACTCTTAGTGCGTCGAACTTGATGTCGCAGGGGAGGACCGCTTCTGCACCATACACCATGAAGAATGGCGTGTACTGGGTAGATCTATTGGGTGTTGTTCGCAGACTCCAGAGGACTGATGGCAGTTCTTCCACCCAAGCGCCCGCTGCGCGTTTGAGGGGCACGCGCAGTCGCTTCTGGATGCCGTTGCAGACTAATCCATTGGCTTTCTCTACTTGTCCGTTGGACTGTGGGTGTGAGACCGACGCGTAGTTGAGCTTGATCCCCTGCTCTGAGCAGAAGTCTTTGAATTCCTCGGCTGTGAAGTTCGAGCCGTTGTCGGTGATGATCCCATTAGGGACTCCAAACCTGAAAATGATTGACCTGATGAAGTTGACCGCTGTGGACGCAGTCGAACTTGTGATGGGCACGGCTTCGATCCACTTCGTGAATTTGTCGACTGCGACCAGGAGGTGAGTGCACCCCGGGTTGACGAGGTCCAGGTTCCCACAGACGGCGCCAATTGACGAGGTTGTATCTCGACAAGCCCCAGGGTTGTGCACTCCGGGTTGATTGATGGGGAGAGAGTAGAGTGCAAGGTGATCACGACGGCTAACAGGCGAGGTTTACCCAGGTTCAGGCTCCCGGAGGATAACACCCTACTCCTGCTTGTCTGGTTATCGATTCGAGTAGCGATTACAATGGCGAGATTGTGATCTCGCTAGGGTTTGTGGTAGTTCTGAGCGTGTCCTCTAGGACGGGCAACCCTCCTGGCTTTATAGGTAGCCAGGTCTCGGGTGGTTGATACAGATACGGTAGGTTACAAGACCTAGCCGAGTTGGACTAGGATATGAGATACCCCGAGTGGGCCTTCTGCGGGCCTTTCCATCCTTGGCGCGGCCCAGGTAGCCTCATCGTGGGCTACCCGCAAGGTAGCCCCACGTCAGTGCGTATATCATATTCAAACTAATTGTTGGATCAATATTTTGATTGCGTAAGGAGAAATTATTTATTGTATGTGTACGAGGTATAGCAGTCGTGTGAACTACAAGTCCAATGGAGGCTGCACAGAGAGGATGGCCCCATCCGAATCCAAAATCTAAGGAATTATTTGGACCGTAGGATTAGAAAACAAGGAAAACATAGAAATTTGATAAGGTTGTAGATGTAAAATAGAGGATTACAAAATAGAGAAAAATACATGACTAGTCATTTAGATGACACACAAGGAAAATACAAGAAAAATGCCTCGATCCTTCTCGAAGAGTCTAAAAAGAGATGTTGGAGTGAACGTTGAAATTCCAATCGGGTAGGAGTATAATCAATAGGAAATTTGGAGGGGGCATTCCTTTGATCCAAAGGGATTCATTAGGAAAAAAATCATATGAATTGGAATCATCCAATATTCCTATGAAGTATACTTCAATCGGGCACCGATGGTTGGATCCGTTGATGCTATCAATTTTATCAATACAAGCATATATTACAAAATCAACACGGGTACATCCATATCTAAATTACATCTATGGGACCTGTCACATTTGCATTCTGTGGTCAATCATTTTTCAAGTTTCATTTGTGGAACTTTGATGTTGACGAACATAAGTTGAAAAAATGAGAAATGATTTCAATGATAGCATGCACATCTAGGTGTAGAACGAAGTTCAGAGTTACATTTTCCGAAGCCTAAATAAAACTCACCCCCTATAAAGAAATGTGAAAAGATTTCAATGTACTCTGTAAATTTTCTATGCAAATTTGTGGTAGAATTTTCTATCTTCGATGGCGCAAAAACAATTTAAAGCATTCAATGAACATCATATCGTATGAACAAAAGATAAGTGTTCCACTTATAAACCAAGAAGCTACAGCGAAAGCATATAAAGAATAGTAAATCGCCCAAGAGGAATAGTTACTACTTTATCCGCCAACCAATTAGAACGAACGGTTCACATTTAGTGGCTTGGAGATGTGATTTTTCCAAGGTAACGGGTTAGTAGCGTAAATCAGGTTAAACGTCTACCACATAAACAAAATCTTCACAAATGCAATGGCAATATGCTAGTCACCCACGCACGAAAAGAACTGAAATACCAGCAGATGAATAAGGCTTCTTTGACACAAGAAGAACTCAATAATGAACCATGCATGCATCCATCAGGAATATGGATTCCCAAATTTCATTTCAATCTAGCCTTGGATTATATCTTCACCACTGCATACACATCAACCAAAGCACGAACGGTACTAGAAACCCTACAGTAGCAAGGAAGGGTAGCACTCATTCCCAACAGGAAATTAAGCCAAAAAGATGAATAGTGTTGGTAAGAACAACAGTACATACGCACACGCGCGTGTTGATCGATCAATGGCATCCATCCATTGTTTCCACTGACCAAGATTACGGCTAGACATACTATTAACCTCCGAATTAATTACTTACTTAAGCCCTACCTCGCTTGATCGACCAGCTCGATCGGAAGCTAGTTGAAGACGGAAAGCGGCAGCATGCACCCCGCAGCGTGCGCCTCCGCCGCCGCCATCGCCAGGGCCATCTCGTCGCCGGCGCCACCGCTGTGTCCATTGCTGTTGCTGTTTCCGCTGGAACTGCTCGCTGCCGTAGCGTCATCGTGGCCGGAGCCCGGCATGAGGAAATGCCCGTGCATGAAGTGCTGCGGGTGCGGGATGAAGTAGTGCCCCTGCGCCGGCACGGCGCGCGCGACGAAGACCTCCGGCTGCCTGTCCGACGCGGCGGCCGCTGCTGCATGCATGGAGGCAGGTTGCGGTGGGGAAAGCGCGGGCTTGTTGGCCGCCTTCTGAGACGCTGACGACGGCGGCGGACGCTTCCGGCGCTTCTTCTCGTAGGCGATGCCGCGGGCCTTGGCCTGGGAGTCCCTTACCTCGCGGAGGTAGAGCCGGACCGCGCGTGCGCCGAAAGGGTTGGCCTCGGGCCTCCCTCCGTGCTCCTCGAAGGCGGCGCGGAGGCGGCCGACGAGGGCGTCGAGGCTGCCCCAGGCCTGGCGGAGCGGGCACGGGCAGGGCGCCGGCGGCGACGGGTGGCCGAAGAAGGGGCAGCCCGCGGCGTGGACCTTGGTCTTGCCGAACTGGTCGAGGTAGCGGAGGAACTCGAGCACGTGGGCGCCGCTGCAGCGCGCGAGCTCCAGCGGCGGGCGGTGGTTGCGCAGGTACTGCCCGAACGTGTGCCAGTCCCGGCGCTTCTGCGACTCGTACCGGCTCGGCCGCGGCGCGGCCTCGGCCCCGCCGCCCGGGCTGTCGGCACCCGTCGCCGCCGCGACACCCTGCATGCTCGCCGTCCTCCTTTGACCTCAGATCTGCATGCGAACATCAACCCTCCATCATCAGCACAAAGCGGCCGAGAGAGACAAAAGGGACCTTAATAATTTTCACCGAGCTACCAGGCACCGAGCTCGCGCTGGCTGCAAAAGCTGTTGTTGGAGCTTCTGGAAGAATCGGAGCCTAGCTAGGGTTTCGAAACGGGGGAATTGAAATGGATCGATCAGCTAGCTAGCAGCTGGTCCTTATTAGCTCAGCTTGTACGGTACAGTCCCAGACCAAGACGGCCTGAATCTGAAGTCTGAACTCAGCTCCTGCTGCTGCTGCAAGCTAGAAACTGACACGCGAGAGCAGGCAGGACCGCAGTCAGCTCGCTGCAGGCCTGCTTCGCAACAAGCTAAGCTAGCAGCAGCAGCAGCAGCAGGAGGAGGTAGAAGAAGAACAGACGATCACACATCTGACCTGGCACGTACTGGCGGGAGGGGAGACCGAGACACCGCCGGCCGACAGGCAGCTCGCCGGATCGATGAAGGAAGACGCGACGCGAGCGAGCTGCAGGAAGGAGTTGTGGTGG
This sequence comes from Poa annua, assembly GCA_026929855.1. NCBI lineage: Eukaryota > Viridiplantae > Streptophyta > Magnoliopsida > Poales > Poaceae > Poa > Poa annua. The sequence goes on along the minus strand of CM049430.1, from coordinate 102,729,393 downwards.
CGAGGGGAAGGAGGAGTAGGGTGGGCGGGGTGTGTATATAGGTAGGTAGATAGCCACGGCACGGGGGGGGGGAGCTAGGAGAGAGCGGAGCCGTGGGAAAGCTGCTGGTTTGAGGGGACGGAATAGAGTTGGGGATGCGATATTGCGAGGGAGTGAGTGAGGAGACGGAGACGCATCGACCTGACCGCTGGCGGTGACCCCAATCATTTAAGGCTACGGCAGGTGCAACAGAGCCCCTGATGTATATGTATCTGCGTATTTCATGCCATGTAATGTACGTCTATTTTTCATAAATGGTTTCTTTTTCAAAAGTACAAACAATATGATCCAAAATTGAACCAACAAATACTAACGACCGACACTTTTTCGTCCGACGGCGCTAGTCGTCCGATCGCGCTAGGACGCGGAATAACAGCCTTCGATGGTAAGTAGAGAATCAGCCTGGTCCGACGGATTAAAACATCGGACAAATTTCGATCGTAGAGCAGTTTCGAAATGAAACCTTTCCAACTTTATACAAAGTGAGCCATATTGCAGAACCAATTCCCAAATGTTACAAATTCTAAGTGACTATTCTATGCAATATCCAAGTGGGGTAGAAATATTCTGGCCTCCCCATGAATAGTTCCTGCAATGATTTGGACACCAATATAAAAGGAAATAAAGAAAATTCAAAAGAGCAATATTTTTATAGTAGTCCTTTTATGTAAATTGGTTGACAGGAAAAGGTTAAATATGACCTTTGACACATTTTGAAAAGAAAACCACGAAATGACCTATCATGTATGAACATTCATGACATTCATGTTTAATGTGTTAGGCCATGGCCACATACATACATTAGTTCACGATAATGTGTGACCTAATCTCACATTTGTTACACGATATTGATATTTTGCTTTCTATAAATTTTTTCCATTTCAATGAATTTCGGGCGATTTCTCAAAAGTAATTCAATTTCGATCTATGAGTGGTTTATTCTAGAGAAGGTTTTGAAAGACCTATGGTCTTTTTATGAATTTTTTTGTTCCCGGCTTTGACCCCATATAAAAATGCAAAGAAATTGAAACTGTAAAAAAGTCCTTTTACGTATACTAGCTAATAGGAAAAATGAACAACATGGATATTGAGATATTTTGAAGAAAAAACTTACACAACATGACCTATCATGTATGCACGTTCATGACTTTCAAATCAAATTACCCAACAAATGTTCATATCCAGAACATAGATCATGTTAATGTGGCCCTATTTGTCACAAATGTGCATATTTTCATGACATGCAATAGTGTCAAAAGGGATTTTCAACCTTTCGTTACGAAATAATTTATTTTCATTTTCGTAGTGCCAAAAATGGAAGTCTTTGTAAAGCAAGTGGAAAGTAGAACCCCTCCAATTTTCGGACAACTTAGAGCATATTGGATGACAAATTAAAAACTTACTCACTTTCTATATAATTTTTCCCATATAATGAATGTCACCCAATTTTCCGAATTTTATTCAAATTTAAACTCCAAGTGTGTGATCAAATGATTTTAATAGCCCAAGTAGGAATAAGCATAGCCACACATAAATCATTTTAATTTTTATAAAAATGCAATCCTTTGGCACATACTTATTTGATGTGCACTAGTTGCTAGTAAAAATCATTAAAATGGGTTTTGACATATCTGATTTTTGTAAACAAAATGGTCTCTCATGTATGGACATTTCATGAAGTTGAATGCAAAATGACTAGATGCTACCCATGTGTCCAAATGTCCTCCATGTCATGGCCCACTAGCACGTCCAAATATTTTGATGGATCTGGCCCGTTGGGTGTGTGATAAATCTCAATCGAAGGCTCATCCCTCCTCTTTGCCCGAACACCAACTATACATATCTTGGTTTTGCCTTGTTTCTCTCGAAAAATCTGAGCCCCTATTTTGCCACTATTTTATAGTATTAATTAATAGTAACACTTACAGCTCTATTTATTTTGCTACTATTCATTTCTGAATTTTGTCATTTTCATGGATTCTAAAGAATATTGGGTTTCGAATTCTAATTTACGTGTATCTAGAAAAATCTACCTTCACAACGGAATTCATTTTTTTTTTGAGAAATTTTAAAAACTTGTTAACATGATTTATTTCAGAATTTTCATCGTTTTTTTCTTCTACTCGTACGCATGGGGCCTGAAGGTAGACATCCACCTCGTGGGCGTGATGGCAGACAGGCGGCGCGCGAGCGGTGATTCTTTCCACGACATGGAAAAGGTCGTCACCTCACCCGTCTTTTCACCGCCTCCCTCCCTCTCACTCACTCGCACACAGCTCCTGATCTCTCATGCTGTGCATTGATGCGTGGGGGCATGGAGACGTCCCGTCACCGGCCGGCGCAAGCCAACAAACCGCCGCAGCGCCACCGCTGTCGACACGCTCCGGCCTGCGCGTGCTACGTATGGGCTTCTACCGCCCGGTCGGCGTCCATCATCTATCCACCGGTTAAAACCCACCACACAAACTACGAACTCGAGCTTTCCCCATCTCTGTTCCTCCTGAGCTCATCCGGTCTGATCTCTGCAGTTCTCGAGCATCCGGTCAAAATGAATACCGTATGTACCCACACACACAGTGTCCTGTCATGTACTTCTAATCGCATCTTGTTCTCAACAACGTTAGTACTGCTTGCTGGTAGGTTACAGCTACAGTCTTCCGGCAACGTAGATACAGTAGCTAATACAGTAATTACCCCCAAAACTTGGCCTATGCAACTCTCCTCATTCTTCTGTGTATTTCCATGGGTGTGCCATGTGTCTAATTAACGGCCACACTGATCGACTCTAATCAGTAGCATGCACGTACAAACCTTTTCAAAATTCGGCGGCTGGGTCGATCACGTAGGCACAGTCGCACGTACAAGGTTGCACTGTTCTGAATGGCCCAGGAGAACGTTGTGCCTGACGAGGGGCGCTGCAGGCTGCATTAACGCCACTGCTTGCTGGTAGTACGTAGTAGTACAGTGATGACGCCCAGCTGCTGAGCTGCCATGCTACGATCGATCGGTATATATTCTTGAAGCTTGATGAAGCAGACATACTAGGCCAGTAGCTGTGCTGTCGGCCTGTACGTACGTTTCGTAAGTATATACGTACATAGTGGTCCAGAGACCGTACTCTACAGCGGGAAATGTATTTATATGGGCTAATACTCTGATTATCTGGTTCGTCGTACGTACGTGCACGTTTAGTTCATGCGGCTGTGATCAGCAAACAGAGGGGCGTGCTGTTGTTGCCCCACTGCACCACATGGGGCATGCAGCTTCCCTGGCTCGATCAAGGCCTACCTTTTTGTCGTCCGTCGATGACCTGTGTTTGTAGCTGCATGCATGCATCGTATACACCTTTAACATTTCGGATAATGTTATGTACGATCGTTCGCTCTTTGCTCTTGGGAGCGATCCTGCGCTCAATCCAAACACGAGGAGGGACGAGACGTATAATAGACGGAGTGAAGGACTATACGCCACATTCTCCGTTGATTTTTATTTGCTTTAATGTAGATGTATCTTAATGTAACATATGTCTAGATATACTTACGTATCAATAAATAAAAGTGATTTAATATGGAACGACGGAGTAGCTAAGAGGCCATTTGAGGTACTCTCCTCCGGTATACATATTCATTTGTCACCGAATCAGATTTACATAATTAAATTTAAATACATCTCATTCGGTGATAATTAATATAGGTCAGACCGTCAGAGTCAGCATTAGAGTAACACGTTTGTCTCAAGCTTCCTGTACAAGGAAGAGTGTAAAATGAAACCAGACATCGGTTCTCCTATGTAGTAATGGGTCAAACTTTACAACAAAATGATGAGAAGGTCCTTATTTGGTTCAAGGATATATATAGCATATGAATTGATGATTCTACTTCTTGCGAATTTTCGTATAGAGCTCGATTTGTCTGTAGGATCGGAAACCATCGGACCTCTCTGGCCTACTTCAAATGCAAATGTGAAGTAAAATTTCATTTGCTACAACATCATGATCTTTCCCTTTCGCTTCTACAAAAACTTCTACAAAACGGATGTTGTAAACCAAATATCGTAGGAAGGATGGTAAGTGAGTATCTTCCACGATCTAGATTCATGTGTTTTCTATGCACACAAAATTAGCATACTATGCTATCATAATACTTTGTTTCTCTTACTCATGCAATTTTTCGAAACCTTTGATTTGACCGTGAAAAGAAAAGTAAAATGCGACTACTCTCTCGGTCCCGTTTCTTTCGTGACATTATTCGAATGCAAATTTTAGATGGTAAAACTGATTTACAAGACTTATAATCAATTTATCCTACATTTATAAGTATACATTATATATGGGTAACCATTCTTTTTTTATCTTACAACGATGTAGGGAACAAAATATAAGCATCCAGATTCCAGACACGCCTATAAATTCGACCCATTAACATCGACCACGCCGTGGCGCAGAGCGTGCATGCATGCGCCTGACTCAACTTGCAGTCTCCGGCCTGATCATCGATCGACGACGGTGAGACCGCCACTTTCTCCGGTGCCATCGTGTCTCTCCCCGACTGCAAATCCTGGCACGCATGCTGCATTCATCGGCCTGCGAACCACACGTGTGAGTGGACGCCAGTGTGCGCCTGGCCGAACGATCAGATCAATGCCTGCCTGGCGCAGTGCTTCCTCTCCTAGCTAGTCCAAGCTTGGACCAGCTGCCCCCCTGCCCATGGCCGGAGCTACGCTAATTCGCCTCACGTGAGAGCCGCCGGAGCTGCATGCATGACACCAAAGTCCATGGCGGAAAGCTAGAGCCCGCCATGCATGCACGATCCAACAACACGAAGGTTTCTCACTGTGGCTTCTCCGGTGAGACCGCGCTCGTGCAATAAAAGGTAGACGACGACGAGCCATGGCTGCGGGGGCCTACGAGTGACAGCCTTTCTCATGTCAATCGAGCACGAGAGAGAGAGCATGGAGGGTCGTGCATGTGTACATCTGACCGATGTTTTGTCGACTTGCACCAGCAACTTTGATCAAGGTCTCTGTATGCGGCTGGCCTACGCCCGTGTCTCCCCGCGTACTAACAAGAGCTTTAAGCATTCAACGTGTTGAATAATTATATGATTTAATTTTTAATAACAATAATGAACAATTCATGACTAAAATAATATAAATTATACTAATCAGGTGATCTACGCAAAGAGTAGATAAATAGATGCAATCTAGATCATATACTATAAGTAAGAACTCTAGCAAAACATCATATAGGAAGATGAAGAACACATACGGTGCAGCGGCCGTCGCACCACTGGAGTTCCCCGTATCGTCGCCCATGTCGTCGATGAAGATGTTGGCGATGTCGGAGAAGCCGTCGTCGTTGAGGAAGAACTCGAAGCCAGTAGTCGCGCGAGTGCACTCCCAATAAATCTGATCGCCCCTCTCCCATACAGGATCACTAGAGACGGGGTTCCGAAGGCCTACTATCACTTCAACCGGTGCACGCCGGAAGATGGGATGGAGAAGGCTTGGTAGACGGCGGCGCAATGTTCTGAAACGGTGTGAGACCATGTATGTCTTGGTGGCGGCTAGGGTTTGCCCCGAGTTGTATATATGGAGCGAGTCGGGTAGAACGTGGGCTGTAAGCCACGATCGAGTCGGTAACGCCCCACGATCCCATTGGAATCGAAAACGGCAAGGTAATTAACGCGTCCGTCTATTACTAATCAATGACTTATTAATTTTTCCGGACTGCAAAAATATAATCTCGACTCGGTGAGATTCCCGCAACCCGCGGCGCGTCGTGTCGTGACGTGTCGTGACGAGGTTAGGCGTGACATGGCGAGGCGAGCGAGGAGGAGGAGCGTGCGTATGTCACTCTTCATCTTCACTTTTCTCACTAGCTCATACTAGTACTAAAACATCCCACTATATAAAGTGGTGCAGCTCACTCTGCACTAGCAGTATGGGACTAAACATTAGTCACGTACATGCACAACCAGCCAACCAGAACGGGCCATGAGAATTTCGGATTTTAGTTGGGCCTTAGCCCAAGTACACTAAAATTTCAGCAATCCCCCACAAAGTCTCATTGGCACCGTACCACTTTGTTTTAAAACATTGTTTTATATACCGGTGCTTAGTGGGGACTGTTAAGTTGAACTCCACTTAGAAACTTATGCTACGTTAGGCCACAACTTGAATAGTGAACTATGCCTTGAACTACAAGTTTGCTGCGACCTAATTTCGCACAAGCACTTGACCGATACTAGGCAATCGCAAGGCTTCCCCGTGGTGTGGAGCTTATACGTCATACTCCAAGGCCTTTCATGAGTTTACTAAAGAGCACCCAACTCTCATAGACTGCGACGTTTAACAGTCAGACTCATATAGGTGTATTCCTCAAGAGATGCTCTGCGGGATAACATCTCCGCTTATAAAATTAAGCTGCTTGGAACACATTAAGATAAATATCAACCTGCCATGCAGATCAGGAGAGTATTGCATCTTTGCGGAGTGGGATAGTAAAATGTAAGGATACTCTCCTCCCAGCCGACCAACAACTTGTCTCCTACTTCTAATTCACGGGATCTCCAATCACATAGAGTAGGTTACCACTGTGTACAACTCATACGGTGGGTGTCACAACCCTCAATTTTATTAAGTAAATTCGTTTTGCAAAACTCCAAGTTTCCTTTTTCTTTTTCTCCTTGCACCGTTTCATCTAAAGCCCACACCTTTTTGGCCCTTTCCTTTGCCTCACTTCTTTCTAGCCCAGCAGCCAGGGACCATGTCCGAACCAGGTTTTCCCCGGTCGTAAAACCAAAGTTACTGCCGTAGGGCTCCACCGCCGCCGTCGTCGCACACCTCGAAGGCCTCGCCTCCGACCTGAAGCAGTGGCTAGAGGAGCCACGCGTCGCTGCACCCGTGAGCGGTCCTGCACGCTCGCGCAAACCGCCTCGCGCCTCTCTCAGCGCCGCACTGCACAGGCACGCGCAGCCACGAGCACCTGGTCGCCGAGACGCCCGACGCCGCCGCGCTGGAGGAGGCGCATCAGGATGCACATCCGCCGTCCGCTGGAACCGCCTTGGTCATCTGCCGTCCGCAGGAACCGCCTCATTCCATCATCATCCGACTGAACCGACCTTCGACAGTGCCGCCTTCTTCCCTGTATAAATTCCTTCATCTGAATATTCTTGCACAAGTTCGTCTAGCACAACCAGCTGTGGTGTTCTCTGAACATTGCAGTTCAGTGTTGGTGATTCAGTAGCTTGTGGCAAGTGTCAGGTAGGATTCCGAACATACTAACACCATATCTTGGTCGATCTCCAACCCTGTAGCTGCACCACTTTTCTTTTCAAAAATGGAACCTACATGTTCTCGCGATCATGCTCATATCCTCGGTTTCTACTGGCATGTCTCGCAGGCGACGCAATCATCAGTTTTGTAGCAGCCAGAAGTACTCTGTTTTTCCTGGAGCTGAACCGAACTGAACCAGTGTTCTTTCTGTTTGTTTTGAGCGTGAGTGTTCAGTTAGCCTGCAACCATTCCTTTATTTTCTTTAAGCCCAATCCAGCAAGGTAACATCTGAGGAAACCAATTCTAGCCCATTGCACACAACTTCCTGCTGATTTTAGCCCAACACCATGAAATCAATTTTGACCTTCCCTATACCTTAACCTGAAACCTGTTCCCTCTTTCAGTAGTTCTAAATTCAAATTTTGTTTCTTACTTGATTGTGTGAACTGAAAACTTATTTGTGTTGTTTGCAATAGGACACGCTAGCGACGAGTGTATGTACGAGGAAGCAGTGCAAGGTAAAGAAGACCAGAGCGAGTGCAGCATTGGAGGCAAGTCACTGTTATTGATCATCTCTAACCTACATGCCATAAAAGATAAATATTTACTAGCTTAGCTATTTATTTTCTTGCATGGTATTCAACTACCATCTTATTTTTGAATGACATGCAATTTAGCTATTCCCTAATACCAAAAAGCCTGATTGCATCCAATACCTTGAAACCTAGGAGTAATATCACTTGTGAGAAATTTAGAAATGAGGACTGTGTTATAAATAGTTCTGCTTGTTTAAATCTTGGAGCATGAAGTTTTAAAAAATAATAATTGTCGACGGTTGCGGACAGAGTTTATGGGCCTTTCATGTATTGATCGTGCATCCATACCCCAACCTGTAGAGTAAGGGCAATGTGATGGATTGCCTTACTCGTGGCAGCATAGGGCCAAGAACCTCATGCCAAGTGAGAAACATAGAACCCGCTCAACCACTTGTTTGCTTGTCAGACCTGGCCTAGTAGTCTGCTCTATCCGATGGACAACTACAGAATGGCTTGCCGTCCCTTTTCTCTGGGAGGCCCGCAGAAGCAATTAAGTGAAAGGCCTCATTTTAAGGAGTCACAACGAAAACACACTCAAGCCCCGGATCGCGAAGTTGACACTTTTCCAGTCGGCTCCCGGGTAGCGAGTGATCTCCAGTTTTCGGGTAGAAACTTCAAAACGTAGAGCAGATAAAAAGTCGGGTTATCCCACCTCTGTCGGCACACCGATGGGTGTGTGTTTTACTGCAGTGACAAGAGAGGTGTGGGTGTCTTGTGGGTAAAGCTGAGCAACTCTGCATAGTCATAGCAACGGTATTCGAATACACCGTGCTTCCGGTTAATGAAGCTATGTTTTGGGGTGATTTCCAGTGCAAGGCATGAGTAGAATTTTGATAAAGCTGATAAAATCTTGGCGATGACCTGAAAGGGTCAGTATATAACTCTTTTACTGGAGCAAATGTTTTTAACAATTGTTTTAAACAAAAGTTAGAGTTTACAAACTTGCATCCACCATACGATCAAATCCTATGACCGCTTTGTTATCCAAGCATGTAATTAAATAGCATCACCATATGTGACTTGCTGGGTACTCTCTGTACTCATGGCTGCACCAACAAATTCTCAGATCAACCCGAAGGAGAAGCACAAGAATATGATGGCGAGTGTCCCGATGGCGCTAACTTTGAGTTCTAGGTCCCATCCGCGCTCGAGGATGCCTGTGGCGTGTAGTTCTTTAGTTGCAATTTAAAGTTTGGGCTTAGACGCCTTACTGTTTGTAAAAGATATTTACTGTTCTGTAATAAAGTTGAAGTTGTACGCTGTGTTGGCATTGTATACACTTTGTGTTCGCAATTGAGTTTTGCCTGGGAATTGCGAGCATTTCATCACAGCTCCGAAAATTCGGGGTGTGATAGTGGGTCTCAAACCCATCTCACTCGATGCATTATCTATCACGTTACGTGATAAACCCTTTGTGAAAGGATCTGCCAAGTTCTTAGACGTTTGGATATAATTCAACGCAATAACTCCGGACTTCTTCAATTTTCTGACAGATTTCAATCTCCTTTTCACATGCCTTGATGACTTTAAATTATCCTTAGAACTTTTAATCTTAACTATCACAGTTTGATTATCACATTTCATAAGGATAGCGGGTATGGGTTTTTCAACCACAGGTAAGTCCATCAAAAGCTCTCGAAGCCACTCTGCTTCAACAGTGGCTGTGTCTAATGCTATGAGTTTTTCTTTTATAGTTGACCTTGTTAAGATGGTCTGCTTGCAAGACTTCCAGGAAACAGCTCCACCACCGAGTGTAAACACATAACCACTCGTGGCCTTAATCTCATCAGCATCAACTATCCAATTGGAATCCCTATAACCTTCAAGTACTCTAGGATAACCAGAATTGTGAATTCCATAGCTCACAGTGCCTTTTAAATAGCACATAACTCTCTCAAGCGCATGCCAATGATCATCTCCCGGGTTGGAAACAAACCGGCTCAACTTGCTTACAGCAAAAGAGATGTCAGGCCTCGTGGCAGAACCCAAATACATAAGCTAGCCAATGATCTGAGAATATATCAGTTGATCTCTAGCAATGCCCTGATTCTTTCGAATCAACACACTGGGATCATATGGTGTCGGAGAAGGCTTGCAGTCGTCATACCCGAAGCGACTCAAAATCTTTTCCACATAGTGGGATTGAAGCAGTGTAATCCCACCATCACCATCTCTCAGCAGCTTGATGTTTAATCTTACATCAGCTACTCCAAGATCCTTCATCTCAAAACAGTGAGATAAGAAATCCTTAACCTCCTTGATTAAATCAAGATTGGTTCCAAATATCAGTATGTCATAGACATCCAGACATAGAATAACTCCCTCGTCCCCACCATGGCGATAGTATACACACTTATCAGATTCGTTAACAACGAAACCTGCAGCAGTTAAAGTTCTGTCAAACTTCTCATGCCACTGCTTAGGAGCTTGCTTAAGGCAATATAAAGACTTCAATAGCTTGCACACCTTTGCTTCCTGACCCGGTACTACAAAACCATCAGGATGATCCATATAAATTTTCTCGTCTAGCTCTCCGTTTAGGAAAGCTGTCTTAACGTCCATTTGATGAACGAGAATACGATGCGAGGCAACCAATGAAAGTAGCACCCGAATCGTGGTCTGTCTAGCCCCATGTGAGTAAGTATCAAAGAAGTCTTCTCCTTCTTTCTGGGTATAACCCTTGGCCACAAGCCGCGCCTTGTACTTCTCAATAAGTAGAATCGTGTACCGGGGGTCACGTGACATCGAAATCCTACCGGGACCCAAAACCGTGGACTATAGCCAACAAAATGGCCAGAAATGCCCGAAATCATGAGTTTTGACGATGCCGCTAGAGTCGTGTACCGGGGGGTCACGGGGCATCGAAATCCTCCCGGAACCCAAAAACCGTGGACTATAGCCCACAAAAACGGTCAGGAATGCCCGAAATCACGAGTTTTGACAATGCCGCTAGAGTCGTGTACCGGGGGCCACGTGAAATTGAAATCCTCACGGGGCCCAAAAACCGTGGACTATAGCCCACGAAAACGGCAAGAAATGCCCGAAATCACGAGGTTTCACGATGCCAGTAGAATCGTGTACCGGGGGCCACGTGACATCGAAATCCTACCGGGACCCAAAAACCGTGGACTATATCCCACGAAAACGGCCAGAAATGCCCGAAATCATGTGTTTTGACGATGCCGCAAGAGTCGTGTACCGGGGGTCACGGGGCATCGAAATCCTATCGGGACCAAAAAATCGTGGACTATAGCCCACGTAATCGGCTAGAAATGGCCGAAATCACGAGTTTTGTCGATGCCGCTAGAGTCGTGTACAGGGGGTCACGAGGCATCGAAATCCTCACGGGGCCCAAAAACCGTGGACTAGAGCCCACGAAAACGGCCAGAAATGCCCGAAATCACGAGGTTTCACGATGCCAGTAGAATCGTGTACCGGGGGCCACGTGACATCGAAATCCTACCGGGACCCAAAAACCGTGGACTATAGCCCACAGAAACGGCCAGAAATGACTGAAATCATGTGTTTTGAAGATGCCGCTAGAGTCGTGTATCGGGGGTCACGGGGCATCGAAATCCTACCGGGACCCAAAAATCATGGACTATAGCCCACAAAATCGGCTAGAAATGCCCAAAATCACGAGTTTTGACAATGCCGCTAGAGTCGTGTACCGGGAGTCACGGGGCATCAAAATCCTATCGGGACCCAAAAACTGTAGACTATAGCCCACGAAAACGGCCGGAAATGCCCGAAATCACGAGTTTTGACGATGCCATTAGAATCGTGTACCGGGGGTCACGTGACATCGAAATCCTACCGGGACACAAAAACCGTGGACTATAGCACACGAAAATGGCCAGAAATGCCCGAAATCATGAGTTTTGACGATGCCGCTAGAGTCGTGTACCCGGGGGTCACGAGGCATCGAAATCCTCACGGGGCCCAAAAACCGTGGACTAGAGCCCACGAAAATGACCAGAAATGCCCGAAATCACGAGGTTTCACGATGCCAGTAGAATCGTGTACCGGGGGCCACGTGACATCGAAATCCTACCGGGACCAAAAAACCGTGACTATAGCCCACGAAAACGGCCAGAAATGACTGAAATCATGTGTTTTGAAGATGCCGCTAGAGTCGTGTACCGGGGGTCACGGGGCATCGAAATCCTAGCGGGACCCAAAAATCGTGGACTATAGCCCACAAAATCGGCTAGAAATGCCCGAAATCACGAGTTTTGACAATGCCGCTAGAGTCGTGTACCGGGAGTCACGGGGCATCAAAATCCTATCGGGACCCAAAAACTGTAGACTATAGCCCACGAAAACGGCCAGAAATGCCCGAAATCACGAGTTTTGACGATGCCAGTAGAATCGTGTACCGGGGGTCACGTGACATCGAAATCCTACCGGGACACAAAAACCGTGGACTATAGCACACGAAAATGGCCAGAAATGCCCGAAATCATGAGTTTTGACGATGCCGCTAGAGTCGTGTACCCGGGGGTCACGGGGCATCGAAATCCTCCCGGGACCCAAAAACCGTGGACTATAGCCCACGAAAACGGCCAGAAATGCCCGAAAACATGAGTTTTGACAATGCCGCTAGAGTCGTGTACCAGGAGTCACGGGGCAGCAAAATCCTTCCGGGACCCAAAAACCGTGGACTATAGCCCACGAAAACGATAAAAAATGCCCACAAACACGAGTTTTGACGATGCCAGTAGAGTCGTGTACCGGGGGTTACGGGTCATTGAAATCTTCCCGGGACCCAAAAACCGTGGACAATAGCCCACGGAATCGGCCAGAAACGCCCGAAATCACGAGTTTTGACAATGCCGCTAGAGTCGTGTACCAGGGGTCACGGGGCATCGAAATCCTTCAGGGACCCAAAAACCATGGATTATAGCCCACGAAAACGGCCAGAAATGCCCGACATCACGAGTATTGACGATGCCAGTCGAGTCGTGTACCGGGGGTCCCGGGACATCGAAATCCAACCAGGACCCAAAAACCGTGGACTATAGCCCATGAAAACGGGCATAAATGCCCCAGAATCACGAGTTTTGACGATGTCGCTAGAATCGTGTACATGGGTTCACGAGGCATCGAAATCATCACGGGGCCCAAAAACCGTGGACTAGAGCCCATGAAAACGGCTAGAAATGCCCGAAATCACGAGGTTTCACGATGCCAGTAGAATCGTGTACCGAGGGCCAAGTGACATCGAAATCCTACCGGGACCCAAAAACCATGGACTATAGCCCACGAAAACTGCCAGAAATGCTCGGAATCATGTACCGGGGGTCACAGGGCATCGAAATACTCCCGAGACCCAAAAACCATGGACTATAGCCCACGAAAACGGCCAGAAATGCCCGAAATCATGAGTTTTGACGTTGCCGCTCGAGTCGTGTACCGGGTGTCACGGGGCATCGAAATCCTATCGGGACCCAAAAATCGTGGACTATAGCCCACAAAATCGTCTAGAAATGCCCGAAATCACGAGTTTTGACAATGCCGCTAGAGTCGTGTACCGGAGGTCAGAGGACATCGAAATCCTACCAGGACCCAAAAACCGTGGACTATAGCCCACGAAAACGGGCAGAAATGCCCAAAATCACGAGTTTTAACGATGCCGCTAGATTCATGTACAGGGGGTCACGAGGCATCAAAATCCTCACGGGGTCCAAAAACCGTGGACTAGAACCCACGAAAACTGCCAGAAATGCCTGAAATCACGAGGTTTCACGATGCCAGTAGAATCGTGTACCGGGGGCCACGTGAAATTGAAATCCTACCGGGACCCAAAAACCGTGGACTATAGCCCACGAAAACGGCAAGAAATGCCCGAAATCATGAGTTTTGACGATGTCGCTAGAGTCGTGTACCGGGGGTCACTGGGCATCGAAATCATCCAGGAACCCAAAAACCATGGACTATAGCCCACAGAAACGGCCAGAAATGCCCGAAATCATGAGTTTTGACGATGCCGCAAGAGTCGTGTAGCGGGGGTCACGGGGCATCGAAATCCTATCGAGACCAAAAAATCGTGGACTATAGCCCACGCAATCGGCTAGAAATGGCCGAAATCACGAGTTTTGACAATGCCGCTAGAGTCGTCTACAGGGGGTCACGAGGCATCGAAATCCTCACGGGGCCCAAAAACCGTGGACTAGAGCCCACAAAAACGGCCAGAAATGCCCGAAATCACGAGGTTTCACGATGCCAGTAGAATCGTGTACCGGGGGCCACGTGACATCGAAATCCTACCGGGACCCAAAAACCGTGGACTATAGCCCACAGAAACGGCCAGAAATGCCCGAAATCATGAGTTTTGACGATGCCGCTAGAGTCGTGTACCGGGGGTCACGGGGCATCGAAATCCTATCGGGACCCAAAAATCATGGACTATAGCCCACGAAATCGGCTAGAAATGCCCGAAATCATGAGTTTTGACAATGCCGCTAGAGTCGTGTACCGGGAGTCACGGGGCATCAAAATCCTATCGGGACCCAAAAACTGTAGACTATAGCCCACAAAAACGGCCGGAAATGCCCGAAATCACGAGTTTTGACGATGCCAGTAGAATCGTGGTCCGGGGGTCACGTGACATCGAAATCCTCCCGGGACCCAAAAACCATGGACTATAGCCCACGAAAACGGCCAGAAATGCCCGAAATCATGAATTTTGACGACGGTGCTAGAGTCGTGTACCAGGGGTCACGGGGCATCGAAATCCTATCATGACCCAAAAATCGTGGATTATAGCCCACGAAATCGGCTAGAAATGCTCGAAATCACGAGTTTTGACAATGCCGCTAGAGTCGTGTAGCGGGAGTCACGGGGCATCGAAATCCTTCCGGGACCCAAAAACTGTGGACTATAGCCCACGAAAACGGCCAGAAATGCCCGACATCACGAGTTTTGACGATGCCAGTCGAGTCGTGTACCGGGGGTCCCGGGACATCGAAATCCAACCGGGACCCAAAAACCGTGGACTATAGCCTACGAAAACGGGCATAAATGCCCAAAATCACGAGTTTTGACGATGCCGTTAGAGTCGTGTACATGGGTTCACGAGGCATCGAAATCATCACGGGGCCCAAAAACCGTGGACTAGAGCCCATGAAAACGGCTAGAAATGCCCGAAATCACGAGGTTTCACGATGCCAGTAGAATCGTGTACCGAGGGCCAAGTGACATCGAAATCCTACCGGGACCCAAAAACCGTGGATTATAGCCCACGAAAACTGCCAGAAATGCCCGGAATCATGTACCGGAGGTCACAGGGCATCGAAATCCTCCCGAGACCCAAAAACCATGGACTATAGCCCACGAAAACGGCCAGAAATGCCCGAAATCATGAGTTTTGACGTTGCCGCTCGAGTCGTGTACCGGGGGACACGGGGCATCGAAATCCTATCGGGACCCAAAAATCGTGGACTATAGCCCACAAAATCGGCTAGAAATGCCCGAAATCACGAGTTTTGACAATGCCGCTAGAGTCGTGTACCGGAGATCACAGGACATCGAAATCCTACCGGGACCCAAAAACCGTGGACTATAGCCCACGAAAACGGGCAGAAATGCCCAAAATCACGAGTTTTAACGATGCCGCTAGATTCGTGTAGAGGGGGTCACGAGGCATCAAAATCCTCACGGGGTCCAAAAACCGTGGACTAGAGCCCACGAAAACGGCCAGAAATGCCTGAAATCACGAGGTTTCACGATGCCAGTAGAATCGTGTACCGGGGGCCACGTGAAATTGAAATCCTACCGGGACCCAAAAACCATGGACTATAGCCCACGAAAATGGCAAGAAATGCCCGAAATCATGAGTTTTGACGATGCCGCTAGAGTCGTGTACCGGGGGTCACGGGGCATCGAAATCACCCCGGGACCCAAAAACCATGGACTATAGCCCACAGAAACGGCCAGAAATGCCCGAAACCATGAGTTTTGACGATGCCGCAAGAGTCGTGTACCGGGGGTCACGGGGCATCGAAATCCTATCGGGACCAAAAAATCGTGGACTATAGCCCACGTAATCGCTAGAAATGGCCGAAATCACGAGTTTTGAAAATGCCGCTAGAGTCGTGTACAGGGGGTCACGAGGCATCGAAATCCTCACGGGGCCCAAAAACCGTGGACTAGAGCCCATGAAAACGGCCAGAAATGCCCGAAATCACGAGTTTTGACGATGCCGCTAGAGTCGTGTACAGGGGGTCACGAGGCATCAAAATCCTCACGGGGCCCAAAAACCATGGAGTAGAGCCCACGAAAACGGCCAGAAATGCCCGAAATCACGAGGTTTCACGATGGCAGTAGAACCGTGTAACGGGGGTCACGTGACATCAAAATCCTACTAGGACCCAAAAATTGTGGACTTTAGCCCACAAAACGGCCAGAAATGCCCGAAATCATGAGTTTTGACGATGCTCCTAGAGTCGTGTACCGGGGGTCACGGGGCATCGAAATCCTCCCGGGACCCAAAAACCGTGGACTATAACCCATGAAAACGGCCATAAATGCCCGAAAACACGAGTTTTGACGATGCCAGTAGAGTCGTGTACCGGGGGTCACGGGGCATCGAAATCCTCCCGGGACCCAAAAACCGTGGACTATAGCCCAAGAAAACGGCCAGAAACGCATGAAATCACGAGTTTTGACAATGCCGCTAGAGTCGTGTACCGGGGGTCACGGGGCATCGAAATCCTTCCGGGACCCAAAAACCGTGGACTATAGCCCATAAAAACGGCAAGAAAATGCCCGACATCACGAGTTTTGACGATGCCACTAGAGTCGTGTACCGGGGGTAACGGGACATCGAAATCCTACCGGGACCCAAAAACCATGGACTATAGCCCACGAAAACGGGCAGAAATGCCCAAAATCAGGAGTTTTAACGATGCCGCTAGATTCGTGTACAGGGGGTCACGAGGCATCAAAATCCTCACGGGGTCCAAAAACCGTGGACTAGAACCCACGAAAACTGCCAGAAATGCCTGAAATCACGAGGTTTCACGATGCCAGTAGAATCGTGTACCGGGGGCCACGTGAAATTGAAATCCTACCGGGACCCAAAAACCGTGGACTATAGCCCACGAAAACGGCAAGAAATGCCCGAAATCACGAGTTTTGACGATGCCGCTAGAGTCGTGTACCGGGGGTCACTGGGCATCGAAATCATCCCGGGACCCAAAAACCATGGACTATCGCCCACAGAAACGGCCAGAAATGCCCGAAATCATGAGTTTTGACGATGCCGCAAGAGTCGTGTACCGGGGGTCACGGGGCATCGAAATCCTATCGAGACCAAAAAATCGTGGACTATAGCCCACGTAATCGGCTAGAAATGGCCGAAATCACGAGTTTTGACAATGCCGCTAGAGTCGTCTACAGGGGGTCACGAGGCATCGAAATCCTCACGGGGCCCAAAAACCGTGGACTAGAGCCCACAAAAACGGCCAGAAATGCCCGAAATCACGAGGTTTCACGATGCCAGTAGAATCGTGTACCGGGGGCCACGTGACATCGAAATCCTACCGGGACCCAAAAACCGTGGACTATAGCCCACAGAAACGGCCAGAAATGCCCGAAATGATGAGTTTTGACGATGCCGCTGAGTCGTGTACCGGGGGTCACGGGGCATCGAAATCCTATCGGGACCCAAAAATCATGGACTATAGCCCACGAAATCGGCTAGAAATGCCCGAAATCATGAGTTTTGACAATGCCGCTAGAGTCGTGTACCGGGAGTCACGGGGCATCAAAATCCTATCGGGACCCAAAAACTGTAGACTATAGCCCACAAAAACGGCCGGAAATGCCCGAAATCACGAGTTTTGACGATGCCAGTAGAATCGTGTACCGGGGGTCACGTGACATCGAAATCCTCCCGGGACCCAAAAACCATGGACTATAGCCCACGAAAACGGCCAGAAATGCCCGAAATCATGAATTTTGACGACGGTGCTAGAGTCGTGTACCAGGGGTCACGGGGCATCGAAATCCTATCATGACCCAAAAATCGTGGATTATAGCCCACGAAATCGGCTAGAAATGCTCGAAATCACGAGTTTTGACAATGCCGCTAGAGTCGTGTAGCGGGAGTCACGGGGCATCGAAATCCGTCCGGGACCCAAACACTGTGGACTATAGCCCACGAAAACGGCCAGAAATGCCCGACATCACGAGTTTTGACGATGCCAGTCGAGTCGTGTACCGGGGGTCCCGGGACATCGAAATCCAACCGGGACCCAAAAACCGTGGACTATAGCCCACGAAAACGGGCATAAATGCCCAAAATCACGAGTTTTGACGATGCCGTTAGAGTCGTGTACATGGGTTCACGAGGCCCAAAAACCGTGGACTAGAGCCCATGAAAACGGCTAGAAATGCCCGAAATCACGAGGTTTCACGATGCCAGTAGAATCGTGTACCGAGGGCCAAGTGACATCGAAATCCTACCGGGACCCAAAAACCGTGGATTATAGCCCACGAAAACTGCCAGAAATGCCCGGAATCATGTACCGGGGGTCACAGGGCATCGAAATCCTCCCGAGACCCAAAAACCATGGACTATAGCCCACGAAAACGGCCAGAAATGCCCGAAATCATGAGTTTTGACGTTGCCGCTCGAGTCGTGTACCGGGGGACACGGGGCATCGAAATCCTATCGGGACCCAAAAATCGTGGACTATAGCCCACAAAATCGGCTAGAAATGCCCGAAAATCACGAGTTTTGACAATGCCGCTAGAGTCGTGTACCGGAGATCACAGGACATCGAAATCCTACCGGGACCCAAAAACCGTGGACTATAGCCCACGAAAACGGGCAGAAATGCCCAAAATCACGAGTTTTAACGATGCCGCTAGATTCGTGTACAGGGGGTCACGAGGCATCAAAATCCTCACGGGGTCCAAAAACCGTGGACTAGAGCCCACGAAAACGGCCAGAAATGCCTGAAATCACGAGGTTTCACGATGCCAGTAGAATCGTGTACCGGGGGCCACGTGAAATTGAAATCCTACCGGGACCCAAAAACCGTGGACTATAGCCCACGAAAATGGCAAGAAATGCCCGAAATCATGAGTTTTGACGATGCCGCTAGAGTCGTGTACCGGGGGTCACGGGGCATCGAAATCATCCCGGGACCCAAAAACCATGGAATATAGCCCACAGAAACGGCCAGAAATGCCCGAAATCATGAGTTTTGACGATGCCGCAAGAGTCGTGTACCGGGGGTCACGGGGCATCGAAATCCTATTGGAACCAAAAAATCGTGGACTATAGCCCACGTAATCGCTAGAAATGGCCGAAATCACGAGTTTTGAAAATGCCGCTAGAGTCGTGTATAGGGGGTCACGAGGCATCGAAATCCTCACGGGGGCCCAAAAACCGTGGACTAGAGCCCATGAAAACGGCCAGAAATGCCCGAAATCACGAGTTTTAACGATGCCGCTAGAGTCGTGTACAGGGGGTCACGAGGCATCAAAATCCTCACGGGGACAAAAAACCATGGAGTAGAGCCCACGAAAACGGCCAGAAATGCCCGAAATCACGAGGTTTCACGATGGCAGTAGAACCGTGTAACGGGGGTCACGTGACATCAAAATCCTACTAGGACCCAAAAATTGTGGACTTTAGCCCACAAAACGGCCAGAAACGCCCGAAATCATGAGTTTTGACGATGCTGCTAGAGTCGTGTACCGGGGGTCACGGGGCATCGAAATCCTCCCGGGACCCAAAAACCGTGGACTATAACCCATGAAAACGGCCATAAATGCCCGAAAACACGAGTTTTGACGATGCCAGTAGAGTCGTGTACCGGGGGTCACGGGGCATCGAAATCCTCCCGGGACCCAAAAACCGTGGACTATAGCCCAAGAAAACGGCCAGAAACGCATGAAATCACGAGTTTTGACAATGCCGCTAGAGTCGTGTACCGGGGGTCACGGGGCATCGAAATCCTTCCGGGACCCAAAAACCGTGGACTATAGCCCATAAAAACGGCAAGAAAATGCCCGACATCACGAGTTTTGACGATGCCACTAGAGTCGTGTACCGGGGGTAACGGGACATCGAAATCCTACCGGGACCCAAAAACCATGGACTATAGCCCACGAAAACGGGCAGAAATGCCCAAAATCACGAGTTTTAACGATGCCGCTAGATTCGTGTACAGGGGGTCACGAGGCATCAAAATCCTCACGGGGTGCAAAAACCGTGGACTAGAACCCACGAAAACTGCCAGAAATGCCTGAAATCACGAGGTTTCACGATGCCAGTTGAATCGTGTACCGGGGGCCACGTGAAATTGAAATCCTACCGGGACCCAAAAACCGTGGACTATAGCCCACGAAAACGGCAAGAAATGCCCGAAATCATGAGTTTTGACGATGCCGCTAGAGTCGTGTACCGGGGGTCACTGGGCATCGAAATCATCCCGGGACCCAAAAACCATGGACTATAGCCCACAGAAACGGCCAGAAATGCCCG